>CM051822.1:86494342-87855533 GCA_028451465.1 Erethizon dorsatum
AGAGCCAGGGCACCCGCCTGCACAGGAAGCAGCTGAAAGGAGGGGGCGCATGCGGAGAGGCTCGTGCCCCCCGCTGAAGGGTCTTGGCTGACGCTAGACCACAGCTGCTTCCTTCTCCCCCGCAGCCAGACCTTTCTCGGGGCGGGAAGGGGATGCACAGGAAGCTGCCTTCAAACCAGTCGCCTGTTCCTGCTTAACAGGGGACACGGGGCTGTGTGCAGCGCAGGCCCGGGCTGCCACCCAGACCTGGGAGTGTGCAGCTGCGAGGCAGAAGAGATCCTTGCACCCTGGAGCCGGGCTGGCTGCTTCCCTCAGGACCTGAGACCCAGGCGCAGGCTCCCCAGCGTAGCAGAGCTGGCAGCTGAAGCAGGAAGGCCCAGCCTGCTGAGGCTGGAGGGGGTGCTGGACAGCCGAGGGGTGGCCAGCCCAGCTCGGCCCCTTGCCCCTCAGCCCTGGTCACCAGTCCCGCTCAGCTGGCTCCCGGTAGGGCAGGCCCAGGAGCTGGAAGACATCCTTCTCTGTGGGGGTGGGCAGCACTTGGCCAGGCCCCACCTTAAGGCCTCGAGGGTTGCGGACTATAGCTGTGCAGAGCGCGTGCTCGGACAGGCTCATGCCCTTAGTCTTGGCCAGAGCCCGCATGGACCGGTTGAAGTGGGCAGAGCCGGTGAAGTAGAGCAGGGCACAGGCAAACTCACTGTAGGGCACCGCAATGATGTCCAGGCGCCGGTGCCGCCGCCCTGGCCCCGGGAGCTGGCACACGCCTAGGTACTTCCGTTGCTGTCCGTTGTCCTCCTGGCTCACCAAGTCGTCTGTGAGGAACCCTGGCCAGCACGGAGGATGGCTGGGAGGACATCGCCAGGCCCAGCCTGCCCACCCTCCTGGCCTCCCTGGGTCCCTGCATCCTGCTCCCAGCTCGCCTGTGCCGAGGGACCCTGCCAGTGGGCCCACTGCCTGATCCATGAAGTGGTGGGAGAATCTGCCCACCTCCCCCACAGGTTTCCCTTCTTCCTCGAGGGGACTCAGCCCCAGGCGGCTGGGGTTTCCCACCTGCCAAGCCCTCTCCCGCCCTGCTGAGCTGCTCGCCCAAGATGGCATATATACCTTGCTGCCTAAGTTTGTCCAGAAGGCGACTGAAGATGCTCTGGTGGGACCTGCCATCTGGGTGAGTGATAAGCACGTCTACATCTCCGCAAGTCAGCTTCCCCCGACGGTAGGAGCCGCACGCCACACATAACAGCCCAGGACTGAAGGCCTGGGCTGCCACTTGGACCTGGAAGAGGGCAGGGAGAGGTGACAGGTCCCGCCCCATGGCAGCAGAGGGCCTTCCTGGAGCCAGGGGCCTCTACTGTGCCTGCAAGCCGATCCCCAGGGCTGCTGCAGCTGAGGGAATCTACTCTGGGGCACCTCTGCTCCCCACTGCCAGGGCAAGCAGAGGAGCGAGTGCCCCGGGACGCCAGCCCGTGAGAGCAGAGGGGCACTACTTTCCCTCCGCCCTGCCCCAGCTCACACCCAAGTGCACAGGTCTGTGCAAATCCACTTGGGACAGGGGCAGGTGCCAGGAAGCACTCAGCCAGGTCTTGGCAGCCCAATCTAGGTATAGATCTGGAGCTGAGGACAGATGTGAGTGGGGGCTGAAGCCTGAGCAGCAGGCCTGCAAGAAAATGGAACACAGAAATAGAACTGGACCTGTGGGAAAGGAAAGGGATGGAAGTGAAGGGGGCCAGCGTGAGCCCTGCCCACATCCCGCCTTGGACAGGGAGCTGGGACAGGGGAGAGCAGATCGATTATCCCTCAAGTAGGAGAAATAAGCCCATTAGCCTCCAGCCCAGACACTGGAGCCTTTCGTATGCAGATATCTCCCTGCCTCCACCCCGGGATACAGACTTCTGGGGCCCTGGATAGGCAGCCAGGACACCTCCAATGACACCTAATTTCTCTGACAGGCAGGCTCTGCTAATCCCCTCAGGCCCTTCTTGGGCCTCCTAGGAGAATGGGAGGAGGAGGCCCAGAAGAGTAATTCCATCAAACTCCTAAGGCTAGAGCCCTAGACAGGCCCTGGGGGTTCAGGTGGGGAGTCTCTTCTGTCCCAACAGGCTGGGGCTGCTGGCTGGCTGGGGCATTCTCTGTGCCTGGACACCGTGGCTGAGTGACAGTGTCATCACCAGCACTGACGCCTGGCAGACAAAGGGGCTTGTCCATCCATCTAGCAAGGCCAGAAATGGAGCTGAAGTCTGATTTCAGCTAAACTGGGCCAGTTCCCCGGGAATCCTACCATCAGGACCTTTGGCCAAAGCCAGCAAACCCCAGTCCTCACAACCCCAGTCCCTAATCCTGAGACCAGATGAACAAATGACACACCTAGTCCTAAAGTACCCTGTCTCTAGATTTTACATAAACTTAGTCTGTAACCCAGTTCTTTTTTTTTTTTTTTTTTTTTTTTTTTGTGGGTACCAGGGGGACGACCTCAGGACCTCGCGCGCCAACAGGCACCCGTGCCACTGAGCGATATCACCGGCCCCTTTTTCGTATGTGGGTTCCGGGAGTCGAACTCGGGCCCTCGCGCTTGCAAGGCAGGCGCTTACGCCGCTGAGCCATCTCACCGGCCCTGTAACCCAGTTCTAAACCAAACCCTTGGCCAAATCTTATTTATTATAAATCTTAACTCGATAACCACCAATACCAAAAAAGCCCTATTCCTGAGGCCTAACCTTACTCAATCTTCATGGCACTTTCCCGTAACCCCAACCAGTCCAACCAGCCCTGTGCCCTCACACCAACCCAGCCCAATATGACAAGCCTTCGGTGGGCTTCCGAGGGAAAGACAGAGAGACACGGAGCGTGCACTGTGTGTGTGCGTGGTGAGGGGTAAGAGTCTACTGTTTTCATCAGGTGCTCAAAGCAGTCTCAATCAGAGAGCATGGAGAACCTCTGCCTGACCCGCCTAACCCCGTCCCAACACCACGGACTAACCAGGACAATACCTGCTCACCCTCTGTGCCATGCTGGAAACTTTCAACAGAGGGGCGGGGCTGCAACCCTCCCCTAGAGCCACCCGCCTCCTCTGGGCCTGCAGCTTTGGTCCCAACTTGCTCCTTCCCAACCTCTGGTGACCCACAATGTCCTCTGCCTGCTAGGCTTCCCAGCTGACAGGTTAGGGGTTCTTAGCTTGGACCAGAACCTTATTCACTGGGCCTGGATCTCCCCACTGCTCTGGGACACCTGCTTACTGTCTGCTCGATCTCTGCAGCTTCTTCTCTGGGCATGCGTTCCAGGAAGTCATTGTAATGCTTCAGGCCAATGGCTTGCTGGGCAGTCAGGGAGGCCAGGTTGCGAACGTCTTCCAGGCTCCGGAAGCCCTGGAAGAAAGCAGCAAGAGGGAGGTTATGAGGATCCAAGACTGACAAAGTTGGTGAACAAGCAGGCACAGGAGGTTTCTGTTGGCCTGGGTTCTGTGTAAGGCCTGAGGCAGGGCCGACCCTGGCATGAGTGGGTCCTACTGGGGAATCCTGGGGAAGGCAGGGGCAAGGACATGGCATACTCCAGAAACACTGGGCTGGGGATGGTCCTGGACCTCTTTATTGTTACCAAGCTCCCCAGGCGGTTCTGGGCACAGCCAGGTTTGAGAGCCATTGCTTTGGCCATGCAGCCCACAGACCTGAGCTACTCGGGAAGGCTCATGCTGCTCCGCAGGGCAGAGAAACATACTTCCTGTTCCTGTGTGTACCTCAAGGATACCAAGCCATGGGGCTGTTCTGGGAGCCAGGAGATAGGCCTACATAAGCCCTGATCCCCTTGAAAAGTAGTCTCCAATTAGCCTGGGTTCATTCCCATCGGAGTGCAGAGGAGGAAAATAATACCCAGGTCACCTCGAGTACCCAGGGGAAGGGAGGTATGGGGCAGGACTCTGAGACACTGCAATACTAAAGGGGCAGCTGGACTAGGGTGTAACCTGATGGTACCACATCTGGGCAGTCTTGGTCCCGGCTCCCCAGATGTTGGAGAAGAGTTCCAAAACAGGCACACTCTCGCTGATATGGTCTAACTTCCGCAAATGCCCGCTCTCCAGGATCTCCATGATCTTCTCAGCCATCCGCTTCCCAACCCCAGGGATGCTGCAGGCTTCCTGGAGGAGAAGAGAGGAGGGGTAGCGATGGCAGCAGGGAAGCTGACTGCTTTGGGAGATGTCTGCCAAAAAGTCAGCCCAGCAGCTGTGCAGCTGTGGAAGGCTTGGGCACCGCAGAAGAGAAGCACAGGTGGAATATGGGCTGGGTAACTTGCTTTTTGGTTCCTAGCTGGATGGAGACTAACAATACTAATTAATCACCACCATCACTATCATTATCGTCACAATGGCGAGAGCCAACATTGACTGTGGGCTTAATGCACATCAGTTCCATGCTACAGGAGCTGTCTCCTTCCATCCTCGCAAAAGCACTATGCATGGGTTACTATTGTCAATGTTTTTATTGATGAGAAAACTCATGCTCAGAGAATTTATGTACCTTGCCTACAGTCACACATTAATGATGATGGTCTGTTTGGTTTGAGTCTAAACTGTTGTTTTATTTATTTATTTTTTTTTTTTGTGGGTACCAGGGGGACGACCTCAGGACCTCGCGCGCCAACAGGCACCCGTGCCACTGAGCGATATCACTGGCCCCTTTTTCGTATGTGGGTTCCGGGAGTCGAACTCGGGCCCTCGCGCTTGCAAGGCAGGCGCTTACGCCGCTGAGCCATCTCACCGGCCCTAAACTGTTGTTTTAAAAAAAAAAAAAATTTTTTTTTTTTTTTTTGGTACCAGGAGTTGAATTTAGGACCTCGCCGCTTGCCAGGCAGGCGCTGCGCCACTGACCTATATCCCCCCCAATTTTTTTTTTTATATAAAACACTCAAATGTAAAGAGAACAGCATAATGAACCCTCAAGCACCCATCACCCACCTTTAACAATTATCAAGATTGTGCCAGGCCACATTCATCACACTCCCATTTTGTTTCTTTTGTGCACATCCCACTGTTATGGTTTATATCTAGATGTCCTCTAAGAGCCTCATATCCTCAGAGGTAGGGCTTCTGGAAGGTGATTGGGCCATGCTGGCACTTGCTGTTAGGAGGTGAGTCTGGTTAGAAAAGGTGGGCCGTGGGGGGCATGACCTGGAAGGTTGTATTCCCTCCCTGGCTTGTTCCTTCTCTCTCTGCTTCCTGCTTGTCATGTAGTGAGCAGCATTCTTCTACTATGCCCCTCTGCCATCTGTTTCTGCCCTAAAGCCGGTGGGCCATGAACTATAACCGTGAGCCAGTTCTTCTTTTAAGTTGTAGGTGTCAGGTATTGTGTTTTGGCCATGAGAAAATGGCTGAAAGACAGATTTCGGTGCCAGAGAAGTAAGGTCATTGCTGTGACTATACCTGACCAGGTGGCTCAGAAGCCTTTGGACCTGGTTCGCAGGGAGTATGGAAATATTTGGAAATGGTGGCTAGGGAAACCTTAGAATGCTGTAAGCCAAGTTTGATTCTTGTCAAAGTTCAGAAGACCAAAATTCTGACAGGAATGCAGATGGTAAAGCCTAGGCTCAGGAGGCTTCAGTTGGGAGTAAAACTCCATTGTCAGTTGGACTTGAGATCATGTATGTTACACTCCGGCAGAAAACTGGTCTACATTTGCTTATGTCCTGGGACTTTGCAGGAGACTGAGACTAAGAGTGTGGGACTAATGAATGTGACAGAGAAAGTTTCAAGGCAGCCCAGTGTTGAGGATGTAGTATAGGTACTGTTGGTGAATTTTAGCCATGTCTACTGTGAGAAGCAGGATCAAAAAGCAGAGCAGAATAATTTTAAAAATTTTGCTGGTGACCAGAAAGGCAGCTCCTACAACGCTGAGGCCTGTAAAAGCAGGGCCTGTAAACTTTTGGCTAAGGAAAGCTTGATTGTTGAAAAGATTAGCATTAAAATGAAATACTCTGTATCAGGATAATAGGAAGGATGCTTTGAGGGCATGTGAGAAATCAGCAATACCTCATCCTTCACAAGCTCCAGTGTCCAAAATGAAAGACTTTGCTTTGAGAAGAAAGCCTCAGGGTGGCCAGCTTAAGAAGGCCAGGCTCGGAACTGGTTCTTTGAGATT
Source organism: Erethizon dorsatum (assembly GCA_028451465.1). Taxonomy (NCBI): domain Eukaryota; kingdom Metazoa; phylum Chordata; class Mammalia; order Rodentia; family Erethizontidae; genus Erethizon; species Erethizon dorsatum. The sequence continues at coordinate 86,500,462 of CM051822.1, forward strand.
CAGTTCACAGTGCTCAGCCATCCAGGCACTCAAAGGCCTCTGCAGCCATGGTTCAAGGGAGCCTGGCTATTGCTTGAGCTGGCAGCAGACCTTGTCATCATCCACATGGTGCAGGTTTTATGAGCATGCAGAATACAAGAGTTATGTGGTCATGGAGGTGTCCATCTAGATTTCAGGACTAAAAGGTCAAGTAGTGTGCCCTGAGAGGGCAGTGTGGAAAGCTGCAACAGTGAAGTTGAAAATGCAGCGGAGACCCCAGGAGGCTGGAAAATCCAGAACATGGAATGTCTGCAGAGGAAGGCCACAGGTAGTAAGCAAAGCCACCCTAAGAGAGGCCGTGAGGGCTACAACAGGCAATGCCATAGGGACAAGGCCACCAAGCCTTTTGGAATTTACATCTCATTTACTTGCCCAGGTGCTAGACACAGACCTATAGGATTTAATGTTTGTCCTGCTGGGTTTCAGTCTTGCTTTGGTCTGATTTCTTCCTATCCCCCTAATCCTTTTAGAATGGGAATATTCACCCTGTGCCATTGTATGTCTCCAGTGTTTAACTTTCTTCTTGATTTTTAAAAGGGTTCACAGCTAAGGTTTGCCTTAAGTCTCGGAGAAGACTTTAGACTTGGACTGCTCAGTAATGCTGGAACTATTAAGACTTTGGCGACTCTTACAGACAGACTATATGCATTTTGCCTAGAGAGATGCATATGAGTCTTTTGTGAATCAGGGGCTGAATGTTATGGTGTATATCTAGATGTTCCCCAAGAGGCTCATGACCTCAGAGGCAAGGCCTTTGTAAGGTGATTGGGCCACATGGGTGCTATAGCTGAGCTGCTGTCAGGACGTAAGCAAAATGTAAGTTGCTGGGTCTGTTTGGAAGAGGTGGATCACTGGGGACATGACCTGGAAGGTTGTATTTTCCTCCCTGACTTGTCCCTTCTCTCTCTGCTTCCAGCCGCCATGATATAAGCAGCATTCCTCTGTTATGTCCCTCTGCCATCTGTTTCTGCCCTGGAGGCAGTGGACCATGAAAGTAACTGTGAGCCAACATACACTTCTCCTCTTTTACCTTGCAGGTGTTGGGTACAGTGTCTCAGCAATGATAAAGTGACTAAGACACCTAGCCATCATAAAATCATAACCATAAGACCTCAAGCCCATTGGCAACTGGAGGCTAGTAAAGAGAAGACATACCAGACACATACTGCTCTAGACCCCAGGTACCTGGTAGGAGCCAACAGGCTTGTGGAAGCTCTTGAGGGCATTGATGGCTTTGGCATAACCCAGGGCCCTCCATTTGTCTCCCTGAACATTGTAGGCATTGGCCAGCACTTCCAGCTTCTCTGTGATGGGCAGGTTGTGGTTGGTCACCTTCTGGCTGGAGGGCTGTGCACAGACCCACTTATCCAGGGCCTCTGGGGCTGGGCCGGGCCCGTTGTTCTCCTCAGGTGGGGTGGGGTAGCGGCCACTGATCAGAGCTTCCAGATCAGCTGCACTAACCTGGGGCCCTTCCATATCACTGGTTTCATCATCAGAGCTGGGCTTGAGGTAGGGAAGGAAAAGAGATAATAAATTATTCCCTTCATGAAGGGGGCTCCTTGAAGCAGGTGGTATCTTTGTAGGGAGTGTCCTAGTCAGATTAAGGATAAGGCAGGGGCTTTGGCATCAGGACTATGCACCCTTAAATGTGGGGCCATGTTCCATGTTGTTTTCCCCAGTGCTTGGCCCTAGGATCCCCAGTGGTATGTGGTAGCCGTGGCCTTGGTGAACGCAGGAATAAAGAATGTTGGAAAGAGAGAAATAGTTTCATAATCAAGACAGATCTCCTGTCTCAGGGGTCTGGGACTTTCTGAACAACCGCCAGGCTTTCCCCATTTCTGTGATTGGGGGAAGGGAGCTATGAGGCTGGGAGGCTTCTGACCTGAATGTGGGTACTTGATGCCTCTTCTGCCTTTTGGGGAGGAGACACGGCTCCACTGGGAGGAGAGACAGCTGTCTTCAGCAGAACCTCATGGGTACCAGGAGGAGCAGAAGAGTCTTGGTCTGCCTGGCTGGACTGTGATTGGTTCAAGTACCTGGGAGGAAGGTGAAAGAGGTCTCACCCTATTTCTGACCCCAATACTTCTCTACTCCGAAAGCTTGGTTTTCTAATGTGTCCAGTTTAAAAAGCAATAGTTATTCTGAATAACTCAGGAAAAAGCTAAAGATGCTCCCACAGAACACTTGAGAGAAGACTACGACCAGCTCACCTGCTGGGGATGAGGATGCAGAAGCTGGCTGTGTCCATCAGCCTTCTCTCTTGCAGGCACAAGCTCAGCCAGGCCGACTTTACCAGCTGAGCACCTGGGGGCAGCCGAGGCAGTCCGAGGAGGCGAAGGGCCCGCTCACAGTCCATGGATTCATCTACCACAATGTGCGTGACCCCTGGGGCTTGGGCAGGGCATATCTGCCCACCGTGCTGGATAATCTGCTTCTCAAAGAGTTCTGCCCGGGCCCGTCCAATGCCAGTGGGCACAACATGGGCCCTCAGGGAGCTCAGCCATTCTGTGGAGGGGACATCCATGTGCCTATTTTCACAACTTTTAGATATGATCAGAATGAACCATTTTCAGTCCCCTCTCCCCCAAACAATCATTTTCTTTGCATCCAGACAGCCTGCCTTCTGGGGATTCTACAACACACACACAGCCCAATTTCCTCATGAGCCATCACTTGAAAGCAAAGCATAAACATTTTTACATGTCATGTTCCCTAATGCAACCTGGCACATTGTGGACAACCTATAAACATTTGTTAAGTAAATGAATAAATACATGCCTCCTCCCTGGTTTGAACTGCTTTGCTTTATCATTTATTCTTTCAAGAAGGCACATTTCTTTATCCCACAGCCTAGCAGAACTGATCCCCACTCCCATCCCCCATAAAGCCTCTGCCATCTATTTATTTTTTTAGATGAGATCTCACTATGTTGTTCAGGCTGTCCTCGAACTTTCAATCTTCCTGCCTTTGCCTCCCAAGGGGCTGGCATTCCAGGCATGTGTCACTGCTCCAGCCATCTGTTTGTCAATTTGATTGCAAAACAACTTAAAAAAAGGATACCAAAGGGGATTTCTTCTGCCCTTAGGACAGCCTCCTGGGGGAGCAACGAATTCTACTGGTCATTTCCTGAGGGACGAGGGAGAATTTTCTGACTTGTGGAGGTCATGAGGTGGGGAAGAAGGTAGCACAGCAAATCAGACAGGGGACCAAGGCTAGCAAAGGCAGGCACAAAGGAACCTGTCCACCCTGGACAGGCAGTATCAATTCCAGTATCTGGTTCTGGACAAGAACAATGTAGGGCTGAACAACGGGAAGGCCAAGGGTTCAAGTGCATGAGCTCTGAGGGTGCGGCAGCTCACCTCCTGCTTCTTCTCCCTCTTGCCTCTTGGGAATCTTCGCAGGTGCATTTGATGGTGGATTGGCATGTATTTTCTTTCTCTTGGGAAATGCTTTCACGATGCCCCTGGGGTCCATTGAAGTATGGCTGGATCCTGGCTCTTCTGTCTAAGGGTTGGTCAGGGCAGATACCACGGAGATATCCAAAACTGAATCCCCCAACTCTTGCCCACAGAGATGGGGTCTCTACTGACCAGGCCTCAGGGACTGCAGCCCAGGAGTTCCCAGGAGTCTCTGAAAATCCAACTATACTTCTGTGCCTTAAGCCTAAATCTATGCTGAGCAGCCTTTCAAAGGTAGAGCATGGGGGAAGCGAGGGAAAGACTGGAGCTCCTGGGGGAGGGCACGATCATTCTTGAGAAGGGTCACTCTGACACTCAGCTCAGTGTCTGCCCCAGCTGCATCGCACTCTCAAAGGCCTTTGCCAGGGAGACGCCAGGCTCGGAAACGGACCCGCAGCGTCAGGAAGGGCTTCCTCTGCCAGAGGAGGGAGACGGGAGGCATCCCGCAGAAACCCCACACAGTGCCGCTCTATTCCCAACGTACTCTCGCAGAGCCGAGAACAGGAGGGCTTCACCGGGACACAGGGAACGCCGCCTCCTGCCTCTCTGCTGGGGCGTCGGCCCGCAGCTGCAGGTAGATGGGGCGCGGCCGCAGCCGCAGCAGGTGTGGGGTGCCCTCTGGGACTGGGGAGCCGCAGCCTCACAGCTGGGTGCGAACACCAGGGCAGGTGCGGGGCAGCCGCCGCGAGCGCAGCTGGCGCGGGCCAGGGAAGCCCAGCTGCGAGTCAGAGGAGGGCTGGTGCCCCATCCGCAGCTCGGGCCCGCACGGGCTCAACTAAGGCCGGGCGTTCACCTGGCGAAGAGGAATAAGCCACTTACCGGGAGGGGGCAATGGGCACCGACGAGGGAATGGGCGGGAATGGCAAATTCCCAGACACCTTCCGGGTCAGCCGGAAGTGTCCCTCGGTGGAACAGTTACCATAGCAGCGGCCAGGCGCGCTGCTGGGCGCAGTGAAGATGGCGGTGACTGGCTGGTTGGAGAGTCTGCGGGCTGCAGAGAAGACGGCGTTGCTGCAGGACGGTAACGCAAGTTCCCTCGTCTCTTCCCCCAGGATCCGGGCCTCTGCGCTGGAGCCCCGGGAAGGGCTGCAGGGTCCGAGTGGGCCGTCAGCCGGGCCAGCTGCTATATTTGCAGATGAGGGAACTGAGGCCCAGAGGGACGACAGGGCCGGAACCCACTTATCTAGACACCCCAGTTTTCCCTACACCATCTCGCCTCGCTTTGAATTTTGTTGCTAATACATTCTTTTCATAATCATTTTGCCACTTGCTCTTTACTGCTGCCCTGAGAGGCTAATTTCCCACCCGGTCTTACTGACGAGGAGACTGAAATCCAGAAAGGTTTTAGGCCAGCCCCGGCTCCCCCAGCCAGTGGATGCTACAAGTGGATTTTGACCTGGACCCCATGACCCTCAGTCCGGGGGCTGTATGGCTGATGCCAGCCTCGTGTCATAGACAGGTGGGAAACTGGGCTCTAGTTCCTCTCTGCCATTCATTGCTACCACTGTTATCTCCGAGGTCTGTTTCAGCTGTATTATTACTTTTGTGAAGTAAATCTCAGTGTTCCTTGAGATCTTCAGGGGAGACAGAACAAGGACCAAAGGCTGTGCCTGGAAGAATTGGCACAGGGCTATTAAGCCCGGGCTTTTTTTTTTTTTTTTTTTTTAATGTGGGTACCGGGAGTCGAACTCAGGACCTCGCGCTTGCCAGGCAGGCGCTTATGCCGTTGAGCTATCTCACCGGCCCTAAGCCCAGGCTTTTTTCCACACTGGAACTGGCTAGTGTAGGCCCCTCCTCTGCTTCAGGGTTCTTTCCTGGACCCAGCAGAATTAGGTCTGAATTTCTGAGGCTTTAAAGCTAACAGCTGGGGCCAGTGAGATAGCTCAGCGGCATAAGCGCCTGCCTGGAAAGCGCGAGGTCCTGAGTTCAACCCCCGGTACCCACAAAAAAAAAAAAAAAAAAAGCTAACAGCTGGGGACTCACAGGTAGAGGCCAATCAAGGAAGGCTGGAGTTTGTGGAAATTAAGATCAGCTACTCATTCATTTGGTTGAGCAAGATTTAGGGAATGTTTAACTGTGTACCGAGCTCTGTACTAAAACAGATAGAAGAGGACATGTTCTCCCTAGAGTTCACAGAGTGGTCAGGAAAAAGACATATAAATAAATAATAGTGTGTGTCAAATAGAGTTTGGAACCTTGTGTAAAATGCCGCAAGAGCAAGAAGATGGAAATGATCATTTCTTTGGAAATAGGTGAGGTGATATTCTGGGTCCTGTGGAATTAATAGGTGTTTTTTTTTTTTTTTTTTTTTTGGGGGGTACCGGGGGGTCGACCTCAGGACCTCGCGCGCCAGCAGGCGCCCGTGCCGCTGAGCGATATCACCGGCCCCTTTTTCGTATGTGGGATCCGAGAGTCGAACTCGGGCCCTCGCGCTTGCAAGGCAGGCGCTTAAGCCGCTGAGCCATCTCACCGGCCCTTAATAGGTGTTTAATAAACGTAGAGGGATTGTTATTTAAGGAAGAATGACTTATGTACATGTAAAAGCATGGAGGTGTGAAAGTTTACAGCTGGTTACTTGAGGAATAACAAAACGTTTAGTGGTGTGAAAGCATTCACCAGTCATAGCAAACCATCTACAGAGGAACTGTACTAGGTGCTAGGATGCAAGGGTGAATAAAAGGGTCCCTTTTCTGAAGGAGCAATGAAGAGAAATGGTGGAAAATGAGAAATTGCAGATAAATTGGGGCGTATTATAATCTCTTATGCCATGTAGAAGATTCTGGGCATTATCTCATAAGACAGTGGCTTTGTTTTTTTATTATGGTGAGAAACACATACCATAAAATATACCAGGCTAACCATTTTCAAGTGTGCAATTCAGTCGAACTAAGTACACTCACATTGTGGTACAGCCATCAGCACCATCCACCTCCAGAACCTTTTCATCTTCCTCAGTTGAAACTCTTTAACCATTAAACCTAACTCCCCATTCCCTCCTCGCCCCTGCCCCTGGCAATCACCATTCTACTTCTATATCTATGAATTTGACTCTTCTAGGAACCTTATATAAGAGCATGAAGGTGGAAATCATACAATACAGTATTTGTCCTTTTATTTTTATTTATTTTTATTTTTTTTTGGTGGGTACTGGGGGTCAAACTCAGGACCTCATGCGCCAGCAGGCGCCTGTGCCAATGAACGATATCACCGGCCCTTTTTTCGTATGTGGGTACCGGGACCTCGTGCTTGCCAGGCAGGCGCTTATGCTGCTGAGCCATCTCACTGGCCCAGTATTTGTCCTTATATGACTGGCTTGTTTCACATAATATGTCTTCAAGTTTCATCTTTCTAGCATGTGTTAGATAATCCTTTTTAAAGCTGAATAATATCCCACTGTGTGTATATGTGTGTGAGTGTATATATATATATATATATATATATATATATATATATATATATGTAATTCATTTCACCTGTTGGCAGATGCCTCAGTGGCTTCCACCTTTTGAATATTGTGACTAATGGTGTGAACACAAATGTATAAATATTTATTTAAGTCCCTGCTTTTACTGCTGCTGGTCACAGGACAGTGTTTAACCAAATATTTCTTTTGTTTTCTTTTTTTGAGACAGGGTTTCACTATGCAGTTCAGGCTGCCCTTGAACTCACTTATGTAGCCCAGTCTGGCCTCGAACTCATGGTGATCCTCCTGCCTCAGCCTTGCGAGTGCTGGGATTACAGGTGTGCGCCACCATGCCCAGCCCAAACAAACATTTCACCAGCCAGGATGTGTTAAATTCTTTTGTTTGTAGCATCAAAAGTGATGTTGTTAAGATCATTTTTCAAACCAAAAAAATAAGTATTGAATATATCGATATGTTCTGTCAAACCACCTGCAAACTTGCTGTCCTGAGGGGTGTAGGGGGATAAACATGTGACTCACTAAAAAATGTCCAGTAAACACTTGGAACAGTGTTCAACTTTACAAATATATAAAGCCATACACATTATTCTAGTACAGTTATTAGAACCTGGACTTTGGCCCCAAAAGAATTTAAGCCCCCGGCTGTTATTTCCTAGCTTTATGGTCTTGGACAAATTTCTTTTTTTATTTTTCTTTTTTTTGGGTACTGAGAATTGAACTCAGGACCTTGCAGGCAGGCGCTGCACCACTGAGCTATGTCCCCAGCCCCTTGGACAAGTTTCACGTCCTTTACGTCTCAATTTTCCTCATCTGTGAAATACCGGAGACATGTTGGATTATTATGAGAATAAAATTCGATAAAACATGTGCAGTGCCTGGGGTGACAGTAGGTACTGCATTCTGCCTGAACTCAAGACTGGATGCCAAGGAGAAAGGATGTCTGGCCAGAACCCCTCAGCTACTCACCGTGTGCCCCTTTTCTGACAGGAAAACCCCTTCTGGCTCTGAGAACATCCAGATGGTTTAGTGTGATGGATCCTAGGAATCTGCCCAGTGGCCCTTCACATTTGGGGTGAATTTTCCTGAAATACGAGTTAGGAATGACTCAAGGGAACTGTGTCCCAGAGGAGTGATTTGGATAAGAAAACGCCACCATAGGGCTCTTATTCTTGAAGCTAATGTAGGATAGGAGTCTACTAGGCATTTTTTTAGGCTTTGTGAGTATCCTCCCTGTATCTCCTAACTTATCTGCAGAAAGGAGGAAATTACATAGCCCTTAAGTGAATGCTTATGATTATACTGCGTGGGAAGAGGAGTTGGGCGAGGAAACTTCCTTGGATTCGTCTATTCTTTCAGTGGATGTGGTGCATCAGTGTTTATTCATTCTTTCAAGAATGGCCTAGAAGCTAGGTGTGGTGGTGCATGCTCTGTAATCCCAGCACTCAGGAGGCTGAGGCAGGAGGATCAGTGTGAGTTCGAGGCCAGACTGGACTACATAGTGAGACCTTGTCTCAAAAAAAAAAAAAAAAGAAAGAAAGAAAGAAAGAAAGAAAGAAAGAAAGAAAGAAAGAAAGAAAGAAAGAAAGAAAGAAAGAAAGAAAGAAAGAAAGAAAATACAAGAATGGCCTAGAGATGTGTGGAAGAAGACAGAGCAATGCAGGGCTGGAGGGACACACTGGCTCTGGATACCCTGCTTGAGATCCTGAGCACATAGTCTAGTTTTGTTTTGTGTTGTGTTGTGTTGTATTGTATTTTTTGATAGCGGAAATCAAACTCAGGACCTTGCATTTGCCAGGCAGGCTCTGTGCCACTGAGCTATATCCTCGGCCTCTAGTTTTAGAAACCAGGGAGAGAAAGACATTTGATGTTCACATTGAAAGCTTTTAAAAATGTCATACTATGTGATAAATGCTGCACCGTGGATACAAATAAAGGCTCAGATGAGGAAGCGATTAATTCTACCAAGGTGGTTGGAGGTGATAGTTATGGAAGACTTCACAGTGGAAGTGACACATGAGCTGGATTTTGAAGGGTGAGGAAGAGTCCTGCAGATGGGAAGAAGTGTGGCGCTGTTACTGGTAGAGGAAGCAGCCAGGCAGAGATGCTCAGAGAAAGCTTCCGGAAGGAAGTGAGCTCAGGCACATGGCTTAAAGTAATGGTGGGTGATGGCCGTAAGGAGCTCATGCGAGGCACTCTGGCATGGATTTTCGTACGCCAGCGTGGTGGCTGTTTCCGTGTCAGGCAAGGGCAGGACAAAGGAATGCTGAGATGAGGTGCCCTCTGCTTTGAATGTAGGAAGAAGAAAGGTGCATTACTTGTTCCCAGATGGGAAGGAAATGGCTGAAGAATATGACGAGAAGACGAGTGAACTGCTTGGTAAGTGACAGGCTCCCCTACCTTTAGGAACACTGGGGGCTGACTGAAGCATAGAAGGGTGTTTCTAGCTGTAGGGTTGAGGGAAGAGCCCAACAGGAAGTGTAGAAGCTGGAGAGACTGAGGCTCTCAGGCAAGACTGTTCCTGGGAGCAGCCTGGACACTGGAAGTAAAGTGGGAGCCCTTTTGGCCAGTGCAGCCCGTCACCACCCTCAGATAAATGAGAGGATGAGTAGTTCTCAGTGGGGAGTCACAGACAGAATGGTGTCGGAGGGAGCCCTGTAGCTGAGGAGTGGTAAGGCCGGGCTTTTGCTTATTTCTGTTTTTTTTTGCCGGAGCCACTCCACGAGCAACAAAGTACCAGGCAGCAGCTTCTGACCTTGCCTCAGGGCAACACTGTTCAGCAGCACCCTCAGCAGGCATCATGCTGACCCCTGTACCCCAGCTACCCAGAGGCTGAGGCAGGAGCCTCAGAAGTTTAAGGGCAGCCTGGGCAACTTAGTGAAACTGTCTCAAAATAAAATTAAAAAGGGCTGGGGATGTGTGTAGCTCAGTGAGAACCTTGCCCAGCATGCACAAGGCTCTGGATTCAGTCCTCAGTCCTTCAAAAAAATGAAACAAAAATTCTCATCTTTTTATTATTATTAGTAGTAGTATTTTTCATTAGCACATGTCTGTGGTACATAGTAGATACATTCACTGTGGGTAGTTGGAACTACCCCCCCAACATTTCTTAGTTCCCTTCCCATTTGCCAAAGAACTATCTCCCTATTTCCTATTGTCTAGCTTGTATTTTGCTCTTTTACTTATACTTTGGGTATCTCATATAAGAGAAACCATGTGTTTTTTAATCTTGTGTGTCTGATTTATTTCACTTAACATTATGGAGTCAAGGTGCATCTGTTTTCCTACAAATGACTTAATTTTATCCTTCTTTATGGCAGAATAGTATTCCATTGTATATAAATGCCTCATTTTCTTTATCTGTTCATCTGGTGATGGACATATAAGTCATTTCTACAATTTAGCTATTATGAATATGCTGCTATAAATGGGTGTGCATGTATCATGGTAATATGATGTTTTTAACACTTTCAGGAAGGTACCTAGAAGGGGAATAGCTGGGTCAAATAGAATTTCTATTTTAAATATTTTGAGGAACCTTCACACTGATTTCTCTAGTGGCTACACTAGGTAATTCTTAACAACAACGTAGAAGGGCTCGTTTTCCCCATAGCCTCACCAGCATTTGTTATTGTTTGGTTTCTTGATGATGGCCTTTCTTTCTGGAATAAGGCAGAATCTCAGTGTTTTAATTTGCATTTCTGTATATTGTAGATATTAATCCTCTGAGGAGAAGCTGGCAAAATTTTTTCCCATTCTGTAGGTTGTGTTCTTCTCTGTTGATTGTTTCCTTTGCTGTGCAGGTTTTTAATTTGATATGATCCCATCTGTCGATTCTTTTGTTGTTGTTTTATTAGTACATATTTTCCATACATAATGGCCACATTCATCATGGGGAGTTGTACATAATATGTCTTAATTCTTTTTCTCCCCATTCTCCTTCCCTCACTTCAACCCTTCTTCCCCTCCCCATTTATAAAAGCTTTGTTGCCATTTTTTTCCTTCCGTTCTCCTTTTTTCCCCCTTTTCCTTTCCTTCTCTTCTCCCTCCCTCCACCCTTGTTTCCCTTCCCTTTTGAACATGTTCTTCCTACTTCCCAATATCTGTCCTCCATTTTGCTTATTTTCCCTTTGGGTTTCTCACATAAGAGAAACAATGCAATATTTAAATTTGTCTGTTATTTCACTTAAAATTATGAGGTGTATCGATCTTGAGGTGTATCGATTTACCTATAAATGACTCAAGTTCATCCTTCTGTATGGCAGAGCAGTACTCTGTTGTATATAAATACATTTTCTGTATCCATTCATCTGTTGACAGGCACATGGCCTGTTTCCAAGATTTAGCTATTATAAATTGTGCTGCTATAAACATGGGTGTGCATATATTGCTGTGGTATAAAGATTTGAATTCTCTTGGGAAGATACCTAGAAGGGGAACAGCTGGGTCAAATGGAACCTCTAGTTTTAGTTTTTGGAGGAACTCCATACTGATTTCCATAGTGGTTGTACCAATTTACACTCCTACCAACAGTGGAGAAGGGTTCCTTTTTCCCCACAGCCCCTCCAGCATTTGTTATTGGTTGATTTCTTGATGATAGGCATTCTTTCTGGAGTGTGATGGAATCTCAGTGTTGTTTTAATTTGCATCTCTCAAATGACCAGTGATAGTGATGTTGAACGTTTTTTCATATATTTGCTGTTTGTACCTCTTCATATGCGAAATGTCTATTAATTTCAGATGCCCATTTTTGGATTGGGTCTTTAAATTTGGGGGGGTCTGATTTTTTGAGTTATTTATATATTCTAGATGTTAGTCCTTTGTCTGAGGAGTAGCTGGTAAAATTTTTTCTCATTCTATGGCTTATCTCTTCACTACGTTGGCTTTTTTTGTTTTTTGTTGTTGTTGTTTGTTGTGCACATTTGTTGATTCTTTTTTTTTTTTTTTTTTTTTTTTGTGGGTACCGGGGGTCGAACTCGGGCCCTTGCCAGCCAGGCGCTTAAGCCGCTGAGCCATCTCACCGGCCCCATTTGTTGATTCTTGATGTTACTTCTTATACAATTGGGGTTCTGTTCAGAAAGTCCTTGTTTATGCCTATGACTTCAAGAGTTTTATCTACCTTATCTTCCAACAGGTTAAGAGCTTTTGTTTTAATGTTTACATTTTTTTTTTTTTTTTGTGGGTACCGGGGGGTTGACCTCAGGACCTCGTGCGCCAACAGGCGCCCGTGCCTCTGAGCGATATCACCGGCCTCTTTTTCGTATGTGGGTTCCGGGAGTTGAACTCGGGCCCTCGCGCTTGCAAGGCAGGCGCTTCCGCCGCTGAGCCATCTCACCGGCCCTAATGTTTACATTTTTGAACCATTTTTATTTCAGTTTAGTATATGGTGGGAGATAGGGGTCTAGATCTTCTGCACGTGCAGAGCCAGTTTTCCCAGCACCATTTGCTAATGAGGCTGTCTTTCCTCCAGCGCTTGTTTTTGGCTCCTTTGTCAAAGATCAGGTGGCTGACTGTGTCTTGGGTTGTTGCTGGGGTTGTTTCTGAGTCCTCTATTCCACTGACCACGTATCTGTTTTTGTGCCAGTGTTTTTATCACTGTAGCTTTGTAATAATAACTTGAAATTTGGCCTTGTGATGCCTCCTGCTTTGATCTTGTTACCCGGATTGCTTTCGCTAATCTGGTCTTCCCCGGTTCCGAATGAATTTTAGAATTGTTTTCTCTACTTCCGTGAGGAATGTCTTGGTATTTTGATTGGGATTGCACTCAATCTGTATGTCAGTTTTGGAAGCATGGCCATTTCGACAATGTTGGTTCTGCCTATCCAAGGACAGGGAAAGTCCTTCCATTTTCTATGTCCTCTTCCATCTCCCTTTTCCGAAAAAACCCTCATCTTGAAGAGTGAATCAAAGAGAGTAGAAATGGTGATTGTGCTGCATTGTCATTTCCCTCTAAGAGTAGGCCTGTGAACAGGGGTTCCAGCTCAGGTTTCCGGCAGTTGTCTGATTCGTCTGCTCTGTTTCCAGGTACACACATCAGCGTTAACCACCTCCCCGAGCAAGGTGCCCAGCTCTGTGACCCTGTCCTAAGGCTGTCAGCAGTGGGAGCTGCTCTCTTTATTAAGTTGCACCCGAAATGCTAAGACCAATGATGGAATCATGGGCTGCATTATTTTCTTGTCATTATTCTTGACTTTCATTTCTTCCTGGGCCTGATCGACATGTAGTATTAGTGACGGAATTTCTTTTTCCCTTTTTCTGACAGCTCATAAATGTCTCAAACCGACAACATGGATTACACTGGTTTGCATTCTGTTAGTCTCCAGTCTTAAAATGTGTGTCCTGCGCATGTTTAGTTGAGGAGTGAAGTGTTGATCCCTCCTTATTATGAGCTGCTTGGGCTCTGGTCCCAATTGGTTTAGTCTGGTGCTATTAAAAATCTTGATGTGTTTAGCATATGACACGGATTTGGTGGAAACCAATACAGTAGTAATATCCTCATAATTGCATTGTAATTTATAGTGCTCCCAGGGGGTGACAGCCTTGGAATGCCTAACGGGAGAACTCATGAAAGTGGAGGTCACGTGGGCTAACCACCACCAGAACTGGGCCACAGACTGGCCGAGCTCCTCAGCCCAGCCCCCAGTGTCACCTCTCTTCCCTACACAGAGCAGATGAAGCAGCTCTAGCTGCAGTGACCGTAAAAACAAACAAATAAAACCTAGGCCTGTTTGTTGTCCTTGGACATGAAATTAAAATTAAAAACAAGTCCAGGTTCATTTGTAGCACTCTGTGCCCCAGTATCCGATTAACCTGTCACTTCTAGTGGCAGGTGGGGCGAGTCACAGGCTCTGAACTCTGTCTTCTTACAAGCAGAAATGCAGGACACTGCTGCTGACGGGGAGAGCCCCACTTATCTGAAGTTTACCTAGCAGTGACATTAACCCCGTGACTCTCCCTGGGCATCAGGCCAAGTGCTTTCCATGAGTGACCGCATGTAATCATCTCATCAAAGCCCTGTGACATAGGTAGTCTTGTCCCCATTTTACAGTTGGAAAAACAGAAGCTCAAAGACCTTGTTCAGACTTGCATAGCCGGTTAGTTTCTGAGCCAGGAAACTTAAGTATTGTTTTGTCTGATTAAGGGCCTGTGCTTTAATATATACAACAATATAATATTGGCAGTTAAGAATTATTAAATCCCACTTTTTTTTTTTGTACTGGGAATCAAACTCAGGGCCTTGCGCTTGCCAGGCAGGCTGTGTGCCACTGAGCTACATTCCCACCCCTAAATCCCACTTTCTTCTTACTAAATATTTCTTTCCACAGAATGACCTGGGTGGGGCACTGATGAGCAGTAGGAACACCCCTCTCCAGCCACTGGCCCCAGCCCGTGTACCGTGGATCCATTTCTTACTCTTTTTCTCCCCCAAACCCTCTCAGCTGCCCTTGCAAAATAGTTATCACTATTAATCTAACTGAGATGGGACTTCACTATGTAGCCCAGGCTGGCCTCGAGCTCCTGCACTCAAGTGATCCTCCTGTCACAGCCTCCGGCTTAGCTGGCACTACAGGCGTGCATCAGTGTACCCAGCTATTAATTTTTAAGTATAAATAATCCCAGGGGCCAAGCTGGCTTTTGCTTGTACATACTATGAAGTAAAATATGGACATAGTTTTTGTGGCAGTAAATGGAAATAGCTTAGATTTTTCTAACTATATAAATTTGATAATTGGCCAGACTGGTCTTCTGTTACAAAAGCTCAGAAAGTAATTTTCAGAGGAAGAATTGCCAATAGGTGTGCATCTATCTGTCTGGGACGAAGTCCCTCCAGTGGGTGTTAATAAGCATGTTAGTGTCGTCTTTTTCTTGCCCTCTCAGGGCTATTCATTCCCACCCCCCACAATGAATGCTGTATGTATTCATAGAGGAACAGACCGAAGGGCCTCCTAACAATGATCGGAACATCAAACCAGCTCTGGAAGAACACAGCGTGTCAGGGGCAGAGGCTGGAGGGCAGGCCATCCTCCAGCGATTACATTCGGATTACCGCTTAATCTGCTTTGGTATTTGACCGCCAGCCTACCCACCCTAGGCCGCCTTCGGAGGATATTGAGCACTTCCATCCCCGGGCACTTCAGCAGCTTTATAAATGACCCACTCGATTCCCTTCAGCCTCCTCAGGGATGGGCCGTGGCAGCTGTTTAATAGCCACATAGCAATGCTGCAGTGTTTTAGGGCAGAAAAGAAGAATCCTGCATCCAGTTTAAGCTGCAGGGAGTATTTAGGAAAGGGGAATGTAATTATCCACATTGGAAGTGGGCCAGGCCATGGAGCTTGGGGGAAAGAGGCCGTTAGGACCTCTGCTTTCCAGCCCACCTGAAAGATGAGGCCTCTTGCAGCAGTCTGGGACATCAGCATGGTTCATGCTGATTTAGGAAAAAGCCCCCAGGCACTCCTCCTCACGCTCCCCATCAGAACCTGTGCAGGGTCATTGAAAGTGTCCTTCCCAAGGACTGGCCCTGGCTCAGCCGGGAGAGAGGACAGGTCCCAGGGAGCTGCCTTGCCCACTGTTTGGGTTTAGCACATAATCAGATCAGAGTGACAGCAGGTGGAAACAGTCTTCTGTTGCAGCAGGAGCTGTCCTTGAGTTCAGGAACAAAGACAGGGACAAGAAAAGGCAAAGTGTGTATTTTGCATGTGCACGCATGCCCGCATGCATGGGAAAAATAGGACTTTGCCAAAATCATTACTGAATCTTAACTCTTGAGGGACTGGAAAGGGAAACTGTCTTCTGCATTACATCTAACAAATTGCTTAATTCCCAGGGCACTTAAAAAAAGATGAAACAGCCAAGGGTGCCACGCTTCTGTGACCTGAGTACCTCTTAAGGTCAGAAGTGAGGAAGCAGCAGGTTTGGGTGGAAACCATTCCTCGGAGTAGAAGAGTGGACGGGAGGTCCTGGAGTGGCTATTGCCTCTTGGGCCACACTGGCATGTAGCTCTAGATACCCATTTTACCATGATCCATGATCGAAGGGGCATCTCATGTCCCTGGCCCCATATAATCGGGTTTTCCTTGTGATTAATACTTTTTCAGATAACTGAAGCGTTGCCTTTTGTTTGTTTGTTTGTTTTTTGGAGACAGGGTCTCTGTGTAGTTCAGGCCTGCCTTGAACTCACTATGTAGCCCAGGCTGGCCTTGAACTCACAAATGATCCTTGGCCTCAGCCTCCCGAGTGCTGGGATTAAAGGCATGTGCCACCACACCTGGCTAGCTTTGCCTTTTAAAGGCCAGTATAGAAAAAAAGAAATAGGGCTACTTAAAGAAATATTTTTAAATATTATATATGTTTATTGAACAATTATAGACTATAGTTTAGCCTTTCATTAATGATTCAAATTCTGGATTTGAGGTTAAGAAAACTGAATTTTAACTGTGGCCTTCGTAAATTGATCTCTTTGTTCCTTGGTACTTTTTCATACTCTGAAGGTGAGCAGGCAGGGGAAGAAATGCTAATTCTCATGTTAAAAATATAGGCATTGGGGGAAGATGCAAGCACTGGACTAGGTGCTTCCTAAAGGAACTTCCACCCTTCAAAGCCTGGGAGATTACGTTCTGTTGTATAGTGATACCACTGGGGACCAAGGTGCTTGCGTGCCCAACACTAAGCTGTCCCAAGCGTGTGTAGTTCTGCCTTCCCATGTGAGCTGTCCTCTGATAACTGTTGTCATTTTGCCTGGGAAAAAATAAACTTCCTGCCTTTTGTTTTTCCTTTGTGGTACTGGGGATTGAATCCAGGGCCTTCACACTGAACAACATCCCCAGCCATTTTTTATTTTTTTGAGACAGGATCTCACTAAGTCTCACTAAGTTGCCCAGGCTGGGCTCAAACTTGTTATCCTCCTGCCTCAGCCTCCTACTAGAGTGTGCCACAACACCTGGCTTCCTGACTTGTTCTACACATAGCTTTTCTTTTTTTGTTTTTTCCTTGCAGTGCTAGAGATCAAACTCAGGGCCTCATACATGCTAGGTACCAGCTCTACCACTAAGCTACACCCCCAGCCTACCTACACATAACATTTCATTCATGGTTCGAATGAGGATCCACAGTGATCTTTCCTATAGTATGAGCAGGGCACATGGGTCTCATCACAATAGGCTGCTGCTTGGAAGTATTTGTCACATCTGAGTTTATGATTGTCACAGAGCCCCTCAAATTGCTGGCTCCCAGTTCAGAGGAGTATTACAGTGAATCATATATATTCCTGGTCACAGCCTATTTACTTATTTGTAGGGGGAAAAGTTGCCTATAAAATATATTTCCAAGCTTTACTCTTCCTTATTAGTTTTCTTTATAAACCTGAAAATGTATTTCTAGAGAGAATTTTTTGCCCTAAATAATAAAGTCATACTGCCAAATGTAGTGGCCCTTATAAGAGCACCTATTCAAGGGGAAGTTCGAATTTTACAGCATGCTTTGTATTCAGTTCACATGCCTTCCTTACAGCACTGGGGTTGGGGTAGCTGCTCAGAAGGTCTAGCGGCAGACCTGCTTGCTTGATGCTAAGAATCGGCCTGGCGCTGTCACCTCTAGCTTGCCTCACCCAGGGAAAGAGCCACATGTGGAAACAGTTGCAGCCGAGTGCGGGCACCTTCTCAATGGTTCAGCTCCTTGCAGTGCTGCAGAGGTTGCTGGTCAGGCTGGAAGGGCGCCCCGCTGGCAGCCCAGGGAGTGGGGCCGTGCTTTGGAGAAGGCCCTCCGCGCGGTAGGCTTGTGACAGCAGTTACTGGGACAGGACTGAGCAAGCTCCTGGAAGTCCCAGCAGGATTGCCAGGTAATAGCCACTGAACTACTGTAGTTTCTCAGTTTATAATTTTCTTAACATATGTGCCTTATTTTTAAAAATCTTATACAAACATCTGGATTTTAAAAAAGAAAAATAGATTTTTTTGCATTATAAATTTGCAGATATAAAACAATACCATTTTATAAAAATTCATAGACCTTTTATAAGTAGTGCATTTAAAATACAACGTGTGCCTAAGATTTTTTTTTTTTAATGT
This sequence comes from Erethizon dorsatum, assembly GCA_028451465.1. NCBI lineage: Eukaryota > Metazoa > Chordata > Mammalia > Rodentia > Erethizontidae > Erethizon > Erethizon dorsatum. The sequence goes on from CM051822.1 coordinate 86,518,444, forward strand.
GGGTACCGGGAGTCGAACTCAGGACCTCGTGCTTGCCAGCAGGCGCTTGTGCTGCTGAGCGATATCACCGGCCCTTTTCTTCCTTTATGTGGGTACTGGGAGTTGAACTCAGGACCTCGCACTTGCCAGGCAGGTGCTTATGCCGCTGAGCTATTTCACTGGCCCAAGATTTTTTGTTTGTTTATTCATTCACTTTTGCAGTGCTAGGGATGGGACCTAGGACCTTGTGCATGCTAGGCAAGGGCTCTACCACAGAGCTACACTGTAGCCCAAGATTTGGTTTAAGTATAACTTCTGAGCTTTTTTTTTTTTTAAAGCTGGATACACCATTACCAGAAATCATTCCTGGCCCTGTTTTCTCCTTGCTCCGTGCCTCTCAGGAGGGTGTCTTCTCAGGGTGAGGGTGCCTCTCCTCTCAGGAGACTCCACTTGGCTCCTCACAGAGCTTCATCCAGCTGCTCTGACTGAGCACCTGAGAGATGGGCTCTGCGGCTGTCTGACACGGACACACACCTCACAGATGCACAAAGCTCCCACTTTGGTCATGTTGCAATGGCCTCGTGAGATGTTGGTGATGCAGCAGGACAGAGCAGAAATGATTTCTTCCCTGTAATCCCATTGCTTCTCTCCCCAGTGAGAAAGTGGCGTGTGAGAAGTGCCCTGGGAGTCTTGGGCCAGTGGCAGCTCGAAGTGGGAGAGCCAGCGCCCCCAGGAGCAGGGAGCCTGGGGCCCGAGCTCATCAAGGAGAGCAGTGCCAATGTATGTCCAAGGGTTCTGAGTGGGAGGCTGCTGGCCCCTGAGGCAGGGACCATGACTTGTGTACCCCTCACCTCCAGGGTATCCACCTGGACACAGACACTGTTTGAGCAAATGCCTGAAGGGTTTCCCTCGGGTGCCTTGGTCTCCCCAGCAAAAGACCTGCAGGCCTGGAATGTCCCAGCAGTTGCAGCCCAGAGGGGAGCTTGGAGAGCCAAGGGCTTCCCATCTGGATCTGCATAGAGCTCTGGGGAGGGTGGGAGACGTCCCTTTCCTTCCCCAGGAGTGGTTCTTGGGTCGGATTTGCCTTCCATAGCCTATCTTCATGCGCAAGGACACCAAGATGACTTTCCAATGGCGGATCCGGAACCTCCCCTACCCTAAGGATGTCTACAGTGTCTGTGTCACCCCAAAGGAGCGCTGCATCACTGTCAGAACAACCAACAAAAAGTAAGTGGTGTGTGGGCATCTGTCTGCGTGTGCGCGCAGGGTATGGTGGGGCTCCGTCCTACGCTGTTTACCTGGGAAGGCAGAGCGGCCTCTTCCTCTAGCCCTGAGGGAGGAAGGCAGCAGAGCACTGCAGGTGAAAGGACTTCCTCTCTGCAGAAGCATCCTGAGTAAGGTGATCAGCTCCGTCTGGGTAGGGGAACTTGAATGCGTGTCTAGCACAGCACCTGGCACAGAGTGGACTCAGTAAATATTTGTTGAATGAATAAGGGGATGAGGCATCATGTGACCATTAATGTATGATCTCAAGTCGTTCTGCTGTAAGATCATTGTAACTGACCTCCTGGCTGGATCCAAGCCATTGGGAACTTGGCTTGGTGACATCACTGTCAGAGCTGGCAGGGAGCCATGGCCTGGAAGGTATAGCTGTCTGAAGTGGCTGTTGTAGGACTTTACAGTACTGGACTGGGCAGTAGTCACCTGGTTCCTCCCTGGATTAAGGGACAGTGGGCAGATGCTTTGGCATCTTGGAAGTCTCCCACATTCTGTTTCAAAAGAGGTACTCAGCTTCCGTTTGTGGCCTGCTGGGGGAAGGCAAATTGTGGGTGTTGAAAGGACACAAGGTGGCCGCCAAGATGATCACATTTGAGTTTCTGGAGCTCTGACTGATTGCAGAAGAGAACCTAAAATGATGAGCCTTGGCCTGGGCTCTAGAGGGTTATAGTGTGGGGCCAACTTCCACGAAATGGCTTGGCGTACTGCAGTGGAAGGTTTGGGTTTTTTGTTTTATGTTGGTGATACTAAGGATTGAACCCAGGGCCTTCACACTGAGCTACATCCCCAGTCCTTTTTAAAATTTTTTTGGGATAGAATCTCGCTAAGCCACTGAATTGCCCAAGCTGGGCTCAAACTTGCAATCCTCCCGCCTCAGCCTCCCAGAGTGCTGGGATTACAGGTGTGTGCCACCATGCCTGGCCAGTGGGAGTTTTTTAGTTACCAACCCATAAGCTATGAAGCTACCCAATGTGTGCCCTGTACCCATCTACTGCTCCTGTCCTTCTGATGGTGTGATGCTGGTCTCCCTTCTCTCTTAGGTCCATGAGGCCCTCAGGAAAGCAGGGCAACTTTTAGGTTCCCCTAGTGCAGCCCTGGGTTCTGCCCTTCTCTTGTGCCTCCCATACCCTATCACTTTGGCAGGGTTAAGGGGGCAGGGAAAGGGGTGGAGATGAATGAATTAATTTGAAGATTATTGCTGTACATGCAGCCAGAGGCCCCTGCCGTGGGTTTTGTCTATAAATATAAAGTCATAATAATAAGGGTTTGCGTTTATAAAGCACATTGAAGCTCTCAGATAAAAGGCAGTTTATTCCCGTTATTGTTCTCATCATTAACAGGAGTCAGTGCCTAAAGTGGAATTTAGCAATTTCAGACAACAGAGAAATTGCCTGTAGGAAAACAAACTCCATGCTTCAGCAAGCATTCCCTGGCGTAAGAGGCCCTGGGTCCAAACTGGGAACAAAAATGCTTCTGATAGCATTTGAATCTGCAGCTTAGCACTTTGTAGAGCTGGCTGCTGCCTCCTTTCTGTCCCCCAGAGGTCACTGTCGAATACAGATATCAGGCAGAAATGTGATTACAAGGGAGTGAGAGAAAAGAGGCTAGCTAGCTCACCAAAAAATTCATCTGTGGGCAGGTCCTCTGGGCCCCATCTCCTGCATGCATGTAGCCGTAGGTGGCGCTGTTGGCCCAGAGCTTCGTGGCCAGATGCCCATTCCAGCCCCAAGGGCAGGCATCAGGGACATTTTTGAAATGCTGGGGAGGCCAGGTGGGACAGGACTGGGAGAGACAGGCTCTACAAAGAGGAAAGGAGTATTTCAGTGCCCACTTTTTTCTTAGTTTTTGTTTTTTGAGACAGGGTCTTGTTATACAGTCCAGGCTGGCCTCGAACTCACACTCCTACCTCAGCCTCCCAAGTGCTGGGATTACAGGTGTGTGTCACCATGCCCAGCTTTCATTGCCCACTTTGGAGCACACACTGCACTTGTGGCCCCAGTGTCTCAGCTTGGCTTAGCCCCATTCCCCTGCAGGACCTTGTATTAGGAGGTAGGTGGACGAGGCCACCACACCCTTAACCAGATCTTTCCTGAGTCTGGTGTTTTCACCTTTACTTGGAGTGATGTATTCTATACCTCCACACCAACTCATTGAACAAAATTCAATGACTAGTCCTTTGATCAGGGTTTAAAAATTTCTCATGGTTCTTTTATAATGTTTTCTGATCATCACACCATCCAGAGGCATGGGCAAGGCAGGTATTTCATTCTTGTTGATACATTAACAGTTGTATGACTGACTATAAAATCAACACAATGGACAGCCCTGTGAGAGGAGAGCTGGTGCCCTTCTCACTTGATGCCCAGTGTCCACCACGGCATGGCATTTTTCTCTGATCCAACCTTTCTTTACCCCCAGTTCAGACATTCTAGAATATGGCTTTGTCCACACCTGCCCTGTCCCTGAAGACCTGGGCTGGCCAGTTGGCTTGAAGGAATTGATTCTAGTGTATCATGGCCTTGGCCTCTGGTAGTGAGGGATGAATCAGGGAAGAAGCCCTGTGTGGCACCATCTGGTCCTAAAATGTGTAGAGTAAAGGTTCCTAGTGTCAGCCTAAAAGCTGGCAGCTGTAAGTGGGAGCCAGGGTGCTGCAGTGGGAAGATGTTGGCTTAAATCTGGCTCGGCCACGTAGAACTTGTATTTTGGCAAGGTTTCCTTATCCAACACAGGAGCAGGCTACACCTACCTCACAGACTGTGAGGCTGCCTAGATGCAGGGCCTCAACAGTCTTCTGGAAATTGGGATCTGAGGATAGCTCGGCTGATTGGACACCAGTGGTGCTTATCACCGTGGGAGGTGTTAGTAGGCATCACTAGAAAAAGGGATTCTGTGGTCAGACCAGGTCAAGACAGTCTGGGTCTCACTGGCTTCCCTTTGGTAGGCCCTGAAAGCCGGTAATGTGTGCACAGTGACTTATAGCAAGGGCACTGGGAGTGGGGGGCCCGGTTTGCCCAGAGCCTTCAGGGTTAAGATTTGGCTGCTGTTGTTCTCGGCTACCTCTGCCATGCCAGCGTGCAGAGCAGGGGCATGTGGGATGGGGCCCACAGCTCTGCGCCTGCCTATAGGCCTCCTCCAGAGCTTTCTTGCTAAGGGGACTGTGGATGCAAGGGAGAGCAGGATGAGGAAGGGTGCAAGTTGGGGAGGGGATAGGAGAGAAACAGGTGGAGGCAGGAAGCCATTTCTGAAGTAGCCAAAATGAAGGAGCTGTCCTTGGCAGAGGAATAAAGAGGTTCAGAGTTGACCTGTTCTGGACCCTAGGACAGTGGCTCACAGTTTATCCAGTGCAGCTCCTTGATTTGAGGAAGGAATTGAGAAGAAACTGAGGCCCAGAAATTAATTGGCCTGCAGGGCCAGGAGTCATACTGCAAATCTTTTGAAGACTGAGGACACCGAGAAAGGATGGCCACTGATGGGCTGGAGAGAGTGCCCAGGAGGCCTGCAGGTGGTTGGGTCCCTGGGCAGACAACCTGTTCATTCCGGAGCACCCTCACTTTCCCACAGATCCCCTGTATCCTTGGACAGATGTAGGGAATTTAGAACAGGTGGTCAGAATGTGGAGCTGCAGAAGTTACAAGATCTGGGGAATTCACTGATGATAAAGGCTTTTACATGTAACAATTTTGTGATTTGGGCAGCAAACCTAACTTTCTGTGCCTCAGTTTCCTCTTCTGTGAAAGAAGATAATAGAAGTAACCAACCTGAGAGGATTGCTTGGAGGATTAACTATGTTTGGAATAGTGCTTCACACAAAATAAGCATTAAATTAAGAAACATCATGGGCTGGCGGTGTAGCTCAGTGGTAGAGCATGTGTTTAGCATTGTGAAACCCTGGGTTCCATCCCTGGCACCAGGAAAAAAAAAAGAGAAAGGAAAGGGAAAGGGAGGGAGGGAGGGAAGGAAGAAAGAAAGGAAGGAAGGAAAGGGGAGAGAAATGTCATCTTTCTTTGTTTGGCTGAGACTGAGAATAGTGAAGAAGTGGAAGTAGAGAGAGTCAGTGTCTGTGGGAAGCTGGGAACTACCTTGTTGTAAGGTTTAGCTTTTAGCAGAAACAGAAACGAGGTCTATGCAGGCGGGCACACAGTGGTGATACATTTTCACCCTTAAATCACCAGCTCACAGCTCAAGGCCTAGGATACAGTAGGTGCCCAATAAATAATTAACTGCTTACCTAGAGCTGCCTAAGGCTGAGGATTCTAACTTTTCCAGAAACACAGCGGGTCCCTCTCTTGTTCAGGTACAAATGAGAAAGTCAAGTGCAGATCCTGTCATGGCAAACCTAAGGCTGCAGAGGATACAGAGATGAGGCGGTGCAGGGCTGCCCCCTGAGAGAGAGCAGCCATCCCTCCTTACTCCCTGGAGCTCTACTGTCAGGAGTCTGTGGAGTTATTTAACCTCACCCAATAAGCCAAATCCATTACAACAGACCCACAACAAAGCACAACAGAGCTGAGCCTGTGGCCTGTGCTGCCTCTGTTCCCAGCCTGGTGGCAGGAGCGGGACAAGGAAGGCGGGCAAGCCATGCACCTCAACTTCCCTCTGAGCCTGATATTGGCACTGAGACCAAGCTCTGAGATTCTTTGCTCTTCGACTGGCCCAGCCTGGGGAATGGCTGGGCTGGGGTCTGGTCGAGTAGGGTAGGGTAGGGTGGGTGCTGCTTCTCTTCTGGTTTTGCTTTTTGTGTATATTTGCAGGGAAGATGTTAACACTTCCTAACAAGCCTTTGTGTTCACCTAATCTCTGCTGTTTAACCTTTGACTCCCCGCTATTATCAGTGTCTGCCACCTTTGCTGGCCAGACCAAGGGCCCCAGGAAGAGCCCTCAGCCTTGCTGGCTAGGAAAAGGATATGGCAGGCATTCCACCCGTTTGCAGGCAGATGGATCGCCTTTCCCTGGGGCAGAGCTTTGGAAAAGAAAGCAACTTGTGGTGCCATTAGGATCCCCCCAGCCCCCACTTCTTTTGAACTGTCAGCCTCTAAGTAAACATTCTTTTCCTGCCGTGGGTCCCAACACCTTGTGGAGAGTGGGGAAGCTGGGAGGAGAGGGGCCCCAGAACCTCTACTGAACCAAGGGATTTGGGCAGGGAGGATGGGGGCAAAAGTGCTGCATTGATGTCAACTTTCTGAGTCCCCAGGGCATTGTGGCCTTTGAAGTGGACTCAAGGTAGCTGTCACCACAAGGACCAGGCCCCTGTGAAGTATTAAAAGCCATCCTTTCCAGGCTCCTCACTTGAGTTTGTTTTTACCTGCCTGAGGCATTTCCCTCTGCAGCCCATACAACCTCCGCTGCAGAAAGTGATGCCTTGCCTGGGACAGGTCTGGCAGCCGTAGCCAGGGCCCAGGCCATACATCCACCAAGGAAAATGCCACATGGGCCTCCTGTTAGAGATGAGGGGCACTGGGCAGGAGCAAGAACTGTCCACTGACCCCGATTCTGAGTCCACTGACACCTGGCTGCGAAGCAGGTGAAACAGTGTCTCTCCAAGCAGTTTCCTCTTTGACAAAGGGCTCAAGTTCCTCGGAAGTCCACTGATAATATTATGGGCTTGGTGTTGCTACCTGTTTTTGTCTGCTTGTTTGTTTTACTAAAAGGGATCATTAATGCCTGGCCTGGAGCTGAAGATGACAGGGACCATGTGTGGTGTGTAAAAATGGAGATTTGGGGCCGGTGAGATGGCTCAGTGGCGTAAGCGCCTGCCTGGCAAGCGCGAGGGCCCGAGTTCGACTCCCGGAACCCACATACGAAAAAAGGGCCGGTGATATCGCTCAGCAGCATGGGTGCCTGTTGGCGCGCGAGGTCCTGAGGTCGACCCCCGGTACCCACAAAAAAAAAAAAAAAATGGAGATTTGGTCTGAAGGCCAGTGAGGTATCTAGCACCAGAGATCCAGCTTCCGTGATAAGTCATGGGGTTTGTCCTCCCAAGGAGATTTCTGTTATAGATGTACTTTTCTCTCTGATTTATGAGGCAGACTAACCAAGCCTTTTAAAAGAACCCTTGAGAGGAAAAGGTAGCTGAGGGCTTTAGTGAAAGTCCCATGTAAATAGCAACTGTAGATCCCCAGCTTTGGGGGATAGCCCCAAAAAACTTTCTTTACTGTCCCTTGCTAGGACATACCTCCTATATTATTGCCCCATGAAGCCTGGGGTACAGAGAAGGCCCAAGCTGTCTGAGCTCTTTGCATATCCCAAAAGGTGCCTGTCATCGCTGGGAGTCTGAGCCCTGTGGTGGGAGTGACTTGGACCCCTGGTCTAATCATGGAACCATTAACTGGTTCTATACTCCTGGGTTGGAGGGGCCATAAGGATGGCATCCTTTTCTATCCAGAGCCACCAGACTCTAAAAGGCTGATGTTCTAACTGGTTTCCCTTCTGCCTTTGGGTATGTGGAAGGTGGGGGAGAACTGTGTAGAAGTTTGGTGGCAAAGGGCCTGGTACCCAACTGTTGGGGTCACCTTGCTGGGTGCTCCAGTGGCCTCTTGGTGTCCCCACAGGTACTACAAGAAGTTCTCCATTCCTGACCTAGACAGACATCAGCTACCCCTGGATGATTCCTTGCTGAGCTTTGCTCATGCCAACTGCACCCTGATAATCTCTGTAAGATTCACCCATACTTCTCTGCTACTGCATGGGGGAGAGGTTCTTCTTTCCCTGCCCACTTTCCCAGTCCTTAGTGACACCCTACCCCAAGGTGCCTGCCAGAGATCAGGCATCTCCAATGGAGGAGGCACAAGGGTACAGCCAGTTCACAAGCTGGATGAGGGCACAGGTAGATGGGGACTTGATGGAACTCTCAGGACCCGGGTTCTGGCCCAAGGAATGCTCCTACCCAGCCACATGTGACCTGAGCAAATTACTCAACTATGTGCCTCACTTTCCTCCTGTGCAGTAAGAGGATCAGAAGGGGCCCAAGTATGAGTGTGTAACTGAATTATGTCCTCTTTGTGGTTCTATCTGCAGTATCAGAAGCCAAAGGAGATCTTGGTAGCTGAGTCAGAGCTACAGAAGGAGCTAAAGAAGGTCAAGACAGCCCACAGCAGTGATGGAGATTGTAAGACCCAGTAGCTGGCCCCTGCCTTACACCTCCATGGTGGAGAATCTGCAACACTCTCCAGCCTGGCCTTGCTGGTGTGCGGCAGCCTCCTGTCTCCTAGGAGCCACCCAGAGCCGTAAGAACTGGCCCAGGAGCACTAGTAGCCCCAGTTCACAGTCTCACTTCCCGAGTAAAGTCCTTCTTAGTTACTACAGATGGGCTGCCCTTCTGTCCAGCTTTGTATGCTCCCTGCCCTGGTTCCCTGGCCTCCCTGGGGAGGGCACTGGTGTGCCATTCCCTTCTGCATCCTGGGGACTTTCAACACAAAGCCTTCTGCCTCAAGAAGAGGATGGCAGCCCATGACCCACCAGGGCAAGACATTTCCTCCAGCCTGTCTGCATAAACTCTTTGAGGGAGTCTGGGTGGAAGGGCCCTTGTGCCAGCCTGGCTGCAGAAGTGGCTCAGAAGAAGCTCCCTAAGGTAGGTGTGGGCAAGGGAGAAGTTCTGAAAATGCAGAAACCTTGGGAACAACTGGGATATTAAGGTATCTTGGGTGAAAAGCCAGAAGGAGGCTCACAGTGTTGCAAGGGTATGTGTGCTGGGGTAGGGTGACAGCAGCCTGGAGCCCTCTCAGCCTCCTCTCTGAACCCGGAGGTTCCCTGTCAAAGCTAATAAGGTGGGTGGTCCAGGGGCAGAATTCCTGAAGAAAAGGAATCTTTGTTTTTGGGGACACAACTGAGAGTGGTCTTTCCTCAGCACACATACGCCTGCGTTTGAATCTATGTTCATTGGCCTGCTCCTCCATCTCTTCTCCTAGCATGACTTGGCCAGTGAAGAACGAGATCTGTGAAACAACCAAGCTTTATTTTTACAAAAATGAAAGTAGTAGCATGCTTTCACAGCCTGCCTAAGGTACACCTCAGGCTAGTCTGAGGGCTAGCTCAGAACCCGAGGTGAAACCAGGCCATAGTGCCCCATGAGGCTGGTCAAACTGAGGGGTCTGATGAGAGGTGGATGGTGCCAGCAGGGTCAGAGGGCAACTGCGAAGGCAGCACCACCTCTCCTCCCAGGGAGTGAAGGAGGGCAGGGGCGAGGGCAGGATTGGCCCTTCCTAGGCAGACCCTTGCTCTGGCCAAACTGGGGTGTAAGCATCTTCCTATAGCAGCAGGTCCTGTCTGCTCATAGACTTCAGGAGTGCCTGCATCTCCAGGGCCCCAGAGCCCCAGGAGACATTGCCTGTAGCTTCAGGTGCCTGAGTACTGTGGCCACGGGTCCAGGAACACAGCAGGGGAGGGGAGGAAGCATCACCATACACTCCAGGCAGAAGAGGTTCCTGAGTCTCTGGTTTGCGGCCCGCAGGCAGGGGTAGCCTGTCAAGGGTTTTTAAAGTCCAGGACGTGGAGGTTATAAGAGAGTGCGGCATAGAGATGCGTGGTGGTGAACCGCAGGCAGTACACAGGACTGCTGAGCGGGGTGGACGTCAATGGGAAAGCCTGGAGAGGAAGGCACAAGAAGTGACTGCTTTCCAAGTGAGAACTGGAGGTGCCCTAGCCCAGGGTTCCCAGGCCCCCTGAAATGGTTATGTGCCACTGTAGGCTTCCTTCAGCCCTCTCCTGGAACATCCTGGCACCACGGAGGTGTGACGTAGGACACTTACGTGCAGGCAGGCCCTCTGGCGCCGGTCCCACAGCCGGACGACCCCATAGTAGGAGGAGCCTGTGGCCAGCAGGTGGTTGCCATCTGTCTGCAGGCAGTACAGGGTGCTGTCGTGGGGCTCCTCCCACTCCATGACACACTTCCTGTCCAGGGAACACAGATGCAGGGAGGTTGGGGTACCTCACCAGGGGCCTGGGGGAGTTGGGTGGGTGGGGACTTGGGAGCCATTCTGGAGTGGGGGATTGAACCCAGGGGCTTCACACTGAGCTACATTCCCACCCCAGCCCTTTATTTTTTATTTTAAGATGGTCTCACTGAGTGACTTAAGTTGCCTGGGCTGGGCTCAGACTTGCAACCCTCCCCTCTCGGTGGGATTACCAGCACACACCATCATGCTGGCTTACCATCCTCTTTAACCACTGAACTTAACTGGAGAAGGTGTCCTCTGTAAAGGACACTCCCCAAACCCTGGACCACAGCAGACACGTGTGCATTTTTCAAAGGGCCACCTACTTGTCATAGGACCTAGGAGGGTGGGAATAAACTCCTCAAAGGCTGGGCCAGAATGCTAGGGATGGGCTCTGAGAAATGCTTACCCTTATCAGGGCCTTCCGCTAGTCTCCCAGGCCATGGGGCCCAGGGCTGCCCACTGGTTGGGCACCTAGCTTGACATGACCTAGCTTGACATGACCTTGCTGGACCCTTCCTTCCCAGCCCGACAGAGAGCTCTGGGCCTTGTTCACAGGGCTGCCCCAGGATTGGCACTGGGCTCCCACTGTGTGTCCTACCCAGCATACTCACCGGACACTGGTGCGGAGGTCCCAGTAGCGAACATAGGTGTCATAGCCACAGGACAGCAGTGTAGAAGGGGACTCATACATGACATCCAGCACCCCAGCCCCTGGGGGGAAGTCACTGCCCAGGTGTGTCATCAGCTGGCCACTGAGGAGGGAAAGGGCAGAGGTGAGAGGCTGCCCACCTTGGCCTGCAGATGGCACCACACTTCAGGGACACACAGCTCTCCTTCCTCAGCCGATAAGACTCCCACCCCACCCCCTAACTGAGGCCTCACTGGACTGGACACAGCAGCCCCTCTGTCACACCTGCACACAGGCCGCCGCTACTCTGGGGCGATGAATGGGCCTTGCTGAAGGGGTCGCCCCCTCCTGTGCACACACTCAGTTTATACTTCTTGATCCTGCAGGTCATGCAGTTCTGAGCTGCCTGAGTCCAATGCCTTAATTCCTGCCTGTAATCTGGGGCTCAAAACTCATTGGGAATAAAGACCACACAAAGGGAGAAGGGGAGTCCCAGGAGATGTTAAAACAAGCAAACACCTTTGTGTCTGGGGAGAGAAATCGCTGAGAAAGCAGCTTAGTGTGTTGGTCGCTGATGTTACAGCCCTCTGGCCCCCAGCCCAGGGCCAGCACGCCTCTGTGATCACAGCCCCCAGCCTGCTGGGCTCCAGCCTGCTCCCCCATCCTTACCCCACCCGGTGGCCGAGAGCAGATTACTGAGAACAATTTCTTTGTGACTGTAATTCCCTCCGTGACCGCGGCAGTGGGCAGACCCCTTGCCCCATGCCAGACCCCTAGCAACCATGTAGGGGGGCCTCTGGCCCTAGCAACTACCCCTCAACATCAAGTGCACCCAGTAATCCCTGTAGTGAGTAGGTAGGTGGAAGTACTGACTTCTGCAAAGTGGGGGGAATGAAGGAGAAGGGGCGCCCTATGGGCTGGGGCCTCAGCTTCCTTTGCCCATGACAGGAGAAACACACCACAGACACTGCACAGAGACACTCAGGTAAGAGCCTGGTGTGGGGTAACAACCCCATGAGGACCTCATGGCCCCACAGCACAGCTATAAGCAGTGTTCAGCAGGACACCCCAGGCTCACAAAGCTGCCATCCGCCTGCCTGAATGCTGCCTCAAGCTCCAGGCCCCCACGGCACTCAGACTCCGGTCCTCACTGCCATTTTCCCTAAAGACGGAGGGCACGGAGTGAAGGAAGTGGCTAGGGTTCCTTCCTGCCCGCTCGGCCTTTCCCCTGCAAGCAGCACTACTGCTCTGCAGTGCAAGGCCTAGGTAGGCCTCAAGTCAGCGCCCCTGTGTCCCCAGGAAGTCCTCCTGGTGTTCCTCCCAGTGGCCAACTGCTAGGTGGGGAGATGACAGGCTGCTCTGGGGGGTTCTGAGGTCAGTAACCTTGCTCCTAAAGAAGCCTTATGACAGCCAGCCACTCAGGACAGGATGCGGGTGGGGAGTGTGACTTGGTCTCTGTCCTCCTCACAGTATACACACATATTTGTGCATACCGGGTGGGGACTGCTGTACTCCACAGTTCAGTTCCCTTGCCTTCTAGATTTTGGGGCCCTACCCCCTCCATTAGTGAGGCCATAAGGAATGATTGAGGAGTTCTCCCCTTTAATCTGTAGAAGTAATTTCATGTTTGTCTGTTTGAAATAGAAGATGAAAGGCAGAGTAGGGGAGGAGCACAGCACGGTGCTACCTGCCCACCTGGTCCCAGGGTTCCCAGGGAAGGAGAGCTGGGCACCCACGTGGGGCTGCACAGCCAGACTGCACTGCCAACCTGGGCTCTGCCTGATCCCAGCCACCGCTGCTATGAAATACAGCACAGCCTGAGGGGCCCCTTTCCCCAGGGGGAGACCCAGGGCCCTCTGAGCACCACCGCACACAACAGGGGCCAGAACAAGCCCTATGTGCCCGGTCTGCCAGCCTGGCCTGGCCAAGGGCTGGCTGCGGAGCTTCTGCCATGCTTTCTGGTTCTCTGAAATGGCCACACACACTTTAAATGGGCCAATAAAAGGATACAATTTCTTTTACCTCTAGACCCAGGACCCTCAAGGCTCCGTGGTGCAGAGCTTGTAAGGTTAAGTTCAGAGCATAAACGGACACACCAGGCTCTGGGAAATGGCCTGTCTCTTCAAATAGTGGCCCAGCGGTGCCGTAGAAGTCCTGCTGGGTCTTTGATTTGGGAAAACAAACAGAAATGGCACTGTGGGCTCTCAGAGGCCCCCACCCCAGGCCCAATTTCACTAGAAAACTCTAGCTGCACTGCTGTGGTGGAGGGACAGACTGGCCCAACAATGGTCCCAAACTTTGGGGGAAGAGGGACAAAACCAACTGTCTGTCCCTCATCCCCTCCTCCTGGGCTCCTTTTCTTACTGCAAGTGTGTTCTTGTAAAAACGATTAGATTGCAATTCGTATAATGTGACCCCCAAATTCAGACGTTTCACCCCTTTTCTCTGGAAAGAATGTTAAGAATGCCTCTCCGTCTCTCGCCGTGGGGGGTGGGGGGGTGCAGTCTTGGCTGTTGCACAGCTTGTGTGGGAATAGAGCTGCCACCCAGTGCCCCAGCCAAGACAGGAGCGCAGGCCAGACAAAAAGTCCCTTCCCTTCCAACCTCTGCAGACAAAGCCGGGTTTCTAGGAGCTGCTGAGGGCTGGGGGCCCTCCACACCCCAGCCTCCCCAAGCCCCATCCCAGCAATTCGCTCTCAACCCAGGGGAAGGTAAAGACAGATGGGGCCTCCCACTGGTGTGGTCTGCATGGGCCTAATGAATGAGCCTACAAGGCAGGGCAGCCTGTACCTGGGCAGCAGGAAATACGTGCAGTGCAGCCACGCTGCTGCATGGTCTCTTTTGAAAGAGAATCAATCTGGTCCTTCTACCCCAGTGATGGCAAAGCTTTTAGAGACCAAGTGCCCAAACTGCAACTCCAAACCCACTTAGTTAGCGGAAAATGCTAACACTGCAGTTAAACCTGAATATCTGATGCTTGGCTGCTGGGGCACCTTGGCTCATGTGGCGACAAAGTGGACTCTGCATGCCTGCTGTGGCAAATGTGCCATAGGTTTGCCACCACTGCTCTTGCCCAAGTCCCCTTGCCCATGTGACTGGAGCTGGAGGGGAGAGAGGGGAGCCTACTGCCAGTCAGGGAGGAGGGAAATTTAAAACAGTGACAACCCACCACCACTTTTGTGGGGACTGCTAAGTGCACGTAGACGCTGGCTCTGAACACCTGGCTGGCCCATCTGGGAGAGGCCCTGAGTGCCAAGTTGGAATCAGGCACAGAGAGACCCCACCCCTGCTCCCTAAGTCAGTTCCCCGAAGCCCTCTTATCCCAGCTTTGTACACACCCCTCCCATACCAGAGTTGCTCCTGCCTCCCAGCCTCCAAGTAAGGGTGCCAGTGGCTCCCACGCCATCTTCCAGCCATCTTTAATATACTGGGCTCCTGATGATGCTCCCTGGAGACCCCATGAGTGTGCATTCCTGCTTCTGTGTGGGTATAAGGACACCTGGTCTGGCATATGCTACCCTGAAATGCAACAATGGCTTTGAGGAGAAAGGACAGAAGGGTGACAATTTACCTTCTTACATCTCCTCTGTTCCCCAGAGGACAAGCGGCCTGAAGGTATAAGCCAGGCCCAACAAAGAGAAAGGGAAGTTCTTCCTCTCCCTTCCATCTCTCCCTCCAACAACTGTTAATTGAGTGCCTTCTGTATACAAGGCATTGTGCTTAACAGAAATAAGGAGATGTGAACTGTGACAAGGAGGGATTGTCCCTGCCTCCCAAGAAGCTTTCAGTCCAGTGAGGGAGAGAAGTCTGCATCATGGGAGCAACTAACACAAGGCACAACTTGCTATGAACTACAGGGAGATAAAGAAAAGTTCTGTGAGGGGCCAGACAGGAGAACATTTCTGGCTGAGGGGAATGGCTACTCTTTGGTGAGTGACAGGACTGTCACAGGCAATGACAGGAGAGTTAGAGAGCCCAGGCAAAGGTGCAGAACAGAGGTGACCAGGCTGCTCTGGCAGAGGCTGGCAGTGTGAAGGGAACATGCTGCAGGATCTGGCCTGTGGACTACACGGCCTTCGGGCACAACGCCTCACCTGGCATGAGAGCGGTGGTCCCAGTCTTGGCCCCGAGTCGCAGATAAGGAAACCAAGGGCTTCAGAGGAAGTGACTTTCTTAAAGTCACACAGCAGGAAAGGGCAGAGCCTGGGTCCCTACTATGGGCTGTGCTGAGAAACCAGTCTGGTAGCAGCATCCAGGCTGGCAGGAGCAGGGAAGTCAAAAGGCACATTCTCTTGTGTGTCTTCTCGGGCCAGGCAATGGCTGTGCATGTCACCTGGTGACAGAGTAGTTACCATGCAGCAGCTCACTCAAAAGAGTCTGTGGGTGTCAGGCAGCGTGCAGTGTGTCCCACAGAACCAGCTCATGTGAGCCTCTTAACAGGCCGACCACCTGTCTGTCTTTGAGACAGGATCTTGTAATGTAGCCCAGGCTAGCCTTAAACTCATGATCCTCCTGCCTCAGTGCTAGAACTACTAGAAGGTGTCATAACCCTGCTTTACAAACTGGAGCTCACAGGTGGCACATTTACAAAGCCGTAGAGTCAGGTCTTCACGCTCTGGAGTACATGTTCTTGCTGGTGGCGCTCCCCACTTTCATGGACAGCATGGCCTCCAGTCAGTCCCCTGGACATTCCCTTCCCTGGCAGACACCCAGGGCCACCGCAAACCCTCACTGGTGCCTCACACACATCTTCTTGCCCTGGTGCGCAGAGACTTGCTCTCCAATGGAGCCAGTGAGAGAATCGAGGGAACAACCAACCCCACCAGGTGAGAGGGAAGGGGACTTCGTGTGCACGCGCCTGTGTGTGTGTGTGTGTGTGTGCACCCCCAGCACCCGCCTGTGCACACGTGTTCCCACACAATGGCTCAAAGGCCAGGCAGCCCGGCAGCCCACTTTGTACTGCTAACAAGGGGGCCGTAATTACAGGAAGGGGCAGCCCGGCAGATAAAAGGATACAAAATTTCAACATCTGTTGCCATAAAGGGATAAGGAGAAGTGAAACACAAAGTATCAGTTTGGTGTCAGCAGGCAGAGAGCCAATTTCAAAGAGTTCAGGGAGACAGAGGGGACAAGAAAGAAAAAGGAAAGGGGGGAGAAAGAAAGAAAAAAATTACAGGGTTACTTAAAGAGGTAAGGAAAAAAGAGAATGAGAAAAGCTGTCAGTAATACTTTCAAAGGAGCAGGCAGGTACTTTAAAGAGGGGCAATTCCCATAATCACTCCGACTGGGGGCCGGGCCCCTGCACGGGGTGGGGGTGGAGGGCCAGGGGCAGAGACGAAGCCACACCTGGGTGGGATGGGCATGAGTGGTGTCTCAGAGTGGCTGACCTGCACTCAGCCACTCCTTCCCTCTCCAGCCAGGTGCTCCTCACCATGCCAAAGCCATTACATACCCTATATTCATGCCCTGTGCTCAGTGCAGGGAGATCACCCTGGGTTCCCAGCTCAGAGGGGGTTGAGCACCTGTGGTGGGGCAGGCAGCCCTTATGGGTAGGTTGAGGCAATGCTGAATGGGAAAGGGCACCGACTCCAGCCATCAGGGTCAGATCAAGGAGGGCTTTGTGAGGGGCACTGTGTATGCTGACGGTGAGCAGATCTCCTGAGGTAGTAGCAGAGGCAGGTGTGCCAGGCATAGCACTGGCTTGAGCAAAGCCTTTGAAGGGAAATATAAAGCCCCTGCCAGGGTAGGTGGAAAGCCTGTTCCACCTGTCCCCTTGCTAAAGAGATCTAGGGACTTTGAGATGGAAATGGAGGCCCCATAAGGTTGGGGGACGACCCTGGCCTGGAGGGGCATGCATACACTTACACACTGCCTGGCAGCAGTGTGTAGCAAGGACTCTGCCTTTGCATGATGGAGTCACCAAAGCCCCTCATCTCTTTCCCTAGCCCACACTTCCCAGGAAGGCTCTGGGCTGTGGTTAGATCCGCTGTGATACCTTCAGGACTGGGGTCACAAACTTCTCCATCCTGAAGCCGACCTGCTCACAGCCACCAGGGCCTCCGTTGTGCCTGTGCTAAAGCCAGCTTAAGTGGTCCATGGCAGAAAAGGCAAAACCCACAGCAAGAGTAAGCCCACAGGGTAGGGGGTGATGTCAGGCCAGTCAGCTGAGAGGTGTGTGCCTTACACAGTCACACCTGGAGCCTTCCCCAGGGATGGACCTGGCCTCCTCCAGGCCCCAGGTTTAGCAGTTCATCTGGTCCTCACAGGACCACAGAGTCTAGCTAGGGCGACTTCAGTGGTGGGCTGTCACCAGAGTCTTTCAAAGTGGGGGTGCAGGAGATTCCACCACTTGAGGGTTGGGATGGACCTGAAGATACTGACTGTCCAAAGCAGGAGCCCTCTGGCCCCTCACCACTGGGTAAAGGACTCCATCTTCCTCACTTAGCCATCCCCTGTTCTTGGGCCCAGCTCCTAGAGAAAAAAGTCAGAAAGGGAGGGAGGGAGATGGGAAGAGCCACCTAGGCAATGGCTGTGTTTGCCTGGTGCCTTCCGACCTGTACTGGCCACCCCCAACCCCGGCCCCCCAACCCACTCAGCCCATAGGAAGAACAGTCCCCTAGAGGTATTTGTGGATGAGGGGCTCAGGGAGCAGGGGACCTGAAAGGGCTCTCCAGGCATCCAAGTAGTGTAGGCTACCTGTGGAGGGGCAACTGTGAGACACAGACATGGGTGATGGCTCAGGAAAGTACAGGTGCCCAGCGGGATGCCCATCCCTCTGAGGTTGTCCCAGCCCCTATTGCCATCGTGGAGTGACCCAGATGCTCAGAGCACAACTGCCCCTCCAGTACCCCCTCCACTGAAGTCACAGCATACACATAAAAGAGAAAAGCCAGGCGCTGCTCAGGTTTCAGGAGTGACAGGTTAAAAGCAAGGAATCCAGCCAGCCCTGCACATGGCAACCAGGCCAAGCCCTGCCGGCCAGGCACTCCTCCTTGCAGGCTGCCTGTCAGTCAGGCTTTGGCATTATTGAAAGATCAAACTTGGCCCTGCCTGCTCATTACCTTAATCCTATTTTCTACATGGCTTTATTATCTGTTCGGGCTTCTCTGGGAAAGACAGCTCCAGAGAGTCATCCTGTCCATCCATTTCCTCCCACCAAAAGCAGAGGCCTCCACCAGGGCATCTCTCCTCACTGCCTGCACTGCAGGGTCTGCCAAACCCCCTGGGGCTCAGGACAGATGTTTACACAAGGCCTGGCTCTTTCAAAGGGGGAGGGAGAGGATAAGGGCTGGAGAAGAGGCAGTACCAACTGATGCCCAGGGTGACCCCGCCACACGAAGAGCCCACAGGCTGGCCAAAGGATGCAGTGGCCTTGTCTCCATTAAGAATCGAGACCACAGCTGTCTTATTTGGGTTCTCATTTGGGTTCATTCTAGGTTCAGTACAGACCCAGGGTTTGGAGCTGGTGAGGTTTAGGGACTTTGTAAGAGAATCACATTCAAAAGGTTGGTGCCTCAGTATTCCATCTTGACCTTAAATTCCCACCAACGTAGCCACAGACAGCTCAAAGTTCACCCAGCCATCAAGATGGCCTGGGGCATAGTGGTGTTTCTAGACCTCCCCTCCACCAGCTGTGTGCTCTCCCAGGCCCAGGCAGGTGATGGTGCCAGCTGCCTAAATGAAACTTCAGCAGAAATGCCCATCTGTGACCCAAGGCCTTACTGGCCAGAGCCTTCTTTGTGCCATGAGGTCAGCAGGCTCCTCTCCCTCTCTACAGGTATTCTGAGGATTAATAAATTCCTCCGTACCAATGTGAAACAACTGTTGGGGGGAGGAGTAACACACTTGGATAGGTTGAATGCCCCCGAAGTGTCAGGCACTGTGAGAACTTTTTCACAATCATTTTGCTCACAGTTTTGCTAGGTAGAGATAATTAATCCCCATTTTTCAGTTCCCACTATGGAAACCAAAGCCCAGAAGGTCCCCAGATGATAGGGCTGATAAACGGCAGAGTAGCTGTAGAACCCAGCGCTGTCTGGGCACACAGCAGCCCTCCTGGAGCTCCTCACAGCTTTCCAGCACACCACCTCGCACGCTTCTTCCCTTCCAAGGATGGCTTCTCTGCCTCAGCCCTGTTCAGACAGAGGGAAGGCTCATGGCAGGAGGTAGGCAGGGCAAACTTATGGGAACAAGATTCACAGCCCACAGGATGCTAACATCCCAGGGGCTGAAGACCAAAGGAGCCCTGCACATTGCATCTAGGCTGGCAACAGTATGATGTGACCACTCGCTACATTAACAAAAGTAGATCTCTGGGCCGGGAGTGGTGGCACATGCCTGCAATCTCAGCACTCGGGAGGCTGAGGCAGGAGGATCGCCACAAGTTTGAGGTCAGCCTGGGCTCCACAGTGAGTTCAAGGCCAGCATAGCATGGACTACATAGCAAGACCATGTCTCAAAGCAAAAGCCAAAAAGCAAAAACAACAAAACAAAAAAGAGAAACACATTTCTGGGCTGGGGGTATAGTTCAGTGGAATAGCACTTGCCTAGCATGCACAAGGCCCTGGGTTCAATCCCTGGTGTGCACACACACACAACACAGAACAAAAGTAGGTCTAAAATAAAAGAGGTGACAGCATCTGCCCCTCATCAGACCACACCTAGTCTGTTCAATACTCAGATGGATAAAACCAGACACAGAAATAAGGGCAACTCTCAGGTGAGAGTGGTCCTGAAATCAGTAGGACCAACACTGCAGAGACCCATCCAGCCATTCCTCACATTCTTTCTTGCTGACCAAACCCTGATTCTGTACCGCCGCTGCCCCCTTCCCTGCCATGGCCAGCGCACAGGGCAAGCTGGACTTCCTCAGGCCAGGGCAGGGACGTGTCACTGGTTCTTCTGTTCCCTTGCCACAGCTTGCTTTAGGGTGAGCCTTGGACCACCATTTTGGGTATTAGCTGTGAGAAGACATTCTAGGGGCTCCTGGGAAAGGCTTCTTCATCTTAAGAAGGGGTCGCCAGCAAGGACACATCTTCCTTTGTCCCTTACTAAAGTTGGGTACTTACTAAAGTGGTACTTGTCTTATGAGTTAGTGGAGCTGCTCTACACGAGCCTCAAAATAGGAGCAAATACCACCACAGCGTGGTTGGCAAAGTGGAAAGCAGAATGAACATGGCATTCGTGGTCTTGAGGCAGGGGAACCACCAACTCTGGAGCCACGCAACACTCAACTTCTGGGCTCCTTGTCATCTGAGATCACAAGTCCATTATTGTTTAAGCCACTTTGATTTAAGTCTTCATTACTTATGAAGCAGCCATAGACCAAAAGCTATGACTGACTGATCTATAAGAGAATGACCTGGAAGAGGAGAACGGAAATGTTCCGACATCTAAAGTCCTATTCTGCAGGGGAGAGGTGCACTTGCTTCTTGTTCAGGAAACAACTGACCTGGATAAAGGGTGGGCAGTCTAACTCTGACAGCCACCTGGAGAGGCAATTTGCTGTTTGGTAAAGTACTGAGTTTTCCATCCCTCTGCCTGGATTACCATCAGAAGTGACTACTGTAGAAAGAACATGTTTAATGAAAACATCTCGTTAGGGAGAAATCTCCTCACCTAGTCTGTGGAAAGACCAACTATAGAATGGACTTTTCAGAAAGACATGGCAAACACTTTCCAAGGGAGATGAGAGAACAGGAGAAGACAGCAACTGAGGGAGAAGGCAGGCAAGAAACACAATTTAGCCAAGTGTGGTGGCGCATGCCTGCAATCCCAGCACTTGGGAGGCTGAGGCAGGAGGACCACTATGAGTTCAAGGCCAGGCTGGACTACATGGTGAGTTCAAGGCCAGCCTGAACTACATAGCAATACCCTGCCTCAAAAAACCAAAAAGAAAAGAAAAAGGAAAGAAAGAAAGACACTTTACATGCTACTAAATTGTGGTATTTACAACTGAGGGCTAGATGAAGAGTTCTTAGACTGGTAAGAGAAAAAGTTGATAATTTGGGCTGCATCAAAATTTAAAACTTATAAAAGATACTCTGAAAAAGTTTGGCAAGTAAAAAACCAACATATATTTATCAAATAATCCAGCAACTAGGCTCCTTGGCATTTATCCCAGATAAATTAAAATGTATGCCCATAGCAAAACCTATATACAAATGTTCATAACAGCTTTACTTGCAATAATCAAAAATTAAAGCTGGGCATGGTAATGTACACCTGTAATCCTAGCTACCTGGAAGGCTGAGGTATGAGGATAGTAAGTTCAAGGCCAGCTAGGGCAACTTAGCAAGACCCTATCTCAAAATAAAATAATTAATCCAGGCATGGTGCTACATGCTTGTAATCCCAGCACTTTGGGAGCCTGAGGCAGGGAGATCATAAGTTCAAGTCCTACATGGGCAATTTAGTGAGATCCTGTCTTTAAAAAATAAAAAAGGCTGGTGATGTAGCTGAGAAGTAGAGTGCTTCTGGGTTTAACCTGTAGTACCTTAAACTAAACTAAACTAAACTAAATAAATAAAATAAAAGGGGGTGGGGATATAGTCCAGTGGTAGAACACTTGCTTAGCATGCGTTAAGGCCCTGGGTTCAATCCCTAGTACCAGACAAATGGAAACAAAAATCCTTCAGTGTGAATGTTCGTCAATGGGAAAAGAATAACTGGTGCATTCATACCATGGAACACTACTCAGCAATAAAAAGAAACAAGCTGCTGATGCAACCACCACTTCTATGGGTCTCAAAGGAATTATGCTGAGTTTTCAAAAAAAGCCAATCTCAAAAGGCACCATACTGTATGATCCCATTTTGTCTTCTAAATGACAAAATTATAGAGATGGAGAACCAGGAGTTAGAGGCAAGCAAGAATGGAAGAGGGAGGAAGGTGGTTGTGGCCATGAAGGGGTAGGAGAGATCTCTGCGCTAACACAACGAACTGTTCTATCTTGACTGCAGTAGTGGGTACACGAATCGGCACATGTGGTAAGAGCACAGAGAATTACAAACACATTCACGATAAATGCGATCTGAATAAAGGCCTGTGGATTGCACCAATGTCAATTCCCGGCTTTGACATTTACTATATTATGTAAGACGTTACATGAATATCTCTCTATCCTACTTTTATAAATTCCTATGAATCTATAGTTATTTCAAAATAATTTCTTTTAACAGCAGAATGGCAGATAATCAGACAGGAGTTTGTCAAGCCTGCCAAAGCAGAGAACTGTGAATAAAACCTGGATGTATTTTAACTGTTCTGTATAATTATTTTTATAGGTTCTGTAAGCCACTTTCAAAATTTCTTTATTTTATAAAAATAATCTCCAAGGATAGATGGGATTTTTATGTCACATAGCCAAGCACTCCTCAGAGAAAGGGTATCATAAATCCAAACTGTTGTTATCATAAATTCTACATGAAATTATTTACCTAACTTCAACAGACTCCTCGAGCTAGCTTCAGGGGCTCCACATGAGAAGGCACCACAGTGGAGGGTGTCAGGGAGTGCATGGAGGGTGTGAGACCCTGCATGGGCAGGGTCCTCCGCAGCTGCCCCCTAGACCACTGCCAACTGAGGCAGGGGCTGGCTCAGCCAGCTCCCTCCTCTGCCTCCCAGGCTACCCTGTTTCACCTCCCTGGACCACGGTGGGCTCAGGAATCTCTTACCTGTTGAGGTCCCAGATTCTCAGGGGTGAGAAGTGGCCACAACAAGCTGTCCCTGTCACAAAAGAGCTGCCAAACAAAAGGAGAACAGAGTTAGATCTGGTTTGTCAGAACTTGTGGCAGAAATGGCTACACAATTGGAAATGCAGAGCACAATCCCACAGGGTTAAGCCAGAAGGAAAGAAGTAGCAGAGAGAATGACCAGAGCAATCGTGGAAAGACAACCTGGAGTGCATATGGGCTGTCACCTCCCAGGGCTGCCTGGGCAGAGGACCCATAGGGTCAGAAATAGCTGTTCTTTTTTTTTTTTTTTTTTTTGTGGGTACCGGGGGGTCGACCTCAGGACCTCGCGCGCTAGCAGGCGCCCGTGCCACTGAGCGATATCACCGGCCCCTTTTTTGTATGTGGGTTCCGGGAGTCGAACTCGGGCCCTCGCGCTTGCAAGGCAGGCGCTTAAACCGCTGAGCCATCTCACCGGCCCGAAATAGCTGTTCTTGCTGCTCAGACAGGGTTGTGTCTTCCCTGCCCACCATAAATACAGACCTGCAGATGGGCAAGTCTGAGCCCACGGAGCAAACTTGTGGGGCTGCAGCAGTACGAACCCTGAGAACGCAGGGCCATGGCCCACCAAGGGCCACCTGTAAAGATGCTGTTGGGAGCTTGGGAGTGATGACCAGTCAGAAGTGGGGTGGCCGGGAACATTCCTGAAGGGTTTAAGGCCTGGGTGAATCTGGCAATGTGGTACGAGCACAGGGCAGACACACTGCACTGAGAAGAGGACAAATAGGAAAGGTGAGTCAATTCTATGGGTCAGTAAATACTACTGTGCAAGGGTGGGGAATGTGAGGGTCAGGCACCCAGGGCCTCTAAGGATACTGCCAAACACTGCCAAGAGGAGCTGAGAGGGAACACACTGACCATATTTTCCAGTGTCCTAAACCCCGAAAAACTCAACATAGTCTCCAAAGTTTCATTTTAAGGGGAGGCACATACTCCATGGGAGGCACCAATGTAATGGGAGGCACTGGGCTGGCCATAACACTAGGACTAGAACGCCTGAGCCTCTGAGCCCAGCCGCTCCTTTGATAGAAAGTTTGGCAGGGGTGGGGAGGGAGGCCTTCTGGAAACCCAGGCTTGAAAACATAACTGGCAGGCAGGAAAGCTGAAAGCAGCTGTGTCACTCAGAAGCCCTGAGGCGGGGATAGGCTCTGTCCCTACACGTCTCATAAGGAGGAGGGGACTGGATACACTAATGACATGTTAGCAATGTGGGCCAGCAGCTCCTCTGCCTGCTCTCCCAGCACCTGGGCTCTCTCTCCCAAGTGGGGCAGTGGGAGACAGATTTCCATAGGGAAGGCACTGAAGAAGCCAGTGTCTTGGGCTGGGATGGGAAGCTGGCTGCCAGTTGCTGCTGAGGGAGAAGTTGAGGACAGTCATCCGCCAAACTGTGGACTCAGCATCAAAACTGCAGAGGAAATTTCAGGGGTGGTGTCCACTTGTCAGCCTCAAGCTGACAAGCCTCAGTAGTCACCCTGGGGCTCTCATGCCTCAAGCCAGGATTTCCTCCAGAGACATAGCCCATCATCCTAGCCTTCTCTTGACCCACAGGACTGCCAAACATCTACTCCTGCCATGCCCCAAGTAACTCCCAGCCTGGGAAGCAGCCACTGGACACTGAAGAACCAAATTACAAAGCTGGGAGGTGTTGCCCACATCTCCCTCCTTCCCATATTTTTCTCTCCAGTGTAATCCATTAAAAACTGGGAAAGCCAATTACCATAGGTTGGACACATAATGACTGGGCTCTACGGACTTTTTTTTTTTTTTTTTTTTGTGGGTACCGGGGGGTCGACCTCAGGACCTAACGCGCCAACAGGCACCCGTGCTGCTGAGCAATATCACCGGCCCCTTTTTCGTATGTGGGTTCCAGGAGTCAAACTCGGGCCCTCGCGCTTGCAAGGCAGGCGCGTACGCCACTGACCCATCTCACTGGCCCACCCTTTTCACTCTTAATTGCGTGGATTTGAGTACTTTCTTTCCTTTTTTTAATAAGGTTGGATAAGGGTTTGTCAATTTTATTTAATCTTTCAAAGAACCAACTCTTCGATTCGTTGATTCTTTGTATTGTTTTTTTAGTCTCCAATACATTAATTTCTGCTCTGATCTTTATAATTTCCTCTCTTGTACGAGCTTTTGGCTTAGCCTGCTCTTCTTTTTCTAGAAGTTTGAGGTTCACCATTAGGTTGTTTATTTGTGCTTGCTCTGTTTTCCTGATATAGGAATTTAATGCTATAAATTTCCCTCTTAGGACTGCTTTCATTGTATCCCATAAGTTCCGGTATGTTGTACTGTCGTTATCATTCAGTTGTAGAAACTGTCTAATTGCTTCTTTAATTTCATCTGTGACCCATTGGTTGTTCAGGAGGGTGCTATTTAATTTCCATGTGTTTAGCAAATTTTTGTGG
The DNA here is from genome assembly GCA_028451465.1 of Erethizon dorsatum. Taxonomy (NCBI): domain Eukaryota; kingdom Metazoa; phylum Chordata; class Mammalia; order Rodentia; family Erethizontidae; genus Erethizon; species Erethizon dorsatum. Next base: position 86,543,398 of record CM051822.1, read on the forward strand.
TTTCTTTTGCCATTGATTTCCAATTTCATTGCACTATGGTCTGATAATATACATGGGATAATTTCAATTCCTTTGCATTTACTTAAGCAGGTTTTATGAGCTAGTATGTGGTCTATTTTGGAGAATGTCCCATGTGCAGCTGAGAAGTATGTGTATTCTGATGTTGTGGGGTGGAACACTCTGTAGATATCTACTAAGTCCATTTGTTCCAAAGTTTGGTTCAGTTGTAATATTTCATTGTTGATTTTTTGTCTAGTTGATGTCTTTTTGTGTCAGTGGAGTATTGAGATCCCCCAATACAATTGTATTAGTGGTTATTTGATTTTTCATGTCCATTAATATTTGTTTTATATAGTTGGGTGCACTGGTATTTGTTGCATATATACTTATGATTGTTATCTCTTCCTCTTGGATTGTTCCCTTTACAAGGATGTAGTGACCTTCTTTATCTCTCTGAATCATTCTTGGCTTGAAATTCACTTTGTCTGCAAAAAGAATAGCTACCCCTGCTTTTTTCCGGGTTCCTGTCGCATGGAATATTGTTTTCCATCCTTTGACTTTCAGTCTATGAATTTCTTTTTGAATTAAATGTGTTTTTCGTATACAGCATATTGTTGGATCTTGCTTCTTGATCCAATTCGCTAGTCTGTGCCTTTTGATTGGTGAATTGAGACCATTAACATTAATCGTTAAAACTGATATGTATTGACTTATCCTTGTCATGTTATTTTCTTGTTGTTGGCTCTCCCTCTTTTAATTTTTGTTTTCCCTCCCTCTCTTTAATCATTTGCTCTGCCTGGTGGATTCCTTCTGTTGGGGTTTCTGGAGTTGTCCTTGTTATCCCTTTCTAGAATGTCCTTCAAAACATTTTGGAGTGCTGGTTTGGTGGTTATAAATTTTCTCAGATGTTCTTTGTCATGGAAGTATTTTACTTCTCCATCAGTTTTAAAAGATAGTTTTGCGGGGTACATCAATCTGGGTTGAAGATTATTTTCCTTTAGAACTTGAAATACATCATTCCAAGCTCTTCTTGACTTGAGGGTTTGTGCTGAAAAGTCCGCTGTGATTCTGATGGGCTTTCCTTTATAGGTGATTTGTTTCTTTTTTCTAACAGCTTTTAAGATTCAACTCTTATGTTGAATTTCTGGAATCTTGACTATGATATGCCTGGCTGAAGATTTTTTTTGATCGTGGCTAATTGGAGTTCTATAAGCCTCACTTATCTGAACGTCAAATTCTTTTTCTCTACCAGGGAAATTTTCTGTGATAATGTCTGTGAACAGTGTTCTGATGTCATTTATGCTATCTCCTGCTTTTTCATTGACTCCAATCAATCTTAAGTTATTCTTCTTTGCGTCATCTAGCAGCTGCTGGATTGATTTTTCATTGTCCCTTGCTGTTTTTAAGAATTCTTTCTTTTCATGATCACTAATTGCAAGCCTGTCTTCTATATCTGAGATCCTGTCCTCACATTGGCTTAATCTGCTACAAATACTTTCAATGGAATTTTTGTTCTCCTGGATATCTGCTTGAATCTGCTTTATGGATTCCATTTTTTTCCTATGCTGAGCATTCATGGCTTCCATCATTTTCTTAAGCTCATCTCTTTTTTCGTCTGTGTCTGCTCTAGCGTCCTTAAGCATGGTCTTCATTGTGGACATTATCTCTGCGGTTATCTGAGAAATTATTTCTGATTTAAATTTTTCCAGAGCCTCATTCAACTTCTTTGTTGTTACCACTTCAGAGATGTCAGGTGGGTGGCTTTCAGTTTGTCCCACCTCACTGCCCCCTGGGTTTGCCTTTGGTGAATTGGATGTGTGGGGCTGCATCTTGTTTAAGTGTCGTCTCATTTTCTTTTCTTTCTTTAGTTTAATTCCTGGGATGCTGTTTGTAAATTGCCTGTGGTAGGTTGCTTTATTGCTAGTATTTCAAACTCTTAGGAGATTCTTGGAATACCAGGAAGAAAAGCTCCAGTCAGTGCGTCCCTCTCGGCTGGTGCTTCTCTGTACCGCGGCGTCTCGCGTTACTCCGCGGAGGTTCCCACTGGAGCCGTGGATGGAGTGGCGGCTGCCCTGAGTTCCAAGTTCAGCTGCTGCCTCCCCCACAGTGGCGCCCGGCTAGTCGCTCTCTCGCGCGGGATGGCCGGGCGTCAGCACTCACCGCCAGTCAGTGTGTCCTTCATGGCCGCTGCTTCTCTGCACCGCTGCTTCTCGTGTTCCTCCGCGGAGGCCCCCAGGGGCGCCGGCAGTCACCACTTGTCTGCAGATTTGAACCGCTTCTGTCGCGTCGGGATTCCTGACACAGGGAAATGGCGCCGGAGGCCACCTCCTTCTTTGTTGGAGTTTCTCTCTTCACCCTCTCCGTGGGCCCCAAACTGCGCTTCAGATCTTTCCTGGGTCCATGGGAGCCACTTCCCTCTTTCTTGTCCTCCTCCAGTCACTATATTCCAGTGTCCGGATGGCAACTTTTGGAGAGGTTCGCTGCCTGCTTCTTACAGATCTGCCATCTTTTTTTTTTTCCTCTACGGACTTTTGAGGAGTGGGGCCCAGGTGAAGGGCACCAGCACAGACACACAGGCATCTCTTAAGGAGGCCTACAGCAGGCCTCTGACTGCCCATGGGCCCAGGGAAAGTCAACAGGTGATGGGAGGAGGAACCTGGAACTTTGATCCCTGCCATTCGCACAGCTCTGACCTCCCAGCAGGCAGGGTGGGGGTGGGGGATACAAACACCCTTCCCAGCGACTCCTGTCCCCTACCTGGTCCACCCAACTACCCAAGGGGAGGCCCTCATTTTCATAACTTATGAATGACTTTCTTAATTGCCTGGACATGAGACCCCTAAATGTTCCTTTCCAAATGCTGCCCTTTCCCTTGTCCAGCCACTGTGAAGCAGGGAGGCAGAGAAGGAGAAAAAGCAGTGTCTTCTTGGCACATATGAGGACCTAAGAGTTTCATGAAAGTTAGAAAACCATCTGAGCAACAGTTAAGCACTCTGAGCCAAGTCCTGCTGGGGGACACACACTGGGACTCACACCCGAGCCAGGGGCACTGCTTAGGGTGCAGGGGGTCAGGCCGACTGGACATGGTCCTGCACACCTCAAACTATTCCCAACTACTTGTGGCCATGCTTAGCTCCACCCCACTGCGCAGTTACCATGGTCACTAGGAAGAATGCGGCAAAAGCCACTGACCAGATGATAAGGATGACCCCAGCCAAGCGCAGTCTTCCAGAGTATGTGACAAACATGTGGAGCAGAGGAAGGAAGGGACCCAAAGGACACTTCCCATATTATTCCGTGGTACAGAAGGGGAATAAGGCAACGGTCTAGTTTCAGTGAACCTACCAAGATGTCGCGGCTGCACACAGGACCCGTGGCCCCCACATCCTATCTCCTCACCCAAGACTGCACTCAAAGTGTGGTGCAAGGGGCTGCTGAGGTGGGATGTGGCCCTCACAGGCACCTTCCCACCCTCAGTTCCCCAAGCTCACTGCCCTCACACCTCAATGTAATGCCATGCTCTGCTCTCCTGCCGCTTGATGTCTGTGGATTCCCTCCACATCCCTCACTATGCTGGGTCCCATGCTAAACATGTCAAAGGTGCTCAAGAAGTAACTGCAGAGCAACAAAATGAAAACACATGCAGGGGCCGGTGAGATGGCTCAGCGGTGTAAGCGCCTGCCCGGCAAGCGCGAGGGCCCGAGTTCGACTCCCCGAACCCACAAACGAAAAAAAGGGCCAGTGATATGGCCCAGCGGCACGGGCGCCTGCTGGCGCACGAGGTCCTGAGGTCGACCCCCGGTATCTACAAAAAAAAAAAGAAAAAAGAAAACACATGCCATTCCTTTTGTGACCCATCTTGAGGGTCTGAGGGTACTCCAGTGTCCAGCACAGTGCTGGCCCAGAAGGCCCTTAATACGCATCTGTGGAGATTCACATGGCTGGGGAAGCCACGTTGGTCCCTCGGCTTCTGGAAGGAATAATCCCGAAGACTCAAACCTGAATTATACACGGCAGTCGCACACTGTCGGAGAAGTGAGAAACCTTTCATAAGCACAACAGAAACTTCAAACAGTATCTAAAAATTAATGTTAACACACGCACACTTCTACAAACACATGCACTCTCTCCTCAGCTAGAAGGTTGAAAAGTCATTCTGACCCCAAAAAACTTACTCTTTTTGGACCAGAAAGCCTTTACCAGAAGCCAACCTTTTATAATCTCTCCCAATTCTGTCCCAAACCTTGCCCAGGTCCTCAGCCTACCTGACTTGTCCCCTGGGCGTAACTTGGGCAAGTCTGGCATCACAGAGACCATCATGAAGCCCAAGAAGTCGACACAGAGGCCTTCACATCAGAAAAGATGCCCAAAACACTAGGAGTTCTGTACACAAGTTGAGGAGTAGACGGTAACAAGACACAGAAAACAAGAGAGGGACATAGAAGGAAAGTTAAAATTAGTGGGGCATGCTTGAGACATTTCTAGCTACATGGATGTACCTTGAAACCATACTCTTAAGTGAAATAAACTGGCCACACATGTAAATACCACATTATTTCTCTGGTGTGAGAAACTGGAAGTGTAAATAAGGACCAAAATGTGTAATAGATATTGTAAAATAGGAAGAAAATGTTCAAATGGGGAGGGGAACAAGGGAGGAGGAAGGGGGAAAGGAAGGAAGGGAAAAGAAAAAATGAGAAAAGGAAAAAAATGGAAACAAAGCTTTTGTAAATGAGGAGGACGAGGCCAGAAGTGGTAGCGCAAGCCTGTAATCCCAGCACTCAGGAGGCTGAGGCAGGAGGATCACAGTGAGTTCGAGGCCAGCCTGCACTATAGTGAGACCCTGCCTCAAAAAACAAAACAAACAAACAAAATTTAAAAAAAAAATAAGGAGGGGAAGAGGGTTTGAAGGGAGGGTAGGGGAATGGGGGGAAAAAAAAAGAATCAAGTTGTGTCATGTACAGGTACAAATTCCCTATGACGTATGTGAGCACTATGCATACCTAAAATATACCAATAAACTTAATTAATGTAAAAAAATTAGTGGGCCATGGACAGACTGAAAAGTAGGTAGATTCTTACTCACTGCTTCTGCATTAGCTTAGGCCTTCCTTTTTTGTTTGTTTGTTTTTTTTTTGAGACAGGGTCTCAACTATGTAGTCCGGGCTGGCCTTGAACTCACTACACATGGTCTAGGTTGGCCTCAAACTCTCGGCGATTCTCCTGGCTCAACCTCCTGAGTGCTGGGATTACAGGTGTGCGCCACCATGCACAGCTAGTTTAGGCCCTCTTAACACTAATACACTCAACCCTCCAAATTCTGTAGATTTTGCCTCCATGGATTCAACTAACCACTGGTCAAAAATACTCAGAGTATAGAAGACGACAGAGTGGAGAGCAGCAGAGAAAGAGCCTCTGAGAGTCGTAGTCCAGACGCTGGAATATAGCAACTCGAGGAAGACAAGATGGAAGGAAGTGGGTCCCCTGGACCCAGGAAGGATCTGAAGCACAATTTGAAGCCCACAGAGAAGGTGAAGAGAGAAACTTCTGCGAAGAAGAAGGAGGTAGCCGCCAGTGCCTTCGCCCTGAGTTGGGACTTGCTGTGCGACAGGAGTGGTTCAAACCTGCGGACACACAGTGACTGCTGCAACCCCAGGGGCCTCCATGGAGAGACAAGGCAGTGCAGGGGTGTAGCGGATGTGAGGGACTGCACTGCCTGGTAGTGAGTGCTGAGGGCTCAGTCGTCCCGCGAAAGAGAGAGCGATTGGCCGAGAGCTGAGCTTGGAACTCAGAGCAGAGGCCAGCTCCATCTACAGCTCCTAGCCGGGCTTGGGCCCTTGGAAGGTGCACTGACAGCTGCAGGCCAAGTGAGTCTGGTCTTGGCCAGAAAGTGCAGGCTCGCTGAGATTATCCACTACCCCACCAAAAAGCTACTGCTGGCTTGCTGGGACAGATTGGCACAGAATGGGACTCTGTCTCCACACACTGTCTACCAGTGACAGCAGGGACAAACCTGAAAGTGGGCTTTTTTTTTTTTTTCCTCTTGTTTGTTTTTCGTTGTTGTGCTGGTGGTTTTTTTGTTTGTTTTTTCCTTCACTGTTTGATCTTTTTTTATACGAATGTAAACAGAGTTTCTAGCCTCTTTGTGGTTGTGGTTCTGTTCTTCCTTTTATCCCTTCCTTTTCTCTTTCCCTCCAGTCTTCTGCACCAGTTTCCCAAAGTCAGTGTGATCCCTCTTTGTCCTCCAACCTTACTTCTAATTCTGTCCTCTTCTTCCACTTCTCTATTTTCTCCTTAACTCATTTTAAATTTTAACCCCTGAGGGCAAAATTGACATAGTAAGAACTTGTATACTGCATATAATTTTCTGGTTTGTTTTAGATTTTGTTATATAACCATGAATCTAGTTTATATGGTTAAAAGTGGCAAATAACTGTTTAGCTCAATCTGCCATTTTCTAGGCTGTGTTTGATGCTTTTCGTACCACTATAGCCAAAAGTGACATAACTGTTCTAAACAGCTGTTCTTCCTAGTATTCCATGACTGAGATTGACTAACGGTCACAGAAAATACTGTGGCACAGTGCGAAAGAACCAAGGACTGGGCCAAACAGGCAACGACTTCTCATCTCCAACAAATTGAAGAGGTAGGATCTTCCAACAGACTCAAAACCCAAAAACAAGCTACACCTGGAAGATACCTCGAAGAAGTAGTCATCTCCTAAGGGTTTTAAATACTAGCATTAAGGCAACCTACCATAGGCAATTTACAAACATCACCCCAGGAATTAAACTAAAGAAAGAAAAAATGAGATGATACTTAAGATGCAACCCCAGACATCCAGTTCACCAAAGGCAAACCCAGGGGGCAATGAGGTGGGACAATCCAAAAGCCACCCACCTGGCATGTCTGAAGTGGTAACAATAAAGCAATCGAAGGAGGCTCTGGAAAAAATCAAATCAGAAATAATTTCTCAGATAACTGCAGAGATGATGTTCACAATGAAGACCATGCCTAGGGACTCTAGAGCAGATACAGACAAAAAAATAGATGAGCTTAAGAAAATTATGGACGGGCCAGTGAGATGGCTCAGCGGTATAAGCACCTGCCTGGCAAGCGTGAGGGCCTGAGTTCAACTGCCAGAACCCACATATGGAAAAAGGGCCAGTGATATCGCTCAGCGGCACGGGCGCCTGCTGGCGCATGAGGTCCTGAGGTCGACCCCTGGTACCCACAAAAAAATAAAAAAGAAAAAAAGAAAATTATGGAAGCCATGAATGCTCAGCATAGGAAAGAAATAGAATCCCTAAGGCAGATTCAAGCAGATATCCAGAACAAAAATTCCATTGAAAGTATTCACAGCAGATTAAGCCAATGTGAGGACAGGATCTCAGATATAGAGGACACGCTTACGGTTAGTGATCATGAAAAGAAAGCATTCTTAAAAATAGTAAGGAACCATGAGAAATCAATCCAGCAGCTGCTAGATGAGGCAGAGAAGAATAACTTAAGATTGATTGGAGTCAATGAAAAAGCAGGAGAGTAGAATAAATGATATAAAAAAAACTGTTCACAGACATCATGGCAGAAAACTTCCCTGGCAGAGAAAAAGAATTTGAGGCATATACAGATAAGTGAGGCATATATAACTCCAACTAGCCACGATCAAAAAAAATCTTCAGCCAGGTATATCATAGTCAAGATTCCAGAAATTCAACATAAGAGTAGAATCTTAAAAGCTGTTAGGGAAAAGAAACAAATCACCTATGAAGGAAAGCCCATCAGAATCACAGCTGATTCTGTGATTCTGCACAAACCCTCACATCAAGGAGAGCCTGGACTGAAGTATTTCAAGTTCTAAAGAAAAATAACCTTCAACCCACATTGATGTACCCCACAAAACTCTTTCAAAACTGACGGAGAAATAAAATACTTCCATGAAAAAGAACATCTGAGGGGCCGGTGAGATGGCTCAGCGGCTTAAGTGCCTGCCTGGCAAGCACGAGGGCCCGAGTTCAACTCCCGGAACCCACATATGAAAAACGGGCCGGTGATATCACTCAGCGGCACGGGCGCCTGCTGGCGCACGAGGTCCTGAGGTCGACCCTCCGGTACCCACAAAAAGAAAAAAAAAAAAAAAAAAAAAGAACATCTGAGGAAATTTATGACCACCAAACCAGCACTCCAAAATTTTTTTTTTTTTTTTTTTTTTTTGTGGGTACCAGGGGTTGACCTCAGGATCTCACGCACCAGCAGGCGCCTGTGCCGCTCAGCGATATCACCGGCCCCTTTTTCGTATGTGAGTTCCGGGAGTCGAACTCGGGCCCTCGCGCTGCCAGGCAGACATGTAGGCCGCTGAGCCATCTCACCAGTCCTCCAAAATGTTTTGAAGGACATTCTAGAAAGAGATAACAAGGATTACAACTCCATGAACCCCAACAGAAGGAATCCACCAGGCAAGGCAAACAATTAAACAGAGGGAAGGGAAAAAAAAAAGAGGGGGAACCAACAACAGGAAAATAACATGACAAGGATAAATCAATACATATCAGTTTTAACTATCAATGTTAATGGTCTCAATTCACCAATCAAAAGGCACAGACCGGCAAATTGGATCAAGAAGCAAGATCCAACAATATGCTGCATACAAGAAACACATTTAATTCAAAAAGAAATTCATAGATTGAAAGTCAAAGGATGGAAAACAATACTCCATGTGACGGGAACACAGAAAAAAGCAGGGGTAGCTATTCTTTTTGCAGACAAAGTGAATTTCAAGCCAAGACTGATTTAGAGAGATAAAGAAGGTAACTACATCCTTGTAAAGGGAACAATCCAAGAGGAAGAGATAATGATCATAAATATATATGCAACAAATAACAGTGCACCCAACTATATAAAACAAATATTAATGGGCATGAAAAATCAAATAACCACTAATACAATTGTATTGGGGGATCTCAATACCCCACTGTCACAAAAAGACAGATCAACTAGACAAAAAATCAACAATGAAACTGAACCAAACTTTTGAACAATTGGACTTAGTAGATGTCTACAGAGTGTTCCACCTCACAACATCAGAATACACTTTCTTCTCTGCTGCACACGGGACGTTCTCCAAAATAGACCACATACTAGCTCATAGAACCTGCTTAAGTAAATGCAAAGGAACTGAAATTATCCTATGCATATTATCAGACCATAGTGCAATGAAATTGGAAATCAATACCAAAAGAAACCAAAAGAACTTGCTAAACACATGGAAATTAAATAGCACCCTCCTGAACAACCAATGGGTCACAGATGAAATTAAAGAAGAAATTAGACAGTTTCTACAATTAAATGACAATATAACATACTGGAACTTATGGGACATGATGAAAGCAGTTCTAAGAAGGAAATTTATAGCAGTAAATACCCATATCAGGAAAACAGAGCAAGCACAAATAAACAACTTAATGGTGAACCTCAAACTTCTAGAAAAAGAAGAGCAGGCTAAGCCAAAAGCTCGTACAAGGGAGGAAATTATAAAGATCAGAGCAGAAATTAATGCATTGGAGACTAAAGAAACAATACGAAGAATCAATGAATCAAAGAGTTGGTTCTTCAAAAGATTAAATAAAATCAACAAGTCCTTAGCCAATCTTATTAAAAAAAGGAAAGAAAAGACTCAAATCCATGCATTTAGGAATGAAAAGGGTGAAATCACAATGGACCCTGCAGAAATCCAGATCATCTATGCCTACTTTGAAAACCTGTATTCTAATAAGATGGAAAAGGCAGAAGAAATGGACAGATACCTAGATACATATGAATTACCAAAGCTGAATCAGGAAGATATAAAAATCCTAAATAAACCAATATCAATCAATGAAATTGAAGATGTAATTAAATACCTCCCAACAAAGAAGAGCCCAGGCCCTGATGGATTCACTGCTGAATTCTACAAGAAATTTAGAGAAGACCTAACACCACTACTTCTCAAACTCTTTAATGAAATTGAAAGGGAAGAATACTCCCAAATTCATTCCTGGAAGCAAGCATTACCCTGATACCAAAACCAGAGAAGGACCCAACCAAGAAAGAGAACTACAGGCCAATCTCTCTAATGAACACAGATGCAAAAATCCTCAATAAGATACTGGCAAACAGAATACAGCAAATCATCAAGAAGATTATACACCATGATCAAGTTGGGTTCATCCCAGGGATGCAGGGATGGTTCAACATACGTAAATCAATAAATGTAATACACCATATTAACAGAGCCAAGGACAAAAAACATATGATCATCTCAATAGATGCAGAAAAAGCTTTTGACAAAGTCTAGCACCCATTCTTGATAAAAATCCTACAGAAAATTGGAATAGATAGTCTTTACCTCAATCTGATAAAAGCCATCTATGTCAAACCAACAGCCAATATCATACTAAATGGACAAAAAATGAAAGCTTTCTCTCTAAAATCAGGAACAAGACAAGGATGTCCACTGTCTCCACTCTTATTCAACACAGTCCTGGAAACTTTAGCCAGAGCAATCAGACAAGAGAAAGAAATAAAAGGAATAATGATTGGAAAGGAAGAAGTTAAATTATCATTATTTGCAGATGACATGATACTCTACATAGAAGACCCCAAAAACTCCACTAAAAAACTGCTAGATTTAATAAGCAAATTCAGCCGTGTAGCTGGATACAAAGTCAACACTCAAAAATCAATAGCCTTCCTATACACAAATAACAAACTCACTGAAAGAGACATTAGGGTAACAACACCTTTCACAATAGCATCCAAAAAAATGAAATACCTAGGAATCAATCTCACAAAGGATGTAAAAGACCTCTACATTGAAAACTACAGTACTCTGAAAAAGGAGATTGAAGAGGATATCAGAAAATGGAAAGATATCCCTTGCTCTTGGGTAGGAAGAACTAATATAGTGAAAAAGGACATACTTAGAAAATTTTTATACAGATTTAATGAAATTCCGATCAAAATTCCAACAACATATCTCACAGAATTAGAGAAAACAATCCTAAAATTCATTTGGAACCAGAAGAGACCTAGAATAGCAAAGGCAATTCTGGGCAACAAAGGTAAGGCAGGGGGCATCACAATCCCTGACTTGAAATTATACTATAAAGCTACTGTGATAAAAACAGCGTGGTATCGGCAAAAATAAAACAGACCCAAAGATCAGTGGAACAGATTAGAAGATGCAGAAACAACTCCAGACATACTAAGCCACCTTATCTTTGACAAAGGCGCCAAACACATTCACTGGAAGAAAGATAGCCTCTTTAATAAATGGTGCTGGACAAACTGACTCTGCACATGCCAAAGATTAAAATTACACCCATATCTTTCACCATGCACTAAACTAAATTCAAAATGGATATTAAAACAGAAACATTAAATCTGCTGGGAGATAGAATAGGTAAAACTCTTTTTTTTTTTTTGTGGGTACCGGGGTTGACCTCAGGACTTCACGTGCCAGCAGGCGCCCGTGCCACTGAGTGATATCACTGGCCCTTTTTTCATATGTGGGTTCCGGGAGTCGAACTCGGGCCCTCGTGCTTGTCAGGCAGGCGCTTACCCCGCTGAGCCATCTCACCGGCCCCAGGTAAAACTCTTGAAGACACTGGTGTAGGCAAAGACTTTATGAATAAAACCCCAAATGCACAGGAACTATCACAAAGAATCAACAACTGGGATCTCATCTTATTAAAAAGCTTTTGCACAACAAGAGAAACCACCAACAGAGTGAAGAGACAATCCACAATGTGGGAAAAAATGTTTGCCAGCTGTTCCTCAGACAAAGGATTACTATCAAGAACATATAAAGAACTCAAAAAAATTAGAAGTCCCAAATTTAAAGACCCAATCCAAAAATGGGCATCTGAGGTGATTACACACTTCTCAGATGAAGAAATACAAGCAGCAAATAAATATATGAAAAAATGTTTAACATCACTGGTCATGTGAGAGATGCAAATTAAAACAACACTGACATTCTATCTCACCCCAGAAAGAATGGCTATTATCAAGAAATCAACAAATAACAAATGCTGGAGAGGCTGTGGGGAAAAAGGAGCCCTCCTCCACTGTTGGTAGGAGTGTAGACTGGTGCAACCACTGTGGAAATCAGTGTGGAGAGTCTTCAAAAAACTAGGATTGGAGGTCCCATTTGACCCAGCTATTCCCCTTCTGGGTATCTTCCCAGAAGAATTAAAAACAATGTACCACAGCGATATATGTGCACCTATGTTTATAACAGCACAATGTGTAATAGCTAGATCTTGGAAACAACCCAAACGCCAATCAACCAAGGAAGAGAAAAAAAAGAGGTGGTATTTTTATATAATGGAGTAGTACTCAGCCGTAAAGAAGGATAAACTGGAGACTTTTCTAGGTAAATGGATGCAACTCGAGACCATAATCATAAGTGAAATAAACGAGATGCACATGTGTAAACATCATATTGTCTCCCTAGTGTGAGAAACTGAAAGGGTAAATAAGATCCAAAATGTACAATAGATATTGTAAAACGGGAAGAAACCATTCAAAAGGAAAGAGAAACTGGGATGTGGGAATGGAGAAAAGAAGAAAGGGAAAAGCAAAAACAAAACAAAAAAATATATATATATAAATAAAAGATAGTTAAGATAGATATACTACTAATTTCTCTTAGTTCACTAAAAAGAAAGTTGTGTGCTAATATTGTTTGGACAATTTAATACAGATATCTTGTACTCTGAGTAACTAATTTAAAGATAAAAATATGCAACGTATTAACCATTGTTACCCTCCTATTATGTTATTTTGAAATTTTGTTCTTTTTTTTCTCTTTAAAATAAAAATTTAAAAAAATACTTAGAAAAAAACAATGACATCTTCATTGAACATGGCTTTCTTTTGCTCAATAATACAGTGTGACAGCTCATTACATAGCACACTGCATCAGGAAGGAATGTAGAGTGAATCTAAAGCACAGGAGAGGAAGTACACGCGTTACATACAAACACTATGTCATTTTATACAAGAGGCTTGAGCATCTGCAGGTTTTGGTATTGATGGGTGTTATGGTCCTGGAAAAAACTTTTCACAGATACTGAGGGATGACTAATTTACTGAGCACTTACTGCGTGTTAGATGCTGAGCAAATGTTTCAAAAGCATTATCCCACTAAATTCTCATAAGCCTATGCAGTAGGTACCACTTTCCCTATTTTACAGATAAGGAAACAGGTTCAGAGAGGTAATGAACATTCTAGTTCATATAACTCGTGAATTATTAGGACTAGAATGGACGTTGGTCAGTCTTGATTTCAGAGGCCCTTGCCCCATAAGCTCTTACCTGGGCTACAGTTCAAGTTCATCTGTTTGTGTCCTCAGTACCTAGTACAGTATAATGTCTGACATATACTGAAAACTCAAATGCTTACAGAATGAATGAATCAATCAATCAACAAATGAACAAATGACCCTACCTGGAAGAAGAAAGAAGCGCCTGGCTCTGAGGCGGGTGGCAGAAGTGGCATGCTCAGCAGCTGTGCCCCGTGGCGGGCCTAGAGCCGCCCACTGGCCCAGGCCCCAGCAGCCTCTGAGCCCAGGCTGACACACTTTGGCAAGAGAGACCACCAGAGCTGTCACATCACTCACCCACATGCCCATCAAGTGTATTCAGCTCTCTTCAACCCGCATTGGCATTTTAATTACTGTTGGGTAAACTAATTTGTACAAATGAAGCCCAGGCTGCCTAATAGAATATGCAAGCTCTCTGACCTCTGACAGCCACTGACACGAGATACAAAGGCGGCCGAGGAAGGCTTTTTATCTGAGCCTTATTACTCTCTATTACTCCAATTAGTCAGGCTCCAGTGCTCCTAATTGGAGGAAAAATTGCAATTAAATCAATTTTTGATGGGCTGCAAGTGGGCTCCCGAACCGCCCTGCTTGTGAAACACTGATATTATAGCAACAAAGGTCACAGGCCTCATCGGCACCTGGAGGCCCCCAATTTCCCTTGACTCTCTCCTTAAATACCTCAAGGAAACCCCTGTCCCTCCATCAGCTCAGCCAGCAAGGGTGGGAAGGAGGGAGTCATTAGAACATGTCAGGTCTCATTGCTACCACTGCCATCTGCTAACCTCCGCCACTGACATCATTACAGTGTAAGTCCAGAGGCATGAACACAGTGCGAAGGTCACGCAAACTGGGACAGCCAGGAGCAGTAGCTACAGTGATAGCACTGTCAGGGAGGGACCAGTGGAGTGGGAACAGGAGGTCAAAAGAAGTCAGAAAAAGGAAAGACAGAGGCAGGGGCAGGTAAAAGTGTAAGACACAGTGCTTAAGAGCTCGCTAACAGGGCACCCGGGTCACCAGGTCACTCAGGTCACGTGCTTAGAAGGGTAAAGAGAGACACAAACATCTTGTTCTCTCTCCAGCAAACACCCCACCTTGTAGCTGGGGAAGCAGGGCTGCCCATCATGTCCCTGGTGGGGGTTGGGAGTGTGTTTGTGGGGACTCCTGTCCACAGTGGTATCTAGGAAGAAGGGGAACGGGGAAGCCTAAGAACTAAACGCAATTTGGTCCATGAACTAAAAATAGTAAGAGCAAGAGGCCTGTCCAAAGCTCCAATGAGTAAAGTTTATAGTAAACAAACAAGTTCCATTTCACACAGCAACTGGCATACCATTCCCTCAAGGAAAGGAAGCCAACAGAAATGTAACCTCAGAAGGCTAGCCAGCTTCACGGTTGACTGCACCACAATGGGCTACTAGGGAAGAGAAGGTATGCCTTGCCTTGCCTTGCCTGCAAGGAGCCAAGGCCCAAAGCATGTGAGATAAATGGTGCCCCGTCTACCCTAAGGAATATTACATGGTAGGGGCTGGTTGTGGTGGTGCATGCCTATAATGGGAAGCTGAGGCAGGAGGATCACTGCGAGTTAGAGACCAGCCTGGGCTACATAGTGAGTTCAAGGCCAGCCTGACCCTGTCTCCAAACAAACAAACAAACATAAACAAACAAACAAAAAAAGAGACAGGGAAAGAGAGAGAATAAGGTATGAACAGCATCATTATAACTTTTGTTGTTGTTGTTTTGAGACAGGGTCTTGAACTCACGGCAATCCTCCTGCCTCAGCCTCCCAAGTGCTGGGATTACAGGTATGCACCACCACACCTGGCATATTATAACTATTTTTGTAAACTACCCTGTGCATTAAAAAAGTGGGAGAAAACACTCTAAAATGCTGAAAGTGAATGTATGTGGGCAAAAGAGTTGTAAGCAATTTTTTCTCCTTCTTAAAACTTTTCTTTATTTTCTACATCTTTCTCTACGAGGATGTATTACTTTTTACAGAGAAAAACACATTATTTACATTCTGTAAGAGAAAATATAATCTGACTACACACTGTGTTCATGACTCATGCCAAGAGCAGGCAGACTGGACAGTGAGCTGCCTGCCGGGGCCAGTGTCACAACAGGACCCCAGCACGCCCAGCTGAAGCACAGGAAGAAGACCCAGATCAGAAGGAGCCACTCTACTGGCCTCTCTTCCCCCCTGGGCTCCTGACTCCCATAGCTTCAGGGGTCTGGGTCACCTCCCAGTTACACACGCACATATGGCACACATGGGGGCTTTCTCTGCCACAGCCGCTAAGGACAGGGTGGTGCAGGCTGGCACTTGGACAGACAGGCCTAGACAGAGTGGCAGAGCACCTGCTGCTTTATCACCTCACTGCAGCTCCAGCGGGCAGACCTGAGGAAGTGCCCTCCAGAGGAGTGCAGTCCTACAGCTTGGAATGGC
The DNA here is from genome assembly GCA_028451465.1 of Erethizon dorsatum. Taxonomy (NCBI): domain Eukaryota; kingdom Metazoa; phylum Chordata; class Mammalia; order Rodentia; family Erethizontidae; genus Erethizon; species Erethizon dorsatum. The sequence goes on from CM051822.1 coordinate 86,559,211, forward strand.
TGACAGACACACACAAATGGCCACTCTCCATTTTAACCGATGGTAAAAGGATAGAAGATCATGGCCCAGGCCAGACAAAAGGCAGCTTGTGCAAAGGCTGCTCTTCCCAAATGCACTCACTCCAGTGAGTAACCCGAGTGCTGGAAAGACAGAATTAACGGAGAGGAAAAACATTAAGGAAATAAAAAACAAATACAGTAGGATGACACATGTTCATTCAATCTACTGAATTTAACAAGAATGTACTGGGAGCTGTGGGGAAAAAGTTTCTAAACTACATTTTCCACTTACATGGTCCAGAAACACAAGCAACTGCTATGTGTGTACCTGAAGGAAAGGAACGGCAGTATGTTCCAGGGCTAAGGGAGAAGCTGACCGGAGCATACTTCACAGGAAACCAGGTGCCCAAAAAGGAGGCCCAGAGACAAGGTATATATGGGTAAATTTTTAGACAATGAAACTGTCTACCTAAAAAATCCCATAGATTTAATTTTTTAAAAAAGAAGAAGAATCACAATGACTCCCAGGGTTGGACGAGGGGCTGCGTGCTGCTTGGAATGACACTGGTACACAGTGGTACAGGTGTTGGTTCCAGGCTCTGCCACTTAATTACTTGTAACCCTGGCGTTATGGTCTGGGTCTAGATGTCCCCCAAAGCCTCATGCGGTCATAGGCGGGGCTTCTTCAGAGACAGCTGGATCTACAGTGTGTGATGCTGGGAGGAAGGGCGCATGGTTACTAAATCAGTCCATTGACTGGTTTGGCACCGCCCTAATCCCGGTAGCCTGGATACAATATAAAGGACAGAAAGAGACTTGTCTTCTCCTTTGCTCACTTGCTTTTGCTGTCTTCTGCCACCAGGAACTGTTTCTCCTCTGTGATGCCCTTCTGCCAAGCCACCATGCTTTGGAGCCAGCAAATTATGGCCTGAAACCTCTACAAACTGTAAGCCAAAATAAAATCCTTTCCTCCTTTAACTTTGGGGGTCAGGTATTTTTGTCTCAGCAATGAGAAATGTAACTAAGACACTTGCTAAAGCCCAGTGCTATGACTGGAGTGTCCCTTAAAGGTTCATGCATTGAAATTTAATCACTGTTGTGAGGTACTCAGAGGGTAGAAACTCAACTACGGTGTTTAGAGATGGGGCCTTTTGTAGGTGATCAGGGTCAGATAAGATCATCAAGATGGAAGCTCCATGACTGAAACTGAGAGGCCAAGAGAGACCACAGAAGACACAAAGACACACCCACATGTTTCCTGCCTCTGGCCATATGATGTCCTGCCCCACCTCAGGACTCTACCCGCAAAAAGGCCATCATCAGATGTGGCTCCTCAACTTTGGATCTCCAGAACCTTGAGCCAAAAGAAACCTCTTTTCTCTATAAAGTTATCTAGCCACAGGTAATTCATTATAGTAATGAAAAATGGACAAACATACTTTATTCTTTACCTGTAAAATAGAAATAATGATAGTACTTAGGCATAGGCTTGTAAAAATTATTTGGGATAAGATGCTTAGAACAGTGTATGGCACACTGCACACAGCCACAGATGTCAGCTATTACTATGTATCAGTAATGACTAACTGAAAATGTAACTAAATATACATTCACAAAATTTTTTTTTTTTTTTTTTGTGGGTACCGGGGGGTCGACCTCAAGACCTCGCGCGCCAGCAGGCGCCCGTGCCGCTGAGCGATATCACCAGCCCCTTTTTCGTATGTGGGATCCGGGAGTCAAACTCGGGCCCTCGCACTTGCCGGGCAGGCGCTTAAGCCGCTGAGCCATCTCACCGGCCCCTCACAAAAGATTTTAAAACTGTAAAATATCTAAGAATAAATCTAACAAAAGACCAGGAAAAAATGAATGAACAAACAAAAAAACCCAGAAGACATCCATATGCAAAATATAAAACTCTACTGACAGATACAAAATGGTCAAGTGAAGAAATGTGTTGTGTTCCTGGATAGGAAGTCTCAAGGTCAAAAAGCAGTCAGCTTTCCTCTAATTTCAATACAGCGCCACCTAAACAAGATTTTTTTATCTTTTTCAATTGATTCTAAAATTAGCTGGAAGAAGAAATGTATGAGAATAACCCAGAAATATTTGAAATAGAACAATAAGAAAGTTGTTCTATCAGATCAAAACATGATGTAAAGCTGTAGTATGATACTCATACTGGATTAGCAGATAGATCAATGGATCAGAAGAAAGAACCCAAAGCTGTACCCATGTATTTGTAGAGAATTGTTAGATCCTAAATGCAACCTAAATTTTTTTTTTTTTTTTTTTAAAGAGAAGAAAAAACAAAACAAATCAAAAGAAGAACAAATTTTCAAACAAACATAATAGGAGGGTAACAATGGTTAATACATTACGTATTACTATCTTTAAGTTAGTTATTCAGGACACCAGACATTAGCATTCAATTGTCCAAACATTATTGGCACAAACCTTACTCTTCAATGAACTAAGTAAAAATGGTAGTGTATCTATCTTAACCATCTTATATATATATATATATACAATTTTTTTCCCTTTCCCTTCTTTCTTTTCCCTATTCCAGTCTCTCTTTCCTTTTGACCAGTTTCTTTTTGATTCACCATGTCTATTGTACATTTTGGATCTTATTTACTCTTTCAGTTTCTCATACTAGAGAGACAATACGATGCTTACACATGTGCTTCTGGTTTATTTCACTTATGAGTATTTTCTCGAGTTGCATCCATTTACCTATAAAAGTCTCCAGTTTATCCTTCTTTATGGCTGAATAGTACTCCATTGTATAAATACCACATCTTTCTTATCCATTCCTCAGTTGATGGGCATTTGGGTTGTTTCCAAGATCTGGCTATTACAAATTGTGCTGCTATAAACATGGGTGCACATATATCGCTGTGGTACGATGTTTTTAATTCTTCTGGGAAGATGCCCAGAAGGGGAATAGCTGGGTCAAATGGGACCTCCAACCCTAGTTTTCTGAGGAATCTCCACACTGACTTCCACAGTGGCTGTACCAGTCGACACTCCCACCAACAGTGAAGAAGGGTTCCTTTTTCCCCACAGCCCCTCCAGCATTTGTTATTAGTTGATTTCTTAATAGTAGCCATTCTTTCTGGGGTGAGATGGTATCTCAGTGTTGTTTTAATTAATGCAACCTAAATTTAAAGAGAGTGGGTAAAGAATGAGCCAAAGAACAAACGATGCAGAGATGAATGGATACACATTTGAAAAAATAAAATTAGAGCCTTACCTCCCAGCAGACGTTAATTTCAGATTAAAAAGATAAACATTTCCTAAAGTTACATGAAAAACCATAAAATTTATAGGAAAGTAATTTTATAATCTCAGAAAGATATTAAACAAACACAAAATTCTGATGCCATAAAGGTAAAGATGATAGAACCAACACGCAAATAACAACTTCTACATAAAAAAAGACATCATACGCAACAAGCTGAAAGGCATTACCATGTACATATATAAAATAGTCAAGAGATTAATACTCAAGACTATACAATGAGAACTTACAAATCACAGGGGAAAAGTAGATATATGAGAAAAATATGAATGACTAATATATAGAAAATACATACATGGAAACAGTGTGGTGGCGCACGCCTGTAGTCCCAGCTGCTTAGTAGGCTAAGGTAGGAACATCAGAAGTTTGAGCATAGCCTGGCCAACCCATCCAGACCCTGTCTCAAAGTGGTGTGTATGTGTATGTGTGTGTGTGTGTGTGTGTGTGTGTGTGTGCGTGCTGGGGGTGTAGAAACGAAAATATGCCTAACCAAAAACCACGTGAAATAGTGTTAAATGTACAGCAATCAAAGAACTGCAAATTAGAAAAACAAAAATAACTACAAATACTTACATAGTATTTACTACATGCTTGGCTGTTCTAGGCACTTTGCACAGATTAATCGAATTTAACTTTCAAAACATTCCAATATATCTAATAATATTTTTCTAGGTGTGATAATGGTATTGTGATTATATTTAAAAAGCATTATTAGCTGGGCATGGTGGCGCACACCTGTAATCCCAGCACTTGGGAGGCTGAGACAGGAGGATTTCCCTGAGTTTGAGGCCAGCCTCAGCCACATAGTGAGCTCAAGGACAGCCTGAACTACATAGCGAGACCCTGTCTCAAAAACAAAACAAAACAAAACAAACTATCTTTTAGAATACATACTAAAATATTCATAAGTGAATTTATATGTTTGATATTTGTTGTCAAATAATATGGGAAGAGAAAGTACAGGGGAATGAATTAGAAATTACTCTACTTCTGCATATCTTGAAAATTTCTATAACAAAAAGGCTTTTTTTGGTTTTTGAGTCACTATAAGGTATATACTATCAATGTTACCCTCTTTTACATGTGAGGAAATTAAATAAAGAGAGGTTAAGTAATTCACCAAGGTCACATAGCTAGCAGGAGAGGGATTTATGATTTGACCTTAGGCAGTGAGGCTGCAAAGTCCACCTCCTCATTATTATTCTATACCCACTCCCCAAATCAGATATCATTTTTTACCCACTAGAATGGCAAAATTTTTCAGTACAGGATATATTAGCCAGTACTGATGAATATGAGAGAAAATAGGTAGCTGTACACACTGAGAGTAAATAATCTGATATAATCCAGTTGGAAGGCAATTTGGCAGCATTTAAAAAGTTTCAAGTACACTTTCCTTTCGATCCATGTCCTAAGTATCTTTCATAGAAAAATACCTGACCATATGCACAACTAGGCAAGTACACAGATGTTTCCCAAAGGATATTTATAATAGCAAAACACTGGAAACCACCTAAGTGCCCATCAGCAGACTGGGGCACATGCATGTTACTCTGAGCTAACAGGCAACAGTTCGAAGCATGTGGTAGAGCTAGGTGTTCCGATGTGGAGAGATCTCTGAACTACACAGGGAGATTCAAGGCACAGAACAAATGTGTTATATAGCCCAAGACAAAGCAAGAGCAGGTATTTGTATATGTGCATACTTACATGAAATTATATGGCAAGTGCTATTTGACTTGAATGTAAAGATTGAGAGTGACATACACCAGACAATCTACAAAAAAAAAAGAATGGAGGGGAGAGGCCCAGGAAACTGATGAGGATTTTTACTTGTGGTCCTTGTATTTTAAATTGTTAAAGAATAGGAACAGAATTACAAGGAGGATGGCAATAAAAATATTCACTTTGAAGTTGCTTGAAGATGGGCTGCATGTCAGTGGACACTGAATTAAATGCTCTTCTGAATATCACACAAACCATGTGGCCTTTGGCTCTGTACTGGATCTTACAGGGACCCTTCATGTGGCCAGCTTCTGAGTGGTGGAGATCTGGGGGCGGGGGCCTTGGAGAACTCCAGGCTCACTTCTGCTCTGGCAGCGCTTCCCCAACCTCCCTTCTAACCACACCCTTTGCAAAGAGGTAAACTAGAAGTATCTTCCAAGAGATGATCTGAACTCCCTGGTGAGCCCATCGAAGACTGAGAGCTGGCTCACCTCCACACCAGTGCCCCAGTACCTGACACTGGTACTCAAATGACTGTTGCTATGAGAGTCCATCCACACTATCCACTACCTGACTGCATGACCTCCCTCACCCAGTGGGCACATAACCACGGCAGGGCTCAAAAAGGCCTTGATGATCAACTGCTGAAGAGTCCCACAGTAATATTCAGCATGTTCAGAAAAGGGAGGCAGAGGATATGTTGACCTAAGGATTCACCACCCCATCTGCAACCATGAACTGATTTCCTTCCATTAACATGGCTGGAATAGGAGGAGAGGTGAAGCTCTACATTCTCCAACCCGGTGTGCTTGTGGCACCATTTCCCTCATGACTGAAGGCTACTAGGGTAGCGGGGAGAGGCAATGAGAAGAGAGGTAGTATCATGGTGATAGAGTCTGACAGGTCAGCTGGGCTTCCCTGCTGTGCACCATAAATTAGACACAACAGAACCACAGAAGTAGGATCCAAGACAACAAGGTCTGTGTACGTAGCAGGATTCCTCAAGAACAGACAGCTTCATTTGTAGAGGGGTGCTGTTTGTAAAATGCTGGCAGCAAACTCTGGTACAAAAATCCAACCAATACACGTGTCAACTCTTTCTTGGTCCCAAAAACCTTGCACTGGGAGTGTTGACCAAGACTTACGTTATAGGAGGAAACAGAAAAGTCATCAGACTAGAGACAGCAGAAGTGTTCCTTTCCTGCAAGAATTCCATGATGTGACTTTTCAGGAAGGCCAAGTTCGGAGGAACTTCCTTATTTCCAGATTAGTTAGTAGCCCTAGGACCTTTCACCTTGAACTTTGTTCTTCCCAAGATTTCATCCCTTCTTGACAATAGCACTAGGCAGGAAGCCTTCAACTTTTACCATGTTCTGGGAGGTAAATTATATTCTTGGGGGTCTAATCCTTCACGTGACTTGCTAGTCGTTTTCCTTTGGAGGAGACCTGGCCAGGTCAGGCCTGTGCCATCGTAGAAATTGGTAAATCCAGCCCTCTCTCCCCCTGACCTCACGATGTCTCTAAGCTACTACTCACTCATGCGATCTTATGTCCACTGTGAGGTTCTTTCCTCCACACCTTCCCCATTAGGAAAAAGGCAAGTTTTTCTAAGGGCATCATCAGTAGCACGCAGTGGTGGAATTCCAAACTGGCCACTAGTAATGAAGAGAGGAGGAGGAGGTTAAAGCTATGGTGTGACAGTTCCTTCTAGACTCTTGCTTTGTTTGAGAGCTGGTAGCCAAAGTCTCTGAGCTCAGCCACATTCACAAAGACACTTTGGGAATGGACATCATGGAGAAATTTGGCCTTTATGAAAACAGTAGAAACCAGGCATGGTGGCACAGGTTTGTAATCCCAGCTCTGGGAGGCTGAGGCAGGAGGAGCACAAGTTTGAGCCCAGTCTGAGCAACTTAGACAGACCCTGTCTCAAAAATTAAAGGGGAGGGGAGCAGAGCTGTGTGTGGCTGGGGATGTAGTTTAGTGAAACGGTCCTGGGTTCAATCCCCAGTACTGCAAAAAAAGAGGGGAGGAGAGGGGAGGGGAGAACAAGGGGAAGGGAGAGGGAGAGAAGGAGAGAGGGAGGGAGAGAGGGAGGGAGGGAGAGAGAGAGGGAGAGAGGAGGAGAGGGGAGGGAGGGAGGGAGGGAGGGAGAGAGAGAGAGAGGAGAGGGAGAGAGGGAGAGAGGGAGGGAGGGAGGGAGGGAGGGAGGGAGGGAAGGAGAGAGGGAGACCCTGCTGTCCCATCTGCCTTATGTTCTCCCTCTATACATGTGATTTCGGAGATATCTGCCATAGTCCTATATGACTCTCCCTCCCTGGCCAGTTAATTGAACAAGAGGTACTCTACTGGCCCAAGCTGGGCCAGACTCTCCGCCTGGGACTTTTAAGTCATACAGTCACTCTGTATGACTTGAACACTGAGTTGCCAAACATAGGAGTCCTTGGCAGCCTCATAGAACAAGCTGGTCAGCAGGGAGAAAGGCCAAAGCCAAGACCCAAGAAGAAACAGAAAAGTACCCCCCAAAAGGATAAACTCCTGTCAGTCCTATGGATCTGGGTCTGCTGTCTTCAAGTTCTCCCTTTGACTGAACTGTTCTGCTTGTCCTTGGGATATCATAAGTAAAAAACAGGGTTTTGTTCTTTTCTTTTCTGTTGTTTGCTATTTTTTTGAGACAGGGTTTCACTATGCAGTTCAGGCTGGCCTTGAACTCACTATGTAGCTGAGACTGGCATTGAACTCTTATTATTATTATTATTTTTTTTTTTTTCAGTTTTTTCAGACAGGGTGTCGCTATGTAGTCTGGGCTGGCCTTGAACTTGCTATGTGGCCCAGTCTGGCCTTGAACTCAAGACAATCCTCCTGCCTCAGCCTCCTGAGTGCTGGGATTACAGGCATGTGCCACCATGCCTGGCCTACTTTTTTCCTTTTTTTTTTTGTAGGTACCGGGGGGTCAACCTCAGGACCTCGTGCGCCAGCAGGCGCCCGTGCCACTGAGCGATATCACCGGCCCCTTTTTCGTATGTGGGTTCCGGGAGTCGAACTCGGGCCCTCGTGCTTGCCGGGCAGGCGCTTAAGCTGCTGAGCCATCTCACCGGCCCTTTTTTTTTCCTTTTTTTAAGACAAAGTCTCACTACATAATCCAGGCTGGCCTCAAACTTGTGAACTACTGCCTCAGCTTCCCAAGTGCTGAGATTACAAGTATGCACCACCACACTCAGATAAATTTTCTTTTTCTTAAACAAAAAAAACAAAACAAGACAAAACAAAATATACATGCACATCTACAACAGTCCCCCCAAACCCTCTCACTCTTTCTTAAATGAACCTGGCCACAGATCAGAAAGACATTTGAAGTTATAAGTCAGAAATTAGGTATGAGGGAACCAAAGTCCATGCATGGAAAACCACATTCTGGAGTATAAAAATAATAACTGATATCATATGGCATATAAAACTCATTATATATATCAGTATACAGTACATAAATAGACGCATGTGTATTTGGGTGTGTATATCACATAGATGTACTACAAAATCGAAGGGAACCGTGACAAGCACCTGACCTTCAGGATGTTCTGGAGACCCAGCTCCTTCCTCACAGGTGGCTACTGTGTGGAAGCTGCCACAGTGTGCAGCCCCTTCCTGCTCCTCCTACAGCCCCTGCCATGTCAGGCCACCCCTCCAAGGCCTGTGCATTCCAGCCCACCCTTGCTCTCCACTAGGCCTCACCTCCTCAGCCCTGCTCAGACAACTTTGTCAACAGACTTCCCCTCCAACCTGTAGGCACCAAATTCTGCCTCCTAAGGCCCTTTGGTAGGCAAATAACATAGCATATTTGATTTCTGGGAAAGGTCTACCCCTTGATGTTTAATTTCTCCTCTTTGGAACACTGGAAAGAAAGCCAAACACATCATGAGCCCCAGGGAAGCACTGGTGCCAGGGCAGGGCCTGACTCAATGCCATGCCCACCATCAGTGCTACCAGCCCTCCCTGAAAGTGCCAAGATGTAGGGCGTGGGCCTTTGCCACCTGTGATCTGCTGCACATACGCACCAGGACATTACAAGTTATAGACTGTTAACACACGAGTCTGTCTCTCTTCCTGACATCCTCCCCAGAGAAGATAAAGACCCCCTCATCTCCCCAGTCCGTGCTTCTCCACAGACACGAAGGAGGGCGAGGTTTTGTGAACTGGTCTCCCAAAGCCACATCAGCTAAGCTAGATACTGAGAAGGCATGTGCCAGACCAGGCCTCTGATTTGTTTCCTGAGTCTCCACACCTCACCCCCCACCCAACCAACATGGGGAACAACACTGTGGAGATTAGCATGTCCAGCCTTTGCTCCCCATGAACCATTCCCAGTCCAGGGTCAGTAGGTGGCCGCTGGCGACAGTCTGAGGCTGAAAGCTATGCTATGGCTCAACTCCCAGGTGCTGGTATTTGGCACCTGGGAGAAGAGAGAACATGGGCCCAGTCACAGTCTTGGGAGAGGTGCATGCCCAGCTGGATTGTCTTGACCCTACCATCTTTTGCTGAGAAGGTACAGGTAGTATGCACACATGCACATACACACACAGAGCCATGTGGCAGTACCATGTGGTGGTATGGGGACACGCAAGCTGCAGCATACAGGTAGACACATGCACTACTTAGTATCCATGCTGAGGAGCAGATGGTGGTCTTATTGGTACATGTGCATCTAAGGAGTATACTCCGCACACACCCCAAGGACACACTGTGCCCACAGAAGTCTCTAACCAACCTCACAGGGCAGCTGTGATTCTGCATCAGCCCAGGTGTTAAGCCTCTGCTATTTCTCCTGCTTTGGCCTGTCTCTGTCCCTCCCTCTGCCCTCCCAGGGTAAATGCTTTCAGGCCACACAATGAGTGGAAGGAGGAGAAACACTCCTATTGAGGAAGGCGTTTTGTTGTTTCATCCTCAAGGGGGGCTGGGGTAGGAGAGGAGGGGGCCCCACAAAATTTCTAATAAGCAGTTTCTGTCCTCAAAGCTAAAATTATTTTCTTTAATTGCTTGGTGGGAACAGTTTATTGTGGGGGTCTCTGCCCTCACCCCCCCAAAGCCTAATTGACTTACTGAAGTTTAACAGGGGCTTTCACCTGGAGAGATCGCAATTATTCCCTCCATCCCACATTCGTACCTGGGCCCTCCCTACAGGGGGCCTTTGTTCCCCCTAAACACAGCAGTGACATAAATGTCCTCAGCAGCAGGGGAACACAGGGAAGTGGTAATTTTCAGCCCAACGCAATTAGCTGAGCTTTTCAGTCTTTCCACTGAATGGTGGGGAGACTGTGGCATGTGGGAACAGTGACCAGGCTGCTCTGTGCAAGCCAAACAAAAGAGGGCTCTGAACTGGCGCTGTGGTGAGTCAGACCGGGGCCAGTGGGGCAGCTGGGACAGGCCTGGCCGAGGAGGGAACGTGCTGCCAGTCCGTTACCTGTACGACTGTGTCTTTAAGTGGGAGATGGAGACACTCGGGCCAGTTCAGTGGTACTCAGCACCACAGCCTGTATTACGCACCAAAGAACAGGGAAGGATGGTGAGGAGGCCAGGCAGGATACAAAGAGGGAGATGGCTGTAAGGCAGCTGGCTGCAGTGCCGTCTCTGCTTGGCTTACCACGGCAGATCTGGGGCTGGAGTTCACATCATGTTTGGGCCTTGGGAAGTACCCCAGAGTCAGGGAGCTTTGGGAAGAGTCTGCTGGGAGTGCAAAGCAGGAGAAACTGGGCCCTCTGCTGAGCAGTGGTGACCAGGCCAGGGAGAGGCAGAGATGATCACAGGCTCATTTAGGGTCAGAGCCACATTATGCAAAGACTGGAATGTGGGCCCAGTGGAGAAGTTATACAGACCCAGTAGCACACAGGCCTGTGGCCCCTCCCACCCAGCCTGGAGGAGCCCTGAGCCCAGACCCAGAGCAGAGAAGGATTTCTCTTTGAAAAAATGCAAAAATGAGCTGTGATGGGTGAGAGAATGAGACTTGAGCTAATGGCTACATGAAGATGCCTAGAGTCCCAGCCAGGGCAGGCCAATAACAGGCAGGACTGTTAGGGCACACTGGCAGGGCTCACAGCTGGCTCAGCTGCCGGCCTTATTAGTGCCAGCTTGGCACTCTCATGCTGCCTGACCTTGGGCAAGCCCATAACCCTGGGGGTTGCACATTTCTTGTCTGTAAAATTGGAACCAGGTACACTAGGACAATGTTTTTCAACCTTTAAAAAACACAGACTTTTTTGAATTAGCATCTAGTAGGTTTTATAAAAGAGTTTCTCTGTAGAGGGTGGTGGCTACTGGGGCCAACATTGGCCCTGTGACTTCCAACCTTCTCGCCTCTGACACAGACCATCTGAACCCTGTCTGGAGACCCCAGAACCAGATATTCTCTAAAGCTGCTCTAATACCAGTATGATCCAGCAGCACCCAAGACCAACAGAAAGAACAAAGCTGAGTGACCACGACACAAGCTACTGCCCCACAGTCCTGCCTCCTGGGCTGGCCTCCAGTTACACCACAGAGATGTGATAGGGTCCATTTGCCATCAAAAACTTCCCCACACACCATGGAGTTTCTGAGAGCCTAGGTGAACTCAATTCAGGAGCAGCTGTGGCCAGTAGCAGTTGGAGCAATTTGGCACATGGTTCGCAGGTTGTGGTCAGGTCAAACCTTTTGCCTGTTTATTCAACATAAAAAAAAGACCTTGCCATGAAAATGCTCTACGATGTTCCTATCCCTGCCCTCCCCAGGCCCATCCACATGGTGTTCTCTATAAAAGCGTCTGCAGACTAAAGGGTGGCGAGTCCCAACAGCCACAGTTCAGAGATGCAAATCCCGATCTTGCCCTCATATCCCTACCACTGTTGGAGCAACCTCTTCCCTTCTGGAGCCAGCCCAGTCCAGCACTCTGCAGGTGACAAGCAGGCCAGCAGGCTGCCCAGGACACCAGCCGGGCTCCCTGGTCACATCTGGCCTGGACTTGTTATTCTTCCCAATGTCCCTGCATCAGGTCCTCCTTAGCCACCATGAGGCTGCCTGCCAGACAAACAGAAGATCTTGCTCTGTGACTGCTCACTCCTCTCACAGAACACGGCCTCACCTGGGCAATCCATGAGCTGGAGGCAGGCAAAGACAGGAGCTTCCTCCCTTCAGCAGGCACCCATGGGCTCTCCAAGCCAGCTCTGCACTAAGGTGCTACAGTGTGCAGGAAAAGCTTGCCTTTAAGCAGCTTAAGTAAGTCTATGCAGAGAATCAAGTCTCGATTTTTTTTTATTTGAAACAATTCAAGACAATCAACAAGTTCTAATCCCAAATGAAAGAGTTTAGCACAGCAGCTAAAAAAGCATGAATTTAAGATGCTGGGGCACGAACTCTAGGTAAATCAGTTTTAAGAGATGTGACTATGGGCATGTTAACTAACTTCTCTCTGGGGTCAGTTTCCTTACTTATTAACTGAGGAGGATTAAATGAAATATAAAGTGTTTGGCATAATGCTTGGCATTTAGCTGGCACTCTGTAAATGCATCATTATCATCATCACTGGCTAGGCAATAGCATATCACTTTGGATTCTTGATCAAGGAAATGGCCTAATAAAGGAAACCTGTACTTCTCCTCTCTTGAAGCAGCAAGAATTAGGGTAACTGAGACCCTGGGTTCCCAGTCTCTGTTCTATGGATGACTTGAGAAAGCCCCTGGCAATGCTGATGGCAGACAGGACCAATTTAACCTGGCCAGGGCCTTAGGAGATCCTCAGCCAAGCAGGGGCCTTAAGGGGCACACTGGAATCTCAGCCTCCTCAAGCTGACCACAGCCCCCTTAACTGTCTCCCACCCACTGCCTACCATCAGCCTACTGGCTGGAATGCAGGGCCCCCTGTGCCAGGAAGCCCTGGCCAGGGAGGAGGCTGTGAGGCACAGGTGGTTCTTAGAGGAGATCCTTGGGCTCCAGAAAGCATTTCCCCCACAGGCGCAACAAAGCTGAGCCTTGTTGCTGGTCAAGGCGCCTTTGCTTGTTTGGGCTGAGGCCCAGACAGTGAGGCGGTCCCGGCAGGCCAGGGGACACAGAGTCAGGCGGGGCAGCAGCCGCCCTTTTGGCACCAGATTCCTCCTTCCCTGGGTTTCTCACTTTGTTCAGAATGCAACCCCAAGGAGGTTAGGGAAAGCACTTTTCACTACCCAGCAAATAAAGCCACAAGGAGAGAGAGAGGCAGATGAAAGGTTTGGGGGTTTCAAATTTTGGTTTTGGAGTATTTAGTTTGTTTGAAAAAATAATAAAAGGAAGTTGTTTCTGTAATCCAATTAATTTCAAACCCAGGACTCAGACTGTAAACAGCTAGCAGTGATCCAACAGTACCTAATACCCTCTCTGGAGATTTAAAGTTGCAGTGGAGCCAGAGTTAGTCCCATAAGGCCTAAGGGGAGTTCTCTGTCTGCTGGCAGGGGTGGGATGGCAGTTAGGGTTAAGCTCAAGCACACCTTCAGTCTGCCCCAGCACAACACTCCAGGACTTCAAGCTCCCCAAAGCCACACAGACCTACGCAGCACTGCTAGGCCCAGGTGCGCATGGCTTTCCAAATGGAGGCGTGATACCTGAGGCTCCCAGAGCCCGCTTATCCCAGAATCACGTCCTCCTGGCCTTGGCCTGGCTGGGGAGTTCTACAGTGAGGAGGAGATTCCAACAGGGATCTTAGCCTATTTCCCTCATCATTTCCGCTCCTGTCAGCTCCTTTCCACCAGGGCCAGTACAACTGGCTTGAGCAGCACACACGTTCCTGAAAGAAACCCGACCTCCAATAGGATGAGAATTCACAGGGAAGGGACACGAGGAAAAGAATGGACAAAAATAACTTAGAAGCAAGTTAAAGAGCTTCTGAGAATGCCTACTTGCCAAGGAATGGACAAAAATAACCTAGAAATAAGTTAAAGAGCTTCTGGGAATGCCTGGTTGCCAAGAACACAGCAAGTATACTCCTAGCTCCTCCTCTATACTCCAGGGCAAAGGAAACAATGGAACCCACACACAGGCACACATGGTTTCTTCAAGTTTATCTTCTGGAGGTGACTCTGACCCATAAGCAGTGCCACCAACAAAGAGATGGAGGTGGGAGCAGAGAACTGCACAGGACTCATCTCAGGAGAAGCTGTTCTAGCTTGTGGGGAAGGAAGGCCCCAGCAACTACCTGTGGCCTGATGCACTTACAGGTGCACAGGCTCAGTGACAGGTGGCAGACATGCACACACAGGGTTGGAGAGGGAGGGCACAGGATCTGTGCCCCTGCTCACCTAACTTTCATGAGGTACTAACTGCTTCTTCTGATCACCTCTTCTCCTTTGCTTTGGGGAAATAAAATGTGCACAGCGGACTCTTTTCCCTTGTTGTGGGAGGAATGGGAAAAGACAGGAAGACAGGGAGACAGAAATGAGCTGCCTCCTGCTAGCTCCCAGTGAGCTCTTAAAGTCCAAGCTCACCGGGCCACTGGGAAGCTCCTGTTCACTGAAGGGCTTCTGTCTCTGACCCCACAGGCAGATACCCTGTATATGTAAAGTCCCCAGCCAGGTGCGGTGACACACACCTGTAATACCAGCACTCAAGAGGCCCAGGCGAGAGGAGTGCAAGTTCAAGGCCAGCCTGGACTACACAGTAAGATCCTGTCTCAAAAAACCAAAATAAATAAATAAAGTCTCTGAAGCTAAGGGAGGCAGAACCAAGTATAGACTTGTAGTAAAAGCAAAGGATAGTTTGAGTGGAAAGAGCAAAAACTCTGGGGCTTTGATGAAGTCACAACAAGCACTGATATGAAGTGACTGAGATTTTGTACCTCTGTTCATGGATACAGGCTCTCACAACAGCACCTTTTCTCAGCATTCCTTAGAACACTGTATACGAGATAATCTAAGTGACTAGACAGAACTTCAACTTCTTTGAGCAAGCACCCTGGATCACAGTTTTCTGGGGCACTGATTTTATTTAGGATATGAGTTTTGCAGCAACTGCAGCAGGAGAAAGATAAGTTGGCACTAAAAACCCAAACTCATCATCTGAGTCAGATAATCTTCCATGGACAATCCAAACTGCCTCGACGTAGAAGAAAGGAAGTCAATATCCATCCAAGCAGGCCCAGGGGAAGGCCACCTACCCCAGCCTTTCCTTGACCCATGAGCAGAAGTTCGTGTGCATGTTGCAGAACCATGGTTTTATCAGACCATCGCACTGTATCTGCATACCACAACATGTCCTATCAATACAGAAGATAAAATAGTCAGATATACAGTGGGGGTAGAGCTCAGTGGTACTGCACTTGCCTAATATGTGTGTGGCCTTGGATTCTATTCCCAGCACCATAAAAAGGAGGAAGAGGGAGGTCAAATATCAGGTCTTCCAAGAAGTCAGGTTTTGTGGCCAACATTGTTCCTATTACGTCAAATTCTTCAATCTTGGTTTCAGAAGTGAGATTCAGCCAGGAATGGTGTTGCACACCTGTAATTCCAACACTCTGGGAAGCTGAGGTAGGAGGTTGCCAAGTTTGCGTGCTGCCTAGGCAACTTAGAGAGATCCCATCTCAAAATTAAAAAATAAAATGGGGTGGGGATGTAGCTCAGTGCAAAAGGTCCTGGGTTTAATCCTCAGTACTACAACACACACACACACACACACACACACACACACACCAAGATACCCAAGCCCCATTAGAGTTTTTACCACTCCCTTTTTACTGTCAACCAATGAGGCTTCTAAGCACCTACCCATTAGTCCATCTCTCTCTCTCCTCTACCTTGCTCCAACTATGGTTCAAACCCTTAGCTGTTCTGAAAAGTTATGAAAAGCAATTCCTGTTTCTTTCTCCACCCTAAATACAATTATACTTAAAAAAAAAAAAAAAAAAGCCAGGGAATCCCCAAAGAGGCCCACTGCACTCCTCCTCTCGTAATGAAGCTTAATAATGAAATGCCCTGCACTCTAATTAGTAAGAAATGCTTGTATTCTCCAGTTGAACACCCCCCATAGATATATCTAATTTGTTTCCATGCTTGCTTCTCTCCTCCATCGAGTTTGCATTTATAGATGTGATGTTTTTGTGGTCTCCTAGCCAGGCCCTACAAAACAGCCTGGAAGGAGTAACAGTGCTTGCTCCAATCCTGGAGCTCCAGGTTGACCATTCCTGACACTGTCACCCATTATCACATCCACATATGTAGTCTCTCCCAGGCTTTCTGCAAAAGAGAAGAGAAGGGAAGAGAAAAACAGTACTTGGAAAAATTAAGGAAAAAGGAACAGTAAAAGGAGAAAAGGAGGGCCGGTGATATAGCTCAGTGGCATAAGCGCCTGCCTGGCAAGCGCGAGGTCCTGAGTTCAACTCCCAGTACCCGCATATTAAAAAAAAAAAAAAAAAAAAAGGAGAAAAGGAGAGGGTGGGTATTACTGGGAATGTCTATCTCTCCATGAAAGAAATGTCCTCTGAAATAGTGACCTAAAGCAGGAACTGGGGAGAAAACAAGGGAAAAGAAAAAAAAAAAAAAAAATATATATATATATACACACACACACACATATATATATAAAAGATAGTTAAGGTATACTGCTAATTTCTCTTAGTTCATTGAAAAGAAAGGGTGTGCTAATATTGTTTGAACAATTGAATACCGATATCTTGTACTCTGAATAACTAATTTAAATATAATAATACATAATGTATTAACAATTGTTACCCTCCTATGATTTTGTTTTGAAATTTTCTTTTTTTTTCTCTTTAAAATAAAAATGTAAATAATAATAATAATAATAATAAATAAATAAAGCAGGAACTGCTTCTTGGTGTGCCCCTTTGAGACTTGAGCCCCGCAAAGGCTTTTGAGCTCCAGCTTCTCCCCCTTGCTGTGTCTGGCAGCATGGCCAGTACTAGTGCCTGAGACAGTCTGAAAAGTGCCAACAGCAGCACAGAGGGGCCACTGTGTTCAGCGAAACCTGCGGGACACCTCCCAGGGCCATCTCTGCCTTCTGATCTGTGTGGAAAGGGAAGACATAGCCCTATTCTGAAAACCTGCTCCTCAGAGGAAGGTCTCTACCTCTAGGGCCATGACAGACTCTAGAAGTATGGCCTGGCCATGGTTGGAGGCCAGGGCCCAGCCACTGACTCCCTGATGCCCAAGGCTCAGAGGTTTCACTCTCCCCAGAAGCAGAATGCCATACCCGGGCCGAGGTCCCCAGAGTATCCCCACCAAGTCACACATTTGTACCTTCTCTCCTAGCAAGCCTTAGGGCCCACACGGGGTACATACCCCATCCACAGCTCCCTACATGAAAAACAGGACATCCTGCTCAGTAGTTCCCAGCAGTTCTACATGTGACTATGCCCCGTTCTCCTCACTGAGGAAAATGCCTTCCACTCAGCACCCACTTTCCAGGGATTCTGCCCTCCATTACTGCTGATTTCCCAAAGCTCCCAGGCCACTCTGCCTTTTTGCAGCAGGGCCTGCTGGTTCCCACCCCTCATGACTGCTTTAGTCTCTGCAGCTGACTCAAGCTCTCCCAATACCCTCCTGCTTGCCCCCGCCTCCCTGAACCCCTGCAAACAAGGCCCTACCCTGGCTCCCTGAGGCTCACAATCTGTGCTCCTGCCAGACTCAGTCACGAGGGGGGTTTAACGCACTTCAAGCTGGCAGCCTACAGGGTAGAACTAACCGCCCCCTCAAGGGGTGGGACGGTGCCAAGCAAACGTGTGTGGAGCATCCCAAGGTGCTCCTGTTTTCTAGGCACCCCATGGTGGTCTGTGACAGACGCAGGGATGGGGGAATCCTCTGCCAGCCAGAGTTGGCATCCTGTCCTACCTCTCAAATCTGCCACCAGCCTCTAGGGCTGAAGACCCTCCAAGAAGAAGAGGCCCTGCAAGACAAAGACCTCAAGCCCCCCAGCCTGGCCTCTCAGGCTAACACAGGCCTGCATTAAAATCAACACTCCGTGAACACACAAAACTGACAGGACAGAGGGGGAGCACACATGGGATACAAAGATCAGGCTCTCAGGAGACGCGGCCTGTCGGTCTCCCATGTTAGCTCCAAGTGACTAAGCTCAGGGTGGGAAATAACGCCACTGTGGCGGCCAGAGGTCCCGCCTGGGCTCCAGGTTTGGTAGTCTTTCACAGAAGATGCCTCTGCCTGGAAAAAAAACTGCAAGCATTGTGTGGGGACCATTAGCACACAAGCCTCTGCACATTCCTCCGAAAAGCAAGAGCACATCAGTCCCTAACCCCTGATCTGTCCCCCAGCAACCACACACACAGGCCAGGGGCACACTGTACATGCCACCTGGTCCTTCCCCCAGGGCCCCCAGCCCTGTGAGTGGTGGGAAGGGGCCCACCAAACACCCTGGCTTCATTGTGCCCCAGAAAGAGGGGACTAATTACTTGCCTACACTCTGGAGCATCCAGGGAGAAAACAGAGGCCAGCGGGGCAGAGAGGGTGGGAAATTTGGGGTGGGGTGGGGGAGAAAGCCACAGGATACATTTCAAAGTTTCTCTAGCAATTTGGAGGTGGGGCAAGAAAGCCTGCTCCTGATGTGAAATCATACAGAGGTCAGGGCTGGGTCTCCAACCCTTGTGAGAAAGTGGTGAATCGGGACGGTTTATCAAACGATCATTTTTTTCTTTTGAAACCAGGAGGCAGCAGCTTGGACAATTCTGCAGATGTGCTTGATGAGTTAGGGACAAAAATGGCCCTTCTCTACCCGCCCGCCTCTCCTCCCTCTATAAGGGCTCCCATCGGGGGTTGCTTCTCCCTCCACTGCCTCTCATGCCCTCCCCTCCCTTCTTCAGTGGTCAGCTGAGACACCCACCCACTGCTTGCTATTGTACTCTTGGCCTTTGGACATACTGACAGGGGCCTTTATGAGACCCCAATCAAGACCCCCATGTCACAGGTACCTAGTAGAGACACCAGACCTTTTCAAACAAGGGACAACAAGGAAAATCGGCTGGCCCATTGTCTCTGCTCTGTGCTAAGTGAGATGAAAGGGGCCCACGGCCCCCTCCTCACAGCCCGCCTGCCAATCACCTCTAGTTATTAAGGTCACAATGTGTAAATTCTTTTGACCTGCATCTAATCAAAGATTCACCGGCCCTTTCAAACCCGAATGGGGAGGAGGAGAGAGATTCCCTCCCATAAACCTAGCAAACTCTCCCTCAATAAAATTTCTCTCTCTGATTCCTTCTTTGCTTCCCATCTCCACCCCCTCGCTTCTCCTCACTCCGCCCTCCTCACCACTAGCTTCAAACACAAATGACAAACCCTGTGGAATTACTACCCAAAGGAATCCGAGGAGGACCAGAAAGATTTTATTCAAGTCTCTTTACAGAAAAGGTTTTCAGACAGGCATAGTTGCCCAAGCAAGCCCAGAACCTAGGCAGTCCATGGCTCGGATGCTGAATCTCTTTAATGACAATGTGCTCAGTAGCTCTTTCCTTGTTCCAAACTAGTCAGCCTCCCTTGCCTGTCCTGGACATCAGTGTCCATGGAGGAAACAGCTAGGAGTCACGATACTCTCATATGTCACTCAACATCTCCAGCTCAGTTGTTGACCCTTTAAAACTGCTCTGAGACTGACTGACTGGCTTTGTGGGTTGAGGGGGGAAAATACCAAGCTCAAAGTAGACAACCCTCTAGGAAAAAGAAAATCCACAGGGTAGAACAACAGATAACAGAGTAAGAGCCAGAGGGAAGAACTTGAGAAAGAGCGATACTTAATTACAGTTTGAAAACAAAATGCTGAAATCACTCAAGGAAAATGAAATGCTTGCAAATCTTCTGCATCTATATCAGAGCTCTGCATTTCTACCTACATACGGTATCTATCAATTAGAGTAGGGAAGAGGCATAACCAGCAAGGCAGTGGTCAACTCGCTTATGTAAGTTGCAGGAAATACTCATCTGCTCACCATCTAGCCTGGCTAGGTGCATGGCTCTTCCCCAGCTCCTAGCTTTCCTATTGCTCTCTGGCTGTCCCATTTGCCTCCTTTGATTCTCTTTGCGCCGTTGTCATTATTTCTCTTTGCATTTTCCTTTGGTGCTAATCCCTCAATTATTTCCGCTGTTGTCTCCACACTGAGGTCTTCCACATCTTTTTTTTTTTTTTTGGTGGGTACCGGGGGGTCGACCTCAGGACCTCGCGCGCCAACAGGCACCCGTGCCGCTGAGTGATATCACCGGCCCCTTTTTCGTATGTGGGATCCGGGAGTCGAACTCGGGCCCTCGCGCTTGCAAGGCAGGCGCTTATGCCGCTGAGCCATCTCACCGGCCCTTTCCACATCTTGACCCCATGGCTGAGACCCAGACTACCATTCTCAGCTATCTCCGCCCATTGCCACTTGACTGTCCCATAAACCAGAATTGAGTTTGCCCAAACTGGGGCCCTATCTGTCCCCAGACTCACAGAGTTCTCCTCTGAATCTTCTCCCTCCCTCCCTCCCTCCCTCCCTCCGTGCAGTCAGGACTGCCTCCTGATATTCTCCAGAATCCAAGGCTGTCTTCCCACTGCCCCTGGGAGGCCAGCCCTCCCTTACTGCTGGGAAAGGGGACTCCTGAAAAAGTATTCAAACAGCCTCAGTCTCTCCCCTCCAAAGAATCCTATACACTCTCTGCCACATTAATCATTTAACTGCTTCAATCTGGTCAGAAACTGTCCATGTCCCTATTTTCCTCAGGCTAAAGTCAAACTCAGCTCTTCAAAGCCATCCAAAACCAGGCCCCAGACTTTCCCTCTAGCCAGCCAAATTGTCTACTCTGAACCTACTTGGATCTTCTTCATCCCTTTTTATGACTTTGCTCATGCCAGCCCCCTTGCCTGAATTTTCCTCCTGCAATGGAAACAGGAGTGTCATGCAAGTCTAACTTCAAACTCATGTCACCCATGAAGCTCCCCTGACTTAACAAGTCTACTGTTTTTCTCCAATTTCCTGCCAATAACCCACAGCCAAATGGCACTCACACTGTGTTTCCACCAAATACAGTACATTGTTGCTGAGTACCTGCACGCTCCCCCAACTGTGCTTCGAGCTCCTGGATGCTAAAAACTACCTCTTGGGCTTCATACGTCTCATGTGACCTCATGCATGGCAGCATCCAGTATATCTGTAAGAAGGCACTGAGAGGGATGCATTTAAAAGAAAAACATTTAGTGCTCTACCACTGGGCTAACCCCCCACGTGTGGTTTGGTTTGGTTTGGTTTGGTTTGGTTGGGGTTGGGATTGGGATTGGGGTTGGGTTGTGTTGGGTTTAGTTTGGTTTTGCAGTACAGAACTGGGGATTGAAGGGCTTCCACACTAAGTTACATCTTCAGCCTTTTTAAAAATGTTTATTTATTTTTTTTTTTTCTTTTCTTTTTTGGTTCTTTGAGATAGGGTCTCACTACGTAGTTCATAAGAGGCTAAGATGACTTCTATGTTCCCATTGGCTGTGTGGCTCAGAAGCGCAACTCCAGGACCAGTTCAAGACGTAGGTGTCTAGTGCAGCATTTCCTGGGTGCAAGACATGCTCTTTAAGTGGCCTAGTCTCCCCCTTGCCATGAAGTTCAGACTGGCCTTGAACTCACTATGTAGCTCAGGCTAGCCTCGAACTCCTGCCTCAGCGCTACCACGCCCAGCTGTCTGTTTGGTTTTCAAGACAGGGTCTCACTTATATGTATAGTTGGACTGGCCTTGAAGTATATAGCCCAGGCTGGCCTTGAACTCACATTGATCTTCCTGCCTCAGCCTCTCAAGTGCTGTGATTACAGGCATGCTTAAATTTTTATTTTGAGACAGTGTCTAAGTCGGTAAATTATCCAGACTGGGCTTCAACTTGTCATCCTCCTGCCTCAGCCTCCTAAGTAGCTCAGATTATAGGCTTGCACCACCACTTCCAGCTCATCTTTTTTTAATTCCAGTATTTTTACTTATTGCTTTCCCCAACAATGGTCCCACACACAAAACATGTTTAATGGTGCAAAAGTAAAGGTAAGGAACGATCTTCCAGGAGTTATGAAAATGTTCTATGAGCTGGGGATTTGGCACATGCTTGTAATCCCAGCACTCTGGGACGCTGAGGCAGGAGCATCACACATTTGAACCCGGCCTGGGCAATTTAGTGATTCAGCTAGATTCATATTCTCTCTCTCTCTCTTTCTCTCTCCCCATATATATATAATTTTTTTTAATGGAGCCAGGGATGTATGTAGCTCAAAATCCTTGGGTTCAGTCCCCAGTACTGGAAAAAAAAAATCCTGAAACTGAACTGTGGTTCAGTGGTGATGGCTGCACAACTCTAAATTTGCGAAAAGACAAGCGACTGTACAGTGAAATTGTACATTTAAAATGGGTGTGCTTTATGGTATATAAGTTACGCTTCAATAAGTAAAACTCTTTAAAAAGGTAAATATAGATTCATGTATTTTTTTTTAAAGCAGTGACAAAGTTTATTTGAAAAGTAAAAGTAAAGAATAAGGGGGAAACTGGCTCTGCAGAGTGAGCTTGGAAAAAGCAAGCTAAAAGTACACCCTTGGAAGACAAAGTAGGCTTTGGTGAGGAAAGCCACAATAGCCAGATCCACGATCCTTAATTAATTAATTAATTAATTTTTGTGTGTGTGTGGGTACCCAGGGGTCGAACTCAGGACCTAACGCTTGCCAGGCAGGCGCTTTATGCTGCTGAGCTAACTCACCGGCCCAGTATCCTTAATTTAAATGATTATGTAAGGGAAAAAAATGAAGTTGCCTGATATTGAAATAGACATTTAAATGTAATTTATATTCTTTCTAATTATAAAATAGGACCATTATAAGATTTTTTAAATGTCTTTTTAGAAAGAAAATAAATGTCACCAGAAATCCACCACATAAGAAATAACCACAAGGAGATATTCAAACAATCGTAGTATTTTGTGACTTCTTTTTCATTCTACAATCTGGTGTGACATCTTCTGGGGTCCAAAAATATGCATCTATATCACCCTCTTAATGGCTACATAGTATTCTATTGAGTGAATGTACTACTAGGGAATATACTATTAAACCAAACTTTTATTAAAGAATATTGATGGGTTCTAATACAAATCTTATACACACATCTTACATCCTTATCTGGGTACCTCCTTAGGACAAATTCCTAGAAGTGGAGTTTATATGTTAAAGGTTTTCATGTTTCTATTTTGATACTCAGTGCCAACCTACTACAATTTTAAAACTCACATTCTTGGACCTGTGCTTACCAGCCTGTAAAGAAGGATTTTCCTAGCCATGGACCTTTTTTTTTTTTTCTGTCTTTTTGAGACAGGGTTTCACTATGCACTCCAGGCTGGCCTTGAATTCACTTTGTAGCCCAGGCTGGCCTCAAACTCACAGCGATCCTCCTGCCTCAATCTCTGAGTTCTGGGATTACAAGCGTGAGCCACCACGCCCTGCAGGCCACAGACTTCTTTTTTTTTTGTGGGTTCCGGGGTCGACCTCAGGACCTCGCGTGCCAGCAGGTGCCCGTGCCGCTGAGCGATATCACCGGCCCTTTTTTCGTATGTGGGTTCCAGGAGTAGAACTCGGGCCCTTGCACTTGCCAGGCATGCGCATACGCCACTGAGCCATCTCACCGGCCCCGGCCACAGACTTCTAACAAGCAGAAGACTCCTTTGAACAATCTGGGGTTTTTTTCTTATTGATTTTTAAAAATTATCAACCACAGTTCACCCAGGGCACTGGTAAGGGTCAAATCAACAGGGAAAGGAGAACACTTCAGATGCATTAACTCAAGTATTCCTTCCTCTTTGCCAAATGTTACAAACCCCACCCTCCAACTAGGCTGACCCTGGTGAGTTACCAGAGGATCCTACTCAATCACCCACTGGCCTCTTCCCAGGTAGGGACAGAGATAAGAGATCCATGGTTGGCCACGTCAGCTAATGCTGCAGCTTCAACAAGGCAGAAAATAGCAGGAGAAAGACAAATACTCTGTAAGAGCACAGTCCTCAGGAAAAGAAGAGATGGGGTCACTGCTCTGCACCCCGGAGGCCATGGTGCAGCAAGCCTAGGAGGAGCCTGTTCCAATGATGGCCAATTAAATCTGGACAGACTCCTGTAGGCGGACTGTGCTTTTGGGACTACAGAGCTGCGCCCAGGCATTACAGGCCTGGCTAGGGCAAGACTTGGCCTAATTTCTCTTTTAAAATTCCTCAATCTGGCTGAGAGTGTAGCTCAGTGATAGAGCACCTGCCTAGCAGGCACAGGGCCCTGGGTTCCATCCTCAGGACTGGAAAAAAAAAAATCCATGAAGGGAGGGAGGGACATTTGTGGTAGCCACAAGCAGAAAGGGGTACTTTATCTGACACATTTCAGCCTTTCCTTCAGCCAATTCACATTATGTGCAAGGAAGCCCCACACAAAGGAGGCAAAGAGGACTTCACAGCTACTTAGTGGTCACTGCTGCTGGGCACATTTATGCTGGAAAAGCTCTCCTCCACGTGGCCCTCTGGCTTTTCCTCATGTTTCCCCATCTAGCTCAGCAGCTACAGAGAAGTCAGTCTGAAGCTTCTCACCTGATCTCTTGCTATGCCAGCACAAGGTAGGAGGTGGCCAGCCCTGCCATCTTCACCTCTGGCATCATCAAAGCATCCAGAGACAACAACAGACATAAGCATCTCCACCCTGGAAGCAGAAAGTACAGGAAGCATGGGAAAAGGCCTGCTGGTCTCACATTCTGCTTATCAACCCTACCCACTGGTGTTAAGAGGATCAGAAAGAAGCGTAAGATGAAGAGCCCTGGCTTTACCACCTTCCCAAAGTGGGCAAGTCCTTACCCACCAAGTGGAAGCTTTGGTCCCCAGGGCCAGCACACACATTTTCTACAGTGCACTGACTCTAGACGAGGCTGCTGTTTTCCAGCCTACTGTGCAAGTCAAAATATCACACTGTGGCCCTTGTTCTAAAAGGTGGATTATGGCTTTGCTGCAGGAAGAAGCAGAGGAGACAGCAGGGTGAGTAGAGCAGGACCAGAGACAAGTCTGAACACGATCATCTGGAAAACACAGGGAAAGGCCACAGCAAAATGTGATTTTAAATTATTTTACTCCACTAAAAGCTTCTCTCTCATTACTTGAAATTCTCTCCTGCAAATTACAATGCTGTTAACAATTTTGGATGTTAACACATCCCAACTGGCACCCCACCTGCCCCCTTTATACTTCTGGTACCTGCTCATGTTTTTAATTTGCATTGCAAAATCTGAAAAAGGAAAGTTTCTGAAGAAAGTAATTTCCTGGGCCAGCAGCTCCTGGACTAATATTCCCTTTGCAATTACCACCACTTCTACTTGCGTGTCCTCACCCCCTTCTCATCCTCCCGCCCTTGTCAGCACCTTGAAGGCCTGAACCAAGCCTCTCTGATGGGGTGCCACCAACCATGCCATATACCACCCCCTATGAAAATGTCCTGGCCAGAAAGGAGCAATAGCAAGTTTAGGAAAGAGGCAGAAACTCTTGAGTAATTGGCTTAATAGGCCACCCTATTGGCACCAGAGTTGTGCCCATAGCACAGAGATATGTAATTCTCACACAAAACAGGAAAGAAAGCCTCTAGTCCCAAAAGCTCATGATATAAAACTTCAAGAGAGTCCTAGTAAAGAAACTATTAGAGAAGCATAGGGATAAGCAGACGTCCAATCCACACAGCCAGAGACTTTGTAGCATGGGTCTGAAGGAAGAGCCAAATATATTCATTGGTTTGCTGATGCATAAATGCATCTTTGTCATCTTGCACAGAAATTCTAATCAGCAAAGCAGAATTCAGAATCTACACAAACTTCCATGATTCACAGCATCTTTATAAGCTTTTTCTTAGTATAAGAAACTCACTGCTATTGATTAAGCCATAGCCCCATTATTTCTTTTTTCATTCATTCCACTACAAACCCCACCACAACCCCAAGTCTACTTGGCTCAAAAAACCAAAAGTACCACTGCTGGTGGTACCTGTGGACAACCATTCTCCTTTATGGTGTGAGGAAAATGTCCCAGGTCTTGGGTCCCAAGCCCCAACTGCTAAATGGAACTACATAATAATGAAACTCACTGATGCTCCCTGACACAGGAAAACTGTCATGGGCCACAGAATTCCCATTCTTAGGCCTAAAGCCCAGAATTAAGAAGAGTCATACATGTCTGTCCTAAACTCAGGGAAGGAAGTAACTATGACTGGCACCATGGACTGTCACCTGGAGGTCACAGGGACCAAGACTGCAGGATGGAAAAGTGGCAGCAGAAGGGGGAGACTCCTTTTCAAAAAGAAATTTCATTTGAAATGAACAGGAAAATAAGGAGCCTAAAATTTGATTCCAAATTGAAATATTGAAACCTGCCCCAAAACGGCCTTAGAGCCACCTAAATGCTGGTGGATAGGGTGGTCCTTCCATCTCCAACATGACTTCCCCCCACAAACATACCTTCTGCTACTGATTAAGCCATAGCCCCATTATTTCTTTTTTCATTTGTTCCACTACAAACCCCACCACAACCCCAAGTCTACTTGGCTCAAAAAACCAAAAGCACAGATCTTTCACGAAGATCCCTCTTTTGGCTGATCTAAGCTTTGCAACTAACAGGTGGGGAAATTCTTAAATATGTGAGTATTATCATGACAAGGCCACTGGAATGGATCAGTGCCATAAGTCAGTCAGGGCTAGAAGCTTCCGCTCCACCATCAGGTTCCTCTTTAGCCTTGACAGATCAAACCCCAAGCCGAAGCAAGCTAGAGATCAGTTCAGTCTCTGAGCCAAAGGTCTTCACAGTGAGGGACCAAAGCTACCCCGGCTGGGCCTCTGCTGCCCGTGCCCCAGATTAATCACCACCAGGCGGGACCTGGACACCAGCCTGCAATCTGAGCTTTGCAGCACCTGCAGAGGGGCTGCCCCGGTACCTCCCTCACTCCCTTTGGGCAGGACCCTGGGGCGTGAGGGTGTCCACCTGTTGACAAGGTTACCTGGGATAGAAGGGCAAGACACTCAGCCATCTTCAGCCTGGCAGATAAGTCATGGCTGGTTTGGTGGCTTAGTGAAGGAAGGAGAAAATACATGGTGACCTGGGCAATGAACAGAAAGGGAGAAAGGTCCCAAGGCCATCCAGAGAAGAAATCTAGCTGGAGTCCAGGGGTGGGTGAATGAAGCCCTCAGAGGTTATGAACGCATAAGATGCTTCGTGTGTGGTACCAATCTACAGGTCCACAGAACGCTGATGGGATTAAGAGAGACCGAAGCAGAAATGTATTTTCAAAACATCTCCAAATATTGCCAGATATTCCATGTAAAAGGAAGCTTAGAAACAAACTGACTCTTTCAGGGTATAGGGAAGCTTACTCTAAATGCCAAGACCTGGGATAACAGTTTCTTCAAACGATCTCATGCATCAGTGAGTTGTTTTCAGCATAGGTTCATGTGGAGCTAGTGACTATGTACAAATGCACTTCTTAGGAGCAAAGAACCCTATTATATTATAAATTCTTCACAGATAATAATCCTTTTTATTTTGTTACTTCCCCAAGAGTGAGCAGAGTAGGAAGAAGTGTTCATGAGGCTAAAAAAGAAATAATTGTCATCAAAAGGAGGAAGATAAGCACAGACATCCGTATCTTACGATGACTGGTTCCACCCCTAACTTGTGCTCCTGGGATGTATGACATGGCCCACAGGAAGGAAAGGTGGGAAGGAGAGCGGTCAGAGTCAGATGGAAGGATGCCCTTTGAAGGGTAGAGAAAAGCACAGGTCACAGAAGAGGAGAAGGAGCCCTGTAGCACCTTCATCTGAGGAGTAACACCCCTATCCTGACACAGCTTGTTCCTCCGCAGCTTCATCCCCAGGACTCCCTTTGAACCTCCGGCTGCAACCCAGAGTTAGGACAGAGCAGTGGTTACAATTACACACTCGCTTAGGGAGTGGGGGTGGGTGCTGCATGTGACAGGGCATGAAAGGTCTCTGCCTATAAAACAGCCTAGAAAACAAACCCTTAATTTAAATGTTAATGAAAGTGCTGTGGCAACATCAGAGGCTTCCCGGCTGCCCAGAACAGCTACACTAGCCACAGAATTTATGGCTCTCCTTCACCCTCCCGCCTCCTTCTCTGCTTCATCACCCACTGAAGTTTAAAGACAAGAAAAGAAAAGAAGAGAAAAGAGAAAGAAGAAAAAAAGAAAAGAAGGAAGGAAGGAAGGGAGGGAGGGAGGAAGGAAAGAAGAGAACAATCCCTAATTTTAACATTAACTCCATGCTTCCACTTTGGGATGTGACAGGTAAACTGTCTTTCGGCAGAACAATGATCAAAGGTGGAAAAATGCAGGCGTGCTGCATACACAACCTAGGAAAGTCAGCAGCAGCAGGAAACGCCCCTCTGCCCAAAGAGGAGAGACACAGTGGTGCAGGTGGGGGCAGTGGCTGCAGATCAGACACTCACAGTGGCCTGAATAGAGGAAAGAAACTGAGTTCCCCACAGCTCTCTCTTTTATTTTTATCATTTAATTAATACATCATATTTGTTTGTATTTATGGGGTACAGTATAATGGTTTGATACATATATACAATGTTTAGTGATCAATCCAAGTACTGTAATTAGCATTTCCACCTCCCCAAACACTTATTACTTCTATGTGTTAGAAGCCTTCAGGCTTCTTTTATTTCGAAATGTAACCTAAATAGTTGGAAGCTGTAGTTACCCTACCGTGAGTGCTGCAGAACACCAGAACTCATTCTTCCTCCCTCCAGCTCTCTTGAGCCCCCACCCGAGAACTGCCCACACTGTACTACCTGCTTTACTTGTTTGCTTCTCCTACCCATCTATGCCACTAGCTCACGGTGGTTACCCTAGTAACAACAGGGGAAGATCAATGCTTAAGCAGTATCTAGAGAGAGAAAGGGATGGAGGAGAGACAGGGAGGCAGGCAAAGAGAAAAAGACAGAGACAGAGTCAGAGTCAGAGGTGGAAAAAGAGTTTCAATGCTGAGATCGAGGGATGGAAAAAGACCCCT
Source organism: Erethizon dorsatum (assembly GCA_028451465.1). Lineage (NCBI taxonomy): Eukaryota > Metazoa > Chordata > Mammalia > Rodentia > Erethizontidae > Erethizon > Erethizon dorsatum. The sequence continues at coordinate 86,588,264 of CM051822.1, forward strand.
GCTAGCGAGGAGTCTTGATGCATCAACTCTTTACCCACAGTATCCAGCCCTCCTCAGTAGACTCTGTTTCTATTTGTGGTATTTTATTTAAGTCAGCTCTTGACAACTGAGCCAACCACACTGGCCAGGAAGGAGCTGCTCCCACAAATGGGTTCTGGGCCAGCCAGAGACAGGAGGGTACTGGTCTCAGGCCAGCAGCTCAGCACATGAGCCTTCCCATGCCCGTCCTACCCTGAGGAATGGCTGATATCCAGGGTCTTAAGGACCTGAAACCCACCGCTGTGGTATTTGGTTCTTGCTACTGATGGATATGACTGCCTGAGAAGCTTGGATCTGCAAAAGCAATGAATGCTAAGGTGAAGGGCACTCGACTGGGATTTAGCAGGACCTGACTCCAATGTAATGGCACCTTACTCTGATGCCTTTCCAGGGTGACTCATTTCAGCTGGACCAATGGGCCACCTAGCATTACCTAGAGTTTCCGTCTTTTTCCAGGTGTCATGATGCCCCTTCCACCATGCCAGCCCTAGACCCTCTGTGGTTTCTTTGTGCCTCTATTTCATCCAGGGACACCACGTGCAGGATTCTCCCTCCTATGCTCTGCTATCTGGCAAAGGGGACACCTTGCTAGTTCTTCAGGTCTCCTTTTTCCAGACAGGTCTCAGGAAAGAAGAACAGAGCTACCTCCCAAGACAGCCACGGCCCCTATGTCACCAGGAGGACATAAGGTAGAGCACTACAAAGTTGCCCATCCGAGTCTTTCTTCAAGTGATCAAGGCCGAGGATCCCCTTCACAGGCAACTGTCCATTGCCAACCAGAAAGCAAAACTCTGAGACACAGTCTCCACTGTTGATTCTTCTTCCCCTGAAAGTACTGAGTGAGTTATGAAGCCAGGGCCAAAGGACTGCTGCACATGGGAACCAACAGAATCCTCACTGAAGGCTGCCTGCCTCTTCTTCCAAGCCTTCAACCTCTCTGTTGGAGTACACTCCACACGCAGTTACCTCTCAGTAAAGAAAGATGCATTTCAACAGGCTGGTGAATAGTGCCCACCACACACAGCACACAGTAAACCCAGTAGCTGCTGGAACAAACATTCTGTTCTCCCAGAAGCCCCCACTCCTGACCAAACAGTGCAATGCACAGTGATCACTTTCCTTCCAGGCTCACCCTCACCTCTGGGAGAAATGAAGCAAGAAGGGGCACCTCCTCCACCAAAACCCCCCAGAGGCCACAACTCACTTTACAAATTTGAATTGGTACATTTCATGCAGACTTGGACTAATCCCCCGCAAAACAAACAGGTCACCACAGTGAGCAAAGTTACACAAAATTATATTGTATATTTAATAACACAGCTAAGTCAAATTTCTACAACTATACCACTCATATATTTCCCTGATGACAGAAAGGGGAGAGAAGGGATTAAAACGCAAGAATCCGGGAAGCCTTCCTGACCACACTCACCCACACAAGGGCGGCACTGCTTGAGATGGGGAAGGGCTCTGCTGAGCACCTTCTTCTCGCAGAGCAACAGACACAGTGTCTACAGAGGAAGAAGAGCTGTGTGCTCCCCTTCCTTCCCTTCTCAGGCAAACTGGCCAGGGGGGTCTACAGACTGATCTCACCAAGCCCCCACTGCAGGCTGGAGAGGCTCTGAAAACTGAAGATCTACGTGCATGCATACTCCCAGAATGGTGCAGGTGTTTACCGCTAAGTGAACCCAGGCTTCTCCTACATTCTGCCTACCCACCTCTCCCTGCCTCAGCTCTGTCCTACAAGAGGAGAAACTGCTCCCCAGACCCCACAGAAACTTTTGGGGCCATGGATACCCTCCAAGATACTGCAGATGAGCCACAGCAATTGCCCAGAGGCCTCACCATAGGCTGGAGATGACACAGATTATGGCCTCTGCTGCCTACCTGACACACAGTCCTGTACTGATCATCTTGTACCTCAGTTTCCCTTTTTGTCTAAAAGAAAATGACACTCTCTCCCCAACCAGAGAGCCTAGCTGATGGCACTCAGTCTAGCCTGCACTCACAGTGACACCTCCACCCTATCCCTCATTGAGTAAGGCCCTGAGGAAGCTGTCACACAGGGAGCGAGGTGAAAAGGGAGTGGGAAAATAAGAGAGGAAGTAGAAGGAAAGGAAGTTGAGTCTGCAACAGTGCCACGCAGCCTTGTTTTGAAGTACTTACTTTATTCAGCTGGAAGTAATTTTAAAATAGCAGTAAAAAAATCATATATTCTTTTTTTCTTTTTTTGAGTTCATGGCTGGCCTTGAACTCCTGGTGATCCTCCTGGCTCAGCCTCCCAAGTGCTGGGATTATGTGCCAGCACACCTGGCTGTTCTTAAAAATCTGCTTTTCTGTACTACTCATGAGAAAGTGCTCAGAGCTCAATGTGACCTTAGGAGGCTTTATCTCTGAGACCAATAAAGCTGGACATATTCCTGCCCCATAACCACCCTCAGACAAGGCTTTTCCACACTGGCCCAACATGCCACTTCAGTCTCCTGCTTTCACTCATTCAGCAGCCCCAGATGGGGCCTCCCCTGAAGGAAGGCCTCATGCACATTTACAGCAAGATTACTGGTATCAGAACAAGAAGATGGGTAGGTGGGTACATGGAGGCAGAGGAAAATGTCTTTGCCTGCCACCTCGCTTTAAGCCCTACTGTTTTCTTCTGCACTTTTTAGAATCTAAACATGGCCCTAGGGCCAGGGATAGAGCTCAGCAGCACAGCGCCTGCCTGAAAAGCGCAAGGTCCTGAGTTCGATTCCTGATACCAAAAAAAAAAAAAAAAAAAAGGGGCCGGTGAGATGGCTCAGCGGCTTAAGCGCCTGCCTGGCAAGCGCGAGGGCCCGAGTTCGACTCCCGGAACCCACATACGAAAAAAGGGGCCGGTGATATCGCTCAGCGGCACGGGCGCCTGCTGGCGCGTGAGGTCCTGAGGTCGACCCCCCGGTACCCACAAAAAAAAAAAAAAAAAACAAAAAAAACCATGGTCCTGAGCACATAACTGGAATTAAGTATAACCCTCCACAACTGCCTACAAAGCAAGAATTCAAGGTCTCAAAAGGAAGGAAAGGGGACCTTTGGACACAGGACAGAATACTTGCTTTCTCCTGGCCAACAGCACCTCGTATTAAGCTGAGGGCTGGAGGTTCCCTGTTTCCTATTACTGGTGCCTGATTTCACACACAAGAAAACAGGATAGAAAAGCCCCAGGAGCAAAGTTAAGTTAGATAAACAGATCTAATAAATTATTGCAAACAGAAAAAAGAGATTGAGGAGACAGCAGTGCTAGGTCTCCTAACTGCCCAGGATCCTTCTACCTATGCCAGGGAGCACCAAGGGGCTGAGACATTGACAGGTAAACTGGAAGTACTTGCCCTTTAGGACACCTGCTGCCCAGGGTCACATGATATTCATGATATGACAATCACATCCAACAGTAATGGTGGCAAAGAGACAACAAAAGGCACCCATCAAGGGCGGGAACATTCCAGAGGGGAAAAAAGAAGAGAATAGTGATTTCTACCCTAGTCCCCACCTCAAGAAGATTAAAAAACAGAACTGTGACTCCCCAGGGGCCCAGAATAGCCCAGAAAGCCCAGGGAATAGGCTCAAGAACATCTAAAGCCACTAAGGAAACACTGCATGTGGTAAAAGTAGATTCTGGTCAACTTAAGACTATAGTTCTTTTCCCTTTCAGAGTCTTTTCATGTAGTGCATTCTTTCAGGTCATCTTCACAATAAGCTAGCAAGGTCTATAGAGAAAACAGTACTTGCACTGAAGAGATGAGGGAGCTCAGGCTAGAAGGGAATGGTCACCTCGGCCACTCTGTGAGAAGAAGAATGCTCTAAAGAACAGACTCTGGGGCTGGGAGCCAATGCCTCCCAAAGGTGGGGAAGTGGATGTCTTCATTGAAAGGTTCAAAGTTATGGACACAGTGAAAAGAAACCGATCTACAAGGAAACGCTACATCAGGTAACACGAGATTCTAGCCCTAGCCCAGTATACTCTTCAGGTAAAAGGAAAAAAAGGGGGCAGAGGTAACACCAGCACATGCCCTAGTCATCTAGTGTAAAGAAAGAATCCCCAAAACAAACTTTTCAAAAGGAGTCTAAGACATCATCTGTGGGATTGGGGGGAAAGCCATCTCAAATAACACAGGTCAAGAGCAGAACAGCTGGTCAGCTATAAGCAAAAGGATCATCCAGGGCCAATAAAATATACCAAGAAGTCAAGAAGACTCTGAAGATTGTGAGGGAAACACAGGGCCCAGGTCTGCGCCAAAGACAAGACACAGCGAGGACTCAGCAGAAGGTCTGCACAGAGCAGATGACTGTGACTGTCAGTTGCTAGAAGTGATGCCGTTACACAGTAGTAACATTAGAGTGAAATCCTCCCCTGAAGCCAGTCTCCAAGTTGTGGCCCCAAATCCAAACTCGAGATCACAGTTTATTGTGATCTCAAGCGCTCTTAATGATGAGAGCAGAGTCTGTTCTTAACCTCCTGACTGACAGCGCCTGCAACAGGTGCTGTGTTCTCTTCTGTAAGAGGGGGCCTAACATTCCAGAGGAAGGGGCTGGGGATGGGGTGGGGGACACGGACCAGCTCTAGTTCTGAAGTTTCTGTCTACCAGCGGCCCCTCCACCACCAGTCTCCTGAAGTCGGTAGAAGTCCACAGGCAACCACTAAGACAAAGTAACCAGCACGCCTGTCATCTCCACACTCTATCCCACTTTCCTTCAGTCTTTACACATACTAGCCACAGACACCCAAGCCTGGCTAATGTGCTCTGAGAAGGGCAGTACTGGGGAAGAGACAAAGCTCAATGGCTCCATTTTCCACCCCCAGCTCCCACACACTTAGCCTCTCCACTCCCTGCTGGTCCTTCCTAGGATTGCTGGAATGATTTGTTCTGAACAGCGACAGGTTTATAGGTTAGCTGACACCTCTGCTCTGTGGAATTTTAATTAACTTCTCCCATCGTCAATATGCTAAGGAATGGGGTCTCCATTCTCTGGGGTCAGCAATGTGTTTCAGGTCTTGCTATATCAGCCGTCAAATTGAAGAATTAATGATGTGGCTAATCGGCTCTAATTCTTAGGAAGAGAAAAATTTGAAAGGGAGTTGAGGAAGGGAGCAGGAGGAGGGGTGCAGGCACCATGAGGTGAGGAGAAAGAGGCTAAAGGGGGCTGAGCAAAGGGAGGACCAACTTGCTCATAAAACAAACAACGGACTTAACCCAGCATTGGACAGTAGCACCCCTACAACTTGCCCATCTCCATTTGGGTAGGATGAGAGATGACGGCAAAGGCCCTACTAATACCATGCCAGAACAGGTATAGCAGAAAGTCTGTGCAACCTGCTGTGTACACGGACTGAGGGGCCTGGCCATGTTTCAAAGAGCCTAGAAAGCAGAAGTCAGGATACAAAGCTCACGTGTTCATAATCCTCTAGCTAAACCTAGAGAAATACCAATCAGGCCAAAGGGTAGGGTAAAGCCATCATCAAAAATGCTGCACTTCTGCTACAATTGTCAATGTTTCTGTTCCTCCACAAAGGATACTCCATAGGACGTCTTCTAGGAGGAGCAAAGCAGAGATGTGAGTTGTGAGAGGTCAGTGATACTGTAACCTCCCAGAGACACTGGCAGGCCTCTGCTTTGGAGCAACCCCAAGGGCACCTGCTCTAAAAAGGATACCCCTTTAATAGCTGGACTCAGTTATAAGAGCTGGACTCTCACAAACTGGTATAGTTTCTTTTCCTTAACATTTCTGAGGTTGGGTGCTTAGGAGATCAACCCCTAGAAAGTTATCCCAACCCCATGAATATATGAAAAGACCCCAAGTCTCTTGGAGAATTTAAAAATCTCCAAGATAGTGGCTCAAGCAACCTAGAATATACAGATGGAAGATTTTCTAGCTCATCTGATGTAGTAAAACAAAAGCATTACACGAAGTCCTCCATTTACAAACATTCAAGTTGTGAACTTCACAGATGAGAACAGACCTCACATTACACACACTCATAAATGCAAACGAGTTGTGGAAGCAGCTCACGTGTCTGCCAGGCATTGTCATGGCTGTGCTGCTGTGTGCTTACTGTACAGTGCGACAGTGTACAGTAGTACAGTGCTCAATCAGAGCCCAGGATGTCCGGAAGCAAGAAGAAAAGCAGTGGTGATGTGGAAGGGACTGCTAGGAAGCACAAAGCAATATACAGTGTATATTTGTGTCAATATATTTGTGGGGCCTCAGTTTGTTGGACTTATGAATGAATCTGGCTTATGAACATTCTCCTGGAATGGAACTCAGTCGGGGGGACTTACTGTATATGGGACAAATCACCTCCGGAAATGTCTCCCTTACCTGAGTAATGGGCTGATAGCAATGGACCAGACTCGGTCTTCAGTCTGGATGGTGTGTAAGCACTGCCCCAGCTGGCCTGAGGCCAAAGGCCATACCTGGAAACAGGAAAGGAAATGCTCTCATTGGCACTGCCTGGGATTAGAGGAAAGAAAGATGTACCAGGTGGGTGACTACACCTAGGGAAGTGAGGAAATGGAGAATCCTCTCTGTTCTGCACACACACAGCTCAGGTATCAGCAGAAGGGCCTCTGCAGCTTCGGGCTCACCTACACTCAGACAGACCCTAGCTGCCAGTCCTAACCACCCTCTGACTTCCACCAAAGGCCAACACATACCAGCCAATTTCATACCAGACAATCAGAAATTTCACATTCCTCAGCTGAGACTTGACTAACAAAGAGTGAGTAAATTGGGCTTGCTCCCACAGCAACTTCCCCAGGTCTGTGGCTCTTCCTTTCTCCTATCTCTTACCAAGATTTTACTTCGGGCAAGCAGGGAGAGGAAGGTTGAGGTGTAGTATGGGGGTCCAGGGATAATCAGAAGACTAAAAAGAAAGCTGCAAGGGAAGGAGAAAATGGAAGAAGAGGAAGAGAGACTTCAAAGCAGGACGGAGATGTGTTGTTTGTTTGTTCATATTGCCCAGGACCCAAAGCTATTCATGTCAACAGGGAATTTAGCACCTAGTGTCACCAAAAGCAGCAGAAAAGCTTAACTCTTTTAAGCTTCCATATCTCCTACAGGTTAAAAATATTGCTTGGAGCACATTATCTGGACCCTATCAGTCAGGAATGTACATTAGCAGCCACTCTGGGCTTAACTCTAATCAACACTCACAGAGCCCTCTCAGCAGTCAGTGCATTTAGAAATCTCCCATTAAGCACTGGTCTCCCCTCTTACCTCACCCTACTCCAGATGACACGCAAGGGATATAAGTCTCTCACCAAACAAAAAACCTCAAATGCACAGGGCTGTCCCCAGACAGTAGCCACAGAGGAATCCTAAGGCAGCCAGATGGATCAGTGACCTCTCAAGGTCCCTGCAGTGCTATAAGAGGAACACGGTGAATGCAGGCAGGACCTTAGATGGAAGAACTTTAAGGAAACATTCCTCCAGTTTAAGGGGTAGGTGATGGAGTGGGGGTGGTCCTGCCTTCTTGAGTCACATGGTATCTCTTCCCTGTGAAAGGAAAAAGGGTTTCTTAGAGAGAGAAAGAGAGAGAGAGAGAGAGAGAGAGAGAGAGAGGGAGAGAGTGTGTGTGTGTGTGTGTGTGTGCGAGAGAGAGGGAGAGAGAGAGAGAGACTGAGACTGAGACTGTGTATGTGTGTGTTGGGGTGATTGTGTGAGTACCTTTGTAACTTTTCCAGGGAAAGAAAATAAATTTAACTAGAAGAGCCTGAACAAGGAGAGGCAGAAAGCAAAGGTAAACTCTGCAATTCTCTCTGGAATGCCAAGATGCCAGTTTACTCTGGGCGTTATAGTCAGCCTCTTCGTTAATAACTACATGTACTTCTGATTTCCTCCTTTAGATTGCCCAGCTTGGAAGAGAGCTTTCCCTTGTCCCTGATATGAACTCTCTGGGAGGCAGGTTGTTGCCTGCAGGGGATGGTGGCACTAAGGAATCTGATTTACAAAATCTCTGGGGACGGCCTGAATTCACTAGTGCCCTCTATGGAGAGGAGTGGTAGATTCCTAGAGTCTGCAAACCACAGAACAAGGTTCCTGGTGTCTTGGAGTGCTCAGGAAGCACATCGCCAATCGCAAGCATGACTTGGGAAAGCAGCCCTCCAAGCCTGTGCCACCAGCACTACACACTCGAGCAGCATGAGTGTCCTTGAACCTGAGGGACAAGAATTGACACAGTATAGTGGGTGTATCTTTACCCTCAATGGTCAAATTCATAACAGACCTACCTTGGAAAATAAATATACAGTGGGAATGGACATGATATAGCCCTTTTTCAAAAAAAAAAGATTGGGGGTAGCAAGACCCTTAAAATGACCAAAGCTTTTAACTCAGAATTTTAAATCTGAGCATCCATGCTAAAAAAATAATCCTAGGGCCATGAGATAGCTCAGAGGCATAAGCACCTGCCTGGCAAGCGTGAGGTCCTGAGTTCGACTCCTGGTACCCACATACGAAAAAAGGGCCGGTGATATTGCTCAGCGGCACGGGTGCCTGCTGGCACGTGAGGTCCTGAGTTCAACCCCCGGTACCCACACACACAAAAAAAAATAATAATAATCCTAAAACAAAGAAAAATCTAAATAGTAAAATATTCTTTGAGACTGCAGTTGCAGAAAAAGCTTGTAAAGGCTTTGGGATCCAACCAATCTGGACTTATTATCTCTGATCTTAGGGATGCTTCAAGATTTGACAAGAAATGGCCTCAATTTCTTGTCACTTGATTAGCTTGGGAGGTGTAAAGAGGATTAGGAAAGCACACTTCTGGGTGTGTCTGGTCATCCAGGGTGCCCTTGGGAACTATATCTGGTCCTCGCCCTTTCCTCTCTGGCACTGTTCCCCGGCTCTGTTTCCCAACTCCACTATGCCCTTTTGCCATGATGTTCCTGCCTTGGAGCCAGCTGAACATGTACTGAATCCTCTGAAGCTATGAATCAAATTAAACCTTTCCCTTTTTTTTTTTTTTCCTTCTTTTTTTGAGACAGGGTTTTACTGTGTAGTTTAGGCTGGCCTTGAACTCACTATGTAGCCCAGGCTGGCCTCAAACTCATGCTGATCCTCTTGCCTCAGCCTCCCAAGTGCTGGGATTATAGGCATGTGCCACCACACCCGGCACCTCTCCTCTTTTAAGAGTTGTGGGTGTCGGGTACTGTGTCTCAGAGACAGGAAAGCTAATACAGTATCTCAGAGCCAGGCCAATCCTGAAAAAGTCCAGAGACACAATACAAACTAAGTTACAGTAAATCTGAAACTGGGACTGGACAGAAGGGAAGAAAGAGGGATATTTCTGGGGCAGTGCCTGGCTCAGAAGTTCTGCAAAGAGAATGTTTTGCTCCCTTCATCCCATAAAACAAACATCTTTTTCCTAAAAGACAGTACATATCTGTGAAACTTCCAAAAAAATAGGTAATAGAGGTTTATGTCTATAACATTACTTGTAATTTCTGCTGTAGGCTTAGGTGTATTAGAAGTCTACAGAAACAACCGTAGAATTGATGTCACTGAAAAGAAATGGGAGAGTCAGTTATGAAAGACAAATTGTGAGTAATGTGGAAATGGGCCAAGAAATGGAAAGTGGCTGGATACATGAACAACAGCAGAAAGGAGAGAGACCCAAGCTGCATCCAGAATACCAGAAAGGATGAGCTAGCCAGGAGGTCACAGGGAGTTCCACAACAGCTGGTCATCTCTCAGGAGATGAGGAAGAACGGAGAAGGGAATTGTGTCAAAACCTAAAAGAAATCCTCAAAAGGAAGAGGGTGGACTGTAGTACAATTTTTAGAAGTAGGGAGTATATATTTTAAATCTTTTTAAAAATCCAAGCTATTAAATAGAGCTGAATCAATACTTATGTATGAAATAAATCTAATATCTCACAAAAAGTTGCTATCCTTCTTCACTTGTAAGCAGTCTGTGCCCTCAAATTGCTACATGTAGTTAAAAGCTTAGTTTATACTGTTCTGGGTGTCAGAACACAGAGAACATGATAGAAGAAAAAGATGTCACTAAAAAGAAGGAACCAGGGAAAGCCAGAAGCCATGACAGGAAGATGCTAGAATGAGATGGGAATATGTAGGTCACACATGCCACAAAAAGTTTCTATACTAATTTCCTTTTGAGCAGAAGGGCAAGTTAAGGCCAGTATCTTTGCAAGGAATGCTATAAAAGCAGTGACCAATCAGGAAGCTGAAGTACTGGGGAAGGGAAGGAGAAGCAAAATGACAGGAAATTCAGTTTCCACGTTGGTCCAAAACACTTGCGGGATGTGTCCCAGGCTTCCTGTGGTGGTGTGCATTCTCTGACTCAATACAAAATCTAAGACAAAAAGCAGCAATAGGAAGGAGTAATCACTAGAGGGTATATGGAGCCAGAAATGTTCCTGAGAATAGGCTGTAATTTCCCCCTCCTGACCCCTCTCCCTATATTTTTTAGGGGCCCATTTGCTGACACCAACAACCATTTTGTTGCTGTTAGCGCTATGGAGCCTCTAGATGCTGAGAAATAGACAAGCAAGACACTGCTGGGCCTCCTGCACACCAACTAAATTATCAGCAAAGTTCCTACGGCAGCCCCAAAGGACCAGGCTCATGTTCTAGCTAGGGCTGTTGGACACAGGCATTGAGAATTTTTTCTCTGTCTCATGAGTGGGAGCCTCCTTGTCCCAGATGTAGATGAGCTGAGTTCACAAAGCAAGAGTCATTCTGTTTATCAACCTCATTCTTTTATGCCTTAATGGCTATCTGCAGGCCTGGCAATATGGCAGTGATGCAACAATCACCACTTTTCTCCCCTCATCTCTACTACTCATTGATCACATCACTCTCCAAAGAAGCAGTAAAAACACATTTCAATTATCAGCCTAATTGCTTATAAACAAGGTGGTGAAAAATTAACCTCTCTAAACAGCAAGCAAAAGGAGGGAGATTTTAAAATAAAATATTGGGGTCAGAACTCAACCCACAAATTTGAGGAAACATCCCAGGCCCTCTGTTTTTGAGTTCACGCCACATTTCAAGTGAGTGGCAGGTTTCCCAGCCACTGTCCACTCCTTTCCCAATCCAGCTGGCAGGGACACAGCCTGGCACAGCAAGCTGCATGCCAGAGGCACATAAGTGAGCTCTTTATTGTGTCATTTCTCCACCTAATGTTCTCAGCCAATCCTGGGATCCAAGGCCCTCTCCACCTCTCCCCCCGTGCTCCCTACAGACAGTACGGAACGGTAGTATATAAGGGGGAGACCATCTCACCTTGGCAGTCCTATCCCTGGAGCCACTCACAATGATGTTCCCTTTGCAGTCCACGCAGTTCACCTCCTGCTCGTGAGCCGAGTACTTGACAGTAAAGGTGCTGTGGATCTTATGAACACCAATCTTCCCATCTCTAGGAGAGAAATAAGGAGCCCACCCCCCAAGAGCCAATTACTCTCTGCAGGAAGAGAACCAATGTATAGAAACAGCCCAGGTCTCCAAAAATGCCCAAATTTGCAAGGCATTAGACAAATGCTGTGCTTCTAGGTACGTTTACTTCTTCAGCACACTTAGTACTGAACAGAGCTGAGATAAAATAAACTTCTCCCAGGAGAGTATCAAAATCAGCTTCTTTCTGCATTAAAGGGTCTTCCTGTATTCCTTCTCCAGGTAACACTATGAATTGCTTTTGCTAATTCTGCTTTAAACAGAAAAATTCATTTTAAAAACGCCTTTCCTTCTTCTAGTCTCCATCCTCATCCCTTTGGGACTGAGACAGCAAAGTCAGAAGCAGACATGAGGTTTTCTGAAGAGGGTGGAAGAAACCTTTAGCACTTACCCTCCTGCACTGATAATATGTGAGTTGGCCAGCACGAAGTGACAAACATCCTCATCATGTCCAGCAAAGACTCCCAGGGGCCGACGGTTCAAGCTGGCACCATCTGGGCGGAACTGGTAGGCCAGGATGAAATTAGCCTGGGATATGTAGAGAGAATTATCCTCTAGTTGCATCCAAGGCATCTGACTGCAGAGATGGAAAAGAAAGTATAAGACTGACTCCAATCTTTAAAAAAGCTAACCAGGGCCAGTGAGATGGCTCAGCGGCTTAAGCGCCTGCCCGGCAAGCGCGAGGGCCCGAGTTCGACTCCCGGAACCCACATACAAAAAAGGGGCTGGTGATATCGCTCAGCGGCATGGGCGCCTGCTGGCGCGCGAGGTCCTGAGGTCGACCCCCCCCCCCGGTATCCACAAAAAAAAAAAAAAAAAAAAAAAAGCTAACCAATCCCTAGTCTAGCAAGGCTAACCTGCAAAGCTCCCAGTCTATACTTTAATCCCTGCCTTCCAAGTTGCCTACTCTCAGCTTCCCTCAGAAAGCTAGCATGGCTGAGCTTTGTGGTGACATAATCTTCTTCAAATCTTCTAAAAGAGAATCAGAATTGTAAGACCAACTAAATATCTCTTTTAATTGGAGACTGCTTAATATTTGAATTACTGGCTACCTGTATTTCTTAAGTGTAGGCAGAATTTACAAAATTAAATGGCTAACAGCCAGGCATGATGGCACATGCCTGTAATCCCAGCACTCTAGGAAGCTGAAGCAGGAGGATCGCAGGTTCTAGCCCAGCAAGGACAATTTAGCAATTTAGTGAGACACCATCTCAAAATAAAAAAAAAAATTTTTAAAGTGCTGGAATGTAGCTTAGTGGGAAGGCCTTGAATTTAATCCCCAGTACTGCAAAGAAAAAAAAATTAAATAGTTAAGGAATGATGAGGATCAAAAGGAAATCTTCTAGTGAAGTGAAATAATGTTCTTTTAATCTTCAAACCAGCTGAGGTAACTTTCTTTTGTTCTGCATCCTTAGACACAGATCAGTCAGAATCTACTGGGAAACAGTAATGGAGAAAAGAGAAGAGTATGCCCTGGGAAGCCCCATTCCTTTGTTCTACTAGAGCAAAGGGACCATTTATGAGTGAAAAAAATAAGGCCCTTTAGGAAGGGATGCTAATATACTGATTCGACTCCCAGAGATACCTACATATCTGTACTGGAAGGTAAGTGTGACAATGGGAAATAACTCCAGAGCAGCCTGCTATAGTTCAGGGGCTGCAGAGAAAGCCAGCTGCCACAGCAACTGATAAGAGAAATCCACAAAGAGTTAAAGATTGCCTCTCCAACCTGCAGGAGGAAGAAAGGTTAGAAGCCACGGGCCAGTCCCATGGCACGGCATGAGCCTTCAGAAGAAAGAAGACTCTGTAGGAGACTATGCTTTCTGGTGGGATTATAAACTCCCTTTTCAACATAGACAACCCACCTGTCTTACCCTCCCAAGGGGTCCCAAGAAAAGCAGGGGAACAGCTGACTCATCCCCATGTACAGACACCATTGCCCACTGCCAAGCCTTTCTGAGCAAACTAGGCTGTGTTTCTTCCCCAAGATCCTTAAAACAAGCGTCATGGGAATGTGGAAAAGTTCTGCAAATTGACTTGACGGGCCATTAAATGCAGCTTGGACTTGGTAGTAACTGAGTTTCTGCCCATGAGGCCTTTAGGAGTGTGTGCATGTGTGACAGGGAGCATGTGCAAATGTGTATAGATGTTTATATTCTCACTCATTATGTACATTACTCTTCAACATCCTATGCGTAAGTGTGTGGCACACTCAAATTGGTAGCAAATAGGCATTGGAATTTGTGTGTTTAGAGCCATCTGGTAAACAGCCATTTGCCTAGAACAAGAAACAAACCAGGTTCATACCAGGTGAACAGTGGAGAATCCCAGGGCAGCCTGATGACTGTTCTATGTGTTTATTTGCCAAACTGCTTGAAACTGGCCCAAAAAGACAACATTAAGGACAAAAGCTTGATAGAGAAATAAACTCTACTCTCTGCTATTAAAAAGCACAAGTGGGAAACAAGCATAAAGTCCTTCATCATAAAAATCTATCCTTCTTTTCCATGGTTTCTTTGCCATCACCACCACCACCCAATTCACAGCAGCTGATGCTAGTAAAACCAGTGGATGCTGGACACATGCAAGAGAGAAAGGCTCAGCAGATGCAGCTCAGCAGATGCCTCTATCTACCAGCAGAAGGATAAGTCATACCCGGAATGGAGAATTCACGAAGTTCTCTACCCACTGCAACCGATCAATGAGAAGCACATTTTAGATGGGGAGCGAAATGGTATCTAAGAAATAATTTAGCATTGATGAAGCATAAAATTTGTGGCATTACCAGTGCCACAGCCATTGTCTTAGTCACTCTTCTCATCACTAGGACAAAATACCCAGTACCTACAACTAACAGGAGGAGAGGCTTATTTTGGCTCACGGTATAGTCCACAGTCAGCTGGCTCCATTGCAGTATGGCATGGCAGAGGGGCACGGCCGAGCAAAAGCTGCTCACTTATGGCGGCCAGGAAGCAGGACAAAAAGGAAGAGCCAAGAAGGAAGATGGACCCTTCCAGGCCATACCCCCAGTGATGTGCCTCTTCCAACCAGACCCCACCTCCTAATGAACAGCAAGTCAGCTGCACTGCCCCATAATCCAGTCACCTCCCAAACACATGAGGCTTTGGGGGCCATCTAAATCTTAATACCCATCATCTCAATTTTCTGGCACTTTGTCTTAAGTTCTATCTCTATAACATATATATCCAAATGCTTAAATCCTACTTTCCCGTTCAACAAAGTAGAGGAGATGGCGGTGGGAATGTAGCTCAGTGAGAGTGCTCACTTGCCTAGCATGTGCAACACCCTCAGTTCAGTCTCTAGCACACCATACACACATGTAGAAGAGAGAGCTAAAGGAAGTCAAGTGAATTAGTTACTCCATAGAGCAGAAGATCTAAAGAAAACTAATTACAAAACAACATAGACTGGAACACTGGCTTCGTTTATATCTTTTGAGGGATTGAGTTTACCTATGAGTGGTGGGAATTATAAGTAAGTTTTTATTTTCTTCCTTCTATGTTTACAATTCTTTTTCAAATTTCTATAATAAACTTTTTTTTTCAGTTTTTGTTTGTTTGTTTTTTGAGACAGGGTCTTGCTATGTAGTTCAGGCTGGCTTTGAACTCATTATGTAGCTCAGGCAGGCCTCAAACTTGCAGTGATACTCCTGCTTCAGCCTCCTGAGTGCTGGGATTATAGGCGTGTGCCACCACACCTGGCTTAATAAACTTCTTCTAATCATAAATACATAAAATTTGTTAAAGTACATTTCTTTTTTTTTTTTTTTTTTTTTGTGGGTACCGGGGGGTCGACCTCAGGACCTCGCGCGCCAACAGGCGCCTGTGCCGCTGAGCGATATCACCGGCCCCTTTTCCGTATGTGGGATCCGGGAGTCGAACTCGGGCCCTCGCGCTTGCAAGGCAGGCGCTTATGCCACTGAGCCATCTCACCGGCCCTAAAGTACATTTCTTATAACTCCCTTTTTTTTTTTTTTTTTTTTTTTTTTGTGGGTACCGGGGGGTCGACCTCAGGACCTCGCGCGCCAACAGGCGCCCGTGCCGCTGAGCGATATCACCGGCCCCTTTTCCGTATGTGGGATCCGGGAGTCGAACTCGGGCCCTTGCGCTTGCAAGGCAGGCGCTTATGCCACTGAGCCATCTCACCGGCCCTATAACTCCCTTTTTAAATGCGAAAACAAGTCCTTCTGATGCCCCCTTTGTGGTATTTAATGAATCATCAGTACTAACCCACCTAAGATAGCCTCCCTTACACTAGAAGCCTATGTTTCACTCCCCATTTTGCTCTTCTGTCCCAGAAAGCTTTAAAAGAGTTAGAGACTACTTGCCTGCATCGCCACTTCAGCAGAATCCCCTCTCGGCAGCGCCCCAGCCTCCAGTTCTGAGACACCTTCACCCGTTCCTTCACTGGGACACTGCTCATCCTGTGTACAAAAGAACAGAAAATCCAGTCACTACAACTCATTACCAACAAGAAAAAGATTCCATGGGCTTACTGAGTCAGGACTTGGAACGCCTAGGATATAACCAAATATAAGTAAAGGGTTAGGAGACCAAGGAGGTTAACTCTCCTCTCTCCATACTTGGATAAGCAAGAAAACCAAGGAGAAAAGCCTGCCCTTTAAACTACTAAGTGTCTACACTGATGCCAAAGCAATCTAATAGAAAACAGGCCACAAAGAGTTTGGGAACCTCTGAATGTCCATATGGGAAAAAATGAACCCTAACCCTACACCTAACACCAAACAGGAAAAGTAATTCAAAATAGATCATAAGTCTAAACATGAAATCTAAAACTAGAGAGGTATTAGAAGAAAAAAGATAAAAGCATCTCTCTGCCTAGGGGGTTACGCAAAGTTTTCTTAGGACACAGAAAGCAATAACACAAAAGAAAAATCCAATAAATCCGACTTAATCAAAATTTAAAACTTATGCTCACCAAAATGAATACACAAACCATACTCTGGAAGAAAACAGTCACAAAATATATATCTGGCAAAGGATATGTATCCAAGATGAAGAAATCTCTATGTATGTATTTTTTAAAGACCAATAAGGAACTTTTCTACTTTGGTTGTGGGAAAGCAAAATGGTACAGCCATTTTGGAGAAAAGTCTGGCAGTTTATTATAAATCTAAGCACACACCTACTCTATGACCCAGGTAGAATAAAAACATATGTCCACAAAAAGATTTACTCAAGAATGTTCAAAGAAACTTCAGTCATAATAGCCAAAAGCTGTAAACATCTCCAGCATCCATCAACAGAAGAATGGATAAATACACTGTGATAAGTTCATACAATGGAATAATACTCAGCAATAAAAAGGAAAGTACCAATAACACAGTAATGTAGATGAATCATAAAAACAGCACACTTAATAAAAAGAAGCTTACACAGAAGAATTCACATTGCATGATTTCATTCACATGAATCTGAGACAAATTTTTATTCACTATAAATTTTTCTTTAAAAATGTAATATACTTTAATCAGTGATATGCAAGCATGTTGAAATATTTAGGGGTAAAGTATACTGGCTGGTATCTGTACCTTACTTTGAAATGTACGGTTAAGCAAATAATTCTAGAAACTAAGGGGTGAGTATAAGAATGTTCATTGCAAAATTCATTCAATTTTCTATTTATTTTTTTGCTTAAAACAGTGTTGGCTAGGGAGTGTAAACAGTATTTCTTGAGAAAGGCAACAGCAACAAGAGTCAAGCCTGCACACCAGCAGTGAGATGGCACAATTTAGGGTTGGCTATGTAGGGAGAAGAGTTCAAAGCCTTTCAAGAGGACACCTTCAGAAAGAATTTTGAAATCATGGGCAAACATTTGAAAATTCCATTTTAGGCTGCCCGTAACTCCCCTCTATCTTCTTGCCTTGCTCTGCTGGATGATATAAGGTACACTGTTTGAGGTAAAGAGTGGTAACTGCAATGTCAGACTAGAAGTTCACTGGCTAAGGAGAGACACACATTTCTCCAAGCCTCTACTTATACCATCGCACTCACCACCCTTTACTAAAAGCTGGGAATTCTTTTTTTTTTTTTTTTTTTGTGGGTACCGGGGGTCGACCTCAGGACCTCGTGTGCCAGGAGGAGCCTGTGCCGCTGAGCGATATCACCGGCCCCTGAGCTGGGAATTTTTGCTTTCAAGATTCTAATGGATACACAGAAAAAATGGTTTTGGCAGGCAGAAAGATACCTAATACATTTCTAGATAAACAGTTTTCTGCCTTCTGGCCTTATTTATTTATTTGCATTGAATAATTATTTTTGGTACTAAAATAATGAATGCATAAGGTAAAAAAATACATAGTATGAAATGTCAACAATCCAAAAGTCAAGACTCTCCCTCCTCTTTAGAGGCATGCATATATATATGTGTGTATATATTACTGGTATGTGTATACTGGTGTGTGTGAATATCCCTATATATACTCCTCATCCCCTCCCCTTTGCAGTACTGGGAATTGAGCCCAGGGCCTTCACACTGAGCTATAGCCCCAGCATTTTGTTTATCTTTTATTTTGAGACAGGGTTTCACTAAGTCACTGAATTGCCCAGGCTGGGTTAGAGCTTGTAATCCTGCTGCCTCAGCCTCCCAGAGTGCTGGGATTACAGGCATGGGTCACCACACCTGGCTTCTCCATTTAATTAAAAAAAAAAAAAAAGTAGCACGCTATTCCACTCATTGCTTTCTTCATTTAACCATATATATATATATATATATATATATATATATATATATATATATTTTTTTTTTTTTTTTTTTTTTTTTTTTTTTTTTGTGGGTACTGGGGTCGACCTCAGGACCTCGCGTGCCAGCAGGCGCCCGTGCCGCTGAGCGATTTCACCAGCCCTTTTTTTGTATGGGGGATCCGGGAGTCGAACTCGGGCCCTTGCGCTTGCCAGGCAGGCGCTTATGCCGCTGAGCTATCTCACCAGCCCTTAACATATATTTTGAGAATCATTCCACAGCAATAAATTTAGATCCATCTTGTTCTCTTTAATAGTTGTATAGAATTCCATTATGTGACTCTACTATATTCTATCATAATTTATTTACCAGTCATCTACTTATTGATATTTACACCGTTTCCAGACTTTTACTATTATAAACAATGTTGCAATAAGTGCCTTTATACCTTTATTTACATGCAGAGAAAAAATATTAGAAATGGTATTGAACAGGTGAAAGGAAATGGTACATCTATAATTTTGGTAGATATGGAGCTGACAAATCAAGAAGACGATAAACCAAGTTTCACTTCAAACAGCCTATTTCAGTGTTTATTTCTAAATATCTTTGATTTTCTTTCATTTAAAAAAAAACATTGTTGGGCCGGTGAGATGGCTCAGCGGCTTAAGCGCCTGCCCGGCAAGCGCAAGGCCCCGAGTTCTACTCCCGGAACCCACATATGAAAAAGGGGCCGGTGATATCGCTCAGCGGCACGGGCGCCTGCTGGCACACGAGGTCCTGAGGTCGACCCCCCGGTACCCACAAAAAAAAAAAAAAAAAAAAAAAAAAAAACCAAAAAAAAAACATTGTCTAAAGTCTGGAATAACTTTAGATTTCAAAAAAAGTAGCAAATATTGTACAGACAGTTCTCATATACTCTTCTCTGAGTTTCCCCTAATGTGTATAGCTTATATAACTATGGCACATTACTAAAGTATTAACAGACTCCAAATTTTATTCAGAGTTCACCAATTTCTCCACTGATGTCTTTTTCTGACCCAGAATCCAGTCTAGGACCCCACACGAGAGTGTCCTGAGTCTCCTCTGGCCAATAGATATTTCCCCTTTTTATTATTCATCTTGACACTTAAAAAAAATTTTTTTTCCCCTCCCTGCAGTGCCAGAGATCAAACTCAGGGCCTCAAGCATGCTAGGCAAGCATTCTACCACTGAACTACCTCCCTAAATTTTCTGTTTATCTTTGCAATTCTAAGAAGTAAAAAGTGCTTCCTCTCTGTTGTGTAAATGTATATATTTTAATTATGAAAGACAATATCTGATAATATATTTAAAAGCTGTTAGTAGGAGCTAGTGATACAGCTCATTGGTAGTGTTTGCCTAGCATGCATGAGGGCCTGGGTTCAATTCCCAGAACCACAAAAAACAAAATTTAAAAAGCCATGAGTATTTCTTCTGTGAAACACTTGTTCATGCTCTTTGCCTCAACTTCCCATTAGATTGATGGTATTTATCTTTTTAGTTTATAGAGGTACTTGTAGAGTTGGCTGTGAGCTTTTTTCTAATTGATCATTTTTTCACTTATAATATTTTATCCATGCAGACATTTAAAAGTTTTATATCTATGATTTCATGTCTATCTTTTGAAACACTTCACATAGTATGATTGGTCAGGAAAGGTTTTCCTGCTGTAATTTGCTGGCTAAAATGTATTTCATTTCAAACTTTACTACTGAAACTTTTCTCAATATATTGACTTTAGTTCATACAAATGAATACTATATATTTTTTTCTATGTGGGTACCAGGAGTCGACCTCAGGACCTTGCACTTGCCAGCAAGCGTTTGTGCCGCTGAGCGATATCACCAGCCCTTTTTTTCCTTTTGTGGGTTCCGGGAGTCGAACTCAGGACCTTGCGCTTGCCAGCAAGTGTTTGTGCCACTGAGCGATATCACCGGCCCTTTTTTTTCCTTTATGTGGGTTCCGGGAGTCGAACTCAGGACCTTGTGCTTGCCAGCAAGCGTTTGTGCCACTGAGCGATATCACCGGCCCTTTTTTTCCTTTATGTGGGTTCCGGGAGTCGAACTCAGGACCTTGCGCTTGCCAGCAAGCATTTGTGCCACTGAGCGATATCACCGGCCCTTTTTTTTCCTTTATGTGGGTTCCGGGAGTTGAACTCAGGACCTCATTTTGCCAGTCAGGCGCTTATGCCGCTGAGCCATCTCACCGGCCAGTGAATACTATTTTTAAATGGTATAGAATATAATCTCTCTGCATCACGATTCCAAATGTAATTCACTTAACCAACATTTATTATGGTTCTTTTGCAACCCAGAACTCACTGTTCAGCGTGAGGCTTGAGACATACAAGGAATACTGCTGCAGGCACAGTGGTGCGTGCCTGTGATCCTGGCACTCCTGAGGCTGAGGCAGGAGGGACGAAAGCTTGAGGCCAGCCTGGGCTACACAATGAGACTCTGCCTCAGAAAACAACAAAAAATTATGGTACCTAATGTAGATTAAAGTGATGACAGGAATTAAGGTTGGTTCTAAGAATAAAGAGTCATTAATTAGAAAGTGCAGGACATGAGCAAAATCTCAGCTCTGTAGATTCAGTATTCCGATTTTCACGTTGGGACACATGAAGATAGCTTTCTTGCCCTTTTCTTTTTGTACAAGGACTTCCAACTCAGGACCTTGCACTGGCCAGGCAGGCACTTGTGCCACTGAGCTATATCACTGGCCCTCTTCCCTCTTTCTTAAAGGCTACTATATTGAACATGGGGTCTGGAGTTGGAGATATGTCTTACTGTGTTTGGATCATGTTCATCTAAATGTAGTAAGTAGTAACATCAGATTAAATAAAACTTTAATAAAAAAAGCAAACTGTCTCTGATTTTTTTAAACCTAGATTTAGAATCATCTTTGATTTAGTTTGATTGATTGATTGATTGGAGATAGGGTCTTATTACATAGCCCAGGCTGTCCTTGAACACACAATCTCCTTACCTCAACCTCCTGAGTGCCGTCTCTGATTTTTAAAAACAAAAGCCAGAGTTATCCAAACTGGTATGAATTTAATATGTAATAAGCCAAGTAAAATTTTAAATTAAGGAAAAAAATCAATATTTAATTACTGCATATTTCTGACTTTGTTAGAAGGACTGGAAAACTGGAAAAAGAATATACAAGCTTAGAAAGAACACTAGAGGGGCCGGTGAGATGGCTCAGCGGCTTAAGCGCCTGCCTTGCAAGCGCGAAGGCCCGAGTTCGACTCCCAGAACCCACATACGAAAAAGGGGCCGGTGATATCGCTCAGCGGCACGGGTGCCTGTTGGCGCGTGAGGTCCTGAGGTCGCCCCCCCGGTACCCACAAAAAAAAAAGAAAGAACACTAGAAAGATACATAGTAATAGTTAACTTAGTAATAGTGGATAGCCAACTTTGGATGTCTATATTCTTCTTTGTGCTTTTATGTATTTCCTAATTTTTCCACAATATAATATTTAAAAAGAGAAAAATGTTCCTTAAAATAATAGGGGTAGGGGCCGGTGAGATGGCTCAGCGGTGTAAGCGCCTGCCTTGCAAGCGCAAGGGCCCGAGTTCGACTCCCGGAACCCACATACGAAAAAGGGGCCGGTGATATCGCTCAGTGGCACGGGTGCCTGTTGGCACGCGAGGTCCTGAGGTCGTCCCCCTGGTACCCACAAAAAAAAAAAAATAGGGGTTGTCATATCTTTCATCATGCACTAAACTAAATTCAAAATGGATCAGAGATCTAAATATTAAAACAGAAACATTAAATCTGCTGGAAGCTAGGATAGGTAAAACCCTTGAAGACATTGGTGTAGGCAAAGACTTTATGAATAAAACCTCAACCACACAGGAACTATCACAAAGAATCAACAACTGGGACCTCATCTTATTAAAAAGCTTTTGCACAGCAAGAGAAACCACAAACAGAGTGAAGAGACAACCCACAATGTGGGAAAAAAATGTTTGCCAGCTGTTCCTCAGACAAAGGATTACTATCGAGAACATATAAAGAACTCAAAAAAATCAGACCTCCCAAATTTAAAGACCCACTCCAAAAATGGGCATCTGAGATGAATAAACACTTCTCAGATGAAGAAATACAAATGGCAAATAAATATACAAAAAATGTGCAACATCACTAGTCATTCGAGAGATGCAAATTAAAATAACACTGAGATACCATCTCACCCTAGAAAGAATGGCTATTATTAAGAAATCAACTAATAACAAATGCTGGAGGGGCTGTGGGGAAAAAGGAACTCTTTTCCACCATTGGTGGGAGTGTCAACTGGTACAGCCCCTGTGGAAATCAGTGTGGAGATTCCTCAAAAAACTAGGGTTGGATGTCCCATTTGACCCAGCTATTCCCCTTCTGGGTATCTTCCCAGAAGAGTTAAAAACATCATACCACAGCGATATATGTGCACCCATGTTTATAGCAGCACAATTTGTAATAGCCAGATCTTGGAAACAACCCAAATGCCCATCAACTGAGGAATGGATAAGAAAGATGTGGTATTTTTATACAATGGAGTACTATTCAGCCATAAAGAAGGATAAACTGGAGACTTTTATAGGTAAATGGATGCAACTCGAGAAAATACTCATAAGTGAAATAAACTGGACACACATGTGTAAGCATCGTATTGTCTCTCTAGTATGAGAAACTGAAAGAGTAAATAAGATCGAAAATGTACAATAGACATGGTGAATCAAAAAGAAACTGGTCAAAAGGAAAGAGAGACTGGGATGGGGGAATAGGGAAAAGAAAGAAGGAAAAGGAAAAGAAATTGTATATATATATAAGATGGTTAAGATAGATACACTACTAATTTTACTTAGTTCATTGAAGAGTAAGGTTTGTGCCAATAATATTAGGACAATTGAATGCTAATATTTGATATCCTGAATAACTAACTTAAAGATAACAATACGTAATGCATTAACCATTGTTACCCTATTATTTGTTTTGAAAATTTGTTCTTTTTTGATTTGTTTTGTTTTGTTTTCTTCTCTTTAAAATAAAAATAAAAGAAATAATAATAATAGGGGCTGAAGGGTGTAGCTCAGTGATAAACACAGGTTTTGCATATATCTGAGGCCCTAGGTTCAATTTCCAGCACCAAATAATAGCAACAGTAATGATGATAATAACAACAACAACAACAGTAAAATGTTGATAAAACTGGACATCAGGGCCAGTGAGATGGCTCAGCGGCATACACGCCTGCCTGGCAAGCACAAGGGCCCAAGTTCGACTCCCGGATCCCACATATGAAAAAAGGGCTGGTGATATCGCTCAGCGGCACAGGCGCCTGCTGATACGCGAGGTTCTGAGGTCGACCCCCAGTACCCACAAAAAACAAACAAAAAAAAAAAAAACAAAAAACTGGACATCAATCAAAAAAGCAAAAAAACTTTTTTTTTTTGGTTTTTTTGAAACAGGGTCTCAATATGTAGCCTAGGCTAGCCTCGAACTCAACAGCGATCCTCCTGCCTCAACCTCTCAAGTGCTGGGATTACAGGCGTGTAAATCAAAAAACTGATTTAGATGACTATCTCATACAATATTATTAAATTCAAAAAGAAAGTCAATTTAAAATAATTTAGGGCCCGGGCCAGTGAGATGGCTCAGCGGCCTAAGCGCCTGCCCAGCAAGCGCGAGGGCCTGAGTTCGACTCCCAGAACCCACATACGGAAGAAAGGGCCGGTGATATCGCTCAGCCGCACGGGCGCCTGCTGGCACGCGAGGTCCGAGGTCGACCCCCGGTACCCACAAAAAAAAAAAATAAAAATAACTAGAAAAATGAAATATAAACATATTCCAATAAAGAAGAGAGATTAACCAATTCTACAAACAATAAAAATGTATCAATTATAAAGTACTCCAGTTTGATTCCATTAAATTTGAAATATTACAGAGGCTAAAAAAAAACATTAAAATAAAAAGCAACAGTACGGGGAAATAACATTATAGATACAAAATATATCTCTAAAACATTTAGGGGGCTGATAAAAATCTAGCAAGATAATACACTGAGCCAGGCCTGGTGGCACACAGTCACAATTCCAGGTACTCAGGAAGATCACAGTCTGGAGGCCAACCTGCACAGCAAAACCCTATCTCAAAGTTTAAAAAGGGCTAGGGGGGGGGCTGGTGAGATGGCTCAGCGGCTTAAGCGCCTGCCTGGCAAGCGCGAGGGCCCGAGTTCGACTCCCGGATCCCACATACGAAAAAGGGGCCGGTGATATCGCTCAGCGGCACGGGCGCCTGCTGGCGCACGAGGTCCTGAGGTCGACCCCCCGGTACCCACAAAAAAAAAAAAAAAAAAAAGGGCTAGGGGTATAGCTTATTAGTAAAGCGCTTTCCTCGAAGGCATGAGGCCCTGGGTTCAATTTCTAAAGTTGAAAAAAATAAATAAAATAAAAGAGAATGCCCTGTCTCCAGTGTCCTGTCATCCATGTCCTACCAAGGCTGAGAACAGTTACACAGTGTTCAAGCAATGAAATGCTGAGAGAAACACCCCACGACACTGCTTGGAAGACACAGACCTTAAAGCATTTATTAAAGTACTGTACTGATGCACATCAATTAAGTAGAACAATCTGACTAGCTTTGGTTTTTAAGGGGTTTGGTTATTTATTGTTGGTAGCACACTCAACTGATACCATCTTTAAGAAAGGAATTCTAAGACAAAAGTCATTAAATGATAGCTCCTGATCTATGATCCCCACTTTAGGCACTATTTCACAAAGAAATAATTCAGATGAAAATAAAATATATATATATGGTTTTGTGGGTATTTTTTTTCCTGAGACACGGTCTTGCTATGTAGCTCAGGCTGCCCTCGAATTTACAATCTTCCTGTCTCAGCTTCCTGAATGCTAGGATTATAGGCATGTGCCACCATAACTGGCAAAAAAAAAAAAAAAGTACTTTTACAAAGATATTTATAGCTGCAGCTATATATTAGAGCTAAAATCTGGAAACAGCCCTAATACCTGTCTATGGGGAAGAAAAGTATACTAATGCAATGAAATATATTGCCACTAGAAATGATAAATGTGAAGACTGAAAAACATTTTGCAAACGACTACTGTATAGCAAGTAATGGTAATTTTAAAAAACTAAGTCAAATTTATAAAAGCAAAATGAGACACTATAAAAATTACGTTTCTACAAGCAACAAGTCAGGAGACATAAATAAATAGTACTTTAGGATGTGAGCAATGTTTAAAAAATACATAACATAGTTGTTGATAGTTACATCCACTTTCCTTTAAGTAGATTAAACAGTTATAGAAAAGCACAGAAGGGCCAGGCATGGTGGCACAAGTCTGTAATCCCAGCACTCAGGAGGCTGAGGCAGGAGTATTGCTGTGAGTTGAAGACCAACCTGGGCTACACAGTGAGTTCAAGGCCTGCCTGAACTACATAGTAAGACCACATCTTAAAAAAAACAAAACAAAAAACAAAAACAGAATCCCCCCAAAAAAATAACAACAACAACAAAAAGAAGAGCACAGAAGACAGACTCAGGAAACTGGAATCTGTATTCTAGCTGTGTGTTGCATACCTCCAGGTAACTAACTTCTCTAATTATCCATTTCTTCATTTATGAAATGAGAATAATATCTCACACAATTGTGGTGTTTTAAAGATGACATACTAGCCAGGCAGGATGGTACACAGCTGTAATCCCAAGTACTAAGAAAGCTGAGACAGAAGGATCATAAATTTGAGGCCAGGATGGGCAACTTAGAAAGACCCTGTCTCAGAATTCTTAAAAAAATTTTAAAGGTATGACGATGTAGCTCATTTGTAGAGTATTTGCTTAGTATGTGAGAGGCCCTGGGTCTAATCCCCAGTGCTAGAAAAACAAAAGCAAAAATAAATACGGGTACAGCATGTTATAAATCACTACAAAAAGGTTATTTTTACATAAATAAAACACAGGTGCTGGGAAAACTGGCTATTTACATGCAGAAGATTGAATCTAAACCCAGATCTTTCACCATGTACTAAACCAAAATCAAAATGGAACTAACATCTAAATGTTAAAACAAAAACACTTAATCTGCTGGAAGATAAAATAGGTAAAATCCATGAAGACACAGACATACACAAGTACTTTCTAAACAGAACACCAATTGAACAAGAAATATCCTCACAAATCAACGAATGGGATACCAAACCAAAAACCGTCTGTACAACAAAGGAAACAAGCAACAGAGTGAAAAGACAACCTACAGAATGGGAAAAAAAATTTGCCAGCTGTTCCTCAGACAGGGGACTAATATCTAGAATATATGAAGAACTCAAAAAAAAGTACCCCCCCAAATAAAAGACCCAATCAAAAAATGGGCAACTGAAATTAGCAGATACTTCTCAGAAGTACAAATGACCAATAGATACATGGAAAAACGTTCAACATCTCTGGGCATTAGAGAAATGCAAATCAAAACAATACTGACACTAGGTGTGGTGCCATATACCGGTAATCCTAGTATTCAGGAAGTTGAGTCACGAGGATCACACCAAGTTCAAGGCCAGCCTGGCCTGCATAGTACATTCAAGGCCAGTCTTAACTACAAAGAGAGACACTGTCTCAAAAACAAAAACAAGAAAACAACACTAAGATTCTATCTTACTTCAGAAAGAAAGGCTATCATCAAGAAATCAAATAACAAATGGTGATGAGTCAGGGCGGGGGGGACAAGCAGCCTGTATGTCCATCAACAGATGAATGGATAAAGAAAATGTACTTATACACACTTGTACAGAGTACTACTCTGCCATAAAGTATAAACTTGAGTCATTTGTAGGAAAATGGATGCACCTTGAGAACATAATGTTAAGTGAAATAAATCAGACATTAAAGCTTAAATATTGCATGGTTTATCTTATATGAGAAACTCAAGATATAAATAAAGAGCAAAATAAAAGACAGACAACAGGAAGTAGGGACCAAGAGATGAAGGGGGAGGAGAGAAAGGGGATGAAAAAAGGAATTAAGATGTGGTGTGTACCTGCACCAACTCCCCACAAGGAATGTGATCATTATTACGATGCACGTGTACTAATAAAAAATAAAAATTGAGGGCCAGTGATATAGCTCAGTAGCATAAGCGCCTGTCTGGCAAGCGCAAGGTCCTGAGTTCGACTCCTGGTACCCGCATATAAAAAAAATAAATAAAAAATAAAAATAAAAATTGAGAAAAAAATACATGTGTAGTAGTTAATATCCATGAATGGTGTCTTCACTAAAGCTAAGTGAATAATCATTTATTTTTTTTCGCATTAATTTACTTGTAACTTCTAGAAATTCCTCCTCTAGTATCAAATGTTTCATCTTCAGGCTGAATGGTTAGAACTGGATATACACAGGGACACAGGGGTTTGGTTTTGTTCTGCAATGCTGAGGACTGAACCCAGGGCCTTGCATGTGCTAGGCAATCACTCTACCACTGAGCCACATCTCCCAGCCCAGGACCAAGTGCATCAGATTAGAGCTGAACTCTTTTACTGAACTGTCCCATTTAGTGATGTGGCCCTGCTTGCAACCTGCACTACCAGATGGAGAACTGAAGACAGGAAGAGTTAACAGGATGGACCAAAAGAACTGACCTCTAACTGAAAAAGAACAGACTACCCTGCTGCCTCTAACTGCAAATCCCTCCTAGCTATAAAGAGTGATCATTTCTAGTTACACCTCTCCTCTCGTTAGGTCTAAATTAAGGGGTGACAGTAAAACTAACAATGGAATATTCTAGATTATAGCAGGAAGAAAACAAAGGGAAAGAATGGACATATTTCCTGAAGAAGAGTAAAGACAACATCTCTCTTTCTCCCCTGTCCCTTAACTGCCATTTGGTGACACTTCATTAAGGGTCAAAGCACTCCCCTGAGGGCCTGATCACAGCAGCAGGAAATTTTCAAAGTTGAACTTTAGAAGCTGCTACCAAACAGCAGGTGCAGGCGTCCTCTCCCAAGTTGAATGCCACTTGGCTGCCGTACCTCAAATCAAATTCTGACTTAAATTGTTCCAGTTGGCTGTCACTTGAGAAAGTTATCACTTTGTTAAAAGCATCTTAACAAATCAACTATTTCATCCCTTGTCCAGTCATCTTTGAGGGTCACTTCCCCTAGCTAGTAGCCAAACTTTATGTATATTTTTATTGGCTTCAGCACATGAAAAATCAGGAACTTTTTAAAAAAATCTGCTTTCTCTGAAAACAAGTATCTCCCTCTGAGGACCCGCCACAGTCCAGTTAATGACAGTCAGCAGAACTAGGCAGCAGAAAAAAGCACCTGAGAGGACAGCAGCCAGTGCTCCTTGGAAGCCTATAGATGCACACCCTCACCTCTGAAATGGCCTCTGCCATCCACTTCTCCCAGTCATTGATGTAAAATGAGGGTGCTCCCCCCGAAACAAACGATTAGTGCCCTGTAAACAAATTCCCCATGGCTGTTTAAGCATAGAAGAACCTCTAACCTGGCCCATGGGCCTGGCTGAACTGCTGTTTTCCCAGCCCTCCTTCTCTTGCCTCAGGCTCATTTTTCCACTTTGCTCACTCCCTCTCAGCTTTCCAGCACTTAGTCACCATTGGAGTCTGACTGCATTCCTGGGTCCATGGCCTCTTTTAAACAAAAACGATACAACATGCACCCATGGTAAACTATCTGGCCCCTTGGACCCTTGGTAAGTGAGTCCAAGGGAACAGAAATCAATCTAGACAGTTATGTTAGGATGCCTTTTCATCTCCCCTCTCCTCATCACACCCCAAACCAAAAGCAAATAAATCAATCTGATCTGAAGAATGATGGCTGGGGCAAAGGGGGAGAAATATGAGTATATTCAAGAAGACTATAGAATCTCTTAGAAAACTCCCAGAACATAGATCAGTGTCTCTCCCTGCCCATCCTGAAGCCCAATCCCCCTTGATGTCACAGATGCTGTCTAATTATATGACTGGCACAGCAGCCATAAGCCTAGCCACCTGCTGACTTGCAAGCAGGGAAGGAGGTATAGGCAGAGCACCAGCTCCTGTCCAAGGGCAAGGCACTGTGCAGAATGATGTTTGGGGGCTTGGGATTTTAATTTAACACATTTTAATTTCTTGATTTCTTTGATCTTCTTCCTCTCCAGAAAGCAGATTTGGACTTTTATTGCATGTACCCACCAGTTCTCCCAACACTAAAAAGTTGGCTTTAGAATACAAGTATTTAAGCAGCCCAAGAGGAGAAACTTCTAACTCATCATTTATATTTGCATTAGCCTCAGTGGCAAAGGTCTATAATTAAGGTACCCCAAAAAAATCAATGAAAAATCATTAAATCATGTTACACTGCTAACCCTTCTGCAAGGAACAGGCAATAGATTGAAGTAAGATTGCAGGGAACACACCAGCATGAGGACAGGACCATGCACAGAAGGACACCGAGCTGAGAGGGCTGCTCTACACCTCCCCTGAATGGCCTCAAATGCCAACCCACTTTATCCACCAACCTCACACTCCGTGTTTCTCACTATGCAACCAGATACCAGCCAAGCCTCTTTTCTACATTCATCCCTATACCATACCTTTCCTTACAGGACCAGCACCAGTCTACCCTGTCCCTGAAAGTGCTTGCTTCCCTTTTCTAGGGACTTCAAATTCAGCCATTCTTCAAGATCAGCTAACATCTCTACTTCCTGACTTCTCCAAACATTCCCCTCTACGTCATCTGAACCCTTTCACTGAAGCTACCATAAACCTAGGCGTTGCTAGCTTTCACAGCTAAACATCCTATTTGTCCAATTAGTCATAAATTTCACAAGATCAAGTCCTAAACCTTCGAGTGCTTCTAAAAGTGGCTCTCAGCACTCTGCAGACCAGAGGCATACCAGGAGCCCAAAATCCATGTGCCATCAGACTTTAAACAATTTATAGAATTTATCTTCCCATTCAACAATCAATACTTTTACAGAGATTTCTGGCAGATACTAAGACACAACGTGATCCATGATACAATATAAGAGAACAAGGTCAGGCCACTAAACAGTTCTATTCAAACACCAACATACCCAAGGAAGAACAAGTAAAGAGCATAAATAATCACAGGCAGTGTTTTCAATTTCCTGAAACACTTCTCTCTGGGGCACTAAATTGCCCACTGTAGGTTCAAACTTGAGAACTTCCTGCCTCAGCCTCCCAGAGTGCTGGGATTACAGGGATCCACTACTATACCTAGCCAAAAGTTGCTTTAAAAAAAAAAAAAAAAAAAAAAAAAAAAAAGGACTTTCACCTTTAATCCTTTAATGTACTATTGAATTGTAACATCATATAAAACTATGTCTCAGACACAAGAAATAAGAACCACAGTCCTAGCAGAATAGATATTTTGATAGATACCACTTAAGAACTGCTTAAGCAAGAACCGCTTAAGCTTAAGCAAGAGTTCTCAAAAGTAAGGTTGTTTGGCAAGTCACACTTCCAACAATACCTGTAGCTTCAAAGACTCCTCCTAAAAATGTGTACTATAACATACCACATCTCCAAGAATTCAACCAAAGCCTCCAAATCATTATGCTACAGAGACTCAAGGAAAAAAATCTAAGCAGATAAGTATCTTAAGGCATCTACTCATCAAAGCTGTCCAGAGCAGTTTTAGAAGCACTGGGCATAACTCTGGTTCTTTGTGTGTGTGAGTTTAGGATTTAAGAGTTGGGCCATGTTCACACCCGTTTCCTCCTGCCATTCTGTAATTTGCAAGGCATTTAACCAGTGTGTGTGTTCTGCAAGATGTTAAGAGATATTAAGCAGGGGGAAAAACTGTTATGGCCAAAAATTTTGGGACAATGCTGGCTGAAACAACATGGGACTCCTTAGTGCCTTTAATTTACCAACAGGCATTGTGATCCCCAAGAGAGGGGCTGTGGTGCACAGTGTTTTCCACACTCAACGGATTACAGAATTAATTATTCAAGAATCACACAATACAACTTTCGGAAAGGTTGATCTAGCACTTTCTGAGAATAAACAACCTCAGGAAAGATGCCACTATTATTTTGTGAACAGGCTCCCCTTCTGAGCCATGAATTAAGCACTAGCAGACTCAGAGGTGGACTTTGTTCTCTTACCTTCAAAATGACTTTTCCCTGGACTCCCCAGCTGAAAAGTGAGGAATAATTACACTGCTCTGCTTCCCAGGGGTGCTTTTTATTGTTTTTAATTATGAAACTGAGTTTCATATTAATCACCAAAACAGGTTCTAAACCCAGTGGCCAGACTTCAAAATCCCTGGTGTCCTCCCAGCCTGGATGAAGGGATGGAGAGAACATGAACCACATGCCACCCAGCCAGTTTTCACATCTCCAGTTTCTAGGTCACTATGATAGTCACACTGTAGCCAAACAAGGGACGCAGGAGCTGTCCTCCCAGCCACCAACTTCTGGAGGATGCCCCCTCTGAACACACAGCGCCCAGGTCTGAATCCTGATTCACCTTTTTTTAATATGGACTTTCTAAAGGAAAACTGAAAGAAACACCAGGTCAAGGCAGGAACTCCAGGGAAGAAAGAAAAAGAAGCATTCAGAGACTATTACCCTTTCTCTAAAGAGAGGAACTTATTACAGTTAGTGAGCAGGGGAAATATCATTCCTTTCAGTGGAACAGCTTTCCAGGAAAAGTATCTCAATGTATTTACTATAAAACAATTTAATTTCCCTGTCCCATCACCTGCCACCCCATCCCCCCCAAAAAACCCACAGACTGTGGATTTCCTCTCATTCTTGGCAGAGTTACCAGAAGAAATATAATACCCCCTTTGGATTTCTCCCAACAGCTGCTGGAACAAGAGGGGGAAGCTGGGGTATCCCTCCAAAGCTGCCTCTAAAAATGACCATTCCCCTTCCAAACCACATAGCCAGTGAGTATTAAGACTTTTCTTTATCACCTTCTTAAAGCAGGGGGAGACCACAAAAGCAAGTGTCCCAGTCCAAAATACCTGTCTCCAGCCCATCTATTCTCCTCAGTTTGACTCGAGTTGAAGCTTCTGTACAGTAAGTCATTGCTCTATTTCTTGCCTAGCATTTACTTCTAGACTCAAGCTTTTAATTCACAGGGCTAGTAATTTTTGTTTGCTTTTTTTTTTTTTTTTTTTTTCTGTTTTGAGACAGGGTCTTGGTATGTGGTTCAGGCTGGCCTTGAACTCACAATGTAGGCTAGGCTGGCCTTGAACTCACTGCAATCCTCCTGCCTCTGCCTGAGTGCTGGGATCACAGGCATGTACCACCATGTTAGAATATTTTCTTGTTTAATCTACCAATTTCCAAATAAGATTTCTTATCAAACTCCTGTTCTATTTAATTTCCTTGTCTCCACCCACCTGTCCCAACATCATCTACTTTTGTATAAACAAATCCCTTCAAGTCAAGAGACTTGAAAAAAATCTAGGAATAAATTCTCAGTGTCTCCATGGTACCCCAGCCCTTTATCCCTTGTCCAGTATCATCCTATACTAATACTGTACCCTTCAACTCTGTCTAGAAAAGCCCATCATGGGGCCAAAGAGAGACCCTACAAGCCTTCAGCCCCTCAGCTGAGACCACCAACAAAGAAGTTCATGAATATCAACCAGGGCAGAGGCAGTATCTCTCTTTGCCAGGGAGAAAATGGACAAAATCCCCAGCATCATTCCCCAAAGGTGACAGTTGGGGCTGAGTGAAGACCGTGAAAACTGTACAAAAGCCAGGGGAGAAAATATAATGCAAGGAATGATTTGGAATCAAGAGCAGGAGAAGGCGGAGGGATGAACTGGCTGACCCCAAATGTCTTTTCCATCGCTAACTCCTATGATTCTTTGACCTCCAATTTTGTGCTGTGGACGAGGAATGGAAAGTCAACAGACATGGTGATGTTTTGAAAGAGCCTGGCAGTCTGCTCTTGTCATTTAGTAGCCTTTCCATGTATTTTTTAAGGTGTCTCTGAGCCCTGTCTTCATTTCACAGTTGTCACCTTTCTCAGCAATTTGAGCTCACGTCAAATACCAAAAAAGAAGGACAAAAAGAAAGAATGTGCTGGCAATTAATTGTGGGCTAAAGAGGGGCAGGCACAGGGGCCCATTGGGTGGCCCAGACTTCCAGGGAGGGCAATGTGGACAGTTTGGAGAAAATGAAGAACTGACTCAAAGTTGAGAGAAGGCATCTAACCCTCTAACGAGAGGTCAATTCTTTCTCCAGATAGTCTCATACTCAGTTTTAGATACAACTCAAGCAGTCACATAATTTAGGATTTGTACACATATTCTTTGGGGGGGGGGTCCTTGCTATGTAGCTCAAACTGGCCCCAAACTCACAATCCTCCTACCTCAGCCTCCCAAGTGCTATTACAGGTGGTATTACCAACCCTGGCTCATACACATATTCCTATTTAGCACAATCATCTTACTTCTCTTGATTACAACTGGAGTCCCGTCTGAATCCTGCTCAACTTTCAGTAAGACTTCAGAATAAAAGTATTTTCCTCAAAAGAAAACCAAATCTTTGTATTCCTAACCTCTTCTGATAGTTGATACCGCTGAGAAATGTTTGTGAAAAATCAGTTTCTACAGTTGGGAGGAGGTAGTAATGTCAATTTTCACTAAAAACTTAAAACTCAATTTTCTACTTATTTTTCCTCATCTTAATTTTCAAAATTTATAGAACCTGGCCTCAAAAAGAGTATACCTGAATTTCTCCCTGTTGCATGGTTAGGAGTCAGGACCAGAGAGTAATCCAATGCCAGAGTCAACCCAGAATTAAGGTTGTCACACCAAAGTTATTCTTTTCTATGTCAAATTCCCAATAATTTTGGAAAGAAATCTGTATACTTACTCAGCAACCTCACTGCCATCTGGATTCCAGCAGTTCAAGCACAATCTTTACCTAAGGTGAAGGTTCTAAAAACAAAAAACTGAAGGTATGGGGTAATGAAATATTTTCAGAGACAGCTTTCCAGTAGGAATTCCTGAAGACTCTGGGTCTCTGCCTTGAAAGGCAGGACCTTCATCTCCAACCATTCAAATTGGATAAGCCTAGGAAAGTCATGGCAGCTCCTACACTCCTGCAGTCTTGGAGAAAACCCGTCCATTCCTCCAGTTTGCACTGTAGGTAGTGACTGCTCTAGAACATTTCCTGTTTCCACAGGTGTATTCTTTATTTTGAGCATGTAAACTGAACCGTACTTTTATTAACTCACAGAGCCATTAAAATAAGACCTTTCCAAAACAACTGAAGAGAACATATCCAAGGATGGAAGCTTTCAATAAACTAGAGCAAGTAAGTGCCTCTCCTCCCTAGTTAATGCAGAAAAGGGAAGCAGAAAACCTAAGCTACTTTGAGTTGCTGTTTTCTGAAAATCACAGTTTAGGTCTTAAGTGTAACCAGTCAGCAGTGTCCTCTCCATTCAGTTAGGAAAGGAAACTACACTTTCTGAGAGAGAGAAAAAAAAGCTCTTAGGTGCAATCATTTTAAAACAAACAAACACATTCTGCTTATCTGTGTCTATCTTACCACTCTGGATGTTAATCATCACTGAAATAGATACCCTGTCCCCTAGCCTCGAAGAGCTCCAAGGCCACAGGACCACGGAGGAATGAGCGTGCATGCTGGGGCAAACACCTCAGTAGCCTCGCTCTCGAAGCACCTATTGTTAATTCCAGGCAAACCTAACACAAGCAAAAGCAAGGGCGCACCCAGGTACTGCTCACGAGATGTTTACAACGAAATTCCTATTTGAAAACACTGTATGTAGCACTTGATTAGGGAGGGCAGGGATCAAGGAAGCCTTAAGATAGGAATAGCAAAAGTATTTTTTAAATAAGTTTATATGCACAGATATATTTTTTCTTTTCTTTTTTTGCTCTTGTTAATTTTCAGTACCAGAATTTGCAAAGAGCTCTGCTCTCTCCCCATCATACAGTACACTTCTGGCATACAGCCTGCATTATGCATCCACAGAGCTGCATTCCACTGTTTTGTTCCTGTACACTGATCTAAGTTAGCTTTTCCCCCTACTCTTTAGGGAAAACTTTAAAATACTGCTGTAGGAAACACTGCCTTGATTTTTATTATTTTATTCAAGTTATTTCTATTCCCTCTACGCTTCATAAATCCTTCAAACTGATTTTTACTCTGATGACTGACTCAAATTATCTTTGTGTCCCTTTAAAAAAAAAAAAAAACTCAGGGTACCTATTAGTGTTCACTGTTTGGGCAAGAGGCCTAAAGGGAAGTAAATTATTTGTTTGTGGTTTTAAAGTGGCCCAAATGCCTTCAAGCACAAGTATAAGACCATTAACAAATCACAAGGAACCAAAGCAGTTCATCTTACTCAACAAAGCTATGATCAGTTAGGAAGAACCTAACTGAACAGGGCTTGCCCTGGGCCGGAAGGTCAGTAAACCTTAGCAGTTTGTGTTCCTGAGAATCAGAAGGCTCTTAAGCAGCAAGTGCAGGCCCTAAACCCACAGGTTCTGCTGTCATGTTTGTGAAAACATTCAGGACAGGTGAAAGAAACTAAGCTCTGTGAGTGCGTGTGTGTTTTCCCTCCTACTGTCTGTGCAGCAACCATCACCACTCTTTTTTTTTTTTTTTTTTTTTTTTTTTTTGTGGGTACCGGGGGTCGACCTCAGGACCTCGCGGCGCCAGCAGGCACCCGTGCCGCTGAGCGGTATCACCGGCCCTTTTTTCGTACATGGGTTCCGGGAGTCGAACTCAGGACCTCGTGCTTGCCAGGCAGGCGCTTATGCTGCTGAGCCATCTCACTGGCCCCTGACCATCACCACTCTTGCCATATACAATCTGACTAGAGGAGAAGCCAAGAAATTTAAAAGTTCTGTTTTACGACAATCTATTGAGTGCCTACTGCTGAACACTGTATCAGCTAGCTTTCTACAGTTAGGCCTCATTTTATTACACAATGTTGTTCCTTATATATAATAAAACTCAGAGCCAGTGAGGTTACACGGCTTCTGACAAAACCAAGTTTTGTGCTGCGCTTAAAAAAATGTATCCCACTTATTCAGTCTGTAGTGAATTATCCCAAAGCATGAACAGCAGTCCCACACTGTCCAAGCAGCCACACTCTTGCAGTACTTTGGGCCAGGGTCCATGCTCCCGGACAGGGGTGCACGCCTTCTGTCTCCGGGCATGACAAATATAGTATTTCTCTTAGTAGTGCAGTTTCTGCAGCTGTCCAGAAGCAGACCACACTCGTAAACAGTCTCTCCACCTGCTGTAACTTGTATAACTTCTCCCTCAACACAGAAAACCGCGCAGTGACCCTGCTCTTTATCAAGTGCTATGGCAAAACCGCTTCCCTGGAGGGCAGGTGATATCTCACACTAAAACACAGGCAAAAAATCAAAACACACATGCCCAATAAATAGTAAAGCCGTAATATTGTTTGGCAGTCTCAAAGCACTTTACACTATAAACTCATTTTCACTTTGTTGTTATTACTCCCACTACCAGAATGTAGACTCATTCCCACTACCTCTCTTTCAGAACAGTTAAAAGAAAGAAGAAAAAAAAAATCCATCCATCCATCCATCCATCCATCCATCCATCCATCCATCCATTCATTCAATCCCTGTAAGAAGCAACAGAAAGCCAAACTTTGCCTTGGTTAGGTTGGGTTCCAGTCATTTTAGTCAACTTCTCCTATGAGTCAACTGATAATATTCTGTAAAAGTGTTACTCTGCTAAGAAAGGAAGAGGGAAAAAAATACTATTTTTGCAGGTAACAAGACTGTATCCTTCCCCCTCGCCAATCCTAAGGAATCATTATCAACAAAATCACACTAGACTAGAGTTACGCAAAATAATCAGATTCAAAATTTACAAAAGTTTACAGGAATCCTGTACATCAGTCATACTCTGCTGGAAAACACAAAGATTGCATCTGCAATAATACAAAATGCACAAGATATTTAGAAACCACAGGAATAAATTCAGCAACAGATATATGAGAACTTTATAGTAAGAACCACAGAAATCTCTGAAAACATACAGACCTTTTGTGGGAAACTGACTAGAAATGGGCACACACACACACACAAATCCAACAAATATACAGTAATCCAACCCTAACACATATTAGACTCTATCAAAAAGCAACAATTTTTAAAATGGTATGAAAATGGAAAACATATCAATAGAACAAAATGGACAATGTAGACATAGATCAAATACACACACAACATACTTATGACTATGTATATATAAACAATATATGGCAAAGTTAGCTTCCCAAATCAAAGGGAATGAAAAGAACTACTTAACAAAAGGTATAATAACTAAGCAACCACTGGGAGAAACACAGTAAACTGAATTCACTCTTTGCACCTAAACAAATAAGATATTAAGAAGAATATTAACTATTTTAAAAAATCAAGCTGTAAGAAAACCAGTAGGAAATCTAAGAGATTTATTGGTCTGGGAAAAATTATCAATTTCTCAGCTTTGGGGGGAAAAAAATAATAATAACAAGACTGGCAGATTCTAATAACGTATAAAACTTCTATGGGATAAAAACAGTAAAATAAAAATTGGAAAAATACTTGCACCAAAGATGATAACATCTACGATCCACAAAGCTTCCAAATGTATAAGAAAAACATAAAGAACCTAATAATAAATGGGCAAAGAGTAGGAAGATACAATCTCTCAGGTGAAACAAGCATGGGAAAATATTTATCCTGGTCAGTAGTAAAAGTGGTGCAAATTAACACAACTCTGACATATCATATTATCCGCTAAAGTAGCAAAGATATTTTAAAAGTTCTCACGAGACTGCTTCAATCATTTTTTGCTGGTATACTGTAACTTGATCCAACACCTTTGCAAACCATAACCTTTGATCTAATAACACCTATTTTGAGATTTTATCCTTAGGACTAATTCAAAAAGATAAATGTATGGCATGTCGTGACTTACATCTGAATAAAGCTGTTACTCGGAAATGCATCAAATTATTCACTATGTTCCTATGACATAGTGACAGCAACTCTGGGGGAGCGCAACTGAAAATTGTTTTAAATGGAAATAGTTTTCTAGAGTTGATAATATTATGGACTTTCATGTTTTAAAAAACGTCAATGTTACTGTATTACGGTTGGGTGGGGTGGGAATCAATCTGAAAGCTTTTATTGCCCCAATTCCATACATCCCCACGTCCGCCCCAACAGCTTGTGGCTCAGGAACGTTTTGAACTCGCAAGTCTCAGCTCCTACCAGAAGCGGGCCGGAAGGAATACCTGGACCGAGGCCTGGGCCTAACCCGCCTCCGCCTCAAGCAGGCGCTTTCTGGGGTCCCTCTGCATGTGCCAAGTCATGAGCTACGCTGCCGCGGGCCCGAAGGCTGGCTGCTGGGACGGGGCCTTTTCCTCCAAGTCTGATTTTATCTGAGGCCTGAAGCCGCACCACTTTATTCCACCGTGGGGAGGAGGCAGGCTGACTGACTGACTGGCTGACGACGGGGGTGCTCGGGGCCGCTCGGGCGGGCGCTTACAGGTCCGTGCCGAGCCGCGAGAAGCCAGCGTTGAGCGAGGCCCGCGCGATGCGGCGCCATGGCGGGTCGCAGCTGGTGACGCGCCGCAGCGAGCGGCACACCTGGGCCAGGCGGCCGAGCGCGCGCACGTCCAGGTAGGAGCAGACGAGCAGCAGCAGCTCCTCGGGCAGGCGCCACAGCGCGGGCCCCTCGGCCTCCTCAGCCGCCGCCACGGCCGTCGTCATGGCCGCCCGGGAGCGAGCGACGGCGGCCCCCCGCACCGCTCCAGCGCCCGGCTCGGCGAACCCTGCCCCGTCCTCCGCGATCCCCGCCTCCGCCTCAGCCCCGTGGGGCCGCGGCGCCCCTTCCGGCCCGCGCCCCCTTCCGCCGCGCGCTTTCCCCCGCTTCCTCCGCTTCCCCTTTCCCTTAGTCTCCCCCGGCCGGCCCTCGCCCTCGCCCTCGCCGCTCCCGGGCGGCCCCGAGCGGCCCTGGCTGCCCATGACGACGCGGAGCCCGGGCTGAGAAACTGCTGCCGCGGTGGAGGCGACACCGCCCCGCGCCGGGTCACATGGGACGCGGGCAGGGCCGACGCCGGCGGAAGCGCGCGCAGTCGCTCCTCGAGCATGGGGCGAGGCAGTCTGAGGCCGCCGGAGTGGCCTGCGAGGTGCGGAGCGTCGAGCCCGAGCCCTGCTCCTCCCC
This sequence comes from Erethizon dorsatum, assembly GCA_028451465.1. Taxonomy (NCBI): domain Eukaryota; kingdom Metazoa; phylum Chordata; class Mammalia; order Rodentia; family Erethizontidae; genus Erethizon; species Erethizon dorsatum. The sequence continues at coordinate 86,627,717 of CM051822.1, forward strand.
AGGCTTTGCCTGCTCGCCTCGGGCGCACGCGGAGCGCGGGAGCCGCCACCCCGGAAGTGGACGGGTTCCACTGCCCGACCTCGCGGGCCGGGAAGGGCCCACGTCCGGCGGTGCTCCCGTGTGGTCACGGACACCAGGCCGAGCCCATAACCCCCCAAACAGTAGGGATGGGGAAACTGCCGCGGTAGGCTTCCCATGAGCCACCACCCAAATACAAGTTGGCTCTCCAGAGTCACGCAGGGTCCCTGTCGCTTATCACCCACGGCACCCCCGTGGCACCAAGGTGAAGGGAGAGCTGCTGAGGACTAGACCTGTGCTGGCCCACACGGTCAGCCCTGACCACGTGCAGATTTGTAGCCAGTCCGAAATGAAGAATGCTCTAGACATAAGAGCAGTACCAGATTTTGAAGATTTAAGAAAAAGAATGTGAAATAGCTCATTAATTCTATTATAAAGTTACCATTTTAGCGTTATTGGGTTGAGTACAATATATTTTAATGTAACTCGTAGGAAATTTAATATTCTACGTGTTACTTGCATTTGCGGCTCACATTTTTCTGATAGCACTGAGCTACACAGTAAGATTTGGCGTCTTCCTTCCTTCCTTTATGTATTCTGTCACCCCATAGGAAGGATTGGGGTATTCTGTATTTATCTTCATCTTAACGACTGTTTTTAGGGAGTAGGAATGAATGAGAAATCAATTCTGAAAATGTTTCAACACATAACATAGCTAAGGAAGAAAGCATCGTGTAACAAGGTCAGACTGGAATCTGGCTTTGGCCTAGAATTACTTTTTGATCTTAGCAAAACAACAACAAAAACTCCCACCTCTCTTGGCCTTTTAGTGTTCTGAGTCTAGTGAAGATAATGCCTTTGCCTCACTTTCGAAGGATAAATGAGATGATCCCTGTAAAATGCTTTGAACTCTTCTAAGAAAATTCTCAATAATAGTTACAGGTCAAATCCTGTTACAAAAATACACACACACACACACACACACACACGCCCAAAAACTACAACAAAGGCTTTACATAGAAAACGATTTCCAAACGCCATGAGGGGTTTGTTAAAAGCAGTATTTGGTACATTTCAGTACAACCAAAGAATTGTGGCCATCTCTTGTAAATCAGTATAAAGAAGTTTGCTTGCTTTCAGGTATCGTCTACTATTAGACGACTGAGTTAGGAACGCTGCCAGTTGAGGCGATAGCATCGTCAATTCAGTGTTCATTGATCTTGCTACACTTGTGTACTGCGATCCGCTCTGGAAGGAAAACAGGGATGAATATAGCATATAGTTCTTCCATTTTGTGCTCTTAATTTGTGTAGACATGTTTGTAGTTTCTTACTGTTTGACCTTTGTTTTTCTGGTACTGGAGATTGAACCTAGGACTTCTGTACTGAGATATCTCCCTGGCCCTTTTTTCTTTTCTTTTCTTTTTTTTTTTGTGGGTATGGGGGTCAAACTCAGGACCTCACGCTTGCGAGCAGGCGCTTGTGCCGCTGAGTGATATCACTGGCCCTTTTTTCCCTTGTATGTGGGTACCGGGAGTCGAACTCAGGACCTTGCGCTTGCCAGGCAGGCGCTTATGCTGCTGAGCTATCTCACCAGGCCCTTTTTTCATTTTGAGACAGGATCTTGCTAAGTCCCTAAGTTGTCCAGACTGGGCTTGAACTTGTGATTCTCCTGCCTTAGCCTCTCACTGTTTGACTATTTTTTAACCCTTTCTTTATACATAGTAAAGTTGATTATACCTAGTTTTTTGTGAGGGACTTGAAGACACAAAAAATTATTTAATTAACCCAATATAAATTATCAGCATTAAAACCACTTTCAAACAAGTACAATTTACCCTGTATACCATGTTGGCTTAATTGATGGAGAAATGAAACCATCATTTAAAAATATCTGAATGGTCGACTCCTGGTACCCACATAAAGGAAAAAAAGGGCCGGTGATATCACTCAGCAGCACAAGCGCTTGCTGGCAAGCAGGAGGTCCTGAGGTCGACTCCCGGTACCCACATTAAAAAAAAAAAAAAAAAATCTGAATGCAGCTGGGCATGGTGGCATATGCCTGTAATCACAGCAGTCAGGAGGCTGAGGCAGGAGGATGGCAAGTTTGTGGTTCACTGATTTCTGAAACAGCCATGTACTCTCCATACAGGAAGAAAGGTAAAGCCAAAATGGAAAATTAGCAAATTTTTAAAAATATTTGGTGGTGGTACATACCTGTAATCTCTGCACTCAGAGACTGAGGCAGGAGGATCACTGCAATTTCAAGGCCAGCCTGAACTATTCCATCTCAGAACATCAAAACTATAGTTTAGCTGGGTGTGGTGGCACAAGCCTGTAATCCCAGCACTCTGAATGCTGAGGCAGGAGGATTGCCATGAGTTCAAGGTCAACCTGGGCTAAATAGTTCAGGACCAGCCCGAACTACATAGTGAGACCCTGTCTCAAAACAAACAAACTATATAGTTTAGCCTCAGTTCAGAGAAGCAGGTATAATTATCAACCATCCCTTTCCTAGCCCCCTAACCAAAAAAAAAGAAAAGAAAAAAGAAGAAAAATCAGGGGCTGGGGATTTAGCTCAGTGGCGCAGCACCTGACTGGCAAGCATGAGCTCCTGAGATCAATTCCCAGTACCCCCCCCAAAAAAAAAGAAAAAGAAAAAAGAAGAAAAATCAAATTTGGGATTCAAACGAAACTTTAAAAACTGCATCACAAACACACACACACCTTTAAAATTCTTTTTTTTTTTTTTGTGGGTACCGGGGGTTGACCTCAGGACCTCGCGCACCAGCAGGCGCCTGTGCCACTGAGCGATATCACCGGCTCTTTTTTCTTATGTGGGTTCCAGGAGTCAAACTTGGGCCCTCGCGCTTGCCAGGCAGGCGCGTATGCCGCTGAGCCGTCTCACCAGCCCTAAAATTCTTTTTTGAGACTGTTAAACTGGCTCAGAAGATGGGCTTATAATTAAAGTAAATGCATACTTTTATGTGGATCTGAATAGCATTTTGCTATCAAAGAAAATATATGAATAGAAAAGAGGGTGAGGAGTACAGTGGACTTCAGAACATGTTTAAGAAAAGCTATCAATTCCCTTGAAGTTCAAATTGAGGATCATAATAAAATAATGTAGGGGCATGACGTTTACATTTGTTTTTATAAAGATTTTATTTTAATTTTTTTAGTTTGCAGATTAATAAGTACATTGAAAACATTGGGCTACTTTTAAATTACAATACAAAAACAGAAATTGAATAATGTATTTAAACTTAAAACTCAGGATGTGGCCGGTGAGATGGCTCAGCGGCTTAAGCGCCTGCCCGGCAAGCGCGAGGGCCCGAGTTCGACTCCCGGAACCCACATACGAAAAAGGGGCCGGTGATATCGCTCAGCGGCACGGGCGCGCAGGCACCCAAGGTCCTGAGGTCGACTCCCCGGTACCCACAAAAAAAAAAAAAAAAAAAAACTCAGGATGAGTTTTATAGGGGTATTTAGAAGCACTCATTACTTCCTTTTTTTGTGTGGGTACCGGGGGGGTCGACCTCAGGACCTCGCGCACCAGCAGGCGCCCGTGCCGCTGAGCGATATCACCGGCCCCTTTTTCGTATGTGGGTTCCGGGAGTCGAACTCGGGCCCTCGCGCTTGCCGGGCAGGCGCTTAAGCCGCTGAGCCATCTCACCGGCCCTCCTTTTTTTTTGAGACAGGCTCTTACTATGTACTTTAGGCTTGCCTCAAACTCGTGGTAATCCTTCTGCTTCAGCCTTTTGAGTGTGAGGATTACAGGTGTGCACCATCACTCCTAGCTAGATGCACTGATTACTTTTAAAGAGTTTTTATTGTTTTTTTGGGGGGGGATTTGGGAGTTTTTTTTGAGACAAGGTCTGGCTATGTAGTTCAGGCTGACCTCAAACTCACAGCAATCCTCCTGCCTCTGCCTCCTGAGTGCTGAGATTACAGGCATGTGCCACCACACCTGGCAGGAATTTTTTTCTTTTTTTTTTTGTGGGTACTGGGGGTCGAACTCAGGACCTCACGCGCCAGTAGGCGCCCGTGCCACTGAGCGATATCACTGGCCCTTTTTTTGTATGTGGGTACCGGGAGTCAAACTCAGGACCTCGTGCTTGCCAGGCAGGTGCTTATGCCGCTGAGCTATCTCACCGGCCCCAGGAATATTTTTAAAGAAGAAAATTATTACGTTTTAGCTTTGCTTCAACTACAAGTTCATCCTTGTGATGAACATATTAGAAATGCAAATACATTAGAATTTGATGCTTAATGAAAACTACCAAGTATCTATGGAAGACTGTATTAAAGAGAATTTTTGACGTACAGATATGAAGTCTTTTATAAATTATTGGGTCCATGTGACATGCATATTAGTGATTGTTGACATGTGTGAGTAGTATATAATACCTGTTGAGGATTGTAAAAAGGGTAAATTTTGTGTGGGTGTTTTGTTTTTTTTTGTTTTTTGTTTTCTGTTGAACCCAGAGCCTTTGTTTTCTGTTTCTTGAGATGAGGTCTCATATGCAGTTCAGGCTGGGCTTGAACTCACTATGTAGCCCAGGCTGGCCTCGAACTCATGGAAATCCTCCTGCCTCAGCCTCCTGAGTGCTGGGATCACAGGTGTGTACCACCATGCCTGGCTTTTTCTCTTTTTTTAGATAGAGTTTTGTGAAATTGCCTAGGTTGCCCTGGAACCGGCAGTCCTGGAGGCTGGAATTACAAATGTGCACCAGTGTATCTTGCTTTGTCTCAGTTACTTTTTAAGAGTTAATCATGTAGGGCTGGTGAGATGGCTCAGCGGCGTAAGCGCCTGCCTTGCAAGCGCGAGGGCCCGAGTTTGACTCCCGGATCCCACATACGAAAAAGGGGCCAGTGATATCGCTCAGTGGCACGGGTGCCTGTTGGCGCGCGAGGTCCTGAGGTCGACCCCCTGGTACCCACAAAAAAAAAAAAAAGAGTTAATCATGTGGACCCTCTGCTTCCTAATGCTTTTCATAATCTATTTGCAAAACTTTAAAGGAATTTGAAGGAACTAACATATCTTGCCAAAGAACATTTAACTTTGTAAAACAAACACACATTCATTTTACAGTTCTCCCATGCAGAAGAATTCCAGTACATGCTTTGTCTTCAAGGAGATGGAGCATAACTCCTCACGCCTTATATGAGGACTGCATGCAGTGACATCGATGGCTTCCTTCTGAAGAGTGCAACAGAAAAGGGAGGGAGCAGCTTACAGTGGAGAAGGCCCACAAGCACTACTTCAGCTAGGGGATCAAGGTCAAAGTCAACTGTGAAAAGTCATGTTGATAGAAGGTGCCTTGGCATGGTGTGATAAAAATGACACTTTACCTCCGTAGTCTTCCTCCTCAGAATCCGTAATCTCAGTCTGCTAGTGAGAAAAACATCACACTAGCTCCAGTTAAGGAGCTACAAAAATACCTGGTCAGTATTCCTCAAAATGTTTGCTGGGCATGGTGCATGCTTGTAATCCCAGCACTCAGGAAGCTGAGGCAGGAGGATCAGCATGAGTTCAAGGCCAGGCTGGGCTACAAAGTGAGTTCAAGTCCAGCCTGAACTGCATAGTAAAACCCTGTCTCAAAAAAAAAGAAGTCAAGATTATCCAAAACAAGGAAAGTCTGAGAAACTGTCACAGTCAAGAGAAGCCAAAGGAGACGTAAGGAACTAAAGCTGGTAGCTGATGTGGTGTCCTGGGCAAAATCCTAGAACAGAAAAGAAAATGGACCTTAGCTAAAAACTGAGAAAATCTGATCGGTTCATTAATTGTAACAAATGCACATACATATAGAAGCTCTCTATACAATCTTCACAATTTTTCTGTAAATCTGTTATTAAAAAATAAAGTTTTTAAAAAATTCATTTTGGCCTTTTGTGACTTTACAGGTAAGTTGGCAAAAATTGACTGTCATGCCCACGAAAGCAGTGTTTCTCCTGAATTACACAGATTCATAGTATGATGAACCTTATCCTGTTACTCCAGATGCAACAGAAATAAGTAAAAATAAGTCATCTCCAACAAAATGTGAACTTCTATTTAAGATTTCTAGTCCTGTAGGGCTAGGGGTGTAGCTTAGCAGCTTAGCATGTGTAAGGCGCAGATTTGAGCTTCAGCACTGCAAAATACATAAATGAGTAAAGATTTCTAGTTACTTAAATTAACAGTTTCTAGGAAGATTGACTTTCCAAAGGTCAGGAAACATCATTCCAAGATACTGTCCTGAATTTGTAACTGTGAGAAAAGAGACATTTCTTTTTTTTTTTTTTTTTTTTTTGTGGGTACCGGGGGGTCAACCTCAGGACCTCGCGCGCCAGCAGGCGCCCGTGCCGCTGAGCGATATCACCGGCCTCTTTTTCGTATGTGGGTTCCGGGAGTCAAACTCGGGCCCTCGCGCTTGCCGAGCAGGCGCTTAAGCCGCTGAGCCATCTCACCGGCCCCAGAAAAGAGACATTTCTGATCACTGATTTTATATAAATTATATGAATATGTATTTAAATATATATTATGTGAGTACACACCAGTGTATACAAAAATTAAGGCCTATATGTCTATGATGAATCAAAAAGCAAGAAAGGAAATATAAAATGTAACTTTTGGGGGGAAACAAAACAAACATTTCCAGGAGATTTGCCAGTTACATAATCTATCATTAGTCAGTCTGTAATACTCCCTTTTTTGTCAATGGGTGATGTTCAAAGAGGTTTCAAGAAAATATAAAGACCTCAGAATTAGAATTTAAGATCAATTCCTGTATTGCCATGGGGCATCAGGTTATGTGATTTTTCTGGTCCTGGCCAGTCAGAAGGCTGAGTCTTGACAAGTGCTGGAAGATATAAAACTTGAAGAAAACAACAAAAGCCTTGTGACAGTTTGGTGATCACTAAGGATTTCTTACCGTGCTTTCAGATTCTGGTTCTTTTTTTTAAAGGATCAATAAATAGTCACCATTAAAATAAAATTTGTACAAATATGATCTTGAGTTATTTTCTAAGAAATAATTAAAAATTAAGTTCCAGGAGAAGTTTGTTCTTCAGGCATCTTTAGGTCTCCTAGAAGAAAGTGCTGGGTTAAATATAGAAAGATTGGGCCGGTGAGATGGCTCAGTGGCGTAAGCACCTCCTGGTAAGCATGAGGGCCCGAGTTCAAGTCCCGGAACCCACATACAAAAAAAGGGCCGGTGATATCGCTCAGCAGCACAGGCGCCTGCTGGCACGCAAGGTCCTGAGGTTGACCCCCGGTACCCACAAAAAAAAATAATGATAATAAATAAATATAGAAAGCTTATTTCAAATTCCATAATTTTATTAATGCTATGTAATAAAGCCTAACTTCAAATAAATTTTTTCATTCAAGACCTTTGTTACGGGCCGGTGAGATGGCTCAGCGGCTTAAGTGCCTGCCCGGCAAGCGCAAGGGCCCGAGTTCGACTCCCGGAACCCACATACGAAAAAGGGGCCGGTGATATCGCTCAGCGGCATGGGCGCCTGCTGGCGCGCGAGGTCCTGAGGTCGACCCCCCCGGTACCCACAAAAAAAAAAAAGACCTTTGTTACACCGAATGAAACCACAGAATATCATTTATTTACCTTGTGATAGGTTTGGGGGTCTATTAAAAAATTAAAAATGCAACCCAAACATGGTAGCATAGCCTGTAACCCCAGCACTCTGGGAGGCTGAGGTGGGAAGATTGCAAGTTTGAGCCCAGCCTGGGCAACTTAGCAATTTATCAAAACTGCGTCTCAAAGTAAAATATAAAACGGGCTAGGGATGTAGCTCGATGCAAAGGCCCTGGGTTCAATCCCCAGTACTCTATCATGAGTCAGGGGGGATGAAAAATTCAAAGGACAACTGACCTGAAGCATCATTCAGTTACGTTATCTTATACAGATGCTGGGCTGTGTTGTTAAATATAAACATAAGTTTGAGTGTTGATCAAGTAAAAATAGATCTTAATTTTTGAACGAAGATTTATGTTATCTTTTAAGAAACTGTTACTGATTCTAAAACATTAGTCTATGTAATTTCCCCTTTCCTGTAGCAGCTGTTTGAAACACAAACAGATGAATGAGAAAAGACCCCTGTGTTAGAAATCTACCATGGAAGAAGTCCAAGTTAGGCCTCCAGGATTTTCCCAGGTTCAATAGATTGACCTGGAAATGAGCTTGAGCTCTTCTTGTAGCAGCGTGAATTCTAGTCAGGGAAGTTCCCAAATACTTGGAGCTAGGGAGACAGCCTTCTCCTCACACAGGACAGTGCCACTAGGTCACCAACTCTTGCCTCCGGTCAACCCTGCTCTGCTTTGCAACAAGTGACAGGCCTTTTGCTAGAAGAGGTTCCCAGAAGAGTGAGGGAAAACCACTAAACCTGCCATCCGCAATAGAAGCACGCAAATTAGGAGGGAAACAAAATTAAAAAGCTGAAACTGAAGTCCACCTGATAACAGAATCAAACAATGATAACATTGGTATCAGTCCTGAAGAGATAAAGTTAAGAGTGGATTCTCACTTGGCCAGGGTGTGAGCCTCCACGTGCTATAGAGCTACCAAAAGTAGAGGGGAACTTTGGCCCAAATGCTACTGCGTCCTGGCATGTGTGGCGGGACTCAGGAGATTTAATCTGTACTCGGTCAAGAGCTTCGTCTCAGCCATGCCTAATCCCAGCTACTCAGGAGGCTGACACGGGAGGATCATAAATTTGAGGCCAGCCTTGACAATTTAGCAAGACCCTGTCCCAAACTAAAAAGGGATGGGGAGGTAGTTCAGAGGCATAGTGCTTGCCTCGTTTGCACAAGGCCCTGGATTCAATCCCCAGTACTGCAAACAAACAAACAAACAAACACAGCCTTTCTTGGACTGCTGTACAATCGGAGAATAACCACAGGGTCAGGCCCCACAGCTTGCCTAATTTTCTGGGAAAAGTTGAGTTCAACTAGAAGATAATGAGTTGAATCTGAGTTTAAGTATCAGGATTAAAGATGTGTAAAGCAATACTATTTAATAATATTTTGCAGGGTTAGAATATTATAATTAATATCAGGAACTTGTCAATTCAGTGTCCGGTGTTACATTAGCCCACATAGGAGAAATCAATGAACAAGGGAATTTTAAATGTTTAGGCAGTTGTGTCATGACAGTCTAGGTGGGATGGATCATACAATTTCCATAATGCTGATTTTTTAAATTAAAAATAAACCCCATAAACTCATATCACTTTTTTAAGGTTTAGAAACTCCCAGAAAATACAAACTTTCACGAGCCTTCCATGTTATATTTAAAGTTACTGACTCAAAAGTATCCAAGACAGAGTCACCGAGACAACCTGAGAAGAAACAAGCCAATGATGGGGTTTGGAAGTGTTTGGAACCAAAGCCTCCCACACGGTTGAAATCAACCAGTCATACCCATAGAAGAGAATATAAGCAGCTGTTAAAAAGAATGAGGAAGATGGGAAATGCAGAGCAGTGTGTGTAATATACTGTGAGTGGAGAAAGACTATCTGTGTTCTGACTTGTGTGCACCAAATATCTCTGGCAAGTATACAAAAACCTAGCACCGGCGTTGGCCTCTTGGCAGGGAAACTTGGTGAACGGGGGACAGTCTCTTTTCCCTATGTTCCACTGTATACCTTTTGAACTTTCAGCTATTAATTATTCACGTGTGCTACCTAGCAAAAGCAAGTTTTATCTCCAAGAGAGGGGAGTCTGAAGAGTGAAACTGCGTTTCTCGAGCATGTTGGGATGAGTGGAAGAGGCCGTGATGAGAGAAATTACCACATCTTTGCATTGAGTTAGAGTGGAGCAGAGACGTGGGGCTGCAGTGGGTTGACTGGGTGTTCAAGGTTCAAGAACTAAACTGGGGGCTGGTGAGATGGCTCAGCGGCATAAGCGCCTGCCTGGCAAGCGCAAGGTCCTGAGTTCGACTCCCAGTACCCACATATGAGAAAAGGGCCGGTGATATCGCTCAGCAGCACGGGCGCCTGCTGGTGCGCGAGGTCCTGAGTTCGACCCGGGGTACCCACAAAAAAAAAAAAAAAAAGAAAGAAAAGAAAAGAACTAAGCTGGGAGCAAAACTGCTAAGCAAGGAAATCAGTTATAGAATACAGCTTTAGAATGTGGTAACAGAATTCTCAAATGAAGTCCACGGTATCTCCAAATCAGTAAAACAGTCTCAACTTTCAAAGCTCTGACACACACTTCCTCAAAACACACACACACACACACACACACACACACACACACACACACACGGACTGTAAGCAGCCTATGAGACTATTAAGATAATTCTGAAGTTTTATGGTCATTTCTTTTTTAGGGGTCATTCTTTGCATTTTTACTGCCCTAGATTTACCTCTGCAAGTCACAGCAATGCCAGTTGAGCTTTTTTTTTTTTTTTTCTTCTTTTTTAGTTTTGTTTCCAACCAAATCTTTTGTACATTTCTGGAATTTAAGCCACCTCAGTTACTGCTACTTATGTATAACACCATTGCTTTGAGGGATTAAAGCAGGTTTTTTTCTAATACACTTAGATCAAGAGTCATCTTAGTTGAGAAGAATATCTTGTTTGAATTGGGGATGGAGAATCTTTCTTATTTTTTATTTTTATTTTGTTTTTGTTTTTTGATCCTTAGTTGTTTTGATTTCTCCTGAGAGTACTAATCTTCCACAAGTGATATTTTTAAAAAGCCCCAAATACGCCACAAAACATTCCAAGTGATTTTAACTCCTGAATGAGGTTGGGCTACCTGAGCGAGTCTCTCTCTTCTCTTGTTTGGCAGAAAGGATTAGAAACCTCCACAGAACTTGCTCTCTATTAAAGTGGAGTGCTGTGCATTCATTGGCAAGAGGTGAATTGTTTTCAGATTACATGTGAAAGAGTGTGTGTGTGTTTCTTTCCCACATCAAAGACTTGGATGGAAGCAGTTCTGAGTATTGCCAGGGATGCAAGAATTGGTGCTAAAGTGATTAACAAAATTGCTTTTCTGCAAAAGAAGCACAAAACATTACCTAGGGATTAGAGGAGGAGAGGGCAAGATTAAAGGTGATGTTGAATTTTGGGTAGAATATCTTATCCATCTTTTTCAAATCATGCTTCAAGGATTCTGTGGCCCCTCCTTAAGGAAATCTGAACAAATCAAAGCCCTGCTTTCTCAAATTTGGTATACAGGGGCACTGACAAGGTAAAATTAAAACTACTAACACGAGCACATTCACTAAGCCACCTTCATATCTTTATCTTACACTACAAGTACGTTTGAATGTATTTTATTCAGCACACTTCAATGACTCCATTGATCAAAATCACTTTCATTTGTAATTGGTTTGTGTGTCCACCTGTTGGGCTTAAATGATAATGCTTTATAGAATTTCTGGGGTGATTGTTCTGTTTTAGTAAATCTTGACTGATTAGCCTAACATCCTTTTTTAAATGTATCTTTCACTGTCAAATCCTTGTCTAGCCTAAATGTTAAAAAACAAAACAAAAAAACTACAGCGGTCTGGGGCTGTGGCTCAGTTGTAGAGCACTTGCCTAGCATGTGTGAGACCCAGGTTTGATCTCCAGTACCAGAAAAATAAAACCTAGAACTTACCTTCTGAAGAGTGATACATTCTTAATAGTGAGGGCAACATCATACCACAAACCACACTAGTTCTGGCTTAGGAAATTATTTTAAGGATTATCTCTGAAATGCTCCCACAACATTCTCTGTCCCTCCACAATTTTTCAAGTCTTTTAAAAACCTGACTTGACTCTTTGCTTCTTCCATGAAGTCCTCATGACTTTAGTCTCCCAACTATGTGGGCAGAAACATACAGGCACATGTCACTGTTCTTGTGTGAATAAATTTCTTTCTCCCTGGTTTCTTCCTTTAATATATTGTCAAAAATGCAATGAAACATATATGTGGATAGGTGGCAAAAACATAGTGTTGAGTGAAACAAGCAAAACATCATATCTATATATGGTAATACAAAAACAATATAATTCTTTTTAAATTATGTATATAAAAATGCAAAACCAAAACAGAATCATACCTGTCAAACTCATAATAGGTCTGCCACTGGGAAAAGAGTGGCAAGTGGGACTCTGGTAGTGGTGAAAAGAAATTTTAGTTCCATCTATAATATTTCTTCTTAAAGGAAAAGCGCTATTAAGCCAAGATTATTCTCTTAGGTATAGGGGATGTGAAGAGTCATTGAGATTCTTGTCTAAAACACAGCAAAAGCTTGAGATCTCTTTTTACGTCTAATAAATTGTTCTTTCATTAACGTAACGATTTTTTGGTCAGACCCTAGTTCTCTCTCATTTTCTTTACGGGACAGTAAAAATCTGTTTCCAATTGATTAAATAACTCAGAATAGATACTGTGTCCTCTTTTCCCACAGTAAATTTTTCCTGAGTTAATGGGTGTTCTATGCAGCATGAGACACACGGTAGTCCTGCATAAAAAGAATAAATAGATGAATAAATAAGCGCTGTTCCCGGCAGCTCGCATTTTCATTTTGAAACGAGGTTTCTCCAGGTTGCCTGTTTGACTTCTTCGCTCTCAGGAACTTGTTGACAACAATCATTTTTTTATCTGTCTTTCCCTTGGGGTCCCGTAAGGTCACTGGACATAAGATAGCTGTGAAATTTGACATTGTTCCCATTTAAATGCTTTCCTCCAACAAGTGCCAGACTGCGGCTGCTTGGCTGTGGGGCCTGCATGACCAGCCGGGCTCCGAGACCCGCCAGCCCTCCAGGCTTCAAAGCCTGCCATCCTTGATCTCACTAAAGAATGTTTTTGAATTCTATGTCCATCTAGTGGTTGCCTGCAAAGATCTACTTGGCTTTTTCTTTCTTCCTTTTCTTTCACACTTGATCAGTGAGATTCTGTTTGTGATGGGGGTTTTGCCCCCCTTGGTCTTTAATTCTTTCCCAGGTGGTTTCAAAGTGTCTGTCCTCAGCCCCTGCTTTCTATAAACAGGCAGGAATTTGAGAGCTGCAGTGCCGTGCGCTCCTCCTCGCAGAGCCCTTCTGCTCTTACTTTGAAAGTAGACTGTTTTGTGGACAGTAGAGTACAGTTCCTTTTCACAGATGAGATTAGAGGCTTGAGGGGAGTCTGAAGGGAAGGGAGTGTTTTTCTTTTTTCTTTTCTTTCATTTTTTTAAACTGGAGAGCCTTTGTGTTGTAACTCATTTTAGCAAATGCAAGAATTTTGCTTATTTTACACTCAGTTGCACCTTTGGTTAAGGATGACATGGCACCAAGCAGAAGGTGCTGGGATTTGCTGATTTCCTCATTAATTCTGTCTCTAGCGTCTCAAGTGTACCCATAAGAGTCGAAGATCAGGTGGCAACAGCGCCTAATGTGGCTGCATATCCAAGGGATTGAATTAAACAAATTCTAGCAAAGGATTCTGATGTATCCATGGGGGTTGCGCTATCTATCTTATCTCCTCCTCCCTTTCTGGGAGTTGAAAATTCTCTCTCCAGGTCTCCAGTCCTGCATTGTTTTAGAGGTGGGAGTGGGATTCCAACACCATGTCTATACCAGTTGTTGATCTTTTCTGTTCTCATATGGATTCTGAAAGTTGGGGAACTGATGGATTTACATCCACATTGTTCTGAATTCTGTTAGAAAAATTACTGATGGAGACCAGCTGTTATCTTGGTTCCAAAGTACCACCAGTGATAAGGCATTATGTGTGTCTTGGGCCACCTTGGCCTCTAGGAAAAGGGGGACACACACGAATTAAAGCTAACAGTCATTGCTTTTTGTTCAGCTCAAATTAAAACACATAGTAATTGAAAAATTTTTTTTCTGAAGTTGGGTACAGTGGGGCATGCCTGTAATCCCAGCTATTCAGGAGGCCGAGACAGGAGTTTCACAAGTTCAAGGTCAGCATGGGCAGCTTAGTGAGGTTATGTCTCAAAAGAAGGATAGAAGGGTAGGCAGTAGGTAATTCAGTGGTAGAATCCATGTTTAGCATGTGTGGGCCCTGGGTTCAGTCCCAGCACCACAAAAGGTGTGTGTGTGTGTGTGTGTGTGTGTGTTTGTACACAAGGTATAATCATAAAATACAGTGTATGTTTACATTTTTAAAAATTTATTACAAAGCCAGGCATGGCGGCACACACCTGTAATCCCAGCACTCAGGGGGCTGAGGCAGGAGGATTGCCACAAGTTCAATGCCAGCATGAATCTCATAGTGAGACCCTGTCTCAAAACACCAAAAAAAAAAAAAAAAAAAAAAACCCCAAAGACACATTGCCACTGAATCCCCCTCAAAATATTCCTCTCACTTTGAACACACTTATCCTATTGCTCTTGCCACTTTCTGCAGCAGTTCAGGAAGTCCTCTCTCATGAGTGTCTGTAGTTGCACTGTCATGGCTGCCTCGATGTCCTGAATCAATTCAAAACATTTACCTTTCGTGGCATTTTGACTTTTGGGAAGAGCCAGAAGTCATACAGTGCCAGATCCAGTGAATAAGGTGGATGAAGACACACTGTAATGTTTTTACAATCCCGTCTTTGTGCTGAATGGCACTCGACAGAAGCATTCGCTGTATTTTTTTATCACACCTCATAGAGACACAAAAGAAAACTACGGAACTGTTTCAGAAAAGGGCGAGAAAGGTGGCCTCAGTGTGTTCAAAGTGAGGGGAAATATTTTGAAGGGGATAAATGGCAATGTGTCTTTTACTGTAATACATTTTAAAAATTTAAATGCACACTAGTTCTTGCTCAGCTCTTGTATATATATGCAACACACTTTACCAGAACCCATGTGAAGAACATAAAGGGCTGGTGTCACACAGCATTGTTTACAGTAGCAAAATAAACCATGGATGGAACAAACATCTATGGAATAATACGTAATTTAAAAGAAGACAAAAAATTGAAACACAGTGACATGGAAACATGTCTTAGAAACAGTGTTGAGTGAAGCAAGAAGTTGAAAAAATATTACTAAAATGATATGTACAAAGTGGGTCATACATATATGTATATATGTATGCTGAATAGGGATATACAGTATTGAGGGAGGTGGCAGAAGAGACCTCAATTTTTTTTTTTAATGTGGGCACCAGAAGTCGAACTCAGGACCTCACGCTTGCCAGCAAGCGCTTATGCTGCTGAGCTATCTCACCAGCCCAAGACCTCAATTTTATGTGTAATGTTTTACTTGTTCTACAAGGAGAATGTATTTCTATGGTTCATATGTAATTTTAAAAAGTTTTAAGTGATTTTTTATAAAACCAAATAGAGGGCCGGTGAGATGGCTCAGTGGCTTAAGCACCTGCCCAGCAAGCGCGAGGGCCCGAGTTTGACTCCTGGAACCCACATACGAAAAAGGGGCCAGTGATATCGCTCAGCGGCACGGGCGCCTGCTGGCGCGTGAGGTCCTGAGGTCGACCCCCCGGTACCCACACACACACACACAAAAAAAATAGAAGGCAGGCATGGTGAAACAAACCTGTAATCCCAGCTACTCAAGACGCTGAGGCAGGAGGATTGCAAGTTTGAGGCCAGCCTAGACAACTTAGTGAGATCCTGTCTCAAAATTAAAAAAAAAAAAAAAAAATTTAAAAAGACATGTAGGGCCAGTGAGATGGCTCAGTGGCATAAGCGCCTGCCTGGCAAGCACGAGGGCCTGAGTTCGACCCCCGGTACCCACAAAAAAAAAAAAAAGACATGTAGCTCATTGGTAGAGTGCCTCTGGGTTTGATCCCCAGTACTACACACACGCACACACATACAAACACAAGAGATAACTGAAAAGAAAAAAATCACTTATAATCTACTGCACGGCTTTCCATATAGTCTTTTGCATATGCGCTTTTTGTTTCTGTTTGTTTTTGCCATGCTGAAGATCAGACCCGGGGCTTCACACATGCTAGGCAAATGCTTCATCACGGTGCCGCCTGTGTTTCGGAGTTTGTTTTGTTTTCGTTTCTTTGAGACAAGGTGTCACTATATTACTCTGGATGGATTCAAACTCACAATACTCTTATCTCAGCCTCTTGAGTAGCTGGGATTACAAGCACACGCCACCATATCAGACAAGCAAAAATTGTATATTTTGTGCTGTGCAACATGATTTCTTTTAACACGTTTTGATATATGTATACATTGCAGAATGGCTAAATCAAGCTATTTAACATGTTCCTCACCACACATACTTACTTTTCTGTTCTCTTAGCAATTTTCAAGTATATAGCGTGTTATTAATCATCGTCATCATGATGTACAATAAATCTCATGAACTTTTTCCTCCTTTCTAATTGGAATTTGTGTCCTTTCAACAACATCTCCCCAGTCCCCCCAAGTCCCCAGTCTTTGGTACCACTGTTTTACTCTGTTTCTGAGTTCAACTTTTAGATTCCACATATAAATGAAGTTATGCAGTATTTGCCTTTCTGTGCCTGGCTTGTTTCACTCACTGGAATGTCCTGCAGGTTCATCCAGGTTGTCACAGATGATGGGACTCCTTCCTCTTCTGACTGAATATTACCCTACTATGTGTGCGTATCGCGTGTTCTTTATCCTCGCCCCTGTGGCTGGACGCTGAGGCTGAGTCTACATCCTGGCTCTTGTGAACGACGCCACGGCGAATGTAGGGTGCATGTATCTCTTAAACATGTGGATTTCATATCTTTGGATACATACTCAGCAGTTGGATTTCTGAATCATATGGCAATTCTATTTTTAATTTTTTGAGGACTCTCCATCCTGTTTACCACAATGGCTTGCTTAACTTACATTCCTATCAAGAGTGTGCAAGGGTTCGCTTATCCATGTTCTCACCAAGGTTCATTTTTTATAATGACCATTCTGACAGGTATGAGATGATATTTCATAGTGTTTTTTGTTTGTTTCTTTGCTTTTTGTTTTGATTTTTGCAATTCAGGGAATTGAACCCAGGGCCTTCACACCTCCCCAGCCCTTTAAAATTTTTATTTATTTTGAGACAGTCTCCCTAAGTCACTAAGTGTCAACGCTGGCCTCAAACTTAGATCCTCCTGCCTCAGCCTCCTAGAGTGTGAGATTACAGTCATGTGCCGCTCCACCTGGCTCATAGTGGTTTTCATTTGCATTTCTCTGATGATTAATGATGTTAAGTGTTTTTTTGTGCGTGTACCTGTTGGCCAATTTGAGAAATATCTATTCAGATCCTTGCACCTATTTTCTAATCAGGTTGTTTTCTCACTATTGTGCTAAGTTCCTTATATATTTTGAATATTAGCCCCTTATCAAATGTATGACTTGCAAATATATTCTCCCAGTTCATAGTTCATTGCATCACTATGTTGACTGTTTCCTTTGCTATACAGAAGATTTTACTTCAGTGTAATCCCATCTGTCTATTTCACTTTTGTTGCCTATTCTTTTCTTTTTTTAAAATATGGTACTGGGGATTAAACCTAAGGCCTTCATACTGAATTATATTCCCACTCCTTTTTATGTTTCTTATTTTGAGACATCTTTTGCTAAATTGCCCAGGCTGGAATCAAACTTGTGATCCTCCTGCCTCAGCCTCCCAGAGTGCTGAATTCATTCCCCATGCTTTTTGAGTCCTATCCAAAAAAATCATTGCCTGAACCAATATCATGGAGCTTTTCCCTTACATTTTCTTCTAGTAGTTTTATAGTTTCGACTCTTATGTATAAATCTTTAATCCATTTTGGGCTGATTTTTTGGTGTGTGTGTGGGTACCGGGGGTCGACTCAGGACCTCGCGTGCCAGCAGGCGCCCGAGCTGCTGAGCGATATCACCGGCCCTTTTTTCGTATGTGGGTACCGGGAGTCGAACTCGGGCCCTCGCACTTGCCAAGCAGGTGCTTACGCTGCTGAGCCATCTCACCAGCCCTGGGCTGATTTTTGTATATGGTTTGAGATGAGGGCCAGGCGTGGTGGTACATGCCTGTAATCCCAGCATTTGGGGGGCCAAGGTAGGAGAATAACCTGGAGTTTGAGGACAGCCTGAACTACATAGTTCAGGGGTTGTCTCCCAACCCCACAAAAAGGCTCTAATTTCATTGTTTTGCATATAGATATTGAGTTTTCTCAGCACCATTTATTGAAGGGTCTGTCCTTTCCTCATTGTGTATTCTTATCATCTTTGTCAAAAATCAATTGACAAAATACATGCACTTATTTTTGGCCTCTCTATTCTGTCCCATTGGTCTATGAGTCTGTTTTGTGCTAGTACCAAGCTGTTCTGATTACTGTAGCTTTGTAGTAAGTTTTGAAATCATGTAGTGTGGTGCTTCCATCTTTTTGTTCAAGGTGTTTTGGCTATTCAGGCTCTTTCATAGTTTCAAAGGAATTCTTTCCATTTCAGTAAAAAAAATTCACTGAGATTTTGATAGGGATTGCATTGAATTTGTAGATGGCTTTAAGTAACATGGACATTTAAAAAAATATTAATTCTTCTAATCTATGAACATAGGACTTAGGTATTCGCAAATTTTTGGTATTGTAAAAAGCACTACATATTCCTATTTTTTACTGTACTTTAAATTTACTTATAAATTCCTAAAAGTGATATTGTTGGGTCATAGAGGTTTGAAAACAATGTCCACTTTTAAATGCAGTTAGAGGCCGAGAGCATTGTAAGAATTTCTACCGATGCCACGCACTTAAGACCCCCAGGCAAACTGCTGTTTAATCAGTTGAGAGAGCCCCACACGCTGTGTAAAAAGTGGGCATCGTCTGTGAGGGCCAGCAGTTCGTCTTCTTCCACTGGCCTGCGTGGAAGCCCGCAGCTCGGAAGAGTGCGTGAGGAGCCCTCGCGATGGAGGGGCGCTGGGGCCGGCGGCAGCGCTGTCGTCGCTGGGACACACTGCGGCGCCCGGGACCAACCCGATCACTGCGTGGTCTCCTTGCCCGCTAATGAAATACGATGCCACGTCTGGGGTAGGGGTATTTGAGAGCACCCAGGAATGACAAAATGGAGAAAATGAAAAGTAAATTCAAGAGAAGGAAACATCCAGGACTACATGACGGGCCAGCTTCCTGCTCCTGAGCTGCTTGGTTGTTAGCCAGCAGCCTGGGCCGCCGCAGAGCCGCGCGCTCGGGAATTCCCCCAGGCCCGAGCTGTGTCTCCCTTACTCCCAGGCCTTTACCCACCAGTGCTGTCAGACGCTTTGCCTGGCCTTCCGTACTCTGCTTTCCCCTCATCTGTCTCCATCCTGCTGTCCTAGCGCAAAACTCTCCATTCGGTCCAAACGGCTTTCCCGTATCCCAAACAAGCTGTGTGTGTGTGGAAAGACCTCGGGGCTTGGAGTCCTAAGATATGGATTCAGACGCTGGGTCTGCCATTGTTTTACTGGGTAATTTTGGGCAAAATACTTAATCTTGCTGAGTCTCAGTTTCCTCAAGTGTAAAATAAAGATAATAAAACCTAATTTAAAAAAAGAAACAACCTCATTCACTCTATTGTTATATAGATGTTAAACCAGACCACAGAAGATGCTGGTACAATGCAGAGTGTGAAGTGAGTGTTTGCAGGAGGGCCTTGCTTGTCTCAGCCTCTGAGCCTTTGCTCCAATCTGTTCTCTTTCTGGAAAAGGCTTCTTCACCTGAATTCTACCCATCCATCAGAGCAAGCTCAGATTTTACCCTTCCAGAAAGCCTTTCCTTGCAAATACTAAGTGTTACCCCTAGGCCGTTAATTTGGCATTTGTTGCCTATCAACCAATGAATGGATAAAGATGTGTTTTTTTTTTAATACAATGGAGTACTACTCAGCCATAAAGAAGGGTAAACTTCAGACATTTGTAGGTAAATGGATGCACCTGGAGACCATACTCTTAAGTGAAATAAATTGGACACACATGTGTAAATATCACATTGCTTCTCTGGTGTGAGAAACCGAAAGTGGACCAAAATGTGATATTGTGAAATAGGAAGAAAATGTTCAAATGGGGAAAGGAACAAGGGAGAGGGGAGTTGGAGGGGAAGGAAGGGAAAAACACAAAATGAGAAAAGAAGGAAAAAATGGAAACAAAGCTTTTGTAAATAAGGAGGGAAGAGGGGTTGAAAGGAGGGTAAGAGAATGGGAAAAAAAAAGAATCAAGGTATCATGTACAGGTACAAATTCTGTATGATGAATGTGAGCATTACGTATACCTAAAATGTACCAATAAACTTCATTTTAAAAATGTGGCATTTGTCTATACCACCTGGTACTGGCCATGATTTTACTGTGTATTTATCTATCTTCTGCAAGTACCCTGTCGAAGGACAGAAACCAGCCAGGCGAGGCACAAACCTACAATCCCAGCAGTCTGGGAAGCTGAGGCAGGAGGATTGAAAGTTTAAGGCCAGCAAGGGTAACATAGTGACTTAGTGAGACCCTGTCTCAAAATAAAAAATAAAAAACAGATTGGGGGTGTATCTCAGTGCAAAGGGCCCCGGGTTCAATCCTCAGTACTGGGGGCGGGGAGGGGGGGAAGGACAGAAACCAAACCTGCTGCTGCTTTTCCCACCCCACATTTTACCCCTTGGCATCGAGAATACTTTACACAGCCGGGCATGGTGGTGCGCACCTGTAATCCCGGTGCTCGGGAGGCTGAGGCAGGAGAATGGCCATGAGTTCGAGGCCAGCCTGGACCGGAAACTGATCCGGATGCACTGGTTACAGAGCTCACACTCTCAGCCTCCTCCACATCTCATGCTGATGAGCATCTCCTTCTCTGCAGCGATGTTACCACTGAAGTTGAGTTTCCTTGCCTAAGAAGAAAATCCTGGTGTTGGCGGATATGGGAAGCACCTATAGAAAACTGTTCTGTGTTTGTGGAAGCATGAAAGAAATGCACATGGCATCCTGATTCTAGGGGAAGTGCTCCCAGTGAGAACCTGGATAAATTCTCTCTTTCTTTCCTTTCTTAATGAGACAAGGTCTTGTTATATAGCTCAAGCTGGCCTCACACTCTCAGCAATCCTCTTGCCTCAGCCTCCTGAGTGCTGGCCCGATCAGTTAGCGCACGGTACTTATAGAAATGGTGCCCCCTCTGCACTTGTGACCTTCTTCTGTCCCCACCCTTTGAGGCTCAAAGACTTTTGCTCCAAAGCCTTGCTGTATCTCCCCAGGTGGCGTTGTCCTCAGTCACCTTCCTGGAACCAGCGTCTCTCCAGCAAAGGGCACAACTCTCACCATAGCTAAAGCATCCCGGGTGCTCCACATAGAAGGGTCCGAAGGGCTCCTTCTCACACTGCCCAGCTCCCCATATGCTTCGCCCCCGGCCGCGTGGTTCCTCTGACTCAGGGACATGTGACTTCGAAGAGCTCACCTGTGTCTAAGGAGGAGTTGTGTCCCTCAGCCGCCTTGGTCACTGAGTGGGTGAGCAGCAGCCAATCTGCCCAGAGCGTAAGTCAACACTTTGTCCCCGAAAAACTCTTGGAGGCCAAATGAATCTGGGCTTAGCTACCCCCCAGATCCTGTCAGCAACAACTGCTGCGACTCAGCTCTGCCCCGCAGTGCCCCCTCCATGGCACGTGGGCGTGCGGTCAACCTTGCTGGGTCGCTCCTAGATTCACCTGCTATATTGTACACCGGTTGAGACCTCTTCCTAGGTGACATCCCAGGCTAGGGGATCACAGGCAAGGTAACGAGTCTTCTCATAATTTTTCCCAACCTATTTCCCACTGAAAGCCCTGCTTTCTCACACCAACAGGCCGCACGTCAGCCACAGACCCCAGGTGGCACAGACTCAAGTATTCTCAATCATGTTGTGAAACAAGTGTTAGCAGAAATGTTGACTTAGCAGTGATTTAGACCTACTCTAATTGTTCTGGGCCAAAAGTGGGAGTTTGGTCTCAATTCATGTCCTATTTTAGTAGCTTGTTACACATAATCGCAGGGAGAATATGCCTTTATCTTCAGTGGGGCTCTGACCTACCCACCTCAGGCAGGGAAGCCCTCGCCTGCTTTCTGCTAATTTCCCCACACACACTGTTGGTTCTCAAATACCAAGAGTTCAGACATCTCTCCTCCAAAGATCTTAACCTTGGGACTTCTGCATTTTTCCTGATTTCTCCACACCCCCCAGCTGTTCCTTAGCATAGCATCAACTTGGTAAATGAAATAAACAAATATTTACAGAGCGAGGGAGGAGGGAAAGATGCGGTGAGGGACAGCTGTGATTACTGACCCATCCTGCCCCTGCTTTCCCTCAGTAGGAGTGGTTTGGGGGACAAGCTCATAATGCAGTGAAGAAAAGTTTTGTTTCTTATGCTTTCCTAAAGACCAGTCATGAACAGTTGGAATTTGAAGTTTTAAAAAAATACATTTTTTTAGCATCAAAAGAAAAGCACTTAGGTATAAATCTAACAATACATACAGGATCTCTATGTGCAAAACCACATAACATTGGTGAAAAAAGTCTGAATAAATGGAAAGACATTCTGTTGTTACACAGCCAGCATAGAAAAATCAATTGTTTTCCTATCTATCAGCAAAAAACAACTGGGATTTGACATTTAAAAAGAGATACCACTCATTTATAAGCCTTCGTTCTTTAGAGTCACATGGCCCATGTGAGTACCTCAGCGTGGTCATTAGCAGTTTCAACCCGAAAACGACCATGCAGGAGCCTAGGTCCCAGCCACAATTTCTCGTCCAAATGGTGCTTTGTATGCCTCTAATTACCCCTGGATTCCTCTCAGGCATTATTGGTACTATTTGTCAAGTCTTTTCTTTTCTCTAAGCCTCTTTCATTCATACAGCAAATTTTTTCTCAGGGACTTCCTTTCCTCTTTCTTTTTCTTTCTTTCTTTCTTTCTTTCTTTCTTTCTTTCTTTCTTTCTTTCTTTCTTTCTTTCTTTCTTTCTTTCTTTCTTTCTTTCTTCCTTCCTTCCTTCCTTCCTTCCTTCCTTTCTTTTGTCTTTCTGTCTTGTTTTTTTTTTCTTTTTTGTAGTACTGAGGATTGAACTCAGTCCCTTTGCACTGAGCTATGTCCCCAGTCCTTTTTATTTTATTATTTTATTTTATTTTATTTTAAAATTTGAGACAGGGTCTCACTAAGTCACTAAGTTGTCCAAGCTGGGTTTAAACTTTCGATCTTCCTGCCTCAGCCTTCCAGAATGCTGGGATGAAGGTGTGCGCCACCACACCTGGCTCCTTCCTCCTTTTCTAACCTCCCTGCCTCCGTGGATGCCAGCTGGTTACCTTGCTTTGGTCTCACAGCACCTCCAGCCCACCGCATATCCTCCACCTCTGTGACCCAGTGGCTGTCTCCAGCCGTGGTGCGGCTACTCTGCTCTTCTTTCCCCCTCACCTCTGCTCCTCCTCGGCCCTCCCCATGCCCAGGTCGAGTCTCTGAGAGCACACTTGTGGACAATTCTTGCTTAAAGTATTTTCTGAGACAAATATTTGTGTATGTGAAGCCCACATTTGCCATATGGCTTTCTTACTTCCCAGCCAGAGGAACTCTCAAATTCATATATTTTGGGGGAAATGAAGTTTTCCCCAGATGGCCTCTCCAAAGCACCATAGAAGGTCAGGGTTTGTGTGTTCCTTCAAAGGTCCTGGGCAGAGGTTAGAATTACTCATGTTTTCCTGCTCCTTCCAGCGGTCATTTTGTCCATGCACCTGATGATGGGATACAACCTGACTCTTAGCTAAAAACACACCAGAGTTCGAGGGAGATGTGGAGCCATAAACTGGTGTCCCCAGGGAGGCAGAGAAGCCTGCCCGGTTGCTCAAATAATTTCAGACCAAAGGCAGAGAGGGAAAGAGCAGGAGCAGTAGAGAGATGATGAGCCAGGTGTGCGACAAGATTCTCTAGCCATTCTTAGCCCTAGAAGGAGGTGGGGTCACCCCACATCTCTACTGGGAAACATATTTCCCCTTTTAAATCAAGAAAGAGAAAAAAAAACAACAACACAGCCCCAAATAGAGAATGTTTTCTTTTGTAACTGGAAGCAAACAGCACTGATGGATTTCACAGCTGCCTGCCAGCACAGAGGAGCAGCACGCGCAAACATTTTTTGAGATCGCCACATGTACACATGTACAGTATACTAGGTCAAACTATAAATCTAGGAATAAAAGAACAAATAAACAAGTTTCTGCTTTTTCTAGGCTTCTGCATGCAACATCAGCTAAATTAAACTCTGAAGCAGAGAAATCTGCACTCCAAGAAGGCGGGTTTCCCCTGAGTCAAGTCAAAACCTCCCTCTGGTAGGGAAAGAAGGTGTCATTCTAGATTAACTGGCTGATAGCTGACCAGGTCCAGGCCACCAGGCTGGGCCTGGCCAAGGCTTCTTGTGTCCTAGCTAAGCAGACTCCGAGGCTGTGTGGCAGGTTCACCTCAGGCCTGCCATTGACTCGATCTTTGACCCCAGTAAATCATTTAATATGCCATGTGCCTTTGTCCATATGTTAATGTTTGGTGTCATTGGGATGAGAATTCCAGCAAGTCTGGGCCTGCAGCCACGAGGGGTCTTTCCCCGTGGAGCTCCTAGGAAGAGCCTTCCAGACAGTGGTATTGCAGAGGGGCTGAGGGATCCGGAGGAACCAGACTGAGATGCCCACAGATGGTCAGCGCAGCCTTGCCTCGGCTGTGGCTGAGGAGAAGCAGGAATTTGTTCTCAGTGAGCAAAACTGTCACAAAGCTTTTGTGATCAGTTTGCCTCAGGCAAGAAACCCCCCAGAGCGTAGTCAGCAGAATGCTGGATCCACCATCACTCTAATTATGTGACTTTGAGCATGTCACATAGGCCAAGCTGGTTTCACTAAATCAATGAAAAGGCTGGAACTAAAAATTTTTAGTAGATTGAATAGAATGGAAAATGTCAGCACTTATTCCATAGTAAGGATTACTACATACGTGTGCATGTGTTTCCTGAAATCACAATAACAATAAAGTTCTCACTATGGGTAAGAAGTTTTCAAGCCAGCAGCTTAGCCCATAGCATTTGATCTCCTCATCTATGTCTGGGCTGCAAGGTCAGGGCCAGCGTCCCCAGGGAAGAAGTGAAGGAAACACAGAATAACATAGCAAAGAACTAGGAGGCCTCCTTCCAGATGGAAGGACAGCAAGTGTGGGAAGATCCTGAAGGAGGAGAAACTGAGCCAGCAAAGATCTCTGCAAGGGTGAGTGAAATGACAGTGGAGATCCTTGGAAACCTCAGAGAATTACTTAAATGTGGCTAGCAGCCAGGCACAGTAGCACACACCCATAATCCCAGGTAATAGGCTGAAACAGGAGGATCGCAGGATGGAGTCCAGTTTGGGCAACATAGTGAGGCACTGTCTCAAAATAAAAAGACTGAAAGTGCAGGGGCTCTTTTATCAACTTTTTTAAAAAATTTAGTTTGACTCCATTTCATTGATTTCATGACCAGTTCAAGTCTGGGGCTCAATGGTATCATGCCCCCTGGGCTACACAGTGACTTCAAGGCCAGCCTGAACTACATAGCAAGACCACCCTAATTTAAAAAGAAAAAGGAAAAAGGGCAGCACAGCATTGTTTAAAAGAGGAAGTATAAATGTGCCCCAATGATGAGTCCCATTTTTTTTGAGCATCCATTCAATGACTAATTTGCCAGGCACTGTTCTAGGTTCTAGGGCACAGCAGTCAATGTGCCAGGACTGCCACCTTCAAATGCCTTCCTCTCAGCCAAGGCCATAATCACATAAAACTAACTTCAGAGCACAAAAAGTGCTACTGGGAAAAATAAGGGTTGGGGGGAGACAAGGGGATGATGGAGGTAGGGGAGGTGTTCTAGATGGAAAGCAGGGCTCTCTTGGAGTGAAACCCTGAGCTAAATAAAATACCTGCTGCTCTCTGATGATGGGACCTCAGATACACCACCTACATTTCAAGACTGTTCCTACCATTAAAGGATACGTATATGCATTTCACATGCTCCTCTGAGGAGGAAAAGATAAGGGACAGGAGGTCTGCAGTACAGCGCTAGCCTGAACAGTGTTAAAGAGTAAATTTTGGAACAATTGTTAAGTAGCAGGATGTCCGCTGCAGTGTTATTAAAGATATTAGGAAGATATGTAGAAAGATAAAGAAGAGAGGGTGTGGAGGCACACACCTGTAATCCCAGCACTCATGAGACTGAGGCAGGAGGATCACTGCGAGTTTGAGGCCAGCATGGGCTACAAAGTGAATTCAAAGCCAGCCTGAACTGCAGAGTGAGACCCTGTCTCAAAAAGACAAAAAAAAAAAAAAAAAAAGAAAGAAAGAAAGAAAAGATGAGGAACATGAAAGAGAAAGTGGGGCTTCTACTTTCAGACAGGCTGGAGAAACCCCTCCAAGAGTCTCCACTGATCTTGAGCTCCATCAGTTTGGTCCTCCAGGAAGCAGGTACTCAGACAGGAAGGTGTGCAAGCAGCTGGGGCGAAGGTGGCACAGGAGGTGTGAAAAATACAAGAGAGAGGAAGCAGAACTGGGAAGGAAAGGCCTCAGACCGTGCTGTAGCTGAATGTGTCCAAGTCTCCTTTTTAAGTCTGAATCATATTCCATGATATGGATGCACACATTGCACTTATCTACATGCCTGGTCTTCTTTTGCCCATTTTTTTTTTTTGTGGGTACCGGGGGGTCGACCTCAGGACCTCGCGCGCCAGCAGGCGCCCGTGCCGCTGAGCGATATCACCAGCCCCTTTTTCGTATGTGGGTTCCGGGAGTTGAACTCGGGCCCTCGCGCTTGCCGGGCAGGCGCTTAAGCCACTGAGCCATCTCACCGGCCCTCTTTTGCCCATTTTTTAACTGGGTTGTTTGTTTTTGTTGTTGTTGCTGTAGAGTTATAGGAGTTCTTTATATAGTCTGAATATTAGCTCCTTATCAGAGATGTGACTTGCAAATATTTACCAAAATGTGACTTTTTAAAAGTTAGAAGTACTGGACATGTTGGCACACTCCTATAATCCCGGCACTCTGGGAGGCTGAGGCAGGCATATGGGAAGTTTAAGCCTAGCCTGGGCAATTTAGTGACTTAACAAGACACTGTCTCAAAGTTAAAGAGGGAAGCGGGGAGGTAGAGACAGAGAGACTCTATAACTCAATATATGAAAGCTCAGGACTGCAGAATCCAGCTCTGTGATTAGACAGATGAAGTCATTTTCCCCCTCACTAGTTACAGAATCTTAGGTTTTTTACTTAACCTTTTTAAGACTCTGTTCCTTCATCTTTAAAATGGAATATTAGAACCCATACATTACAAGGTTCATGTAAGGATTAATTGAGATAACATGTGTAAAACATTTAAGGTAGCATTTAGCATGAAGAAAGAACTCAGAAAAAGGGCCGGTGAGATAGTTCAGTGGCATAAGCACCTGCCTGGCAAGCGCGAGGTTCTGAGTTTGACTCCCAGAACCCACATAAAGGAAAAAAAGGGCCCGTGATATCGCTCAGCGGCACAAGCGCTTGCTGGCAAGTGCGAGTTCCTGAGGTCGACTCCTGGTACCCACATTAAAAAAAAAAAAAAGAAGAACTCAAGAAAAGTTGACAAGGGGCCGGGGATATAGCTCAGTGGCACAGCACCTGCCTGGCAAGTACGAGGTCCTGAGTTCAATTCCCCGTACCGGAAAAAAAAAGGCGACAAGGCCCTGGAGGAACACTGCCCCCCCAACCCAAGCAGGCGGGTCAACACTGGATGAGTGGTGCTCCCCCACCCCCATGAGCAAGAAGACCTGCACCAGATGACCAGCAACCCTCCCCGGACAAAGAGCAAGTAGCCCTGTGCTGCAGGGTGTCCCCCACCACAAGGGCAAGCAGCCTGTGCAGGATGCCCCTTCCCAGGAAAAGGCCACAAACTCCCAGCAGCCTCTACACTTTTCTTCCCCTTGGCATGGGGCAGCAGAGGTGAGGACTAGCCAACTGACCCGCTCCTGGCATAGGATAACACCCAGGGAGAGAAGGAGCAACCAGACCCCATGACTACTGATGTTAAGTCCAACAATCCACTTGAACCCCTGCCCTGAAGCCTACATCAAGCAGAGACCAGAGGGCTCTTTGTGTTTCTTATCTACCAGTGGGAGCAAGGACAGGCCTTGGGTTGGACAGTAACCACAGCCTGGGGTGAATGGACAGAGGGGCCTCTGGTGCAAGCAGGGCACCTCATAACCTGTAGGCCCTAAAGCTGGGTGGAGAAAACTGTGACTGACTGGATCCCAAGACTGAAGATCTTGAAAAGATGGCGGATCTGTAAGAAGCAGTCAGTGAACCTCTCCAAAAGTCACCGTCCGGACACTGGAATATAGTGACTGGAGGAGGACAAGAAAGAGGGAAGTGGCTCCCCTGGACCCAGGAAAGATCCGAAGCACAGTTTGGGGCCCACGGAGAAAGTGAAGAGAGAAACTCCAACAAAGAAGAAGGAGGTGGCCTCCGGTGCCTTTTCCCAGTGTCGGAACCCTGGAGACAGAAGCGGTTCAAATCTGCAGACCCGCAGTGACAGCCGGCGCCCCCGGGGGCCTCCGCGGAGGAACGCAAGAAGCGGCGGTGCAGAGAAGCAGTGGCCGTGAAGGACACACTGACTGGCCGTGAGTGCTGACGCCCGGGCGTCCCGCGCGAGAGAGCGACTAGCCGGTCGCCATTGGGGGGGGCAGCAGCTGAACTCGAAACTCAGGGCGGCTGCCACTCCATCCACGGCTCCAGCGGGGACCTCTGCGGAGGAACGCAAGACGCCGCAGTACAGAGAAGCACCAGCTGAGAGGGATGCACTAACTGGTGCTTTTCTTCCAGGTATCCCAAGACTGAGATTGTCTAAGGATCACAGAAAATACTGTGGCACAGAACCAAAGAACCAAGGACTGGGCCAAACAGGCAGCAACTTCTTATCTCCAACAAATTGAAGAGGTAGGATCTTGCAGCAGGCTCAAAACCCAAAAGTAAGCTACACCTGGAAGATACCTCAGAGAAGCAGTCATCTCCTAAGAGTTTGAAATAGCAATAAAGCAATAAAGCAACCTACAATAGGCAATTTACAAACATCACCCCAGGAATTAAACTAAAGAAAGAAAAGAAAATGAAATGACACTTAAACAAGATGAAACCCTGCACATCTCGTTCACCAAAGGCAAACCCAGGGGGCAGTGAGGTGCGACAAACCAAAAGCCACCCACCTGACATCACTGAAGTGGTAACAACAAAGCAGTTGAATGAGGCTGTGGAAAAATTTAAATCAGAAATAATTTCTCAAATGACTGCAGAGATAATGTCCACAATGAAGACCATGCTTAAGGATGCTAGAGCATATACAAACAAAAAAATAGACGAGCTTAAGAAAATGATGGAAGCCATGAATGCTCAGCATAGGAAGAAATGGAATCCATAAGGCAGATTCAAGCAGATATCCGGAAGAACACAAAGTCCATTGAAAGTATTTGTAGCAGATTAAGCCAATGTGAGGACAGGGTCTCAGATATAGAAGACAGACTTGCGATTAGTGATCATGAAAAGAAAGAATTCTTAAAAATAGCAAGGGACAATGAAAAATCAATCCAGCAGCTGCTAGATGATGCAAAGAAGAATAACAAGATTGATTGGAATCAATGAAAAAGCAGGAGATAGCATAAATGACATCAGAACACTCTTCACACACATTATAACAGAAAATTTCCCTGGTAGAGAAAAAGAATTTGACATTCAGATAAGTGAGGCTTATAGAACTCCATTTAACCATGATCAAAAAAAATCCTCAGCCAGACATATCATAGTCAAGATTCCAGAAATTCAACACAAGAGTAGAATCTTAAAAGCTGTTAGAGAAAAGAAACAAATCACCTATAAAGGAAAGCCCATCAGAATCACAGCGGACTTTTCAGCACAAACCCTCAAGTCAAGAAGAGTTTGGAATGATGTATTTCAAGTTCTAAAGGAAAATAACCTTCAACCCAGATTGATGTACCCCGCAAAACTATCTTTCAAAACTGAGGAAGAAATAAAATACTTCCATGACAAAGAACATCTGAGAAAATTTATAACCACTAAACCAGCACTCCAAAATATTTTGAAGGACATTCTAGAAAGGGATAATAAGGACTACAACTCCAGGAACCCCAACAGAAGGAATCCACCAGGCAAGGCAAACAATTAAAGAGAGGGAGGGAAAAAAAATAAAAAGAGGGGGAACCAACAACAGGAAAATAACATGACAAGGATAAGTCAATACATATCAGTTTTAACCATCAATGTTAATGGTCTCAATTCACCAATCAAAAGGCACAGACTGGCAAATTGGATCAAGAAGCAAGATCCAACAATATGCTATATACAAGAAACACATTTAATTCAAAAAGAAATTCATAGACTGAAAGTCAAAGGATGGAAAACAATACTCCATATAACAGGAACCCAGAAAAAAGCAGGGGTTAGCTATTCTTTTTGCAGACAAAAAGCCAAATCAAGCCAAGAATGATTCAGAGAGATAAAGAAGGTCACTACATCCTTGTAAAGGGAAAAATCCAAGAGAAAGAGATAACAATCATAAATATATATGCAACAAATACTATATAAAACAAATATTAATGGACATGAAAAATCAAATAAGCACTAATACAATTGTATTGGGGGATCTCAATACTCCACTGACACAAAAAGACAGATCAACTAGACAAAAAATCAACAATGAAATATTAGAACTGAACCAAACTTTGGAACAAATGGACTTAGTAGATGTCTACAGAGTGTTCCACCCCACAACATCAGAATACACATTCTTCTCAGCTGCACATGGAACATTCTCCAAAATAGACCACATACTAGCTCATAGAACCTGCTTAAGTAAATGCAAAGTAATTGAAATTATCCCACGTATATTATCAAATTATAGTGCAATGAAATTGGAAACCAATGGCAAAAGAAACCACAAGAACTTCCTAAAAACATGGAAATTAAATAGCACCCTATTGAACAACCAATGGGTCAGAGATGAAATTAAAGAAGAAATTAGACAGTTTCTGCAACTGAATGATAATGACAGTACAACATACCGGAACGTATGGGATACAATGAAAGCAGTCCTAAGAGGGAAATTTATAGCATTAAATACCTATATCAGGAAAACAGAGCAAGCACAAATAAACAACCTAGTGGTGGACCTCAAACTTCTAGAAAAAGAAGAGCAGGCTAAGCCAAAAGCTCGGATAAGGGAGGAAATTATAAAGATCAGAGCAGAAATTAACATATTAGAGACTAAAAAACTATACAAAGAATCAACGAATCAAAGAGTTGGTTCTTTGAAAGATTAAATAAAATCGACAAACCCTTATCCAACCTTATTGAAAAAAGGAAAGAAAGTACTCAAATCCACGCAGTTAAGAATGAAAAGGGTGATATCACAACAGACCTGTGGAAATCCGGAAGATCATCTACACCTACTTGGAAAACTTGTATTCTAATAAGATGGAAAATGCAGAAGAAATGGACAGATTCCTAGATACATATGAATTACCAAAGCTCAACCAAGAAGATATAAAAATCCTAAATAAGCCAATAACAATCAATGAAATCAAAGATGTAATTAAAAACCTCCCAACAAAGAAAAGCCCAGGCCCTGATGGATTCACTGCTGAATTCTACAAGAAATTTAGAGAACACCTAACACCACTACCTCTCAAACTCTTTAATGAGATTGAAAGGGAAGCAATACTCCCAAATTCATTCCTGGAAGCAAGTATTACCCTGATATCAAAACCAGAGAAGGACCCAGCTAAGAAAGAGAACTACAGACCAATCTCCCTAATGAACATAGATGCAAAAATCCTCAATAAGATACTGGCAAACAGAATGCAGCAAATAATCAAGAAGATTATATACCATGACCAAGTTGGATTCATCCCAGGGATGCAGGGATGGTTCGATGTATGTAAATCAATAAATGTAATACACCATATTAACAGAACCAAGGACGAAAATCATATGATCATCTCAATAGACACAGAAAAAGCTTTTGACAAAGTCTAGCACCCATTCATGATAAAAAGCCCTACAGAAAATTGGAATAGATGGTCTTTATCTCAATCTGATAAAAGCTATCTATGACAAACCAACAGCCAATATCATACTAAATGGACAAAAACTGAAAGCCTTCTTTCTAAAATCAGGAACAAGACAAGGATGTCCACTGTCCCCACTCTTATTCAACACAGTCCTGGAAACTTTAGCCAGAGAAATTAGACAAGACAAAGCAATAAAAGGAACAATGATTGGAAAGGAAGAAGTTAAACTATCATTATTTGCAGACGACATGATACTCTATGTAGAAGACCCCAAAAACTCCACTAAAAAACGGCTAGATTTAATAAGCAAATTCAGTAGTGTAGCTGGATACAAAGTCAACACTCAAAAATCAATAGCCTTCCTAGACACAAATAACAAACTCACTAAAAGAGACATTAGGGAAACAACACCTTTCACAATAACATCCCAAAAAATGAAATACCTAGAAATCAATCTCACAAAGGAGGTAAAAGACCTCTACACTAAAAACTACCATTCTCTGAAAAAGGAGATTGAAGAGGATATCAGAAAATGGAAAGATAGCCCTTGCTCTTGGGTCGCAAGAGCCAACATAGTGAAAATGGCCATACTTCCAAAATTGTTATACAGATTTAATGCAATTCTGATCAAAATTCCAACAACATATCTCACAGAATTACGGAAAACAATCCTAAAATTCATCTGGAACCAGAAGAGACCTAGAATAGCAAAGGCAATTCTGGGCAACAAAAGCAAGGCAGGGGACATCACAATCCCTGATTTGAAATTATACTATAAAGCTACTGTGATAAAAACAGCATGGTATTGGAAAAAAAAAAAACAGACCTGGAGATCAATGGAACAGATTAGAAGATGCAGAAACAACTCCAGACATACTAAGCCACCTTATCTTTGACAAAGGTGCCAAACACATTCACTGGAAAAAAGATAGCCTCTTTAATAAATGGTGCTGGAAAAATTGGCTCTACACATGCTGAAGATTAAAATTAGACCCATATCTTTCACCGTGCACTACACTAAATTCAAAATGGATCAAAGATCTAAATGATAAAACAGAAACACTAAATTTCCTGGAAAGTAGAATAGGTAAAACTCTTGAAGACATTGATGCAGGCAAAGACTTTATGAATAAAACCCCAATGGCACAGGAAGTATCACAAAGAATCAACAACTGGGATCTCATCTTATTAAAAAACTTTTGGGCCGGTGAGACGGCTCAGCGGCTTAAGCGCCTGCCTTGCAAGCGCGAAGGCCCGAGTTCGACTCCCGGATCCCACATACGAAAAAGGGGCCGGTGATATCGCTCAGCGGCACGGGTGCCTGTTGGCACGTGAGGTCCTGAGGTCGTCCCCCCGGTACCCACAAAAAAAAAAAAAAAAAAAAAAAAAAAAAAACTTTTGCACAGCAAGAGAAACCACCAACAGAGTGAAGAGATAACCCACAACGTGGGAAAAAATGTTTGCCAGCTATTCCTCAGACGAAGGATTATTATTGAGAACATACAAAGAACTCAAAAAAATCAGACCTCCCAAATTTAAAGACCCACTCCAAAAATGGGCATCTGAGATGAATAAACACTTCTCAGACGAAGAAATACAAATGGCAAATAAATATATGAAAAAATGTTCAACATCACTAGTCGTTTGAGAGATGCAAATTAAAACAACACTGCGATTCCATCTCACCCTAGAAAGAATGGCTATTATCAAGAAATCAACTAATAACAGATGCTGGAGGGGCTGTGGGGAAAAAGGAACCCTTTTCCACTGTTGGTGGGAGTGTCGACTGGTGCAGCCACTGTGGAAATCAGTGTGGAGATTCCTCAAAAAACTAGGATTGGAGGTCCCATTTGACCCAGCTATTCTCCTTCTGGGTATCTTCCCAGAAGAATTAAAAACATCGTACCACAGCGATATATGTGCACCCATGTTTATAGCAGCACAATTTGTAATAGCTGGATCGTGGAAACAACCCAAATGCCCATTAACCAAGGAATGAATAAAAAAAGATGTGCTATTTTTATACAATGGAGTACTACTCAGCCATAAAAAAAGATAAACTGGAAACTTTTATAGGTAAATGGATGCAACTCGAGAAAATACTCACAAGTGAAATAAACCGGATGCACATTTGTAAACATCGTATTGTCTCCCTAGTATGAAAATGCGATTTCACTGTGACTATTCCATTCCTTAGTCTTCTATTTTTACCTAGCTTTTACGTGGCTTAATCTTATACTGAGTAATGTTTTTCTCCAAAAGGTATTTGTATATTCTCTAATTCTTGAGTTTGTTAATACATGAGAATGTTTACTTGTTGTCTTTAAAAAATAAATAAAATTGAAAAAAATAAATAAAAATAAAAAATAAAAAATTAAAAAAATTAAAAAAAAGACTGAAGGTCTTGGAAATAAATCACTCATTCAAAAACACAGGATTTTTTTTCTTTGACTAAATCTTTTTTTATTTTACTCTTTTTTATTATTTTTTATCTTTCCTTTATTGAGTTTTCTAGGGTTTGGAGGTTTTTACTCCCTTTTTTTTTCCCCTCTTTTGGTTTTTTCCTTTCCTTTTCTCTTTTCCTTTTCAACTTTTTCCTCCTCTTCTTTCTTACCTTTATTTTATTTGCTATACGTTGCTCTCTGATTATCTTTTTTCTTCTTTTTCTTGTTCATTTCCTGTGATTGTTTTCTAACACTATTAATTTTGTTTTACTTCTCAATAGGAGCCCCATATCAGGTTCCTCTCCTCCTTCTCATATCCCAGTGATTAATTCCACAAATTTTGCTCTTTTCATTATCCAGTTCTCCATCACTCTACCTTTACTAGTATACCCACTAAGCTATATGAATCTCTAGATAGCTAGTTCACTGTACATTATTGCCGTTGAATACTGTTCTATTGTTAGTAGAGGTAAAGTTGTTCCATTTAGTAGATTTTTACTATGGGTCATGGTAGTAATCACACTATGGGTCATATTTGGTTTGTCTTGGCATGCACACTATAATTATACATCTCTAGTCTGTGGTCAAGGGCAGTACATTATTGGTCCTTAGAATTTGTCAATACTCAATTTGATGATATAATTGATGTTAAATTTGATGACATAATTAATGCTGATTTTATTACTATAGCAAAGGTGACATAGTTGTTGCTATTAATTGGTTTTCTTGTGATGCAAATATCTGGATTGTCTTGGAATCATTCACATTCCTAGGGAACTGGGTAGTGTGCCAAATATGCTGCAATCTCCCATCCCAAGTAAATAGAAGTGGTTGAATCCTGGGTGTTTTAGTTACTTTTCTCATTGCTGAGACAAAATACCCAAAATCCAAAGTTAAAGGATGAAGGGTTTATTTTAGCTCATAGTTTGTAGAGGTTTCAGTCAATAGCTAGCTGGCTCTCAGGCAGGGTGGCATGGCAGAGGGGCATGGCAGAGGAGAAACAGTCCATGATGTTGTAGGTAGGAGGCTGTGTAGCAGTAGAAGCAAGCCTTCCTTTCCCTTTTATTCCATTCAGGCTACAAGCCTATTGGTTGGTGCCATCAACACCCCAGGCAGGCCTTCCCATTATCCACACCCAAAATGATGCCAAACTAATCAGTAGACTAATTTAGTTATCACACACCCTTACTCCTTATCACACACCCTAGATCCAGCCATCTCCAAAAAGACCCATCTATGAGTACATGAGGCTTTGAGGAGGACATCTGCATATAAGCCATAACACTGGGACAGAGGCAAAGGGCAATAATTAGCCACATCCAGAGGACAACACTGAAAAGTAGACATTAACTGAAGAGGTCTCCATACCAAAACAGAGCTTGCAACTCCAATCAACCCACAAGCCTCAAAACATACACACAGAGGAAAAAAATGAGAGAAAGCAACATGAGAAGACAAACCAAAAAAATGCTGCCAAAGCCAGGCATGGTGGTGCATGCCTGTAATCCCAGCACTCGGGAGGCTGAGGCAGGAGGATCATCGTGAGTTTGAGGCCAACCTGGGCTACATAGTGAGTTCAAGTCCAGCCTGAACTGCAGAGAGAGACCCTGTCTCAAAAAAAAAAAAAAAAAAAAAAAAAGCCACCAAAATCTCCCAACTTCCCTAAAGCTGATCCATGGGTCATCAAAGCGGAGGAAACCAAAAACCACACAACCAAATGATTCAAAATGATATCAGAGGTGATAAAATAGATCAATAGGCATTTCACAAGTCACCAGAGGATATGAGTAATAAGATATTGGGCCAAATAAACAAAATGCTCAGCAAGTCCAGAGAAGACATTAATAAAAAGCTAGCAGAGCTAAACAAAATGATGCCAAACATGAATGACAAGCATAGAAAAGAATTACAGTCCATAAAAAGGCTCCAAATAGACATTCAGGAGTTTAAAGATTCTATCAAAAGTTTGGGCAGAAGTGTCTAATGTGAAAATAGAGAGTCAGAACTGGACTTTTGTCAGTGCCCAATTAATGAGAGAAACCTTAAAAATAAGAGAACATCAAAAATATGGGCCGGTGAGATGGCTCAGCGGCTTAAGTGCCTGCCCGGCAAGAGCGAGGGCCCGAGTTCGACTCCCGGAACACACATACGAAAAAAGGGGCCGGTGATATCACTCAGTGGCATGGGCGCCTGCTGGCACATGAGGTCCTGAGGTCGACCCCCCGGTACCCACAAAAAAAAAAAAAAAGAAAAATACATCCAACAGCTAATTACACAAAGAAAACTAATCTAAGATTAATTGGAATTAATGAAAAATCAGAAGACAGAACAAATGGTATTTTAAAAAGCTGTTTACTGAAATAATAGCAGACAACCTTCCAAGTAAGGGGAAGAATTTAACATACAGATAAGTGATGCAAATAGAATCCCAAATACTCATGATCAGAAGTGAACTTCACAACACATTGTAGTCAAAATCCCAGAAGTCCAGCACAAGAACAGAACTTTAAAAGTGGTTAGAGAAAAGTTATGAATCACTTATAAAGGTAAATTCATTAGAATTACAGCATACTTCTCAACAGAAACCTTAGATGTCAGGAGAGCTTGGAGTGAAGTGTTTCAAGCCCTAAAACAATTCCCAACCCAGGCTGATATATCTTGTAAAATTACCTTTCAAAATTGATGGAGAAATAAGATAGTTTCATGATAAAGAGCACCTAAAGAAATTCAGGACCACCAAACCAGCACTCCAAAAAATTCTGAAGGATATCCTAGAAAGAAAAAATGAAGTTAACAATGACTAAAGGTCTAATTGAATGAATACACCAGGTAGGGTAAGCAGTTAAGTAGAAGGGAAAAATAGAGAATCAGTAACAGGAAAATAAGACAATGAAAAGAATAAGTTGACACCTATCACTAGTAACTCTCAATGTGGATGGTCTCAATTCCCCAATCAAAAGACACAGACTTACAGAATGGATTAAGAAACAAAATCCAACAATTAGGGCCGGTGAGATACCTCAGTGGCATAAGCGCCTGCCTGGCAAGCATGAGGTCCTGAGTTTGACTCCCGGTACCCACATACAAAAAAAAAAAGGGTCAATGATATCGCTCAGCGGCATGGGCGTCTGCTGACGTGTGAGGTCCTGAGTTTGACCCCCGGTACCCACAAAAAAAAAACAACAATTGCCAGCTCAGTGGCACAAGTGCTTGCCTAGCAAGCACAAGGTCCTGAGTTCAATTCCTGGTACCAAAAAAAAAAAAAAATCCAACAATGTGCTGTATATAAGAAACACATTTAACCCAAAAAGAAGCTCATAGACTAAAAACCAAAGGATAGAAAACAATATTCCATGCAACAGAACCTAAGAAAAAGCAGATATAGCTATCCTTTATTCAAACAAAGTGGATTTCAAGCCAAAACTTATCAAAACAGATGAAGAAGGTCACTACATATTGGTTAAGAGAAAAATCCAATGAGAAGAGATAACAATGACTAACATATATGCTCCAAACAACAGTGCACCCAACTTCATAAAACAACTACTACTGGAAATAAAAGACCACATAAGCATAAACACAATTATAGTGGGAATCCTCAGTAGCCCACTATCACAAATAGACAGATCAATTAGACAAAAAATCGACAAAGAAAATCAGAGTTAAATAAAATCTTTGAAGATGAAGACTTAATAGATATGTATAGAGTGTTCCATCTAACAACAAAAAAAAATACACATTCTTTTCAGCAACAATGGAACTTTTTCCAAAATAGATTACATACTAGCCAACAAAGCAGCCTTAAGTAAATGCAAAAGAACTGAAACTATACCATGCATATTATTAGATCATAGTGCAGTGAGACTAGAAATCAATGACAAAAGAAACCACAGAAATTATGGAAACTAAACAATACACTCTTAAATAAACAATGTGTTACAGAAGAAATCAAGGAAGAAATAAGACAGTTTCTAGAACTAAATGATAATGCCAGTACAACATACCAGAACTTATGGTATGTTGCAATCCTAAGCAACAGTCTTAACTAGGAAGCAGTCCTAAGAGGGAAGTTTATAACTGTGAATGCTCATGTCACAAAAACAAAGTGAGCCCAAATAAATAACCTAATAATGTACCTGAAGGTCCTAGAAAAACAAGAACAATCCAAACTCAGTGCTAGTAGAAGGAAGGAAATTATAAACATCAGAGCAGAATGATGAAACCGAAACCAAATGAAATTCAGACAAAAAAAAATACAAAGAATCAATGAGTTGAAGAGTTTGTTCTTTGAAAGAATAAACAAAATAGAGAAATCCTTAGAAAATCTAACCAAAAAAGAAGGGAAAGAACCCAAATTTTTAGAAATGAAATGAGGTGAAATCACAATGAACAATAACAAAATAAAAACATGTATATTTCTCAAACATGTATATCAATAAATTTGAAAATACAGACGAAATGGATAGATTCCTAGATGTATATGAATTACCAAAACTGAACCAAGGAGATTTAAAAACCCTGAATAAGCCAATAACAGGCAATGAAATTGATGCTGTAATAAAAAAAAACCTACCTACTAAGAGAAGCCCAGGTCCAGATTGATTCACTGCTGAATTCTACAAAAATTTTAGGGAAGATTGAACATCAATACTCCTCAAGCTCTTTAATGAAACTGAAAGGGGACGTGTACTCCCAAAGTCATTCCTGGAAGCTACCATTACCCTGATTCCAATCTCTTTAGTGAACATAGATGCAAAAATCCTCAACAAGATACTAGCAAACAGAATGCAATGAATCATCAAAAAGTTCCTACATACATCATGACCAAATAGGCTTCATCCCAAGGATGCAAGGATGGTTCAACATATGCAAGTCAATAAATATAATTCACCACATAAACAGAACAAAAACAAAAATTGCATGATCATCTCAAGAGATGCAGAAAAAGCCTTTGACAAAATCATTTAATGATAAAAACACTGAAGAAAACAGGTATAGAAGGATCTTATCTCAATCTGATAAAAATCATTTATGACAAGCCTATTGCCAACATCTTATTAAATGGGAAAAAACTGAAAGTTTTCCCTTTAAATCAGAAACAAGACAAGGATGTCCACTATCATCACTCCAGTTAACATGTTCACAATGGGGTCATAATTCATGTCTTGCTGCCGGGTGGCTCTGATATGAATTTTTTTCTAATATTAATTTGATCATTCCTGCCAGCTGAACCACTGGTGGTATAAAAATGACTCTCCCACCAAACATTAATTAATATTTATATTTGGGCAGTAATTATTCAAATTCAAGCAACTAACTAGATTCAGTCCATTTATAGACTTTTTATCAATTTTATTAGTAAAAAGACTGATAAAAGTGATTAGAGCCATTTGTACCAGTGGTGGTTCAAGCTGGTGAGAATGTGTTAAACATAGTACTCAAAACACTAGCAAGGGGCCAGGGGTATAGCTCAGTGGCACAGCGCCTGCCTGGCATGCGCAAGGTCCTGAGTTCGATTCCCAGTTCAAAAAAAAAAAAAAAAACTAGCAAGAGCAAGTGCTAGCCAAAAATATAAATAAATAAAAGGGATATGTACAGGAAAGGAAAAAGTCAAATTATCATTGTTTGCAGATGATATTATTCTCTACACAGAAGACCCAAAAATTCTACCAAAAAACTCTTAGAAATAATAACCAAATTCAATAATGTAGCAGGGTACAAAATTAACACACAATAATCAATAGCCTTCCTGTATATACTAAGGAGCCTATTGAGGAGGAAATTAGGAAAAAAAATACCATTCACAATAGCACGAAGAAAAACTAATTACTTAGGAATTAACCTAACTAAGGAAGTGAAGGACCCCTACAACAACTACAGTATGCTGAAAAAGAAAATTGAAGAGGATGCCAAAAAATGGAAAGTTATCCCCTGTTCCTGAATAAGCAGAACCAATATAGTCAAAATGACCACACTTCCAAAATTGATAAACATTTAACACGGTCCCAATCAAAATACCAACAGCATTCACAGAACTTGAGAAAACAATCCTAAAATTCACATGGAACCAGAAGAAACACAGAATAACTATTGCAATCCTGGATAACAAGATCAAGCCCAGAGGCATCGCAATCCCAGAATTGAAGTTATATTACAAAGTTACAGTGATAAAAAAATAAAAAATAAAAAGAACAGCATGGTACTGTCACAAAAATAGACATGAGGATCAATGGAACAGAATAGGAGATGCAGAAACAACCCCAAGCACAATGAACTACTACTTGATCTTTGACCAAGGTGCCAAAAACACACACTGGAAGAAAGAGAGCCTCTTTAATAGATGGTGCTGGGAAAACTGGCTATCCACACACTGAAGGTTGGATCTAGACCCATATTTTTCACCATGTAGTAAACTGAAATCAAAATGGATCAAAAAACTAAATGTTGAAACAGAAATACTTAACCTGCTGGAAGAAAATAGGTAAAATTCCTGAAGGCATAGGCAAAGGCAAGGACTTTCTGAACAGAACACCAGTTGCACAGGAAATAGTACCAAGAATCAACAAATGGGATCAGGGCCGGTGAGATGGCTCAGCGGCATAAGCGCCTGCCTTGCAAGCGCGAGGGCCCGAGTTCGATTCCCGGATCCCACGTATGAAAAAGGGGCCGGTGATATCGCTCAGCGGCACGGGTGCCTGTTGGCGCGCGAGGTCCTGAGGTCGACCCCCCGGTACCCACAAAAAAAAAAAAAAAAATTAAACAAATGGGATCATAGCAAATTAAAAAGTTTCTGCACAGCAAAAGAAACAACCAACAGACTGAAAAGAAAACCTAGAGAATGGGAAAATATTTTATCAGCAATTCCTTAAAGGACTAATATCTAAAATGTATAAAGAACTCAAAAAAATTAGAGCCCCCCCCCAAATAAAAGACCCAAGCAAAAAATGGGCAAGTGAAATGAATAGACACTTTACAGGAAAAAAAAAAAAAATGAAGGACAAATGGCAAATAAATACAGTACATGAAGAAATGCTCGACGTTGCTGGCCATTGGAGAAATGCAAATTAAAACAATGAGTTTCTATCTTACTTCAGAAAGAATAGCTATCATCAAGAAGTCAAATACATAACAACAAATGCTGGTGAGGCTTCAGGGAAAAAGGAACTCTTCCCATTGTTGGTGGGAATGTAAATTGGGACAACCACTATGGAAATAAGTATGGAGATTCCTCAAAAAACTAAAACTAAAAATTCCATTCAACCCAGCTATTCCCCTTGTGGGTATCTTCCTGCAAGAGTTAAAGACGTCCTGGGCCGGTGAGATGGCTCAGTGGCTTAAGCGCCTGCCCGGCAAGCGCGAGGGCCCGAGTTCGACTCCCGGATCCCACATACGAAAAAGGGGCCGGTGATATCGCTCAGTGACACGGGCGCCTGCTGGCGTGCGAGGTCCTGAGGTCGTCCCCCCGGTACCCACCAAAAAAAAAAAAAAAAGAGTTAAAGACGTCCTATCACAGTGATCCATGCACATCCATGTCTATAGCAGCACAACTCATAATAGCTAAATGTTGGAAGCAGCCTGTATGTCCATCGAAAGATGAATGAATAAAGAAAATGTGGAATTTAAATGCAATGGAGTACTACTCTGGCAGAAAGAAAGATAAACTTGAGTCATTTGTAGGAAAATGGATGCACCTTGAGACCATAATGTTAAGTGAAATAAAGCAGACACACGAGCTTAAATATCACATAGTTTCTTTTATATGAGAAACCCAAATTATAAATAAAGAGCAAAATAAAAGATAGATAATAAGAAGTATGGAGATTGATCTTTCTTAAAGGGGAAGGGTACCAAGAGATGGAGGGAGGGGGGAGAAGGGAGGGAAAGGAGATGAAAAAAAGGGATTGAGATGTGTTATGTGCATGTACCAACTCCACACAAGGAATGTAAACATTCTGCACTGCAAACATACTAATAAAAATAAATAGGAAAATAGGTTGGCAAAACTCTATGCTGGAAAAAATAGCAGCATCAACTCCCACCCCACTTCAACTGGAGGAAAAATTATATGATAATTTTCTTTTTTCTTTGCAGCAATGGACAAGCTTCAAAGACAGTTTTTCTTCTTTCAAAATGTACTGTTGACCAGGCATGGTGACACACACCTGTAATCATATCACTTGGGGAGGCTGAGGCAGGAGGATCCCAAATTCCAGCTCAGCCTGGGTAACTTAGAGACTTAATTTGACAGTCTCAAAACGAAAATTAAAAAGAGCTGGGGATATAGCTCAGTGGGAAGGCCCTGGGTTCAACTGCCAGTAACATATACACACATGCACATACACGCATACCCCCCAGCACAGTGGCTTATCCTTGTCATCCCAGCTACTTGGAAGGCTGAGGCAGGATGATCGTTTGAGCCCAGGGTTTCCAGGCCAGCCTGGGCAACATAGCAAGCCCCTCATCTCCTAGAAATTGAACTAGTTAATTAAGCCCTATTGGCAGCAGTGCTTAGCCACAGTCTCTTGTGGAAGGAAAGGATTGGTTGGTAAGGGGATGACCCAGGGAAGGAAGTCACAGAATTACTGAGGGTCTTTCTCTCCCTCGCCCCAAAGCCGTCATGCTGCTTCTGCTCAGGCTGTGCCAATCCTCCTCCTCTTCTTTTCTTTTTTCGCATCTCTCCCTCCCCACTTCAAACCCTGGGAACACAATGAAGAGGAGCGCACCAACCACGAAGCCCTTGTGCCTCATTGTGTTTTCCAGCTAGACCTGAACCGAGCGCGATCGCGCAGCCCTCTCTCGCCCTCCCTCCTTGCTGCTCCTCTCGCGTTCTCTTTGTGTGTTCTTTTTTTCTTCGGGCTTAGAAAAAGCAGTTCCCTCCCAGCAGCGTGAGGACACAGAGGCTTCGGATGACAATAGCAGACACAACCTGGCTGTGGCCGGTCCCTGCGGCCCTGGGCACGGGGAGATGCTCCGGGGGCTTCCCAGCCCGACCACCGCAGTCTTCCGCTGCAAGGAGCCGCACAGAAAACCTCACTCTCCAGCGTCCTCGGGCTGAGGCCTCCCCACCCCCAGGCGAGGAGTTGTCACTCCAAGTTAGAGCGAACCTGGCCCGCTGGGCTGGGAATTAATGAGAATGAAGGAGAAATATGCCTTTTCCATTTTCAGAGCAGTCTGGTGGGATTTTGCTTTTTCCAACGGGGTAACTAACTCCAAATAGGTAGGGCTTTCAAAGTTGCACATTTCCATGCCCCTGGTCCTCATGAGGAAAAGGTCCCGATGAGGCTGGCATGTGTGAAGATTTGGAGGTGCAAACAACAAAACGCAAGCTAGGAGTTAATTAGTGTAAACAGGAGTATCGCTGTCCACTTGCTGTCCTGGCCCTGAATTCCTATCCAAACATGTATTCAAAGTAACTGCTATTTATCAAGCGCCAAGTTAGTACCAGGAACTGAGCTCTGTGTTTTAATTACTTACACTGACTCGTTTTATTTTCACAACAATGCAAGGTAGGAATTATTTATTGTTTACTCTCTGAGGCACAGAAAAGTCAGGCAATTTCCCTAAAGTCACCAGTTAATATGTGGCAGAAGAATCTCATCTCAACACAATAATAGGATGAATTTCAGAATCATCAGGCAGACGGAAAGAAGCCAGGCGAGAAGAATACCTGTGCATGCCGTGCCTATCAAATGACAGAATGTGCACTGGAAAGCAGGTCGGCTGCGGTCTGTGCG
The DNA here is from genome assembly GCA_028451465.1 of Erethizon dorsatum. Lineage (NCBI taxonomy): Eukaryota > Metazoa > Chordata > Mammalia > Rodentia > Erethizontidae > Erethizon > Erethizon dorsatum. The sequence goes on from CM051822.1 coordinate 86,671,878, forward strand.
CAGGATGCGAGGAAGGGGTGCGTAGAAATCCACTGTACACAAGAAATGCATGCAAGTCGGTGCACCCCAAATAGGGCCCAATAAATTTGAAAAGAAGCAAAGACCAAGCTCCCGCGAATCATCCCCGCCAATATATGTACTCTGTGCTATTGCTGATGCCACAGGGCTCCGCAGGACTCAGGTCCAGACTCCCCTCTGTCTGCTGCCTCTGGGTCCTGCAGGGGTGGAGGAGCTGGCTGGTGAGGGCTTCTCTCACCTGAGACCACTGGGGTAGGCGGGGACCCTAGAAATTCTCTGCACACCTCGGTAGGTCTGACACAATACTGATACCGAGCTAACACTAGTCTACAGCAGCAGGTCTTGACTTTGGTTTTTGTGCGGGTTTTGGTGCTGGGGATTGAACTCAGGGCTTCAAACACGCTTTACCACTGAGCTGCTCCCCCAGCTTTACTGTGTTAGAAATGAAAACTGAGAGCTTTAAGATAGTTAATTCATGTTCAAAAATACAAAAGCTATTAATATGACAGAAATAGCTTTTTTTGTGGAACTGGGGATTGAACCCAGGGCCTTCACACAGCTTTTTTTTTTTTTTTCACTTTTTATTTTGAGTCAGGGTCTTGCTAAGTCACCAAATTGCCCAGGATGGACTTGAATTTGCAATCCTCCTGCCTCAGCTTCCCAGAGTGCTGGGGTTATAGATATGTATCACCATGCTCAGTGAAATAGCATATGTTTTATTGAACAGATATTTTTCTTTTTTAAAAAAAGTGAAAGCCAGGTGTAGTGGTGCATGAGTGTAATCCCAGCACTCAAGAGGCTGAGGCAGGAGGATTGCCACAAGTTCAAGTCCAGCCTGGAACACATAGTGAGATCCTGTGTCCAAAATAAAGTGGGAAAAATAGCTTGGTTTGCTTTCTTGCAAAACTATTTAATTTCTGACTTCATAAAAGATATAATTCTCATACTACTTCACTCAATCTGTTGCAGTATCACGTATTCCATAGTGAAAATTCCTCCATACACATGTGAGAGAATGAGCATGAAAAAGGCAAATAACATCTTACTGTTATTATGAAAATACTTTTGACCTTCCAGACCCCTGAAAAGATCTTATGTCCCCAAACTACACATTGAGAACTTCTTGATCTAAAGTGTTCAGAACCATAAAATATTTATTTTAGTTCTTACTCTACCTCCTCTAACAAAGGCTGTGTGAAGTCTTGGCAGAGAGAGAAAGACAGCAGGGCACTGAGAGGCGCCGGATGGAAGACTGCATGAACAATCCCCTTCCGAGGCCTTTCCTCCCCGTAAGCCTGAGGCACAGGGCTGTCTTAGTCACTTTTCTCGTTGCTGAGAAAAAATACCTGACACCCAAAGTTTTATTTAGCTCGCAGTTCATAGAGGTTTCAGTTCATGATTGGCTGGCTCCAAGGCAGGGTGGCATGGCAGAGGGGCTTCACAGAGGAGAAACAGTTCATGGTGGGCAGAAGGCAGAAGACAGCAAGGCAAGCAACAAGCGACAAGCAGCAATAGCAGCTTCTTTCTGTCCATTTACATTCGATTCACTCACAACCAGAACTGTGCCAAACCAGCCAATAGACTAATTTGATAATCACACACCCTTAATCCCAGCATCACACGCTCTAGATCCAGCCGCCTCTGAAAAAGCCCCACGATGCACGTGGCTTTGGGGGGCATCTAGACTGAAGCCATAACAAGTGCTTTTCTTTGAAACAAAGTCAAGAGCATCGAAAGCTCTGCAAGACCAAGACGTACAGGATTAGGGACTGAAGCACCATAGGTGAATTGTCACAGAGCCTCCTTGCGAGCACCTCACAGAGGGAGGAGCTGCTGCTCCCTCTCCGGGTCTCACTCTGCTTCACTCCATAGTGGGTGTCAAGGAAGAGCCTGGGGTCCTGAAGAACCTCAGACCTGAGCTCTCACCTGGTGCCTAAGCAAGTGCCTGCTGCGTGAACCCTCAATCCAGACCAGAAACTTCGCAGCACACACGGGGGTGGCAGACAGGGCATAAGCGTAGGCGTCCGTAAGGTCCTGTTTCTCCATTTTTTCACTGCTGGGGGTGGAACCCAGGGCCTGGTGTGCTAAGCAAGCGCTGTACCACTGAGCTACACCTCTGGTCTCTGTCCTCATAGGCTAAGTAATCTTGGTAAGTGACTGAACTTTTCTGAAGCTCCCCTTCTTCATCAGTAAAAGAGAATCATAGCATCCTTCAGAAAGGGTTACTGCCCTGATTCAACAAAACGGTGACATACTGTACATGAGAGTCCCAGCTGAGGGCCTGGCACATGATGGAGGCTCGCTCTTAGGGACTGTTACACCTCTGCAGAAAAGCAGGGGCCAAGATGGAAATGCCACAGCTTCCAGTGTCGCGCAGGTCTGGGTTTGAACCTAGTAACTCTGGATTTGGGTGAATCTTGTCACCCCCTTGCAGCGTCACTGTGAGCGCTGGCTGAAATAATGTCTGGAAGCTGCCTGCAGTCCAGCCCATGCCTTAGCAATGGGCACTGCTGTTATTACTGAGTGCCATTAATTCCCAGGGAAGCCTCTCATCCGTCAGGACAGTCTCTTCGTGCTCTGGTCCTTGGCGTCCCCAGAGACGAGCTAGGACGATTGGCCTTGGTGGGGACGCAGCTCGGTGGCCGAGTGCTTGCACAGGTGTTTGAGGCCTGGCTTCCATCTTGAGCACTGAGAAGGAAAGAAAAGAAAAAGGGTTGGCTCTTTGTCAGTCCCGACTTTTCCAAAGCCTTAACCCAGTCTCCTAAAAACCCACCACCTGGAGATGGTGCTGTGGTCACAGGGTGACAGGAGAGTCAGCGTCCCAGGAGCCACCCACGAGGGGAGAGGCTGCCGGGGCTCTGCAGTCGGACTCAGACTCAGATCCTGGCCTGTTTACTAACCGAGGGACCCAGGGCAAGTTACTTAGCTCCTCTAAGCCCGTTTGGTCACCTGCAATTGGTATGAAGCTAGCACCAGTGCTGCATGTAAAGTGTATTTAGCATGGTGCCTCGCACAAGAAAACAATCAATGTTGTCTCTCGCTGCCGCAGCTTCCGTTGCTGCTGCAGCAGACACAGTGATGTGACAGGACGCGCTCAGAGGCCACACCCCCACCTGGACAGAGCTCAGGAGGGCGGCACGGCTTGGAAGACACCGCCTGGTCCTCTTCTACGTCCTGCCAGAGGTTTCTTCAGTAAGCACTGATCCCGAGGGTAGTAGGAAAAGCTTTAAAAAGGGGAGGCAGGGGGAAAAGAAAGGGGAGGAGGAGAAGAAGCAAGAGAGGGAAGAGCACAGGAGAAGCCTCCACACTGCAGCCACGCTCCATCCACCCCTTCGGAAGGCTCTGGGCCTGCCCGGTTACTTTAGGAAACACGCGAGAGAAGCAGCCAATCAGAGGGCGCGCAGGGTCTCTCTATGGACCTTGGACTGAAGCACTGAGTGCCATGAAGCACCCTGGGCTGCCCTGGGGAGGGAACACCCCAGAAGACTTAGCAATGGGGAAGGAAAGGGAGAGTAGCAGAGTGTAGAAGTGATGGGAAAAAACCACAGGCAGGAGCCAGGATAAGGTAGTTGCCAGGGGTTGAGAAAAATATGCATGTGGGAAGCTGAGGCAGGAGGATTCCAAATTTAACTACAGCCTGGGCAGTTTAGGAACTTAATGAGACCCTGTCTCAAAATAAAAAAATAAAAAAGGGCTGGGGATGTAGTGCACTACAAAGGCCCTGGGTTCAGTCCCCCGTGTGTGTGTGTGGGGGGGGGAATCGAGTAGGTATTTCTAGTTTGTTTTTCCTTGCTGTGATGAAAGCGTGGAGCACGGGGATCGTTATCCACGGAGCTGTCAACCGAGCATTAGCTGTGTGCGAGTGATGGAGGGATTAGGTAAGGCTGGGCTCGCAGTGGCCTGGGTGGTGGAAATGGCTGCGTAGGGCTGAGGCTGGGTTGTGTGTCCAGGCTACCAGTGTGCTGACGGAGTCACCCAGCACAGTATTATAGGGCCACCGATAGCTTCATCTCAAGCTCCTTTCCTTTTACACCATGCAGTGGTTTGTAAGACTTTTAGTTTAAAAAATTTTGGCACAGGCCTGCAGCCTGGGTTACTTGGGACTGTGGTACAAGTTCAAAGCCCACCTGTGGACGTAGGCAGCAGAGCAAGACTCTGCCTATAAATCAATGATGCATTTTCTTACTAATATAATGATTTCACAAAGTCTTTATGTTCCTTTTTCCTATGAAAATCTGAACAGATCCCATGTTCGATCTTAGACTCTGTGGCTCAGGAAGGACAGATTTTTCCTTTCCTTCTTGAGTTTTTGCTTGGGCCCTAGAGTTTAATCGGGGGGGGGTGTTACTGAGGATTGAATGCAGGGCCTATGTACTACCTACTTGCCCATCCCATTTAGTTAGTTAGTTACTTAGTTAGAGACAGGGTCTCATTAAGTTGCTAAATTGCCCAGTATGTGCTTGAACTTGCAGTCTTCCCGCCTCAGCCTCCCAGAGGTCTGAGATTACAGGCACATGCCACCATGCCAGTTTCAAGCTCTTGAAGAAATGTTACTTTGGAAGAAGAGAACATACCAGAAAGGAAGGAGGGATGTGCTCTTGGCAACATAAAGGATGACTGTTCCTACAATCAGCCTGAGGTGAACCATAAAAATGGTTCGCTACTCTCTGGACCCAGGAAATCCCACAAAGTCACTTCAAGAGGTTCAGATCTGTGTGTTCACATGAAGGACACTGTGAAGCCGCCCAGGCACCAAGAGTATGCATACCCAAAAGACCACCAAGTATCTGAAAGATGTCACCCTGAAGAAGCAATGTGTGCCCTTCCAGTGTCACTGTGGCAGAGCTGGCAGGTGCCCAGGCCCAACAGTGGCGCTGGACATGGTGTCGGTGGCCGAAAAGAGGGCTGGATTTCTGCCACACACGCTTGAAAATGCAGAGTAGTGCTGAGCTTGAGGGTTCAGCTGAGACTCTCTGGTCACTGAGCACACACAGATGCACAAAGCACTGCGATGGGCTGCCGCACACGCTGAGCTCAGGCTCTGATTAACCCACATGAGCACTCCCTGCATGCAAGAGGATCCTCGCAGAAAAGAAGCACATTGTTCCTGAACCAGAAGAGGTGGTTGCACACAAGGAAAGGATATTCCAGAAGGAATGAAAAAACCTATGGTACAGGAGTAAATTCTGCATAAAATGCCAGGCGTGGTGGTGCACGCCTGTAATCCCAGCAATCGGGAGGCTGAAGCAGGAGGATCACCACAAATTCGACATAGCAAGTTCAAGGCCAGCCTGAACTGCATAGCAAGACCCTGTCTTTTTTTTTTTTTTTTTTTTTTTGTGGGTACCGGGGGGTCGACCTCAGGACCTCACGCGCCAGCAGGCGCCCGTGCCTCTGAGCGATATCACCGGCCCCTTTTTCGTATGTGGGATCCGGGAGTCGAACTCGGGCCCTCGCGCTTGCAAGGCAGGCGCTTATGCCGCTGAGCCATCTCACCGGCCCAAGACCCTGTCTTAAAAACAACAACAACAAAAATTCTGCATAAAAGAAACGCAAGTAAAAGTTTTAAAAAAAGGAATGAAGAACAGATACATGCTACCACACAGATGGACCTTGGAAACAAGTGAATGAAACCAATCACAAAAGACCACACATTGCATATCTCCATTTATATTAACCACTTACCAGTTCAATTATTTAAAGACCAGATAAACCAAAATTGCATATTTTTTATTAATTTTTATAAAATAATAAACAGGAAATATAAAAATGACAATTTTATCAAATTTTTTCCATAAGTTTGCATGTATGGTAACCCTTAAAACATTCAATACACAACACACGTTACAATCCAGACATCCTATCTAGTCTCTTTCGGAATTCTTTTTCATTGTTGTCTTTCTTTGAACAACACATTTGACACTGTCGGATTGGCCTTTCCTTTTTTTCTGTGGGTGGTATAATTTCAATAAATAAAATGTCTACACTAACATATTGGTGCCGGGGATATAGCTTAGCAGCACAGCACCTGCCTGGCAAGCGCAAGGTCGTGAGTTCGATTCCTGGTACCAAAAAGTAAGAAATAAAAAAAATAAACATAATGGTGAAGATGTTGATGATGGATGTCCTGGATGGAATTTCCCTCTCCTGTATTTTTGAATTCTTTGATCTATTAGACCTAATCTAAATTGTAAATGGCTTTTTGAACCCCTTTTGTTTTGAATAAATAACTAACAAGGACCATATTGTTTGTCCCAGAAGGTGCATAAACATTTTATAATAGTATATTTTCCTCGTTTTTTGATTACAAGATAGCTTGTTAGATGTTAGTAAACTCTGTCTACACCACCCATAGAATTATGATAATTACTGACCACTATTGGAATTTTTTTAGTTTCTTCTTTCGAGTTATATCATTTAGGTATTATGAATAGCTGACAATAAGGAGATGTCGTTTTGATCTTTCCATTTCATAACACAGACTTTTCCTCTCTGCCATGCTAATATGTCTCCCTTTTTCAGTGTTTTCTTTTACAAATCTTTTGCCACTTCCTTCCTATTCGGTCTCAATGTCCCAAACGTGTCCATTTTGTTTTTTGTTTTTTGTTTTTTGTTGTCTTTTTTGAGACAGGGTCTCACTATGCAATTCAGGCTGGTCTTGAACTCACTATGTAGCCCAGGCTAGCCTCGAGCTCATGGCAATCCTCCTGCCTCAGCCTCTCAAGTGCTGGGATTACAGGCGTGCACCACCACACCCGGCTACGTGTCCATTTTGTACTGTGAAAGAATATCACTGAGTTCTGGTGAAGTATAAAAATTATAACTAATGTACTTATGATAAGAGTTTTTATAGATTGTAGCACAAAATTATAAGTTATTTTTCACAAATAAAGTAAATACGAACTAGTCAAAGAAAATAACCAGATGCTGGGCACAGTGGCACATGCTTAATTGGATGGCACCATTGTAGGCAGTGGGAAGCCACTGAGCGCTATTCAGTCAGGGCAGCAGTGGGCAAATGTTCTTAGTGAAAGGCTGATGGTAAATATTTAGGGCTTGAAGGCTGCACAGTCTCTGCTGAAATTCTGCAACTCCACTGGCGAAGCATAAGCAGCCACAGACAATCTGTAAACAGTGCATAGAAATAGCCATGTGACCATATTTTATATGTGGACACTGAATTTGAATCTCACAGAATTTTCACATCATGAAAATTCACATCATGAATCTTCTTTGATTTTCTCCCAATCATTTAAAATGTAAAAGCCATTCTTAACTTGTGAGCCATAAAAAGAAAAAAAAAATGGTGGTGGGTGGATTGTTTATCAACCTCCGGATGAGAATATTAAGCGGGAGTCTCTGAAGATTCCCCTCCAACATCAACCCCACTGGCTGCCTCTCCGCACACGGCCTGGATGACTCCTTCGCCTGAGCAGATGGCGTTGCTTCACGTAACGCGCGAGCCGGACGAGACGGCAGGAATCAGGTGCTCCTACTTCCTGATATTACGTTTGAGTCTGAGAGAGGTTAAAAGGCATTATCTCGCAGTGAAGAAGTTCCAAATAAAGGGAGTAATTCCAAGAAGAACTGTGGCTCCACTGAACCCCTACGTCCCACTCAGGGGCTCTAAACTCCAACTCCTCCCTCATTCATTCATTCTCTTTTCGTCACTTATTTCTTGACTGCCCGGGAGGCTCTGAAGAGTAAAACATTAATAAGATTTGGTCACTGACCTTGAGGACCTCAAAGTACAGAAAAAATATATTTCAAAATGGATATCCTGAGTGAGAAATCCAAAATATAAACAGTGCAAAAGAGAAAATAAAGGAGAGACGGTAGGAAAGAGTGGGGAAGACTTTTTGGGGATGGGGAGAGGATGTAGAGAAGAGGAGAGAGGAGAGAGGAGGAAGGGGGTACAAATGACCAAGATGCAGTTGTGTATATGTATATGTACCGGTTCTCCAACATGAGTGCAATTATTATGTATCACAAACATATACTAATAAAATGTTTAAAATAAAAATAAATGGCATCGCAGATCGAGGAGGGCTCAGACATCCCGGACTGGTAGCGAAAGGAGCTCTGAGGAGCGGAGGCCTGGGGCACAATCAGGACAGGTGAGAATTAACCAGGCGGACAAAGAGGGGAGAAGAGGGCTCCCGAGAGAAGCCCAGCATCTGAGAAGGCGGGGTGCTTCAAGGGCCCAGGCTGCTGAGGGAATGAAGTAGCTCTGGAGTGTGGAGGGTGACTTCGGACACGAAAGTGGAAGAGCCGAGCAAGGGATATCAGCAGACCCCGTTCGAGGTTAAAAAACCTGGTCTTGTTTGTGTGAGGTAGAGAGGACACACAGAGGTTTCAACAGCCACAGTGAATTTCGGGAAATCCGCACCTTGCCAGGCAGAGGGGTGAGCAGAGGTTCTACAAAGAGGCGACAGTCTGGAAGAGTGCAAGGGCCAGTGACAGCGGCTGGGCCAGTGTGACTCCGGCATGGGAAGGAAATGTGCAGGGGGCCCTCGATGGCAGGCTCTTTGGGTACCAGACAGAGGTGAGCAAAGTAGAGCCTGGACCTAAGGCCAAGATTTCCCAGCTCTGCCGTTTCCTAGCTTAGCCTCTGTCTTCTCAGGCGCGGTGAGATGGCACGCTCCAGGATTTCCTGCGTGTGAGAAGCCTATCACACAACAAGACCTCAACCATCAGCTCCAAAACCTGCCCGGAGCATACACCACACAGGGCTCCTACGATCCCGCTCAAGGGTCCCAGCTCATTCAGCTCCAGGGTCAGGACTCTGGGCCAGGATGCCCCTGACCCCTTGTCGATAGTCTCTCGCTGGCTGTTTCCAGTTTTCTCGTGTAGCGCCGTGATCACCATTGTGACTGTGAGCCCTCAGTCACACTCATTCACACGCTGTTCTCTGAGAGAAGCGGTGACACCATGCCCAGCTTCATCCAAGGCCCAGCACAGGACGTCACAGCTCTGCTGCAGGGCAGGGGACACCCTCTCCAGGACCTGCAGCCAGCCTTTGGGTTCTTACAGCCCTCCCCACCCTGGCTTCACTTTTTTTTTTTATATGCGGGTACCGGGAGTCGAACTCAGGACCTCACACTTGCCAGGCAGGCACTTATGTCACTGAGCTATCTCACCGGCCTCTATGGCTTCACTTTCTAAGTGCTCTGTATATGCAGAATTATATACGTGAGCCGGCAAAAATATTTTGTTTACAAATACATAGAATAGCTCTGCAGGTGCTGGGATCCAACCCAGGACCTTACACTCCTGAGACAGTGGGGCACCCCTGTGCCACACACCACCCTGTGTATACACTGCACAGAGCCTGGCCTTCGCGGGGATCAGGAAAGGTGTGTGTAGGGACAGAGGTGACAAGAAACTTATTCTCTATTCTTTTGGACCTTTTAAAAGTACCAAATATATGCATCACCTATTTTTTTTTTTTTTTTAAGTTTAAAACTACGGGGGCATTTCTACCTTTTTATAACCAAGTCGACAGTGGGCTCAGTCTCCAGTTTTGCCCTCAGCACCTTGTGCCTTTGTCCACAGCCAGAGCAGCGAAGGGCAGGGCCAGGTCTCACTTTGCACCCCGACTGTAGGCTTAGAGCCCTTCTGTGAGCCGGTCCTCCCAGCTGGAGGACGAGTGGCCCTTGCCACCATCCCCACAGGGGAAGCTTTGAGAACTGCCTATCTACTGGTAGAGGATTTCAGGATCTGGGGATGAAAGAGAATATATTAACACAAAATACTCCTGCTTTTTAAGCCCACATACTTCTAGGGAAATCTAATACAAAGGCATCAGATCCATTTACAGTTGCTGCACTGAAGGGGAATGTCAATTAGTGACATTAACAATTGTCATTTTCTTTGTAAACCTACTTGATGACTGGAGGGTGCTGGAATCGTGCCATCTGAGCCCTCTGTGCTTGAACAACGACATCTCACCCTGACCCACCTAAAACAGACAGGAAAGCTGCCCACCTCGGTTACGGGTCTCGGCTGAGAATCGGGGCTCGGTGTCCCCACAGGCTGCCTGGACAGTGCTGGCCAGCCCGCGCCCAGTGCCGAGGCTAGCCCTTCCTCCTCTCGCGCATCCTCTTGCAGGCTGGGGAGCACAGACAGGCGCTTAGCAGGATGGCCGAGCAAGCGGCTGCCTGGCTGGGTCCAGTGTCCTCACTGTGAGGTGGGGAAACACAGGCACGCAGCCCCTTGTGTGGTTTCCAGTACAGAGGAGTCTGCGTCAGGCGGGGGTCCCAGCTAACCCCTACAGCGCGTCTCTTCTGCTGTCTGAATAGAGAGTGCTTGGATATGTCTGCAATTCCACCTTCAGAGTCAGAGAACAGGAGAAGCAGTTGCAAAGCCTGAGTCTTAGACAATCTGAGTAGATGACTAAGCCTCCATCCCCCTCCAGGCCGCATCCGTTAAGAAATGGTTTGGGTAGAAGGACTCAGGTCCTGCCGGGCTCCCTCTGCTCTGTGTCCACAGCCGCCTCTCTTTACCCCTCGAGTTTCAAGGGGGCGCTGTGAAACTGGCTGTCGCCGCCCGCGGGCCTCCTTCCTCCCAGCTGCCTGGCTGCTCTGTCTCCCTGCAGTAACCAAGCCCTTGTCCGCCTTTCCCGCAGCCCGGCCCTTTTCTCATTGTTGCTGCCTGTTTCCATTTGCTCCTTTTATTCTCCAGATTTTCCTTGACTCTGATGTTTTTCCCCCTGCTGCACAACAAGCCCTTCTGATCTCTGTGAAAGGCAAACCCGTGTCATTCTTCCAAATCATCATTGTATGACATGTTTTTATATCAGCCGGACAAAGGAGCTATTTGATCAGGGGGTATGGTGTGTGATTGTAAGAAATTCAGCTAGTCGGTGGCAACCATTGTTCCCCGAGCGGCTCCCTGACCCCATTCTGTTCCTGGAAAAACTCCCTGAGAGTGGCCTCTATTCATGGAGTAACCCCAGTCCCCAGCGCACTCCGGGAGCATGCTCAGTTCCTCCCAGTGTCACCGATAGCTGCCCACAGCCACCCTTTAACTCTTGCATCAGCATCGGGTTTCCAACCCCACAGCTGTTATCACTGTGGAGCTCAGGGGTTAGAGATACAGGCGTGCTCTCTGCTCTCCCGCTTATCTTGGAGAAATTCAACCTTCCTTAGAAATGGTCATTTGAAAATTACCCGTCTGCTGCTCTCTGCGCAGCAGGCCTGGCTTCCTCGCTTGTCCCTGAGGACGGCCTCCCTAGCTCAGCCACCTCGAAGGCCCTCTTGACTGGCTGAAGTAGCGATGTGGGGGCCCTCACCCAGCCCCCGGTTCACGGTACCCTGAAGATGAGGCTCCCACACATTTCCCTCAAGCACTCGCGGTACACACTGGGCCCCTCTGTGTGGAAGGCCTCGCTTTGGCCTTTGGCCTCAACCCACTGTGGGAAATGAGAAAGGAAACATGGGTCTGTAGACACGTCCACTACATTACTACACGTTCTCATCCGCGATCCCGGGCCATTAAAACAATGTGAAGTTCGCCCAAACCACTCTTGCCTGGTTAGACTTAAACGACCCACCTGACTGGGACGCTCAAACCAAACCAATCCTTCAAAAAGTCCAGTTTGTTGATCATGGTGTTATGCACCTGTGATTCCAGCACTTTAGGAGGCTGAGGCAGGAGGATTGCACAGGGAAGACCCTGTGTTAAAATAAAAAATTTTAAAAGGACTGGAGATGTAGCTCAGTGCGAAAGCCCTGGGTTCAATCCTGGATGATAGACGATAGATAGATGACCGATAGATAGATAGATAGATAGATAGATAGATAGATAGATAGATGAAGGTAGATGTCCAGCCTGCTCTAAGTGTGTGGATCTCAGCATCACACATCTATAGAATAATTCAGAGAATACTGGAAGATTCTTTTGGGAATCGAACTCAGGACCTTATACTTGCCAGGCAGGCACTGTGCCGCTGAGCTACATCACCGGCCCTGGAAGATTCTTTTGAAGTGTCTTAAAACCAAATAGCTTTGGGATTTTCCTCGTTATCGCTGTGCTCATTAACAGAGATGGACCGTTCAAGATCACTCAAAGCCAGCGCGAGCAAAGCCTCACTCTAAAGCTTCTGGTTCATTTTTCCCCCAGCTCATTTTTAAATTCATTAAGCACTGCTTTTCCCTAAGAAGCTGGCATTAGATTAGACTGTTGTCATTTGTCTACAACAACCGTGTGGAAGTCAGGACCTCAAGCCAAGAAATGTGCCAACTCTAGAGTCCAGACTCCAAATGCAACTCCTCCGCCGACCCCACACCAGCTTCCTGCGCCTGGAGCCAACAAAATGGCTTTTCCAGTTGGAGCCTTGTGTGGCTTCTCCTGGGGAACTTCTCTCTGGCCCTGGGGACACCCACAATGCAAGATCAGAAACATTAGGAGTGTGACAGTGGGGATGTAGCTCAGTGGCAGAGTGCTTGCCTAGCATGCACAAGGTCCAGCTTTGAACCTGGAACCAAAAAACAACAAATGAACAAACAAAAACCACAAAATGATTAATGGCTACTGGTGACCAAAATATGCATTGTCTAAAGTACTGATTCCTGTACAACATGGGTGAACCTTGAAAACATCATGCTGAGTGAAGAAGGCTGACAATGAAAGGCATGTACAGCATGGCCCTGTGTACAGGTCCAGAAGAGCTAACCCTATATAGACCACAGGGCAGCAGTTGCCAGGGTTTAAGGAGATGGAGGGATGCAGGGCTTCTCTTTAGTGTGATGAAAGAGTTCTAGAATTAGATAATGGTGATGACTATGCAACTTTGTCAGTATACCAAGAAGTGCTGAATTGTACATTTTAAAGGGATAAGTTTTGTGGTATGTGAATTCTATATCTACAATGAAAAATAAAAAAGATAGGGGGAAATGACACCTAAATTTTGTTACTCAGCAGAGCATGGTGGTACATGCCTGTAAATCACAGAACTTGGGAAGCTGAGGTATTCTGCGGCCAGGGTGGCCCTCGGGACCATGTGAATTAGGATCCTCATCTCTTCCTATCTCTTCTGTTCCTGAATTTCCCAAGCCATTTGGGATTCTACTTGGATGTGCCTCTTCTTTTGTCATGCGCTTCAAAGATTTGCTGTACCCTGATGTTGGACCTGTGCCTGACCACCTGGGCTTTATTTCTTCATCCATTTATTCATTTATCAGACAATTATGCGGTCCCTGGTGGTGCCCTGCGGTATAGCAGCCAAGGAACATAGATTAAGTTTTCTTCCCCGCAGAAGTTCACCATCCAGTCAGAAGACTGGCGTATAAGTCTAAGGCGGTGAACCATGACTGGTAGAGAAGAGTATGTTGGGTACAAGGAGGCTGGGAGTTGCTAGGATACCCACCACCTAATGTTCCAGGGGGACCGTAGTGGGCCTACTCCTGGCGTCTCACATGATACGAGGAGAACGCTTTCTTCTTTGGTGCCCTCTCCCAGTCCCATGGTGGCTGCCCTTAGGGTCCCACCCCTAGCAGCTCACTGAGGCGTCACCACCTCGGCTCCAGAGCCCCTTTGCTGGGGTGACCCACACCCCGGCTCAGACTGCCAGCCTCTGGATGCTGTCTGGACCTTTTCTCCTAAGTACTTTGTGTTCTTGCCCACTTTTCTGCCCACTTACGAAGGCTTATAAGGTTAAGCCCCTCGCCCAAGGTCACACAGCTGATTAGTAACAAAAGGCAGGCTAGAAACCGTGGGTTCAGCCCTCAGAGTAAAGTCCTTCTGAGCTTTCATTGAGGGGTTTATTTTCCCAACAAAGTGCCTGTGACCCGAAGAGGGAAAACCCAGGCAATCCCCGGTCAGGTTTTTCGTTTTGTTTTTACTTTGTTTTTTGCAGCACTGAGGGTTGAACCCAGGGCCACTACCACTAAGCCACATCCCAATCCTTTTATTTTTTATTTTGAGACAAGTTCTCACTAAGTTGCCCAGGCTGGCCTCAAATTTGTGATCCTCCTGCCTCAGCCTCCCAAGAAGCTGGGATTACAGGGGTGTGCCACTATACATGGCTCCCAGGTCAGTTTTTTTTTTTGTTTTGTTATTTTTAAATTATTTTAATTTTTGTTTTAGTTCTCAGCCTAGGCCATTCCAGAGGGGGGCAGAGGTAGTAATAAGCAAACAGTTAGTGATCTCTCGCCTCCCATGAAGCTCCACGACCAAGTGTTGTGGCTGGACACGTCAGCCTGCCTGTGGAACCCTGGTTCCAAACCCGTGTGCCAGTGCTGCTTCTGAGAGTGGGCAGGGGGAGCGACGGGGTTTGGATCTTCCATGATATGGAAGAAAAAGTTCACACTTCAGGGAATCAGAGGGAGAAACACTTAGAGGTTAAGAACTCAGCTTTAAAAGGCCAACAGATCTGGATTTAAATCCTAGCTATATCTTTGGAAGGAAAAATTCCATCACTTTTCTGAACCCCATCCAGTTTCCTCAGTTATAAATGAGGGCTAGCAATTTATTTTTTATTTATTTATTTATTGGGGGGGACTGGGACTCAAACTCAGGACCTCACGCTTGCCAGGCAGGCACCATGCCACTTGAGCTATATCCCCGGCCCCAATGATTTATTTTGAAGATAAAATCCTCATGAGAATAGTGACAGCTTGTGGTGCTGCACTGTTACGAGGATGAACCAAGTGGGTGTCTCAGGCCTTCCCTGGTAGATAATAAGCGCTTAATAACAGTAGCTGTCACTACTGTTATCTTTCCTAAAATGATCTCTAATCTTTGAAGGGTTCAAGGCTCTGGGGTTACTGGCCAAGTCTCCTCAGATCGTGTTTGCAGCCCTCCTATTGGCCCCATCTTGAATGACAAGACCAAGCACTTAGGCACCCAGATTGGCCTTCATTCATTCACCAAAATCTATGAAGTGGGCCGGTGAGATGGCTCAGTGGCGTAAGCGCCTGCCTTGCAAGCGCGAGGGCCCGAGTTCGACTCCCGGATCCCACATATGAAAAAGGGGCCGGTGATATCACTCAGCTGCACGGGTGCCTATTGGCGCGTGAGGTCCTGAGGTCGACCCCCCGGTACCCACAAAAAAAAAAAAAATCTATGAAGTACCCGCTAAAATCCAATAGTGCCTGAAGAATCATGGTGATAAGTAAGGAGTTATAACCCACTGTTATAAGAGAGTAATGAGTGAGACCACAGAAGACTACCTGGGAGACATCAGAGAGAGATGATTGAGGTCTTGAAGGATGCATAGGAGTTCACCTAGGCAGAGGGATTAGCATGTGAAAGACCAGTACATGGAAGAGCATGGAATATTTGAGAAATGGTAAAAAGATGAGGTATCACAAAAACCTTCCAGAAAAAGAGAAGGGAAGTCTGGAGAGCCAAGGCCAGACTGTGGAGGCCACATAGGCCCAGCTACAGAGTTTGAAATTTGTCCTGTGGACACAGAAATGGTGGAGATTTGGGCCCGCAGGAGACTTGACACGCTCCTTGGCTTTGTTTAGAAGTGTTTGTTCTGGCTGCCTTGGAGTGGAATGATTGCAGCATGGGGCCCAGGCTCTGGGGCAGGGCAAGGGGTCCTGACCCCCTATGAAGGGGGAAGTGCTACTGCTGCCCGAGGAGGGGAAGCCCAACCCAGAGAGGACTCGATTCGCTTGCACTTTCTGCTTATATTTTACTTTATCCAAATTTCACAAAGGTTCTGAGGGCCTTCAAAGACCAGGATTTTTCATTAATGAAAGAGGGCTGATGTGAGCTCCTCCCAAAGTTCCTGTTGTCAGTACTGCTAAACCTGGCCTTGGAGCCCACACACCCGAACTTCACCTCTAATTCCTGATTAATCAGCTGCGTGAGCGTGGGGAGTAGGTCTCCAGTGTTTCGTCTCTTCAACCAGATGTAATGCTGTCCTCTGAGATTCCCAGCACCAGGCTGGCACTGTCGTCGGTCACTTCGCCCGCTGCCTTCTGCTCCGTGTTATTAGTTGTGTACAGTACTGCAGAGTCCATGGGTCTGGTTTCAGACACTGCTCAGCCACGTACCAGTTGTGTGGCTTGGAGAAATTAATCCACCCTGCTGAACTCTAATTTCCTCCTCTGTAAATGTGGAATACTGATACATAACACACTGGGTCATTAGAAGATCAATAAAGGAAATATTGAAATAAAATACAGTGGTACATTGGTTCATGTACTTAATTCTTTCCACGATTCCTGTCACAGAATTCTACCACTGTATGCAAACCCAGTGCCTAAAACCTAAAGTACTCACTAAGAATATAAATGTGAACTGAGTGTGGTGGCACACCCCATGTCATGGTTTATATCTACATGTCCCCCCACAGTCTTGTGCACTCATAGGTGGGGCTTTTGGGAGGTGACAGGACCATGGGTGTGAGAACTGGATTAGTCCACTGATGGGCTTCTAGCTGGGTGTGATGCTGGAAGAAGAGGTGGTCACTGGGGCCGTGGCCTGAAGTATATGTCCCTCCTCCTCCCTTGATCCCTCACTGCTTCCTGCCACCATGCCATGAGCTGTTTCTCCTCTGCCATGCCCCTCTGCCATGCTGCCCTGCCTTGGAGCCAGCCTGCTATAGACTGAAACCTCTACAGGCTGTGAGCCAAAATAAACCTCTCCCCTTTTAATCTGTGGGTGTCGGGTATTTTGTCCCAGGAACAAGATAGTAACTAAGATACCCCATAATCCCAGCTACTTCAGAGGCTGACACAGGAGGAATGAAATTCAAGGTCAACCTGGACAATTTAGCAAGACCCTATATCAAAATAAAATATAAAAAAGGGCTGAGATGTAGCTCAGAGGCAGCCCAGGTTCAATCCCCAGGATCACAAAAGAAAACACCCGAATACACACATATGAACACACTGCATACACACACAGGAGTCTTGGTTTCTAAACACTTTGCATAAAACATGTATGTAGCGTGGATTCGTTATAAGTTGATACTACATTTATGCCTTAATTTTCTTATCTTTACAGGGCAATGATGCTGCCTTGATTACTGCACTGAATAGTTGAAATGAAATTGAACAAACACACTTGTTTCTAATTGTCTGCTGGATATTTATCACTCCTACACAGTAGTCACCCTTATCTGTAGGGGACAAGTTCCAAGACCCTCAGTGGATGTGGAAACCCCAGCCAGTATTGTACCCTGTGTAGTCCGTGTTTTTCCTGTAAATGCAGGCTCAGATTCAATGCCTTTTCCCTTCTAAGTGCAAAAGCAAAACTAGCATGAGTTTCTTTTCCCTTCTTCACAATTTCACGAGGAGAAGATTTGTTCTTACCATAGATCGTAGCAACTTCAGCATACGAATTTGTGTGAGTGCGTGTGCATGTGTCTGTGTGATACGGGGGTTTAAGGCCAGGGCCTTCACACTAAACTACACCCCCAGCCCTTCTTTTATGTTTTTATTTTGAGACTGGGTCTTACTAAATCACTAAATTGCACAGGCTGGGCTCGAACTTGTGACCCTCCTGCCTTAGCCTCCCTGAGGGCTGGTGTCATAGGCATGCACGACCACACTTGGCTGGGGTTTTTGTTTTTGTTTTTGTTTTCTTGTTAAGTCTGGAAATTTCACCTTTCCACTTAAAGGGAGTATTTCATGGCTTCTCTTTGGCAGATCCAAACTGCCAGCATCAGTACTCTTGCACTTCCGGGCAATTATCCAGTGAAAGAAATGACGGTGACTCGAGCAGGCACTGTGGTACCACGACAGTATGTCTGGTAACCACCCAGAGGGCCACCAAGTGACCAGTGGGCAGGTAGCACCAGTAGTGTGCATGCTACTGGACAAAAGAATGGCTGGTGTCACGGTGGGACAGGCTGGGAAGGTATAGGTTTTATTGTGCTGCACAGAGCATGGGAATCTGGAGCTCTGGAATGCACAACTGTGGGTAGGGAGGATGGCCGAGTGCAGTTCCTCTTATGAGCCTACAACCCCCCTGGGAACAGGGACACACTGTGAGCTTCACGTGGGAAGAGGCTGTCAGTGGGGCGGCCCCTTTATTAACCCACATTCTGCACAGAGCCATCCCCAAGCTGGCTCTCCCACCAGCCCTCTATTCCCTCATTGTCAGCGCCTTAGTGATGCTCAAGTGTGGTCACCATTGAAGTTACTTCAGGTTTGTCTTGAAAATGAGTGCGTCCTGCACTCTTTAACCCAGGCCCCAGATACAGTGGCAGAGACAGCCTGTCCTTGGGATGCTCAGATGTCACCAGCAGAGTCCATCTGCAAAGCAGAACTAGTCCTTGGTCACTCTTGGAGGCCTGAGCTGGGGGCTGTAGGTGAAAGCTACAGAGAGGCCACAGCCTAGGAGGAAGCGCCAGGCCTCAGCATCAGCGACATTACCGAGAGTCCAAAGCCCCGGCCCACTCCACAGTGACGCGGGGAGCACACTCCAGGCAGTGGCCAGGCTCCGGTTGAGTAATTCCAAAGATCCTCCGAGAGGGCTGGGAACTGCAGGCAACTTTCAAGCTAGGATGATTGGGTGGCTCAGCTGCTGGAGAGCCAGAGCTGCCTTGGAGTTGGGCACGGAAGGCTCCCTGTTGGCCCCGGAACCCCTCATGGTCCTGAGGCCCCCCAGGCCCCTTCCAGCCTCCTGTGTCCCTCCAAGGTGGCAAGGAGGGGCTGAATCCATGCTGCACACAGCGCTCTCGGGGCTTCTTCCTCAGTTGGGGCTGTCTGGGCAAAGGGGAAAAGGGACGCTTTGAACAGCAGCAGCACCTGCTCAGTGCCGACACTGTGCCCGGCGCTGCTCTTGCTCACGTGCCAGGTGGCACCGTTATCAGTCTCAGTGTACACACAAGTACACTGAGCCTGAGAGGTGACATCCCTTGCTCAAGGTCACAGGATCCCAGCTCAATAAATGAGTGCCCCTGGTGGTTCTGTGCCTCCCACCATGTATTGAAGGGGAAGAAAGACTTTTAGATTAACCAGGGCTTTGAGGCTCTAGCACAGGAGTTCCACCTGGCAGGAGAAGAGTTAGTCCTTTAGAGTCCAAAGCCATGGGTTCAAATCCCAGGCCAACCACTAACCACCTCGAGCATTTTGGGCAGATCGCTTAACTCCTCTTCGCCTTCCTTTCCCCCATCAGTAAAAGGCGGCTGGCAGTGTGGACACTGCAGGGCTGTGTGAGGACCAGAAATGACACATTGGCCTGCCTGGCACCTAGGAAACTCAGCTCCTGCCCTTCCCTGCCTGCCCAGCTTTGGCTGCCCGCTAGGTAGGTGGAAGCAGCTGGGGGGACGGGCAGGAGGCAGGGACTGCAGCTGCTGCAGAGGGCCGTACCCCGTGCACCATTTACTCTCCTTCCCTGCTCTCCTTCTGCCCTGACTCTGGGTCCCGAAGAAGGCAGTGGCAACTCCCCAGCGCCGGTCCCAGAGCGGCTGCGGCTCGTTAGTCTGCGGTTCACAGCTCACTGAGGCTCCCAGAGCTTTGCAGTCTCTCTCCCTCTCCAGCCCCTTCCCAGTTAGGACCGGGAGCCTCTTCCAGGCAGCTCGGGTTTCATTCCTGGGAGCTTTGTCCCAGATGGAAGTTCTTGGTTGGGATAATCCCTGGGTGTGAGCGGTCAGTGCAGGAAGAGCCGAGCTGGGGCGGTGGGAACAGCCAGGTGCCCTGCAGGGAGCCCGCTCGGCTTCTCCCCTGCCCTCAGGAAGAGCGGGGGGGGGGGGGGCGTCTCGCCATCATCTTCCGATGCCAACAAGAAGCCTGACACGCTCGGACCTTCCATCTGCTTTGCCACCCTCCTCAGCACGGACATGAAGCACAAGAGAAGAAACCAAGGGTGCCCCATTCCTGAGCCCACCAAGGCAAACATAGGTTATATCTATTTTCTCAAATAGGCTTCCACACAGCTTTTCCTAGAGAAAAAAGTTCTGTTGATGAAAATATTCCTAAACAAATAATCTAGTTCAAAGCCTTCACTTTCTAGATGATAAGGCCAAGTTTAGGAAAAGAAATGTCCCTGAGGATGTCGTAGCTACACACATCAGCCTTGCCTTCTCTGTGACTCTTTTGGTGATTCAGAACACGGAGCTCCTGGCGCTGAGCCGACTGCTGCGTGGGGCACAGCTCTGCACCTAGAGGTTTTCCTCTTTGGGGGTTGGAAGGGAAGGCAAGGCCAGGTCTAAAGGGCAGCATGTAAGACCTTGCATGCCGCCCCCAGAGCAATCAGGAGAGTCTCCCTTGCAGGCTTCATGTGACCCTGGCAGTTCTCCTGTGTCCTCATGGCCCAGGCCTTTGGTGGCCTTACCTGCTCCAAGGAATGGAAGTTGAGGGAGAGGCCAGGCCTGCGTGATGCAGGCCATCGCCCTGTGCCTCTCTGGCTTCCCAGTGCTCTCAGGCCTCCAGCAGCCTCTGCTGCTTCCTCAGGATACCCTGATTTCCTTGGAGTTTCTCGTGGGGTCATTGGATGACCCTGTGCAAACCTCAGGTGGCTCGACTCCTCCCTGGAGACCCTCCCCACAGTTGTGACCCCTGACAGGGCTGTTTTCAGGGCGCTCACTGGACACTTTACAAACTCACACAGACCACTCCTGACCACTCTGTGAGGTGAGCGTGGTCCAGGTTTGCACGGGAGGACCCTGGGGCGCAGAGTTGGAATGGACTTGCGTGGGTTGTGTGCCCAGGAAGGGACAGGGAGGGGCTGCCTCCAAAGCTGGTGCTCTGGCCCTCACCCTGAGCCCCTCCTGCTTCCAGCTGCTCCTGTCCATAGTTGGAATCCCTCCTTGCACTGCACTTGAAGCCGGGGGCCATATCAGCGTCAGGCCGAGTACATGACGGTGGGGAGAGGGAGCCACAGAAGACCCCACCCCACCCCACTGACCTGCAGAGCCTGCAGAGGGCTACCCCGAACCCAGATCCTCCCAGCCCCACCACCTGTGCACACCTGTGCACACCTCTACACACTCCCGTCATACCGAGCTCCCGGGTCAAAGCCAATTTCAAGCACCCCTGGCTTAGGCTCTGTCCAGCCTCACTTTTTTTTTTTTTTTTTTTTTCCTGTTCTGGGGATGAAACCCAGGGCCTTGAGCATGATAGACAAGGGCTCTATCACTTAGGTACATCCCCAAGTTTTTATTTTGTTTTGTTTGTTTTAATTTTGAGACAGAGTCTTGCTAAGTTTCCCAGGCAGGCCTCAAAATCATGACCCTCCTGCCTCAGCTTCCTGGGTAGCTGGCATGATAAGCCTGTGCCATCAGGCCCAGCTAAACCTCTGGCTTCCTTAGCCCTTTGATCTCTCAGCTCATCTGTCTTCCAAAATTTACTGAGTTCCAGCTCCCACTCCCACCTCACTTCAGAACATCCTTGGGAGCCACGCTCCTCCTGGGAGTGCCAGCACCCTTTCCCAGAAGTCCCCTGTGCTTTGGTACTCAGAATCCTCTCCATAGCCCCCCAGGAGGATCAGGCCTGGCTTAAGGGAAGTGGCTGGAACGTGAGCCCGAGGCAGAGCAGTAGGCCCAACCCTGAGAAGCCAGCCCCCAGCTTGTTGCTGACCCGGCCTGCTCTATCAGAACTGAGATCGGGCAGGTCCTCCATGGCATTTCACCCACCATGAATGTTTCATGAGTCTGCTCTTCGTTACTGAGGGCCAGTGCAGCGGGGGTGGGGCGCGGAGAAGGCACAGGATTGGGTGGGAGGTGAGTAGGAAGGGCCGGCGCTGATGGTGCCGGTGTTTGTCAGGCTGGGACGAGGGATTTCTTTGCGAAGGATGACTGGGTAACCTGCTTCATCAGATTGAAGCAGTTTGAATCTGGCAGTGGAGCTCCGCGGGAGAGCGCTTGCCTAGCATGTTTGAGGCCTTGGGATCCATTCCCAGTTCCCCCACTCCAAGAAATGGTTGAACAAACTGAGTCACAGGCTGGAACAGGGAGGAGTCCAGACAGAGGAGGTTTGGGGACATGGATGGTCAAGAGCGAGGGGCATGTGGGCAGAGGGACAGCTGGAACTTGGTGGTGACCCTCAAACGTCCCTGACCCATCTCCAGGGAGCTACCCTGGGTCTTCGGACCAAGATGTTGGGGCTCCTGGCAGCCAGCTGCTCTACAACTTCCAGGCCTGGGCCCAGGTGCCCCCTACCCACCCTTGGGGTGCAGGGAGGAGAGCCTGCAAACCCACCCGAAAGAGCTCTGTCCCAGCTTCTCCTTGCTTCTTCAAGCAGTGCCCAGGCCTGGCCCCTTGCTCTGTGCACCTCCCTCAGGCCTATGCCTGGCCTCTGGTCCTGTGTGATAGGGGTCTGCCACAGTCCCCAGATGCTGGCATGGGGACCTGCTCAGCCTGGGTAACGCCCCACCTCTCCGTGCCATGCTCCTCCTTCCACTCTGCACTGCCAAGGAAGGACAGGAAAACAAATCTCCCCAAACCACCAAGGGGCTTCGGCGCCCCTCGCTCTTGCTGGGAAAGGGGCTGAGGAAGGGGGCCAGGCTGCAGGACAGAGCCGAGCCTTGCTCAGCGTCTGCCACTGGGGATGGGTCGGTCGAGGAGGGCCCAGCTCTGAGGCCTGCCCAGACCAACAGTCACTCCTTGGGGGTCAGCAAGAGATCCAGACAGAGAAGGAGCAACCACAGGGCTCTTGCTGTCACTACCCTCCAAAGGGACACTGGACACAGAGTCCCCCTGGAGCTCCTGCCACTCCCATCTCTCTAGCTCCCACCTACTCCTCCTCTCTGCTCTGCTAGCCCCATCTTTTTTTTTTTTTTTTTTTTTTTTTTTTTTTTGTGGGTTCCGGGAGTCAAACTCGGGCCCTCGCACTTGCCAGGCAGGCACGTAGGCCACTGAGCCATCTCACTGGCCCTGCTAGCCCCATCTTAATTCCCCTCCACTCTCTTTGAAGTCCCCCTGGTTGCTATGGAAACCCAGTGGCAGCAAAGGAAGCAGAATTTGGGGAGGTTCTGGGATGTCCAGCCCAGCAAGCCTTGCTTCCGTGTCCATTCGTGCAGGTTTGGGAGACGTTGCCGCAGCTTGAGAAAGTGGACCTCCGGCCTTCTTTAGTGAGAGAGGTCGCATCCCAGATCCGTGCCTGTCTCTCTGGATATGGAGCATCCCGTCCAGTTCCCTCCACTTACTCTGCCCCTCGGTTGTGTGGGTGAACGTTCACTGGGCACCCAGGAAGTGCCAGGCACTGTCCTAGGCACGGACTGTCCCTCAGTGAGCAAGGCACACAAAGCTCCTTCTCTCTTGGGAGGTAGGGATCGGCAGACCAGAAGCCTGTAAATAGATAAAAACTGAGAAAATGTCAGAGAGTGGTAAATGTAACAGAAAACAAGACCGAGAGTGACAGCAGAGGTCCCCACTTCACAGGAAGCTTCTCAGGGCTGGGCATGAGCACAGCGGAGTGGGCAAGAGCCAACCAGATCCGCAGGAGACGGAGCCAGCTGCAGGAGTCTGAACTCGGTCTAGGTGTGGGGCTCGACATGGTCAACCATGGCTGTATTTTGAAACATCTGGGCCGATGAGATAGCTCAGTGGCATAAGCGCCTGCCTAGCAAGCACGAGGTCCTGAGTTTGACTCCCGGTACCCACATACGAAAAAAGGGTCGGTGATATGGCTCAGCGGCATGGGCGCCTGCTGGTGTGCGAGGTCCTGAGTTCAACCCCTGGTACCCACAAAAAAAAAAAAAAAGAAAGAAACTTCTGGCTCCTGAGTGCAGAGTGGACTGTAGGGGGTGAGAGAGGAAACAGGGAGAGCTCTGGTTGCAGGGCTGATGGTGTGAGCCAGACGAGAACCGGCAATGGCTTGGGGCAGGGGGTGGCAGCAGCTGTAAGTGGGACAGTGGGTGGGTTGGACGGGCCAGCAGGGCCTGCTGAGGGGAGGCCAGCGGGTCTGACAGCAATCCAGAAGGTTCCCGCATCAGACCAACTCTGTTTTTGGCCACTCCCTCTTGGGGCTGGGAGAGTGGTGATGAGGGAGAAGATGAGGATGACAATGAAAGTGTTCTCTGACCCCCCCCCTTACAGCTGCAAGCCCAAGGTGGGCCTTCCTCCTCCATGATCAGGGTGCAGCACTCTCCCGCTTTCTTCCCACTCCTGGACCGCTGCTCTGCGCCACTTTTTTTTTTTAATTAATGAGTTTATTTATTTATTTGTACTGGAGATAGAGCCCAGGGCCTTGGCACTGAGCTACATCCCCAACACTTTAACAATTTTTTTGTTTGTTTTGAGATGGGGTCTTGCTAAGTCGCTAAATTGCCCAGGCTGGGCTCGAACTTGTGATCCTCCTGCCTCAGCCCCCCGGAGCGCTGGATTATAGGCATGCGCCACCACACCCCGCTGCTGCTTCTGTCTTCTTGGCCAGTGCTTTCTCGTCTCGTCACTCTGACCTTTGTCTGGAGCAGACCAAGGCTCAGGCCCAGATCTCTCCTCTATCTCCAGTGCTCCTCAGGGAAAGCTGTGGTTCCTTGGCTTCTTGCCGCCCACGCCCACAGCTGCCCGCTTATCACCTCCTCTTGGATATTTAGTCAGCCCAGCTTCGTGTGTCCAAACCAAACTCCCACTCTTGCATTCCTGGACTCTCCTCCTCCTCAGCAACTGGTGCCTCCATTCTTCCACTTGCTCAGGGCAGAATTCCTAGACTCCTTTCTTCCCCACACAAACCACGTCTAAACCCATTAGCAAATCCTGTCCTCTCTACTTCCCAAAAATATCCACAATTCCAATCTCGTCTCACTGTTCCCAGTCTGCTCCTTTTCTTTGCTTTGTTTTTTGAGATAAGGTCTTACTATGTAGTTCACTTGAACTCACTATGTAGCCCAGGTTGGCCTCAAACTTGCGGTGATCCTCCTGCCTCAGCCTCCCAAGTGCTGGGATTACAGATGTGCACCATCACGCCCAGTTCCCAATCCACTCTTAGTTCTCACCTAGATTATTGCATCAACTTCCTAACCTGGCTCCCTCACCCACTATGTCTATTCTCATATTAAGCTTTCCTTCAAAAAAATGAGCTCTGAATTAAAAGCATCATACCACAGCGATATATGCACACCCCTGTTTATAGCGGCACAGTTTGTAATAGCCAAATCTTGGAAGCAATCCAAATGCCCATCAACTGGTGAATGGATAAAGAAGATGTGGGGTTTTTATGCAATGGAGTACTACTCAGCCATAAAAAAGGACAAGCTCGAGACATTTCTAGGTAAATGGATGAGACCACAATCTTAAATGAAATAAATCGGCCACACATGTGTAAATACTGCATTGTTTCTCTGGTGTGAGAAACTGAAAGTGTAAATAAGGATCAAAATGTATAATAGATATTGAGAAATAAGAAGAAAATGTTCAAATAGAGAGGGGAACAAGGGATGGAGGGGGAAAGGAAAGAAGGGAAAAGTAAAAAAACAAGAAAAAAAGCAAAAAATGGAAACAAAGCTTTTGTGAATGGGGAGGGAAGGAGGGGTTGAAGGGAGGGTAGAGGAATGGGGGCAAAAAAACAAGGTATGTCATGTACAGGTACAAAATCTCCATGATGAATGTGATCATTATGTGTATCTAAAATGTACCAGTAAAATCTGATTTTTAAAAAAAATGCGCCGGGGATTTAGCTCAGTGGCGCAGTGCCTGCCTGGCAAGCGTGAGGTCCTGAGTTCGATTCCTGGTACCCAAAAAACAAACAAATGTCACTCTGGCCCAACCCACAGTGAGCCACCATCTCAACTGAGAGGAAAGCTGAAATCTTTCAGTGCCCCAATGTGACCTGCCCTTTGCCACCCCTGCCGTCACTGACCCACTTCAGCTGCCATCCTCCTCCCCTCTGTCCACGTCACCCCGTGCCCCTCCATCTCTCACCAGCCCCCCTCCCTCCTGCCCCTCCATGAGCTGCCCTGCCTGCGTCTGCCTCACCTCCACCAGGCTCCGCTCTGATGCCGTCACCCCACACAACCCACATAACCGCCACCGCCCTTCACATTCATGCCTGTCTCTCAACTGGCCCAGATCGGATCCTTGTGACCTGTCGGCTCTGTGCCTTTCCCCCTGGGGGAAGGTGAGCTCCTTAATGACGGGGTTTTATCTCTCATTTCCTTATTTCTGCCCAGAACACGTCTTGGCACATAGTAGGCACAAAGGAAAGATTTATTGAATGAATAAGTGGAATTAGTGTGAAACCTTCAGTCCTTCGGAGGCAGCCTGGGTCTCGGGATGGAGACTGCCTCCCAGCCTCAGCTTTGACTCGTGTCCATCGGGCCTGTGATTTCTGGCCTGTGGGGAGGGCAGGGCCCTGACTTTTTTCACAGATTCTAGAATGATGCCTGGGCCAGGCGTGGTGGCACACACCTGTAATTCCAGCAGTCAGGAGGCTGAGGCAGAAGGATCAGCATGAGTTTGAGGACAGCCCGGGCTACATAGTGAATTCAAGGCCAGCTTGAACTACATAGTGAGACCCTGTGTCAAAAAAAAAAAATAAATAAATAAATAACCACAAAGTTAGAATGACACCCAGCTGGAGCTGCAGCTCAGTGGTAGAGAACAACGCCTGGCCGTGGCCTCACCCCTTAGCTTGTGGTCCAGCCCCGCCGGGGAGGCAGGAGCTGGTGTTGTGGGAGGAGAGAGCTCCCTCCTTCCAGCCAAGATTGGGGCCGGTCTTCGCTGGCTTTGAAATGACGGGAATGGTTCTGGTTTGGACTTGGAAGGGCTCTGGGAACCCCATCTGCTGGGTGGGGACAAGGAGAGGTCTGGCCACAGGCCTGGCTCCGCCCCACGGGTCGCCTCTGTCTCTGTGCGAGCATCCTGAGAAGTGTGGCTGTCAGAAGAGGAGAGGCCAAGAGGACGTTGAGGCAGAATAGCAAAGAAGATGGCCTGGGGTCTCCTCATGGACAGACAGCCTGCACATGGCCCTCGGGGTCTGGTGTCAGCTTCCACACAGACCTCAGCAGCCCACAGGCCCTTTGAGGCCGCCCAGACTCTGGGACATGACTGTCCTTTTGGCTGAGGACAGCTTGGCCCTCCTCCCCTTCCTAGGCCTTGCTGCAGCTCCTTGCTTGTTTTCCCTGGAATAAATGGGCTGAGCACATTGGGCCGGCAATAACCCCTTGAAATCAGTTGTTATCGCAGTTAACAACCAGTTTGGCTTCAGTTCAGGCTGTTAACTATCAAACCGCTAAGTGCCGGTAATGATTGATTCTTGGCCAGTTGCAGCTTGAGTGGGCTGTAAAACCCCATTAGCGAGGGCTCTGGAGGCAGCAACTTGAAGATAAACAAGTTGGTGGGTGCTTCAGCTAAGCCTTGTCCCCTGGCCCGGGCTCAGCTCCCATGGGTCCCTAGCCTGGGAGTCAGCTGGAAGTGGCTCCTTTCCAAGCCTCAGATGGATCCAATCCCCACCCTCGTGTCCACCTGTCCCCACCCCGGGCCAGGCATCGCTGGCCTCTCTGGACACAGTGCTGGTGCTCTGCACAGCTCACCTCATCTCCCTAGATACCAAGATGGGGGCAAGATTCCAACCCACCACCCCAAGGGCACAGGCATCCCCAGCCAGGGTTGGAGGTTTAGCTTTGGCCTAGCCAATGGCCAGCCTCGGCCCAGCCCTGCTCCACTCTGTGGCCAGGATCACAGGCAGAGAGCCTGACATTCCTCCCCACCCCAGACTCCCTCCTCCCCTGTGGCTTCCCCCAGGAATTGCTCTCAAACAAATGAAATGTGGGTAATTACTGGGCTAGGGGCTGGACAGGCGACCGTGCAGATGAAAGCGTTTCCTGGACGGTCTCTTCATTTGCATGGCATCAGAAGCTGCTCAGCAGGTGTGACTTTTCCCACAGTGAGACCCTAGCTCCTTGCACAATAAAGCCAGGCTGCTCACCCAGAATTAATTAAAGGGGGAGGGGAGCAGAGGAGAAGGCACCAAGAGCTGGGGGAGCTGGAAGAGAGATGTCTAGAGCCCCCCCACCCTTGTTTCTGTTGCACTAGGACAATCCACTCCCTTCAGAGCCCCTCACCCTTCCTGTACACCATGAAGGGGTGGCAAAGCCCGTGGCATCTCAACCTTTTCACCCAAGGCTTTCCACCGAGCCCTGGACTTACTGCTGCACCCAATGGCTGAGCCTGGAACCTGGGCGGCACCCATGCCAAGGGAGAATCCAAAGACCTGCAGGGCAGCTCCTTCTGACTGGGCCATGGGTGCAGTCTGGGGGCAGCCAGATGGGAGGCGCAGGTACGAAGACTGGTGTTGTGACACCAACCTCACTGCTCAGATGCAAACACACCACCTTCCCCCACCCTCCACACTAGTGCTGCCCGGGCCCGACCTGCCCCACACTTCCTTCCTGCAGAGCTGTCCTTCCTGGTAGCTCATCCTCTGGATGTGGCCTCTACTTCTGCCCCAGGCCCTGCCTGGGTTGAGCTCTGCCCTGGCCCGAGCCTCCCTTCCTGACCTGCCTGGAACCGAACTCCTCTTGTCCTAGTCCCTCTGAGGTCGGAGCTCCCGCATCTAGCTCTCCCCACGCCAGCACTCCTTCCCCATTGCCAGTGTCCACGTGGCCTGGGTGGTCCCCCTCCAACACTGAGCCACCCTGGTCCCTGGCAGCTGCTTTCATTTTTTGGAGACTGGTTCTCAGAAAAAAACTAGTTCTGGCACCTCTCACGCAGGCCAGGCACAGAGAGGGGCACTTCCTTAAAGACTGGAACCCACCCCAGCCCCTGGGACTGGCTCATCGTTTCTGGCTGAGGTGGCTGTGGCTGAGGAAAGTGTCTGCAGTGACTTCTGTTGAGGGCTGTCTGAGAGCGTCCAGGACCAGCTCAGAGCCTCTCCTGGCCCCTTTTCCTGCTTCTGTCCTCCCAGGAAAGCCCCCCAGTGACCGTGATGGGAGCAGCTGACAGGCAGGGGTCCCTGGGTGGGCTGGAGGGATGTAACAGTCAGCTGGTGCCTGACCTGGTGTGTCCCCTGCTGCCAGCCGCCCTGGGCAGCATGGGTGTACATGTGCACGTGTGTGCATGAGACCCCCATCTGGTAGGACTCACTCTCCAAAACACACTTCTAATTTAAATAAGCTAAATATTTCAATCATTTGATAGCAACGCGTAACAACTACCTGCACGGACCCCCAGCCCTGAAACCACTGACTGAGGCTGCAGCACATGCTCCCCGGCCAGGCGCCTGCTGCTGTGGGCCTCGGGGCACCACCGTCAGACTGCAGCACCCGCCCGCGCACTGGCAGCCCAGGCCCGACGGCCTTCCTGGGAGCTAAGAAGACAGACGCCACAGCCAGTGGAATACAAAAATAGATCCTCTCTTTTGTTTAAAAAAAAAAAAAAACAGCAATAAAACCCAACAGCAAATGATATCGACAACTAGAACGCGGGCCCCGCTCCTCCCGCCTTCCCTCGCAGTGTCCCTCTCCTGCCCTCAGGAACAGGACGTCTACCGGGGCTCGGGCGCCCAAGTCCTCTGGCTGCCGCGCAGGCTGCGTGTGAAGGGCGGGTAGTTGAGGAACTCGAAGCGCAGGCTCTGCTCAGTGGTGTGGTGGCCTCGGGGCAGCCGCTTCATGAAGTGCACCTCCCGCTGGTGCTGCCGCGTCTTGGAGCCCTTGCGGGGCCGGCCCTTGCGGGTGAAGGCCATGTACCAGCCCTCGTACTTGGCGTTCTGCAGGGCCGTGTAGTTGTTCTCCAGCACGATCTCCGTGAACACACAGTCCTTGCCTTTGCCGTCGCTCTGCAGGTGGGGGGCAGACACGGTTAGGAGCCCCCCGTGGGAGGCAGCGTGCCAGCGCCCAACAGCAGGTGCCCACCCCAGCAGATGGCGAAGGCACAGGACCCAGCCACACCCCCTGCCCAGGCACCCGGTTTCTAATCCCTCACAACCTGCAGCCCACCCGGTGACTTTCTGTACTTCTGGGCAGCAGTGACACATGGCCAGGCCCAGGCAGAGGCACAGAGGGAGGGGCCTGGAGCTGGCCTGTCTGGCCTGCGGCCCACCAGCCTGGCCAGGCCCGCTGCCCCGCCTGTCCCCCAGCCCCTCAGGACTCTGCTCCCTGCCCAGGGCAGCCACCCTGTGGGGGAGGGGAGGCCCAGGAGGAGACTGAGTCCCAAGCCCCTTGAGCCCAGGAAGCTGGGAGCTCGAGGCTGGAGAGGAGGCGTGACTAATAGGCCCATTCCAGAGCAAGGCTGAGGGGCCGGGCCTGCGGCTTACTGAACATTCCAAATACTGGTACCATGTAATTGGACATAATAGCAAAGCAATTTGGCGATTTGTTAAAAAGATATATGGAATTTACCACCCCCCCAGCCCCTGTCCTAGCCTTCCTTTTTTTGTCTTCCTTCCATAGCTTTTCGACTCTCCAGCAGTTTCCTTCTCCCATATCCACCCTCACGCAACCATCAGGTAACCCCAAAGTGGCTGCACCTCCCCGCACACCTCACTGAGCTCCACGCCCAGGAGAGTCCTGGAGGAGATCATCAGCTGCCCCCCACCCCACCCTACCCCCGCTCCCAGCCCACCCCACTTCTGCTTCCCAGCCTCACCTTGGCGATGAGCTTCCCCTTCTTGTTCATGCAAATGTAGAGACCTGTCTCGGCCCCACGGACTCGAACCCGGCTCCCAAAGGTATCTGTCTCCACGATGAGCTTTGCTGTCGAGGAAGGTGCAGGATGGTCAGTGGAAGGTACCTGACCACCCGCTCCACAGCCTGTCCCCAGGGACGGGTCACACCCCTGCAGGAACCGCTCCAAGGGCCAGGCCTTCAAAACAGCTCCAGCCCCTGCCAAGCTACTGATGTGCTGTGCAGCCCTGACAGGGGTCAAGTTGCTTCTCTGGGCTGCAGACCCCAGCCCGGGTTTACAGAGGGGCTTGGACAGGATCACAGTTTGCAAGGTGGGTTCCACAGAAGGGTCTGGGGCCATCAGATTGAAAATGCTGAATTGGCATTCCTTCTGCCTTCTTTTCAAATCAGACAACGATAACTTTTATGTTGAGGCTCTCAGGAAAATTTAATCTGGTCAGAGTTCCATGGCTAATCAAAAGACCCCGAGGATCCTTCCCACTCGGAATATTATGTGCGTGTACTTCACAGGTCATTATGAACCTCGGCGTGCAGGGGCAACCTCCAGTCCTGACCCCAAAAGTGGAGATTCTCCCCTGACCCGACTCACAGCCCTGGTCACCCCTGCTCCGCTGAGAGGTGACAGAGATGGGGACAGCTCTCCCTATACACAGCTCAAAACTGCTTTGGGGACCTCAGATGCCAGCTGGGAGCATCCTGCCTCTTTCCCTTGACTTCCCAGGTGCCAGGCCTCAGCCCCAGTGTCTGGAATCAACAACCCACTGTCTTCTCTTTCAGTGTCCAGCTCAGCCAGATTTCTCAAACGCCCCTCGCCACGGCCACCGCCCCCACTGTGACCAAGTACTTTCTGCGGTGAGGAGCAGACAACTCTCAAGGGCCAGAGACAGGGGCAGAATTCTTCCCACCTCCTCCCCTCAGACTTGTCCCAGACGCTGTCCCAGGCACCTTCTGCGCAACTGCTCTCAGGGATATCCCATGCAGCGGAGCCCGGTCTCTTCCCTCCTCGAGAAAGCAGTTCTAGGATGCACTCTGTGTTGACACCTGGAGCCCTTTCTGTCCCCAAAACCAGCCCCAGGGATGGGAAACACTGAGGCCAGCAAGGCAGCCTGCACTGCCTTGCCTGTGACTATCCGGCCTCTTCACACCGGCACGGAGCTGGAACCCAGTGGCAAAGTCCCCGGCCTGGCCCAACTAGCCTGGCCCAGCCCCCTCCTGGCCACCTCCCCTTTGGGCCTAGTCTGCTCATCCCTCTCTGGGTCTGCCTTCTGGAGCGCCTGCTTTGCAGGGCTGAGACAATGCTGGCTAGAGAAAGGGAAGAGGAACCCAGAAGGTTCTGGCCAAATGGGGCAGACAGGGATAAAGTAGTGCTTCAGGTGCCTCCCAAGCCCCTAAGGAAGTCAGGACCTCTTCATTGGTCTCCCCAGACCCCTCCGGTCCTGCCCCATACCCTATGCCTCAGTTCTTTGGGCATCTACCTCTAACCCCCGCCTTGCAGGTAAGGCCCAGGGAACCTGGGAAGCCTCCCCTGGATCTAAGGAGATACGTTCTCAGTAGACCTCCTCTGATGTCTGAAGACCAATCTGCCTGCTGCCAGCTTGGCTTCTGCCTTCCCTCCCCAAAATCCAAGGATTCTGGGCCATTTGCTCCAATCAGGTAAACCCTGGAGTAGCCAGGCCTTCATTCCCTCCCTTGGAAGTTGAGAAAGAAGCAAGCAGCCACTTTGGAGGGACAAAGGGACCGCAGGCCCTGCTCTGCCAGCCCAGTGGGGGGGCTTGGCCACCAGACCAGCGGCCCCCACCCCCAACCAGAGAGCCCCCACTCTCCTTCCTGGATGGATCGGGGACCTGGGGCCAAAGTTTACAGCAGCTTTCCCAACCAGGCTTTTGCAAAGCTTAACATTTTCAAACCTATTCTTCCACCCCAGTGACAGATTTATCCCAGGAAAATTATGTCTCCTCCTCCAGCTTTAAAGGGAAGTCAGCTACGTCGATGCAGAAAAAATGCAGCGAGACATACTCGATCCCCCAAACTGGCTTGAGAAGAGGAGAAAGTATTCAGGAAATGTTAAAAAAGGTGAAAGTAAGAAGAGTTTTAATCGCTCTGCCAGACGCGGGGGTCTCTCCAGAGATTCATAGAGAACAATCCTCAACCTCTTTTTTAACATTTACAGACTCACAACTCCTTTCAAACTCCACATCTGAAAAAAGGCTGGTTCTTTTTCTGTTTTATATCATTCTTCATTTTTCTTCTTAGCTCTTAAAATGCCTCACCTTTTTATTACATTTTAATAGAGTCTTCCTCTCTCCTTTCATGCTTGTTTAACTTGGTCATTATTTAAAGGTTTTTAAACTCACAATAATCGCTCTCTTAAAAACAACACCAGCAGCCTAGAGGGCTTGCTTTCCTCTTGGTACATCTAGGACTCTGGAAATTGGCCCCGTTTCAAGGCAGAAATATTGAATGTTTTAGAAATCAATCAGTCCTCAGCCTCTCTGCCCAAAGTAGCTCCCTGTCTCACCGTCCCACAGGGGGCCCGGCCGGCCTGCCTGCCTCCCTGGGTGCTGGTCCGGCTGGCGGTGCAGCGGGTGCCCCTCCCGTCCCAGCCCCCAGGTGTAACCGACCCTTCCCATCAAAGCTGTCTGACCGCAGCATCCTCCTTCGCCAAGGTGGGCGATCTCTCCCTGCCCCTTCCCGCGCTCCTTTCGTGGGCCCTGGTGACACACCTTCTTTCAAGAGCTTCCCTTAAACCTGGGCCCCCTCCCTTGAAGCCCCTTCCTCCACCTGCAGCAGGGCCGGGGATATAAGAGGGACTCCTGGAGCCCTCCCTTGGCTGGGTAGGGAAGGGGCACCTTCGGGCCACGTCCTTCCGGGTCGCCCCCAGCCCTTCTCTCCAGCTGATCCTCGGTGGTGCACCTTGCTGCTTTAATTCCTTCCTCCCTGAGCCAGGAGCCCGCAAGAAAGGCCTGCGTCCGCGCACCCTTACCGAAGGGGTCCCCGTCCTCCGCCATGGCGTTGATGCGCTTGTTGGCCAGGACCTGCACGTGCTTCCCGCTGGTGCGGCTGTAGAGCTGGTAGGTCCGGACGAGGCGGCGGCTGAGCTGATCCGTCACCCGGCTCTGCTCCCTCACATGCTGTGTAAAATTAGGTGAGGACTGAACAGTTACCTTAGGAAATTGAAAAATACACAACACGCCATTATAATGCTACTCCGCCCAGGGGCCCCAGGGGCCCCCCCGCCCTGCTCACCCTCCGCTGCGCCAGGCCGAGCAGCCCACCACCCCCGCCCGGGGACTTCACACGGACCCAGCCCCGGGTGGATGCGCCCGAGACGGGAAGGATCTGGACCCACCTGTTGGGGAGCACCCCGGGGCTCCCGGCCGGCTCGGAGCCGAGAAGCGGGCTCCCTGCCCAGCGCGGGCCCCCCGCCCGGGCCTTCCTGGAGGAGCAGGGCGCTTTTAAGTGGGGAGGCAGCGCTACCCGCCCCGGGATGTGCGTAAAGACAAACGCGTAATCGCGTGCCGAGAGCCACGGGGCCCGGCCCCCGCCCGTGGGGCGACACCGCCACGATCTCCCCGAGGGCCCGCGCCGCGGTCACTGGCGGCCCAGGTGCGGCTCCGGGGAGCCCGTCCCCCCACCCCGCCCCGGCCACCGCGCCGGCCTCAACGGCCTTGGCTCCCGGCCTCGCCACCAGCTGTGTGACCTTGGGCAGGGCGGCTGCCTCTCTGTTTCTCGCGCCCTCCGGGGGTAGCTCGGGGCTGGATGGTTAAGGCTCCGTCCCGTCCCGCCGCGCGGGCCACAGGGTCGGTGGTCGGCCCCGCGCCCCCGCCCCGTTCCCGCCGGCCCCGGCCCCGGTCCGCGCCGCGCCCCTCACCTGGGCTTGGAGGCAGAGGACCAGCAAGTGCAACAGCCTGCGGGAGACAAAAGCGGCGGAGAGGGTGAGCGGGGCCGGGGCGCGGGGCGGGGGCGGGGGCGGCGGTACTCACAGGCAGCGCAGCGCGCGGCGGGGGCTGCCCATGGCCGGGCCCGGGGCTCCACGCCGGCCCGGGCGGCCGCGGGGCGGGAGGGGCGCGGAGGCCAAGGGCGCGCGGGGCGCAGCGGCGAGGACGGCGCGGGGCGCGGGGCGTGGGTCTCGGAACGTCGTGCTCGCCGCGCCGCGCTGGGTCACTGTGCACCGCTGTCGGAGCCGGGGCGGGCGGCAGGGTAACGGGCCGCGGGGTGGGTGGGTCGTGGGGAGGGAGGGAGGCAGGGACGGGCGGGGGGGTGGGGCGGGGGGCGCCGCACCGGGCCCGGGGGGGGGGTGCGTGAAGCGTGGGACGGGCGGCCGGAGCCCGCAGCCCCGGGCTGGGAGCTGGGGACGGGTCGCAGCCCCGGGCGGGGGCGGGGCGGGGCGGGGCGGCCGACGGGTCTGGGATTGGGGGGTCTGGGCTAGGGGAGGGGTCTGGGGACCCGGGAGAGGGGCGGGGGCGACTGGCGTGGACGCCTTCCCGGTCCCCAGCCTGTCCCCTCGCGCGCTTCTGGGCCCCGGTGGCGCGGGGACGTGGTGGCGTCCCAAGACCCCGAGCTAGTGCTCTTTGGGCGCCCGAGCTCCGGGGCGCCGCTCTCCGCGTGGGGCCGGCTCTGTGGTGCCTCTGGCCCGGCGGCCGGTCCCCTGAGCGCTCCGGCAGGCTCGCCCGAGGAGTGAGGGCTGCGCTGTCTCCGGTGCAAGGCCCGTGCGGCTGGGGGACCTGGCTCCCCATCTCTGCTGAGTGCTCGGCCCTGCCGTCTCCCGACTCGCTCAGTCTCTAAGGAGGCCCTGGGCGGGAGACCACATTACCACATCATTCCTGCCCCTTTCGGTCCGAAGCTCGGAGGGACCGTAAGCTACCTTTGTGAAAGGAGCCCAGAGGTCCCTGAAGGACCCACAGCCACTGCCCCCACCTAAAACCCAGCAGCCGCAAGGGCAAAAGTAACTGCTCGCAGCAGCTCTCCCTGGGGGAGGGGATTTAGACCTCCGCTACCCGGCCCTTCCCCCCTCCAAGTCCCGTGGCTTTTTTTGTTGAACAGGTATCTATACTCGTGTACTAGGCAAGGACTGGGTACCTTGTATTCTAACTGCGGGATGGGGACGGGGGAGAAG
This sequence comes from Erethizon dorsatum, assembly GCA_028451465.1. Taxonomy (NCBI): domain Eukaryota; kingdom Metazoa; phylum Chordata; class Mammalia; order Rodentia; family Erethizontidae; genus Erethizon; species Erethizon dorsatum. The sequence goes on from CM051822.1 coordinate 86,707,477, forward strand.
ACAGAGCCTTAATACTTTCCTCATTGCTTCTCTCCCCCATTTGTGGACACCCTGAGCACCATTGTGCTTGTGTAGAAGCAGCCTGGGCGGGCAGAGGTGCCCTGAGACACCTCTTCCAAAGAGCAGGTGGAGTCACAGATGCCCTTCCCGTACTGCCTGCATCCACCACCTCTTCCCCACCACTCCCACCCCCGCACCCCTGCAGGTGGGGCTGGAGGGGCTGGGGTGGTCCAAGGAAGCTATCGGGCCAGAGGCCAGGAGGCCCTGTCCAGCAGCACTGCAGCGAGGTTCTGCCCATCCCTGCCCTTTTCTGTGTACCACTCTTCCCCACTCCTGGCCACACATGCGCACACTGAACCATATCCAGAAGGGAAATGTGAGAGAGGGTTGGTCCCAATACCTCTCTCCTCAGAGAAAAGGAGCTCGCCCACCTCCACAGTCTGTGCACTCCGCTCTTGCCCTCAGAGCCTGGGGGCAAGGACTATGTTTTACTAGCAAGGAAACTGCAGCTCCTGGCACAGCCAAGCAGAGCCTGCTGCACTTAGTGTTCCTGGCATGAATGAATGAATGAATGGATGAGGGAATAATGGGGCACTTGGTCAGACATTTAAACTTCAGCCCATGGACAACTTTCCCAGGGAGATTCCCTCCCCGACAGATAATAATCTTAATAAGCATTACCATCTACTGAGCACTTTAGCAAAAGCTGGGCGGGAGTCTCCTCTCCACCCTATTGGGAAGTGGGCCCACTGGGGGAGACAGCTCGGACAGGCCAGCACTTTGCCCTCACTGGGCTTCACTAGGGCTGCTGCCACCCTTGTTGTCTGTCTCTCTGAATTGCTCCAAGCAGGCAAGAGTGATGCCTCTTTGCTCACAGCTAACCTCATGCCCTGTACATAGTAGGCCCTTGAAAATGTGTGTGAATGAATGAATGAATGGAGAGAGAGAGAGTAGGAAACGGGCACTTCTCCCCACCATGGACACAAGTCTACCAGGCGGGGTCAGAGCTGCCAGCCCAGCCGGCAGTGTAGTGTGTGCCTGTCCTGGGTCACAGCCACGGCATTCTGGGTACCTGCCCCTCCTGGAGTGGGGGTCAGGGGCCGAGAACCTGGCTCAGACCAGTGTTCCACCCTGGTTTTAGTCCCCCAGAAGGTCCTGAGGACCCGGGCTGAACCTCAGTGATCTTCCCCCGCCTTCCCCCTCCCCGGAGGAGACAGGATCCTGGGGCCTAAGGGTCAGAGGTCAGCGTTTTGGTCCTACTCCCACCTCTGCCAAGGGCTTCCCCAGGACCGAATTCCTTCACACGTGAAAGGCTCCCAGGAACCGGACTCTGCCCACCATCGAGATTTTTCCCATTTCCCCAGAAGTCTGTGTCTCTAGGGACCCTGGGCAGATGGGTCACTCCAGGAGTAGGCACCCGGTTCGGCCCGGCGTGCTGGTGACTGACAGACGCAGATGTTCCGCCGGCCGCGGGCCGCCCTCTCGCTCCCTCCCTAGCGCGCGCCTCCCGCCGGCTCCCTCCTTCCTTTATCTTATCAAAGCCCCGTAATTACAATTGCTATTTTGTTTCCTCGAATCTGCAATCAGAGCTCCCGGGCCCAGAGGAGGGAGCGCTTGTCAACCTGATCGCTGAGGGACAGCCTGGCCACCTTTCCTAGCCGCCCCATACCACACACACGCGCGGGCGCGCGCACACACACGCATATGCACACGTACACACGCACACACGCTCCCTCCTTCCCCGGCAAACACAAACACGCACTCCTCGTCAGTACAGACGGCCGCTCCGCAAACTCGTTCTGGTCGGGGGCCGAACGCAACCCTCGCTCCGCGGTCCGTCAAAAGCAGGTTGCGGAGGCTGCGTCCCGCGCCGGGCGCGGGGCTGGGGTCCCTCCTCCGCCCCCCAGACCTGGCGCGCGAAGCCCAGGGTGCCCCCTACTGTGCGCTGAGTGCAGAAACGCAGGGTGGGGGAGGGAGCGCAGATAACACCCAGCTGTGCTCGCGGCCGCCACGTCGGGCCGGAGATTTAGGGACTAGGAGGCCGTTGTGGATTGGGCCCTCACTGAGGGCAGAACCGCGATCCCCGCTCCCCGCTCCCCGGGGAACCTAGCGAGGAATACAATAGGCGATCCGATCGCGGCGGCTCGGGGGAGATCCTGGGGCGGAGCAGCGCTCGGGGCTGGACGGGCGGCGGGGAGGCTGCCTGGGGAGGTGACTCGGCTGCACCCGTCCGGTTTCCCGCGCCCGGAGCCAAGCACGTGCCAGAGACTTTGAGGCTGGAGCGAGAAAGGAGGGAACAGTACCGCCCAGTTCCTCCCGTCTTGCGCATCTCTCCAAGTACATGTATGCATGCAAGCCTAAGTGACTTACTCCCTCGCCTCCCGCTTAAATATAGCCGCCCTGTCCGGCCTCACAGGCCCCTTCACCACTGCGCTGGGTTAGAGTATGGGGCGCGGTGCCGCCGCGAGCGGTTCCGAACTCGGCCACTAGAGGGCGCCAGCCCTTCCCTTCCTGCTCCCTCCGCACCCCGACGCAGGATCCCTGGCTTTCCTGGCCCTCTGCCCGACTGGCGGTGCCGAGGCTTTGGGGGAAAAGGTACCCGAGACTCTGATCACTGCCACACAGAGAGGACGCATCTCCCTTTGTCCTCAACTTGAGGAAAAATTGGAGCCCCTAGCTCTGCACCACGGGAGTGGGGGGACTGCTTTTCCGTACTGTGGGGACCCTCTCTTCGAAGTCCTCAGCCACCCCAGTAGCTACCCTTTTGCCTGACCTGGGCCCCTCCTCCGTGCCCACTCACTTGCCCAGCATCTGGTGTGGAACCGGCCTCACTCCCCCCAGCCCTGTTCTCTGTCCATCCACAGCCTGTCCGGCCCCGGGCCGTCTGGGGAGGTACCGTTTTGTTTGTTTGTGGGCCACTGACATCCCCTATCAACACAACTGCTGAACTACTGACCCCAGAGCTGGTCACACACGCTCCTGCTCTGACAAGCACACCCCTTTTCTCCTCTACGGTGCAGAAGCCACACCTCAGAACCTGACTCCAGGCACCAGAGACCCCCACACCGGGTGGTGGGCTGGGGGGTGGGGACGATAGCCCAGGAGGCTGATTCCCAGGGGCTGCTTTCTGCCCCCATATGCCAGGCCACCAGGATTCTGGTTTCCTTGTCACCCAATCTGGCCAGTCCCCTCCATCTGGCCCTGGGAGTCAGGTTTCTAAGGGCCCAGCCTGAAAGACTGAAGGAGCAAAGACCCGTCCCGGCCCACCTCTCACAGGCCCTTTCTGGGTCTGAGCCCCTCACAGGGCTAGGGACGCACATTCCTCGGGCTGCTTAAGCCCACTTATCTGCCCCCTGCCCATCAGCCTGAGTGCTGACAGAGGCCGAGACTCCTTGTTTGGACGCCGATAACCTCCTGCGTTGGCCTCCCCCACCCGCAGGGACTGGGAATGAGCAGGGCAAAGGGAGGGCTCCCTCCAGAAGGCAGCTGGGGCCGAGGCCTGGGCCTGGCCCGCACCCGGAGCCCTGGGCTAGCAGGATCCCCATTCCTTCACCAGTCCCCAGGCCCAAGCCACCCTTTATGCTGCCATAGTGCCACCTGGTGGTCCCCAGGGAAAAGTCACCCGAGCACAGGAAGAAGCACACAAATGAGTTGCAAAAAAACCCACATCACTTTATTTCAAACTTTATCTAAAACTGTAAAAACTGTTAAAAACGTGTAGTTCTGAGCTTCAGATACCAGCTTCCAATTCATAGGCAGGTGAGGAGGGAGGGTCAGGATAGAAGTTCAGAATTCTCCTACCCTAAGAAAAGGGGAGCCCGGGCTTGGTGGAGGACCAGAGCACCAGGGTCCAATGGACAATGCCCCCTTCTTTCCTAGCACCAGCCCAAGTCCCTCCCACCCAATCTCTGCCCCGGAACTCTCATCTTCAACGGAGAAGAAACATTTACAATTCTTGAAACTTGTCCAGGGCCAGTGAGATGGCTCAGCGGCATAAGCGCCTGCCTGGCAAGCGCGAGGTCCTGAGTTCGACTCCCAGAACCCACATAAAGAAAGAAAAGGACCGGTGATATCCTTCAGCGGCACAGCGCTTGCTAGCAAGTGCGAGGTTCTGAGGTCGACTCCCGGTACCCACATTAAAAAAGAAAAAAAAAAAAAAAAGAAAGAAACTTGTCCAGGAACACTGGGCATGATACATGTAGCAGGCAGCTCCCTGACCTGAAAAAGCAAATAAGGGATCAGTGTCTAGGCTCTCACCTGCTCCTCATACCCCCTCCCAGATCTGCTGGGTACCCCTCTCCTCCCACTCACCAAAGAGGGCTAGGGCCTGGCCCCTTGCTTTTTAGCAGGAAGGATGGGGCACAACTCTGCTTCCTCCTCTTCATCCTCCTCTTCCTCAGAAACATCATTGCTTATAGTAACTGGTGGACACACGTGCAGGAGAGGGAGGAGTTGTTAAAGCCAGGCCTTCTTTACACTGTATGTCACTTATTTATGCCCTGAGTGCTAGGCTGGTGGGGATTCCGCCTTCCCAGAGATCACAGTCTAGGTGGGAAGAAGCTCTGATAACTGAACTAGGTAAGAAAGAGCCAAAGGAGTCCACATCCCTGGAGCTGGAGAAACGGGCAGGCTGCAGAAAGCAGGGAGGCTTGGGTAGGACCGTGTGGAGGGCACAGCGAGTTGAGAGCATGGCCGGGGAGGGCATGCGGGTCTGGACGGGGATACACTGGGAGGAGAAGAGGCTGGGACTGAGCAGGAGAAGGGAGGGATGGGGAAGGCCGGATGGAGCGCGAGAAGGGAGGGATGGGGAAGGCCGGATGGAGCGCACAGGACGCAAAGCAGCGAGCCCTCCCCTTCTCTCACCAATCTGGTGCCGCCCAGTGATCCGCACCGGGCCAGAGCCCGATTTCAGGCGGAAGGTTACAGGTGGCTGGAGCTGGAAGTCATCCAAACTGAGCTGAAAGGAAGACAATGATGAGGCCTGCCCACTCCTCGTGACGAGTACCGAGTCCCTCAACCCCCACACAGCGCCAAGGCGGCTGGAAACTCACCATGGGTTGGCAAGACAGCTTGAGGTTGGCCACGGGGACTGCGATCTCCTGGTGGTCATGGTTCCGGGCCACCACTTCCACCACGTTACACTCGTCCTTTGCTCCCTCAGTGAGGCAGAGCTGGGAAAGGTACACAGGCGGCCTCAGGGTCTCCTCACGCAGGATTCATTCCCACGGCGGAAACCCCACCTAGAACTCGGCCAGCCGCGGAAGTCCCGGGTCAAGGTTAGGCGCCTCCCGAGCGGGGAGTGCGTGGCGCAGCCAGAGCCCGCTCCTCACCATGGTCAGGGCCAGCACGTGCTCTGCGTCGTCCTCCTCCTCGACTCTGAAGGTGAAGGAGCGGGTGTGGCTGGAGAGCTCGCAGCCTGCGAGAAGAGAGAGGCGTCCGCCGAGGGTCTTTGGCGTGCGAGGAGAGCGGCGGGGGTCCGTTCGTGCGTCAGGCCGGCTACGCACGGGCAGGCCCCGCACACGCCCACGGGGATCCCGCGGCTCGCCTGGGCCGGCCCGCACGCCTCAGGCAGGGCTCCGGCTTCGCCGGCCGCAGGAGAGAGGCCTTGGCGCGGACGCTCGGGACCCTGCACCCACGCCCGCGGCGCGCAGCCTGTGCACTCCAGCTCCTCAGCCCTCCCTCCTTCCGCCGCGCTCCCCAGTACCGAAGAAGAAGCTGTCCATGGTGACCGGGGCCGGGACCCGCAGACCCCCGACACCCCCGGCGCGGACCCGGACCTCCGGGCTCAGGAACGCCGCGGCGGCCGCAGCAGCGGCGGCGGCCATGCTGCGAAGCCGTCCTTAAACCCCGCCCCGACGCGCGCGGAACCCAGCGGCTTCCGGCCACGCCCCTTAAAGGGGCCGACGCAGGGGCTCCTGTTGGAGACAGCTGGGGAAGTAACTTCACAGCGTAGATTGGGCCTTGGTGTTAACGTTCATTCCCACGACGAAGTGGACGCCTCTTTTCAGCTCAGCTCAACTCCCTCTATAGTGTTATCCACCCAGGGTAAGCTTTCTTAAAAGGTAAACTACAAGTGTAAACTTTACTTCCCCTTTCACCAAGACGGGATTCAGAGTTGCGCATTGGTTTTGATACTGGGAATCGAACCCAGGGCCTTCAAACTGAACTACACATACCGACTCCACCGTCCACCCCTACCCCTTATTTTTGAGCCAGTCTCCCTAAACGGCTCAGGTGGGACTCGGAATTTCTGATCCTTCTGCCTCACCCTCCCAAGTCGGGTTATAGCATGGGCCACCGCAAAGTTGTGCTTATCAACAAGAAATGTGCTAGGATTTGCCTTTGTGGAGCCTGCAGACGACTTTGGGCTCCATGAATTTCCACCCACCCCCTTCCTGCTTTCTTGAGCTACTGACCCTGACCCCGCACCAATCTTAGGGTGTGTCTCCACTCTCCATCGGCCTTCAGATGGCAGGACGCTGGGGCTTTGGCTAGTCAGCTCAGATGTGGGATGGGACTGTTGGCCCTAGCGATCCGCTTTGAGTTTCTAATTCCAGATCAGCCCAATAACATCCTTGTATTTTAAATTCTTTTCTATTTCACACCATTTAGGTCTTTTCCCCGACCTGTCCCCTTCTAACTACAGAATCAGGCAAACTGCATTCTCTATCTCATTACATGACAGAACTTTTCAGGATGACTGCCCTGTTTCACGCTCAAGTTGTAACTTGGAAAGGGAGGCTTAGCTAAAAACTAGTCTGTTTTTCTTAGCTTTTGCCTTGCCCTGAGGAAAATCTGGAAGGAAATTTCTTTACTGGGCATAGGAGTAGGGGAGGGCTGCCTTCAAGATCCACTCTAACTTACTCATAGGTGAGGCATTAGAGACCAGAGAAAAGGTAGAGAGTACACAGGAAGTAGGTGCACACAATACAACAACACACATTCACTTCAAGTTTTATTTTGCCTCTTACATGGTCTTCAGATAGTTTTACAGTTCGTATTCTACAGGAACTGAGCTGCGATCTAAACAATGAAATGTCATTCCAACCTTAATAAATACTCATAACCATGGAAGATAGCATAGCACTTTACAATATTAGAGTGATGAAGGTTTAAGTACAGACCAGGACATCTGTGTCACATTTTAATACATGTGATCAGAAGACCAGTCAAAGTAATTAAAAGCCAAGATAAAACCAAAAGGAACTTCTTTAAAAATCCTGATTCCATATGAGATTGACCCAGAAATCCTCCAGATAAAATAATGCTATAATACGTAGTCTACTAGTGCTTGAGATATATTCAAAAAGAAAACTGAGTAACATTCAACTGTCTTAAACATTATTTAGTAGGGCTCTTCCCTTCACCTCAGCCTTCAAAACTGCGAACTTGGTCTCAGCTTTACAACACACCATATCCTATCAGTTAGATTTCTACCCTAGGAACAGTAACACCTCCTTTCTCCTCAACCAATTTAACACACTCCTAGGCCTTGGTTGGAAGTCACTAGGTACAGTCTTTAAGACGGTATCAAAATCCACACTAGTGGAGCTCTACAAAGGAAATCAGTTCAATTTTCCTCCTCCTCATCCTTCACACAGCTCCAAGTTAAACAGATGATGCAAAGCTGTAGGTAAGCAAGGTAACAAAACACTGATACAAATCTAGAGAGAAGTCAGACAGCCATGATGAAAAAACTGAATCCTGCAGGGATTACCTGCCAGCCTCATGCTCAGACCCCTTGAAAACACCAAATTTAAAATACATGAAGCTTTCAGAATCTGTGATTGAAGAAAAAAGAAATGGGTAACCATTAATGTGCTCATTCTTTCTTTTAAAAATTAGATAAAACATGCAAGAATTAACTGATTTAGTTAAACCAGTAGTAGTAGGTGTAGAGATTAAAAGACACCTGATCCAAGAGCAAATGAGACCAACTAGCTCCCTTACCCTACTTGACAGATGTCCAAATTAACATTTCACACACTGATCTGCTGCTGAGGTTAATTTTCAGAAGCAACTTCACGCTGCAACAGATTGAGTCCTATGAAGTTAGGCTCTCGTACCCAAAATGGTCATGGCCTATACCTATGCGGGAAACACATTAAAAAACAGAGCTTCAGGCCGGTGAGATGGCTCAGCGGCTTAAGCGCCTGCCCGGCAAGTGCGAGGGCCCGAGTTCGACTCCCGGAACCCACATACAAAAGAGGGGCCGGTGATATCGCTCAGTGGCACGGGCGCCTGCTGGCGCGCGAGGTCCTGAGGTCGACCCCCGGAACCCACAAAAAAAAAAAAGAGCTTCTCAAGAAGAAGAAAAAAGAAAGAAAATCCACCTTCCACCAATTTACATTATCCAAAGTGCCATCCTGAACCAACGCCTTCTCATTTTATAAAGAAAAAAATTACAAAAATGGTCAACAAAAGATAATCAGGTTACAGCTAGTTTATATACAAAGAAATTTACAAATTTATTGATTTTAGGCTTTTACCAAAAACAACTGCACTGTCCCTACAAAGCACAACATGCCCAAGCCAATGATCACTACAGGAGACAATCGGCCATGGCTTTACAAAAAGCAAAACATTGCCCATAATTGAAAACATTTCTTCAGCTTAAACTAATGCCACAACCATCCCACTTGGAACATCCAACCTGCAGTCTTTGAAACCCACTAAGTTTTTCTCTCATCTCTGCTATGTCTCCAAAGGAGACATTTAATAAACCAAGGAGGATGACAGAAGGAGGATGATTCTCTTAGGTGAGAAATCCAACCACACTGGATGCAGAAAATAGTGCTGACTACATTTATTCAAGACCCTTCTCCCTACAGAAGCCCGTATAAGAGGTCTTGCCACCCAAGATGAGACAAAACCCAAAAAAGGAGCCCAAATCTGTTTTATACAGGACTTGCAACAACACTATCTTCTTCCAACCAGAGAGGGTGTCTCAGTGTGTGATGGGTGAACTTTACACAGTCTTGTTTCCAATTCAATTGGTTGATTTGCTGCCACTCCAGACGCTGAACTGTCTGAAGACCCTAACTACCAACCACAAGGTGGAGTTAAGACTGACAGTTCACAGTGCCAACAAATGTCACAGGCTCCGACCAAGTATAACCACATCCTTTGGAAATCCTTCCATTTTTGCAATTTCAAAACAGCCTAACTTGCTGTAAAACTCCAGAATTCTTTTATCATCTGGTCTCACTTCACAGAAAGCCCCGCGGGAGCCTAGAAATAAAAATATTCAAAACATAAATGTCTATTACAATAAATGAATACCATTATGAATATAAACTATAAATAATTTTAATATATTTAATATATATAATAGGACCTTGTCTTTACAATTTATGCCACAATTTTTAAAATTCTTATTAATATTCAACAATGATTGAAATTCTTCCCCCAAAAGAAAACCTTTTGGGAAATAAGGTATAAGAAAACTCAAGGTATAATCCTGGCACTCTGGAGGCTGAGGCAGGAGGATCATCGTGAGTTCAAGGCCAGCCTGAACTACACAGTGAGACCCTGTCTCAAAAAAAGAAAACTCAACATAGAGCACACATCTGTTCAAAATATACGAAGTACCTTCCAGGGACCTACAGGGCACAGCCTAAATCACAAGTCATATAACCAGAATGCTATATATTCTAAGACAAATCTCACTTATTTGTTGTAATTCAGTTCCTAGTACTGTACAACATTAAGAATTATCTTTTCTAGCCAGACATGGTGGCCTAACACCTGTCATCCCAACACTCAGGAAGGAGGCTGAGGCAGGAGGATGCAGCAAGTTCAAGGCCAGCCTGAACTACCACTGTGAGACCCTATCTCAACCATTTCCCTAAAATTATCTTTTCTAGCTGGGCATGGTGGCATATAGCTGTAATCCTAGCATTCTGGAAGGCTGAGGAAGTAGGATTGAAAGTTCCAGTCCAGGATGGGCAATTTAGTAACTTGCTGAGAACTCTGTCTCAAAAAAAAAAAAAAAAAGGCTGGGGATGTACCTCACTGATTTCAATCCCCCAAAATAAAAAAAAAAAAAAAAGAAAGAAAGAAAAAAGAAAAAGGAGAAACTTTTTCTTAAAGTTACTTAAATTCTATAAATGATGAAAGACGCAACAATAAATGAAGGGCATTTTTCATGATCAGCAACTCTAAGGCTTGGCAAACTAGTCAGTTTGGTAAGGCCTGAGGGCAAAAAAAATTTTTCTTTTTACATTTTTAAAGGGTTGTTTAAAAAAAGAATATGTAATGGAGACCATAAGTAGACCTTAAAGAATAAAATATTTACTATCTGGCCCCTTAACAGAAAAAGTTTTCAGGGCCGGTGAGATAGCTCAGCGGCATAAGCGCCTACCTGGCAAGTGCGAGGTCCTGAGTTCAACTCCCAGTACCCACACACAAAAAAAAGGGCCAGTGATATCGCTCAGTGGCATGGGCACCTGCTGGCACATGAGGTCCTGAGTTCAACCCCCAGTACCCACCACAAAAAAAAAAAAAAAAAGAAAAAGTTTTCATAATACTAATGTTAAGTAAAGTATTTTTGAAGGCTGAGTTTAAATAACAAACTCTTACACATTACATTCCTGAATGAAGTTTCTTCCTGAACAGTATTTTTTTTTTTTTTTTTTCTGTTTTTGAAGTATCGGCGACTGAACCCAGGGATCACTGAAAACTACATTTTCCTCCCCCTTGCAATTTGAATTGCCCAGGCTGGCCTCTAACTTGCAGTTCTCATTCCCTCAGCCTCCCAAGAAGCTGGGGTACCAGGTGTGTACCACTGCACCTAGCCAGAGCATTTTTTGATGTTAATACACATGGGATTCTTAGGGATTCTTTCATCACTAATAATTCAGAAAATAAGAGATAAGCTGGGCATAGTGGCATGGCATGTACCTAAAAGTCACAGCTACTTGGGAGGCTGAGAGAGGAAGATCAAAAGGTTGAGGCCAACCTAAACAACACAGACTCTTCCCCCCTCACACAATGAAGTTTATATCTTAATTTACTTCTTTGCTTTTTTTAGCCAAAATACAGTCCTTGCCCTAACAATGCCAACTCCATAGATATATACTCACCATTAGCCTTCAACGAAGACAGGAGGCAAGCCATCATACTTTTAGCCACACTTGGATCAGTTACTTTTTTGTGAATATCCATCTTTATCAGAGAAGGGAAATTGGCAAGGAATGTTTCTGGCAATACTTCCTGTTCTTCATGGAAACTCAACATTATTTTCTGCAAAAAATTAGAATCTTTTGAATTTTGACAGTTATCCATTATGACAGTGCATATCTACATTCAGTAACTCAGTAACAGGAAAGGGGAAAAGCAATATTTAGCAACTCTTCCAATCATTAATTATCAAAGAATTTACTAGCATGTGATTCTAGCTGAAGTGTTTCCATTTTTAGTAAGCTTACCTGGGGGGTTTGAGGGAATATGCTCTGGTACAGCACTTGGCTAGCATGCACCAGGCCCTGGGGTCACTCCCCAGCAAACACAACAAAAAAAGTATGTGTGTAATTGGTAAACTGGATTGGATCTCAGAACAAAGGACACTAGTGGAAGAAACAGCAAAGTTTGGAATTTATTAATACTGATGTACCAATGATGGTTTCTGAGACTTGATAAATGTGGAAAATAGATAAAGGGTATACAGCAACTCTGTATTAACTCTGCAAGTTTTCTGTAAATCTGAAATTATTTAAAATTATAGGGCCGGTGAGATGGCTCAGCGGCGTAAGCGCCTGCCTTGCAAGCACGAGGGCCTGAGTTCGACTCCCAGATCCCACATATGAAAAAGGGGCCAGTGATATCGCTCAGCGGCACGGGTGCCTGTTGGCGCGCGAGGTCCTGAGGTCGACCCCCCGGTACCCACACAAAAAAATAAATAAATAAAATAAAAATAAAATTATAAAAAAATTTAAAACTTCAGAGCCAAGTGTAGTGGCACATGCCCACAATCCCAGCACCAGGGAAACTGAGGGGAGGATCACCACGAATTCAAGGCCAGCCTGGGCTGCACAGTGAGTTCAAGGCCAGCCTGGACTACACAGTGAGACCCTGTCTCGAAAAAACCAAACTAATTTTTTTCTTTTTGGCACAAACAATCGAACTTATGACCTCGTGCTTGCCAGGCAGGTGCTGTGATACATCTTAAAAAAAATAACATATCACTTAAACTATCAATGTACTTAATACTATATAGTATACACAAAATGGTTAAGGTTAGCCAGGTGTTAGCCAGGTGTTAATTCCAGCACCCTGGGAGACTGAACCCAGAGAATCACAAGTTTAAACCTAACATGGGCAACTCAGTGAGACCCAGTCTCAATATAAAATAAATAAAGGGCTGGGATACAGCTCAGTACAAAGAGCCTGAGTACGAAGAGAGACAGACAGACAGACTGACAACTATTTTAACACAAATAAAAAAAGTCTGGAGTCTGTAATCCCAGCACTTGGGAGGCTGAGGCAGGAGGATCCATGAGTTCAAGGCCAGCCTGAACTACACAGTGAGACCCTGTCTCCAATCAATCAAGCAAGCAAGCTTGATTAGTATTAGCATGTGTAAGGCCCTAGGTTCAATCTCCAGCACCATTAAAAAAAAAAAAAAAAAAGCTTGTATGCTGAGTAGTAATCTCAGCTACTTGGCAGACTGAGGCACAAAGATCACAAGTTTGAGGCCAACTAGGGTAATTTATCAAGACCCTGTCTCAAAATAAAAAGAGCTGGTGATGTAGTTTGGTGTAGAGCACCCCTGGTTCCTGATTTCAATCCCCAGTACTGTAAGGAGAAAAAAAGTTTGTAATAAAATATATATGCGTCAAATACCAATGCACCCAGCTATATAAAACAAGTACTAAAGGACATGAAAAATCAAATAAGCACTAATACAATTATATTGGGAGATCTCAATACTCCACTGTCACAAAAAGATAGATCAACTGGACAGAAAATCAATAATGAAACAGTAGAACTGAACCAAACTTTTGAACAAATGGACTTAGTAGATGTCTACAGAGTGTTCCATCCCACAACATCAGAATACACATTTTTCTCAGCTGCACATGGGACGTTCTCCAAAATAGACCACATACTAGCTCATAAAACCTGCTTAAGTAAATGCAAAGGAATTGAAATTATCCCATGCATATTATCAGACCATAGTGCAATGAAATTGGAAATCAATGGCAAAAGATCCCACAAAAACTCCCTAAACACATGGAAATTAAACAGCATCCTCCTGAACAACCAATGGGTCACAGATGAAATTAAAGAAGAAATTAGTCACTTTCTACAACTGAATGATAATGACAGTACAACATACCGGAACTTATGGGATACAATGAAAGCAGTCCTAAGAGGGAAATTTATAGCATTAAACACTTATATCAGGAAAATAGAGCAAGCGCAAATAAACAACTTAAGGGTGAACCTCGAGCTTCTAGAAAAAGAAGAGCAGGTTAAGCCAAAAGCCCGTACAAGGGAGGAAATTATAAAGATCAGAGCAGAAATTAACGTATTGGAGAATAAAAAAAACAATACAAAGAATCAATGAAGCAAAAAGTTGGTTCTTTGAAAGAATAAATAAGATTGACAAACCCTTATCCAACCTTATTAAAAAAAGAAAAGAAGGGCCGGTGAGATGGCTCAGCGGCATAAGCGCCTGCCTTGCAAGCGCGAGGGCCCGAGTTCGACTCCCGGATCCCACATACGAAAAAGGGGCCGGTGATATCGCTCAGAGGCACGGGCGCCTGCTGGTGCATGAGGTCCTGAGGTCGACCCCCCGGTACCCACAAAAAAAAAAAAAAAAAAAAAAAAAGAAAAGAAAAGACTCAAATCCATGCAATTGAAAATGAAAAGGGTGATATCACGACGGACCCTGCAGAAATCCAGAAGATCATCTATACCTATTTTGAAAATTTATATTCTACTAAGATGGAAAATGCAGAAGAAATGGACAGATTCCTAGATTCGTATGAATTACCAAAGCTGAATCAAGAAGATTTAAAAATCCTAAATAAACCAATATCAGCCAGTGAAATTGAAGATGTAATTAAAAACCTCCCAACAAAGAAAAGCCCAGGCCCTGATGGATTCACTGCCGAATTCTACAAGAAATTTAGAGAAGACCTAACGCCCCTACTTCTCAAACTTTTCAATGAAATTGAAAGGGAAGCAATACTCCCAAATTCATTCCTGGAAGCAAGCATTACCCTGATACCAAAACCAGAGAAGGACCCAACTAAGAAAGAGAACTACAGGCCAATCTCCCTAATGAACATAGATGCAAAAATCCTTAATAAGATACTGGCAAACAGAATCCAACAAATCATCAAGAAGATTATACACCATGACCAAGTTGGATTCATCCCAGGGATGCAGGGATGGTTCAACATACGTAAATCAATAAATGTAATACAGCATATTAACAGAACCAAAGACAAAAATCACATGATCATCTCAATAGATGCAGAAAAAGCTTTTGACAAAGTCCAGCACCTTTTCATGATAAAAACCCTACAGAAAATTGGAATAGAGGGTCTTTATCTCAATCTGGTAAAAGCTATCTATGACAAACCAACAGCCAATATCATACTAAATGGCCAAAAACTGAAAGCCTTCCCTCTAAAATCAGGAACAAGACAAGGATGTCCACTGTCCCCACTCTTATTCAACATAGTTCTGGAAACTTTAGCCAGAGCGATTAGACAAGAGAAAGAAATAAAAGGAATAATGATTGGAAAGGAAGAAGTTAAATTATCATTATTTGCAGATGACATGATACTCTACACAGAAGACCCCAAAAACTCCACTAAAAAACTGCTAGATTTGATAAGCAAATTCAGTAGTGTAGCTGGATACAAAGTCAATACTCAAAAGTCAATAGCCTTCCTGTACACAAATAACAAACTTACTGAAAGAGAAATTAGGGAAACAATACCTTTCACAATAACATCGAAAAAAATGAAATACCTAGGAATCAACCTCACGAAGGATGTAAAAGACCTCTATACTGAAAACTACAGTACTCTGAAAAAGGAGATTGAAGAGGATATCAGAAAATGGAAAGATATCCCTTGCTCCTGGATAGGAAGAACCAATATAGTGAAAATGGCCATACTTCCAAAATTGTTATACAGATTTAATGCAATTCCAATCAAAATTCCAACAGCATATCTCACAGAATTAGAGAAAACAATCCTAAAATTCATTTGGAATCAGAAGAGACCTAGAATAGCAAAGGCAATTCTGGGCAACAAAGGCAAGGCAGGGGGCATCACAATCCCCTACTTGAAATTATACTATAAAGCTACTGTGATAAAAACAGTGTGGTACTGGCAAAAAAACAGACCTGAAGATCAATGGAACAGATTAGAAGATGCTGAAACAACCCCAGACATACTAAGCCATCTTATCTTTGACAAAGGTGCCAAACACATTCGCTGGAAAAAAGATAGCCTCTTTAATAAATGGTGCTGGAAAAACTGGCTCTACACATGCCGAAGATTAAAACTAGACCCATATCTTTCACCATGCACTAAACTAAATTCAAAATGGATCAGAGATCTAAATATTAAAACAGAAACATTAAATCTGCTGGAAGGTAGGATAGGTAAAACCCTTGGAGACATTGGTGTAGGCAAAGACTTTATGAATAAAAACTCAACCGCACGGGAACTATCCCAAAGAATCAATAACTGGGATCTCATCTTATTAAAAAGCTTTTGCACAGCAAGAGAAACCACCAACAGAGTGAAGAGACAACCCACAATGTGGGAAAAAATGTTTGCCAGCTGTTCCTCAGACAAAGGATTACTATCGAGAACATATAAAGAACTCAAAAAAATTAGACCTCCCAAATGTAAAGACCCACTCCAAAAAAGGCATCTGAGATGAATACACATTTCTCAGATGAAGAAATACTAATGGCAAATAAATATACAAAAAAATGTGCAACATCACTAGTCATTCGAGAGATGCAAATTAAAACAACACTGAGATACCATCTCACCCCAGAAAGAATGGCTACTATTAAGAAATCAACTAATAACAAATGCTGGAGGGGCTGTGGGGAAAAAGGAACCCTTCTCCACTGTTGGTGGGAGTGTCGACTGGTACAGCCACTGTGGAAGTCAGTGTGGAGATTCCTCAAAAAGCTAGGGTTGGAGGTCCCATTTGACCCAGCTATTCCCCTTCTGGGCATCTTCCCAGAAGAATTAAAAACATCATACCACAGCGATATATGTGCACCCATGTTTATAGCAGCACAATTTGTAATAGCCAGATCTTGGAAACAACCCAAATGCCCATCAACTGAGGGATGGATAAGAAAGATGTGGTATTTTTATACAATGGAGTACTATTCAGCCATTAAGAAGGATAAACTGGAGACTTTTATAGGTAAATGGATGCAACTCGAGAAAATACTCATAAGTGAAATAAACCAGAAGCACATGTGTAAGCATCGTATTATCTCTCTAGTATGAGAAACTGAAAGAGTAAATAAGATCCAAAATGTACAATAGACATGGTGAATCAAAAAGAAACTGGTCAAAAGGAAAGAGAGACTGGAATAGGGAAAAGAAAGAAGGGAAAGGGAAAAAAAATTGTATATATATATATATAAGATGGTCAAGATAGATACACTACGATTTTTACTTAGTTCATTGAAGAGTAAGGTTTGTGCCAATAATGTTTGGATAATTAAATGCTAATGTCTGGTGTCCTGAATAACTAACTTAAAGATAGTAATACGCAATGTATTAACCATTCTTACCCTCCTATTATGTTGTTTTGAAAATTTGTTCTTCTTTTGATTTGTTTTGTTTTTTCTTCTCTTTAAAAAAAAAAAAAAAGTTTGTAATAGATACAATGGTCCACTTCTGTATGTTCACATTATAAAAACTGTCAGATGTGGAACAGCAACACATCAGCAGCTCAGTCACCAGCAAGCTGCAGTGTCTGTGTAACTCCAAGGAAGAAAGGCCACACAAAGCCAGCTTTCCATTACACAGCCATCAAGCGAATGGCAGAAGGTGAAAAGTAGTACTTAAAAACTATAAAGATGGGCTGGTGAGATGGCTCAGTGGTGTAAGTGCCTGCCTGGCAAGCGTGAGGGCCTGAGTTCGACTCCCAGAACCCCCATATGAAAAAAAAGGGCCGGTGACATCGGTCAGCGGCACGGACGCCTGCTGGCGCATGAGGTTCTGAGGTCGACCCCCGGCACCCACCCACACACAAAAAAAACTATAAAGAGAATGTGAATGCTGTGGAGTGGGGAAGAGAGGTGGAGAATTTTAGAAGACAGAAAAAGGAACAACATGGGAAAGAAAATACAATGTCATAAATGACAGCCCAAATATACACCTAAAAATATTTACTGAGCTTAGAAATTATCCTCAGGAAGAAAACTTCTAAATATATATACACTGATTATATAAAGAAAATCATAAACTAACATGGAGTACACAACACTTTCTTACAGGAAAATGCATTTAAATTTGGTCACGACAGACATACCAAGAAAGCAGACGCAGAAAATTTGAACTGTAGATTATAATGTACAACATATTACTAAGAAGGCAACTTTTAGCCTCCTGACAAGCAACAAACTTAAGAGCTTTCAACTGAAAACCTAAACCAGCCCTGAGAACAAAATGTAATATCCTTTAGTTTGGTACCCCTTTTTTCCTGTTTTTTCGAGACAGAGTCTCACTATGTAGCCCAGGTTGGCCTTGAACTCATGGTGATCCTCCTTCCTTCAGCCTCCAAAGTGCTGGGATTACAGGCATGCACCACCACACACAATTGTCTGGTGCTTTAAAACAAGGAAGGAGTGGGATGTGGTAGGACATGCCTGTAATCCCAGGATTTGGGAGGCTGAATTTGTTTTTGTTTTTGAGACAGGGTCTCGCTCTGTAGTACAGGCTGGCCTTGAACTCACTTATGTAGCCCAGGCCGGCCTCAAACTCACTGCAATTGTCCCATCTCAGCCTCCTGAGAGCTGGGATTACAGATGTGTGTTATCACGCCTGACTGGGAGGCTGAATTTGAGATCAGCCTATGCTACCAAAGTCTTAGGCTAGCCTGAGCTAACTAGCAAGACCTTGTCTCAAACAAAACAAAAACAGAAGGAAAAAAAAAAAGTTTCTTTAGTTGTATTAGTGTTTCCACCTGAAGAAATAAAGACTGATTCTCAATTTATGATGGGGCTTTAATGGGGTTGTAAGTTGAAAATACTGTAGTCAAAACTGCATTTACTCTATTCACAATAGCTTCAAAAGCAAAACAAAACACAAAATACCTAGGGATCTAACAAAAGAGGTTAAAGCCTCTACAATGAAAATTTCAGAACACTGAAAAAAGAAACAGAAGACACTAGAAGCTGGAAAGACTTCCCATGTTCAGGGATTGGCAGAATATCATTAAAATGACTGCACTACCAAAAGCAATCCACAGATTCAGTGCAATCCCCATCAAAATACCAATGACATTTTTCACAGAACTAGAAAAAGACAATTCTAAAATTCATACAGAAACACAAAAGACCCAGAATAGCAAAGCAATCCTAAACAAGAGCAAGCCTGGAAGTATCACAATACCCAATTTAAAATTATACTGCAAAGCCATAGTAACAAAAACAGCATGGTGCCAGGTGTGGTGGCGTGTGGTTGTAATCCCAGCATTCGGGAGGCTGAGGCAGGAGGATTGCCATGCATTCTAGGCCAGCCTGGGCTACATAGGGAGATCCTGTCTCAGGGGGAAAAAAACATCAAAAGAACCAAAAAACCAGCATGTTACCTGCATAAAAATAGACACACAGACCAATGGAATAAAATAGAGACCAAAGAAACAAGCCCATACAACTATAGCCATCTGATCCTGGACAAAGGAGCCACAAATATTTGTTAGAGAAAAGACAGCCTCTACCAAATGATGCTCAAGAAACTGGATATCCACTTGGAGAAGACTGAAACTAGATCCCTGTCTCTCACCCTGTACAAAAATCAATTAAAAATGGATCAAAGATCTAGGTACAAGACCTGAAACTTTGAAAGTGCTAAAAGAAAACACAAGAGGTACAGGCACTCACAAATACTTCCTGACCAGGGCTCACATAGTACAGGAAATAACAGCACTGCAGACTAGGGTAGCACCTGTTTCCCTTCCTGCTCAGATGGCTGACTGCAAGCGATGGCTCTCTGCTGCCGCCCAGCAACATCAGAGTTTGCACTGCACACTAACAGCCAAAAAAAAAAAAAGTTAAAAACTGAAAGTATGGTTTCTATTGAATATGCACCGTTTTTGCTTTGTGAAGTTGAAAAACTATAAAATGAAATGTAAATTGAGAACCATCGTATTACAATAGTGCTCCCTAATCAAAATCTTACCTAACAGAGAACAGTGGAAAATGTCATACTAAAAATAAGCCCTATGGGCTGGCAGGGAGTGTACTTTAGTGGTAGAACACTTGCCTAGCATGTGTAAGGCCCTGGGTTCCATCCCAGCACTCAAAAACAAAACAAATAAAACAAAACAAAAATTAAAGAGGCATAAGGGCCAGGGATATAGCTCAGCAGCACAAGTGCCTGCCTGGAAAGAGCAAGGTCCTGAGTTCAATTCCCCATACCAAAACAACAACAACAATAAAAGACTGGTCAGGGGAGCAAAGGAGAGGGGAGGAGGAAGGGAGGGAAAAGGAAGAGCTATACACCACTTAGCAAAACCACTGAAAGCCTACAGTGAATGCCAAGGTTTGTCAACAAGGCTCATCAGTTTCTGATTTGACAGCCAATCAATGAAACAAAACAGGACACAGTTGGAAATGGAGACTGAAGTTATTATTATTTTTTTTTGGTGGGTACCAGGGGTCGAACTCAGGACCTCGCGTGCCAGCAGGTGCCCGTGCCGCTGAGCGATATCACCAGCCTTTTTTTCGTATGTGGGTTCCGGGAGTCGAACTCAGGACCTTGCGCTTGCCAGGCAGGCGCTTATGCTGCTGAGCTATCTCACCGGCCCCATGAAGTTACACTTTTAAAACTTGTATGTTCCAGGAGATGTGTTACTTTACTCCAAAACTGATTAACACACCAAGAATATATTCTCAGGAAACTGTAAATTGTATTCTACATTCTGACTACCATAGTGTATTCTTTCGTTTTCCTTTTACTTTGGGAGCTAACGATTAAATCCAGAGGCTTTGCACAATGTAAGCTATTCCCCCAGCCTTCCCATTTCTTTATTGCACATAAAGTAACTGATACATGTACATCAAGTATGTAGTTTTGTTTTTTAAACTAAATTTCCTATGATTTGTTTTGTAGTACTGTGGATTGAGCCAATACCACGAAAACATCCCAGCCCTTTTTAATCTCTGAGACGGGGTCTCACTACATTGCCACTGATGGGCTTAAGTCCAGACTCTTGTGCTTGAATAAACTGAGACTACAGGTGTCCACCACTGTACCTGACCAATGGTTTTTAACCTATCAAATAAATTTTGGGGGTGGGGTGGACACTGGCTTTACAAAAATAAACCCTTTCGCCATCAGTGACATGCTCACTCAGCTTTTTATTCTGCTGTTTTAACAAAAATCCTTGTATACTTTTTTTTAGGGGGAGGAGTTAGTGGGGATTGAACCTAGACCTAGGGCCTTTGTGCTTGCTCTACCACTAAGCTGAATTCCTAGGAACTCAATGCCCCTTTGAGACAGGCTCTCACTCTCTGAGTCTGGTCTCAAGCTGATTAGCCTCCTGCCTCTGCTTCCTGAGTAGCTGGGACTATAGCCATGTACCACTGTGCCCAGCTACAAACCTCATTTGAATTCTCCTACCATTTTAAAACCAAGGCCAAAAAAAAAAAAAACACACCAATCTTACACCTCTTTTGTACATAGTTGTTACATGTAAGGTAATGTCTTTAAATAGGGATAAATTAAAAAAAAAAATCCTAGGTAGTTTTCTAAGACAAGCACCCTGTTAAACTGTTTAAAATGAAAAGATACAAGCATACTCACATATGCTTACAGATGATACAAGCATATTCACAACTCTTAATAGCTAAATCTCGGAAGTGGCCTATATGTCCATCAACAAATGCATAAAAAAAACTTGTTTATACATAAAGGAGAGTACTACTCTGCCATAAAGGATAAATGACGCATCTGTAGGAAAATGAATATATCTTGAGACCATAATGATAAGGGAAATCAAACATACAAGCTCAACTATTGCATCGTTTCTCCTATATGAGAAACCCAAAGTAAGTATAAATAAGTTGAACAAAATAAAAAATACTAGGGCCAGGCAACGTAGTGCAGGCCTGTAATCCCAGCACTTGGGAGGCTGAGCAGGAGGATCACTGTAAGTTCCAGGTTGGCCTGGGCTACATAACGAGTTCAAGGCCAGTCCTGACTACACAGAGACTCTGTCTCAAAAAGCAAAACAAAACAAAAAAAACGAAAAAGATAATAGGGAACAGGGAGATAGAGCTTTTGCACATGGGAAGGGGATCTAGAGATGGAGAGAGAATAAAAAGAATTAAGATATGTTGTGTACATGTACAGACCTCACATAATGACTAATCATGTACTGCAAACATATACTAGAAAAATTTTTAAAGTGAAGAAACAACAACAAAAATGCTGTAAGAATTCTTTTCCGTAAGAAATTAACCACTGGGCCGGGGATACAGCTCAATGGCACAGCGCCTGCCTGGCAAGAGCAAGGTCCTGAGTTCAATCCTGGTGTGTGTGTGTGTGTGTACACACACACACACACACACACACACACACACACAGAAACCACTGAAATTTTATGATGCACCTGTTTACTTTTATATTTTAATAAGCACTTTAAAAAAAAAATCATACCTCAGCCTCTGAGAGTTCTTTGTCACCATTTGGCTTCGTGTATTTTTCCTGCATGAAAGGGATCCAGGATATTTTACATTTTTTAATGAAGGGGGTCACATCCACAGTGCCCAAGGCATAGCCACATATGCCATCTTCATCCTCAAGGACAAAACAGTAATCCAGGCTGAGGGAAAGGAGCCCTCCTACCAACCTGCTCAGAAGGAAAAAGGATGGTGAGCTTTTTACTAACACGAAATTCAGGATTCAGTGATGCAAGGTCCAATGTACTTGACTAACTTAATGGAAAAAACATTTGGTGTGAAAGCAACTAGAAATGCACACATACCAATTTTCAGGTTTTACTAAAACTAAAATGGAATTTAAAAAAATACATTTCTTTCCAGTCATTATCTCCCCTCAACCTGATAAAGCCTCACTATGAAATATCTGCTCCCAAATCCAAACAGTGATCACATACTTGTCTCCAATAAGGTCAGGCTGACTCTGAAAAGGTAAACCCACTCCGTCATCATACATCTCTCTGCAAATCTTGTACACGGAAGCCTGAAAATGTAACAGATTTTTATATACTATTTAATATTTTATATATTATTCCAACCAGAGTTAAGTCAAAAAATGGTAACAGAAAATATCAACAGTATCAAAGTGAGTCTGAGGAGGGAATAAAAAGGCCTGTCAGAAATAGCACATTTACTTTGTTAAATAAAGATTTATTCATTGGGTCAGATCTATAAAACCAGTGTAAAACAGCAAGGTTTTAGTCAATACTTAAAATTGTTTTGCAGGGCAGAGTTTCTAGTAATAAGCTGAGGATTAAAAAGCCAGCAAATTTTTCAGTGTTTAGGGGTTTTTGTTTGTTTGGTTTTTTTTTTTGTGGGTACCGGGGGGTCGACCTCAGGACCTCGCGCGCCAGCAGGCACCCGTGCCGCGGAGCCATCTCACCGGCCCTATTTGTTTGGTTTTTCTGAGACAGGGTCTGGCTTTGTTAGTTTAGGCTGGCCTTAAACTCAAGTTTGTAGCCTAGGCTGGCCCTCAAACTCACAGCAATTAAGTGCCGGGATCACAGGTGTGCACCACCATTGCCCAGCTAAACTCCTTCAATTCTTCCTCAAATTTCTGTGCATGTTTCCTCCTCCTGGGTTGTTTTTGGTGACTTTCTCCAATTGAAGTTTGGGTGTTTTAGGTGTTTTGTTTTCAGTACTGGGGACAACCCTGGGCCTTTCAACTGAACTACATCTCCCAGCCCTTTTCTTTTTTATTTAGAGACAAGGTCTTGTTATTTCACTAAGTTGAGCTGGATAGACACAAATTAAATCCCCCTGCCTCAGCCTTCCACAGTGCTGGGATTACATGCATATGCCACCACACTAGGCTTTAAATTTGTATTTTAAGTGGTTGTAGCTCAATTGTAAAGTGCTTGGTCAAAGTAAGAAAGGCTCAGGATTTTATCACCAGCACTACAAAATAATCCACAAAAATTAAGGTATTTTAAGACACGAAAGGAATTCTTTTAACCACTGAGTTCAAAGCAAAGTTCTAAGTACATACATTACCATTCACCAAACTGATAAGACAATTACCTCATCTTTAGGAAAATACGGTCTGATAGTATAAACTTTGGAGGTAGGAGTCAGTGGGGGTGGTTGAAAAAAGAGATCATTTGCTCCATCAATTGGCAGCAAACGCTGTGAGGGAAAAAAAGGAGATGGATTAGTGTCAGGAAGATAGCTATTTCTTTAAATGAGTGTGCACTGCAGATTACCAACTTAACATTAACTGGCTACTGCAGGCAGACCTAAAGAAGAGGGGTCTACTATGCTTTACTAATATAAACACCTCTTTGCTGGGGGAGGGGAGTGCTTCTGAATAGAAATTACCCAAACTGAGTTACACAGCTTTAGAGGCATATTAATGGGAATTTAAATTTATAGTAATAAAAAAAAAACAACAAACTATTCCAGTGATGACAATGTTTTTTTAAAAAACCAGTCTTAACTAGACCATCTTTCTACTAAAAGATGGCAGAACAGAATATCAGGAGGAGAGGTTTGGTCTGAAGAGGGTTATCTGTCCAGGAGACGCTTTATCCCCAAAGCAATGCGCTTCAGTTTGCTGTGCGCAGCAGAGCACCTGTTGGGGGGAGAAAAGTAGAGCACCTGAAAAGTCCATGAACAAATTGCAATAGCAAAAAACTCCCTATCGTGTTCAAATTTTCACCAACAAACTATTCTTTCAAGCACATTAGATTTACAATAACTGGAAAAATACCCAAAGCCTTTTCACTAATCACTTGCATAATTAATCATCCTGTTTTGCTCATGGAGTTTCCACTGGCAGACAAGCATGCGCGCATTGTGCATTGCGGGCGCAGATTAAAATGCTGTGCGACCTGCAAAGAAACAATGTGAAGTGTATACCTACAGCCGCTGCGCTTCGCAGGCGCGGGGGGGATTGGCAGCATCTCCTTCAGAAATTACTGTGAAAGAGGAGGAAAATTTGATTTAAAATCCAGTTATGTAACTAAATTGAATTTGGGACTAGAAAGCCTTCGGCAGACCAATCCTTCCAGCCATCTGATGCGCAACATAAGGTTTCTCATAAAACAAAGAAAATGTCAATTCAGTTGTGAATTCATATTGATACCTGGAACTCTCCTGCTAGACCACCTCTAAAGGCCCAGGGTTCTTGGTCTCCAATTAAGAACTGTGCTGAAGAATGACTACGACACCCTGTTGAGATCAGATCCAAGCGGAGAACGTTACGAGAAAGGGGATTTCCTGGGGTCTCAAATGTCCAACACACTAACAAACACTTTGTGGAAATAGCTCTCTAACAGTAATAAACCAGGGTTTCAGGGCAAGGCTGTGATAATAATTATTTTTATAAATTTATAATGGCATTTCAATACTGATGTACCTTCCCCTAATTAATGAAAATGATTACCAGATGTACTCTTTAATTGTTATTAAGAAATGAAGTCCCAAGTCTAGGTCAAATTTATGTATTTCCTAGACAGCTATACCAAGCTAGTTTCTTGCTCTATCATGAAATTAGAATAAACTGAAATGAATGACAGAAATGAGACATTTTATTATCACAGCCCATAAAGGAATTAAACCTGTCTGAAGTCACATTTTACATTTTGAGGAAGGATACAGGAAAGGGAAAAGGGGGAGAGTAATCTTGTCAGAAAACTAAGGTCACCAGATTTAGTAAAAGAAACTGTTGATAAAACAAAACATAATGAGTACATTATGTTTTTAGACAAGAACAATTCAGACTGGCAAATTATAATTATCAGTCTGACAGGTTCTGGAAACTAAAGAAGCAATTAATGCTCCTAATTTGTCCAGAACTAAAACATACTTTCCCTAAAATGTACCAGCATCTGGTTCTTCTGATCAGGCATTATAATCTTTGTGATTCACTGAACACATGCATGGAATGGCAAGCTTTGAGGTCCAGAAGTCAGCATTTAGGGTCACCACTTAACCAACCTCAAAAGCAATCAAGCTAACAAGGCAGTAACTACAGCAAATGTTTGGATGCCAAAAGAAAACCACATGCCTAGTCTTCTGACAAGATGAAGCAGCGCAATATAGTTCTTTTCCATTGGAAGACAGCATTCTACCTCCTGTTCAATTTAACAGTCTCATCAGTACAAGATAATAGTGTGCTAGTCAGACAGTCCCAAAGCAAACCAAGTTTTTTGTTGACAATTCAGGCCCATTAAGAGATTATATTTGTGTTTGTCACATTTTAGGGGTAGGGCTTAAAAAAAAAAAAAAACACACAAAATATAGTATTTGTAAAATAAATATGAAATAGGGTCAAAATTTAGACTATGAAGAGAACTTGCCCCATTCCATAACTCAGTGTGATTTACACTGCAGGAAAAACTGTACTTCTTAAACTTTTAAGATCAGCCAATTTCCTCTACCCCCCACTTTGAGACTACAACATAACTAGCACTTCCAACTATTACAATAAAAAAGCTGCATATACGAAGAGCTGTGTAAATGAAAACATGGTTAATGCCTCAGTCGCTGCGCAAACGTGACTTCAGTTCATGCCTACTGCCCTTCAATCTACCTGAGCTACCTCACAGAACCTTTCAATTTAAACTAATTAATCATGACGCGCTGTGAACATCTGCCGCTGTCCATCCAATAGTAGTAGACACTTGTGCTGAGGATTCTCCCATCTGTACACAATGGGGAAGAAGATAATAGAAGTCATTAGTAATCAAAAGTACTGCATAGCCACATTCTTTAAAGGACTGAATGCCAGCTGGACTGGAGAGAGGAGGAAAACAAAGGGTTCTAATCATTAATCCCCTGAAATTACTATAGAATGGTGAAGATACGCTCCCTGCTGTGACCCTTTGTAGAGAGTTATGTAAATGCCAAGATGATTATTTACAACATCTATGATGGTCTGACCCGGAAACTGTACATCTATACAAATTGTGAAAGTTAACGCCATAACTGTATAATACAAAGAGCCTAAGAAAAATGGTACTATATGTAACCAAGAATGAAATTTTTAATAATTCTTGAATTAAAAGTTAAACAACCAATAAATGTTTTAAGTGACATATTCTCAAGCTCAATACTCCAGACTTCAGGTTCAAAATTCCTAGAAGCCTTGGAAATTTAAGATTTAAATCCCTGTAAGGATTAATTGCAGTTCCTTGGCCAGAAGCCTGGAAGGCAAATGCTGTTATCCAACAACCAATATAGAGGTTTTTTTCTGAGCCTATGGGCAAGATGTCTTTCACCCACAATGGGTATTCTAGAGCCTCTTAACAACAGAATTAAAATTCTCTTCTACTTGCTGTGCTAATATATGTGGCAGCCCAAGAAGTTTTGTATTTCCACATTGACAAGGAGACTTATTTTAGCCATTAACTAGGTGTATCACAGAAAAGCTGTCATGAGTAATCTCATTCCTACTCCTCCTAAATCTAAACTCATGTTGTTTCAGACCGTGTGTTGCACAACTAAGATGATGAAAACCCATCACAGTGTTTTTGACTACTATGAAAACTATGACATGTCAGTCAGCTTTGCTGCCTGCTGTGTGCTGTGTGTAAGTCCATTATATATTCCTTATAGCTGGATTGAAAACCTGGAAATGAAATAAGGTCCCTGGAGAAACTTGGCCATGCTGGTGCTCTTTACCAAGTTTGAAAATTACCAGAAAGAAAAAAGTCACTGTTTTAAAAGTAGACAGAAAAGTCTACTGAACGAAGCAGAATTTTTAAGGGACTAAAATGTCCACCCTCTGCTAAAACCAATTACTTGGTAGAGGGATAAAGAAAAAGCCATCTGCAATGATACCGAGTAGCACCAGTATAGCCTTCCACTAAAACTCGCATGCGCACAGGGCTGGGAGGATGGGTTCCTCTTGCCAGGCCCCTTGGGTCATTTCAGCAATTGTTCCATTAAACACAGCATTCATGTTATGAAGACACAGCAAGCAGCAGAAAGCCTAGAGTCACATTTCATAGCGTCTCATCTTCAAATCAGGCAAAAGTAATATACAGTGTTCCATCCAGGAAGCATTCAGTCGGAGCAAGTTAAAGTCAGTACTTGCTAACATCAAGATATTTATGCTGAATTAGCCCAAGGGAGAAAAATCAATGTGTTCAGTGTAATTACCAAGACTTGCACCTCAAGTCTTCAACAATGCTCACTTTTGCAAAAACCTAGGCAAAGAACTGAAAATACATTTAGAAATTTGCCAATTCCCTAAATGTTTTTCTCCCTATGGGGTAATTGTTTTAAAAGGTACAATGTATTCGAGAATAGATTATTCCTGGTGCACATACCTAACCACTGTACAAAAGACTTCACCATAGACATTATACTCTTGATATCCCACACATAGGAGTACATGTCATAAAGGATCGTCCTGTTGGCACAATTGGAGAGCCGAGTGAACATTCCCATCACCAGTCCACACATCTCTTCAAACTTGGCTGCTCGTGACCGCCATTCTTCAATCTATTGAGGACCAAGAGACCCAAAATACTGTAAGCTTAACAAAATAATGTGCAACAATTATAATCTTTTTTTTTTTTTTTTTTTTTTTGGGTACCGGGGGGTCGACCTCAGGACCTCGCGCGCCAGCAGGCGCCCGTGCCGCTGAGCGATATCACCGGCCCCTTTTTTGTATGTGGGTTCCGGGAGTCGAACTCGGGCCCTTGCGCTTGCAAGGCAGGCGCTTAAACCGCTGAGCCATCTCACCGGCCCGCAACAATTATAATCTAAGGTGTTTGTTATCAGCTACCTGCAATTTATCCGAAACATCAATCACAGGCTTAAATGCTAAATAAGCAATTAGTTTGTATCTCTTCAAACTGACGATGCCTAAAATAACCAACACTTACCTTCATTCTGCAGAGTCCACACCCACTTTATGAACATATTCATAATGTGGTCAATTTCCTGCCAGTTCTCACTGTACTCATTCAAGAACCTCCACCACAGCTAGGGATATAGCTCCGTGGTGAATATTTGCCTAGTGCGTGCACGTTACCAACCTGGGGAACCATGCAGGCCAGAAAAGCAGGTAAGCATACTCACTTTTTCAGAGTCTTTTCCTTTGCAATTGACACTAACGACACTACTATTTGCTCGAAGCCACTGGAATTCCCGTAACATCTGTGCTCCTTTGGGTCCATGCTCATAAGGAAGATAGAAAAGATCTGCAAGTAATTGCAAATCCTCTAGAGTCACTGGTTCTGCAGTGTACAAAGGTTTTTCATTTGGACCTGGCACAAACTGCTCCTTGTTTGTTTGTTCATCTGTCTGCATAGGAGCAATATCACCAATGCAATCTTCTTGCATAGACATCTCTGGAGATTTTGATTCAGCTATGCTCTCTTTATCAGTGTCCATTGGTTTCAATTCCTCTGCCATTTTAGATTCAACAATTTCAGTTAGTATTTGATTGTCATTCTTGTGGTCTGCTTCTTCTTGTTTTTCTACTACCATGTCCATAGGTTCCTCATCTGGCTGCTTCTTTTCTTCTTCCTTGGTCAGAGCTGTAGGTTCACCACTCAAAGTTGCTCCCTGGCTCATAATGGGCTCCTGGTAAACTGTTGTGACTACAGTTGTGGCATTTAAAGAGGGTGCTGCAACTAAGGGAGTCCCATCAACCACACTTGCTTTAGCTCCACTATGTGCAACTTGCCTACCTACCAAAAACAAAAAGTCAAGATACACCAGCATTAGAAATAGAACAAATTAAAATTTAGAAAAATGCTTTCTTCTTGTCATGATATCTGGAATGAGAACCTCAATTTGAGATTCCAAATACTCTGAGCCCCGAGAAAAGGGAAACTTCTTTAAACCATCAGGGGGACGTGCATAAAAGGTGGATGGCGGGACACAGGTAATAAACATCCTCTAACATGCTGACACCTATTATCATTCCTTTGAAGATTTACTTATTTACTTTTAGAGACAGGGTCTCGCTCTGTAGTTCTGGCTGGCCTCAAACTCACAGCCATCTTCCTGCCTCAGACTCAGATCTTTCTGCCTCAGCCTCTGTCTCCTTAGTGCTGGGATTACAAGTATGCACCACCACATCCAACAAGATATATATTTTAAAACAATTATTTCAGCACCGGTGAGATAGCTCAGCAGTATAAGCACCTGCCTGGCAAGTACAAGGTCCTGAGTTCGACTCCTGGTACCCACATAAAGGAAAAAAAGGGCTGGTGATATCACTCAGTGGCACAAGCACCTGCTGTCAAGCGCGAGGTCCTGAGTTCGACTCCCAGTACCCACGTTAAAAAAAAAAACCCACAAATATTTCAAAGTAGCATTTTATCAAGATAAAAACTACTTTAAAAAGATTAAAAGGTCACCAAGTTTGATGGTACATGCCTGTAATCCCAGTTACTCAGAGGCTAAGGCAGGAGGATCACAAATTTAAGACCAGCCTAGGCAAATTAGACCTGATCTCAAAATTTGAAAAGGCTGAAGGATGTAGCTCAGCGCTCTCTGGGTTCAATCCTGGCACTGCCAAGAAAACACCAAAGTAAGATTTTTTTAAACCTCACTCTCAAGACTTCTAAATTTCATTTAACTTCACTTTGCTTACTGGGCCCAAGGTAAGAAAAATGACAATGTTATTTTGTGATTCAACCATGCGATCCAATTAACCCCCTTAAGAAAATGCCCAAACTCACTGCTGTATTGATGAGGTACACCAAATTCCTGCAACCACTCTGTTAAAGCTAGCTTTAGAGCCATCTGTGGACTATAGAGTACATCGGTTTCAATATCTTCATCACTGCCTTCATTTTCTAATTTTATCTGGATTGATACAGTACTATCTTCACTGTCAGCTGAAAAAACAGAACAAAACAAAGATAGTTTGGATTATAAGAGCCTCCTGACAAGTGAGAGGTAAAATAAATAAAATTAGTTGTTGTAGTACCACCACAAAACTAGAGCAAGAGCCTTAAATATAAAAATGCAGGGCCGGTGAGAGAGCTCAGCGGCATAAGCGCCTGCCTGGCAAGCGCGAGGTCCTGAGTTCGACCCCTGGTACCCACAAAAAAAAAAAAAAAGGAAACACAAGCAAGACCCTTCACCGACCATTTCATCTAGATTACTTACCTAAACGCATTGCTACATGTAAAACCCCAACTGAAATGGGTACTGATTTTAGAATCACTGGAAAAGTTGGTCATGAATGTCCACTAAATATCAACTATTGGGAATTCAAGGTTAAAGGCAGTATGCTTTTCATAAAGAAAACATTCTCTAGTTTTAAGGAGCTGATAATTTCACAGTAAAGCATTGAAGAAAACCAGAAAATGAGCAGAACCTTAATATGAGTGGAGATTAAAAAACAAACAAACAAAAAAACAAAACAAAACAAAAAAAACATGAGCACAGATAAACCAATGATGCTCTGAACCAGGATACAGAGAACCAGGGAGACACAGCCTAGTTTGGCTAGTGTTTGCTACTCCTCAGTGTACGCAGCACTCTGCCTTAACACACTCACAATGGGGCCTTAATTCATGTGTCTTGCTGCCGGGCAGCTTGAACTACCAGTGGTACAGGCAAGACTATCCCATCGGGAAGCCTGTACCACTCACTGGTGATATAAACAGATCTAATCACCTTTATTGGTCTTTTTATTAATAAAATTAATAAAAAGCCACCCAATGGGACAGTCATGCCTGTACCACTGGTGGTTCAAGCAGTGGGAACATATTAGAAGATACAGAAGCCAGCCAAGTGTGGTGGCACACATGGTAATCCCAGATACTCAGAAGGATGAGGCAGGAGGAGTTGCCAATCTTGGCAATTTAATGAGACCATGTCTCAAAAAAAAAAAAAAATCTGTGTTCAGTGTTCTCACCTCCAGCCCATGAACCTTTAATACCCAGCAAACTCTAGTCTTACTTTGACCAGGTTAAGTATCTGTAAAACCATTTCTTGCCGCCACACTTGCTTAGCAGAAGTGGTCACACCCTTTGTGCTTCCACATCAATTTGTAGGTAACTACCACAATACTTAGAACATGTCTTACTCAACACAGACTGTTTTTCAGAATTAGGGACTTTATTCTTTGCAAATCTTCATTGCCCAGGAAGATACACCTGGCTATATAATAGGTTATTTAAATAAATGAATAAATACCCGGGATTCTCTTACTTAATAGAAATGAAAAACTGGTAAGCCAATGTCTAAAATAAGAGTATGGTAGACCTAAGGGATATATGAAGTAACTCGTAAGAATATCTAGTCATCTAAAACATCCCATTTAATAAAATCACCTGAAAACTGATGGAAAATGATTTTAAGGGTAACAGAAACATGGAAGATTGTATCTATCGTCTGATTTAAAAGACTGAATCGCATTTTAAAAGCAAAGAATTTACATGTACCAACTTCCCACCATAAACGTAATCATGTACTACAAACATGTACTAGTAAGGAAAAAAAAAAAAAAAAAAAAAACAAACAAACCTAAAGCCAAGAAGCTAAATGACCTGTCCAAGGCCAGTCTTTTATTGTACACATAACTCATTTATAGAAATGAACAACACATAATAAAGTCTCCTAAACTGTGGTGACAAAGAAATACACATTGCCAGTGGCTATAGCTAACCCTCCCCTCCCACAGCCAAGGACCAAGTGCAGGCTACTCACTCATCACCACATCTTTCCTCACTCCATTCATGTTTGACTTGTACCAGGTGGCAAGGGTGTGGATAGCGACATAGTTGGCTTCAAATTCACAGTTTGGATTCGTCAGCACTCCTTTTAACCGGGGGATGAGCTCTGTGGATCTTCCTTTGTATGGACCCAGAAATAGTCTCTTCTGATCATAATCATTAGCATGAATGTTATCCCAGATTACTGGAGCTCTCTTAATTATCTTAGAAACCTCTTCAATAGACTCTACCGGAATTTCTTTAGAAACAACTTTGGGACCTGGAAATAATGACCACCACATGTTTAAATAATCTCCTACATGGTTCTTTAAGCAAGCACTCTACCACTGAGGTCACACCACCAGACCCAACTTTTTAAACACAGCAACACGTTTTTCCCTTTCATTCTATAAGATAGAAGTTCCACAGAGATGTACATTATTAAGTAACATCATCATCCTATCAGCAAAATCCTTTAAGAGTTGGGTTGTTTTGTCTCGTTTTGCAACAGGGTCTATGTAGCTCAGGCTGGCCTCAAACTCACAGTGATCCTGGTCTCAGCCTCCCGAGTGCTGCAATTACCGGGGTACACCACCATGCCTGGCTCAAGATTTTTTTTGGAGACAGGGTTTCACGATAATCCTTCTGCTGATTCCCAAGTGCCAGGATTATAGGTTGCCACCACCATGCCCAGCTCAAAATGTTTTCTACGTGTCCATAATCCTGGCTACTTGGGAGACTGAGGCAGAAGGATCACTTAAATCCATGAGTTCAAGACTACCCTGGGCCAAGAGACTCTCAACTCACTTGTGGTACTGGGAACTGGACCCAGGGCTTTCACACTGAGCTATGACCCCAGTCCTTTTTTCTCTTTTTAAATAGAGACAGGGTCTCACTAAGTCAATAATTGTCCAGGCTAGACTCCAACCTGCAGTCCTTCCACCTCAGTATCTTAAGGATGCTGGGGAGTACAGGCATGCACCACCACCACAACTGACAAAAACTTTTTAGTATTAAGTAAAGCATGTATACTTCATAAAATAATAATTTTCCTGAAGTTTATTTTTAAAAAATATTCAATTAACAGTAACAGCCAGATGTGGTGGCGACTGCCTGTAATCCCAACACTTGAGAGGCTGAGGAAGGAGGATCACCATGAGTTGGAGGCCACCAGGGCTACATGGTGAATTCAAGGCCATCCAGAACAACACAGCAAAACCCTGTCTTAAAACAAACAAACAAACAAAAAAACAAACAAAACCCAAAACCCAAACAAAACAACAACAAAAAACAAAACAGCCAAGCGTGGTGGTACACGCCTGTAATCCCAGCACTTGGGAGGCTGAGGCAGGAGGATCACTGCAAGTTTGAGGCCAGCATGGGCTACAAAGTGAGTTCAAGGCCAGCTTGAAACTGCATAGCAAAACCCTGTCTCAAAAAGACAAAAAAAAAAAAAAAAAATCAGCCAGGTGTGGTGGTAGTAGTATACATATGTAATCCTTGCATAAGGAAGCAGGAATATCCAAAGTTCCAGGTCAGGCTGGAATATATAGAAGACCCAATCTCAAAAACACACACACACAATCCAACCAATTTTTCTAGGGCCCAGTTAGTTTTACTTTATAAATCTTAAAGACTTACCTGTCCAAAGCACCTCAATTCCAGGTAGAAGCTTTTCACCCACAGTCCTTAAATAAGGAGACTGAGACACATTTGGATAACAGAAAGTGCCACAATATTCTGAATGTAGGGGGAAAAAAAGTAAAACAGTCAGGAGTGAAATGGTCATGGGCTTTGGGGTGGGGAAAAAAAGTGTAACAATTCTGAATTCTTTTCATCAAAACAATAAAAGGCCTCCATATCATACCTAAAAGAGAATAAACTTAAGCATGTAGTGAATTTAAGAATCAATTCGTAAAATCTGATATTCTTCCTCCAACAGTAGTACAGATCAATCCTTATGATGCTAGTCACTAGAAATACAAGTTTATGAAATTAACAATTAGAATCTTAGCATTTTGTACCTAATTCTTTTTTTTTATTTTATTTTTTTTGTGGGTACCGGGGGTTGACCTCAGGACCTTGCGTGCCAGCAGGCGCCCGTGTCGCTGAGCGATATCACCGGCCCATTTTTCGTATGTGGGTTCCAGGAGTCGAACTCGGGCCCTTGAGCTTGCCAGGCAGGCGCTTACGCCGCTGAGCCATCTCACCAGCCCCGTGTACCTAACTCTGAGTCACCTACATTTCTCATTTACAATCAGAGGCCAAATAGAATGAATTGACAATATATTGTAGAACAAATACAAGATCATGACAATGGCTATGAGTACACAACAACTTACATCATGACTTGAAATGAATTCCTAGTATCTTATTAAGCAATATTCGCGTATTCATGTAGTGTTAGACTACATACTAAAATAAAATTCATGGCTCACAATTCTAAGACATATATACGTAGAGTTAAATAATTCAATCTACAGATTCATAGAACTTATCTGTTCCTGACAAAAACAGTCTGGAGAAAACTGCAGTTCAATTTTGAGAGCAACTAAAAAAGACAAACATTTCTGATGGTAAAAAATTGGAGACAGAAAAAAATATAAAAGGAAAGTGGGAAAATTATTAAGCTTTCTATACTGACTACTGGAAGTAAGAGCCCAGATGGGAGTGGGAGGAGTGAAAAAAAGGAAGATATGCTTGAGCAGAAAATGGGAACGAGGAGGAGGAGGAAATGAGAAGTGACAAAGAGCAATGTAAATTTGTTTTTTTCCAGTTTTCATTTCAGTAAGTATCCCTCCTTTAATATCCTAGCAATGTATGATATTTACACACTTTCAGTAGTAAAAAACAAAATCTTTTGCCAAATCCATTATAATTTACAAGTTCCTCAGTTTCTCCAGTGTAAGATCTTGAGAAATGTCTTCCAGAAAAAGGATTCCTATTTTTATACACCAGTGGGGGGTGCTAATTAGGGTCCATACACAGGGCCTTTTAGAAGTTACATATATCAATAAGGACAGTCATACAATACCTGTAGGACAGAAGAGGAAAGTTTCTGGCTCTCCTAGGTACTGATAAATTTCATTTGTGATGGAGACCTGTGCATGAGCAAAAGAACTGAATACCTCTTTGTCTGCTGCACACATATTATGGTCAATATCATCAAAAAGCAAGGCAAATGACCTGCACCCAAACTGAGAAACCTAGAAAAAAGAAAGTATTTGTTATTTCCAATGGAAGAAACTCTAAATTAAATAACAAGACAAAGTTTTGCACCATTTTTCATTTGGGGTTGAATGCACTACTAAAATACTCCAACAAAACTTCTGCAATGTAGCCTGTCCTCTTACCTCCTTTGTTACTGATTATAGAAAACCCAACAGAAGAAAAATACAGAAACATGAATAAGTAAAAAGACATAAAAATTCCTCCCCTTGTTCTAGTCCCCAAAGGCACAATGATCCCAATTAATACCTCTGCAGAAAAATCTAACAAAGCATAAATTAGAACAATAAAATGGGTACGGTAGTATATGCCTATAATCCCAGCACTCTGGGAGGTTGACGCAGGAAGACTGCAAGTTTAAGCCCAGCCTGAGTGAGTTAACATTACCCTGCTGCAATTTTTAAAAAAAAATGTGCTGGGGATATAGCTCAGTGCAAAAGCCCTGGGTTCAATCCCCAGTGCTGCCAAAAAAACAAAACAAAACAAATAAATAAAAAACAAACACAAAATTTGATCATATAGGAAAATAACTTCTTAAAGCTCATTCATGAAAAATTTTAACTACCTTTATTTTTTTGTCTATTGCTGAGGATTGAATCCAGAGCACTGTGCATGCTAAGTATACACCATACCACTGAGCCACACACACCCAGCCCTAGACCTCAACATTTTTACTGGCCATTTTAATGACACCAATGTAACTCTTTGGCTAAAGAAATACGTATACCAAAAAAAAAAAAAAAAAAAAAAAAAATCAGCTAACATAGCTAGGTGCAGTGGCACACACCTGTAATCCCAGCATTTGGAAGCCTGAGGCAAGAACATCATGGGTTTGAGGCCAGCTTGGGTTATAACAGAGAGACCCTGTCTCAAAACAAAACTAAAATAAGTAACAAAACAAAACAAAATCCATGAACTTAAAAAGCAAATGGGAGACCTATACTTTATCAAAAACAGACGCGCAGCTAGTATGTTAAAAAGAATTTAGATCTAAATCAGGTTCACCAATACATTAACAACTTACATGTTAGTCTGTTTCTTGGGAACATAGCTGTTTCCAGATTGAATTACATCTACTGTCTGTATAATCTGAAAATGATCTTTAACTGGTAAAATGTGGTTTCTCTCATCCCAGTCACAAATTTAGGCATGTACCCTGTGGTACAGGTGTACTTCCCCAAAATGTGGTTCTGGACTACATCTCTCAGAATCACCTGGACTCCTGGTCCTTACCCCATTTCAGCACAGGGATTTTTAAGAACAGAGTCTGGATCAGGAGAGATGGCACACGCCTATAATTCCACCATTCAGGAGGCTAAGGATCTCTGTGAGTTCGAGGCCAGCCTGGACTATACAGTGAATTCAACACCAGCCTGGACTACACAGTGAGATCCTGTCTCCAAAAAACCCCAAAAGAATGGAGACTACTAATCAATATTTTTTTTTTTTTTTTCAGTCCTAGGGATGGAATCTAGGGACACTTTTCACTGAGCTACATCTTCAGCCCTTTTTATTTTGAGACACGGTCTTACTATATTGCCTACATTGGCCTTAAACCTTTCTTTCTTTCCTGCAGGGCTGGGGATTGAACCCAGGGCCTTCACACTGACCTACATACCTCCTGATCCCTTTTTTAAAATTATGAGACAGGGTTACACTTAGTCTCTAAATTGCCCAGGCTAGGCTTGAATTTACATTCCTTCTGCCTCACACTTTCCAGAGTGCTGGGATTATAGGTAGGGTGCTGAGCCTGCCAGTACTCAGCATTCTTTTAAACATCCCTTCTAGGCATGTATCACTCTCCCCAAACACAGGAGCCAGGAGCCAGGGCCATGTGCCCATTAGGCAAATGCTCTATCCCTAAGCCACACCCCCAGCATTCTTTTAAGGTTTTTTTTTGGGGGGGGGATGGTACTGGGGATTGAACCCAGGGTCATTGCCCTGTGCTATATCCCCAGCCCTTCTGACACAGGAACTCACAATGTTGCCCAGGCTGGGCCTGAACTTGCAATCCTCTTGCCTCAGCCTCTCTAAAGTGCTGGATTACAGGTATGAGTCATTATACTGGGTTTAAGGAAGCTCTTAAATTGAGAAGCAATGGTACCTCTTTTGATTTAATCATATACTGGTACTCAACCGCTCTGAAATTCAGCAAATTAGTACTGAACAGATTTTTGTCTTAAGGCAGGGTCTTGCTATGTTCCAAGCTGCCCTCGAACTTGTAGCAATCCTCCTGCCTGAGCCTCCCAAATGCTGAGATCACAGGCATGCATCAGTACACCTGGCTACAGTATCTGATGCATTTTGATGTAAAAACCTTGTCTTGGTGCTCAAAGTCAACAGTGTTACTCCGTCCTAACTTGCCACCTTTTAGCCAAAACAATTGCTTTGGTACTCATCATTTCAGGTATTCACTGAGTCTTATGGAAGCAGTTAACAAGTACCAAGGTACCACTGTACTTTGAAAAGTATTCCTCTACACACAAACAGTAAATAATTCCTACAGAAATATGTAGGAATTTTCTCTTAACATCATAAAAGCAACTCAGAGAACTGTTAGTTTCAAGTATTGAGTCAGGAAAAATAATTTAAAAATAAGGCGTTACCTGGTCCAGTTTACGTTTTAATGTAGATATTTCCTTGGGGTTGGAAAAAGTGATATCCAATCCAGGTGAGATAGCATAGATGAACTCTATCTCATATTCTCGTGCAGCAGAGATGAGAGTCATAAGTTGCTCTAAAGAACAGAGTCCGTGTTTTTAGAAAGTAGCATAGAAAACTGAAAGAACCTTCACTTTCCAATTGAAGAGATCATTTCTTCCAACATTATAAGAAAGGAAAAGTTCCTTAAATTTTACAAAATTATCATGTCCAATATGACAATAGGCCATACAAAATGACACAAGCCTGAAGTGATTTAACCTCATACTAAGAGAAAAAGAATAAGTTTCACCTTTTTTTATTAGAACCAACAGAAATCAAGAGCCTCTTCTTTCTCACTTCAAAATAGTTTCTTATCCTTTTTCAGGAAACAAGCGAAAATAAAGTATTTTCATTGCCTTTTTTCAAAAGTACTGGGACTGAGGCCGGTGAGATGGCTCAGCGGCATAAGCGCCTGCCTTGCAAGCGCGAGGGCCCAAGTTCGACTCCCGGAACCCACATACGAAAAAGGGGCCGGTGATATCGCTCAGCGGCACGGGTGCCTGTTGGCGCGCGAGGTCCTGAGGTCGACCCCCCGGTACCCACCAAAAAAAAAAAAAAAAAAAAAGTACTGGGGCTGAGCATGGTGGCAGATGTCTGTAACCCCAGCTCTCTGGAGGCTGAGGCAGGAGAATTGCTAAGAGTTCAAGGCCAGCATGAATTACATAGCAAGACCCTGTCTCAAAAAACAACCCCTAAAGTACTGGGTTGTCAATTCTTTATTGAACCCACTTCTATATCTTATAGTGTTTCAAAGATATATAAATGCTCTTTCTTTGGCTGTCCCAACAACTGAAATTCCTAACTAAATAACAACAGAAAATGTTTTTTCTAAGAACTAGGATTAAATGATGGCTTTGGGCCGGTGAGATAGCTCAGCAGCATAAGCGCCTGCCTGGCAAGCACGAGGTGCTGAGTTTGAATCCCGGTATCCACATACGAAAAAAGGGCAAGTGATATCGCTTAGCAGCATGGGTGCCTGCTGGCGCACAAGGTCCCGAGTTCGATCCCCGGTACTCACGAAAATAAATAAATAAATAAATAAATAAATAAATAATGACTTTAACAATCCTAATCCTTCGTCCTTATATCTGCAGGAAAAATATTCATTACAGATTTTAAGCCTTTTATTTATTTATTTATTTATTTATTTATTTTTTTGTGGGTACCGGGGGGACGACCTCAGGACCTCGCGCGCCAACAGGCACCCGTGCCGCTGAGCGATATCACCGGCCCCTTTTTCGTATGTGGGATCCGGGAGTCGAACTCGGGCTTCGCGCTTGCAAGGCAGGCGCTTAAGCCGCTGAGCCGTCTCACCGGCCTATTTATTTATTTTTGCGGTCTCTCTATGTAATTTAGGCTGGCTTTGAACTTACTTTGTGGCCCAGGCTGGCCTCGAACTCATGGTGATAATCCTGCCTCAGCCTCCAGGATGCTGGAATTACACGAGTGTGCCACCATGCCCAGCAAGGCTTTATAATATACACAATTTTTCTAAATAAATTGGAACACTAAACATGTACTAATAAAAATTTAAAAATTAAAGAAATTGTCAGGTGCATGCCTATAATCCCAGCACTTGGGAGGCTGAGACAGAAGGATCACCCAAGTTCGAGGCCATCCCATACTACATAGAGCAAGACCCTGTCTCAAAAAAACAAACAAAAAAAAAGTAAACTGAACTGTGACTACATATTAATGACTCTCTTCCAACAACATTCAGTGGTACCTCAAGTCATCTGACTATGTTTTGATTACTGATCATATTAAATTTCATTACCAGCCCCATCAGGAAATAACTAAGTTAAAAAGCACACTTAAATTACATAAAGTAGCAAAGAACAACACTAGGTAAGAGTAAATTTTAATTACTTCATAATTTTTTTTGCTTTTTTGAGACAGGATCTCACTATGTAGTTTAGGCTGGCCTCAAACTCACAGTGATCCTCCTGGTTCAGCCACTCTAGAGCTGGGATTATAGGCATGCACCACCATGCCTGGCTTACTTACTAAACATTTTGCCTTCAGTGCATTGGCTGGGCCCTGCAACCAAGTACTATATATTGTTAACTACACGTGTATACTATTTAATTCTAAATATGAAAGTGTTTCTCGATTCATTGAGTCCCTAAAGAAAAGCTCTACTTTTTGATTTACAAAGATTCTGTGATATACTAACTTATTTATAACCTTTTCTTGTTTTGCAGTACTGGGGTGATCAAATCCAGGGCCTTCACACTAAGCTACACCCCCCCCCCAAGCCTGTTTTTCAATTTGAGCCAGGGTCTCGCTAAATTGCACAGGCTGTACTCAAACTTGCAATCCTCCTGCCTCAGCCTCCCAGAGTGGTGGGATTACAGGTGTGTGCAACCATGCTCAGCTCATAATATTTATCTTGATTACTAATTTGGAGTGCCTTAACATTTATACTCAAGCTAGGTGGTTCGGATGCCTTGCCCTACCTATCCCTGGCTGAAACGACACTTTCCAAGTGGCCACTGTGCAGATCACTGGCAGAAGTAAAGGAATATCATCTATGATCACAGAACAGGTGACGTCAGATTGGCACACCCATGATTCACACTTATGGCCATGACTTCCTTAGTGCCAGTCTTTCGGTCTATAGTAGCTCACACATACTACTGTAGTTACCAAATAAACGGAAATTATAAAGTGAAATGAAGTAAGAAAATTATAGTATAACTACTCTACAATATAACTTTTTCTTCACATACTGAGTTTACGGATTAAAAAGAAAAAGATTACCAGCTTCCTCCACTGAATACATCTCTCGCCAAAACATCCTATGTTTGTAGTCATCTTTTGGTGCATACAAGTATGTATTTAATTCCCATTTTTGGAGCCTTAAGGGAAAAGAAAATTACATATATATAAACAGGCAACATAAGTAAGTTATAAATCTCATTATTCTTCCTCTTTTTGGAGCATCTCCATTTCATATAAAACTAGTGACATTCTAGCTTTTAAACCACTAATCAGTGGGAAAAATTAAGTATTACAAGGTAATTGATATCAAATAAAAGCACAACTCTGGCTGTGACAGCTGAAACCCAAAACCAATTCAAGCTTCCCCAGGAAAGGTCTGAAAACCACTGGCTTAGGTGAAGACCAGGTATGGGCCAAAGTAAAGTAAGTTCTGTAACTGAAAAATCATCAACTTGTACCACGGATATTCAGCATCTGTATTTCTCTAAAAGGAAATGTTACAACTTTTAGCATGCTTCATACAATAAAAATTTACCTTCTAAAAAGTTCTTTTCTCTGTTCCATAACCCAGGGTCTTCCATAAAATCCTAGATTTCAAGAAGAATGAAATTAATTTCTTTCAAGTTTCAAAATGTGGCAAGCTTTATTGAGAAATATTACTAAACATTGAATACAATCCCATTTTGTAAAAAGTGTGTAACACACCAAAACCTAAACAATATGTAGTAAAATATTTAAGCTTTGTTTTGTTTTTTTAATCTATGAGTAGTGAAATTATAGGCCACTTCTATTTCCTTTTTCCTCAGGTAATTTTCTTATTTTTCTACTGTAACATTTATTACTTAGGTGAAAGCTATTTAATAACAGGTAAACTTACCTCTTTACTGTGAAATATAATTAAACCTTTTCCCTTCCCAATTCTAGGGACAAACCCAAGGCCCTGAGTAGACAAGTGCTCTACCTCTCTCTGAAGAGTATCTCAATCTTTTTTTTTTTTTTGTGGGTACTGGGGGTCGACCTCAGGACCTCGCACGCCAGCAGGCGCCCGTGCCGCTGAGCGATATCACCGGCCCCTTTTTCGTATGTGGGTTCCGGGAGTCGAACTCGGGCCCTCGCGCTTGCCGGGCAGGCGCTTAAGCCGCTGAGCCATCTCACCGGCCCAAGAGTATC
Source organism: Erethizon dorsatum (assembly GCA_028451465.1). Lineage (NCBI taxonomy): Eukaryota > Metazoa > Chordata > Mammalia > Rodentia > Erethizontidae > Erethizon > Erethizon dorsatum. Next base: position 86,749,381 of record CM051822.1, read on the forward strand.
TCAATCTTACAAAATGAAAGAAAGCAAACTAGTAACAACTGTTATCTAGGAAAGGGAGTTAAGTTGCTTCTAGAGTGATGAGGTGAGATAAACAAGGTAGTAAAACCAGGGACAGGATTAGAAAAGAAAGATTAACTTATGATCATCTTTCTTTTTTTTTTTTTGCAGTAGCGGGGATTGTGGGACCTCATCAATGCTAGGTAAAAGCCCTACCACTTAGCTACATCCTCAGCCTTTTCAAAAAATTTTATTTAGGCTGCTCTCCAACTTTCTATTCTTCTGCCTCAGCCTTCTGAGTAGCTGGAATTAGTCATGTGCCACCATACCCGGCAATGACTACCTCTGGAAAAAGTTTCTATTATAGCTAGGTGTGGTGTCCTGTGCCTGTAATCCCAGTGCTAAGCAGGGTGAGGCAGGATCACCACTGACTTTGAGGCCAGCCCGGGTTATGAAAGTCAGTTCAAGGCCAGCCTGAACTACATGTGAGACTGTCTCAAAAACATAAGTTCCTAATAAAACAAAAGGACAAAAAGAAAAAAGAAGCTTAAGACCACCTTTGCGACCGATTCAACAGTGAAACTGGCCTAAATAGCAAACTTAACCCATCTTAATTCCAGAGCAAAGAATTGAACTGAAAATTTAAGTGATGACATGCCCCAGAGTGTCCACTGTCAGAAACAAACTTGCAGACTGATGATCTAAGTTGTTGTATAGACACCAAACTGGGATTTGACGCTCCCTAAGTGTCAAATCAGTACTATACCAAATACTCCTTACAGCTTGCCTATCTTTTAATTTTCTCTCTCAATCTAATAACACCAATGGATAAGGACAATCTCTCAGGAATACCATGAACGCTGCCAATAAAAGTATTCTAAACATGAAAATGCCTCCCTCCTCAAAAGCCCCAATCCCCAGGCCAAATGATTACTCTGCACCACAGAAAGAATGATACAGACCAAAGAAAATCTCATTACATACCACCATATCAAATTGTAGCATTTTCAATCTTGACAATTCAATATTATCTACTTACAGGTGGTATTATTTATTTAGTTGTACTGTTCAGGGTATGAAAGCCAGGGGTGGTCTACCAGAGCTACATCCCTAGCTACTTTTTATTTTGAGACAGGGTCTTGCTATGTTGCACAGGCAGAACTTGAACTTGGGATCCTCCTGCCTCAAGCTCCCTTAGTGCTGATTACAAACGTGCATCACCAGGCCAGGCTTTAAAATACTCTTGACAGTAAAATTTATACTTTTTTTCCTGTTTAAAAAATGGGCATTAAACGCCCCTTTAGAAGTACTTCAACATAGTTTTCCAAGTGTCTAACTTTAACCTTCAGAAACTAAGTTTGCCCTTTGATAGTCATGTTTAAGATTTGGCTAATCTGCATCACAAAGAGGAAGCAGTGTTGTTAATGCAAGAGTTAAAACCAACAAAGGTCTGTGAGAGCAAGAAACAAATAGGAATCCCAGCACTTAACGACAGCATTTCCGATCCTCCTTCATTTTGGGAATGATGCCCACTAAGAAGTACTACTAAATAAGTAAATCTGTGCTGGGTCGGGTGCTCAGTTACCAAGGAAGACAACTCCTGAACACAGTTAACATACCTTCTAATACTATCCCAAACAAATCAATTTAAACCACAATAAGCTTTGTCTTTTAATGACTGAGGGTATAATAGTCTGGCGAGTTTCCTTAAACTCACGCCAGTCTAGCTTCAAAATTTCTATATTCTTCAACTCTTCTTCCTCACCCACCACCCCCCCATCTCAGATAACAAAATACATTCTTTTCCTAAATTTCCCTTCGCTCTTAACAAGCTAAATAAATACATCAACAAGTCACACAAAGCAATCATCTTTTCATATTCTAGAACAGTCTTCCCCCAAATCCTGCAAGGTAATTATGCTGAACCGCTTCAAGCCTTACTGTAGCTGCAGAGTATGTTCTCCCCCAAATTAAACTTCATCTTAAAAACCACAATTATTCATCCATCTTTCAATACAATCTATTCATATAGGGACAATCTGAAAAGATGATACTCTCAACCAACAGCAACTCTTCTTTCCTCTTTCCAGGCTTTTTTAGTTTTGTAGAAATTCTAATTTTTATGTCCTTATCCATAACAGAAGAGAACTAATTAGAAAAGTAGAAAATCCTAGATGAACCAAAACACTGTATATTTCAAAAAATTCAAATAAATCCTGCACTCAAGAAAAGAACGCTGATGATTGGTTCCTCCACAGAATGCTGGGCGGGGCTATCTGTCCTTTCTCACCCAGAAACTGTAATTTTCTGGTAATTTTCCTTCACTACGAAATGTGCACTGTACTTTTAACCGCAAATGGGGGAGGAAAAGACTATTTTTAAGCCTCTTCTGTAGTCACCAAATTCGAATCCCATATCCTGATGCTTGTGAGAATACCAGTCAAAACCATACCCCCGCCAAAAAAACCCCACTAGTACAATACAGGAGACGAGAAAGACCACAGTTTTCTAGGTTGCAAAGCGGCAGGAGAGGGCCGGGAATGTAGTTCAGTAGCACAGCGCCTGCCCGGCAAGTGCAAGGTCCTGGGTTCGATTGCCGGTACCAAAAACAAAACAAAAACAAAAATCAAAACAACAAAAGAGGGCCGGTGAGATGGCTCAGCGGCGTAAGCGCCTGCCTTGCAAGCGCGAGGGCCCGAGTTCGACTCCCGGAACCCACATACAAAAAAAAGGGCCGGTGATATCGCTCAGCGGCACGGGTGCCTGCTGGTGCGCGAGGTCCTGAGGTCCACCCCCCGGTACCCACAAAAAAAAAAAAAAAAAAAAAGGGCAAAGGAATTTACTGGCCAGTAAAAAATTCTAAGCAGGGAAGAATTTCTAATACTATAGGCCAAGTGCTTTTTTTTTCAGGAGTGCAAGCATGTCTGTGTGGGTTGTTTTTTTCCCCCTCAAAGGGTGGGGACAGGAGCACTACACGCATGCATTTATTTATTCTAGCTACTGGGAACAGAACCCACGGCCTTCACACTAACCTACATCCTCGGCCCTGACACAGGGTCTTGTTAAATTGCCCAGACTGGACTGGAACTTGTGACCCTCCAGCCTCAGCCTCTCAGAGTGCTAAGATTACAGGCTTGCATCACCACGCCCGGCACATTTCTCCACTCGAAGGCAGACAACCCTAAATAAGATACCAAGATACAAAGCAGTGTAACCCAGAACCTAACAAACAGCAGGCTCCTTACGACGGCTTCCTCCAGAGTCGGCCTGGCTCCAAACCCAAGCGGGGAGATCAGGAGGCTCGCTAGCCGCCAGAGGGGACCAGACGCTGTTTAAGGACGCGAGGAGGGAAACGGGCCCGCCCCGACCTCCCCCTCGCCGGGCAGTGCCTACTAGCAGGCCCTAGGCTAACCACCACCCGCCGCCCCCAGGGCCGGCGTCAGCGCCGAGCGGGCGGGGCTCGCTCACCTTCCACCACGCCGCACAGGAACCTCCGGGCTCCTCCGGCAGCCCCGGCCGCCGTCGCTGTCCCGGCCCCCGCGGGGTGGTCGTCTCCCGGGCCCGACGCCGCCTGCGGCTCCAACACCGCCCCTGCAGAAGCGGCGGGGCTAGAGCTGAGGTCTGCATCCCGCTCCTCCAGCGCCGCCTGGCCTTCCTTCTGCACCATCCTCCTGCTGCCCGCCGCCGCCACCTCTGTGGTCCCCTCGGCCTGCGTCGCGGGGAGAGGACCTCGGCCCTGCGCCCCTCCCCCCCGCGAGGCGCAAGTGCCCGGATGCGAAGGGCGGCGGCGAGACTTTGTCAGTCGCGGCCTTGGCTCGGGCGACGGGAGCCCGAGGGGGAAGCGGAGCCCGGCCTCTCGTTCCTGGAAGCCAACGTCAAGGACCCTTCTCTCACGCCGAGTCTGCTGTACGCCCAGCAACTGAAGTCCGCTCGCTGCACGCCCGAAGCCGCGGGTATCCTCTCGGCCGCCTCCGTCACCCGCTTCCTGTTTATCCGCACTGCGCCTGCGCCGCAGACCGGATCAGACCGGTCCCTCGGCCCGCGCCCCTCCTCCTCGGGCAGGTCTAGTGTGCCGGCCGGGGAGGGGATAAGTGGAACAAAGCGGACGCGAAAAGTGTGCGGAATGAAGGCAGTGGACGGTACCACTTAGATTTGTCCCCCTTCCAAGAGAGCCCAGCACCGTGGGACGGACCACTACCCCCCTCTCCGAAGGGCGGTGCAGGAGGAGGCTGCAGCTTGCGGGGGCCGCCGGGAGAGGCGGAGGGCGAGAAGTGTTTACTCTGTCGAGGCGCAGGCGCGGAAACAGGACCTCGAGTTAGAGGTAGAGAGGACCTGACCTACTTTCTGTGGGGATTCATTGCTGTAGTTTGGCTCATCACATCTGTCGGACCCAGGCTTGGTTTTAGAAGGACGCAGTTCTAACGAGCTTAGCTAACCTCTATGCCTTGAATCATTTTCCCATCCCCCCCGGGGGGCTAATCCCATTTAAAAACGCACTTATTCGTTCGTTCGTTCAGCAGACCCTTCTTGAGCTTGCCTCATCCTGGACCCTGGCGCCACTATGAGCTCACTGTGTGGTGGGCAGAGGTACGCAGGCACACAGATTTATTTATTTTACTGCGGTACTGGGCAGATGTGATGAGCCGAACTACAGAAAGAATCCCCACTGAGGTACCTCCCCCAGCCCTTTTTTATTTTATTATTTTTTATTTGAGATAGGGCCGCTCAGTTGACCAGGCTGGGCCCAAATTTGCGATCCTCCTGCCTCGGCCTCCCAGAATGCTCCCAGAATGTGCCCTCACCACCACACCTGGCTAAACGCAGAATTCTTGTATGGTGTAACCAAGTGTCTTGGGAAGTCAGAGGACATAACAACTAACTCCTGGCCATTGCTTCACTTTTGGGATGGATCATAAAAATGAGTAGAAGTGGGGCTGGGGATTCAGCTCAGTGGCAAGCGTCTGCCTGGCAAGCGTGAGGTCCTGAGTTCAATTCCCGGTACCACCCCGCCAAAAAAGGCAGAAGTTAACCAGAGTGAGCAGGACAGTCGTGGAAAAACAGCGTCCGAAAGTAGCGAGGGTAAAAGGTATGGCTTGTTTGGGAGTGGGGAGTGTGCAGTGTGTAAGGAGGCGTGTGAGTCCTTGAGCCTCAGCATGGACATCATTTCCTCAGGCCTTTTTGAGCCCTGCAAGAGCCGCCGCTGCCGCCGCCCCTGCTGTTGCTGTGTGTTTCGGGAGCTTCCGCAGTCATGTCATAATGCACTTGACATTTATGGTGCTTGAGAGATCTGTCTCAACTTGTGAGGAACAAACATCTCACTTTTGTAATTCGATGTGCTATTTAACTAGGTATTTGACTCTAGCGGTAGCCCAACTTGTAACTCAAGGGACTGTTACAGTCCTTTTTAATCCTGAATTGTTGCGATGGGGATGAGAAGCAAGAATTTCTTTTCTCTATGTTCTTTCTTTCTAATAGGGAACATTTCATAAATTTGCTCATCATTATAGCACAGGGTCATGCTAATCGTCTCTCTATGGCTCTAGTTTTACTATGTGTACTGCTGAAGCAAGCATTTTCTTGTGGGACCTGTTGTGATGATAGTTGGGGGCCATAACCACTTTCAGTGGAAACTGTGGTCCCAGGCTCTCATTCTAGGTGATGCCAGCTCCCACTCTGTGACACTTTTCGCTTCCAACCTCACACCATGGGAACTGCTAACAAGGGAGCAGCCACAATTTTATCCACTCTGCACTGCCAGGCTTGGGTCTGTGATCCAGGTAAGATCAGCCCTCAATATCTACTTCTCAAATGTGAAGGGTGGTTTTTGCCATCAGTTGCTACACATTTTCTTTCCATAGCACACCGCTACCCCTGCCCCCCCCCAGCCTACCTACAACAGGAACCACTACTGGGTAGGCTAGTGGGAAAGCTAGTGATTTGATGAATAATAACTGCAACAGGAGGAGCTACTTCAGATGCTCAAATAGTAGTAATCTAGGTGAGTGATAAGAGTGGCTTGGACCAAGAGCACTGGTGTGGAACTGGTGACCAAATAAACAGGTAGAGAGAGAGCAAGGGAAAGAGAAATGAAGACTTATAAATTTTGAAGGGCTGGGGATATAGTTCAGTGGTAGAGCAGTTCTCTCGCATGCGGGAGGTCCTGGGTTCCATCCCTAGCACTGAAAAAAGAAAAAAGGTTTTGTTGTTTTAAATCTCAGCAAGGGGAAAAAGGAACCTTTCTGCACTGTTGGTGGGAGTGTAGACTGGTGCAACCACTGTGGAAATCAGTGTGGCGATTCCTCAAAAAACTAGGACTAGAGGGCCGGTGAGATGGCTCAGCGGCTTAAGCGCCTGCCTTGCAAGCGCGAAGGCCCGAGTTCGACTCCCGGAACCCACATACGAAAAAGGGGGCCGGTGATATCGCTCAGCGGCACGGGCGCCTGTTGGCGCGTGAGGTCCTGAGGTCGTCCCCCCGGTACCCACAAAAAAAAAAAAAAAAAAAAAAACTAGGACTAGAGGTTCCATTTGACCCAGCTATTCCCCTTCTTTTTATCTTCCCAAAAGAATTAAAAGCATCATACCACAGCGATATGTACACCCCTGTTTATAGCGGCACAGTTTGTAATAGCCAAATCTTGGAAACAGCCCAAATGCCCATCAACTAATGAATGGATAAAGATGTGGTTCTTTTAATGTACAGTGGAGTACTACTCTGCCATAAGGATAAGCTCCAGATATTTCTAGATAAATGGATGCATCTTGAAATCATTCTTTGAAGTGAAATAAATTGGACACAAGTAAATACTGCATTGTTTCTCTATTGTGAGAAATCGAAAGTATAAATAAGTACCAAAATGTATAATAGGTATTGTGAAATAGGAAGAAAATATTCAAATGGGGAGGGGAACAAGGAAGGGGGAACAGGGAAAAGAAAGAAGGGAAAAGTAAAAAGAAATGAGAAAAGAAGGATGAAATGGAAACAAAGCTTTTGTAAATGGGGAGGAGAAGAGGGGTTGAAGGGAGGGTAGGGGAATGGAAAAAAAAGAAACAAGTTATATCATGTACAGGAACATTCTCTATGATGAATGTGATCATTATGTATATCTGAAATGTACCAATAAAATCTGATTGAAAAATAAAATGTACCAATAAAATCTGATTGGAGAAAAAAATCTGAGCAAGAAGGTAGATGTTCATACCACAGCAATATATGCACACCCATGTTTATAGTGCCACAGTTTGTAATAGCTAAATCTTGGAAACAGCCCAAATGTCCATCGACCGAAGAATGGGTAAAGTGTGTTTTTTTTGTACAATGGTGTACTACTCTGCCATAAAGAATATGCTTGAGACATTTCTAGGTAAATAGAAGCACCTTGAGACCATACAATTAAGTGAAACTGGACACACGTGTAAATAACATATTGTTTCTGTAGTGTGAGAAACCAAAAGTGTAAATAAGGACCAAAAGGTATAATAGATATTGTGAAATAAGAAGAAAATGTTCAAATGGGAAGGGGAACTAGAGAGGGGGGAGGAGAAAAGGAAGGAAGGGAAAAGAAAAAAAGAGAAAAGGAAAAAATGGAAACAAAGCTTTTATAAATAAGGAGGGGAAGATGGGTTGAAGGGAGGGGAGGGGAAGGAATGAGAAAAAAAAAAGAATCAAGATATATCATGTACAGGTACAAATTCCCCATGATGAATATCATTATGTGTACCTAAAATGTACCAATAAACTTAATTTAAAAAAAGAAGGCGGCTGTGGTGGCATATGCCTGTAATCCTAGCACTTGGGAGGCTGAGGTAGGAGGATCACTGTGAGTTCGAGGCCAGCCTGGACTACAGAGCAAGCCCCTGTCTCAAAAAAAGAAACAAAGGGCCAGTGAGATAGCTCAATGGCATAAGCGCCTGCCTGGCAAGCACGAGGTCCTGAGTTTGACTCCCAGTACCCACATACAAAAAAAGGGCCGGTGATATCGCTCATCAGCATGGGCACCTGCTGGCGCGTGAGGTCCTGAGTTTGACCCCTGGTACCCACAAAAAAAAAAAAAAGAAAGAAAGAAAAAGGAAGGTAGATGTTGGTGTTACATACTGAGAATGGAGGAGACAGGAAAGGCGTGAACATTTCTGAACATTCTGAAATTTTAAATTGGACCATTACATATTTACCTGAGGGTGTCAAATAGGCAGTTGTTTATATAGGCTTTCGTGCTCAGAGGAGCATTCTGAGGATACACTTAGGAGCCTTAGATGGTGTATAAAGCCATGGGATTGCCAGGCCTAGTGACGCATGACTGTAATCCCTGCACTGAAAGGCTGTGGCAGGAGGATCTCAAGTTTGAGCCCTGCCCGGGCAATTTAGAGATTTAGTGGAATCCTGTCTCAAAAAGAAAAAAAAAAACGCTGGGGATGTACTCAGTGTGAAGGTCCTAGGTTCTATATCCCCTCTCCCCCCGAGATGAGATTTGGAGAAGAGGCCCCAGTATGAGCTTTAGTGCCCAAGATTTAGAATTCAAGTTAATAAGGAGTCTACAAGGGAGGCCTAGGAAATACTGGAAGGCAAGTAAGGGGAGAGTGTTTTGAGATGGAGCAGCTGACAACATGGTCAGAATCAGACCAGTGGCCCAGACAAAATGACGTGGATACCAGCCTGCTGGCTTGCCTGGACCCCCTATGTGTGCCCTGTCCAGCTACTTCTACCTCACTGGTGATCCTCAGCCTAACTTCAGCTTTCCCTGTATTTGGATCTATCCTAAAATGTGAGGCATCTCCCAATCTGATCAAGTTATATCTACTTACTCATCGTGCTTATTCCCCCAGTAAAACAGTCATTTATTGAATGCCTGTTACATGCCAGGCCCCCAGGGGTAGATTAGTAAGGGAAAAAACTAGCCCAGGTACTCAAGGAGCCCTAAGGGATTCATGATGTATCAAAGAGAAGCAAATAATTACCCCAGTAAATACAGTTACAAACTGAGAGCACCCTGAGAGCCTGTCATAGCATCCCTTCTTTAGATGACACAGGGCACGCACGGCATCCATCCTTCACACACATCTTCGAGGTGCCCCAGGGCCACTCCTGACAGAGACTTGGGGGAACGGGGTCTAGGCTTGATCCCGCAACAAACTCACCTGGTGATCTCGAGCAAATTCTTTGGTTCCTCTGAGCCTGTTTCCTCATTATGGATTAGATTTAAAATGTCCTCCAAACATGGTGTGGTGGCACACGCCTGTAATCCCAGCACTCAGGAGGCTGAGACAGGATCTCCATGAGTTCAAGGCCAGCCGGGGCTACATAATGAGTTTAAGGCCAGTCTGAACTACACAGTGAGACCCTGTCTCAAAAAGAACCACCGAAGTAAAATATCCCCCCAAGACTCCTATGTTTGGAAGGTGATGGGTAATTGGGGCACCATACTCATCATTATGGGTTTACCTCTGTGGATTCATGCTGACTTGCTGTTAGGAGATGGGGCCTGGCCTGCAGCGCTGTCACTGGGGGTCTGACCCAGAACAGTGTATTATTCTCCCTTGCCTCTCCGGCTTCCTGGCTGCCTTGCTTCCGCCACGCCCTTTCTGCCTGGAGCCAGCTGGCCATGGACTGAAATGTGAGCCAAAATAAACCTCTCTTCCTTTAACTTGTGATCATCTTGGGTATTTTGTCCCAGGGATAATAAAGTGACTAAGACACCTCTGTAAAAGGGAAGCCCGAGGGATAGACTGTAATGGTTGTTCTGTTTTTTTCAACATTTATTGTATATATTTGTCACCAAAAGATCACAACGAGGTCACAAAAAAGTAGGCTTACTTTAGTTCACAGTATAGGTCTATGAAAACACATTTTTTAATCTCTGCAGTTTACAATACTTGTTTAAAGTTAAAGCAGTTAAATACTTGAAACTAATTAGTAAAAAAAAAATTGTAGGGCTAATGAGATGACTCAGCGGCATAAGCGCTTGCCTGGCAAGTGCGAGGTCCTGAGTTCGACTCCCAGTACCCACATACGATAAAAGGATCACTCAGCGGCACATGTGCCTGCTGGCGCGCAAGGTCCTGAGTCCGACCCCCCCAGTACCCACACACACACAAAAAAAAATTGTAAATAATTCAGACTTTAGAAACTTGTGAGATGACAGGCCATACATTTTGTTTTGCAGTACTGAGGACTGAACCCAGGGCCTTTGCACTGAGCTACATCTCCCTTTTTTTAGTTTCATTTTGAGACAGGGTCTTGCTAAATTGCTTAGGCTGGCCTCAAACTTGTGATCCTCCTGCCTTAGCCTCCAGACTAGCTGGGATTACAGGCATGCACCACTGCACTCAGCTGTAAGTTAGAAATTCTTGATTAGTTTGTAAGAATGCTGAGAGACAACTTGCTTGGCATGGTTTTTAGGATATCGACACCCTGTCTTTCCTTGTCTTCTCTCAGGTTCTAGGAGGAAGATTTTTGTGGGGGCCTGTGGCCAGGTGAGTTTAGAACCAGTATAGAACTTGAGACTTGTTCTACTGCTAAAACACGGTCAGACGCAAAATGACAGGCAAAATGACAGGCTGCAGGCACATGAGTTAGGGGCTGTGCAGTATTTATGGGGTAAAGGAACAAAACAGAGACAGCAGCCAGTGCATAGCCATTGTGTTTTATTGGATCTGGTATATTTCTTATATTACAAAATATACAGAGGTGCCAAAAATGCTAAGCAGTCGACAGTGTCTGATTCAACAGGGGTTCTCTGGGAACCCTTCCCCTCGTTCTGGTTGAATGAACAAGCAGGCATATTAAGGGGCAGCAGCATGGCAGGGGTGCTGATGAAGTGGGAACTGGGTCTTACGGTCCCTGTCCTCCTGGTGTGCCCAGCGGCATATGGGTGGACTGAGTAGAGGAAGAACAGACCCTAGGGAACTGAGCAGGCTGTGTGTGGGGTGGGGATAGCCTTGGTTGATCAAAGATTGCCCCCCACATAATGACGCTATGCCTGCCTCCCTCCTTCCCTCTCCTAAGGCATCCACTGGGAGGGCTGACAGGACTCAAGTTCAGGAACATCCCCGACTCACTCTATGCCTCCAAGTCTAGAGGACATGGCAAATGAAAACTCAAGTCATAGCCATCGAAAGAGGATGAGCAGGGAAAGTGGGCTGGAACTCTGGCAGCCATCAGCCAAGACTACTTGCCCTGCCATGGCTACCTCCATACAAAGGAGGGAGGGGAAGAAATTTCAGGGGCGAGCCAGATAGCTGGATCCCAGGCTCTCCTAGGATACTGAGAAGGGTATGGAAAATTTCTGGGACATTTTTAAGGAGATGAGGCCTTCTGAAATGTTTAGAAACATTCTGATGGCCTGGGGTAGCACACTGTGGAACTTGGGAGCTTCAGTCCAGCTTGCCTGAGTTTTCACCTTCTGCCCAGGCCTCTGTGTTCTCGACCCTAGCCAACTTGTAGGACTTAACCACTGGCTCAGGCCCAAGATTCCTCCCTCTGCATTCTTGTCCCCCTTACACAGGCTGGTCTGAAAGGTTAGCGAGTGCTGAGGACAGAAGCTCATTCTCTGAGAAGGGAGCCTTAGGGGAAATACTTATGAGATCAGGGATGGGGGAAGCACCATAGCAGGAGACATTCTGTCTGGTGTTGTGGTTTCTCGAGTGGGGGTGGGAGGTGGGCAACCATTCAATTCCCACAGCAGGGGCACCCTCCACACTGGGTGTCAGGCAGCAAGGGGATGAGGGTGATTGGGAGTTGGGCACACCCACCAGATACACTTTGCCCACTCTCTGGCCCCTTCAGCTCCAGAGATCTGGATACTGAAGCCCAGGCTCTTGGATCCCTACAGCCCCACAGGTAGGGCTAGGATGAGGACAGACCTGGGAAGAAAAGGGTGAGGTCTGCCTGGATTAGGGATAGAGCACAGTCCCTTAAGACACACTGACCCCCCTTTTCCTGGTGGGCTAGATGACATTGTCAAAGAGCTGCATGGACCGCATGATGTTCTCGTCCTGTGGCCATCATTTAAGGAGGCAAATTGGAGAGCAAGAGAAAAAAAGGCTTATCAGAGGCAGGGAGGATGTTGAATCAGCGATTCGGACATTCAAGGGTAGAAAGGAGACACCCAGAGAGTCCACATTCCCCTAGTCATGACGGAGGGGTGGGGGTGAGTTAGGGAAGAGGTACTTTGCCCAAAGGAGCCTTTTCCTGCATCACTGATTCAGGCCCGGGGTCCAGACCAAGGAAATGTGGAGGGCAAGGCCTGTACCTTTTGACAAGACTCAATGAATTCCTCAATGGTCACCACACCATCCTTGTTTCTGTCCATCTTCTGCAAGGGATGGCAGGAGAGAGGCAGGCAGAACTCACGTAAGTTCTTTGTTGGCTCCTGGCCTCCTTCCCTTTACTCCAGTGCCCTCCAGCCTACCCCATGCCAGGCACCTGGAAGAAGCTCTCCACGTGTTCCCTTGGGGCCTCCTCCCGGAGTGCAGGGTAAGTGTATTTGCCCATCATGTCATAGATGGACTTCATGATGTCAAGCATTTCCTGTTAGGCCAAGAGAAAAGATCCTTCCTCAGAGCCTCTAGCCTCCAAACCAGGAGGCCTAGGGCAGACCCCACCCCTTGTGGTTGTCAGCCGGCCCTCTGTGTCTCCCCCACCCCCTAGCTCCCCAGCTCTTCAGCTGCCCTGCACCTCCTTGGTGATACAGCCATCCTTGTTGAGGTCGTACAGGTTGAAGGCCCAATTCAGCCTGTCATCTATCGTTCCCCGAAGAATCACTGACAAACCAGCCACAAAGTCCTGGGAAGGAAATATTAGGGGACTGTGCTTCACATACCCATCACCCAACCCTTCTTTGGGTGTGACCTGGAGCACCAGGAAATAAGGTTCCCTAGTCCCCCTCCCGCAGCTTACCTCAAAACTGACCGAGCCATCGTGGTTGGTGTCAAAGGCATTGAAGAGAAAGGTGGCGTAGGTGCTAGAGTCTGCAGGAGTGCGGGGGAGAAGGATTGGTTTCCAGACAAGGACAGGGCCCCTCATCACCTCCACATTCCCAGCCCTCCGGAACCCTCTCCTCCACTCAGCCTAGAGAGGGGCTCACCTCCTTGAGGAAAGAACTGGGAGTAAATCTGCTTGAAATTCTCCTCATTTACGATGCCACTGGGACACTCCTGGGAGGACAGGACCAGACTGAGGGCCAAGACAAAGCCGCCCTTCCCCCACCTTCCAAAGCCACAGCGTCCCAGAGAAAGGGAAAACCTTCCTGCCTGCAGAGGATTCACCAGTGGGCAGGCTAGATCCCCCCCTCCCTGTGCAAGTGAGACTGAAGCGGCCAGTCTATAGGCCCCGCCTGCTCTGCACCCCCTTTCCCCATCCTCCAGCTAGAGGTTATCTTCAGCTCCAGCCTCACTCCTCCAAGTATCTAGGAGAAGTCAAGGCCCGCCCGGCCTCCCCACTCCAACCCTTGCCCAGTTTGGCAGCTGCGTCCACTCACGTTCTTGAAGCCCCGGTACAGGACCTGCAACTCCTTGCGCGTAAACTTGGTTTGCTCCTGCAGCTGCTCCAGACCCTCGGGCCGGTGACACACGGTGGACAATTCAAACTCATCCTCCACACTGTCTGCAGGGAGCGGTGGGGGACAGCCTCGCCTCAGGCCAGGCCCCTGCGACCACTCTTCACAATCACCGACCCTTTCACCCTCCTCCCTGTCCCAGCTCCGACGACATCGAGGCAAGGAGAGAAGATGCTGGTCAGCTTCGAGGTCTATCAGCCGGCCAAGGCCCGGCCCCAGAGCCAGGTATTCGCCTCAGCACTCAGCGCTCACCCCGGGCCTTGATTCCTGCTTGGAGGGGAGGGCCCCTGCAGCGTCTTTGTCCCCAGAAGTGAGAAGTGAGACAAAGGGTTCCGGAGCTGCAGCTGAGAGTCGGAGCTCTGGCAGGTCTGCTCTGCCCCAACCTGGGCCGCCCGCTCCTCCCCTCCACCAGCCACCCCCACCCTAGCCATGCCCAAGCCATGCCCCTGCCACCCGGTCCTGAGCCCAGATCCCGGCCCCAGCGCCAGAGGCCAGCCCCAGGCAGTGCCCCGTCCCGCTCCCGCCCCACCAGGAGAGTCAGTCACCTGGGTCCAGCAGGCGGGGTCTGTGGGGGCGGAGGGAGGCTGGGGCGGCTAATGCTGAAGGGAGCGAACTGTCACCGAGAGAGCGGAGGACGCGGCCGCTGCAGACACCTCACCCCGCACTCACAGAGAGCCTCACACACCTGCACACACGCACACACTCACGCCTCTTCTTCCAAGTCTATCTCCGCGTGGGGCCCAACCTATTTACACACGGCGTGCTCAAATTGCTAGCTACAAGACAGGCCTCCTTAGCTTGCAAACTTCACTACAGTCCTATGGGGTGGGCGAGACCTAGGGACAAAGTGAGGTCACTCAACTTGAGGCCACACAATTGCGGACCAGGCTGGGGCAGAAAACTCCAGTATCCTGGCATTAGGAGGAAGGTGAGCAACATTCACCCTCTGCACCTGCAATCATCCTGATGGGGCCCGGGCGACATATAACTTGAGGCCCAAAACAAACGTGGGTCAGGCGGCCACACAGGCGCAGACCATAACCCAGCTAAGCGACACACGGACCCTCACAACCGCTTGCCCCGCCCATTTAGGCTCAGGCACCGCCCACTGCTGGCCACGCCCGTGTGGGCTCAGGTCTCCCCCCCACCGTAGCCACGCCCCCTCCCGCCACCCTGGCCAGCCCGAAAGACCGGGTCTTTCTGGGTTTCGCAGAGCAAAGAAGCCCACAGGCGCTTGGGCACACACGCATCTGGGCACAGCAGTCGTGCCCCTCACATCCACGCCCAGCCAGCTCTCGCCCCAGCCCAGTCACACTGGTCTCGCCTGCGCGCACTGCCCGCCCGGAAGCACAGGAGAGGCACTTGCTTTCACTGACTGAGGGCAGCGCTTGGGGCCCGCAGCACGGCAGCAGCTTGAGGAAGCGCTGCTTCAGCGCTTTTTTAGTGGGCCCTGGAGGGTGGCCTGGGAAGAGAGAAGACCCCAGGAGGGCACATTAACTTCCCTGAACCCCTGTTCCCTCATTCCCTGTCCCCTCCCACCAGTCGCAGAACAACCCGGCTGAGGCAGGGCCAGGAGAGGAAGGGGGATGGGCAGCTGGGGTGGGGAGGGGGCCTGCGGGATCTAAGGGCTGGAAAGGCCGGAGGCAGGGTCTGAACAACAGGGCCGCCAAGGGAGAGGGCCTTGTAGCCTTAGGCCTGCCTGGGTAGAAATACTCCTCACACACACAGTGACACGCATGTGTAATGACACGTAGAACACCCCCAAACGGGCATATATGTGTAGTGACACACAGAACACACACACACACACACGTGATGTGTGTAGTGCCACATAGAATGATAAATCACAAACAGGTGCCAGGGACAGCTTGATACCCTGTAGCTCACACCTGATGGCCTAATACACTCCAGCACATGCACACACATAACACTTTTACCTAGTACTCCTTAACACAAACATATGAATGTGACCTAAGTAGACCATGACGCACACGTAGAGACCCATGTAACTAACAGGCCATATCACTCACAGCATGATCAGACCACACAAGAACTCACAGCGGCCCTGGGACATCCTCATACTGTGTTAAGAACACCATGATAGCAGGGCGTGGTGGCACACGCACCTGTAATCCCGGACTCAGGAAGCTGAGGCAGGAGGATCACTGCAAGTTCAAGGCCAGCCTGGGCTACACAGTGAGTTCACGGCCAGCCTGAACTACATAGCAAGACAATGTCTCAAAAAACAAACAAAACCCCCACCATGATACATATCAAGGTTACCATGACAAAGCCCATATCATATTGTAAGTCCCCAAGGCACCCAGACCTAAGCTTATCCTCACCCACACAGGCTTCATTTGTTCTGGGCACACTCTTCTTTCCTGTGACCCCTCATTCCAAGGCACCCAGAATCTTCTTCCCAAGGAGCAGGCTCATCAGCTAACATCCATATTGCATGTGTGGCCTTTTCCAAATCCTTTCCAGCATGGCTTGCTCTTTGAAGGCAAAATGATAGTGGGCTTTGAGGCAATAACAGACCTTGGAGATGAATATTTTGGGGTAGCGTGGGGCTGTCCAAGGCCCATTAATCATGGCTCTTCTCCCCTCCTCTTCCTTGTCTCTGTGTGTGTGTCCTACAGCTTTAATTATACCCTGGGGACTCTCAGCATAGGTGTGTGTGCCTCTGTGTGTGTCTGTGTGTCTGTGTGCATGTGTGTATCTCCCAGCGGCAGGCACCTCCAGATTCCTGGGCCAGACAGAGCCTGCTAGGCCTGATACACTGACTAGGCCTGATAAAGCTGACCTGGAGGGACCCAACTTCCTTTAGTTATAAGTTACCCCCATCCAGCCCCCAACCCACGCTCCCCTCCCAAGCCAGGAACAAACCGTCCACCCTCAGAAGCAGGCCTTCCTCCGAGGAGGTAACTGCCTAAGGTTACCACCTCCTGCCTTCCTTTTCACCCCACCTCACCCCACCTCACCCAGGAGCTATGGAGCTATGGAGAGTCAGTAGGGAGGCAGTGGGCCAGGCAAGGGATCGATGGTGGCCTGGCCCCCAGCCCAGGGCTCCATTAGCCAGAACTCTGGTTTCCTGAGGCTGGATAATGCCTGGGGCTTCTGATGGTGGAGTCACCTGACTGGCGGGTGGCTCTTCCACTTCCCCTGCCCCCTAGGTCCTCTGCCTGCTCCCCAGCCTTGGTCTTCTCTAGATCCTATGAGGGTGGGAATAGAAAGGGGTTACCTTCAGACTACAGGATGTTTCCCAGATGGGCCCTCTTCCTACCAAACAGTCTGCAGAGATAGCGAGTTAGAGTCAACTGGCTTAATCTTTTCCAGGGTGGATGAGAACAAGCTCAGCCCAGCCTCCCCAGTTCCCAAGGGTCTAACTCTTGGTCCCCCATAACTCTAATAGAGCATAGAGGATTCTCTTACTGAACCTCAGAGCGGACAATTCATGGGTCTTCTTTCTCTTGCCCCAGCTTCCTTCACATCCTTCCAGTTCTGCCAGATGTCTATCCCACAGTCTGCCCCCAATCCCCATGGTTCTTGCCTACCTTACCTGCCCCAGTGCAACTGTGGAACAGCCATTCCAGAGCTGTACGGTTCTTGTGAAGAGGAGGGGAGCCCAAAGCTCTGGATAAAGGCAGAAGCAGTCCCCTCTCTACCTCCAACACTACTCCCCTATCGACTTTGGGGGGTGGATGGAGAATTAACTTTCCATTCCAAGGATGAAGCCCTGGAGATCATTCTGCCCTTGGATCCTGAGAGGAGCTTGGAATGGCAAAAGGGCTTGGAAAGCAGAGGCCCTGATCTGATCCACTCCTCACTCCCTGGCCAGAGCTAAGCTATAAATGTCATATTCACAGTGTTCCCATCCTGTCCCTCCAGAACTCACTCCAAGTCCTGGTCACAGAGCTGGTATCTCCTCAGAGAACTACGGGAACAGCCATGTGCTCAACCAGACCCAAAAAGGCTCAGCTACACCCCATCACTCTAACACATCACACACTTTTTCCTCTCTCACATACATGAATACAGTTGCACCCTATGTCTTATAGAGTCTACATATACCCTGTAACCCACACCTACACACAAGTGTGGAGTCACCCACATCTTCAGAGTTCTTGTAGTACTCTGGCTCCAAAAGGGACTATCAGAAATCTGATATTATCTCAGGATCCCTGGAGCCTCCCTCTACTCTGGATACCCTTTGCCCATCTCCAGATACCTCCACTACTCCCAGACTCCCCTCAACTCATCTCCACACCCCAACCCACCTATGCTGCACTACTCACTGCCTCGCTCCGACCCCCTACTCCCACTCTCCCTCCCCCCCTTCCCAGACTGACTCCTGGATCCCCTCCTTATCTCTCCCAGATGTGCTGTCCCTCAGGCTTCACATCTAACTTCCCCTAGCCCCTGTCTCATCAGTCATTTGCTCACCTGAGTCTGGCCATGAACATGGTGTAATCCCCTCCCCAACATCAGCAGCTCAGCCTGCCCAGACCCAGACACGTGGGTTACCTTCCAAGGAGACAGGCTCGAAGAGGCCAAACTGCTCCAGGACCTTGACAAACAGAGCGAGGACCACAAGCACGGCGACCATCTCCAGTCCTTCCAGGTTCATGGTGGGCCTGGGGCATGGCCCCCACTCAGCAGAGGCGCAGACACCCTGGCTGCCAGCCTCACTTTCCCTCACCCTCGGGCTCCCCAGCCACACTGGACAGCCCACCCCAGTCTCCCTGGCCTCCACCCTGGGTCTCCTCTCTCCCTGGCCTGCCTCTGCCCCACACGCCTCCCAGCCTCAGCCGCAGCCTCTGGCTCTTCCTGAAGTCACCTCAGCCTTTGGACTGGTGCCTCCTAGGGAACCTCTGCCTCAAAGGATGTGGGCTAGGGGAGGGCAGCAGCAACCTGCCTCTGTTCCTGAGCAGAACGTCCTCCAGACACCTTCTGGTCACTCTGTGCCACAAGGAGGGAGGGGGGAGGAGCTGTGTTTGGGCAGGGCAGTGAAGGGCAGGATGTGTGTGTAGAAACCGATCCGCACGAAAGTAATAAATGTAGGCTGTAATAAATGTTACAGGCATCTGGGCATGTTACTGTGTTATCCCCGGGTTTCTCAGTATGGGAATACATACGCCACCTCTTACGTGTGTCTATATGTGTTTACATGTGATTGTGCACTGGTCACAAAGGTGTACATTTTGTGTATGGTTGCTCTGAGGTGGGGGTGTCTACGAGGTGTTGTGTGTACTTCTGAGCATGAGTGAGGTGAGGTGTGTGTTTTCGTAGGGCTGTGGAACATGGGCCTGAAGTTCAGTAGGCATGGATGTGTGGCATAGCAGCTAGGAGCATGGGTCTCGGGTTGTAGAACTGTATCAGCATGGAATTGTAGGAATACCAGGGGGTGGAGAAGGCAGTGACCGCTCCTGTCAGAAGGACACTATCAACATCGATCATGGTTGCCATGGAGACTGTTGAGGCAGGAAGCGCTCTCTTCCCACAGGCCACAGTGAAACTAAAGCACAAGGCAGGGATTAGGTCCAATAGCTTGGGCAGGAAAAAGGCCACTTACCTGCTTCATGAACCTTTAGGGAGGGGACTTATCACAGCTATCTTTGGCTTAGGGTTAGATCTAAGCCCCTTGAAGGAAGAGAGGACTGTCCTCTTCCCCTCTTAAATGGATCTTCTTCCAGGAGATGCCAAAGCCAAGTTTGCTCCTTGGGAACTCTTGTTTCCTGGCAGCAGACCCCCTCCCCCGCCCCATGTATTCCCCAAGCCCCTTCCATCTCTTCCCTGCTCCTTCCTGTGAGTGGAGGGGTGGGAGAGGCCTGCAGAGCCAGTGAGCCGCAAGACAAGGGTGGCAGAGTTAGTACTACGTGCCTATCACTGTTGGCTGAGGGTGCCTGAGCATGTGCTATGCGCTCGAGGCTTAGCTGTATGCCTACAGATGTGGGCCCGAGCTTTCTCGAGCCTCTGCAGGGAGGACTCCTACCCCATCATGACAGGTGGTGAGGCTAAGTCAGAGACAGGTTAGGCAAATCTCCAAGGCTGCAGCCTGTTTAAACCCAGTCTTGCCAAGCGTGGTGGCACACACCTGTAACCCTAGCACTCAGAAGGCTGAGACAGGAGGATTACTGTGAGTTCAAGGCCAGCCTGGGCTACATAGTGAGACCCTGCCTCAAACAAACAAACAAACAAACAAACATCCCAGTCTGCCTGTGCTACACTCTGAACACTCTACATTCCACACACTAGCTCCCTTAGAAACCTTGCCACCAGGAGGCCCAGTTTAGGGAGACTATGGGATGAGCTGTCTAGACTGGAGCTGTGGGGTGGGGGCCCAGTTCTACAGCTTTAGCTGAGAAGCCCTGACTGCAGTTTTGCATGGCCACCACTGGGGGTCAGGTGTTCATGCCATGCCTCCTCTGCCCAACTCTCCTAGAAGCCAGGGGAGGTCCTGCAGGTGTGGGAAGAAAGGCTACCTGGGCTTGCCCCCACCTACAAGGTAGGTGAGTTAATTAAGGATTTGCTCTGGTTTCTCATACTGAGAGGTGACCGATTTACAGGTGAAATCTGCAAATATCTCATGCCTGTCCAAATTCCATCCCTGGTATTTAATATCTTTCCTTTATTAAAGATCCCTTTGTTTCAGCCAGTTTGGCTGCTTCACTGCCCCTCAGCCACACCAAACTCAGTCCTGTCTAAGTACCTTTGCACTTGCTACACTCTGCCTGGGATGCCCTGCCTTCTGGTCTCCCTCTATCCTACAGTTCTTACTTTTCCTTTAGAAGCAACTTAAATTCCCCTCCCTCCCAGGTCTCCAGCCCTCAGTATCTTCCAGTTACCTGAGTTCCTATTGAATTCTGTGCTGAGCCCTCAAAACCCAGCACCTAACTCCAGGCTACTAGTGGGAACAGGAAATAGAAGCAGTGTAGCATGAGAGACAGTAGCATGGGCCAAAGTGCCAGGCTCTCTGGGTTCAAATCTCAGATTTGCAACATCACTTCATTCTTGGGTCAAAATGGCAAGCAGGCCTGTTGCAGCATCAGGGCGGACCCGGATGGAACTCAGAAATGGCATTACAATGCTGCATGATTCCACAGCTGCGGGTAATGCAAGATGATAACACTATCCGAGGATGAAGATGTAAGAAGGCTTGCCGAGAATCTTTATGACAGGAGGTTTCGCATTAAGAGAGCACTGGGCCTGACCACGAGGCATCAGATCTTGCCTAAAAAGCAGTGGACAAAATAGGAGGACAAATTCTACCTTGAATCCTATCTCAAAGGTTATTCAGGAAAGAAAAGAAAGAGAAGAGGGCCGGTGGGATAGCTCAGCGGCATAAGCACCTGCCCGGCAAGCACTAGGTCCTGAGTTCGACTCCCAGAACCCACATAAAGGAAAAAAAGGGCTGGTGATATCGCTCAGTGGCATAAGCGCTTGCTGGCAAGCGTGAGGTCCTGAGGTCAACTCCTGGCACCCACATAAAAAAAAAAAAAAAAAGAAAGAAAGAGAAGAATGGGCAAAGAAGTAATCACGTAGTTGAAATTTGTGGATGCAGCTATCTTCAAAATATTTTTATGAACTTGGTTAAGCCTGAAACATATAGTTTAAGAATTATTTAGTGCTGGGCATGGTAATCCCAGTACTTGGGAGGCTGAGGCAGGAGGACTGCCATGAGTTTGAGGCTAGTCTGGGCTACATAGTGAGTTCAAGATTACACAGAGAGACCCTGTCTCAAAAAAAGAGCTATTTAGTCTGCAGATGTACTCCTTTAAATAAATGACTGTTGTAATAAAATGAAAAAAAAATCTAAGCTTTGCAACTTGCAATTAACTAGGTAGTGAGTGCTGCTTGTGCCTCATTTTCCTTCCTCATATGGTTGCTGGGGAGAATAATACACAGAAAGCTGTTGGAATAACATCTGACAGAGTAAGTACTGAATAAGTATCACCATTATTAGTAACAGAACACTCCTCCTTGCGTTTCTATAGCTCTCGACATGACATCTCTGTGAGGTACCTATGTCACTGATGAGGTAGACTGAGGCCCAGAGATATAAAGAGACTTGCTTGATGGAGACAAGGGGGAGGGGAGAGGACAGAAAAACAACTAGGATGTGTTATGTACATTCCACAAGGAATGTAATCACTATGTCCTGCAAACATGTACCAATAATAATCAAAATTGAATAAATAAATATACAGGTGAAAAATAAATAAATCAATAAAGGGACTTGCTCAAGGTCACCAACCAAGAGGGGAAAATGCTGAAGTTTGAACCCAGATCTCTTTGAATCAGTCCTGTTTCCTCAACTAGATTCCAAGCTCCCCCAGAGCAAAGATGCTAAAAAATGGCACCTACACAGGGTGGTACCTGGGAAACAAAGGAAAAATGAACACATCTCTAGCTTCACTAGGCAGGGAGAGACAGCCCCATTGAGAGAACCACAGGCCATCTAGTCATTCAAATAAGTGTTGCATGCCTACCAGGCAGTAGAGATGAGGTAGGATGGAAGAAATAAAGGTAGGCAGAAAGGCAAAGGAAGCTGGGTGTGGTGGCTCAAGCCTGTGGTCCCAGGACTTTGGGTGGCTGAAGTAGGAGAATTACAAGTTTGAGGCCAGCCTGGCAATTTAGGGAAAAAAGATTGCACCCATGCTTTTTCTCCTGTGAAATGGGCCTTTTGTCTATAAAAATTGAGCTGATCCTTTTCTCTCTTTACTATACATTCACAAATTGCAGATTTCTAGCCCCAGACCATAAGGTGCCTTACCCCTTGAGGATCTTGCTCCTCTAGCGCCTGCATCCCTTCTGAGTGTGCACTTTTTGTCCCTCCCCCATCCCCAATACATCCCTAGCTCTTCTTCTATTTTTTATTTTGAGATAGTGTCTTGCTAAGTCACTAAGTTGCCCAGGTCGGAATGAAAGCAAAACAAATACACTTCTCAAACTTTCAATCTTCCTGTCTCAGCCTCCCAGTGTGCAGGGATTACAGGTATGCACCACCACACCCAGCTGAGTCACCTGAGTGTTTCTTTTCTTTTTGAGACAGGGTCTCACTATGTAGTTCAGTCTGGTCTTGAACTCACTATGTAGTTCAGGCTGCCCTGGAACTCACTGTAATCCCCCTGCCTCAGCCTCCTGAGTGCTAGGGTTATAAGTATGTGTCAGCATACCCACCTGAGAGGACAATTTTGAGCTGAATTTTTTCATACTGGGGATTGAAACCAGGGCATTTACAGTATATTGAACTATATCTGCAGCCTATTTTTTGAGAAAGGGTCTCGCTAGGTTGCCCAAGCTGGGCTTTAATTTGTAATCCTTCTGCCACAGCCTCCCAGAGTGCTGGGGATTACAGGTATGTGCAAACACACCCAGCTACTGATTCTTAAAGATGGTTCAAACATCAAGTCCACTTTAATAAAGAGATCAACATTTACAGAGCTCATTTTGTTTCTTGGTATTTAATATATCTCAGTTCTCATAATAAAGCCCAGAGGTAGGCTCTACTGTTTCAGACTTTACTGCTGATGTGGTCAGAGTAAATATATCTATTTGTAGATTAAGGAATTGAGGCTCATAGAACGATTTTCCCAAGATAACGATACCATGAGAAAGAATGACCAGAGTAATGATCTGCCAGCTCTATTAGACTGACTGTCCAATGCATGTGAGGTGTCAAGAAATCCTGGGTGACTACAGCCCAGTTTATGTTGGGGGAACTACGGATAATAAACCCCAAAAGGGTCAGATTCCATGAAGCCTTGAATACCAAGCCAGATTATGTGGATTGAAAGAGGCACCATAGTAGCACTTCTCTGCTCCTGCTACTGTTCATAGGTAGAAAAAGTGACAAACTTTCAGCCAGTTGCCCTGTTCCTGGTCCCGCCTTTTCCTCTCAAAGACCTCAACCCCTCCTCACAGGGACTCCAGGCCCTCGGTCAGCCAGGTCTGGTGGGAGAATCTGTCAGGAGTGGAAGAACAGGCTGTTTTGCAGGGCTCCAGGCTTAGCAACCTCTGAGAGCCGTAGCTCTGCCACTGGCCTGAGTGCTTCACCACTCAGAAAGAAGCAGTTCAGGCAGAGTGAGAACTCATGCAAACCTATTGTGGGCACCAGGCTGGCCTCTCCCAGATCCCTCGGACCTCGCTGTCAGTGGTACTGCTATCGTGTTGCCATTTACCTCCCACAGTTCAAGCCTGGACCCTTGCTGCCTTGTGGAGGAACCCACTCTGTACCGCTTGCTGCCCCATGTTACCCAGCCAGTAAAGACCCCGTAGCTCTTCTCAGTCCTCACTCCATTCCCAGCTAAACCAAGTCACTGCAGCCCCCAGCTGAATCAGGTGATTAATGACCTCCCTTGACACTGGGGCTATTTTGGGTCCTGGAAGTCATGCCTGCAATGATTGAGAGCTGGCTCTGCCTGGCTCTGGCCATCTGTCACTGGAGACAAGCCCAAGCAGGGGGTTCAGGGACACAAGCTCCCCAAGGGGCTTCTGGCAGGGCTCCTCCTTCTGGGCCAGGAAGCAAGGAGCAGCCACAGGCCCTGCTTATCTTCCAGGGATAGCCTCAAGTGGGGATCTCAGCATGTCCCGGGCTGCCTTGTCTGGGTTTCCTTGAGGCCAGGTGGAGAGGGGACCCCGGGCTCTGTGAGCCCCACCCAGGCAGCCCTAAGGAAACCCAATTGGAGATAGGCACAAATCTCAGTAGTGGTACATGCGATACCCACAATCCACACACAAATCCAACACCAAGGTAGAACTCCACGAAGCACAAGTAACTTAGTCACTCGGGAAGTCTCTGCCCAAAGCGAAGCGCAGAACGCTAGGTGACCCAGGGTCTGCTGCACAGCTCCCGTGAGCACAGCTTCGGTGATGCACAACCCCAGAGACAAGGTGGTGACACGCAGTCCTTCCGCCTAGCAAGCCTGCCCATCCTGTCACGCATGAGCTCCCAGCAAGGTTCGTGTTGGCGTAGCTCCACCTCAGGTTTTTCCTTCTGGACATGGCTCCATCGCCTTAAGACTCCTTCAACTTCCAGCAATGCCATCGAGGGCCATAATCTTTTCCCAGCTCCGTTGCAAGCTTCTTTCTTCATCCTTGTACCCTGCCCCTCACCTGAGCCTTCCCTCTCTGCACTTCTGTCCGGGCTTGCCCT
Source organism: Erethizon dorsatum (assembly GCA_028451465.1). NCBI lineage: Eukaryota > Metazoa > Chordata > Mammalia > Rodentia > Erethizontidae > Erethizon > Erethizon dorsatum. Next base: position 86,774,086 of record CM051822.1, read on the forward strand.
TTGACCCCTTTTGAGGATCCTGCTCCCTCCGGCTCTGTCCCTCTCCGGATGGGCAGCCCTCCCTTCCCACCTTGAGGCTCCCAGCCCACTTCACTCACTTCGTGAGGCGCCTGCCCCTCCTCCCCTCCCTTCCTTCCTCATACCTGGCGACAGCGACCCAGTCACCAGCTGGTAGAGGGACCGCGCTGCCTGCCCCAGAGGGCTCCGGCACCTGCGGGGGCAGCGGTTCATGGTCAGGCGGAGAACTGTCGGCCGCGCTCCGCCCCCGGCCAGCAGTCCCTGAGGTCCCGCCCTTCTCAGCGGGGCGCGAGGGCGGTGCGGGAGGCGGGGCCGCCGTGGGGGTCTCAGGCGCGACAGTCCCCACCTCCGCGTCTCCCCTTCTGCAGCGCAGCCTTTAAGTTCCCAGACTGGGGCGTCTCTCAGACCATTTTCTAGATTTCTAGGGGGGAAGCCAAAGAGCTGGGCTGGGGATGAACCTCATCTTCTGGTACTGCCTTCTTCAGCACCTGCTCTGCCAGCCCCCTCACCTATACTGGCACAGGGATACTAAGAGGTAGAGGACACAGTTGTCATAGCAACTCCCCACACTTCTATACTTCCCGGGCCAATGGAAGAAAAAGCAGGAGGTAGGAGAAAGAAGCCAGTGTAGTGACGGGGTACAGCACAGCACGGGGCTGTGCTCCCAGCCAAATGCACCAAGGTGAAGCCCCCATGCCTCGCTCTCCGTCCCGACTCCTTTCCCGAACTCATCCGTATCAATGATAGCCCCTTCGAGCTCCTGGGAAGGCCTACAGAAGAGGTTGGTCCACTCTTCCGGCCGGGATTCCTTTTCCGGGGTTGAAAAATCCTACATTTAAGAGAAGAGATGCCGGGCGTGGTGTTGTATGCCTGTAGTCCCAGCACTCGGGAGGCGGAGGCAGGAGGATCGCCACGAGTTCCAGGCCAGCCTGGGCTACATAGTGAGTTCAAGGCCAGCCTGGACTACATAGAGAGACGCTGTCTCAAAAAGCAAAACAAGAGTCACCTCTAAACTCCTGCCAGATGTTGCCCGCCTGACTAAAGGACAGTCCCCGTATCGATTAGCTCCACGCTCATGACTCCTTCACGCCACACGGGGGCGCCCCACCCCCAGGAACAGTGCTTGTGGCACTCGGGACTCAACTCCGGAGATCACAGGCTCCAACTCGAGCTGAGGCCCGGCTAGTCGAGTCCCCTCCCCACCACCTCCTCCTGTCCTGTTTGCTCGGACAGGGCCGCCGCTGATCGCAGCCTTTTCCCACTGTGCTGTGCCGCCGAGCGACGACCCCTGAAAAGAAGATTGTCCTAGCTGTTTTGAGCTTGGGGCGGAAGTTGAGAAGGACGGAAGTTGGAGGAACCCAAGGTCCCCTGAAGTGTAACTTCAAGGCCGCTTCTGCACCCCGATGGGCCGGGGCGCTGGGAGCTGGACACTGCCCCTTATCTGACTGCAGGAATTCTGCTAGCTCAGGGAAGGGCAGGGGAGGCTTGTCCCGCTTCAGCACCAAGGATAACGACCTCCTCGGCCCATTTAGCTGAGCCAGGCTTCGTTAACACTGGCTTCCCAAACCCACTTGACTCCCATTGTAAGCCCTCCTTCGAGTGGACAGATCACGGTAGCCCTATCAATACATTTTTTTAAAAAGACAGGGTCTCCATTGGTGTAGGCAAAGACTTTATAAATAAAAACTCAACCGCACGGGAACTATCCCAAAGAATCAATAACTGGGATCTCATCTTATTAAAAAGCTTTTGCACAGCAAGAGAAACCACCAACAGAGTGAAGAGACAACCCACAATGTGGGAAAAAATGTTTGCCAGCTGTTCCTCAGACAAAGGACTACTATCGAGAACATATAAAGAACTCAAAAAAATCAGACCTCCCAAATTTAAAGACCCACTCCAAAAATGGGCATCTGAGATGAATACACATTTCTCAGATGAAGAAATACTAATGGCAAACAAATATACAAAAAAAAGTGCAACATCACTAGTCATTCGAGAGATGCAAATTAAAACAACACTGAGATACCATCTCACCCCAGAAAGAATGGCTACTATTAAGAAATCAACTAATAACAAATGCTGGAGGGGCTGTGGGGAAAAAGGAACCCTTCTTCACTGTTGGTGGGAGTGTCGACTGGTACAGCCACTGTGGAAGTCAGTGTGGAGATTCCTCAGAAAACTAGGGTTGGAGGTCCCATTTGACCCAGCTATTCCCCTTCTGGGCATCTTCCCAGAAGAATTAAAAACATCATACCACAGTGATATATGTGCACCCATGTTTATAGCAGCACAATTTGTAATAGCCAGATCTTGGAAACAACCCAAATGCCCATCAACTGAGGAATGGATAAGAAAGATGTGGTATTTTTATACAATGGAGTACTATTCAGCCATAAAGAAGGATAAACTGGAGACTTTTATAGGTAAATGGATGCAACTCGAGAAAATACTCATAAGTGAAATAAACCAGAAGCACATGTGTAAGCATCGTATTATCTCTCTAGTATGAGAAACTGAAAGAGTAAATAAGATCCAAAATGTATAATAGATATGGTGAATCAAAAAGAAACTGGTCAAAAGGAAAGAGAGACTGGAATAGGGAAAAGAAGGGAAAGGGAATAAAATTGTATATATATATATAAGATGGTTAAGATAGATACACTACCATTTTTACTTAGTTCATTGAAGAGTAAGGTTTGTGCCAATAATGTTTGGACAATTGAATGCTAATGTCTGGTGTCCTGAATAACTAACTTAAAGATAGTAATACGTAATGTATTAACCATTGTTACCCTCCTATTATGTTGTTTTGAAAATTTGTTCTTCTTTTGATTTGTTTTGTTTTTTTCTTCTCTTTAAAATAAAAAAAAGGGCCGGTGAGATGGCTCAGTGGCATAAGCGCCTGTCTTGCAAGTGCGAGGGCCCGAGTTCGACTCCCGGATCCCACATATGAAAAAGGGGCCGGTGATATCGCTCAGCGGCACGGGTGCCTGTTGGCGCGCGAGGTCCTGAGGTCGACCCCCCGGTACCCACAAAAAAAAAAAAAAAAAAGACAGGGTCTCGCTTGCATATAGCTCAGGCTGGCCTAGAACTCGTGATCCTCCTACTTCAGCCTCCTGAGTCCTGGGATTATCTGTGCCACAAAGCCTAGCTCCTATTTCTACTTCTTAAATCATGTGCAGGGCTGTCTATTGACAGGATGCTGATGACCAGGGACACAATTCTGGATGCCTGTCAACATTTGACCTTTTTGTTACCCTTGAGAGGCTGGCAGACAGGAAAGTAGTACTGCCATTTTACAGATGAGGAAAGCGAGGCCAAGAGAGCAAAAACCATGGAGTTGGTACACTTCTTTCCTGACTGACCTGAGGCAGTTCACCTTTGAAGACAAGTGCTTCCCCTCTCTACCCAATCTCTGATCCAAACAGCCTAGTAAGGAGGGGATGATTTCACTAAAGGGGAGAATCAAGGAGTTGGCAAACACTGACTAATGTGATATCAATGAGGCCTGGGGCCCTTACTTCTCTGGAGTACCCAGAGCTGGTAGTGGGAACATAGTTCACAGTAACAGGTAACTGGACCATTGGAGTCCGTCCAGATCGGATGCACATCTGGCACTGCTCCACATCTGGGGCTGGCCTGCGTGAAGGTCCCCCTTCTGGGGGTCTTGCAACTAAGGCCTCCTTGGGGTCAGTGAGTGGGGCAGTCACTCATTCTCATTCTAGTCCCTTCCGCCATTCCTGGGTCTTCACCTGACTCCATTCTGGAAGGCCACGGCCTTCCCTACATCCTCAGCTGTGCCACCCTCAGGAGAGAGCCTCCCGCAGCCCGTCCAGCTGGAGTTAAGTAGGGCTGCACAATGAGAGACACAAACACATGTGTATATGGAAACGTACACGAGGTGACACAGTCACCTGTACAGACACATGGATGTGCCGGCCAAACCCAGGGATAGACAAATGCATAGCGTGCTGGTCTCACATATACCCCCAAAGAGAGAAAGAGAGGGTGTCCAGCAGCAAAGTGGTTTGGGGGTATGAGGACCACCACACAGCAATCCCAGGCCTTGAGCTTCTATCTCCAGCTCTGGAAGAAGGCAAGAGGACGCGATGTGTTTCCTCTGGGGTTTGGGTGAAGTTCTACAAAGGCTATTGGGGACTGAAGGAGCTTCAGTTGTAGCAATCTGTGTAACTTTTGGGGCCCTACAGGGTCCAGGTGCTAGAATCACGGGGTACTCCTAGGAGCCAGTCTGGGCAGCTGTACACCAGAGTCCCTTCTTGGGTCCACCTGGGCTATCTGCAGAAAACTTAGGGAAGCAGTAGGGTACACTAAAGACCCCCAACTGTGCCAGAAAACAGGCAACAAGGATACAAAACATCATGGACACTCACAGAGCTCCACTGCAGGCATCACATTTAAGGTACACCATCAGACCAAACGCTGCTACCGCTCACCCAGTCTCACCTTCACGAAACAACACCGCACACTTAAACAGAGGTACAGCCCTGAGCGTCACAGTCAGAAAGTCTCATAAAGAGACACGACAGCGCAAAGCGAGCCCTAACACACTCTGGCATCACACGCCACTTCACGGAATCACACACTCAAAGCACACAGTGGCACACATAACAGGCGGTTAAAACACCAGAACACCCGAGGTTTTACACAATCTCACTCAAACATCTAACGCGATCATACAATTGCATTGCCACACTCAATCACACTCACTCTGGCTGTCACCAAGTCCAGGGTACATGGCAACCAGCTGTAGGAGGCACACACATATACATACACAACCACAAATCAGAGTGACAGGCGCTCACTCACGTAACACCACCCACTCCAGGCACACTCCCAGCCCTGTCACACACGCCCACACCTGCTGCCTCTCCATACCTGCCCCCAACCCTCCACCCTGCAGGACCCAAGGCTTCGACCCAGGGTCCTGCCGCCCAGACCAGCTAGGAGGGGTTCCGGGGAGGAGACTGAGCATAGATGGGGCCGAGCCAGGGCAGGGGGTGAAAGGACTGGGGGAAAGAATCTGCTCTCCCGCCCACGACCCCCGTGCCACCGACTCACCAGTGAGCTGGTCGTAGGAGCCGTCCAGATCTCGGGAGTCGGACAAACTCTCCTTGCGGCCCTGGCCCCGCATGGCCCCCGGCGCCCCCCTCCCGCCTGGGCCCGTGGGAGGGGGCGCCGGGTGGCCGGGGCAAGGCGCTCGCTCACACGGCGCCCCCTGGCGGCGAGCGCGCGGGCGGGCCGGGGGCCGCGGCACCGAAGGGTCGTGGGGTAGGAGCCGGGAGCTTGGGCAGCGAGGGAGCGCGAGCCGAGGCAGCACGTAGCAGAGCGGGAGCCGAGAGCCTCTCTCCTTCCGCCCCCTCCCCGCGGCTGTCACCGCCGCCTCCCCCTTTGGCGCTGCCCGGATTGGCTCCCCTACCCCCGCCCCTGGGGGAGGCACGTGGCGATAGGGTGAACTGGGAGTGCGGGAGGGAGAACGGCTCTTCAGCAACACCACTCCTTAAATCCGCAGTCCCGGGCCTGGAGCGGGGGACACCTGGAGGCAGAAGGGCCCTCAGAGAGGAAACCCCGCCCAATTCTCGGTCACCCCTTCCCCCACAGTCAGTACCATCCGGCTGAGCCAGAGCCTGGGGTTTGTCCGAGTCCGGGCTGTTCCTCCTGCCCGGCTTCCAGCTAGTTCCCAGTCCTCCCCCGCCTCGCTCTGCTTCAGACGAATGGGGACGCAGAGGAAAGTCAAGTCAAGTCTCTGGTTCGCAGCCTGCCAGGGGACACTTCTCCTTCTCTCAAGTTCTAGCAGGTCCCTCTCACCTCGCCACAGCCGTCTGGAGGGGCCTCATTCACTCATAGGGTACCTTCTTCCCCCCCGGATCTGGAACTCCACTGGCCAACAGGCCAACAGAAAGATAAGGAAACAGTGAACCAGGTCAATTTCTCAAGACCTCCTTACACGCCCCCCCCGCCCCGCTTTTTCTTTCAACTTTTCTGCCCTTCTCTTTTGTTACCTGCCCTGTCCTAGATGCCTTGATTTCCAGCAGATCTAGGGATTCACTGAAGCATTTGGGGATCTAGGTGATAACAAGTGAGAAACAAACACCCCTTTTATTAAGCTACCTTCCCTGAGTTTAACTCCTTGTCTGAAGAATGGGGCAGGACACTTCACACTTGTCACTAGGATGGGCAGATGTTGTCTGGTGGGTCTGGAGGAGTGGCCTGCTGAGACCAAAAGCTTCAGCTGAAGTGACCCCAGCACATTTAACCTCTTCAGTTGGATTTCATGCCCAACCACTTGATTGAATCAACCCAGCAGGAATGGGTGAGAGTTATAGCATGAAAGAGAGACCAGGGAGCAGAAGGAAGGGCTTTGGGAGCATTTCCCTGCTCCTGGCTCTCCTCTGGCTCTTCAGGAGCCTCTACAGATCTGGCACAAAGGCTGAGCAAGGACAGAGCATGGGCGGCTGCTTTTGAGGTTTATTTCTGGAAGAGGATGGGGATCCTGCTCTTGGAATAGGTGTATGTGAAGAAGAAACGGGTTGGCAGGCTGGGCACAGTGGCTTACACCTGCAATCTCAGGACTCTGGAAGGCTGAGAAGGGATTCCAAGGACCCTAAGTTCAAGGCCAGCCTAGAGATCAGCCTTTCCAATGAAGGGCAAGAAGTCTTCCACTTAGTGTCCATGTCCAGCTTGCCCTTGTTCACTTTTTAGGGGAGGCTGGCAGGAACCCTGAAGGAGCCCAGGGGACTACTGCTGGCCTCAACACCACTGTCTGGAGACAAGGGAACTCTCTTCTCCTTAGAGCTGGGGTCCCCAACCCTGGGCCACAGACCACGAAGCTTAATCTGTATTTACAGCTGTTCCCCATGGTTTACAATGCCTCTGGTCAGATCAGCAGCCCCAGTAGATTCTCACAGGAGCCAAACCTCACTGGGAACTGTGCAGGCACAGGGTGGGACCTCATGGCACGCACTCCTTCTGCCTTCCCACAGTTGCAGACCTGTGGAAAAAGTCTTCCATGAAACCAGCCCCTGGTGCCAAAAAGTTTGGGTAAGGGAGGCTACAACTCTGAACCTAACAGGTCTCTACTGGGGCCAGAGACTCAGAGGAGGAGTCTCTAAGGACAGGCAGGCATTTCCTAGCCAGGGGACCAGCACCCAGGAGATGATCTTAAATCTGTCTTTGAGAAGTGATTCTGGGCAACAGAGATTCAGTGGGGGGAAAAAGACACTAAAAAGACTGTCCCACACAAATCAACTTTTAATGATTTTGGCCTGTCAGCAGTTCCAGACGCAGCTGCTGTGGAGTTTATCATCAGGAAGAGCCTACATGCCCCAGGTTGAGCCACCCATGTCAGGACCAGTGATCGGAGGTAACCTAGCCCATGACCTCTTAAGAATTTCCGTGTCTGTGTGGCAGTCTGTTGGTAGAGCCTCTGGAACTAGTACACATCTGCTCAACGTTGAAGCCAGAGCTCTGGTTCCCAGGGAGTGCAAGTGTTCCAAAGTGATTTGAGGCTAAATATGTAGTGCTGAGAAGGTCCTATGCCTGTTCTCACAGCTGGATTCCTACACGCTCTGATTCTTCCTTTGCTGCTTCCTTCCTACCATCCTGAGGGCTTTAAAAGTACTTTAGGGGGCTGGGGATTTAGCTCAGTGGCACAGTGCCTGACTGGCAAGCATGAGGTCCTGAGTTCGATTCCCAGTACCAAAAAAAAAAAAAAGTACTTTAGAAAGGGATGCTCTTAGACCAGCAGCTATTTTGGAGGCAGCTGTGGGGTAGCAGGGAAAGCCTACAGTGGTCCCATGGAGGCTACCCAAAGAAGAGCCACAGGCCAACTTTCTAAAAGCCAGGAGATTTACCTGTGTGCCACCTGGAGTTTGGGCAGACAATGCTGGCCCAGCCTCTTTTAGATGGAGGGCACCCTGCCCCCAGCAGGAACAGATTCCTCCCCAGAGGAAATTCTCAGGCAGGCTGGATGTAAACAACAGCAGGGTGAGGGGGTGGAACACTTGGAGGAGAGCTCAGCAGAGGCAGGAGAGGCTCCCTTTGGAGGGGTGGCTGGGGTGGGGGAGCTGCTGGAAATGGAACTAGCAAAGCAGGCACCTTGAGGGGTCCAGAAAACCTGTCAAGTGTTTCTTTCACACACACCCATAGACCGTTTAAACCAGACTAAAAATAAAAAGTTAAGGTTGTGAGCCTATTGTGCTGATGAGTCAGTGGTTTGGAAGGCAGGAGAAAGCTAACAGGTACTCCTGATGCCAAAACTAAAATCTACAAAGTGGTGGCTGGACAGTAGAGCTCTGGAGAGATGGCAATCTCCAGTTTCTCAGAGCAGTCAACTCTGAATTTAGAAAACAATACCTACCCTGAGCCTAAGCTAAGGGTGCTATTACCGATTGCCAGTAAGGGCAAGGGACACATATTTCAAGCCCAGCTCAGCTCCAGGCCCAAAGCAAGCAGGAGGGAGTTTCCAGGTTAGTTCCAGGATCCTGAAAGTTGATTTGTTTTCAGGATCCTAGGAAAGCCATTGGACTTCAGGATGTTGGCATCACCTAGAGCTTAGCCCACCAACTCCTGAAAGTGTGGCAGAAGCTACAACTTGCAATCTCAATTGGAAATGTAAGTGGGTGTCCTGGAAGCCCCCACACTCTTAGATGTGTCTCCCTTTGCCCACCCATTCCTCCCTAAATAAGACCCCCTGGCTTGCTGCTGCTGTCCAAGCTCCACTGAAGTGCGGCCTTCATCAAGAGATCTTGGTGTCTGTGTTTCTCTCTGACCTCGGAGGCAGCCCCTTCTCCCCATCTAGCCCAGGAGCCTCATGAATAAGGGCAGTCAGTGGCTGTCGGGAGGGTGTGGACTCAGGAGATAGTGGAGAACTCCTTCAGCAGGACCTCCTGGCTGAGTGTGTGGAAGGCCAGGTTCCTCCGGACGTTGGTGCTAATGGATCGAACCTGGGGAGGTGGAGGGATTAAGTGGTCAGGCAGGAAGCAAAGGAAAGGTCAGCGTGCCAAATGACAGGCAACTCAAGCTCAGCAGCTCCCACCTGGACTAGATCCACTCTGCTCCCCTATGCCAGGGTGCAGACGGAAGAAATGAGTAGGGCAGAGGCCAGTGCCAAAGAGCCTCATGACCCAGGTCCTCTAATTCTCTTTCACAAACCTCTTCGTCTCCCAATAACTAATTCTCTTTGTTCACTGCAGGCTCCCAGTAATTCCCCTACATCAATATAAAGGCTCACAAACCACTCCATAAAAACACCCCATTTATTATGCTCTTACACTAATGGCTACCGTTATGGCTTGTGTCTAGATGTCCCCCCAAAGCCTCATGCAGTCCTAGGTGGGGCTTCTTTAAAGGTGGCTGGATCTAGGGTGTGTGATGCTGGGATTGATTCATGGTGCAATGCTATGATCAAGGGCACTAGGATTAAGGGTGTGAGTGCTATCCTCCCTGAGTAACCCGGATAAGATATAAGGGGTAGAAAGAGCTGTGGTTGTCCCTTGCTTGCTTTGCTACTTTCTGCCTACCATGAACTGCTTCTCCTTTGCGATGCCTGTCTGCCACACCACCCTGCCTTGGAGCCAGCCGATTACGGACTGAAACCTCCACAAACTGTGAGCTAAATAAACCCTTTCCCCTTTAACTTTGGGTGTCAGGTATTTTGTCTCAGCAATGAGAAAAGTAACTAAGACAGCTACCCTGTTCCTAACTAACCCAGAGAAATCCTGAGGAATGTCATGTCAGGGTCAAAGTTGGGGCTGGTTTAGCATAAGACAGATGATCTAAAATCCAGCACCATTACCACAGAGTTGGCGTGGGGAAGTAGAAGCTTGGCTGATGGAAGTTGTACCCCAGCAGAGGGAGGCTAAGAACATGGGAAGTGGGTAGAGCCCAGTGTGTCTGGGGTCAGTCTCCAGCCAGGTGGCCTGTGTACACCAAGCAGGTGGGCGGCAGAACTACAGGAAGGTGGAGCTTTTCCTGAGAACAGCTCTGGGCACAGGGCAGGAAAGGGACAGTCAGTAGGAGAAGCTGTTTTCCAGAGATGCTGGCAAGGAGGTGGAGTAGGAGGCACAGCAAATGCTCACTGGCTCCTGGGGTCCAAGGTGGAGGCTGTTGGAAGCTGAGTGACTGGAAAGCGGGAATGGGTGTAAGAGGTAAAGACTGGATAACTATGTTAGGAGGGCACTCAGACCAGGAGCCAGTTAGGAATTCAGGAAGTGACTATATAAAAAGAATCAACTACTCTTGTAGGTTGAGGACAGGATAAGGAACAATGAGCCAGAACTGCCACTGGGAACACATGATCAACCCAGGCCTGGCTGGAGCTGGGCAAGAGCTATCTCCAGTCCTGTGGGAAAGGCAAGCAATGCTGCTTCAGGAATATTTTCTTTCCTCCCTGCCTCGTCCTGAACCGCTTTGTACAGAAGCTGCATGCTTGATTCCAGGGGAGACCTCTAGGCTTGTTTTACCAGTGTCTGGCAACTGCAGTTGCTCCCCAGATGCCTACCTACACAGTAGAACCCACAGACACAGGCAGAGATGGGTACTTACCAGCTCCTTGAAGAAGGCAGCCTCCTTGTGCTGCTCTGAGTAGCGCTCATACTGGTCCAGGCCATCCTGCAGCTTCAGTGTGAGTGTGTCATAGTTGGCTCGTACTACCTCTAGCACCTGGGGAGGTCAAAGGCCAGGCGGGGCTGGAGCCATGCAAATCACAGGTCACTTAGCACCAAGATGCTGCCTTATCAGGACTCACTACTTATCACCCAGAAAAAAGCACTGCCACAGGGAGCATTTCCTCAGGTTTCTGGGCCACTTTCTAATCTCTTTCACTCCCTGCTTTTCCTTCCCAGCCCAGCCCAGCCACCAAGGTTGCTTACTCTGGGTATGGTAGGTGACAGAACAGCAAGTGTTTGAGGTCACTTGTATTTCTAATACCATAAATATGCTCTTAACCCTATCCTGAAGCTTTCTTTGGCCAGTTTGTCATAGTTGCTGAGTAAGACTTTGCCAACGTTCCCTTGCTTCTCCTTTCTGGGAACTGGGTTTTTTCAGTCCTGGGATGTTCCTTAGCACCATCTGCCACTTGTTTTCCTCTCAATGCCAACTCAGCCTTCCCAATCCATTGCATGGATCAAGCTTTTGGGCTTCTAAGACTTTGGGTACAGAAGACACTTTGAAGACTAAGCTAGAGCTTTTGTTCTAATGAGAGGTCTCTCCTCAACCATGTTTGTCTGGCTTAGTACGGTGAAGGAGTCACACTTCCACTGATTCTGGGAACTTTGTATATCTGTGATTAAGAAGGAAGGGATTAGCTGGGTGCAGTGGCACATTCCTGTAATCCCAGCATTCTGGAAAAGTTGAGGCAGAAGGATCATAAGCTTGAGCCCCGCCTGGGCAACTTAGTCCCAAAACAAAACAAAAAATTTAAAAGATTTGGAGATGTACCTCAGTGTGAAGGCCCTGGATTCCCACAATAGCCCCCACCAATAAAAAGAAGAAAGGAGGAAGGTGAAAAAGGAGGAAGGGACTATCACTGCCAGCTCTGATGTAACTTCAGCTCATAAGACCACGAATCAAAGGCAAGGACTGTTGAGGAGAAGCACTCCATCAAGTGAGCAAGAACAAGCTGGGCAGAGAGCAACAATCCAGAAGAGGGAGTGGCTATTCACTTTGGTAATCTGAGTAAAGTCACCTGACTTGCAGGAAAACCTATGACATCATGGAGAGCTCTCTGCTCAATAGGGAGTTTGGCAGGGAGTGGTGCGATGAGTGATGAGGACCAAGGCAGGGAGTGGAAGGAATAAGCCAGAGTTAGAGGACAGGCTCTTGAGGAGCACAAAGGTGCCTCTGGGCTGTTCCCCTCACCAGTCCAAATGTGTGCGGGGCAGACTTGCCTTGGTGGCAAGCACTTCTGCCTGCCAAGAATTCCTGAAGAGACTGAAGGGCTGGAGAGCACAGGGAAGGCTTCTGTTTCATGGGAGAGGCTCTGAGCTTGGGTCTGGAGGGAAGGGTCAGGAAGGACAAGGGTCTGCCCAGCTTTCCTCCTTCTGGATGCCCAGCTCCACAAGATCACACTGCTTGCTGTGGGCCCCATAGACACCAGTACAGGCTGGTTCCTCTGCTTCTAAATCTATTTGTTAGCTCTGTCAGCAGGAAGACCAGTACCCAGCAACAGCAGTCGCAAAGCAACCCAGTCCTCTCGTGCATGTAGGCTACACTTGTGGCTGGAATAGCTACTGCCAAGGTCTTTGCTCAGAAGCGAATGGCTCAAGGCCAGAAAGGCAGAACAAGCCTCCAGAGTCCAGGTGAAACAAAGTAATGCATGCTTTCCTAAACCCTGAAATCTGGGTAGTATTAGCAATGCCCAGGAGCTAGCCACAGTGCAGGGCCTTCCCTGAGGAGTGTCAGGTACAGCATAGGAAAGCTCTCCAGTCCACATCCTGTAGCCTCAGGCATCTGGTTGGGCCCCTTGATCTCTGGCATTCTCCTCTGGCCAGGGCAGAACGGAAGGTCTAACTAAGGTCTTGCTCAAAGCAGTTATTTTTCCCTTCCCAGTAAAGCTGGCTTTTGCCAGTATAGCCTAGATAGTTTGTCATAGGAAAGTGAAAGCAGAGAAGGCTCCTGAGCCACCAGCTCCTTGGACAGAAATGAGTAGCTTGGCTGGATCACATACTTAGTGTACGATCTCAGCTCTCATTATTATCATCATTGTTGTTTATTGTTAGAGACACTAGAGATTGAGTCCAGAGCTCTGCACTGAGTTATATCCCAGTCCTTTTTTACCTTTTCAGACAGGATCTCGCTAAGTCACTAAATTGCCCAGGCTAGAATGGGATTTATGACCCTCCTGCCTCAGCCTTTCAGAATTCTGGGATTACAGGTGTGTGCCACCATGCCTGGTTTCAGCTCTCCTCTTGTCTGGACATTGCCTCCTGCCACCTCTTCTGTCTCTGGCCCTTTCTTTGGGTTTCCTTCCTTTCTTCCTCTTTCACCCATGGGAACATTGCTGTCAGTTCATCTTGCCTCTGCTGTCTTACGCCCTCATTACTTCTCTTTTACTCCCCAGAAACAGAATATAAGCGCAGGTCTGGGCCTCAGCCCATTCAGCATACTTGCCTAGTCTGAGACTTCACTTTGTAGTTTAAGACTAGGAACCTGTCCCATTTGAGCCTCAACACTGGGAGGTGTTCCCTGGGAGGTGGCAAGGGCAGCAGCTTAGCCCAGGGCAATCTCCCAGAGGCCCTGTCCCTAAAGGCCTTAGGCTTTACCATTGCAGCATCAGTACCAGGCTTCCTAGCAACTCCAGTGGCCCCTGCCAGGTTGAGATTGCTTCCCAGTCTATCAGGTAACAATCTATCCCCCAAGGACAAGACCACTTTCATTAGCTGCCAGGTTCCCTAGAGCCATGCTCACCACCTCAGCTCAAGGTAGCTTCAAAGTCAGGACATCACCTACAAGACATATGCTCTCTAAGGAATTTGTACACCCCCTACCTATGACCCTCAGTGGACAGGAACCTGAATCCTGGGAAGGGGCTGACAGAAAGATAATAATAGCCAGGTGTGGTGGCACATGCCTGTAATCCTAGCACTTGGGAGGGTGAGGCAGGAGGATCACCACGAGTTCAAGGCCAGCCTGGGCTACACAGTGAGTTTAAGGGCAATCAGAGCTGCATAGCAAGGCCCTGTCTCAAAAAACCAACAGAGATAAAGAAAGACGGGTGGGGCAGGGGTGGGGCGGGGCAGGGCAGGGCAGGGGAGGGGAGGAAGAAAGGGAAAGAAAAACTGAGCTGGGAGCTCTACTCTTGCTGTAGGATTTAGATAACTCACCTAACTCCTTTGAGCTGCAGCTCTGCCCCCTATGAAATGATTTTGAGTTTACCTTCCGTAAATTCAAGTTTTGAATTCCTGAACATAACATACGATTAACAGAAACACCGTCATCCCAAGGGCTATATTATACTTGCTGGGACTCAAAACTCATTACCCTCACAGCCCAGGAAGTACCTATTTCAAACTGACCCAAAGGTCTCATGGGCATGCTGTACAGGATTCTCCAGCACAAAGGGACATCTGTGAATTCAAGTGAAAGACCAAGTACAGACAAATGGCCTCAGCTTCAAAGACCCAAACCTTCTTCTTTGCTTTAAAACTTCACCTCAACACAGGTTAGGAAAAAGCAAACTAGGTAGAGGTTGGGCACCTGCTCCTGAGGTCTCTGGAGGGAAAGAGCCTGAGAAGACAGTAAAGTTATTAAGAACACAGGCTTTGAGGTCACAGGCCTGAACTGTAGTCCCATACTGACCACTGGCTAGCTCTGTAAATTTATGAGTTTCTTTTTGTCCCCTCCCCCGACCATACTGTGGATTGAACTCAGGGCCTTTGCACTGAGCTACATTCCCAGCCCTTTTTATTTTTTATTTTGAGACAGGGTCTCACTAAGTTGAAGTCAGGCTGGGCTTCAACCTGCCTCAGCCTCCCAGAGTGCTGGGATTACAGGCATGTACCACCATGCCCAGCATGTTTCTTTTTTTTTTTTAGCCTCAGTTTTTGTATCTGTAAAATGTGGATGACACTATCTACCTAATAAAACTAATGTAAAGAAGAGATGAGATGATTGTCCAACACCTAGCACATAACCAACAGGCAATAAATATTTACTAATTTTATAATGAAAGCCTCTTTTTGTTGACAATGAAAATTTGGAAGTTCTGGCTGTCCCCAGACAGTTGTAACCATAAGCTAGGACCTAAGGCCTCATACATCTTCATTTAGATAACACAGATTTTGGAGAAGAGAAAACCACATTTCCCTATTTAATGTGAAAGCAGCCTCCTATAACGTCCACATGGCCCTGAATGTAACTGGCAATGCAGCAGCCAGAAGTCAGAGATGGTCTACTGCCCACTGCCAACCTTAACAACTTTGTTGGTACAAGAGGTTGCCAGGTGTAGTGTGCATACCTATAATCCCAAAACTCTGGCAGGCTGAGGCAGGTGGATTGCAAGTTCAAGCCCAGCCTGGGCAACTTAGTGAGACTCTGTCCTGATATACACAATTTAAAGATGGGGGGTGCTACTAAGGATTGGAGCCCAGTGTGAAAGCCCTGGATTCAATCCCCAGCAGCAAAGAGGCCTGTAAAGGCCTCGCTTTGCATAATAGAGATTGTGAAGCTGTTGGTTACAGCTGCATGGTAGATAACATCCCAGTGCACAAGGTTAGTTGAAAACTGCTGATAAAGTTTCACACACACACACACACACCTTTCCCTCAGCACATACAATATGCATTCCTCAGACTAGTCATGTCCATTTTTTAAAAAGTAACCAAGGTTTAAGGAAATAACTTCTAGCCTGAAGAAAGCAGCAAATGAAAATCACCAAGTTGGAAAAATTCCTGGTGATGGCTATCTAATTTTGATGACAAAAGCCATGCCCTGGGCCTGAAAAACTGCTGTCTCAAATATGTTGGCCTGAATTCCCAGCAGAAAAGGAAAACTAAATAACAGGATGTGTCCTGTCAGGAAACTTGTGTTCATTACTTTCTTCTCAGTTTGAATTGACATCTGAAGTATGACCCATTTGGGGAAAGCATGTAAGGCTGCCACCAGCCCATTTCCAACCAGAGCAACATTATGGTCTGCCCTAGAGGCTAGGTTGCCAAATAAGGATGAGATCACAAAATAGTAATAAGAGAAGCTTACTGAGTCTTCCAGTAGAAGAAATAACGATGGAACCCATCGAGAGAGCAGTGGGAAATAATGGAAAGAGACTACTAGATCAGACACCTGGGTTCAAATCTTGACACCTAACTATGAAACAGTCATATTTTCTTATAACATTATAATTATTAGAGACACATATAAAAGGAATATAAAAACATAAGTGACAGGATCTATCAAATAGAAGGTTCCAAATGAATATGGAAATAGCAAGTATTTGATATATTCAAATATGATGGTTAAATGGTGGCCAGGAAGACCTGGAGCTATCCTTAGCATCTGAGGACAACGGCATGGAAGGAAGCCATACTAGAAATAATAGTTCTAGAAGGAGCCTTTGAAATTTCCTACCCAGTTCATGGCCTTCATTTCATAGATGAAGAAACAGATGTCCAGAAAGATGGTGAATTGCCCAAAGTCACAATTGGATTAGACACCCAACCCAAGTGCTCTTTCTGTACTGGCAGGCTAGTCAAATCTGGCGGATAGTCAGGCTCACAGACTAAGTTTGGTCTCCACAGACCAAAGGTTTAAGAAATTCTAACTCGCTCCTCCTGAGAAGAGGGAAGAATGATCTGTGGAGAGCTGGAAAGGTAACCCTGAGAAGGCTTGGTTTGATATTTGAGCTTTAATAGCTACCAGGCTCCTCAGAGACTTGTGTCAGTTTTCACAAGTAGCAACTGAAGACCCTGCTCCACCCTCGGGATAGTTGGTGTAAACTGCCAACAAAATTTATCAGCAAAGCTGATTTGGATTGCTAATTTGATCACTCAGTGCTCATTTAGGAGCTTGAAAGTTAAAGATCGTTAATCTTCAGCTGGGTGTTTTAGGCCTTGGCCATCTTTGGTTTCAGGCTTGGGGTGGTTATTAAAAGGATTTAATAAATTCCTCCCACAGTAAATGCTCCTATCTCAAGACCAATCTTCCATTCTCCCAAAGAGGCTGTAATCATTCTGTTCCACTTCCATGCAGTTCTGCTTTATGGTTTGTTTTTGTTTTCATTTTTGTTTTGAGACAGGGTATCACTGTACATAGTCCAGACTGGTTTTGAACTCACTATGTAGCCCAGGCTGGCCTTGAACTCACAGCAATCTTCCTGCCTCAGCCTCCTGAGTGCTGGGATTACAGGCATGCACCATCATGCCTGGCTTGCAGTTTTGGTTTAACACCGTCAAACCCTTAATCATAGAAAAATTAATCTCTAGATGGTTTAAAACAGATATAGGAGTTAAAAAGGAATTAGGAGGAGAAAAAGATAAAAAGGCTTTTTAGAGGATTTTCATAATAATCTCAGACCATCTTTCCCAATGGACTGTGACCATTTGTTTTATTTCAGATATTTACTCAAGTAGTTAAAGAATATGACTTTTGGGCCCCATTTCTCCCACAAAGCAGGAAAGGAAACTCTGAAGGATCAACTCCAAATGCTCAAACAAGAGCATCGCCAAGTGTATGTCTGCACCGTGCCACCTTTGCTTCTCTTCCTCATGAGTCAGGATGCTGAGCAGGTACTGTATATTCTACAAACTGATGAAGGAGACATAATCAAAGAGCTTGGTCCAAGGCAAGATGGGAAACATTCTCCACTCACAATGGTTGGAGATTTGGGACAAACCTATCCTGGTGCCCATACTCAGGTTTCTTCCCTAAGCCACCCATCAAAACTGTTCACAGCTCTTATAACAGCTCAGTTGGGTAGAAATATTGTAGGCAGTCAGACAGGGACAGGTCCTCAAGGGAGTCAGTGCAGAAGATGAGAACACATCACAACTGTGACTAGAGGCACATCTGAAGAAGATTAAAGTCATAGTGGCCAGATTTACATACTTCTCCAAGGGATACGTGGAAGTTTGGGATTATTGGTTCCACCCTTTTTGAGATTTCCCGGAAATCATTATGTCATTAGGGGTTGGCCATCCTCTCCAACCCACTAAGACCAAGACTAAGACTATTAAAACTAAGACTAAAGACAAGACTAAGACTATAGATTATCAACCAAGGTTAATGATGTCATCAATATGCCCTTGCTACTACTGGATCAATATTAGCGAAGTGGCTATACTTGTAATCTTATTGGTTGATTATAGTTTTGACCCACGTTGTACCTACCTCGTGATTTTGCTCTATAAAACTTTCTCAGAGAAGTGGGCTTGTTGGCAACCCTTTCAGGACCCCTCCTGTCTCAAGAGCTATTCTTATTCCCCAATAAATTTTCCTACTTTTAACCTCCATTGTTCCTTAGAATTCATTCTTCAACTTCAGGGAACACGAACTTGGTGTGTTTGACACCTAGCAAGTTGGGAGTTACAGGTTTTCCCTATATCACTCTGACCTCCAAGTCTTAGCATAATGTCCCGTCGCTAAAAGAAACGGTGCTGAGTACAGTAGCTCTTCACCAATGGTCAGCAGCAAATGAACTGCTAGAAAGAAAGTCCACGTAGCTGCAGGCAGTTTCCATGGTAAATGTACACTATGGTCTTCTCTTCGTCCATGAAGGAACAACATAACAAGTCAAATATGCCATTTCTCACCAAGGAAGGTTGAAGTCTTTTTCCTTCTAAAATCCAGTGAAGGTTCTCAAACTCACAACACTCTTTCCTATTAAAGTGTGAATGACCTACTCCAGGCATTGCCTACCTCCCTGCTCTGGATTTGGTACCGGGCTGAAATGCTCTATAAAGTTTTGTACGAGACTGGAGGAGACATAGAAGGTCTGATCTTTCATTTTCTCTAAAGGCAATTAACACAGCTCCCTCTCTTCCTCTACTTTTCTATAAGCAGACCTTCCTCAGAACTGGCTATAGGTCTTCCAATGAGGTAGAGCACCCTTTCTCCCAGAAGCAATGAAGGTTTGTACCTAAACTTGCAATTTCACCAACTTGAGGACAGCTTCTCAGTGGCAGTCACAATTAAGTGGAAGTCTGGGAAAAAAAGACTACATAAGGGGATGTATACAACGTAGCAAGCACAGTGTTTGATGCGCAGAAAGTGCTTAAGAATTGTGGCTGTTAGCACTTGGGAAGCTGAAGTAGTGGTATGAGTTTGAGACCAAACTGGGCTACATAGCGAGTTCCATCTAGGCCAGCCTGGACTATGTGACAAAACTCTTGTCTTAAAAAAAAAAAAAAAAGAAGGGGCCGGTGAGATGGCTCAGCGGCTTAAGCGCCTGCCTGGCAAGCGCGAGGGCCTGAGTTCGACTCCCAGAACCCACATATGAAAAAGGGGCCGGTGATATCGCTCAGCGGCACGGGCGCCTGCTGGCGCACGAGGTCCTGAGGTCGACCCCCCGGTACCCACAAAAAAAAAAATAAATAAATAAAAAATAAAAAAAAATTAAAAAAGAAAAAGGAAGGAAAAAAAAGGGAGGGAGGAAGGAAGGATGATGGATGAATGAATGAATTGTAGCTGTTACTATCGTTTTTCACCTTGATATGATCCTATGACTTTTTTAGGGCCTGAAATCAGGAAAACTGATTTCCATAGCTTCCCTTTCAACTCCTGCTATAAACAAGCAAAGTCCACTCTCTAATCTCTCTGGAAGATGTCTGAATCCTACAGGCTTCCCAATCTGCAGTGGAGATTGGCCTCAGATGTTGGCATTAGCAGGTGGAGGCTGGCACAGTGGCAGGCCCTCTCCTGCAAAGCAAGCATGAGAGCACTACTGATTTCCTCACTGAAATGGGTCACAGCTGCACCCTGAAGGAAGAGACCCAGCACTATATTATGGACTTTCCACAATGCCTGACAGAGTCCTAAGAACAGTAAATATCAACATGCTTATAGGCTAATTTAGTAACAGGCCCACCCAAAAAAGAGAAGAATCTCTCATCAAGGTAATGGTGAGATTAGGGATAGGCCCTGGCAGTCTAACACTCAGCACTGCTCTCAGCATTCTTCTAGGCCAAGCTCTTAGAGCCATGTCTTGCCTTTATAAAGCTAACAAATTGGGGGGATCAAGATAAACCCCCACAGACAGGCATCCCACAGACAAGGGAGCCAGCACCACTGATCATGGTCTGCAGTCAGCTGCATAACTGACTAGTGGATGGGCAGCTAGCTGAAGTCGTGCTATGGCTTTTTTTGTTGTGTTTTGTTTTTTGAGACAGAGTCTCACCATGTAGTTCAGGCAGAATTATACTTGAACTCACTATGTAGCCCAGGCTGGCCTTGAACTCCTGGCAATCCCCCTGCCTCAGCCTCCCAAGTGCTGGGATTACAGGCATGCGTCACCACGCCTGGCTCCTTTTTTGTTTTTTGTTTTGGTGTATCGGTACATGCATATAACATATTCTGATTATTTTCATCCCAGTCCCTGCCTTTCCCTTTCCTTTCACCTCCTCTGTTCCCTTCCAGATCTCTAAAAATCTATCTTCTAGTTTCCTATCATCTCTCACTGATTGATTGGCTGACTGATGGATTGCTGGTCTAAGAGAAAACATGCGATATTTAATTTTTCTGAGACTGGCTTATTTTGCTCAACATGGCAGTCTCCAGTTCCATCCATTTTCCTGCAAATGAATGATTTCATTCTTCCTTATGATATGATAATATAATACAATAATATTCCATTGTGTCTATATGTACACCACATTTTCTTTTCTTGATAGGGCTGGCCTCCAACTCACTTTGTGGCCCACACTGGCTTTGAACTGGCAAATCCCTGAGTGCTAGGATTACAGGTGTGTGTGCCAGCACTCCTGGCAACCACACATTGTATGGCAGCGAAAATTAAGGAAGCCAAGCCACTATTTTATTTAATTTTATTTATTTTAATTTAATTTAATTTAATTTTTGGGTACCGGGAATTGAACTCAGGACCTTGCACTTGCCAGGCAGGCGCTTGTGCCACTGAGCTATATCCCTGGCCCCTTTATTTTTTATTTTGAGACAGAATCACTATGTTGCCCAGGATGGGCTTGAACTTGCCATCTATTCTGCCTCAGCTTCCCAGAGTGCTGGGATTTCAGGTGTGTGCCACCATGCCCAGGCCTACTCTTTCACTTTATACTACCATAATAGCTAATTCTGAGTAAAAAATTCTCTACTAGCATAGCTGGGACCCTGAGACAGTGGCTACAGTAAGGACCACTAACTTGGACAGATCTGTGACTCAACTGAAAGTGGGCTCCCATCAGGGTCAATCATCCAAAGAGCAGACTGTTCTGACACTGAAAAATAATATCTTGCACAAAGGCACAAAGGATAAACAAAATATAGAAGAATGGGAAAGAATGTCACTTCCAGGCATGGTGACACATGCCTGTAATCCCAGCTCTTGGGAGGTTGATGGAGGAGGATCACAAATTCAAGGCTAGCCTGAGCAACTTCGTGAGACCATATCTTAAAATAAAATAAAAAAGTCTGGGGACATAGCTCAGCATTCTCTAAGTTCAATCTTTAGTAGGAGGAAAAAAAAGAATATTACTTTACTCACCTAATATAAAAACTACAGATTCAGTTTTTCAGAAACAAGATTTGATCCGTTCTGAAATGTTCTTCCAAGGTGTGTTCGATTTAGTAACAAATTTTAACTGCATAGATTTAGCTCAACTGTTCTGTGTACTCATTAAATAACTGTCCAGGACAATCTAAGCAAACACACATGGTAATTTTTGAGCAGCCAGGTAAAAAGTCTTGCTGAGCTATTTTTAGCATTTGCTTACATATAGCAACCAAAAGATTCACATCTCAGAAGGCAAGGAGAAAAGACAATTAGGTATGTGAGCTCTATATCTAACTAGTATCCACAGGAGACTCTTAACTTCTTCAAATGCTGTCTGCCTACCCCTCTCTTTTACAGGACAAAGTGTGGTCTGTGTCCTCATGGATATGGCCTAGAAGATGTGTACTGATCAAGCTGACAGTTAAGAAGACAAAACAGTAGAGACCCAAGAGCTTTGTGTTTCCACCCTCCTTGCTGTTTTAAGAGACCAGAGGGCCAAGCCTTTGTAAATGATCAATGTTAGACCCAAGAATAGAAGGAAAAAGGGGGAAAGGGAGAGATATGTACCTTTTAGTGAATTATCTTTAAAAAGATAAAAATGTTCACTACTATATAAAAACTATTTCTAATATCTACTCAAGATTTTTCCCCAATAGAAACTAAAAACAGAGGAAGGAAGAAAGAATAAAGTACAGAGACAATATAAATGAATAGTTAATGCAAGGGAAGGCTCCCTGAAAAGTGCATGAAATTAAAAAAAATTCAGCTGGGTAATTCAGGGTACATGTAATAATACTTTTTTTTTTTTTGATACCAGGAATCGAACTCAGGGCCTCGTGCTTGCCAGGCAGGCGCTGTACCGCTGAGCTACATCCCTGGCCCGTAATACTTTTAAGTAGTTCAGGAATTCTACATGCAGTCATGATGGACTAAGAACTGGGAACAAAAAACTCTTTTCAGACACTGGATAGCAGTTAGTGTGGGACAGGAATCCTGAGAAAAGAAAAATAAACAAGGTGAGCATGGAGGTCTTACTACGCTAAAGAGATAATTCTGAGTTTGAAGAGGCAGGGGAAGATGGAACTTATAATGTAGCTCATCAGAGGAGGGAGATAGGCAGAGAAAGACCTTCAGAAATTTGCATGTGTTTGCACTGAATCTGTTGCTCAACACAACTGCATGTATAGGGTCCAACTCACCCAGGGAAGGAAGAAAGGAGAGAAGGAGGTAAGAAAGGAGGGAGGGAGCCAGTGATCAAGCAAGCAAGCAAGCAACAAACAAGCAGGAGGGAGGGAGGGAGGGAGGGAGGGGAAGAGGGAAAGATGGAAGGGGGAGGGAGGGAAGGAGGGAAGAGGAGAGGGAGCGAGAAAAGAATGGGTGTGGTAGCACTTGGGAGGCTAAGTAGGAGGATCATGAGTTTAAGCCTAGCCTGGACTACATAGCAAGTTCAAGGCCAGCTTGGAACACAGGAAGACCCTATCTCCAAAATTGAATGAATGAATGAACAGACTGAGGATCTGTAAGGTGAACAATTCTCAGAGCTTACACAGGACTGGGAGATATTTAAATTCTGACCAACTAGAATGAAGAGTGTTATAATTTGGATCTGGAATGTCCCCCAAAGGTTTACGTATTGACAGCCTGGTGCCCAATAAAATTTTCAGAGGAAGGGCTTTGGGAAGTGATTGGATCATGAGGACTCTGATCTCAGTGGATTAATCCATTCATGGATTCACACTGAATGGACTATTGAGAGGTGGTGGAAACTATGAGGTAGGACCTAGCTGAAAGAAGCAGGTCACCGGGGATGTGTCCTGGAAGGGTTTATCTTGTCCCCAGCCCCTTTCTCTCTTTCCCTCCCTCCCTCCCTTCTTCCCATCTGCTATGAGGTAAGCCACTTTGCTCCAAAACTGTAGTAGTTAATAAAAAAATTACCAGATATGTACCAAAAAATAGAAAAATGTGATTAAAATAAACTCAGTAGAAATATACCCAGAAATAAGAGGAATAGCATGATGGCAAGTAACTACAACCCCAGCTACTTGGGAGGCTGTGGCAAGAGGGCTGCAAGTTGGAGGCCAAGCCAAGCATATGGCTAATGCCTATAATCCCAGCACTTGGGAGGCTGAGGCAGGAGGATCACTGCAAGTGCAAGGCCAGACTGGGCTACATAGTGAACCCTGTCTCAAAAACAAAACAACAACAACAACAACAAACTTTGAAGCCAGCCTGGGCAATTAAAACCCTGTCTCAAAATTTAAAAAAAAATTTAAGAAGGGCTGGGGATGTAGCTCACAGGTAGGGTGCTTGTCTAGCATGCATGAAGCCCTGTATTCAATCCTCAGTATTACAAAAACAAAACAACAATAAAAGCAAAACTGAACAACAAAAAACATTAAGCAAGAAATAATATTTTTTTTTTTTTTTTTTGTGGGTACCGGGGGGTCGACCTCAGGACCTCGCGTGCCAGCAGGCGCCCGTGCCTCTGAGCAACATTACCGGCCCCTTTTTCGTATGTGGGTTCCGGGAGTCGAACTCGGGCCCTCGCGCTTGCCGGGCAGGCGCTTAAGCCGCTGAGCCATCTCACCGGCCCAAGAAATAATATTGATCTTACACAAACTTTTTAAAAATTATAGAGGGAAGAAATACTCTCCAACCAATTTTATAAGGCCAGTATTACTCTAATACCAAACAAAGACAACACACTGTGATAAGTTAAAGATGTATGTTATAAACTTCAGATTATAGAATAGCTAAAACATCAACAGTGGACATAAAATGGAATAAAAGAAAAGTATAAACTAATATTCTTCATAATCACTGACATGAAAATAATTAGCAGCTTGAATTCTGTAACATAGAAAATAAATACTATGGCATGATAATGAGGAATTTATCTCAGAAATGTAAGGTTGGTTTAATGTTCAAAAAACAGTTACTACAGGGCCGGTGAGATGGCTCAGCGGCTTAAGCGCCTGCCCGGCAAGCGCGAGGGCCCGAGTTCGACTCCTGGAACCCACATACGAAAAAGGGGCCGGTGATATCGCTCAGCGGCACGGGCGCCTGCTGGCGCGTGAGGTCCTGAGGTCGACCCCCCGGTGCCCACAAAAAAAAAAAAAAAAACAGTTACTACAGTAACAGAATAAAGCAGAAGATCTTCCTGATCATTTCAGTAGATGCAGAAAAGGCACTGGCAAAACACAACACCCACTCGAAACCTCAGCAGATTTATAACAGAAGGAAATTCCCTCAACCTAATAAAGCCAATCTATGAAAACTTACAGTTAGGTTGAGGGTATGGCTCAGTGGTAGAGCACTTGCCTAGCATACATTTAACCACTAGTACCACCCCCTCAAAAAATAGTTGCAACTAGGAATAGGTAATGATTTACTAAATAAAACACTAAAGCATAACTGCTTTAAAAGGTAATAAATTGAGCCAGATGAGGTGGTACATGCCTGTAATCACAGCACTCTAGGAGGCTGAGACAAGGCCTAGCAACTTAGTGATTTATTTGTTTTTGGAGACAAGGGCTCCCTATGTAGTTCAGGCTGAACTTAAACTCACTATATAGCCCAGGCTAGCCTTAACCCACAGCAATCCTCCTCCATCAGCCTCCTGAGTGCTGAGATTATAGGTGTGTGTTACCACACCTGGCTCAATTTAGTGATTTAGAAAGACCCTGTCACAAAATAAAAAAAAAAAAAAAATTAAAAAGGGCTGGGGACATAGCTCAGTGCAAAGGCCCTAGGTATAATCCCTACTAGTACTGGCGGGGGGCGGGGGAGAGACAGTAATAAATTGATTTTCTTTTTCTTTTTTTTTTTTGTACCAGGAATCGAACTCAGGACATTGTGCTTGCCAGGCAGGTGCTGCTAAATTGATTTTCATCAATATCTAATTACATTGAAATTGATCTTCATAAAAATGACTCAGGTAGGGGGTTTATCTTGGTAGTAGGATGCATATTTTGCATGCATGAAGCCCTGGATTGAATGTCAAGGATTCTTCTCATTGTGCTCCTACCTTCCATCTGGGGACTCCATAATCCTCCCTGACAAATTAAATAGATCCTAAGTAGCAACCAACAGTGCTTGGAAGAATTTCCAGCTTGGCACTAGCCACATGAGAGTTTTTAGTGGGTATACATACTTGGACTGTCTGGCAAACTTAATCATTTGCCAAGCTCTGGAACTTACAGCTTCCTACCTTTACTAAGAACACCTAATGATGGTTCTGCTTTTACCTTTTCATGAAACTAAGGCAAGGATGAAAGGTATTAGATAGTCACAGCTAGAGGAAATTCACTCTGAATAAGGGTCATCAGGCAACAAATTATGGATTTACAGTGAGACAATATTTCACTGGGGATCCAAGAAGAAGAGAAGGCTCCTTCCTAGACTTATAAAGGGTCCAGTGGGGCTGATGTAATTATTCCAAATACATCAAGAGAGAGAGGTCCACAGGAGGACACATAGGCAGAGGTCTAACAAGCAAGTAATGATCTTCGTATGTATACTGCGAAGCCCTCAAGGGCAGGTATGGTCTTTGTGTTTTTATAGCTCTTCGCTTGGCACAGCAGGTACTTCTGCACTTCTGCACAGAGGAGAAGAAATCTGGGGAATTTAAAGCCCAAGCACCCCATTTCCTGTCTTACTGCACTAAGACACTCAGAAGCAGAGAATTCTTAGACCAAAATAGGTCCTGAGAGCTTCCTTTGCAGGTTGCTTCATGTGGCTGGAAAAAACAAAAACAAAGAAAGCAGCCAAAAGCATAAAAACTAGAATAGCAACCTTAACAAAATCACAGACCTCCACTGACTGGGCATCTCTTCCTCACTGGATGCTTACAGTGCTTTTCTATCTGAGGTAAGCTAAGTCTCTCTCCAGGGTACAGTTGCCTAATATAAGTATTTCTTTTATATAGCCACCCTGCATACAATATGCAGAAATTCATGTTTTTCTTCCCCCTTCTCTTTTTTCATAACTCCTATACTTCAGTACTAAACTCAATTTCAGAATGTATTTAAGCTGGCCAGTTCTCCCAGTCCATCCATGTCTTCCAAGCCTGCTATCAAAGGGCTCTCCACTGCCCTGAGATTTATTGATTTGATAGGCTGGCTTTGCCCTTCAGCAAGGTGGACCAGATAATGAAACTCACAGTGGGTGATTAGTGAGAGGCCATCAGCTGGTTAAAGGAATAGTGACAGTGACTTTCTTTAATTTCCCCATGCAGTCACCCCCACCTCCCTGACTTCATTTGGTTGAAGCCCTAGACACCCCTTGTGAAGCTTTTTTTGCACTGATTACAGATCCAAGACACCCAGGGCCTTACCCTCTACAAGCAAGGCATCCAATCACACTAAAAGGCAGCCAAGGTGATGGGGGTGGCGAAAACACAATATATACAAATATTCTGTCAGACCTTCTCTTTCTTGACAGCTTGTTGCAAGTGGGGCACTTTGTCCAGCTCCAGCCTGAAGGCAGATGTCTCTGCCCTCCCTACCTGGGGTTTCTTTCCTTGAAAACATCACATCTCAGAGGAGGCAGGGAACACCCTTTCTGATCTTAACTCACTCGCAACTCAACGTGAGGTCTCTGCCTCCTTACCACCTTGTTTAACCCATCCCTTCCTAACAGACAGAGTCCTTCACAGAAATCCCACTTGTGCCAGATGCGGTGGATCACCACAATTTTGGGCCGGCCTGGGCTACACAGTGAGTTCAAGGCCAGCCTGAACTACACAGAGAGATCCTGTCTCAAAACAAAAACAAAAATAAACAAACAGGGCCGGTGAGATGGCTCAGTGGCGTAAGCACCTGCCTTGCAAGCGCGAGGGCCCGAGTTCGACTCCCGGATCCCACATACGAAAAAGGGGCCGGTGATATCGCTCAGCGGCACGGGTGCCTGCTGGCATGCGAGGTCCTGAGGTCGACCCCCCGGTACCCACAAAAAAAAAAATAAAAAAATAAAAATAAACAAACAAAAAATCCCACTTGTGAGCTACACACAGTTTCATTTCCATTTTAAGATTACAGCATCCTTTAAGCAGGATGACAAGTCAAAATGCTATTATGGTACTTAGCAAAAACATTTCCAATCAACACAGCTTACAACAGAGATAAATGTTTGCACCACAACACTTCCAGCCTCTGTGGTATTACCACAGTCGGCGAGCCATGCTCTTAGAAACACTTTTTTTGTGGGGAGAGAATTTCATTATTTAGCTGGTCTTAAACTTGGACTCCTCCTATCACAGCCTCCCCCTCCTTCTCCTTTTTTTTTTTTTGTGTCTTTTTGAAACAGGGTTTCACTATGCAGTTCAGGAACTCACTTTGTACCTCAGGCTGGCCTCGAACTCACAGCGAACTCACTGCCTCAGCCTCCTGAGTGCTGGGATTACAGGTGTGTGCCACCACACTCAGCTGGAGCCATTACTTAGGAAAGAGGCTGTAGTGGAAATAAATTTCCCAAAGATCTTCTGGAAGAAGGAGGGACTAAAAAACAAACTCAAGAGGAAAAGCCTATTTAAACACTCCTATCTAATAACCGGACTAAAAGATCCTTCTTATGTCAAACCAAGAAAGTAAGGACTACTATCTCCTGTAACCTCTTCGAAAGTTGGCGACTACCTACTAGAAGTCCTACTAGCCTCAACTCTGTTCCTCCTACACTATTCACTGCCAATGAAGATGCACAGCTGGTTGGTTGGCTGAGGAAGACCAGAAGTCTAGTGATGGTCATGGCAACGCCCATACCTAACTGGGAAAACGCTGAGTAGAGAGATGAACAAGCTGAGCTTTTCTCCACCAGTCACCTCTGCATTCATCCTGCTTGGCTGTAAGACATTAATTTTGAGATGTCTTGCTTTTTGAACAAAATGGACCTACTATTTTAAAGATAATTAAATGTGGTGTGCTGCCTTTTAGATTTTGAACCATATATTATCTATTAAGTAAAACCTTTTAAAACCTTTTTTAAAAAGTTACCATGTCCCTTTGGTGCATAGAAAAATCTTTACTTCCCAAGGTGAATGTTCCTGGGACACTTGGCTGGGATAGACTTTTCTCTTATTGGTAAACTTGTCATATTGTGCCAGGATCCTCTACTCAGGCATTTCTGCCCAGCTGGCAGGCAAATTCTCTAGCCCCATATTCAGTGCTTCCTGTCCTCAACTGAATGGACGCCTCCCATTCCAGGACCTCTTCCTATCCCCCAGGAATAAGCCATGTTATATGTATTCACTCTCTCTCTGCTTCTCCCTTTCTCTTCTTCCTTCAGAACAGCTGACAAACGCAGGTTGTCATACATGCCCCTGCCTGTTAAAATGGAAAAAGCTCACGCTCTGGAGTCAGATAGACCTAGGATGATATTATGGCTTTACCACCAACAGCTGTATAATCCTGGATAAAATAGTCTCTTTAGTGTCCTCATCTATAAAATGATAGTTATACCTACCCCAACTAGTTGATGTAAGAAGTAAAAAAACCTAATAAAAGTGACCAATTTAATAATTACAAGTTATTCCTTTTCTTTTATCTATTTGTATCTGTTTTAAATCCAAGATACTCTTCCCCTATCTAGGGCCTCTGGTAGTTCAGCTGACCTCCCGGTCCAAGCAGAAGTGTCATCGTAGCAGCACATAATCAGCTGACACTCTCACAAGGACCCTCTCAAGATGTCAGGATAACCTAAAGTTGATTACTGAGGATAAGCTGCTTATAGGAAAAACCCCCATCTCTGATTCTGTGTTTTCTGCTTTAGTGAATCCAGTAAAAATCAACTTATGCCAAAATTTTTTTCTGCCAAACAGGTCAACTAAAATGCCAGAATCTAAACAAAGAAAACAAGGAAGGCAGGGTTAGATGGCCAACACTTGTGTCATATGCTCACATTCAATCAGTTCCCACAGCAACCGTCACTCATGGCTACAGAGAGGCAGTGAAGACCACAGGCTGCTAAACACATTGACAAGTACAGGAAACAGCTACAGCTATCGCGGGAATCTTAAATCTTGGCTCTCCAGCACAAGTCTCTGCCAAGCCTGCCTTGTATAATGGTAAGTGTCTGATTTAAAATGAGAAAACATTGCAGGGGCTCTCAGAGCAAATGACTTGGAGGCCTAGATTGGCCTTTTTGGGATCCAATGCTGCCCTGGGGAGAATGTTTATCGAAGTGGTTCCCATGGGGAAAGTGAACCATATTTATTTTCTGCTCAAAAAACCCTGCTACCCAGCATTACAGCCCTTCTCTTGGTCTTCTTCCACGTGCTAACCCTGGTGTACACAGGCTTGGCCTGTGAGAGTTGATTGTTAAATTTCAAGAACTGTGGAAGCCAGCTTCGCATGAGCCATGGTAGGAGCATTCATACTCAATACTGCCCACTAGCCCCCCCCCAGTGGTTATTAAACAATGACTAGCACCCTAAGGCCAACAGCTCTAAAGTTAAAGCCTCAGGCTTGCTTTCCTCCTACGACTTTCCCCAAGATCTTTCTCTGTGCGTTCTCTCTCAACAAATGGATGAGGCCCAGGCTCCCTAACAGTGCTGGGCCTCACGAACTGGGGCTCTCCTTTCACCTGCACCTCGCTCCTCTCTGAGAAATAAAGCTAGGCTTCATCTGTCCCCTCCTCCCCTGTACTGGGGATTGAGCTACATCTCCAACCCTTTTCATTTTTTATTTTGAGACAGATTCTCCCTGAGTTATTCAGGCTGGGAGTTAACTTGTGATCCTCCTATTTCAGCCTTTCGGAATGCTGGGATTATGGGCATGTGCCACCATGCCAGGCTTTCCTTTGGATTTCTAAATACCCAGCAGTTATTTGTAATGACTCTCAGATCAGGAGAAAATCAAAAAGATTTAGAAAGCTTACTAATAGAAACAAGTAAAACTTAGCAGCTTCTAACAATGCTTTATTTTGTCATAATATTTTTTTTCTTTGCAGTGCTGGAAATCAAACCCCAGGCCCTATACATGCTACGCAAGCGTTCTACCATTGAACTACATCCCCACCCCTGTCAAAATACTTCTGAGGATATGTCTTAAAATATACAACGTTATATAGGCCTCATCTGAATCCAAAAACCAGAAGTCTAGTGAGGGTGGAACAAATAAATAATGGGAAGTAAAACGCCATGAAAATTCCTAATGTAAAAAACTCATTACACCATCCTATGTATGGTTCTATGACATGAAGAGTACCAGTAGAACACCTTTCTGATCTTCACAAAAAATTCCTAAACTTGAACGTAGAGAAATTTTTAGCAGGCTCTTAGGGTACTGGGTTGGAAAGAAAACCAGCATCAAGAATGATTTGCCAAAAAAAAAAAAAAAAAAATGATTTGCCCATTCTTAGAAACAGGAAGTAGAACAGTGGCTGCCAAGGTGGGGAGGAGGGTGTTCAGAGAATATAGAGTTTCAAGTCTATGGGACAGTAAAGTCCTAGAGATCCGTGGTATAACAATAACATATTATCAAACATATTTTACTTGTTTTCTTTTCTTTTCTTTTTTATTATTATTATTTTTTTTGGTGCTGGCAAGGACCTTGTACTTGCCAGGCAGGGAGTTGTGCTGCTGAGCTATACCCCTGGCCCACTTTACTTGTTTTCCATACTTAAAAATAGTTCAGATGACAAATTCTGATGTGTGTTTGTTTTACCACAATAAAAGAAAAAGGCATGTCTGCCCATTAGGCCTCATCACATGTCTAGTGCCGGGGCTGGCTCATACTAGGTCCTTAACAATAAATACTTGTGAGTGAATCAACGACAGAACAATTAGAAAGTGCTGAGAGTCAGTGCATTAGGCTCTGTGGTTAAACAACCAAGCTGCATTTCTAAGTCTTTCAGTCTCTTGGTATTCTGTGACCCAAGGACATGACTTGCAAGAATACTGGAACTCTTCTCTATTCCTCTGTCCCTTTCAGGTCCTGATCTTGAGTATATTTTAAAATTTATGCCTCTCCATTAATCCAGTTTCTGTCCCTCCTCTTTTAAGGCCAAGCTCAATTCTTCTCTCCTCCATATGGGCCCTTTTCTGACCACTGCAACTGCAGAGATCTTTCTCTACCAGGAACAGATCCACTGCTAGTACTGGTCTGCTGACAATAATAATGCCGTCAGCATCTCTTGCACTGTTCTGTCCTTCGAAAGCAAAGGCCCTTAATCATACTTCAGTATGCCTCAAATGGCTAGCACAGAGACCCAGAGCAGGCACTAAACTGCTAAGACACTGATAGCTGAATATAGTGGCTAAAGCAAGAGTGGGGCAATAATTCACTTGCTTCCCGGTGGGATATCTCAAAGGCGTACAACTGGTCATGAAGGACTATGAAAGGAATGAGGTGCTAAGGAGGGTTTTACTTTGAGTCCTAAATTGCCACTATGTCTTCCAGACATTTAGGACTCTTGAGAATCTTTGGTAAGAGTCTGCTAGGAAGCCCCTTCTTGCCTATAAGGAAATAAGATCTGATATGAATCAATACATCATGGCATCTGTAAATCAAAACAGTGAAAACCCACTGGAGCTCAAGATCATCAATGGATATTTTCATAGGTCTGGCGGCTTGGGACCAAGGGAAATCTAGGGACCATTCAAAGCAGCTGAGCTGATGAATCTTAAAATGTTGAAGGGGGGGGGTCAAAGTGGCTGAGAATCCAGAAAAAATGGACCCTCTTCAAAGAAAAAAAAAAAAAAAAAGGACAAATGCATAATTTTATACACAATTTCAGAATATATACTAGCTTTCTTCTTTTTTTCTTTTTGGTTTTTTGAGACAGAGTCTTGCTACATAGTGCAGGCTATCTTTGAAAGCAATATGTAGCCCAGGCTGGCTGGCCTTGAACTCGAGGTGATCCTCCTGCCTCAGCCTCCAGAGTGCTGGGATTATAGGCATGTGCCACCATACTTGGAAAGAATATATACTAAACTTCTAAAGCCTGTTTATAGTTGAACCTTAAGTTAAGAACCATCTGTAAGTAAATATTATTCCAAGAAATTTCATGGCTGATTTGAGTGTGGATCCATCTGTAATACAATGTAGCTAATAAGAGTAGAAAGTCTTTTTTCTACTTTGAAAAGCAGAATAAAGGAACTGCTAGGAATAAGAAGAGTAGAAGTAAATAATTTATTTTAAAAAAGAAGGAAGGAAGGAAGGAAGGAAGGAAGGAAGGAAGGAAGGAAGGAAGGAGGGAAGGAAGGAAATAAAAAGCAGAATAGAGGAAAAGGTGTGCCTAAGCGTTTAGGGTAGGACAGGACTGGGAGGAGAGCCTCCACACGGGCTCTTCTACTTCACCATATTTTTTTGAAAGGCTTAATTTTTTTTTTTTTTTTTTTGTGGGTACCGGGGGGGGGTCGACCTCAGGACCTCGCGCGCCAGCAGGCGCCCGTGCCGCTGAGCAATATCACCGGCCCCTTTTGCGTATGTGGGTTCCGGGAGTCGAACTCGGGCCCTCGCGCTTGCTGGGCAGGCGCTTAAGCTGCTGAGCCATCTCACCGGCCCAAAAGGCTTAATTTTTAATAATTAATTTTATTGGTACATTTTATTTATTTATTTATTTTTATGTGGGTACCGGGAGTCAACCTCAGGACCTTGCGCTTGCGCCGCTGAATGGTATCACTGGTCCCTTTTTTCCTTTATGTGGGTTCCAGGAGTCAAACTCAGGACCTCGCGCTTGCCAGGCAGGCGCTGCTGCTGAGCCATCTCACCAGCCCTATTGGTACATTTTAGATCATAATGATCACATTCATCATAGGGAATGTGTACCTGTATATAATATGTCTTGATT
The DNA here is from genome assembly GCA_028451465.1 of Erethizon dorsatum. Taxonomy (NCBI): domain Eukaryota; kingdom Metazoa; phylum Chordata; class Mammalia; order Rodentia; family Erethizontidae; genus Erethizon; species Erethizon dorsatum. The sequence continues at coordinate 86,807,069 of CM051822.1, forward strand.
CTTCTTTTCCCCAATCCCCTCCCTTCCTTTAGACCCCTCTTCCCCTCCTTATTTACAAAAGCTTTGTTTCCATTTTTTTCCCCTTCTATTCTCTCTTTCTTTTCTTTTCCCTTCCTTCGTTTCCCCCTACTTCAGCATACTTTTGTGAAGGGGGCATTTCCTCAGCCAGACTGTCCTGAAAGCATCTTAATCCCCAAGATTTAGCCTGGAGTCAAGAGCTTCTCTTATAACACCTTCCATTCACATTTATTTAGTATAGACAAAAAAATTCATAAGGATTTATCTATGACACAGGTTGTGTCACTCAACTATCCTCCTTTGGAAATGAAAAGGGTGCAAATCACTGATGAAAGAGGGGCTGGAGGCCAGAATTTAGAAAGTTTCACAACAGTGATGAGCTAAGGCAGGTGTATTTGTGGGCTTAAGGCTGTTGTATTTGTGGGGAGAGAACTAGAGAAGAACACAACTGGAACCAGAGAGAAAGCAGCCCTTGGTATGGAAGAAACTAGACTTAAAGTTCCCACATCAGAAACCACTTAGGTCGCCATGCATTCTAAGTCCTTCAGTCTGACTTCTTAGCTTCACTGTTGTAGGAATCCTTATTCCTTGATCATCAAGTCTGCCTTGCATATCAAATGCTTCTACTAGGTAGGAATGGCTGCTTACCAATAAGTCATACTGGAAAGAGAAAGGAGCTATTTTTTTTTTTTTTTTTTCTTTTTGAGACAGGGTTTCACTATACAGTTCAGCCTGGCCTTGAACTCACTTTGTACCCCAGGTTGGCCTCAAACTCACAGCATTTCTCCTGGCTCAGCCTCCTGAGAGCTGGGATTACAGGCATACACCACCACACCTGGCAAGGAGTTAAATCTTAACTAAGAGTAGGCAAGGGGTCTGAAAGACAATTTTTTTTCTGCAGTGCTAGGGACTGAACACAGTCCCTCATGCATGCTAGGCAAGGTCTCTACCACTGAACTACATCCCCAGACCCTGAAGGAACATTTTTACAGATGTTCTAGAAACAAGCCAAATCCAGTAGGGTATAAGCTACAAGCAGTTTCGCAACTCTTGGAAAAACAAGTTGTATCTTCTCCCTAATCTTTACTGATAAAGATATGTCAAATACAAAAGACAGCAACATATACTTACCTAGTGCCACATTAAAAAATTGACTCAAAATTGGGCTGGGGATGCAGCTCAGTGGGACAGAGCTTGCCTAGCATGCATGAAGCCCTGGGTTCAATCCCCAGCACTCCAAGACAAACAAGCAAGCAACAACAGCAACAAAAACTCAAGATAGATTAAAGACCTAAACATAAGAGTGAAAACTAAACTCTTTTTTTAATTATTTATTTATTTATTTATTTTAATATGGTAAACTCTTAAAACAAAACATAAGGGCAAAGTTTTAGGACATTGGCTTTGGCAATAATTTCTTGGATATCATACCAGAAGCACAGGTAATGAAAGAAGTAGACAAACTGGATTTGTACATAAAGAACACTATAAGGCATGGTGGTGCACACCTGTAATCCCAGCACTTGGGAGGCTGAGGCACAAGGATCACTGTGAGTTTGAGAACAGCCTGTGATACATAGTGAGTTCAAGCCCAGCCTGAACTGCATAGAGAGACCCTGACTCGAAAAAAAAAAAAAAAAAAAGGCAACGTACTTGAATACAGATTACTTCAAAGGTGATATACAAATAGCCAATAAGCACATAAAAATACACTCAACATATCATTCAGGTAATACAAATCAAAACCACAACGAGATAACACTTGATACCTATTAGAATGACTATTATAACAAGTACACAAACAAAAAGAAAAGAAAAGTTTTGGCATGAAACTGGAGATTGGGATACCATATACATTGGGATACCATATAAATTGGGATACCACATAAAATAGTGCAGTCATTTGAGAAAGTCTAGTGGTTGCTCAAAATGTTAAATATAGAATTATCATATGATCCAGCAATTCTATTTCTTTTTTTTTTTTTCATGTGGGTACTGGGAGTCGAACTCAGGAACTCGTGCTTCCCAGCAGGCACTTGTGCTGCTGAGTGATATCACTGGCCCTTTTTTTCCTTTATGTGGGTACCGGGAGTCGAACTCAGGACCTTGCACTTGCCAGGCAGGCGCTTATACCGCTGAGCTATCTCACCAGCCCAGCAATTCTATTTCTAGTTACATACACAAAAGAATTGAAAGTAGAGACTTAAACACATATTGGTAGAAAAATATTTACATATGTATTATCAATAATAGCAGGGCCAGTGAGATGGCTCAGTGGCGTAAGCGCCTGCCTGATAAGCGCGAGGGCCTGAGTTCGACTCCCAGAACCCACGTACGAGAAAAGGGCCGGTGATATCGCTCCGCGGCACGGGCGCATGCTGGCGCACGAGGTCCTGAGGTTGACCCCCCGGTACCCACCAAAAAAAAAAAAAAAAAAAAAAAAAATAGCTAGGGCCGGTGAGATGGCTCAGCGGCATAAGCACCTGCCCGGCAAGCGCGAGGTCCTGAGGTCGACTCCCAGTAACCAAATTAAAAAAAAAAAAAAACAGCTAAAGGGTGGGAACAACCTAAATGTCCATCAATAGATGAAGAAAACGTGGCTTATAGTAAATACATATACATATATATATATATATATATATATATATATACACACACACATACATGCATATAATGGAGTATTATTCAGACTTAAAAAGGAATGAAATTTTGATCTATGCTATGACATGGATGAACCTTGAATATACTATATGAAGGGAAATAAGCAGTCACAAAAGTATATGATACTGGTCCGGGCATAAAATCACATGCTTATAATCCTAGCTACTCAGGAGGCTGAGGCAGGAAGACTGCAAATTTGAGGTCAACCTGGGCAACTTAGTGAGACCCTGTCTCAAATAAATTTTTTTTTTTTTTTTTTTTTGTGGGTACCGGGGGGACGACCTCAGGACCTCACGCGCCAACAGGCACCCGTGCCGCTGAGCGATATCACCGGCCCCTTTTTCGTATGTGGGTTCCGGGAGTCGAACTCGGGCCTTCGTGCTTGCAAGGCAGGCGCTTAAGCCGCTGAGCCGTCTCACCGGCCCCCTCAAATAAATTTTATTAAAGGTCTGGGAATGCAGCTCAGTGGGTACAGAACTGTTATCACACATGAGGCACAGGGTTCAATCCCCAGTGTACTGAAAAATAAAAAGGATATGAGTCCAATAAGTGTATGATTCCACTAAGTTACCTAGAATCGTCAAATTCACGGACACAGAGAATAAAACAGTAGTTACTGTTAACAGTGATTACCCGCTGAAGGCAGGAGGAATGGGTGTTATTATTTAATGAGTACATTAGTGAATATGGAAGGATAAGTTCTGGAAAGAGAGTGGTGACAGTTGCACAACAGTGTGGATATACTTAATGCCACTGAACACACACTTAAAAACAGTAAATTTTAGCCAGGTATTGTGGTACATGCCTGTCATCCCAGAATTTGGGAGGCTGAGGCAGGAGGATCATTGTTGAGTTCAAGGCCAGCCTGGGTTATATAATGAGACTCTCTCTCAAAAAGGAAACAAAACACTAAAACAGTAACATTTATGTCTACTCTTACAACATGCAAAAAACAAGGTAAAAATGAAGAAGCTTCACAATTAATCCTAAACAAATACAATATTTACATATACACTATAAAAATGTATGCAGTTTATTAAGCTAGAAAATGCATGACCGTTCAGTCACGCAAAGGGTATTAACTCATTAAAAAGTTTTGCCCTCCGTGAAGCCAATGAAAACTAACAGAAAACTGTTATTTTTCGGATGTTTATAAAGAAACCTCACCATGAGAGACTGGGCTTTGTTTAATCAGCAATGATGCACTGCCTTGAGATGCCTAAAACAGAAGCCAGGTCAGGTATGGTGGTGCATGCCACTCAGCACTCAGGAGGCTGAGGCAGGAGGATTGTCATGGGTTTGAGGCCAGCCTGGGCTACATAGTGAGTTCAAGGCCTGCCTGAGCTATATAGCAAGACCCTATCTCAAAAAACAAAAACAAAACAAAACAAAGCAAGGACAAAAATCACATGATCATCTCAATAGACACAGGAAAATCTATGAGAAAATCCAACATGCTTTCATGATAAAAACACTGAAGAAAATAGGTATAGCAGGACCGGGTCTCAATCTGATAACAGCCATTTCTGATAAACCTACTGCCAACGTCTAGATCCCTACCTCTTACCATGTACTCAATTAAGATCAAAATGGATCAAAGAACTAAATGTTAATCCATAAATACATATAACCTGCTGGAAAATAAAATAGACTAAACTCTTGAAGTCATAAGCACAGGCAAGGACTTTCTGAACAAAACCCTAGTTGCACAGGAAATAGTACCGAGAATCAACAAAAAGGATCATATCAAATTAAAAATTTTCTGTACAGCAAAAGAAACAACCAACAGAATGAAAAGAAAACCTACACAGTGAGAAAAAATCCTGCCAGTGATTCCTCAAATAGAGGGTTAATATCTAGAATATATAAAGAACTCAAAAACATTAGACCTCCACCAATAAGACCCAACCAAAAAATGGGCAAATGAAATGAGTACTTCATAGAAGAAGTACAAATGGTCAATAAATACACAAAGAAATGTTCAGCATCGCTGACCATTAAAGAAATGCAAATTAAAACAACCCTGATATTCCAGTGTACTCCAGAAAGAATGGCTATTGTCAAGAAATCAAATAATAACAAATGGTGGTGAGGCCGTGGGGAGAAAAGGAACCCTTCTTCACTGTTAGTGGGAATGTAAACTACTATAACCACTATGGAAATCAATATGGAGACTTCAAAACTAAAACTAAAAAATTCAAAAAACTAAAATTAAAACTCCATTTGATCCAGCTATTCCCCTTCTAGGTATCTTTCTGAAAGAGTTAAAAACACCATATTATAGTGATACATGCATACCCATGTTTATAGCAGAACAATTCATAATAGCTAAATCTTGGAAGCAGTCTATATGTCCATCAACAGATGAATGAATAAAGAAAGTGTGGCCATTTACACATAGTGGAGTACTACTCTGCCATAAAAAGATAAATGAGTCATTTGTAGGAAAATGGAGGCACCTGGAGACCATAATGCTAAGTGAAACAAATCAGACACATAAGCTTAAATGCATTGCATGGTTTATATCATATGAGAAACTCAAATTATAAATAAAGAGCAAAATAAAAAATAGAAAATAGGAAGTAGTTCCTCAAATGGGATGGAGGGAGGGGAAGGAGGGGAGGGAAACAGGATAATAAAGAATGAAGATGTGTTATGTACACACGCCGACTCCACAAAAGGAATGTAAACGTTATATACTACACACATGTACTAACAAGATAGTAGTATTATTCAATAAATAGTTTATAAGAATATAACATTTTTAAAAAGAGAGGTAGTAAGTACACAAAAACTCCCTGATAGGGCTGGGGATTAGCTTAGTGGCAGTGTCTGGCACTGAAGTGGGGAAGGACCTCCATGACAGCAAGGACTATACTCAGGATTATTCACCACTGATCCCCACTACTCAGCACCACTTCCTTATTGCCTAAGTAAGTAAATCTTTGAGAGTTGCTCTTCCTTCTCCTGACTGGTACACTCCCTCTCCACAGGAATCATCTCACCCCTGGCTTGTGGACTCTTTTCCAGAGGTACTTTTATTGCTTTATTTAACATTTTTTTTTAACCGTAGCAAGGTTTTACATTTATTAAAGGTAGGAAAAGAAATAGGCTCTGCAGAAAAGGTTTGAGCCAGTAAAATTAGGAAAATAAGTACATTCTCCAGGATGAGAATGGGCTACTGTAAGAGAACACACTAGCCCACTTCATTTAAATTGGAAAGAAACTGGAGGGAGGTGAGGACATGTACTTTTCCAGATAGCTTCTTGCACCAGAATGGGTTTTTTTTTGTTTTGTTTGTTAAAGAGAAGAAAAAACAAATCAAAAAAGAACAAATTTTCAAAACAACATAATAGGAGGGTAACAATGGTTAATGCATTATGTATTATTATCTTTAAGTTAGTTATTCAGGATACCAGATATTAGCATTCCATTGTCCAAACATTATTGGCACAAACCTTACTCTTCAATGAACTAAGTAAAATTGGTAGTGTATCTATCTTAACCATCATATATATATATATACAATTTTTTTTCCTTTCCCTTCTTTCTTTTCCCTTTTCCCCATCCCAGTCTCTCTTTCCTTTTGACCAGTTTCTTTTTGATTCACCAGTCTATTGTACATTTTGGATCTTATTTACTCTTTCAGTTTCTCATACTAGAGAGACAATACGATGCTTACACATGTGCGTCCGGTTTATTTCACTTATGAGTATTTTCTCGAGTTGCATCCATTTATCCTTCTTTATGGCTGAATAGTACTCCATTGTATAAAAATACCACATCTTTCTTATCCATCCCTCAGTTGATGGGCATTTGTGTTGTTTCCAAGATCTGGCTATTACAAATTGTGCTGCTATAAACATGGGTGCACATATATCGCTGTGGTACGATGTTTTTAATTCTTCTGGGAAGATACCCAGAAGGGGAATAGCTGCATCAAATGGAACCTCCAACCCTAGTTTTTTGAGGAATCTCCACACTGATTTCCACAGTGGCTGTACCAGTCGACACTCCCACCAACAGTGGAGAAGGGTTCCTTTTTCCCCCACAGCCCCTCCAGCATTTGTTATTAGTTGATTTCTTGATAATAGCCATTCTTTCTGGGGTGAGATGGTATCTCAGTGTTGTTTTAATTTGCATCTCTCGAATGACTAGTGATGTTGCACTTTTTTTTGTATATTTATTTGCCATTTGTATTTCTTCATCTGAGAAATATGTATTCATCTCATATGCCCATTTTTGGAGTGGGTCTTTAAATTTGGGAGGTCTGACTTTTTTGAGTTCTTTATATGTTCTCGATAGTAATCCTTTGTCTGAGGAACAGCTGGCAAACATTTTTTTCCCACATTGTGGGTTGTCTCTTCACTCTGTTGGTGGTTTCTCTTGTTGTGCAAAAGCTTTTTAATAAGATGAGATCCCAGTTGTTGATTCTTTGTGATACTTCCTGTGTGGTTGAGGTTTTATTCATAAAGTCTTTGCCTACACCAATGTCTTCAAGGGTTTTACCTATCCTAGCTTCCAGCAGATTTAATGTTTCTGTTTTAATATTTAGATCTCTGATCCATTTTGAATTTAGTTTAGTGCATGGTGAAAGATATGGGTCTAGTTTTAATCTTCAGCATGTGTAGAGCCAATTTTTCCAGCACCATTTATTAAAGAGGCTCTCTTTCTTCCAGTGAATGTGTTTGGCACCTTTGTCAAAGATGAGGTGGCTTAGTACGTCTGGGGTTGTTTCAGCATCTTCTAATCTGTTCCATTGACCTTCAGGTCTGTTTTTGTGCCAGTACCACACTGCTTTTATCACAGTAGCTTTATAGTATAATTTCAAGTCAGGGATTGTGATGCCCCCTGCCTTGCCTTTGTTGCCCAGAATTGCCTTTGCTATTCTAGGTCTCTTCTGATTCCAAATGAATTTTAGGATTGTTTTCTCTAATTCTGTGAGATATGCTGTTGGAATTTTGATTGGAATTGCATTAAATCTGTATAACAATTTTGGAAGTATGGCCATTTTCACTATATTGGTTCTTCCTATCCAGGAGCAAGGGATATCTTTCCATTTTCTGATATCCTCTTCAATCTCCTTTTTCAGAGTACTGTAGTTTTCAGTATAGAGGTCTTTTACATCCTTTGTGAGGTTGATTCCTAGGTATTTCATTTTTTTGGATGTTATTGTGAAAGGTATTGTTTCCCTAATTTCTCTTTCAGTAAGTTTGTTATTTGTGTACAGGAAGGCTATTGATTTTTGAGTATTGACTTTGTATCCAGCTACACTACTGAATTTGCCTATTAAATCTAGCAGTTTTTTAGTGGAGTTTTTGGGGTCTTCTGTGTAGAGTATCATGTCATCTGCAAATAATGATAATTTAACTTCTTCCTTTCCAATCATTATTCCTTTTATTTCTTTCTCTTGTCTAATTGCTCTGGCTAAAGTTTCCAGAACTATGTTGAATAAGAGTGGGGACAGTGGACATCCTTGTCTTGTTCCTGATTTTAGAGGGACGGCTTTCAGTTTTTGGCCATTTAGTATAATATTGGCTGTTGGTTTGTCATAGATAGCTTTTACCAGATTGAGATAAAGACCCTCTATTCCAATTTTCTGTAGGGTTTTTATCATGAAAAGGTGCTGGACTTTGTCAAAAGCTTTTTCTGCATCTATTGAGATGATCATGTGATTTTTGTTCTTTGGTTCTGTTAATATGGTGTATTACATTTATTGATTTACATACATCGAACCATCCCTGCATCCCTGGGATGAATCCAACTTGGTCATGGTGTATAATCTTCTTGATGATTTGCTGCATTCTGTTTGCCAGTATCTTACTGAGGATTTTTGCATCTATGTTCATTGGGAGATTGGCCTGTAGTTCTCTTTCTTAGTTGGGTCCTTCTCTGGTTTTGGTATCAGGGTAATGCTTGCTTCCAGGAATGAATTTGGGAGTATTGCTTCCCTTTCAATTTCATTAAAAAGTTTGAGAAGTAGTGGTGTTAGGTCTTCTCTAAATTTCTTGTAGAATTCGGCAGTGAATCCATCAGGGCCTGGGCTTTTCTTTGTTGGGAGGTTTTTAATTACATCTTCGATTTCATTGGTTGATATTGGTTTATTTAGGATTTTTAAATCTTCTTGATTCAGCTTTCGTAATTCATACGTATCTAGGAATCTGTCCATTTCTTCTGCATTTTCCATCTTAGTAGAATATAAATTTTCAAAATAGGTATAGATGATCTTCTGGATTTCTGCAGGGTCCATCGTGACATCATCTTTTTCACTTTCAATTGCATGGATTTTAGTCTTTTCTTCCTTTTTTTAATAAGGTTGGATAAGGGTTTGTTAATCTTATTTATTCTTTCAAAGAACCAACTCTTTGCTTCATTGATTCTTTGTATTGTTTTTTTAGTCTCCAATACGTTAATTTCTGCTCTGATCTTTATAATTTCCTCCCTTGGATGGGCTTTTGGTTTAGCCTGCTCTTCTTTTTCTAGAAGTTCGAGGTTTGCCATTAAGTTGTTTATTTGTGCTTGCTCTATTTTTCTGATATAGGTATTTAATGCTATAAATTTCCCTCTTAGGACTGCTTTCATTGTATCCCATAAGTTCCGGTATGTTGTACTGTCATTATCATTCAGTTGTAGAAAATGTCTAATTTCTTCTTTAATTTCATCTGTGACCCATTGGTTGTTCAGGAGGGTGCTGTTTAATTTCCATGTGTTTAGGGAGTTTTTGTGATTTTTTTTGCCATTGATTTCCAATTTCATTGCACTATGGTCTGATAATATTCATGGGATAATTTCAATTCCTTTGCATTTACTTAAGCAGGTTTTATGAGCTAGTATGTGGTCTATTTTGGAGAATGTCCTGTGTGCAGCTGAGAAGAATGTGTATTCTGATGTTGTGGGGTGGAACATCTGTAGACATCTACCAAGTCCATTTGTTCAAAAGTTTGGTTCAGTTCTACTACTTCATTATTGATTTTCTGTCTAGTTGATCTGTCTTTTTGTGACAGTGGAATATTGAGATCCCCCAATATAATTGTATTAGTGCTTATTTGATTTTTCATGTCCTTTAGTACTTGTTTTATATAGCTGGGTGCACTGGTATTTGACACATATATATTTATGATCGTTATCTCTTCCTCTTGGATTGTTCCCTTCACCAGAATGGGTTTTTATTGTTGCTCAGTGGCTGCTACTGCTGGAGAAAGCAGCCTAACCTCCCCTAGCTGCCTGAGACTGAGAGTAAAAATGTCTGCTCCTTAAAAAAAAAAAAAAGAAACTAGACTAACCAGATCTCACTGTGGATAGAAAGTCACTCCTTCTCTCACTGTATAGAACTCAAATTATTGAATTATTCTAAAGAAAAATGACATAGTAAAACTGACATGAACTGGTCCACCAGGAAGAGGTAGCAACACCAAGAAGCATCTTGCAGAGAGGACCAGCATCAAAGAACAAGACTCTGGACTGCCCTATAGGCAGAGAGGGAAGAAAAAAATGAAAGCCATTTACAAAAGCCGTTTTAAATGTGAGGATGGATTCACACAGCTAGCCTCACAAAAGAGAACAAATATGTCAAAGGGAACAACTGACAGACTAATAGAGTTCTATCCATCTGGCAGAGGAAAGAGCCGCTGTGGGGGGAACACTGAGAGGCCTGGGTGAACAGAGTAGCTTTTCCCAATGCTGGAACACATGGTCACACCAGAGCTGCTGGCTGCCCCTGCCAATAAAAAGCTCAGAAAGGGGTTACAATGATGGACTGGGGGTCCGGGGAGGATGGAGTGTTGAGACTGAGCATATGTGATTTTCTTACTGGCTTGGAATCTGTACTCTGGCCCCTCCAACTGGGCAGCAGGCTGGGAAGGAAGGCAATCATATGAAAAAGATGTTTCCTTTTGTGCTTTTTAAAACAGGATTCAAGTGTCTCAGAATGAAACATTAGATTCAACCCCATGCCACGCTAAAGTCCCATCTGTACTTTATATAATGCAGAGCTGAGTGCAGGCGCTTTGGGAAAAGAGAAATCAGGCCAGACCCAAGAAAAACAAACACACAAGCGTATCTGCATCCCCAAGTTAGGCCATACCAGAGAAGACCTCCACAGAAACAACTGCTCAAGGCAAAGGGAACTCAATTACTAAGGAAATTCTGTCTCAATGAGGGCTCATGTTTTAATGAGCGAAATAGTTTCAAATTAAGTTGAACTCGGGGCTTTTTAAATTGGCATGTTCTTCTATTTCTAAATTCTCATTTCTTACTTTCAAATATCAAAATGACTTTCTGACTAAAATTTTAAAGAGTAATACCTTATCACCCACTCTGGAACCATATTCACCACATTTTCACCTACAGAGCTTCTGTATAACTAAATATACCTTTCAGAGGGCACAAATGAGAAGGTGCAACTCCGTTTAAAGTACTATCAAGCAACCCTGTACCAAGGCCTCTCAGCAGCCTGAAGCTTGCCACCCCCGCCAGAAGCTCAGTAACAGACTCTCCTGCCACGAGACAGAAGGCAACTGTTTGATCCTAGCCACCAACTAGGTCACTCTGGGGAGGGAGTGGCTTACCTGCTCCTCTGACAGTTGGGATATGTGATTCACAGCAGCGTAGGATTCAATTTTGGGATTAAAGTGGTTGACGATGGCTCTGGAACAAAGAATTAACGTTAATATAGTACCAGATGGAAGAAGAGGATAATCCAGTAAAAATAAGGATTGAGTACACTCTGGTTTAGAGTACTAGATAATGGGAGTGATGCAGGGTTACTGTCCTCTTACTGAACGCGTGAAGGTTACAAATGGGGACGAACTAATAACTCTGAAATGGGAAGGGGTTAATAATTTTTTAGACAGAGAATAGAATCAAGGGCTAGGGATGTAGCAGAGCACTTGCCTAGCATATGCAAGACCCTGAGTTCAATCCCAGCAGCATGAGAGAGAGAGGGAGAGGAGGAGTGTCAAGCACTTCTGCTGTACAAATGAACTAAGCAGAAAAACCCAAAACCAAAACAACCACGAAACCCATGCCAAGTCCATTAGACTCACAACAGGACAGAGGGTGCTGTCCACTAGGGGGCCCAGTGTTTCAATCAGAAAGAGAGGTAGTCTCTGCTCTGGCAAAAGAAAGGGCTGCTCTGTAGACCTGGGTCACATGTAGGCTAGCTAGTCTCTAAAGAAGCTGAGGTTCACCAAGCCCAGAACCAGTCTTCACACTGGTTAGCACACAGTTTCAAACCAAAATTTTAACTCCAATCATTCAAATCAATGAGTATTATCTTCAAATACTCCCTCTCCACCACCCTCTCACAAGCAAGGTCACCAAGTTTTATCAAATCTACCCCCCCAAAATCTCTGAAATTAGTAAGCGTCTACGAAACCATTGCCTTGATATGTATTCTTGTCGTTTCTTAGCTGGTGTAGCAGAAAGAAACACAGGTTTTAGATCAAAGTTTGACATAAGTCCATACCAACATAAATAAACGATTAAATAAATGAGGAAAAGAGACTAATCTTTCTTACATAACAATTTCAAGTAATGTGTATAGACACTCCCTCCCACAGGAGGTGGAGTTTAATTCCCACCCTCACTAAGGATGGACTATATTTAGTGACTTAGAGTAGCAAAAGGGAAAAACAGTAATTTTACGGTAAAGAAACCTGACAAATTAGTATTTAAGTCCTTGACTAAGTGATGAAGGTTTACATCACCAGTGATGTGTTTTTGCTTTTGTTTTCAGTTAAAAAGGCCAAAAACTTTATTTAGTTTTCAGGGACATACAAGATGCATGTAAACATAAACCAAATACAAAACAAAACAACCCAAATCTTACAGTCTAGAAGCATGCCAAGACAGAGTATTTCTGCAGACCAAAGAGTCCCGTCAAAGTGATAAAGGACACCTGGAAAGTGGCAGGCCAAGGGGCTGGGTCTCTTCCCCAAGACACTGCATGTTTGTGATGAGATTTAAAAAGCCCACCATTAAAAGTGTCAGAAACATGGAGATAGTTTAGCACCACCACTGAACCTGGGAATATTTTAGCACTCACATTGACTGCACTGCACGCAACGTCCATCTCCCAGTTTCTCTGCTGAGGGGAAGAGGAGAAAACCTGGCCCCACTCGGAGCTGGGCAGGGCTGTGTGGATGCCATGAGGAATCTCCTGCAATTCTGGAGCCTCGGTGACAGCCACCAGTTCACATCCAACCAGGCAGCCCACAGTGATGGGCGCTCACACCTGTCCAGGTCACAAGTCACCTTCTGCAGACCTCTCAGTAACCAGCAGGGACACCCATTCCTCATACCGTGTCCTGGATTTAAAGGAAGCCTGTTGCAGAGAACAAACTGAAAATTCAAGAATGGTGTTCATCTATCATTCTTCAACTCTTTAAGAGCAGTGTGCTTTGGTTAGATGACACTAAAAAAATGGAAGGGCATATTGATGGGCACCCCCTTCACCTCTCCGGTTCATAACATGGCAGGCAGCCTCGGCAAATGGAACCACTGCAGGTATAAAAGAGCCTCAGGAATACCTGGTCATCAATAGAAGGTGATGAGGTTGTTTCTCCCAGATGGACCTGACAGACCCTGCGCTTCAGTTTAGGGATGGCAGGTCGCTACTGCGTGGCCCATCACAGTCACTCATTCCTAAATGATTCACACAGCTTGAGAGGCCAGCTATGGACTGGACAAAGGTGGTGGGAAAAATTAGTTGGGAACCTGGAAGATGGAAGTGAGTCTACTGGAAATATGGCCTCTAAACTCAAAGACTTGTTTGTTGCCTACAACATCCCTTCTCCACTAAGTAAATCAACGCCCATTCGCAAAGAATCAGCTGTGGCCATTGAGTAGCAGTCTTCTCTGGCCAGCTTCTTCTGTGGCCAAATTGGGAGGATTTTCCAAACTTCAGCCCTGGCTGGATCCTTGGATGTCGAATCATGAAATTCCCTGACTACCTGTTCTCTTCTTTCTGAAACACTCAGCATCAACGTCTTCCTTCTTTCTAATCAATAAAGACAAAACAAACCTCCAAACTTTTTCTACCTTCCCACACCTTTTCTGTCTTCTGGAAGCCTCCTCCCCAGTGAAGGGATGTAAGCCTCAGCCACCCCAGACTTGCACACTCAATCTTGCCAACATACCTCTCACTTGTCTCCAATGTGCTCAACCCAGCCTTTTGCTCTAAAAAAATTTAAGTCCTGAGGTCCAGGCCATTGGCCAGGATGGAATTGAGAGCAAGGTAGGGACCTTCAGCATTGGGAACCCACTCTGTAAGGCCACTAAGTTCTAGGACTAGGATGGGTGAAGATGCCGATTGTCAAGGTCAAGTGCAAACAAGAGACTGAGAAAGACAGCACAGGGGAAGAGGGAGCACATGCAGCTCCCAGCCTTACAGGAAGGTTGGGATCAAGGCCTGGGCACCTATGTGAGCAGGACAAAGTGGGAGGAAAACTAAAATCAGTGGGGCAGTGTGTCTAAGGCTGTCAGATCACTGACCCTGTCTCTGATCAAAGAGCTTGGGAACCACGCACGAGACTGTCCCCAACAGGGATGAGACAGCCTCAGTAAGACCCAGGGGAGCCCCTCCACACTGCTTCATGAAGTGTCGAGGCAGGCCCTGGAGTTGTTGCTGTGTGCACATGCGGGTCTTGCTGAACACCCCACGGCCTGGTTCTCACCCGCCCAGCCTGACCCTTCTCAGAAACAGGAACCCAGGGCCCAGCTGCTTGTGTCCTATCGGGGGGCCTCTCATACAGACGACACGCAAGATGAGGGGTGGGAGCCAGCCTGCACCGTGATGCTTCTGCAGGTGGGTGACCTAATTCAACCACCTCAGCACTTCTGTGTCCAGCAGCAATCTCTCTTCCATATCATTATAGGAGCCCAGGACGATGGCTTAGGCTGCTTCTGCTAGATCTGTTAATGCCAGTGTGAAGTTCCCAACTAAATAATAAAATTAATAATAATAATAATAATAATAATAATAATAATAATAATAATAAAAAGACACATTACACTCTCCAGCCAGAATTGTGTGTGTGGATGACACACACACATACTTGCTGCCAGAAGCTGTGAGTCCTTTGGGACCTGCCCAATGCCAAGGACTTGTTTAATGGAGACAGCTTGCCCAGTATTTTTTTTGTAACCCCATGTTATTTAGTTCAAGTGGGAAATTACCAGCACTCTTATACATGCACGCACACGTGCACGCGTGCGTGCACACACACACACACACACACACACACACTTAACACACAGCCCTCATAAAAGTGAGGGAATCTTAATTCTTTAGCGATGTGGACAGTTCTCTTTCCAGACAGCTTTGCATGGAGATTCTCGGAGACTGGATTTGTGGATTACCTCCTCCAAGGAGAGTAAGATACCTGTATGGGCCCGGTCCTACTCTGGGCACGAAGATCCACATCTGTGCAGAAACTCAACACAGGTTGGAGCAGCAAGCACACAGTACTGAGGTGGAGGGGACAAGCTGGGAAGGACACGCCTGCTACCCTCAGGGGCAGGGTTCTGGTGCCTGGACCAGAGACTTCCCATCCTGTGGCTTCCTGCACCTGCACGGAGAAGACGAAGCCAGCCTGGTACCTGTTGTGGGGGCTCCTGTCTGCAGAGACCCAAGCAGACCCTTGGAATCTCCTCGGAGACCTCTTGCAGACTGGTGCGGGGGGGCAGCAGGGGCAGGGCTCGCTCCTCAGGCAAAAGTCACTGAGATGAGTGGCCTGGGCTCAGCCCCAGGTCTGAGGGAGTTGGATCTACCTGGGGGTGCGGGGCTTAAGGTACCCACACCCTCCAAATGGGTTTGGTTACGTCCAGGGTTCCTGCCCATAAACTGAACTGAGGTTCCGCAGTTTTAGAAAGATTCAAACATACATCGAAAGGGTCAGAGCCCAAACATCAGGAGCCTGGTGTGTGAGGGCTGCTGGGAGCTCTCAGGACAGGTCTCTCAGAGCAGCTGGCTACAAAAACATCACAGTGATGTTATGTGAATATCATATACCCTCTGGTATGATATCATGAGATGGTACCTCCCCTCTTTTGTTTTCTTCAAAAATCTATAACCCTAATCTAAGAATCTAAAAAAGAAATCAGACAAATAAAGACTGGGGACATTTACAGGTTATCAGTACTCCTTAAGAATAGAAAGGTCATGAATAAGAAGACTTGAGAAACTGTCACAGAGCAGAGGATATTGAGGAGATATGACAACTAAATACAGCGTGGTACCCTGGATTAGATCCTGGAACAGAAAGGATATTAACGGATAAACTGGTAAAATCTAAATAAAACATGGAGTTTTTACTTAAATAGTGCTATATAATGTCAGTTTCTAATTTTGCTTTGTTTTGTTTTTTAAGAGGTCTTGCTTTGTAGTGCAGGCTGACCTTGAACTCACTGTGTGGCTCAGGCTGGCCTCAAACTCCTGGTGATCTTCCTGCCTCAGCCTCCCAAGTGCTGGGATTACAGGTGTGCACCACCATGCCTGGATAATCCCAGTTTCTTTGTGTTGATAAATGTATTATGCTAATGTAAAATGAGCAAAAGTAGGCTTAGGGCATATAGGGACTCTGTACATTATCTGCATTTTTTCTATAAATCTAAAATTATTCCAAGTTTATAGAATATATGTGTACATGAGATAACCAAACAGAAATAAATGCTTTTAACATTGCTTATTGACAGCAAAGAACTACAGAACCATTCTCTCTAATACAGGTATTAAAACTATAAGCCAGAAACTAGCCAGGCATGGTGGTGCATGCCTGTAATCCCAGCATTCGGGAGGCAAAGACAGGAGGATCACTGCAAGTTTGAGGGCTGGTGTGCTACGAAGTGAGTTCAAGGCCAGGCAGAACTACATAGTGAAACCCTGTCTGAAAAAGACACGCACACAAAAAACGGTTTGGAACCCACTTGTTATTTGGACTGATTTTAATAATACCAGCACTTAGCATAGTAACTGGGAATAATACATTGTAGACATACAGTAAATGCTTGCTCGAAGAGCAACTAAACCTTAAAGGACTCTTGCAATATTTATACAATATATATAATATTTATGTAATAGTATGCATTGCAATAGAAACCTAGTAAGGCAGTGTCAAACACCTAACACAATGTCTGGCACACAGCTGTGTCAGAAATATTCAAGGAATGAATAAATCAAATAAGATAGAAACAGGTCAGCAGCAAGAAGAGAATTCTGATAACTTATATTCTTAGAGAATATCAAGAAGGACTGACACAGTATCTGCAGGTTAAGGTTGAGGCTTGGTCTAAATCCAAAGTGGGAGAGAATTTCATGACCTAGAGAAGTCAAATATGTTTCTCATCAAGGGCATGAGGTTCAAGTATACTGGCAGGGATAATCATAGCCCAGAAGCAAATGAGTCTGGTACTTCAGGGGGAAAAAAAGTAGATTAATTTGGACTTTTTCAAGTTTAAAAGCCTTTGTATTGCAAATAACACTACAAAGAAAGTGAGCTGGGCAGTGGCACATATCTGTAATCACAGCTACTGGGGAGGCTGAGGCAGGAGGATCAAAACCTTGAGGCCAGGTAAGGCAATTTAGGGATACCTTGTCTCAAAATGAAAAATAAAAAAGGGATAGGGTGTAATCCATTGGTAAAGCAATTGCCTAGTACACACAAGGCCCTTGGTTCAATCTCAACACTGAAGAAAAAAATGGGTGGGGTAAGGACGTAGCTCAGTGGTAGAGTGCCTGCTTACCATGTGTAAGAGGCCCTGGGTTCAATCCCTAGTACCACAAATACAAAGAAAACAAAGTGAAAAAATAATCCACAGAATGGGAGAAAAGTATCTGCAAATCACTTATCAATAAGCAACTTACATACAGAATATGCAAAGAACTCATAAAATTCAACAATCAAAAGGCAAGTAAGGGCTGATGAGATGGCTCAGCGGCGTAAGTGCCTGCCTGGCAAGCGCGAGGGCCCGAGTTCGACTCCCAGAACCCACATATGAGAAAAGGGCCGGTGATATCGCTCAGCGGCACGGGGGCCAGCTGGTGTGCAAGGTCCTGAGGTCAACCCCCGGTACCCACCAAAAAATAAATAAATAAATAAAAAATAAAGACAACCTGAGACAAGAATGAGTCCCAGCTGTTGTCTTTAAAAAAAAAAAAAAAAAAGCAAGTAATCCAATTTTAAAGAGCAAAATATTTTAATAGCTATGAAAAGATGCTTAGCTGTGTGTGGTGGCAAATGCCTGTTTACCAGCACTTGAGAGGCTGAGGCAGGAGAATTGCCACGAGTTCGAGGCCAGCCTGGGCAACACAGGGAGTTCAAGGCCAGCCTGAACTACAAAGCAAGACCCTGTCTCAAATCACCAAAACAAACAAATGAACAAAGCAAGAAAAACAAACAAAAATCCTTGACATCATTAGCTATCAGAGAAATGCAAATCAAAACCATGAAATAAGCATTTCATATCCACTAGGAAAATGATAATCAAAAAGATACTGGTAGTGTTGGCAAAAATGTAGAGAAACTAGAATACACTCACACATTGCTGGTTGGACTACAAATAGTGTAGCTTCTTTGGAAAGTGGCTTGGCAGTTCCACAAATGTTGCATATAGTTATCATCTGACCCAGAAAGCCCACTGCTAGTAATATATGTCCACACAAAAACTTGGAACACAAATGCTTAGAGCAAGAGCCCAAAATGTGAAAACAACCCAAATGTTCATTAACTAAGGATCAACAAAATACAGTACAGCTACAAAGATATATTAGTCAGCCTTAACAAAGAATGAAACCCTAAAACATGCTGTAACATGGATAAACCCTGAAACTGTTAAGTGAAAGAAGCCAGATACATGATTCCACTTATAGGAATGGTCCGCAATAACCACAATTTTAGAGAAGAAAGTAGATTAGAGGTTGCTTAGGAATAGGAGGAAGGTCAAATAAGGTATAGGCTTTCTTTCAGGGGAACAAAATAATCTAAAATTAGATATGCCAATGGTTGTACAACTTTGTGATTACACTAAAAACAATGACTTGCATATTTAAAATGGGTGAATTATATTATATGTGAATGACTAAGGCCTCTGTGACTCTAGAAGTTATTGAGGCTTCTTTTCTTAGCCAATTCCACACAAAACTCACAGATCCCACAGTGCTCAATCACCAGAGAAGCATTTTTTGTGGGGGGAGTACTCCTTTGCACTGAGAAGCAGGCCCAGTCCTTTTAAATTTTTTAAAAATTACTTTGAGACAGGGCCTCTCCTATTTGCTAAATTACTCAGGTTGGACTTGAACTTGCCTTAGCCTCCCAGAGTGCTGGTAGTGCAGGTGTGTGCCACTTCGCCAGCTTCCAAGAGAGCTTTTTTTTTTTTTGTGGGTACCAGGGGGTTGACCTCAGGACCTCGCGCGCCAGCAGGTGCCAGTGCCACTGAGCGATATCACTGGCCCCTTTTTCGTATGTGGGATCCGGGAGTCGAACTCGGGCCCTCGCGCTTGCAAGGCAGGCACTTATGCCGCTGAGCCATCTCACCGGCCCTGGCCCCTTTTTTTTTGTATGTGGGTTCCGGGAGTCGAACTCGGGCCCTCGCACTTGCCGGGCAGGCGCTTAAGCCGCTGAGCCATCTCACCGGCCCCAAGAGAGCTTTTCTAAGCTTGCACATATGCTAGTAATGCGGGTGGCAAGAGCTCACTGGGCCATTATTTTGTAAATTATAGTAGAGTTTCAGGAGCTCCTAGAGAGAGAGACCTCTGTGATGTAGTACGACAAAAGGTAGCAGACATTTGAGTGAGACTAGCACCAGATGGCCCATGGGCAAGGAAAACCAACCCTACCTCCTGGTAATATGCATGATGTTCTTAAACTAAAGTCCAGCATTTCATTTTGGTATGTTTGTTTTTTCAGACAGGGCCTCACCAGGTAGTGCTGGCTCTCCTTGAACTCACTATGTAGCCCAGACTAGCCTTAAACTCACAGTGATCCTCCTGCCTCAGCCTTCCAAGTGCTGGGACCACACGCATGTGCCACCACACCCAGCCCAAAAGTCCAGCACTTGGCAAAGGATGTCAACTTTTGGCCTTACAGGTCACTGCCAACAAAAGAACAGAAAGCTGGAGGTAGAGTTAGTGAGTTGTAGGTAAAAAGAAAGGTTCTTATTATTCTCAAAGATTTCAACTTTTTTTTTGAGACAGGGATCTCCCCATATTGCCCAGGGTAGTCTCAAACTCCTGGGCACAAGCAAACCTACTGCCTCAGCAGCCCAAGTAACCTAAATTACAGGCATGGGCCACCACAAACCAGTTCCTTTGATTTTTTCCCACTAAGTAGTGTTTGGAACTGCCCACACCATTCAGAAAGTTGACCATCCAGAATTATGAGTCAAAGAAAATTCAAAGAAATCTTTCAGTTGTAAGGCTCAAGGAAAGGGAAAAGACACTGATGGTAGACTTTAGCAAGAGAAGGGAACATAATTTCTTTTTTTTTCCCCCATTTTATTTACTTATTTATTTTTTAAAGACAACAAGTAAACATTCTCATGTATTAACAAAATCAAGCATTAGAGAATGTACAAATACCTTTTGGAGAAAAATATTACTCAGTATAAGATTAAGCCATGTAAAAGCTAGGTAAAAATAGAAGACTAAAGAATGGAATAGTCACAGTGAAATTGCATTTTCATACTAGGGAGACAATACGATGTTTACAAATGTGCATCCGGTTTATTTCGCTTGTGAGTATTTTCTCGAGTTGCATCCATTTACCTATAAAAGTTTCCAGTTTATCTTTCTTTATGGCTGAGTAGTACTCCATTGTGTAGAAATACCACATCTTTTTTATCCATTCCTCGGTTAATGGGCATTTGGGTTGTTTCCACGATCTAGCTATTACAAATTGTGCTGCTATAAACATGGGTGCACATATATCACTGTGGTACGATGTTTTTAATTCTTCTGGAAAGATACCCAGAAGGGGAATAGCTGGGTCAAATGGGACCTCCAGTCCTAGGTTTTTGAGGAGTCTCCACACGGATTTCCACAGTGGCTGCACCAGTCGACACTCCCACCAACAGTGGAAAAGGGTTCCTTTTTCCCCACAGCCCCTCCAGCATTTGTTATTAGTTGACTTCTTGATAATAGCCATTCTTTCTGGGGTGAGATGGAATTTCAGTGTTGTTTTCATTTGCATCTCTCGAATGACTAGTGATGTTGAACATTTTTTCATATATTTATTTGCCATTTGTATTTCTTCATCTGAGAAGTGTTTATTCATCTCAGATGCCCATTTTTGGATTGGGTCTTTAAATTTGGGAGGTCTGATGTTTTTGAGTTCTTTGTATGTTCTCGATAGTAATCCTTTGTCTGAGGAACAGCTGGCAAACATTTTTTTCCCACGTTGTGGGTTGTCTCTTCACTCTGTTGGTGGTTTCTCTTGCTGTGCAAAAGCTTTTTAATAACATGAGATCCCAGTTGTTGATTCTTTGTGATACTTCCTGTGCGATGGGGGTTTTATTCATAAAGTCTTTGCCTACACCAATGTCTTCAAGAGTTTTACCTATTCTATTTTCCAGGAGATTTAATGTTTCTGTTTTAATATTGAGTTCTTTGATCCATTTTGAATTTAGTTTAGCACACGGTGAAAGATATGGGTCTAATTTTAATCTTTGGCATGTGTAGAGCCAATTTTTCCAGCACCATTTATTAAAGAGGCTAATCTTTCTTCCAGAGAATGTGTTTGGCACCTTTGTCAAAGATAAGGTGGCTTAGTATGTCTGGAGTTGTTTCTGCATCTTCTATTTTATTCCATTGATCTTCAGGTCTGTTTTTTGGCCAATACCACGCTGTTTTTATCACAGTAGCTTTATAGTATAATTTCAAATCAGGGATTGTGATGCCCCCTGCCTTGCTTTTGTTGCCCAGAATTGCCTTTGCTATTCTTGGTCTCTTCTGGTTCCAGATGAATTTTAGGATTGTTTTCTCTAATTCTGTGAGATATGTTGTTGGAATTTTGATCAGAATTGCATTAAATCTGTATAACAGTTTTGGGAGTATGGCCATTTTCACTATATTGGTTCTTCCAACCAAAGAGCAAGGGATATCTTTCCATTTTCTGATATCCTCTTCAATCTCCTTTTTCAGAGAACTGTAGTTTTCAGTGTAGAGGTCTTTTACTCCCTTTGTGAGATTGATTCCTAGGTATTTCATTTTTTTAGATGTGATTGTGAAAGGTGTTGTGTCCCTAATTTCTCTCTCATTGAGTTTGTTATTGGTGTACAGGAAGGCTATTGATTTTTGAGTGTTGACTTTGTATCCAGCTACACTACTAAATTTGCTTATTAAATCTAGCAATTTTTTAGTGGATTTTTTGGGGTCTTCTATGTAGAGTATCATGTCATCTGCAAACAATGATAATTTAACTTCTTCCTTTCCAACCATAATTCCTTTTATTTCTTTCTCTTGTCTAATTGCTCTGGCTAAAGTTTCCAGGACTATGTTGAATAAGAGTGGGGACAGTGGACATCCTTGTCTTGCTCCTGATTTTAGAGAGAAGGCTTTCAGTTTTTGTCCATTTAGTATGATATTGGCTGTTGGTTTGTCATAGATAACTTTTATCAGATTGAGATAAAGACCATCTATTCCAATTTTCTGTAGGGTTTTTATCATGAATGGGTGCTGGACTTTGTCAGAAGCTTTTTCTGCATCTATTGAGATGATCATGTGATTTTTGTCCTTGGTTCTGTTAATATGGTGTATTACATTTATTGATTTACATACATCGAACCATCCCTGCATCCCTGGGATGAATCCAACTTGGTCATGGTGTATAATCTTCTTGATGATTTGCTGCATTCTGTTTGCCAGTATCTTATTGAGGATTTCTGCATCTATGTTCATTAGGGAGATTGGTCTGTAGTTCTCTTTCTTAGTTGGGTCCTTCTCTGGTTTTGGTATCAGGGTAATGCTTGCTTCCAGGAATGAATTTGGGAGTATTGCTTCCCTTTCAATTTCGTTAAAGAGTTTGAGAAGTAGTGGTGTTAGGTCTTCTCTAAATTTCTTGTAGAATTCAGCAGTGAATCCATCAGGGCCTGGGCTTTTCTTTGTCGGGAAGTTTTTAATTACATCTCCGATTTCATTGATTGTTATTGGTTTATTTAGGATTTTCGTATCTTCTTGGTTGAGCTTTGGTAATTCATATGTATCTAGGAATCTGTCCATTTCTTCTGCATTTTCCATCTTATTAGAATACAAGTTTTCAAAGTAGATATAGATGATCTTCTGGATTTCTGCAGGGTCCATCGTGACATCACCCTTTTCATTCTTAATTGCGTGGATTTGAGTACTTTCTTTCCTTTTTTTAATTAGGTTGGATAAGGGTCTGTCGATTTTATTTAATCTTTCAAAGAGCCAACTCTTTGATTCATTGATTCTTTGTATTGTTTTTTTAGTCTCCAATATGTTAATTTCTGCTCTGATCTTTATAATTTCCTCCCTTGTATGAGATTTTGGCTTAGCCTGCTCTTCTTTTTCTAGAAGTTTGAGGTGCACCATTAGGTTGTTTATTTGTGCTTGCTCTGTTTTCCTGATATAGGAATTTAATGCTATAAATTTCCCTCTTAAGACTGCTTTCATTGTATCCCATAAGTTCCGTTATGTTGTACTGTCATTATCATTCAGTTGCAGAAACTGTCTAATTTCTTCTTTAATTTCATCTGTGACCCATTGGTTGTTCAGTAGGGTGCTATTTAATTTCCATGTGTTTGGGAAGTTCTTGTGGTTTCTTTTGCCATTGATTTCCAATTTCATTGCACTATGGTCTGATAATATACATGGGATAATTTCAATTCCTTTGCATTTACTTAAGCAGATTCTATGAGCTAGTATGTGGTCTATTTTGGAGAATGTCCCATGTGCAGCTGAGAAGTATGTGTATTCTGATGTTGTGGGGTGGAACACTCTGTAGACATCTACTAAGTCCATTTGTTCCAAAGTTTGATTCAGTTCTAATATTTCATTGTTGATTTTTTGTCCAGTTGATCTGTCTTTTTGTGACAGTGGAGTATTGAGATTCCCCCAATACAATTGTATTAGTGGTTATTTGATTTTTCACGTCCATTAACATTTGTTTTATATAGTTGGGTGCACTGGTATTTGTTGCATATATATTTATGATTGTTATCTCTTCCTCTTGGATTGTTCCCTTTACAAGGATGTAGTGACCTTCTTTATCTCTCTGAATCATTCTTGGTTTGAAATTCACTTTGTCTGTGAAAAGAATAGCTACCCCTGCTTTTTTCTGGGTTCCTGTCACATGGAGTATTGTTTTCCATCCTTTGACTTTCAGTCTATGAATTTCTTTTTGAATTAAATGTGTTTCTTGTATACAGCATATTGTTGGATCTTGCTTCTTGATCCAATTCGCCAGTCTGTGCCTTTTGATTGGTGAATTGAGACCATTAACATTAATCGTTAAAACTGATATGTATTGACTTATCCTTGTCATGTTATTTTCTTGTTGTTGGCTCTCCCTCTTTTAATTTTTGTTTTCCCTCCCTCTCTTTAATCATTTGCTCTGCCTGGTGGATTCCTTCTGTTGGGGTTTCTGGAGTTGTAGTCCTTGTTATCCCTTTCTAGAATGTCCTTCAAAACATTTTGGAGTGCTGGTTTGGTGGTTATAAATTTTCTCAGATGTTCTTTGTCATGGAAGTATTTTACTTCTCCATCAGTTTTGAAGGATAGTTTTGCGGGGTACATCAATCTAGGTTGAAGATCATTTTCCTTTAGAACTTGAAATACATCATTCCAAGCTCTTCTTGACTTGAGGGTTTGTGCTGAAAAGTCCGCTATGATTCTGATGGGCTTTCCTTTATAGGTGATTTGTTTCTTTTTTCTAACAGCTTTTAAGATTCTACTCTTATGTTGAATTTCTGGAATCTTGACTATGATATGCCTGGCTGAGGATTTTTTTTTTAATCATGGTTAAATGGAGTTCTATAAGCCTCACTTATCTGAATGTCAAATTCTTTTTCTCTACCAGGGAAATTTTCTGTGATAATGTCTGTAAAGAGTGTTCTGATGTCATTTATGCATTTATGTCTCCTGCTTTTTCATTGACTCCAATCAATCTTAAGTTATTCTTCTTTGCATCATATAGCAGCTGCTGGATTGATTTTTCATTGTCCCTTGCTATTTTTAAGAATTCTTTCTTTTCATGATCACTAATTGCAAGCCTGTCTTCTATATCTGAGATCCTGTCCTCACATTGGCTTAATCTGCTACAAATACTTTCAATGGAATTTTTTGTTCTCCTGGATATCTGCTTGAATCTGCTTTATGGATTCCATTTCTTTCCTATGCTGAGCATTCATGGCTTCCATCATTTTCTTAAGCTGGTCTATTTTTTTGTCTGTGTCTGCTCTAGCATGCTTAAGCATGGTCTGCATTGTGGACATTATCTCTGCAGTTATCTGAGAAATTATTTCTGATTTAAATTTTTCCAGAGCCTCATTCAACTGCTTTGTTGTTACCACTTCAGAGATGTCAGGTGGGTAGCTTTCGGTTTGTCCCACCTCACTGCCCCCCCTGGGTTTGCCTTTGGTGAACTGGATGTGTGGGGTTGCATCTTGTTTAAGTGTCGTCTCATTTTCTTTTCTTTCTTTAGTTTAATTCCTGGGTTGCTGTTTGTAAATTGCCTATGGTAGGTTGCTTTATTGCTAGTATTTCAAACTCTTAGGAGATTCTTGGAATACCAGGAAGAAAAGCGCCAGTTAGTATGTCCTTCTCGGCTGGTGCTTCTGTGTACCGCGGCGTCTCGCGTTACTCCGCAGAGGTTCCCACTGGAGCCATGGATGGAGTGGCGGCCGCCCTGAGTTCTGAGCTCAGCTGCTGCCCCCCCACAATGGCGCCCGGCTAGTGGCTCTCTCACGCGGGACGCCGGGCGTCAGCACTCACCGCCAGTCAGTGTGTGCTTCACAGCCGCCGCTTCTCTGTACTGCAGTGTCTCGCGTTCCTCCGCAGAGGTCCTCCGCTGGAGCCGTGGATGGAGTGGCAGCCGCCCTGAGTTTCAAGTTCAGCTGCTGCCTCCCCACAATGGCGCCCAGCTAGTCGCTCTCTCGCGCGCGGGACGGCCGGGCGTCAGCACTCACCGCCAGTCAGTGTGTCCTTCACGGCCGCTGCTTCTCTGCACCGCTGCTTCTCGCGTTCCTCCATGGAGGCCCCCGGGGGCACCGGCAGTCACCGTGTGTCTGTAGATTTGAACCGCTTCAGTCGCATCAGGATTCCCGACACAGGGAAATGGCGCCGGAGGCCACCTCCTTCTTCTTTGTTGGAGTTTCTCTCTTCACTTTCTCCATGGGCCCCAAACTGCGCTTCAGATCTTTCCTGGGTCCATGGGAGCCACTTCCCTCTTTCTTGTCCTCCTCCAGTCACTATATTTCAGTGTCCGGTTGGCGATTTTTGGAGAGATTCACTGCCTGCTTCTTACAGATCCGCCATGTTTTTTCAACCCTTGGGAACATAATTTCTAACCAAATATCCAGTTTTCCTGAAATTGTGACTAAAAGGTCCATGAGACAGGGAGCAAATTTATTTTTCTCACCAGTATATTCCTGGGCCTTTAGCAAAATTCTAGGCACATTGAGATATTCAATTTTTAAAATTAAATGATAAAAATCTAAGAAGGTTTCTGTCTAGTCTCACAAGCAACTTTTGGCTTCGTGAGGTCTATGATCATCAGTTATTCTCCCACAGGGTGTAAAGAACAATAAAAAACATTTTAACCTCATCCCAAGAGATAAAACGGTTCAGACATGAACAGGTATTCCCCAAAGAAGGAAAAAAGTTATCACTGAAAACAGTAAAGCCTTTTGCTCCTTTACTTCATACCAGGAGGCTAAGGAAAGCTTTCTGGTACTTCTTATTGAAGTAATCTAATGTCTTCTAAAAGCAAGCCTAGGTTTTTGTTTGTTTTGTGTTTAAGGATAGGAAGGAGGAAGTGAGGACTAGGGGAGTGTGTTATATTCTGGGACTGGGCCTCCTAATGCTACTGATTTACAAAGTCCCAAAGGGAAAGGGAAAAAAGAAACAGACAATGTCATAGTAAAGGGAAAATGCTAAAACCAGCCACAGTGAGGCACAGGCCCAAGGCACCTTTAAGGGCAAGAATCTGGGCCACCCTCCAATGCTACTATCAACTTCTGACTGTTCAGGACAAGGGTCACTTCTACAGACTGAAGCAAAATGAACTAGACGATGGGACAGCACAGCTGAGCAGCAAAATGGCTGGGGACTTCTTGGTTCTTTTTTTGTTTGTTTGTTTGAAGATTTTTTTTTTTTTAAATATGCAGGTACCGGGAGTCGAACTTAGGACCTCGCGCTTGCCAGGCAGGTGCTTATGCCGCTGAGCTATATCACCAGCCCTGAAGATTTTTTTTATTAATTAAATTTATTAGTACATTTTAGGTATACATAATGATCACATTCATTATAGGGAGTTTGTTCATTTTTAACTTATTCTCTCTGACTCATGAGTCTGCCAAGCAGCTCTCTTTTCCCAAGTGCTGGGTAGTAGATAGCTGAGACACGCAGTTAATGCCCAACTTAATCAAGGTATTCATAGGAATGTTACCTTTAAAATGTAGGCAATATAGCTTAATAGAAAATGGAGATTCTTCCTTAAATCCAAAATGGGTCTAAAGCAAATCTTCCAAAGATGCAATTTCCCACAATCTCAGCTCATTGACAGAGCATCTAAAGGTCTTTCATGAAACAATAAATACATAATAGTTTCATGCAGAGGCCCAAAACATGGTTATTATTTCATTGCTGAGATACTTGGGGGAAGTAGGCTGTCTCTAAAAGCTGCTATGTAAATGCTTCAGGCAGAAAAGGAAAAAGGCAAAGCTTGTTTAGGAGAAAGCTTCTGATTTCAGGGAAGGAGGACATAACTAGTATATTCAACATGGTATATACTGACAAGATTCTTCAGAGTTTCACCCTACAACTATTCATATCAGGCTACCAAACTTGCATTAAAAAATCTGATTAGGCTTGAGAAAAAGTTTGGATCTGAAGCTCCAATCTCATAAAAGTTATAGTCCTTTATTTTCAAATGCATGCTATTAACATATTCAGCTGGATCTCTTGATGTCATTTACTGGGTTTTTTTCATAAGGAATGCTATTTCTCTTTACCACTAAGAAGTCTGGCTCTTATGTTCCCTTAAAGGGCCAGTTAAAATACCACTGCTCCCCTCAACAACATACTACAGTACATATATAGTAGAAAGGGGAGGCTTTAGAGGAATTTGGCCTGAATTAAAATTCTGATTCCTCTACATATTAGCTACATGACTTTGGACAAGTGATCAACCTCTCTGAGTCCCCCCCTTCCCTTCCTTTCTTCTTTCTTTTTGCAGTACTGGGAACTGAAACTAGAGCTTCTCACATGCTAGGTAAGGGCTCTACCTGAACTACACTCCCCAGTTCTTTTTGAGACAGTATCTTGCTAAGTTACCCAGGCTGGCCTTGAACTTTCGATCTTCTATGTGATGACAGATGTGTGCCACTGTACCTGGCTACTGAGTACCAGTTTCTTCATCTGGCTGGATATCTTCTCTAACACATTCCTCTGTATTTTCCTATATACCATATAACATTTACTAAATGAAAAAAAATTTTTTTAAACAAGTTTCCCCTTTTTGACAGGCATGGTTGTACGCACCTGTAATCTCAGCATTTGGGAGGCTGGGACAGGAGGATTGCTTTGAGTTCAAGGCCAGCCTAAACTACATACTGAGACCCTGTCTCAAAAAAAAAAAAGTTTCCCATCAATACACTACAGAGTATTTTCTCAGATAACTATCTGGGGCTTAAAGCCATCGTAATAATAATTACTTTTACTTGGAGACACTCAAACACACTAGCTTCTGAGAAGGGGTGAAGGTGTGCCTGAGTGTTACAAGGCAGAAGGGGTGAAGGTGTGCCTGAGTGTTACATGGCAGTGGTTAACATGGTTCGCCTGAGGTTGAGTTATTTAATTTTACACTAACATTCCTTTTCACCTTCAGAATTGCCTCACCCACTCCTATTTCGGGCAGTAATAAGCCTCCTTCCTCATGGAGCCAATGAATCTTCAGCTCATCTAATTTAACAACAAAAAAAGCAATTTCCCTTGATGCCTGTTAACAGGAGTGCATTATAAGCCTCAGAGATTCTGCTGATTAACATTTAACAAAATAAAACTTCAAGAATTTCTTCTAACCTTTTCACTTTGAAACTAATCCAAACTTCAGCAACTGACCTGTTAGAGTATCCCTCTAACTTATCCCCAATTCATGCCAATTACCCTCCTCCTTATACTACTGTCCTGAGGCCATTCTTTCCAGGACCAAAGACATGGAAACTGCAACTTAGCATAGAAAGTATTTCCATGGCCAGCAGGAAGGATGAGCTATTGGCTAAATCATCTAGTTGCCTGCTTTAACTCAATGATCCAATTTTGCAAACTGGCTAAGAAGTTACTAAGAATTTGATTCATTTGTGCACAGAAATTTGTTGTTTTAAGGGAGTCGGGCAGAGAATGTGTATCACTGAGTACACCTTAGTGACCCTCATATTTTAACCTGGGGAATGATTTTGGTCAGCATTCCTTTTGATTTATAGCTAAGAAACACATGTGTTAAAACCGATAAATTATTCACCTACTGACTACATTTTCATCCAGGTATTAAACAGATGAGGGTCACAATTCATTAAACTGAAAAGAAACAGGAAAGGGTTAACATGTATGAAATGTTAGCTGGGGAGGGGCGGTTGCACACCTGTAATTCTAGCATTCCAGAGGCTGAGATAGGAGGACTGAAAGTTTGAGGCTGTTACGGCTTATATCTAGATGTCCCCTCAAAGCCTCATGTGGTCATAGGTGGGGTTTCTTGGAGGTGGCTGGATCTAGGGTATTTTGTCTCAGCAATGAGAAGAGTAACTAAGACAGATTTTGGTACCAAGAGTGGGGTCATTGCTGTGATTGTACCTGACCATGTGGTTCAGTAGACTTTGGAATTGGCTTATGAGAAGAGTTTGGAAAAGGGTTGGAGATGCTGGCTGAAGAAGCATGCCTGGAATACTTTAAGCTGTACTTGATGGAAGATTCTGGTCAGAGCTCAAAAGACCAAAATGCTGATAGAAATGCTGCCAATAAAGATCAGGCTCAGGAGGTTTCTGTTAAGAAGAAGGACTGCATTGGCTGTTGGACTCCAGACTGTGTGTTATACTTTGGCAGAAAGCTTGTCTGCATTTTGCTTGTGTCCAGAGACTTTACCTGAGACTGAGATTAAGAGCAGTGGACTAATTAATCTGGCCGAAGAAATTTCAAGGCAGTCTAATGTTGAGGTGGTGGCATGGCTATTGTTGGGGCTTTTAGCCAGATCTATGTTGAGAATCAGGAGAAAAGAGCCCAGAAGAATGATTTAAAATGTTTTGAGTCTGGCCAGAAAGGAAGCTCTGGTTAAGTTGGGGACTGCAAAGATGGAGCAGAGGAGAACTTGGTTGCTGAGAAAGAAGAGGACAATAGAAAGGATCACCTGAGGACATCACAAGAACCAGCAGGACTCCACACTTTGCAGCCTAAAAATTGCAAAGGTGAAAGACTTTGTTTTGAGAAGAAAGTCCTAGAGCACCATGTTCCAGAATGGTGGCAGCCTAGGTAAGTTCTTCCCCAGGATTTGGTTCCTAGTACTCAGCAATCCAGGCACTTGACTCCTACAGTCAAGAGAGAAGGAAGCCTGGCTACTGCTCTAGCTGTCCAGCAGACTTTGGTGTCAACCATGTGGTACTGATTTTAGGTGCATAAAGAATTTGTAAGAGTTGTGAGGTTAGGAAAGCTTCCACCTAGATTTCAGAAGTCATCCTGGGAGGCCAGGCAGTGTGCCCCTCAGAAGGCAGTGTGTGAAGCTGTGAGTGTGAAGCCGAAGGTGCAGTGGAGACCCCAGAAGGTTGGAGAAGCCAGAAGCACAGAGGGAGCAAAGCCAGCCAAAGAGAGAAGCCATGGGAGCTACAACCTTCAGAAGTACCATACAGGCAGAGCCACCCAACCCCTCTGGTGTTCATATCTTACCACAGATTGCTGGGGTTGCTGGACATAGAAGTATGGGATTTAATGTTTGCCCTGCTGGATTTTGGTCTTGCTTTGTTCCCATTCCTTTCTGTCCCTCTCTTTATACCTTTTGAAATGGAAATGTCTGTCTTATGTCATTGTATATTGAAGTATTTAACTTTTTTTCATTTGTACAGGGGCTCACAGCTAAGAGTTTGCCTTAAATCTCAGAAGAGACTTTAGACTTGGACTTTTCAGCAATGCTTAAACTGTTAGAACTTTGGCAACTTTTACAGATGGACTGTTATGGTTGATAACATGGTGCCAACTTGAGAAGTCCAGAAGCTTAACTAACTCAGCAGTTCTACATCCTAGTGTGTAGAGGACATGCCAGTACTGCTCTAGGATATTGTTCATTGTGTCAACTTGAGAAGTTTAAAAGCTTAACTAAATGGCTTGGCAGGGGGCCAGGGTCCTTACTTCATAAACATCCTCATCCTGTGAAAGAGGAGGGCATGGAGATGATGTGAGTGCCACACCCACCCGAGGATTGGTAGCCTGCATACAATATAAGGGAGGAAAAGAGGCTTGCTCTTCCCTTTTTTGCTCTTGTCACTTTTGCTGCTGCCTGGAACTGTTGCCCCTCTGCCACGCCACCCTGCTTTGGAGCCAGCTGATTATGGACTGAAACCTCTACAAACTGTGAGCTAAATAAACCTTTCCTTCCTTAATTTTGGGCATCGGGTATTTTGTCTGAGCAACGAGAGAAAAGTAACTAACACATGGACTAAATGCCTTTTCCATAAAGGGATAT
Source organism: Erethizon dorsatum (assembly GCA_028451465.1). Lineage (NCBI taxonomy): Eukaryota > Metazoa > Chordata > Mammalia > Rodentia > Erethizontidae > Erethizon > Erethizon dorsatum. The sequence goes on from CM051822.1 coordinate 86,838,646, forward strand.
GCGTGAGTCTTTGGGGGGCCAGGTATGGAATGTTATGGCTTGTCTCTAGATGTCCCCCCAAAGCCTCATGTGGTCATAGGTGGGATTTTTTGAAGGTGGCTGGATCTAGGGTGTGTGATGCTGAGATTAAGTGTGTGATGCCCCACTTAATGCCCCATTAAGTGTGTGATGCTGAGATTAAGTGTGTGGCATTATCCAAAAGGCAGGTAGCCTGGATGAAATATAAAGGTAGACTTGTTTGCTTCTGCTGTTGCTTTGCTGTTTTGCTGCTTTCTACCTGCCAAGAGCTGTTTCTCCTCTGCTATGCCACCCTGCCTTGGAGCCAGCCAACTGTGAACTGAAACTGAGGTCGACCCCCCGGTACCCACAAAAAAAACAAAACAAAACAAAACAAAAGTAATATACAGGCACATGGCATGAGGGGCAGCTGCCTTCTTTTCTTCAAGCTGTGTGCATGACTATGCATTTTAGCAGTCTGGGCTCTCTATTCTGATGTAAGACTTTACCCAATGTAGGCTTAAGAAACTGGTTATAGCTACTTAGCTTTATTTCTTCCTTCTGTCCTCTTCTTTTTTCCTTGAAGTGGGGTCTTGCTATGTTACCCAGGCTAGTCTTGAACGCCTACTCTCAAGTGATTTTTCCTGCTTCAGCCTCCCAAGTGGCTAGGGCTACAGGCTCATGCCACCATGCCCATCTTAAAGTGAGCTAATTTCTAGTTATTGTGGTCCTATACCACAGATTTCAGCAATGTAAGAGGCTATGGGTTTTATATATGGGCTAAATTATCTCTTCTTGCACTGCCATTAAGAGGCAATAGAACCTCTTCGTGCTTTAGACACTAGCCTGACATTTTTTTTTTTGTGGGTACCGGGGGTCGACCTCAGGACCTCGCGTGCCAGCAGGCACCCGTGCCGCTGAGCGATATCACCGGCCCTTTTTCTCGTATGTGGCTTCCGGGAGTCGAACTCGGGCCCTCGCGCTTGCCAGGCAGGCGCTTACGCCGCTGAGCCATCTCACCGGCCCCCTAGCCTGACATTTTTTAAGTTTCTATAATCACAATGTAAAGGGAGAATGAAGCATCAAGCTGAAAGAACCTCCAAAGTCAAAGGGACCATCTACATTTCCATTAGAGGCATCACTTAATGTATTCCCCATACGTATGTCTACAGAATGAAAACCTTTGGGACTGGTTTGGTCCTGGATTTCCTATCTCCACAGCAGGACCCTTTTACATTCTCAGAAACATTTAGTGAAAATAAAGGCACAAAACAGGCATGTAAAAATGCATATTAAGGGCTGGTGAGATAGCTCAGTGGCATAAGCACCTGCTGGCAAGCGTGAGGTCCTGAGTTCGACTCCCGGTACCCACATAAAAAATGCATATTAAATTTCTCTGATCTTATTCATGATAGAAGAAAATGCTAACACACACTTGGAAGGAATTTTTTTTTTTTTTTGGTCTTTTTGAGACAGGGTTTCACTATGTAGTTCAGGCTGGCCTTGAACTCACTTTGTAGCCCATGCTGGCTCTGAACTCACAGTGATCCTGCCTCAGCCTCTCAAGTGCTGGGATTACAGGTGTGCGCCACCACGCCCAGCACTTGGGAGGAATTCTAAGGCAGTGGAGATCAGCTTAAAATCCAAAGAAGTGATCCAATTTTAATTAATGGCTAATATTCTGATTTCTCGACTGACTTAAAAACTTTCTTAAAAACTGGCATGAGACAATTGAAAATGAAAAGGGTGATATCACGACGGACCCTGCAGAAATCCAGAAGATCATCTATACCTATTTTGAAAATTTATATTCTACTAAGATGGAAAATGCAGAAGAAATGGACAGATTCCTAGATTCGTATGAATTACCAAAGCTGAATCAAGAAGATTTAAAAATCCTAAATAAACCAATATCAGCCAATGAAATTGAAGATGTAATTAAAAAACCTCCCAACAAAGAAAAGCCCAGGCCCTGATGGATTCACTGCCGAATTATACAAGAAATTTAGAGAAGACCTAACGCCCCTACTTCTCAAACTTTTCAATGAAATTGAAAGGGAAGCAATACTCCCAAATTCATTCCTGGAAGCAAGCATTACCCTGATACCAAAACCAGAGAAGGACCCAACTAAGAAAGAGAACTACAGGCCAATCTCCCAATGAACATAGATGCAAAAATCCTTAATAAGATACTGGCAAACAGAATCCAACAAATCATCAAGAAGATTATACACCATGACCAAGTTGGATTCATCCCAGGGATGCAGGGATGGTTCAACATACGTAAATCAATAAATGTAATACAGCATATTAACAGAACCAAAGACAAAAATCACATGATCATCTCAATAGATGCAGAAAAAGCTTTTGACAAAGTCCAGCACCTTTTCATGATAAAAACCCTACAGAAAATTGGAATAGAGGGTCTTTATCTCAATCTGGTAAAAGCTATCTATAACAAACCAACAGCCAATATTATATTAAATGGCCAAAAACTGAAAGCCTTCCCTCTAAAATCAGGAACAAGACAAGGATGTCCACTGTCCCCACTCTTATTCAACATAGTTCTGGAAACTTTAGCCAGAGCAATTAGACAAGAGAAAGAAATAAAAGGAATAATGATTGGAAAGGAAGAAGTTAAATTATCATTATTTGCAGATGACATGATACTCTACACAGAAGACCCCAAAAACTCCACTAAAAAACTGCTAGATTTAATAAGCAAATTCAGTAGTGTAGCTGGATACAAAGTCAATACTCAAAAGTCAATAGCCTTCCTGTACACAAATAACAAACTTACTGAAAGAGAAATTAGGGAAACAATACCTTTCACAATAACATCCAAAAAAATGAAATACCTAGGAATCAACCTCACGAAGGATGTAAAAGACCTCTATACTGAAAACTACAGTACTCTGAAAAAGGAGATTGAAGAGGATATCAGAAAATGGAAAGATATCCCTTGCTCCTGGATAGGAAGAACCAATATCGTGAAAATGGCCATACTTCCAAAATTGTTATACAGATTTAATGCAATTCCAATCAAAATTCCAACAGCATATCTCACAGAATTAGAGAAAACAATCCTAAAATTCATTTGGAATCAGAAGAGACCTAGAATAGCAAAGGCAATTCTGGGCAACAAAGGCAAGGCAGGGGGGCATCACAATCCCTGACTTGAAATTATACTATAAAGCTACTGTGATAAAAACAGTGTGGTACTGGCAAAAAAACAGACCTGAAGATCAATGGAACAGATTAGAAGATGCTGAAACAATCCCAGACATACTAAGCCACCTTATCTTTGACAAAGGTGCCAAACACATTCGCTGGAAGAAAGAGAGCCTCTTTAATAAATGGTGCTGGAAAAATTGGCTCTACACATGCTGAAGATTAAAACTAGACCCATATCTTTCACCATGCACTAACTAAATTCAAAATGGATCAGAGATCTAAATATTAAAACAGAAAACATTAAATCTGCTGGAAGGTAGGATAGGTAAAACCCTTGGAGACGTTGGTGTAGGCAAAGACTTTATGAATAAAAACTCAACCGCACGGGAACTATCCCAAAGAATCAATAACTGGGATCTCGTCTTATTAAAAAGCTTTTGCACAGCAAGAGAAACCACCAACAAAGTGAAGAGACAACCCACAATGTGGGAAAAAATGTTTGCCAGCTGTTCCTCAGACAAAGGATTACTATCGAGAACATATAAAGAACTCAAAAAAATCAGACCTCCCAAATTTAAAGACCCACTCCAAAAAATGGGCATCTGAGATGAATACACATTTCTCAGATGAAGAAATAACTAATGGCAAATAAATATACAAAAAAATGTGCAACATCACTAGTCATTCGAGAGATGCAAATTAAAACAACACTGAGATACCATCTCACCCCAGAAAGAATGGCTACTATTAAGAAATCAACTAATAACAATGCTGGAGGGGCTGTGGGGAAAAAGGAACCCTTCTTCACTGTGGTGGGAGTGTCGACTGGTACAGCCACTGTGGAAGTCAGTGTGGAGATTCCTCAGAAAACTAGGGTTGGAGGTCCCTTTGACCCAGCTATTCCCCTTCTGGGCATCTTCCCAGAAGAATTAAAAACATCGTACCACAGCGATATATGTGCACCCATGTTTATAGCAGCACAATTTGTAATAGCCAGATCTTGGAAACAACCCAAATGCCATCAACTGAGGAATGGATAAGAAAGATGTGGTATTTTTATACAATGGAGTACTATTCAGCCATAAAGAAGGATAAACTGGAGACTTTTATAGGTTAATGGATGCAACTCAAGAAAATACTCATAAGTGAAATAAACCAGAAGCACATGTGAAAGCATCGTATTATCTCTCTAGTATGAGAAACTGAAAGAGTAAATAAGATCCAAAATGTACAATAGACATGGTGAATCAAAAAGAAACTGGTCAAAAGGAAAGAGAGACTGGAATAGGGAAAAGAAAGAAGGGAAAGGGAAAAAAAATTGTATATATATATATATAAGATGGTTAAGATAGATACACTACCATTTTTACTTAGTTCATTGAAGAGTAAGGTTTGTGCCAATAATGTTTGGACAATTGAATGCTAATGTCTGGTGTCCTGAATAACTAACATAAAGATAGTAATACGTAATGTATTAACCATTGTTACCCTCCTATTATGTTGGTTTGAAAATTTGTTCTTCTTTTGATTTGTTTTGTTTTTTCTTCTCTTTAAAAAAAAAAAAAAAACTGGCATGAGAAAAAAACCTTAAATAGTTTAATTATACCTCATTCTCATTAGCCCAATTAATTTATTATAATACTTTTTGTTTGTTTTTTGTTTTTTGAGACAGGGTCTCACTGTGTAGTTTTAGGCTGGCCTTGAACTCAGTCACTATATAGCCCAGGCTGGCCTTGAACCCACAGCGATCCTCCTGCCTCAGCCCCCCAAATGCTGGGATTACAGATGTGCACCACCATGCCTGGCCATTTAATTTTTAAGCATGGAGAGGGCAAAAAGATGTTTAAGTTTCTTTTCCTATCACTTAAAAAACAGAAGCAAAATGAAACAAAACACACGAAAAAATAGAAGCAATAGTGGATCACATGCTAGATTGAGGAGGAGGGAAATATTCCAGGAATCCCATACCAGTTAAGAGAAAAGGAGTCATATGAACTCCACACTAAAGGAGAAGAGCCATACGTTTACCTCACGTGCACAGAGGAAGAAGATTGTCAAGAGTTGTGAGTGGGGCCAGTGAGATAGCTCAGCAGCATAAGCGCCTGCCTGGCAAGCATGAGGCCCTGAGTTCAACTCCCGGTACCCACATACGAAAAAAAGGGCCAGTGATATCGCTCAGTGGCATGGGCGCCTGCTGGCACGCAAGGTCCTGAGTTCAACCCCCAGTACCCAAAAAAAAAAAAAAAAAAAGAGAGTTCTGAGTGGCCTAGGGTGGATCCCATCCTATCCTGCTCTTTTTTTATTGTTTTGTTTTTGAGACAGGGTCTCACTTTGTAGTGCAGGCTGGCCTCGAACTCAATCAATCCTTCAGCCTCAGCCTCCCTGCTACTTGGATTACAGGCACGCGCCAACACACCCAGCTGGATCCCATCCTAGACAGGAGTGGTCCTGATGTTTATGCCAGGAGAGACGGGATGGTGGGCCATATGGATCACCCACTGGTTTTCAAGTACTCCAAAACAGGAACGAAGTCAAAAGACATGGAAAGAGGTTTATCCTCCATTCCAGGGGACCTTGAGAACACCTCAGAAAAGGCAATCAGCAAGACTGCCAAAGAAATTAAGCAAGTGAACGTTTACCATAAAGCCCCTATCAGTTAAGTGAGCAGAGATGAATCTTATTTCCACATACTGTCAGCTCTGAGCCTGCAGGTGCTAAGCTCTGAGATGTGGTGTCACTCAGCCTGCTGCTCACCTGCACACTATGACAGAGAGCTCTGTCCTTCCTGTCAGCTTTGGAAGAAGCAGCCTGCATTCACTTGCTCTGGTGGGGACTTAACACTTCTTCAGAGAACCAAGACAGTGGCTTCCAATAGGAAGCCTGGATGTAGCTATTGGGCAGGTGTGGGGCTGGCTAGAGAGAGGGGCCCAAAGGTATCAGGTGGGTGTGGGAATAAGCAGGAGAGCTGGATAGCAGCTGGGTCTGTTAGGAAGGTAAAGAGAATGGGATCGTTCAGGAAACTGAGAATTAAATGAAGAATAAACAAACATTCTGCCAAGTGTAATTGACAGCCTGTTTGTCTCTCTCAAAAGGGAAAAATTAAAATTTCACTACAATATACTTTCTCCTCAGGAAAAGAAATATTGAGGAGTCCTGGTTTTCCAATATTAAAGACAGCCTCAGTATTAGCTTTATTAATGAGTTAGTGCCAAAGATAAGCGGACATTTTTCTCAACAACCTTATCAGTATCTATTATTTAATAAAACCCACTGTTTGCTAGAGGAGATGGATGTTTATCCTAAGACTTACAAATGGTACGTGAGCACCCTATTTCTTTCTGCAAATAATTCATTGATACTTCTGAGACCAAAATGAAAGCCCCAAATGACTAAATGTCAACAACTAAGTCACAGAGCTTTTATTCAACAGAAACCCTCACAAGGGAAAGCCTGAAAGAGAGGCTGTGGAGACAAATTCAAAACTCTTTTTTTTAAGTAATGAGAATTAACCACAGGGCTTTTGCACTGAGCTACACCTCCAGCTCTTTTTAGTTTTTTTTTTTTGTTGTTGTTGTTGTTGTTGTTTTTTGTGGGTACCGGGGGGACGACCTCAGGACCTCGCGCGCCAACAGGCACCCGTGCCACTGAGCGATATCACCGGCCCCTTTTTCGTATGTGGGTTCCGGGAGTCGAACTCCGGCCTTCGCGCTTGCAAGGCAGGCGCTTACGCCACTGAGCCATCTCACCGGCCCTCTTTTTAGTTTTTATTTTTTTTTTTTTTTATTTTTTTTTTTTGGTGGGTACCGGGGGGTCGACCTCAGGACCTCGCGCGCCAGCAGGCGCCCGTGCCACTGAGCGATATCACCGGTCCCTTTTTCGTATGTGGGTTCCGGGAGTCGAACTCGGGCCTTCGCACTTGCCGGGCAGGCGCTTAAGCCGCTGAGCCATCTCACCGGCCCTAGTTTTTATTTTGAGACAGTCTTGCTAAGTCACTTAGTTACCCAGGCCGGACCTGAACTTGCAATCCTTTTGCCTCAGCTTCCCAGACTGTTGGGATTTTAAATGTGTACTACCATGTCAAAACTAATTTTTAAAATTCATCTAAGACCGTATGTCTATTACTCCAAGGAGGAGACAGAAGCCCCTGAGTACAGAAACCAATAAATCTCTAACTGATTATAGAAATTATAGAAAGGAGATCCTAAAGATACTGCTGAAGTCAGGCATGGTGGTGCACGCCTGTAATCCCACCACTCTGGGAGGCTGAGGCAAGAGGATCATAAGCTCGAGCTTAGCCTGGGTAATTTATTGAGATCTTGTTTCAAAATAAAAAAGGGCTGGTGATGCAGCTCACTGTGAGAGCCCTGGGTTCAATCCCCAGTACCAGAGGGGCAGGGGGGTGGTACGACACTGCTGGGAGACAGACCAGCCAAATAAAGAAATGCCACAGACTGGGTTTCAGATGGAATGATGCTGAAGGTCTCATCCCCTAACCTGCATGGGCACTGATCTCCACGTCTAGAACAGGAGCAACCAAAAGGCTGGGGTAGAACATGATTGGCAGCTGTGCTGCTCCCATATCTCTTTGTTGCAGGGCTTGCAGTTAGTTCCTTCCATTCAAAAGCAATGGGAGAGGAAGGAGGGGAAACTAGAGGACTACTCAGAACCAGCAGTGCTGCCCAGGAGAGGACTTTATGGGAGGATAAATTCGGGCCTGATTCTTTTTTTTTTGTGGGTACCAGGGGTCGACCTCAGGACCTCGTGCGCCAGCAGGCGCCTGTGCTGCTGAGCGACATCACCGGCCCTTTTTTCGTATGTGTTCCGGGAGTCGAACTCGGGCCCTCGCGCTTGCCAGGCAGGCGCTTATGCCACTGAGCCATCTCACCGGCCCCATCGGGCCTGATTCTTTGACAGCATCACCAGTAACAGCTAGTAAAGCAGGGGTGAGCGACAGCTCCAAACATTCATCAAAATAATGCAACAAGATGTAGGTCTTTAGGGGAGAATCTGAAATTCCAGCGTAACAAAATGAACCCCATGTAGAGGGTGAGGGGGCAGCCTCTGGAAGATTGTATGGGAGGCTGGATGTAATTGTTTTATGTTCACCAAGAGGTTATTAGCTGCATTCTCCCCAATATTCCAGAAAGAGTGATAAGCTTTTCTCTCACCTGAAAAAGTGATGCTACAAAAGAAGAAATTTAAAGTGATTATAGAACACTGTGTATCCTATAAAGGCCTTTTTATTTACATATTTATTTATTTATTTGAAGCACTGGGGATTGAACCCAGGGCCTTCACACTGAGCTACATTCCTTGCCCCTTTTTTATTTTTTTTGAGACAGGGTCTTGCTAAGTTGCTGAATAGCCCAGAGTGGGCTTGAATTTGTGATCCTCCTGCCTCAGCCTACCAGAGTGCTGGGATTACAGATGTGTACCACCATGTTCAGTTTAAAAACCATTTTAGAAAGACAGACTTTTGTATTTTCTTCTCCTCCCTTATTATGCAAAATGACTTCCTTCTCATATGGTCAAGGAATAATCTGTACCCAGAAGAATGTTGTTTGCTATCTGCAGTGAAGGGTTTGCCAGCAGCACCTGACTCCTGATAATTCAGTTTGTTTGAGAAACATTTAAATACCTGCCATGGGCAGGCACTATGCTAGGCAGTGGAGGAGATGAATAAAATATGATCCCAGGTAGCAAAGAGCATACAGATTAGAGGAAGAGACACACACTACAGACATAGTTGCATCATGATGTGGTAAGGACTAAGACAAAGAATAAACAAAGGCCACCATGGAGATAACAGATAAGAGGTACTTGGCCCAACCTGGGGACTTAAGGAAGCCACTCTGAGGAAGATGGTGCTTGAGTAGTCTGAAATATCAATCACTTTAATCACAGTACTGTAATTATATGGCACATTTTCTTATAGGAATGAAGACTAATAGCCACCTTTTATCAATTACACAAAAGAAGGCTTACTAGTTAAATGAAGTCCATGAATTCAATAAACAGCCACATTTTTCCAGTTAAGTTATACTTCTTTCCTAAAGTCTCATCTTGAGTCTTCTCTGGCTAAATGGAGCAGGACAACCTTTGTGAAAGCCACAAGACTTTGCTGTTGGGTCCTATTTGCTCAGTGCAGCAGCTGGACAGCCCGGGCCAGGCTGTGCAGCTCCTCTCTGCTAGACTCAAGGTACACCTGAAGCAGCCGCCTCAGCTGAAAGAGGCCTTTCTACCTCCGAGGGAAGGGAGGGGCCTCAGCTGTGCTGGGCCGCACACGCCCACCCGCACTCTGCAGTGCCCGTTTCCAGCTGGTCATGCAGCTGCCTCGCTGACAACCACACTCAAGTCTCTGATCACCCCAAACCACACTGCAGACTAAATGGCTCTGCTTTGCAGCTGCTTGCTGGTTTAAGTTTCTGTGGTCTCTTCTGGCTTATAAAATAATAATATACATTTGGGAATGTTCTCAGTGAGAAACACAAAAGAGAATCTTTAACCCCAAAGACAGCCTAGACACCTCCATCAGTGGCACATGAAACACCATCAGCACGTAGGGTCCTTCAGCATGGTCCCAAGCTTACATAAATGACAACAACCCACCACTCAGCCAACTAGAGGGATTTTTAAGGCATTCTTATAATCGCTTATAATTCAGTAAATCTACAGAGATAAAAATAGCATTAATTGCCTTGACTTGTTTATTTAAAAAAAGAAAGAAAAGCAATGCATAATGCTATCAGTAATTCACTTCAAAGTGGCTTTAGTTGTCTCAGAGCCCCATTTTGGAGAATTAAAACCTTTCCGGCTACCCTGTTGTTATACTGTAGGGAATTGGCAATCAATAAACCACCAACTGTGTTGGGATAAACAATTTGGTTTCTCATGGAGAAAGGGGAGAAAGGATAACAATTCCAAAGCATACTTCCTGATTATACTAGGTTAATCCAGGAGTTGTGAGGACTGTACTTTCTATTGTCTATTTAACATCTGAAGGACCAGATTTATGATGTGGCTCAGCAGACACATTTGGGTAGTACAAATGGTGGGGAGGTGTACAAGCACTCCTTACACCTCTCAATATCCACATTCCTAGCTTAGGATGTCAGGTCAGGCAATGGTTCTGGAAGACAATGATGGCAATATAAAGATCTTAGAAGATGAAGCAATTCATTCCAGCTATCCACTCATACTCAACATTTACGGTACTATACTGCACTATGCTGGGGGCAGAGATTACAGAAGTAAGACAAAACAAAACACAGCCCCTGTCCTTAGGAGGTTAACATTTGTGATAGACATGTAAACAAATGTCCCACAATGTGATAAATGCCATAACAGAGAAGCATGCAAAGTCCTGTGGCAATGCAGGTGTGAATCATTCTGCCTCAAAGAATCCAGAAGTTTTCAAGGAAGGTTATCTCTGAGCTAAACTTTCAAACATACATAGCAAAATTCTAGAAGGGGAAGGCATTCTAGGAAAAAGCACCTGCCCAGAGGTATGAAATTTGAGACTCTGTGGCCAAGTCTAATTTATATCCGATGTTTGGATCACCGGGTGTAACACTCATCAGTGGGTTAGTCCACTGATGAATTTATAGCTGGGTATGATGCTGTGAGGTAAAGCCTGGTGAGAGGAGGTGAGTCACTGGGGGGCGTGGCCTGGAGGGTATATATCCCTCCTCTTCCCTTGATCCCTTGCTGCTTCCTGCTACCATGCCATGACTTTCTCCTCTGCCATGCCCCTCTGCCTTGGGAGCCAGCCGATTATGGTCCGAAACCTCTACAAATTGTGAGCTGAAATAAACTTCTCTAATTTGTGGGTGTTGGGTACTGTGTCCCAGCAATGAGAAAAGAAAGACAGACAGCAAGCTAAAATGGTAGGCTGGGATCAAGGTGTCACATGAAAAAAGTTTGGACATTATCTTGTCCCTAATAGTGATAGAAAATGGTATAAGATTTAAAATCTGTGGTTTTCCTAATAGACTATTTCAGATGTACAAAATCATACAGAAAAGAATATACTGAAGCTGGGCATGGTGGCACATGCCTGAGATCCCAGCACTTGGGAGACTGAAGCAGAGGATTGCCATGAGTTCGAGGCCAGCCTGGACTACATAGTGAGTTCAAGGCCAGCCTGCATTACAGAGCAAGACCCTGTCTCAGAAAAAAACAAATAACAACAAAACAAAACAGAATATATTGAGCTGGGTGTGGTGGTGCATACCTATAATCCCAGCACACAGGAGGCTGAGGCAGGAATACTGCCATGAGTTCAAGGCCAGCCTGGGTTACATAGTGAGTCCAAGGCACCAAAACAACAACAACAAAACAAAACAAAACAAAACAAAACAAAAACCAACCCCAAAATGCTGGTACCTATCACCCAACTGAAGGAATCATTACAACCATCTTTCAAACCATGCATGTGTACACTCCCCCACACTTTTTCTTTCTGTACTGGGGATTGAACCCAGAGCCTTCACACTGAGCTACATCCCCAGCCCTTTTTTTTGTTTTGTTTTGAGGCAGGGTCTCACTAAGGTGTCCAAGCTGGGCTTGAACTGGTGATCCTCCTGCCTCAGCCTCCCAGAGTGCTGGAACTATAGGTATGTATCACCATGCCTGGCTCATGTATCCCTTTTTGATTACATAGTTATCCTCATTTACCAAAGATAAAACACTCTACTAAATTTGGTGTTTATTATTCTTATACACAGCTTTATTTTTATTAAATATAAATGTGTCTCTAAATAAGATACCCATCAAATTTTTTTTTTTTTTTTTTTGTGGGTACCGGGGGGTCGACCTCAGGACCTCGCGCACCAGCAGGCGCCCGTGCCGCTGAGCGATATCACCGGCCCCTTTTTCGTATGTGGGATCCGGGAGTCGAACTCGGGCCCTCGCGCTTGCAAGGCAGGCGCTTATGCCGCTGAGCCATCTCACCGGCCCTCAATTTTTGAGTTTTTAGACTTTATGTATAGATTATCTTACATTCTGCATCTTGCTTTTTTATTCAATATCATATTTGAGATTCATATAGCTCTAGTTCATTTATTAGCATCATATAATACTCCATTGTATAAACATACAATCCGTTCTGTTGACAGAATAGTGCAATAAATGTTATTTATATATCCTTGTTTTGGAAAGTTTCTCAAGAAAATATACCTAGAAATGAAATTACTGGGTCATAAGGTTTGGGCAACTTTAAATTTACCAAATACTGCCCAACTCTCCTTAAAGTGAGGCTGCCGACTTATATTCCACTAGCACTGTAAAGACATGCATTTCTGAAACCCAATTATAGTGGCTGCTATAAGGGGGAAAAGTCTGAAGGCAGAAAGAACGATCAGGAAGCTGGATGTGATGGTGCACACCTACAGTCCTAGTGCTCTGGAAGGCTGAGGCAGGACGATCCAAGTTTCTGCCCAGCCTGGCCAATTTAGTGAGATCCCGTCTTAACAAATTTAGAAAGGCCTGGGTATTTGGCTTAGTGTACAGACCCGGTACAGTCCTGAGCACAGCAGCAAGAAAAAAAAAAGGGAAGGGGGAGGGAGGGGGAAAGAAAGGAAGACAACAATTACAAGACTCTTATAATATGAAAGATTATGAGGCCTTGAACTAAAATAATGGCTGTAGAAATGGAAAATTTTACTTGGGGGAATATTTACAAAGTAGACCTGAAAAAAACCTATGGATGGTATGGATGATGGAGAAAGAAGAATCCAAAGAAACACTGAGATTTCTACTTTAGCAACTGAACCGATAACAGCACCATTAACTGACATAGTGAATTCTGGAGAAAAACGTTTTTCTTCCTCTACCCCTCTTTTTCTTCCTTGAGACAGGGTTGGCCTTGAACCTGCTATGTAGCCAAAGCTGGCAATCTGCCTACTTCAGCCCCCAAGTGCTGGCCACGATGGCCGCAAGGAAAACTTTCTTAAATAGTGGGGGGAGGGGAAAAGGGCAATAATATCTTTTATTCAAAATGACAACTCTGGGGTATTGTGGAATTTTAGGTAGTACATGAAATTCAAGAGGCAAGATCATGCTGATAATAAAAGTGGCTTCTTTACCCAGGGAGCTACAAACAATCAGAAATAAAGACTCAAAACAGTTATGGGCAAAATAAAAAAGAACAGTATATTCTACCAGTTAACACTAGTTTCTCTATTTTTTGTCAGGAAAAAAAAATACTTACATGCCTCATGACACAGATACTGCCAACCCCCCCCCGAACTAATTCTGTATCTGACTTTCCGCCTGTCTAGACTAACACCTCCAGCTTAAGATGGAACAAGCAAGGATGAAAGAAGACAGTTTCATAATGCTAGAGACCTCAGAGAGCTATGAAGCTGTGTTTTAAATGTCTTCCAAAGAGAAGATCTGACATCCAGTTCGACAAAGGAAATAAGACTTGGTTCCTCTAAGTGTATCCTACTCAGATACACTTAAATATTTCTATAGTATGCTGTATTTTGAACTGCTTGCTCTTCTAGATTTATGGATAGGTGCTTTTTAAGTAAAAAGGAAGTACTTACTGAAAAGTTATGGGAAATATTTGTTTTGTTTTGAGATAAGGCTTGCTATGTTGTCCAGGCTGGCCTTGAACTCCTACAGGTGTAACACCATGCCCAGCTATGGTAAATACTTCTCCATTCTCTTCCTAATTTAACAAAGAAAAGGAAGCCTAGGAACTGAAGCAATATTTTTGATCTTGCCATTTCATCCTAATGGTATACAGAAATAACTGGGAATCTATTATGCCACCAGTGTCAGACCTGTTTTTCAACAGTAACTGACCTTGGAAAGTGCAAGGATAAAAACCCAGAATTAAGCCAGGCATAGTGATGTATATCTGTAATCCCAGCACTCTGGGTGGCTAAGGCAGAAGGATCACAAATTCAAGTCAGCCTGGGCAATTCAGCAAGACCCTGTCACAAAAGGCAGTTGGGGGCTGGGGTTATAACTCACTGCCAAGGTCCTGAGTTCAATCCCAATACCACAAAAACAAAAAACAAAGTGAAACAAAAAGCTCCACATAATTTTATTCTAATAAAACAATGTGTTGAGCCAGACATGTTGGTGCACACCTAAAATCCAAGCACTCCAATAGGCTGAGGCAGGAGGATTGCAAATTTGAGCCCAGCCAGGGCAACTTAGCCAGACCCTGTCTCAAAATAAAATATTAAAGGTTCTGGGGATGTCAGTCAGTATGAAAGCCCTAGGTTGAATCTCCAGCACCACACACAAAAATAAATAAAAAATAAAATGTATTGGTTTCTTCATTTTTTAGAAAGAAATAGTGGCTGGAGAAATCAGGCTAAAGCAGTCTCATATGCTACACTTTAAATATGAAAATGATTAAGGAGTTAAATATCCCCTACCCTGCTGAACAAAGTAATGATTTTTTTGCTAGCCCATTATGTCCAGTCTTCTTCCAGTCTTGCTCGGTAGCCACTAGCCAGCCACATGTAGCTACTGAGCTGGGCACTGAACCCAGGGCCTTGTACATGTGAGGCAAGCCCTATACCACTGAGCTACACCCTCAGCCCCAATTAATTCAAATTTCAAAAAACTGAAGCAGTATACTGTTTCATTAAATATAATTTTATTGTTTTAGTAGGACTACACTATAACAACTGTAGTGCATGAGATATTACTGCTATATGACAGTACATGTGTCAGGCAATTGTGTATTTCTAGTACTCCACATAAACTCGCCGCCAATCTAGTTAAAATCAATGGATTGATTCAGTCCAATGACTTTCTACATGTGGATTTAACAAGGTCACGCATTTAATATGTTACATAGCAGCATACATTACAGTAGGCTTTCTCAACCTCAGCACCACCGACATTTGGCTGGGTAATTTGTTGGGGCTGGTCTGGGCACTGTAGACTACTTAGCAGCATTGTTGGCCCCACCTACTCAATGCATATCCTCCACCCCCCAAGCTGTGTCAATCAACACATGTCGAATGTCCACTGGAGGCCAAAACCACACCAGCTGATAACCATTGAGCTACAAGTGATGCTTACACAATTCAAAATTGGTAACTAAACTAAAACACTTACTATTGTTTTAATCATAATTAAATTTTATTTCTAGTTTAACAAAGTACAGAATAACCTTGCTAGCCAGTTATTTATATTGAAATTGAAGCTTTTCATAATATTAATCATAATACATTTTTCTTTGTAACTCAATATGCAGGAGATTTAATTGCCATTGACAGTATGATGTCAACTAGCTACTGCAAAAATTACCAGAAATTTTTGAAAAATGCATTGTTGATATTGATAAATATAGAGTTGCTTTACAATTTATGTCATCTCTCTCTCAATTCGATGTTGACAGAAGAATCAGTGAATCTACTTAACTTGGAAAGATGTGGCTTTGAAATAAATATGCTCTTTGAAGTCAAATGAATTATAAAAAATACATAAATCAGTTTTATCAGTGTAGATGCAAATCATAAAGGGAAATGTTTTTAGGTATTCAATGCAGTTTACTGGAAATCTTTTAAGTATGTTTGGAATAACTTGGGTATATTATTCTTTTTCAATTGTTAATTTTTATGAAACCTAAATACAAATCAAATATTTCTAATAAAAAAATTATCATCTGAATTGAGATGTACCGTAAGTATAAAATACTCACTTGACTTCAAAGATTTGATGCAAAAAAGAAATGTAAATATCTCATTAGTAATGTTTTGTATTGGTTATATGTTAGAATGATAATATTTAGGGTGTTTTGGATTAAATAACATTAAAACTGATTTCATCTATTCAAAAATGAAGTTATATGTGACTTAAAATTTATCTCTATTGGACAATGCTATCTAGATATTGTTGCAAATGTTTCCCCTCCTACTGGTCCATCTGCCTTGCTATAGCCTAAATTTCAATGTTGGAAATCATTACAATGATGGAGCCCTGAGTAAGTTAAAAATACCAGAGGATGGGCCGGTGAGATGGCTCAGCAGCGTAAGCACCTGCCTGGCAAGCGCAAGGGCCTGAGTTCGACTCCCGGAACCCACATACGAGAAAAGGGCCGGTGATATTGCTCAGTGGCACGGGCGTCTGCTGGTGCACGAGGTCCTGAGGTCAACCCCTGGTACCCACAAAAAAAAAAAAAAAAAAAAAAAAGTGCCAGAGGTTGAATTTTTCTGCAAAATACCTAGTCCTTGGTGAATAAATACTACATCTGCCTGCTTCTAACACTAGGAGGCAAGAGTTAAAATCAAACTAACCCTCATCCCTAGAAATTACTACCAAGAGAACAAGCTTCTCTTCTATTTCTAACATCCACTGTTTGATAATCTAGCCATTTCAAATGCAGTCTTCTACCATAAAACAGAATAAATGGGGCCAGGAGTATAGCTTGGCGGCACAGTGCCTGCCTGGCAAGCACAAGGTCCTGAGTTTGATACCTGGTACAAACAAACAAACAAACAAAAACCAGAATAAATGTTAAACTCAACATTCAGATTGTCTTCACCATCTATACTCTGAACTCCTGAAACAAGAGCCTAAAATCTTAAGGTTAAATACGAAAGGAATAAGCCAGGCATGGTGGCGCATGCCTGTAATCCCAGAACTCAGGAGGCTGAGGTAGGCGGATTGTCTTGAGTTAGAGGCCAGCCTGGACTACATAATGAGTTCAAGGCCAACCTGAACTGCATAGCAAGACCCTGTCTCAAAAAAACAAAACAAAACAAAAAATAAAAAGAAGTGATTTTCCTTACCATTCAGTCAAGACAAGATCATGCCTAAATACATTTCTACAAACAAACAATACAGTGATTCTTTTTGGGGGTATATAATGAATGAGCATCTGATCAAAGTTATAGATCCAGTCCTCAGATAATGAGGGTATACAGAGTTTTGGGTATAATTTCAGATAATTTATAGATACTCTGTAGGCTATAGGCACAAGTTTACAGTTCTTTGCTATTAAAAACAGGGCTGGGAGACAGGCATGGTGGTACGTAACTAATCCCAGTGCTCAGAGAGGCCAAGACAGGAGAATCACAAGTTGAAGCCCAGTCCAGGCAACTTAGAGAAAGTCTGTCTCAAAAAATAAAAGAAGGAGCTGGGGATGTTGCTCAGTGAGAAGCTCTGCTTCAATCCCCAGTAAGGCAGTGGCGGGGGTGGGTGTTCAGTGGTAGAGTGCATGACTAGCATGTGTGAGGTCCTATGTTGGGTGGAAGGAAAGGAAATGGAAAAGTAAAGGAGAAAGGTAGAAAAAGAACCCTTTCCAGTAAAAAGAACCAGGGATCCATGAAAAAATGGTTAATTCCAGGTCTGGAGCAAGAAATGCAGAAAAAAATCCTGGGACATCCTATGCTAGAAAGTAAGAAGGCAACAAAGATGACCATGTCATCAAAATGACATAGAATCCAGCATGAACATTCACTCACAAATGTCCAAAGAGGACAATCTGAATGCCAATTGTTACAAATATGTAAGTACTACAAGTTCATAATGATACTAAAATACATAAAATGATACTAAAATCAACTAAACAAAATTTCTGATTGGTTATTACTAGAGCATATATACTTGCAAAAGCAATTGATTTCTGTACACCAAACTTGTAACCCACAACCTTCTCAAATGCATAGCTTTTTTATATAAAGCCCATCAGGTTTTCTACATAACCATGTTATCTGAAAGTAAACAGTTTACATCTCTTTCTGAGCTACATATCTTTTACTTCTTTTTGTTGCCTGAGAACTTCTAGCATAGTGCTAAATAGAGGTGGCGGGACTGAACATTCATCTTGTCTCTGACCTTAGGGAAAAACATTAAGTCTCCGCCATAAGTATACCTTGTAGAGTTTCATACCTGCTCTTCATCAGATTGAAGAAGCTCACTTCCTGGCATCCTGAAAAAAAATTTTTTTTTAAATCAAGAATAGATGTTAGATTTTGCATTTCCCAGATGACTAGTAAACATAAATAAAACACACTTCCAGATGTACACATGATCTCTGGAGGATATCTCAGACAGAGGGGGTTAAAAACAAAAAGGAATTCTTGTGCTGGGAGTAAGCTCTTGGAAAGACAGCCAGAAGAAAGCATGCCCACCAGCCTCTAGTGGGTAAAATCCTCAGCAGACCTATTTGGTTTAGTGCTTAGAGTGGCCTCTGCCTTCCTGTATCTGTCATGACTGCAAGAAGGGAAGGAACACTTAGAAACTCTTCAGAAGCATGGGTGATGGGTGGTAAGCATTAGTCTGTTATTTCTTGGAGCTTTTCAAAGGAGCTATAGTGGGAAGACAGCTGTCCCAGTCACATTCTATCTTGGGTATAGCAGGATTACACCCTGGCCTTCAGCTGTTCCACCAATCTTAACTGCAATGGCATTTGACCCCATGAAATCTTGCCATGTGGTCTTATCAATGTAGATCAGATCCTAAGCACACAGGGTTAAGTATACAGGAAATACACAGTAAGTACTTAATAAGTAATTAAGACTTAGCCAAGATGGGCCTTCATTTTCCAGCTAGATGGGGTACTGTTATGTCTACTGTGAACAATCAAAAATTTGCACTATTAATCCCTTTTGGGCTGAAGGGACAAAGAGAGGATTAAGATATGATACAATGCTAACATAAGCTTTTATCTCATAGTGTTTTATTATTACCTTTTTTTTTTTTTTTTTGTGGGTACCGGGGGTTGACCTCAGGACCTCGCACGCCAGCAGGCATCTGTGCCGCTGAGCAATATCACCCGCCCTTTTCTCGTATGTGAGTTCCGGGAGTCGAACTTGGGCCCTCGCGCTTGCCAGGCAGGCACTTACGCCGCTGAGCCATCTCACCGGCCCCTATTATTACCTATTTTTACCCAGTCAAAAATTTTAAATGTCATAATTTCTTTCCCTACTAAAACATCATTTTTACAAGGCTAACTACAGCTTTTTAATTACTACTTGTTAGACCCTGTAAGCACTAGAGAACATGCTAACTCAGGATGAGAAAATAACATACCACTTGATGTATATGGCTATTTAAGAAAGTTCTATTTCTGATTAAATCAGTTTAGTTCAACCTTGAGCAAAATGATTAGAATCCTGCTCCAACTGCAGACTTATCTAGTGTATCTGCATTATATATCATACTAAAGGAGGAAAAAGGACAGATTCTTATAAATGAAGATACAAGTCAACATGTGGTTTTAACAGATGGGGTGCAGAGATATTTGCTTGGCACCCCACTCAGGGATTCAGCATCTTGCTAAATGTAATCCACCAGTCTGGGCCAGAGCAATGGCCATGCATCTACTCAGGCCAGTCAGCAGTTAGTACACTAACTTGTTGCCACAGGGCTATATTCAATATTATTGCTGCAAGCAATGCAGTAACACTACCATTATATCATTCCCCCACCCCAGGCTATTTTTAGGGATCAAGTAGAGGCAGTTTGGCACCTGGGGAGGTGCTTCAAATTGAACATGAGAACAAGCGCTACACACACATAGTTCAGATCACTGAAAACATGGAAAGGAAAGCAAGAGGCACAGTGGCTACCTATAATAGTTTAGTACCTGTGTTTCACTGGTGCCTGAGTCCTGAATTTCATTATGGATAATGCAATGGAATATATCTGTGCTGTTGCATTTATCAGTAGTTTGTTCCTTTTCATTGCTGAGTAGTATTTCAATATTATAGACATGCCACAGTTTATCCATTCCTCAGTTGGAGACAGTTTTCTTTCTCCAGTTTTGATAGTATATGAATAAAGCCACTATAAACACTTACTTAAGCTAAGTTTTCTTTTCACTTGGGTAAACACTTAAGAGTAGAGTGCTGGAAGATCTACTTTGGAAAATAATAGCCCGAGTCTACTCATGCTATTTCTATACAGCAGAAGTATATTTTCCCAAGGAAATAGCAGGGTTATTTTATATGATGCTTCTCTTCCTTGTCCATTTGTATCACATCTGTGCCTTCCGGAGGTAGGAAACATCTCCAGATCTATCATTTACAAACTTTGTTAACATATTTTGTTTACTTTTAGACCTAAATCATTAATAAAAATGCTAAATATACCTGATACAGTATCCCAGGAAACAATACTCTTTCCCAACCTTCCTACACTCTGCCATTGAGGTTTACATACATTTTACAGCTCATTTTGCATCAATAGTTTTTCCCTATTAATTAATTAATCAATTTTCAATTGAGTCAGTAAAACTTCAGTTTATCATTTCTAATAGCTACAGGAAAACCAATCAGAGCTTTCCCCAACTCATTATAAAATAATGTACTTTTTGGAAATCATGGATACAGCCAAAGACCAACAGAGAGTACACTCAGAAAATCTGAAGTGTCACTCCCTAACATCAGCTTAAAACCAATACTGGGCTTTCATACACCTAAAACAGGCTGTATCCTGCCCTAAAAAGTCTTTCAAAAAAAAGGCTGTATTAATTAAACTAGAGAAAAAGAAAAAAAAGTCAGCATAATTAATATACAAAGCAGCAGTATGGCCTAATTAATCACCATGAAGAGCAATCAAATAAAATAGCATGCATTTTTATGGAGCAATTTAATCTGGCAAGTAATTAATCACAGAAACACTAACCAAAACAAATGGATTTCCCTTTAAGGAAGTCACATTTATCATCTCTAATGTATCCCAAACTCTAATTTGTTATCCCAACTCAAAGTTCTCTAGGAGACAATGAATTGTCAGCCATAGTAGAACACTGATTTCTGACGAAAAAGAACACTGAGCTTTTCAAATTAAGTTATAGGCCCGGAGCACCCAAAGAGCTAAGGGTCTGGGGCTGAGGTCTGCGGCAATAGGCGTGGAGGTCTTAACCTCCAGAGTTCTAAATCTAGGTCAGTTCAGTGAAATCCATAAATAATTGCTAAATGACTCATGAAGTGAAAACACTTAGTATTAGGGTGACAATTATAGGTCACAGACATTACCGAAATCCCAAAGGGAGGCCCTCAGCAGAGGGAAATAGAGCTGTAATCTTCAGAACAAGCAAAAAGGGGGTGAGGGACAGATGAATGCAGTGACATTTAACTCAGAGAAATTCTTCCTTCCTCCCTGCTTCCCTTGAATTTTATTCACTTATTTATTTATTTATTTAGGTACCAGGAATTGAATGCAGGATCTTGCACTTGTCAGGCAGGCGCTGTGCTACTGAGCTGTATCCCCAGCCCTACCCTTGAATTTTAAACAATTACCCGTTTTCCCCCAGCCCAAAAGCCTTACTGGTTAGAGAACATTGGAAGGCTGATTTTCCTCCCAGTACTGGGGTTTGAATACAGGGCTTTGCATATACTTGGCAAGTAAGTACTCTACCACTGAGCTACATCCCCACCCCTTTTCATTTTATTTTGAGATGAAGGACTCTCTAAGTTGCCCACACCAGCCTCAAACTTGTCACCCTCTTTCTTCAGCTTTCTGGGTAGCAGAGATTAAAGGTGTGTGCCACTAGGCCTGGCCAGGCTATTTTTTCCTGAACAGTGCCATGCATTAGCTTTAGGTACAAGAAGCTATCTTCGTACCTCCTCCTTCCCAGCTTTCTCTCTATATGGCTATATATAAGACTAGATGGACTGCCTTTCTTCACCAAGGAAACTCATGGCACTTACAAGCCATTCCCCTGCCCCCGTACTGATCTTAAAGGGCTTTGCTTGTATTTTTAGCACAACCCCATAGACTGAGGGAGGCACTGGCTCTGGGACCAAAGGAGTTTTCTCTTTACTGACCTGCTCAACCTGCTGGAACCTATGAAACATTCAGTAAATTTTGTTTTGTGTTCACCCTTTTTCCTTCCTTTATAAAGAACCAGTAACTAGAGGATGATCTCTTCACTGCTAGTAAAGTATATAAAATTTCAACAAAATATAAACCTTTTTTTTTTTCCCCCCCCAGTGCTGAGGATTAAAGCTAGGGGTGCTGTACCATTGGGCTATATCCCCAGCCCTTTATTTAAAAATTTTTTTTAAATTTTTATTGGTACATAATAACATTCATCATAGGGAATTTGTACCTGTAGATGATACATCTTGCTTCTTTTTATCCCATTCCCCTCCCCTGCCTGTAGAGCAGGGGCTGGGACCCCAGATGGAGGACGCCCACCCTAGGCTCTGAGGAAGGCTCATGTGTGGGGTAGGGGCTGAGCCCAAGTTGGCCCACAGTTCCAGGGCACCATGGGGTGTGGATAAATTCCAGCTAGGAGGGTCAGGACTGGAGCTCAGTTCCCAGGAGGACCCAGCAAGTGTGAGGTGCTGTGCTGAAGGCACTGTGGGCCCTAGGTCCTCACCCACATGGCTGGTGGCTTCAGTATCCACACTCACTAGGCAAGCAGATCCTGCCTCACTTCAGGCAACTCAGGTAGATCGGGGCCCAAGGAGCGCAGAGGGGAGAGGGAAGGCCTTGTGTTGATGCTTCTGCCCAGCTGGCTTGTGGCTTGGGGACTTACATCACTCATGGAGAAATGAGCCAAGTGTCCTCAGGGACCAGCTGCTCCCACCACCCTTCCCAGCTCCCTGTGCAGAGTCCACCCTGCAGCTCCAGGTGCAGCCTGTGCTCCAGAGACCAGAGACTGGAGTGTCTGCAATGAACCCAGAACCTATGAGGGCTCTAGGAAGTCAGGGTGGCCTCCCTCTGTGCCCCCTTGACAGCTCAGCACCTCCACCCTGTGTTACCCATTGCCTGCTCTGGCCAAGCACACAGCCATCTAGATTGATGGAGACCCAGGTTCACCAATGTGGACCATCTTGCCCCCTTCCAGTGCATAGCCCCATGCAGCTACCACCCAGGTCCCTCCAGGCTGCCATCCCAGGAGGCACAGCAGCATACTCTAATCTATTAATCAACCAGTTATTTAACCTGCCAGATTACACGTGCACCCTCACTCTCTTGACACCCTACCTCTAATGGATGGTGTGATGAATGAGGTTTTCTGTCTTGATTGCTTTGTGGGGAGGAGCTGGGAGGTGGAGTGCTACTTTGGTTCTTTCTTTCCCCCTCTATCCTGTCATGATGTTTTAGGATCACTTCCCCTACTCTCACCTACACAATTCCCAAACTCTCCATGCCACACAGCTTTTGGGTGAGATTACCATGATTTTGAGCTTATTAGGCTGCAGAATACACAGGTTTTACATCTTAGTATTTTAAAAATGGTTTTAAGAAGTGATCCCAGGGCCGGTGAGATGGCTCAGCGGCTTAAGCGCCTGCCGGCAAGCGCGAGAGCCCGAGTTCGACTCCCGGAACCCACATACGAAAAAGGGGCCGGTGATATCGCTCAGCGGCATGGGCGCCTGCTGGCGCGCGAGGTCCTGAGGTCGACCCCCCGGTACCCACAAAAAAAAAAAAAAAAAAAAAAGAAGTGATCCCAGTGAAGTTCAGCGTCAGGTAGCTGGGAGAGGTGGCAACAACACGGGTCAGAGTAGTCCATGTGAGTTCCTGCGGCCAGTTAAACCCTCAGTGGGCACTGCTGAGAGCATGAGTTAAAACCTAACTAGGATAGAGACTATTTAATCATTTAGCTAAAAATGGCATTTTTTACATGTAGTGAATCAGTGAAGAAAATACAAGAGGAAAAGCACATGTCTGTTTGCAGAAACTGTGAAGGCCTTTCTTGCATTGACTGAGATCAAGATTTCTGGGGTGATGACTATAAAAACCACACGAAGTGCATAAGTGAAGACCAGAAGTACAGTGGCAAGGGCTACGAAGGTAAAACCCACAAAGGTGACGTGAATTCAGAAAATTAATGAATTAATAAAGAAACCTAATGTCAGCCCCAAAGTGGGAGAACTTTTAGAGCAAATTAGTGCTTTTGACAGTTAGTGCCCTGGAATAAAAGTGAAATTTCAGAACTGGATGAAGAACAGCTTAAAAGTCTACAATGAATCCATTCTGGAGCAGGTGTGGAACATCTATTCTGAAGCTACTGAAATGGTCATATGGTTTTTGTCCTTGGCTCTGTTAATATGGTATATTACATTTATTGATTTGCATATGTCGAACCACCCGTGCATCCCTGTGATGAATCCTACTTGGTCATGGTGTACAATCTTCTTGATGACTTGCTGCATTCTGTTTTCATCTTATTGAGGATTTTTTTTGTCTATGTTCATTAGGGAGATTGGCCTGAGTTCCCTTTTCTGGTTGGATCCTTCTCTGGTTTTGGTATCAAGGTAATGCATGCTTCCAGGAATGACTTTGGGAGTGCTGTTTCCCTTTAAATTTCATTAAAGAGTTTGAAAAGTAGTGGCATTATGTCTTACCTACATTTTGTGTAGAATTCAGCAGTTAATCCATCAGGACCTGGACTTTTTTTTGGGGGGGGGTAGGGTTTTTTTTTCAATTAGATTTCATTGGTACATTTTAGATATACATGATGATCACATTCATCATAGAGAATTTGTACCTGTACATGATATAACTTCTTTTTCCATAGGTTTTTAATTACATCTTCAATTTCATTGACTGATTATTGGTTCATTTAGAATTTTTATACCCTTGATTCAGCTTTGGTAATTCCTATGTATCTAGGAATCTGCCCATTCTTCTGTGTTTTCCATCTTATTAGAATACAGGTTCTCAAGGTAGGTATTGATGTTCTTCTGGATTTTTGCAGGATCTGTTGTGATTTCACCCTTTTCATTCCTAATTGCATGGATCTGAGTCTTTTCTTTCCTTTTCTTCATAAGGTTGAGTAAGTGTTTGTCAAATTTATTTAATCTTTCAAAGAACCAACTCGATTCACTGATTCTTTGTATTGTTTTCTTAGTCTCCATTGCATTAATTTCTGCTCTGATCTTTATAATTTCTTCTCTCATATGAACTTTCGGCTTGACTTGCTCTTATTTTTCTAAAACCTTGAGGTTCAACATTAAGCTTTCTATTTGAGCTTGCTGTTTTCCTGATACAAGAATTCACTGCTATAAATTTCCCTTGTAGGACTGCTTTCATTGAGTCCCATAAGTTCCGGTATGTTGTATTGGCATTATCATTTAATTGTAGAAACTGTCTAATTTCTTCTTTTATTTCATCTGTGACTCATTGGCTGTTCTGGAGGGTGTTATAAATTTCCATGTGTTTATGAAGTTCTTGTGGTTTCTTTTGCCATTTATTTCCAATTTCATTGCACTATGGTCTGATAATATGCATGGGATAATTTCAATTCCTTTGCACTTACTTAAGCATGTTCTATGACCTAGTATGTGGTCTATTTTGAAAAATGTCCCATGCGCAGTTGAGAAGAATGTGTATTCTGATTTTGTGGGGTGGAACACTCTGTAGACATCTACTAAGTTCATTTGTTCAAAAGTTTGGTTCGGTTCTGATATTTCTTTGTTGATTTTTTTGTCTAGTTGATCTCTTTGTGACAGTGGGGTATTGAGGACCCCCATTACAATTATATTAGTGCTTACTTAATTTTTCATGTCCATTAATATTTGTTTCATATAGTTGGGTGCACTGGTATTTGGTGCATATATATTTATGATTGTTATCTCTTCCTCTTGGATTGTTCCCTTTACAAGGATGTAGTGACCTTCTTTGTCTTTCTTAATCAGTCTTGGCTTGAAATCCATTTTGTCTGCAAATAGAATAGCTACCCCTGCTTTTTTTCAGGTTCCTGTCACATGGAATATTGTTTTCCATTCTTTCACTTTCAGTCTATGAATTTCTTTTTGAATTAAATGTGTTTCTTGTATGCAGCATATTGTCGGATCTTGCTTCTTGATCCATTCTGCCAGACTGTTTCTTTTGATTGATGAATTGAGACCATTTATGTTGATGGTAATAACTGATATGTATTAACTTATCCTTGTCATGTTATTTTCCCGTTGTTGGCTCACTTCTCCCTCCCCCCCCCAATTACTTGGCTTGCGTGGTTGATTCATTCTGTTGGGGTTCATGGAGTTGTAGTCCTTG
Source organism: Erethizon dorsatum (assembly GCA_028451465.1). Classification (NCBI taxonomy): domain Eukaryota; kingdom Metazoa; phylum Chordata; class Mammalia; order Rodentia; family Erethizontidae; genus Erethizon; species Erethizon dorsatum. Next base: position 86,864,752 of record CM051822.1, read on the forward strand.
TTATCTCTTTCTAGAATGTCCTTCAGAACATTTTGGAGTGCTGGTTTGGTGGTCATGAATTTCTTCAGGTGTTCTCTGTCATGCAAGTATCTTATTTCTCCATCGATTTTGAAAGATAACTTTGCGGGGTACATCAATCTGGGCTGGAGGCTGTTTTCTTTTAGGGCTTAAAATACTTCATTCCAAGCTCTCCTTGACTTGAGAGTTTGTGTTAAGAACTCTGCTGTGATTCTGATGGGTTTTCCTTTATAGGTGATTTGTTTTTCTCTAACAGCTTTTAATATTTTGCTCTTGTGTTGAATTTCTGGAATCTTGACTATTATGTGTCTTGGTGTAGATTTTTTTTGGATCATGGCTAATTAGAGTTTTATATGCCTCACTTATCTGTATGTCAAATTCTTTTTCCACACCTGGGACCTTTTCTGCCATTACCTCTGTGAACAGGTTTTTTACATCATTTATGCTATCTCCTGCTTTTTCATTGACTCTTATCAATCTTATATTATTATTCTTTGCATCTTCTAGCAGCTGTTGGACTGATTTTTCATGGTCCCTTGTGATTTTAAAGAAATCTTTCTTTTCTTTTCTTTTCTTTTTTTTTTGTGGGTACCGGGGGGTCGACCTCAGGACCTCACGCACCAGCAGGCGCCCATGCTGCTGAGCGATATCACCGGCCCCTTTTTCGTATGTGGGTTCCGGGAGTCAAACTCGGGCCCTCGCGCTTGCTGGGCAGGCGCTTAAGCTGCTGAGCCATCTCACCGGCCCATTCTTTCTTTTCATAATTGGTAACCACAATCCTGTCTTCCAGATCTGATATTCTGTCCTCACATTGGATCATTCTGCTGCATATACTTTCAATAGAATTTTAATCTCCTGGATATCTGTTTGAATCTATTTCATAGATTCCATTTCTTTCCTGTATTAGACATTCATGGCTTCCATCATTTTCCTAAGCTCAATTTTTAAAAAATCTGTATCTGCCCTAGAGTCACTAACCAAGTCTTTCATTATGGTCACCATCTCTGTAGATATCTGAGAAATTATTTCTGATTTGATTTTTTCTAGAGCCTCATTCATCTGCTTTGTTACTTCCACTGTTACCACTTCAGAGATCCAAGTGGGTGGCTTTCGAATTGTTCCACCTCATTGCCCCCAGGTTTGCATTTGGTGAGCTGGAGGTGTGGGGTTGCATCTTGCTTAAGTGTCTTCTTATTTTCTATTTTTTTTTTTTTTAGCTTAATTCTTGGGTTGATGCTTGTAAACTGCTTATGGCAGGTAACTTTATTGCTAGTCTTAGAACCCTTAGGAAATGATTACTTCTCAGAGATGTCTTCCAGGTGTAGTTGGCTTTTGAGTTCTGAGTCTGTTGTAAGATACTATCTCTTCAATTTATTGGGGATGTGAAGTTGCTGCCTATTTGGCCCAGGTCTTGGTGCTTCGGCACTGGCTTATAGTGTTATTTATGACCATTAGGTAATCTCAGTCTTGGCATACCAGAAAGAACAACTGATTAGAACAATTACATCACACTGGCTAAAGTTATACAATCAGCAATAACAATAGCATCAAATAGCCTAGAAAATGACAAACTGTGGTAACTATTCATTTCCTGTCTTTAACTATATGAACTATATTTGTGGTTCTATAACAAAATCTAAAACAAACCAGAAAATTGTACACAGTAAATATGCCCTCAGTATGACGATGTTACCCTCAGGGGAGAACATTTAAAAGAGGTTAGGGGGAAATAAATAGAGAAATACCAGAAGAGGAAGAGATTAGAAACAAAACCGGAGGACAAAGAAAGATAACATGAACTTTGGGAAACTGGTGAAGAAGACAGGAGAGGAAGAGAGAAGGGAAAAAAAAAAAAAACAAGAACAGAACACAACAACAACAAAAAGCTAGAAACAGGGGCCGGTGAGATGGCTCAGCAGCATAAGCGCCTGCCTGGCAAGTGCGAGGGCCCAAGTTCGACTCCCAGAACCCACATACGAGAAAAGGGCCGGTGATATCACTCAGTGGCACGGGCGGGCACCTGCTGCCATGCGAGGTCCTGAGGTTGACCCCCGGTACCCACAAAAAAAAACTAGAAACAATGTTCACACTCATAAAAACAAGAACAAGAAAAAAAGAAAGAACACAAAAAAGAAAAACGAAAAAATGTCTACTTCAGGGTGTGTCTCTGCTGTTACTGGTAGACAAAGTGAGCAGACAGAGCCCAGATCTGCACTGATTAATCCCAGCAAGCCAGCTGTAGATTTATAACAGGGTAGTGGATAATCCTAGCAAGCCTGCACCTTTAGTTCCACTGACATTCAGTTTGGTTTCTGGCTGTGAGGCTGGAACCTGATTTGTTTAGCCTGCAACACTCCATGTGCCCCCTGCCAGCTTGCACTCAGCTCCTTGAACTCCAGCAGACTTGAACTGGTTCTGCCTCACCCTGACAGTGGGAGCCACTGGATGGAGCCAGCCTGAAGCTGCTCTGAGTTCTGAGCTCAGATGGCTCCTCTCCAAGATAGCTACCAGACAACTGCCCTCTCCTGGGGGGCATCTGAACCTGAATAACTCACCAGCCACTGCAGTCCATTGCATCTACTGCTCCATTCCACTGGTATGTTTCTCCATGGAAGCCTCTGATTTATATAATGAATCAGGGCTCAGGGAGAAAGCGCCGCTTGCCACCTCCTTCTGTGTTGAGGTCTCTCTCTTTGCTCTCCCTGTGGGCTTCAATTCTCGCTTCAGATCCTTGCTGGGTCCTGGAGACCCACTTCCCTCCTTCTTCTTTTCTTCATGTTACTATATTCCATCATTTGGACACTAAACCTCGGAGAAGCTATTTCTCTGCTGTTCACCAGTCTGCCATCTTCACGTTCGGTAATTATTAAACCACATAGGGAATCCACCCCTCTCTGAATCCCACCTAGTTAATTAACCCACAACAAAGATGATGTATAGTCAAACTTTGGCTGGAAATTTTGGGCTCTCTGCTACCCAGAGTGACTCAAACCCCAGAGGCTGCTCCTGCTTGGGTGGGAATGAGGAGACATCAGTAGGGACCAACTGTCTCTGGAGCTTCCTGGAAACAGGTTTCTCCTCATATGAAAATGGTATCAATGGTACAGAGAAATGAATGTACTTTGGTGCATCAATAGTGAAAACACACTTGCATGCCTTGTATTTGACATCCCACTCATGTGTTATTGGTTTTAAAAGAAATTATACAGAAACCAATTAGAACCAAAAAACACTCATTAAATCCCTTACAATAAGAGTCCACTTTGCTAAAGCATGCACAATATCCGAGCTCCAGGGAGAAATGTATAACTGAGGTAAAATTAATCAAAACTTACCTAAAAAGAACAGCAAGAGACAGTTTAAGAAGAAAATCTTTCCTCAGAGTTAGAAGTTCCTGAAGTTTGATCACTGAATACATAATTCTGTTTATTATTATCTTCTACAATGTAACACTATATTTATAATTAGGCTGATACCATAGTAAAATGCAGACACAATTCATTTAACAATTAATCTACTAGAGCTAAAAACTCTTACCATCATTAATTGCCTGCTGAAAACCCTGCCTCAGTTCCAGTTTCAGATTATCACATACCTGCGTTAAAAGCCCAGGGGAAATGTAACACACAGAGCAGGACTTGTTTAGGGAAGAACTAGCAGGTTGCAGAGTTTCACACTTCTCCATCCCTAAGGACCCCACTCAGAAGAGACTTCACTGTGAACACTGCACTCACTACTAATTAAAAGAGAAAACAATATAGAAAGAAGAGAAAACATCTTCCTCCTCAGTTAAGTTCTCCCACCCACCTCACTCCAAAGCTTTTCTGAGCCCTTTATCTGTATGCTGTCTCATTTCTCCATATAAGAACTAAGTTCTTCAACTGGTAAATCTCTCTGCTGGGGTTTTGGGAGAGTAGGAGGCTGAAGGAAAATCTGAACCACTTTACGAACACTGTTATCCCTGATTTTTCTATAAAAGGATCTTATTTTTCAAGTCTGGCCCTAGCTAATGATTCCAAACCCACAATTTTTTCTTCACAAATTCATTCTTAACAGAGAGCTCTGCAGTTGACTCTTGCCTCTGATAAGCTAAAGTGATGAGCTGAAACCAACAAAATGCATTTAATAAGGATAAAGCAAGAATATAGGGTAGTTTTAAAAGAAAAAAAAATCCACTGTAGATGTTCAGAGATTTACCAAAACAGTAACTATCTCAAAGGGTAATTTTTTTTGTTGTTGAGACAGGGTCTCACTATGGAGTTCAGGCTAGCTTTGAACTCACTATGTAGCCCAGGCTGGTCTCAAACATGCAGCGATCCTCCTTCCTCAGCCTCCCGAGTACTGGAATTACAGGAGTGCACCACCATGTCCAGCTCTCAAAGCGGGTAATATATTAGATGATTTTACGTTAGTTTGTTCTTTATACTTTTCTGCATTAATTTTTTTTTTTTTTTGTGGGTACCGGGGGTCGACCTCAGGACCTCACGCGCCAGCAGGCACCCATGCTGCTGAGCAGTATCACCAGCCCTTTTTTTGTATGTGGGTTCCAGGAGTCGAACTCGGGCCCTCGCACTTGCCAGGCAGGCACTTACGCTGCTGAGCCATCTCACTGGCCCATCAGATGCAGTTAAAGGTGGCAAATAAAAGTTTACAGGACTAACAATCTTATAATCTCAGCCACATATCTGAATGCAACTCTAGGTGTCATTCACTCCAGGAAACATTTAATTAAATACAGTACTTATTTGGTATACCCTAACAACCATATTTTAGAGGTAAATTAAGAAGTTAAAATGTATCCAAAGAACTGGGTAGTTCAGTGGTAGAGCACTTGCCTAGCCCTCATGAGGCCCTGGTGTCAATTCCTACCCTCCAAGAAAAAAGAAAAAAAAGAGAAAGAATTCCAAAGGGCAATCATTGCCTGCCAGAGATCCAGAAACCATGTCATACAGGAATAATTGAAGGAAGAAAGATTTTTTTACCTATAAAAAGGCAATACTAGATTCCATCGCACCCCAGAAAGAATGGCTATTATCAAGAAATCAACTAATAACAGATGCTGGAGGGGCTGTGGGGAAAAAAGAACCCTTCTCCACTGTTGGTGGGAGTGTCGACTGGTACAGCCACTGTGGAAATCAGTGTGGACACTCCTCGAAAAACTAGGATTGGAGGTCCCATTTGATCCAGCTATTCCCCTTCTGGGTATCTTCCCAGAAGAATTAAAAACATCGTACCACAGCGATATATGTGCACCCATGTTTATAGCAGCACAATTTGTAATAGCTAGATCGTGGAAACAACCCAAATGCCCATCAACCGAGGAATGCATAAAAAAGATGTGGTATTTTTATATAATGGAGTACCACTCAGCCATAAAGAAAGATAAACTGGAAACTTTCATAGGTAAATGGATGCAACTCGAGAAAACACTCACAAGTGAAATAAACCGGATGCACATTTGTAAACATCATATTATCTCCCTAGTATGAAAATGCAATTTCACTGTGACTATTCTATTCCTTAGTCTTCTATTTTTACGTAGCTTTTTTTTTTTTTTTTTTTTTTTTTTTTGTGGGTACCGGGGGGACGACCTCAGGACCTCACGCGCCAACAGGCACCCGTGCCGCTGAGCGATATCACCGGCCCCTTTTTCGTATGTGGGTTCCGGGAGTCAAACTCGGGCCTTCACGCTTGCAAGGCAGGCGCTTAAGCCGCTGAGCCGTCTCACCGGCTTTACGTAGCTTTTACATGGCTTAATCTTATATTGAGAAATGTTTTTCTCCAAAAGGTATTGGTACATTCTCTAATGCTTGAGTTTGTTAATACATGAGAATGTTTACTTGTTGTCTTAAAAAAAATCAATTAATTTTTTAAAAAAAGGCAATACTAGGGTGCTGGTGAGATAGCTCAGTGGCATAAGCGCCTGCCTGGCAAGCATGAGGTCCTGAGTTCGACTCCCGGGACCCACATAAAGCAAAAGAAGGGCCGGTGATATCGCTCAGCGGCACAAGTGCCCGCTGGCAAGCGCGAGGTCCTGAGTTTGACTCCCTGTACCCACATTAAAAAAAAAAAGGCAATACTAGCCAGGTGTGGTGGTACACACCTATAATCCCAGCCAGCACTCTGGGAGTCTGAGGCAGGAGGATCACAAATTCAAGCCCAGCCTGGGCAACTTAGCAAGATCCTGTCTCAAAGTAAGAAATAAAAAGGGCTGGGGATGTAGCTCATTGTGAAGGCTCTGGGTTCAATCCCTAGTACCACAAAACAAAACAAAATAAAATAGGCAATACTGTGTATGTTAGCCCTCTGAAAAAGTTAACATTTAGAGGACAGTAATTTTTTTGGTGTTGCATCTGAAAGTAGAAACAGAATCCATAGGTTCATATTATAAAGAGGAAGGTTCCAACACAAGAAAGAGATTCTCATCATTTAAAAAACTAGATTAGAGTCCAATGGAAAAGAGGTCTGATTCTATAGCCATTCTGGTATAAACCTGAGAATCTGGTGATTAAACTCCTATAGACAGTTCCTGTATTATCCACAACAGTCCAATGAAATCTAAAGCTGCATCTGCTGAAGACATGGCTGCTAGAGTTTGACAGGATAGACAGTGCTATCCAACAATAATGGAGTCTTCCTTTCATTAACAGACCAACCATCTACTGTTCGACAAGGTTGGAATGACCAGAGGTCCAGCCTGACTTTTAGGAAAAGTAAATGGTAAGGGAAAATAGGGATAAAATGAACAAACGTCCTCAGTTTTTAAAAAGACTTCTTTTTAAAGTAACCCTAGAGGGCCGGTGAGATGGCTCAGCGGCGTACGCGCCTGCCTGGCAAGCGCGAGGGCCCGAGTTCGACTCCCGGAACCCACATATGAAAAAAGGGCCGGTGATATCGCTCAGCGGCATGGGCACCTGCTGGCGCGCGAGGTCCCGAGGTCGACCCCCGGTACACACAAAAAAAATAAATAAATAAAAATAAAAATAAAGTAACCCTAGATTATGGATGTCCAACCTTTTGGCTTGCTTAGGCCACACTGAGTGAAGAGGAATTACCTTGGCTGCATATGAAATATATAATATAATATACTTAAGTAACAAAACTTCCTCTACCTTTTTATATTTTAACTTATGTTAGGAAATAACACAACAAGCACAAAGTTTAATAATTAAACGAGAAAACTTACATGTCTGCTTAATAACCATAAACACCTATCTTCACAGGCACTCATGCGTGTAGGCAGGCTGAAATGCTATCATCAGTAATCACAGCACTTTACTCGCCAAGTTGCACAAGCGACTTGTAATATCTGATACATGCGGGTTTCCACTCTACTGACCCTGTGTGGCAAGTGCAGGAGGCAGAGTCTGCACTGCACTGTGCCCTCCCCACACTGCAATCTGCTGTTGGCGATAAAGGCTACTCTTGAGCACCAAGCAATCAAATCATGAAAAAAATCATTAACATAATATTGTTAAAAGTTTTTAATTTTGTGGGGCTGCATTACTAGCTGTTCAGGGCCCTAGGCACAGTGTGGAAAAGGGAAAGAAATTAGGACCTATATCGCTGTTTATCCTATTTGTGACTAGATGTTTTACCCTTTTTTCCCCCTTCAATACTGGGGATAGAACCCAGGGCTGTGCACATGCCAGGCAAGTACCCTACCACTGAGCTACACTCCTAGCCCATGACTAGACATTTTATAAGTTATAATTAAAAACCAGCATTTTATCAACTAATCCATTATAAAATGTCTACATTTCTCAGCAAGAGTTCCTCTTGGAAAAAACATCAACTTTTTTTCTGGTAAAAACAAAATTATTTTCTTATCTTGGGGTCAATAACAACTAGGAAGCAGCACATCCCTAAAGGACCAGGGATCTTTGTGCTGATGAGAGCAGCCCATCTCTAGAAAGCCAGAGGCTTAGAGAGCTGTTTTGGGAAAGAACAACAGTCCAGAAATGACAGGGGTTAGCCTCTACCTACCCCTAGGGCCCTATTACACTAAGACCTCCTATGACAAAATAGCAGTTCTAAGTCGCCCTAACAGTTCCCTCTGGTTCTCAATTTCTAGCCTTTTGGGTCAGTTGCAAAGGTATGGAAACAGTGGCAGAAACAGAATAAAAATATGCTCCTCAAATCATAGGCTTCTAAAGAAAGGATCCCAAATCTATCTTGCTCAAGCACATCACACTGCCTTTCTTATTCATACCCCTCCCTCTCTCCCTTAGAATTTTGATGCTTACCTAAAGACATTGGAAACAGCATATGGTAGAGGTCCTGATGACTAAAAGATGAACAGTATAAAGGGCATACATCAGATAGTTCATCTCAGATATCCCTAAAAAGTTAAAGTTTAAAAACTAAAGTTAATTTTCCTACCTGTAATCTAAAATTACAGGTAGGAGTCCTATCAATTATTAAGAGGACAAGTACAAAGCAGAAATAAAGGCTAGTGTGAGGCTGTGTACCTAAAGAAATAGGAAAGGGGTGGCAGAGTTTGTGCTTAGCATGCATGAGGCCCTGGGTTCAATTCCCAGCATCCAGCATGGGGCGGGAGAGAGAACTGAAACTACTTTTTTGACATGTCACAGTCATGGGACCTGGGACGAAGGGCTTAATAACTCTGGAGCAAACTGCAAGTCATCCATTTCTCCTCTGGTGCTCTCAGCAATTTCATCTACGACTGTCTGCTCAGAACATACTTTTTCTTTTCTCTTTTCTCCTCTTCTTCCTGGTCCTCTCTTTCTTTCTGGCAGTACTGGGGATCAAACCAAGGGTGGCTCCAACAACCTTTTGTTCCAACAACAACTTTTTCTTTTCTTTTCTCCATCCTTCCTTCCTTCCTTTCCTCCTTCCCTCCCTCCCTCTCTCCTTTATTCCTGGCAGTACTGGGGATGAAACCCAGGGTAAGCCCCACCACCATTACATCCTACATCCCATAGCCCCCCAGTCCCCAGCCCCTTTCTTTGTTTTTTTTTGGTTTTGTTTTGTTTAGGTTTTTTGAGACAGGGTCTCACTCTGTAATTCAGGCTGGCCTTGAACTCACTATGTAGCCCAGGCTGGCCTCAAATTCAAGGTGCTCCTCCTGCCTCAGCCTCCCAAGTGCTGGGATTACAGGTATACGCCACCACACCCAGCCCCTAGCCCCTTTCTACAAATTTTTATTTGGAGACAAGAGTCTCACTAAATTGCCCAGGCTGGCCTTGAACTTTCAATCCTTCTGCCTCAGCCTCCCAAGTAGCTGGGATTAAGGCATGAGCCATCGCACTCAACTAGAACATACCCTTCCGATTTACCTCAAGAGTCAGGATGCTTAGTTACCTCTAGTCACTCAGAAGCAGCTATTCTATTTTCACCAGCCCAGTACCAAAGGCAGTCCTACCAACTACCACCAAAAGCCTCAAGTAAATGTTTGGTATAATTCATTGAGAAAGAGAAAATGTCAGTGTAATTAACGAAAAAAAAAAAAAAAAAGACTTTGCCAAAGTGACAAAGTAAGGTCAGCAGATCTCTCCCAAATACCTGAAAATGACAATAAAATGTTCTTACAAGGTTCTTCAAGCTAGTGTTCACATTCTTATGATCCCTAGACTTTACAAAGGCTGAGGCCATGTACCTAGAAGACCTCAAGTGACATTCTCAGCATGGACCTATAACCCATAAGGAGATTCTTCTCTGGGGGAGGGGGACTGGGTACTGCAAATGGAACCAGAGCCTTTGCACTGAGTGGCAATCCCAGCCTTTTTTTTTTTTAAACTTGTGATCTTCCTGCCTCAGTCTCCCAGTGCTGGGATTACAGGCAGTATGCCAACACACCTGGCTCAAGATCCTATTTCACAGTCCAGTACTTTGATTCAGGACAGAGGGTTGAGCTCAGGGTTGACTCCTTTTCTCCTAAAAGCAGTGCTCCAAAAATAAACCTTCACCTAAGCCAGTAAGAACCTTCACCTAGGCCATCATCAGTAAAGCCCCTACCTCACTGGAAGAGAATGAGATTTGACAGGGAAGGCGTACAAGATTTATCTTCTGCAAACCAATACGGACTCCAGACATAAAAGAGTACACTTAACAGCGCCTGTAGCCACTTCACATCGAAGTACTGTGTCTAAGCCAAGGATTCCACTGTTACTCCTGGTACTTTGGTACCTGTATTTTTTTCTTTGCTATAAAGTTCAACATGTAGGCATCAAAAGCCAATGAGCTCTCACTGCTCTCACCTTGAGGAATAAGAAAAGAAACAATTATGGTTTATTAGCTAACCAGGGAAAAGGGCAGTATCTAAAATTCTGGCTTTAATACCTGCAAGTGAGAAAACCTCCCACAAAAGAAATGTACCTATATAAAACCTAAATACAGACTTTCCCCACTATCACACAGTCTTCGCTCCTGATATGATAAAGTGGACAAAATTAGAGTCCCATGTCTACTAAGTCCTCACTTTCTCAGGAAAACGTAAGGATTTTTTTCCTTTTTAGTCTAGTATTTGCATGCAAATAAAGTGTGAAGTTTGATGTGATATAAAGTTATGTGTTTGTTGAAGAATTCGTGTAAAAGTTATACAGTTGTATTTCTGATGTGCTAGGCTAATTACACAATGGCCACTAGGGCTATAACCTATTGGAGTTAGTTTCTGTTTTAGGTAGATAAGTGTCTTAAGTTTCTGTTTCCTACCTCAAAGTAAATTCCTGGAAATCATGTGACTTGGTCGGTTGCCAAGCCCGCGCGCGGGCTGCATTCCCGTGCTCGGACACCTTTGTTAGCCTCCTCTTCAGGCTGATTGGTTGCCCGTTTGCTGAGCTCCCCTGCCCATAGGTTCCCTTAGGTAACCAATGAACGTACTAGATACCCTTTAACTCCCTGCGATTGGCTTCTGTAAACTTCGCTTGCCTATCCTTCATTACCATACCCAACCCTATAAAAACCCCTTGCTTCTGCCCTCCGGGGTCGCCTTGGCATGTTTGCTGGGTGACCCTACGCCGGTGTAGCCTTTCAATAAACCCCGTGCTTTTTACATAAGAGCCTGTGTGGTTCTTGGAGCGTCTCCCTTCTCGGACCCCTCTTCCGCGGACATTACATTTGGGGGCTCATCCGGGATTAAAGGGGGGCCAAGGGAGAGGCTTCAACGGCCGACACCGCGCCTCTTGGGGTAAGTACGGCCGTTTCTTTATATTTCTGCCTCTCGACTATACCTTGTTCTTTTGTTCTGACTTCGTTCGTGACTCCATTTGCCTGACGCTGCAGTGTCGTTTGGGAGAGAATTTCCTTTTCCTTCTCTCTCCGTTCGTTTGGGGTGGCCCTTAACTGGGCCCCAACTCCGCGGAGTAATTTTGGGGTTCCAGACCCGTTAGTTTCAGCAGTCACTGCTGAGTGTGTTTTGTTTCGGAGTCATCTCGTTCTTTTGTTCTCTCTTTCACTCCCCGGCGCAAGCGTTATCACTACATTCTCTCCACAGGACAATGGGACAAACAGTCTCCGGACCGCTAGACCTCACCCTGGCCCACTGGTCAGAGGTCAAACAAGTTGCCCACAACTTATCTCTCCTCGTGATAAAGGGGAAATGGATAACGTTTTGCCGCTCCGAGTGGCCTCTTTTTCAGGTTGACTGGCCACCTGAAGGCTCCTTCAATCCAAACCTGATCCAAGCAGTTAAAGAAGTTATCTTCAGAGAAGGCCCTCGGGGGCACCCCGATCAACAAGCCTACATCCTAGTTTGGCAAGATCTCAGTGAAAACCCGCCTGCTTGGGTAAAACCCTTCTTGTCCCCCCTGCCGGCGGAGGGACCTAAGGCGCTTCCCGCCCATACACCCCCTGTGGTTTTGCCCGAGTCACTCTGACAGAGTGACTTGATTGGTTGGGACATGGACCCCCCCCAATTATGCCCCGCCGAGGAGAGCTCCTCCACCCCCCATGGCTGATCTGCCTCCATCAGCCCCTCCTTTTCCAGCCTCACCACCGTCGGATTCCGATGAAGAAGGACCGGCACGAAGAACACGCTCCCGCGATAGGGACGTAGCTGTTACCCTGCCCCTCCGGCCCTATGGGCCAGCCACAGATGATGGACGGGGAGGGGGAAATGCCATCTCTCCAATATTGGCCTTTCTCTACCTCCGACCTTTATAATTGGAAAAATAATAATCCTCCCTTCTCCGAGGATCCATCTAAGTTAACTAATCTTATGGACTCTTTGATGTTTTCTCATCAGCCCACCTGGGACGATTGTCAACAACTCCTAGGTACCCTTTTTACGACAGAAGAATGCGGGCATATCCTGGTTGAGGCACGCAAACTCGTTCCAGGACCCGATGGGCAACCTACGCCGCTACAGAACCTCATTGATGATCTCTTTCCTTTGAATCGCCCGACCTGGGACCCTAACTCACCTCAAGGTAGGGAGCATCTGTCCATTTATCGCCGGACTCTAATGGCGGGTCTCCGGGCAGCTGCTCACCGTCCTACTAATTTGGCTAAGGTAAGAGAGGTAATTCAGGGGCCTACTGAGACCCCTGCGGCATTTTGAGAGAGAGTAATGGAGGCTTATCGCAGGTATTTGCCATTTGATCCTCAGAGTGAGCAAATGCAAGGAATGGTGGCTATGACTTTTATCGGGCAGTCGGCCCCGGATATTAGAAAAAAGCTGCAACGCTCTGAAGGGTTACCTACTTTTAATCTACAGGATTTAGTTAAGGAAGCGGAAAAAGTATATTTTAAAAGGGAGACAGAAGAAGAAAAAGAAATTAAGAAAGAAAAGAGACAAGCTAGAGAGTTTGGAAAAATCTTGGCCACTGTAGTTACTAAGGCAACTCAAAGTAAGGAACAGGAAGATAAGGAAAAACCACGACGCCCCCCCCTAGACCCTGACCAATGTGCATATTGCAAAAAAAAGGGACACCGCATTAGAGAATGTATCAAATTAATGAGAAAGCAGGACAGAGAAATATCAAAAACTTCCAAACACACTTTGCTAACCCTGGAAGAAGATGATTAGGGGCGACGGGGTTCGGATCCCCTCCCCGAACTCAGGGTAACTTTCAATGTGGAGGGGACCCCTGTCAACTTTGAAGTAGACACAGGGGCTGTATATTCTGCTTTGCAAACACCACTTGGAGCTCTTTCTCCCAAGAGGTCTTTGGTTCAGGGTGCCAATGGTAGCAGATATCGAGCATGGACAACTCAGAGAACAGTGAACGTAGGAAAAGGAACTGTACAACACTCCTTCCTAGTGATACCTGAATGTCCTGCTCCCTTAATGGGCAGAGATCTATTGACTAAACTCCGGGCTAAGATAACGTTCGAACCTACGGGTCCACAGGTTGTTTTTCGAAACCCTCTGGTGGATCAGCCATTGACAACCATGTTAACCTTGTCATTAGAGGATGAATATCAACTCCATGACCAACCCCGGGTGCTTACCCTAGCCCAGAATTGGATGATTGACTTTCCTGAGGCCTGGGCCGAAACGGCTGGGTTAGGGCTAGCTACCTTACAGCCCCCGGTGGTAATCACATTAAAGGCCACCGCCAGCCCAGTCCAGGTCAAACAATATCCTATTAATAAAAAAGCCCATCAAGGCATAAAAGTACATATCCAAAGGTTTCTGGATTTAGGAGTCTTGAGACCCTGCAAATCTGCCTGGAACACCCCATTGCTGCCCGTTAAAAAGCCAGGCACAAATGACTATCGGCCTGTTCAGGATTTGAGAAAAGTAAATAATAGAATAGAAGACTTACACCCTACAGTGCCTAACCCATATAACCTGCTCAGCATGCTCAGTCCCACAAAAACTTGGTATACTGTTCTGGATTTAAAAGATGCTTTCTTCTGTTTGCCTCTCCATAAAGACAGTCAATTGATATTTGCTTTTGAGTGGACTGATCCCGACGGAGGCACATCTGGACAACTCACTTGGACACGCCTCCCTCAGGGTTTCAAGAACTCTCTGACGATATTTGACGAGGCACTCCATAGAGACTTGATGGGTTTTTGAACCCGACACCCAGAGGTAACCCTCCTTCAATATGTCGACCTCCTGCTGGTGGCTGAGACAAAATCGAGCTGCCTATCTGGGACCAGGGGCCTACTACGGGAGCTGGGTAAGATGGGATATCGAGCCTCTGCAAAAAAGGCTCAAATTTGTCAAAAGGAAGTCCACTTCCTGGGGTATTTGCTTAAAGATGGTAAGAGATGGCTTACAGACGCCAGAAAACAAACTGTTGCTCAGATTCCCATCCCCAAAAGACGCAAAGAACTACGCGAGTTCCTAGGAACGGCAGGCTTCTGCCGCCTCTGGATTCCGGGATTTGCATCCCTGGCAGCGCCACTCTACCCACTCCTTAAAGAAGGGACTCCTTTTGTGTGGGATAAAGAACAACAACTGGCTTTTGATAATATTAAAAGGGCTTTGCTGTCCGCTCCGGCTTTGGCCTTACCAAACATAGACAAACCTTTCACTCTCTACATAGAGGAAAGAGAAAATGTTGCCTGAGGGGTTTTAACTCAGACATCGGGACCCTGGAAACGACCAGTAGCTTACTTATCAAAAAGACTGGACCCAGTGGCAAGCGGATGGCCCCCTGTTTAAAAGCCATAGCTGCAGCCGCCCTTTTAACTAAAGATGCGGACAAGCTGACTCTGGGACAGAACCTCACTATTGTGGCCCCTCACACATTGGAGAACATAGTTCGTCAGCCACCCGATAGATGGCTCTCTAATGCTAGGATCACACATTATCAAAGCCTCTTACTAAACAAGGATCGAATAACCTTCGGTTCGCCAACTGTTCTCAATCAGGCCACCCTACTCCCCGCTACTCCTGCCGACCAAGTCCTCCATACTTGCCAAGATATTCTAGCTGAAGAATCTGGGATCCGACGTGACTTGATGGACCAACCTCTTCCAGATGCAGAGGTAACCTGGTACACTGATGGCAGCAGCTACATGTTAAACGGTAAGAGACATGCGGGGGCAGCAGTAGTGTCAAAGGACAAAGTCATTTGGTCCTCAGGACTCAGAGAAAACACCTCTGCCCAGAGGGCAGAATTGATTGCCCTCACAACAGCCCTAGAACTGGCCAAGGGCAAAAAGGCAACGATTTATACTGACAGCCGTTATGCCTTTGCCACTGCCCATGTTCATGGAGCCATTTACCAACAAAGAGGGTTACTGACTTCGGCGGGAAAAAAGATCAAAAATAAACAGGAGATATTAAGACTCTTGTCTGCTATCCTATTACCCCAAAAATTAGCTATTGTATATTGCAATGGCCATCAGAAGGGAGATAATCCAGTGGTGAGAGGAAATAACTTTGCAGACAAAACGGCTAAGCAAGCCGCATTGTCGGGGCCTACTGAACTTCTTTTAAAAGCTCCTGATTCTACAGAGGGAGAGTTAACAAAAGCCGCTCCACTTCCACTCATAAAAGAATCCGACCTGAGAAAATTTCTACAAAAGGCCCATCGCCTAACTCACCTGGGGGCTAAAAAACTTACCCTGGTGGCCAAACAATATGCCAATCACTTCCCGTTGTTCAAAATCTCAGAGTTGGCCAGACAAGTGGCCACCTCCTGTAAAGCTTGCCAACTAATTAATGCTTACCCCTCTCCTGTGACACGAGGAAAAAGATTACGAGGGACTAAACCTGGACAATTCTGGGAAGTGGATTTCACTGAGATTAAGCTCACAAAATGTAGATTCAAATATTTACTAGTGTTCGTAGACACCTTTTCTGGATGGACTGAAGCATTTCCTACGAAGACCAAAACAGCCCAAGTAGTATTAAAAAAGTTAATAGAAGAAATATTTCCTCGATTCGGACTGCCTAAGGTAATCGGGTCAGACAATGGGCCGGCGTTCGTGTCTAAGGTAAGTCAGGGAGTGGCCAAGATCTTGGGGATAAATTGGAAATTACATTGTACATATAGACCCCAGAGTTCAGGGCAAGTAGAAAAAATGAATAGGACAATTAAGGAGACCTTAACAAAATTGGCTCTAGAGACCGTTTATAAAGATTGGACCATGCTCCTACCTTTTGCCCTATTTAGAGCTAGAAATACCCCCTATTCTGTATCCCCACACCTAACTCCCTTTGAAATCTTGTTCGGGATGCCTCCACCGATACAGAACCTTAACAATTGGCCTTATAATGCTGCCCTGCCTACCCCCCTCGCTGATAGACTCTTACTTCTCGACCAGGTCCAGCGGACGCTGTGGACACAACTCTCCCAGGCTTATCAGCCGGGAGACACACTTGTCCCCCATCCATACCAAGTTGGAGACTGGGTGCTTGTTCGTCGACACCAGGTCGAAACTCTCCAACCACGCTGGAAGGGACCATACCAAGTGCTTTTAACAACCCCCACAGCCGTTAAAGTGGACGGTATCGCTTCTTGGATACACGCTTCACACCTCAAGCCTACCGCCCCTCCGTCAGAGACTGACTCCTGGATCCTCCAGAAGACTCAAGACCCTCTTAAAATCAAGCTTACTCGCAATCCGTAAGACTGCTCCATGCATTGTTATCCGTTGACATTTACAATTGTATTTGCTCTTCTGATTTTAATTGTTGCTATAGCCTTTTGGACTGTTTTACATGAACAACATTGGGGACTTATCCAAAAAGTTGTTTTCATCCTAACTTACCTGATTATTGTAACTGGGTTGAGTGTCCTTAACTGTCTAAGATGTACTGGTTAATACTAAATGGGTTACTGTCCCTCTGTGTGGGACATAATATTCACCAACCTTGGCAATGGACCATAACTAGATGGGAAGACGGTAAAACCTTAAAAAATTGGGAGGGATCAGGGGCGCCCAGTTTTCAACTTAGCCCTTGTGGCTTTCTCCCTCCCCCTTATGATGAACGACGTTACTGTTGGAAAAATCACATTTACATGTGTCCTGCCACTAATCCAGGCAGGGGCTATTGCAACGACGTACGGTCCTATTATTGTCCTCATTGGGGCTGTGAAACAATAGTCATAGGTTGGAAACCCATCTCCCCAGATCCAAATCTCCAATTAACTGGGACCCCTTCCGGATGCCGATGGACCTACGGTAAACCAGACTGTACCCTCCTCCTCAAGGTTCTTACTCCTGATGATCCAGGTTGGATAACAGGTCGAACATGGGGGATTCTTTTTCACACAAAAGGGCTCGTGGAGACTTTAATATTAATAAAAAAAGAGGTCATACTACCAAAAGCCGCTATTGGCCCAAATCCAGTTCTAAAGCCCAAATCTCAGCCCAAAGTCACTCAAGCTTCTAAATTGACCACAACCACCCCCACTCCTATGCCCGAAAACACAGCCTCATTTAATGTGTCTAGCTCTGGGGAGACTAGGGGCTCGTCACAGACTGAGCCCGACTCTACACGTCAGCCAGACCAGCTCCCAACCAGGCAGTCAACAGAAACAATAGATAGGTTATATAACCTTATATTGGGAGCTTATTCGATGCTAAATTATACCCAGAGTGACTTAATACAATCATGCTGGCTCTGCTTGTCTGCGGCACCCCCATATTATGAGGGCATTGCAATTAATGGCACTTACCAAAGCCTACAGACAGATGACTTCTGTAATTGGAATGGCAATCACCGCCTTACCCTTTCTGAAGTCTCAGGAAGGGGGGTCTGTATAGGAAAACCCCCGGAACACATAAAACAACTGTGCCAACAGACTCATAATGTCTCTATATCAACAGGATATTTACTCCCCCTTGATGAAACCCGATGGGCCTGTAACACTGGAATCACCCACTGTGTCTCTACCAAGGTGTTTAACAATTCAGCTCACTATTGTGTGATGGTAAAGCTGTTTCCTCGGATCATATATTACTCTAGCGAGTCTTTTAAAAAAATCATGGAAAAGACAACAACCAGGTACCAGAGAGAACCCATATCATTAACTTTAGCTGTCCTAGCTGGCCTAGGAATCGCCACTGGTGTGGGTACAGGGACTACAGCGCTCATTCAGGGCACTAAATATATAGATTCAATGCAAAAAGTAATTGATCAAGATCTTCAGGAATTAGAAATGTCCATAAAAGCCCTCCAGGATTCTCTAACCTCCCTGTCTGAAGTAGTATTACAAAATAGACGCGGACTAGACCTCCTTTTTATGAAAAAAGGAGGACTATGCGCTGCTTTACAAGAAAAATGTTTTTATGCCGACAACTCAGGAGTAGTCAAAGACTCTATGGATAGATTAAACCAACGTCTAAAACAACGACAGAGAGAAAGAGAAACCAAAACGCCCTATGGAGGTTTGTGGGATGGCGTCCTCCCATACTTGATACCACTAGCGGGCCCCCTTTTAGTAATACTCCTCCTGGTCACTATAGAACCATGTGTGCTAAATCGAATAACTACCTTCACTAGACAACAAATATCAACAGTTAAACTTATGGTCATTAGACAACAATACCAATTCCTCCAACAAGACTCCCATCTTTAAGATTAAAGATTCTCCTCAAGAAAAGGGGGGAATGTGAAGTTTGATGTGATATAAAGTTATGTGTTTGTTGAAGAATTCGTGTAAAAGTTATACAGTTGTATTTCTGATGTGCTAGGCTAATTACACAATGGCCACTAGGGCTATAACCTATTGGAGTTAGTTTCTGTTTTAGGTAGATAAGTGTCTTAAGTTTCTGTTTCCTACCTCAAAGTAAATTCCTGGAAATCATGTGACTTGGTCGGTTGCCAAGCCCGCGCGCGGGCTGCATTCCCGCGCTCGGACTCCTTTGTTAGCCTCCTCTTCAGGCTGATTGGTTGCCCATTTGCTGAGCTCCCCTGCCCATAGGTTCCCTTAGGTAACCAATGAACGTACTAGATACCCTTTAACTCCCTGCGATTGGCTTCTGTAAACTTCGCTTGCCTATCCTTCATTACCATACCCAACCCTATAAAAACCCCTTGCTTCTGCCCTCCGGGGTCGCCTTGGCACGTTTGCTGGGTGACCCTACGCCGGTGTAGCCTTTCAATAAACCCCGTGCTTTTTACATAAGAGCCTGTGTGGTTCTTGGAGCGTCTCCCTTCTCGGACCCCTCTTCCGCGGACGTTACAAAAGTTTACTGAAATGAGTGTTGTACATGTTATTTAAAGCTACACAGGACTGGGGAGGAAGAAAGATGGCGGATGAGTAAGAAGCACGCAGAGAAACTCTCTAAAAGTTGCCATTGGACTATGGGAATATAGTGACCGGGAGAGCGCAGGAAGGGGGGAGATGGCTCCCCGGGACCCAGAAAAGTTCTGAAGTGCAGCTTGGGACCCCCGGCACCAGTGAAGGGTGATTTTCAACAAAGAAGGAACAGACCCCGTGTGCGCACCTTCTACCATCCCAGGAATCACGGCGCGACAGAAGCTCAAAGCTGCGGACACACGGTGACAGCTGGCGCCCAGGGAGCCCCCACAGAGGATCGCGAGACAGCCGCGGGGCAGGGGAGCGGCAGAGAACTGCGCTGGCCGGCGGTGAGTGTCTCTCAGCCACAGCTGTCCTGCGCCAGAGAGCGACTGGCCGGGCGCCATTGTGGGGGGTGCGGCGAAAATCAGAGCGGCTCGAAAACAGCTCTGGGAACTTGTGCTCCGGACAGGGCAGCGCGGTGCCTCTCAGCCCCACGAAAGTGCGCTGAGGGCGGCGGGTGAACGAGACTGGTCTCTCAGCCACACCTGTCCCGCGCCAGAGAGCGACTGGGCCGGCGCCATTGTGGGGGACGTGGCAAAAAAATCAGAGCGGCGCCAAAGCAGTGAGCTGACAGCGGCAGGCGGAGGAGCCTGGTCTCCGCCTGAAAGACCTCGCTCTGCTCACCGCCCGCCAGAGGGCCGCTCCTGGCTCGCTGGGACGGACCTGCACGGAACAGGACTCTGTCATCACACGGTGCCTGCCTACAGCAGAGTCAACACCTGGAACTGATTCTTTTTATTTTTATTTTATTTTTTTTTTTTTTGTGGGTACCGGGGGGTCGACCTCAGGACCTCGCGCGCCAGCAGGCGCCCGTGCCGCTGAGCGATATCACCGGCCCCTTTTTCGTATGTGGGTTCCGGGAGTCGAACTCGGGCCCTCGCGCTTGCAAGGCAGGCGCTTAAGCCGCTGAGCCATCTCACCGGCCCTAACTCATTTTAAATTTAAACTCCTGAGGGGAAAAATTGACATACTAAGGACTTGTATACTGCATATAATTTTTCTGGTGTGTTTTAGATTTTGTTATATAACTGCAACTCTACTTTATACAGCTAAAAGTGGTAAATAACTGGTTAGCTCAGTCTGTCATTTTCTAGGCTGTGTTTGATGCTTCAGTTACCATTATAGCCAAATGTGAAATAATTGTTCTAAATAGCTTTCCTTCCTGATATTTCATGATTGATATTGACTAAGGGACACAGAAAATACAGTGGCACAGTACCAAAGAATCAAGGACTGAGCCAAACAGGTAGCAACTTCTCACATCCAACGAATTGAAGAGGTAGGATCTGGCAGAAAGCTCAAAACCCAAAAGCAAGCTCCACTTGGAAGATACTGCAGAGAAGTAGTCATCTTCTAAGGATCTTGAACACTAGCAATAAAGTAACCTATCATAGGTAATTTACAAACATCACCCCAGGAATTAAAGAAAGAAAAGATGAGACGACACTTAAACAAGATGCAACCCCACACATCCAATTCACCAAAGGCAAACCTAGGGGGCAACGAGGTGGGACAATCCGAAAGCCACCCACCTGGCATATCTGAAGGGGTAAAAACAAAACAATTGAATGAGGCTCTGGAAAAAATTAAAACAGAAACAATTTCACAGATAACTGCAGAGATAAATGTCCACAATGAAGACTATGCTTAAGGACACTATAGCTGATAGAGACAAAAAAATAGATGAGCTTAAGAAAACTATAGAAACCATGAATGCTCAGCATAGGAAACAAATGGAATCCATAAAGCAGATTCAAGCAGATATCCAAGAGAACAAAAATTCCATTGAAAGTATTTGTAGCAGATTAAGCCAATGTGAGGACAGGATATCAGATATAGAAGACAGGCTTGCAATTAGTGATCATGAAAAGAAAGAATTCTTAAAAACAGCAAGGGACCATGAAAAATCAATTCAGCAGCTGCTAGATGACTCAAAGATAAACAACTTAAGAATAATTGGAATAAATGAAAAAGCAGGAGATAGCATAAATGACATTAAAACCTTGTTCAAAGACATTATCAGGGAGAACTTTCCTGGAAGAGAAAAAGAATTTGACCCCCCAATAAGTGAAGCTTTTAGAACACCAACTAGACATGATCAAAAAAAAACTTCAGCCAGACATATCATAGTCAAGATCCCAGAAATTCAACAGAAGGGCAGAATCTTAAAAGCTGTTAGGGAGAAGAGACAAATCACCTATGAAGGAAAACCCATCAGAATCACAGCTGACTTTTCAGCACAAACCCTCAAGTCAAGAAGAGCTTGGAATGATGTATTTCAAGCTCTAAAGGAAAATAATTTTCAACCCAGATTGATGTACCCCGCAGAACTATCTTTCAAAATTGATGGAGAAATAAAATACTTTCATGACAAAGAACATCTAAGAAAATTTATGACCACCAAACCAGCACTCCAAAATGTTCTGAAAGACATTCTAGAAAGAGATAGGAACCCCAACAGAAGGAATCCACCAGGCAGGGCAGATAATTAAATAGCAGGAAAGGGGAAAAACAAAGAGTGGGAACCAACAACAGGAAAATATCATGACAAGTATAAGTCAATACATATCAGTTTTAACCATCAATGTTAACGGTCTCAATTCACCAATCAAAAGGCACAGACTGGCAAAATGGATCAAGAAGCAAGATCCAACAACATGCTGTATACAAGAAACACATTTAATTCAGAAAGAAATTCATAGACTGAAAGTCAAAGGATGGAAAACAATACTCCATGCAACAGGAACCCAGAAAAAAGCAGGGGTAGCTATTCTTTTTGCAGACAAAGTGAACTTCAAGCCAAGAAGGATTCAGAGAGATAAAGACGGTCATTACATCCTTGTAAAGGGAACAATCCAAGAGGAAGAGATAACGATCATAAATATATGTGCATCAAATACCAATGCACCCAACTATATAAAACAAGTACTAAAGGACATGAAAAATCAAATAAGCACTAATACAATTATATTGGGAGATCTCAATACTCCTCTGTCACAAAAAGACAGATCAACTAGACAGAAAATCAATAATGAAATAATAGAACTGAACCAAACTTTGCAACAAATGGACTTAGTAGATGTCTACAGAGTGTTCCACCCCACAACATCAGAATACACATTCTTCTCAGCTGCACATGGGACGTTCTCCAAAATAGACCACATACTAGCTCATAAAACCTGCTTAAGTAAATGCAAAGGAATTGAAATTATCCCATGCATATTATCAGACCATAGTGCAATGAAATTGGAAATAAATGGCAAAAGAAATCACAAATACTCCCTAAACACATGGAAATTAAACAGCACCCTCCTGAACAACCAAAGGGTCACAGATGAAATTAAAGAAGAAATTAGACAATTTCTACAACTGAATGATAATGACAGTACAACATACCGGAACTTATGGGATACAATGAAAGCAGTCCTAAGAGGGAAATTTATAGCATTAAATACTTATATTAGGAAAATAGAGCAAGCGCAAATAAACAACTTAATGGCGAACCTCGAACTTCTAGAAAAATAAGAGCAGGCTAAGCCAAAAGCCCGTAGAAGGGAGGAAATTACAAAGATCAGAGCAGAAATTAATGTATTGGAGACTAAAAAAACAATACAAAGAATCAATGAAGCAAAAAGTTGTTTCTTTGAAAGAATAAATAAGATTGACAAACCCTTATCCAACCTTATTAAAAAAAGAAAAGACTCAAATCCATGCAATTGAAAATGAAAAGGGTGATATCACGACAGACCCTGCAGAAATCCAGAAGATCATCTATACCTATTTTAAAAATCTATATTCTACTAAGATGGAAAATGCAGAAGAAATGGACAGATTCCTAGATTCGTATGAATTACCAAAGCTGAATCAAGAAGATTTAAAAATCCTAAATAAACCAATATCAACCAATGAAATTGAAGATATAATTAAAAACCTCCCAACAAAGAAAAGCCCAGGCCCTGATGGATTCACTGCCGAATTCTACAAGAAATTTAGAGAAGACCTAACGCCACTACTTCTCAAACTTTTTTTTAATGAAATTGAAAGAGAAGCAATACTCCCAAATTCATTCCTGGAAGCAAGTATTCCCTGATACCAAAACCAGAGAAGGACCCAACTAAGAAAGAGAACTACACGCCAATCTCCCTAATGAACAGAGATGCAAAAATCCTTAATAAGATACTGGCAAACAGAATCCAACAAATCATCAAGAAGATTATACACCATGACCAAGTTGGATTCATCCCAGGGATGCAGGGATGGTTCAACATACGTAAATCAATAAATGTAATACACCATATTAACAGAACCAAAGACAAAAATCACATGATCATCTCAATAGATGCAGAAAAAGCTTTTGACAAAGTCCAGCACCTTTTCATGATAAAAACCCTACAGAAAATTGGAATAGAGGGTCTTTATCTCAATCTGGTAAAAGCTATCTATGACAAACCAACAGCCAATATTATACTAAATGGACAAAAACTGAAAGCCTTCCCTCTAAAATCAGGAACAAGACAAGGATGTCCACTGTCCCCACTCTTATTCAACATAGTTCTGGAAACTTTAGCCAGAGCAATTAGACAAGAGAAAGAAATAAAGGGAATAATGATTGGAAAGGAAGAAGTTAAATTATCATTATTTGCAGATGACATGATACTCTACACAGAAAACCCCAAAAACTCCACTAAAAAACTGCTAGATTTAATAAGCAAATTCAGTAGTGTAGCTGGATACAAAGTCAATACTCAAAAGTCAATAGCCTTCCTGTACACAAATAACAAACTTACTGAAAGAGAAATTAGGGAAACAATACCTTTCACAATAACATCCAAAAAAATGAAATACCTAGGAATCAACCTCACAGAGGATGTAAAAGACCTATACACTTGGGCCGGTGAGATGGCTCAGCGGCTTAAGCGCCTGCCTTGCAAGCGCGAGGGCCCGAGTTCGACTCCCGGAACCCACATACGAAAAAGGGGCCGGTGATATCGCTCAGCAGCATGGGCGCCTGCTGGCGCGCGAGGTCCTGAGGTCGACCCCCCAGTACCCACAAAAAAAAAAAAAGACCTATACACTGAAAACTACAGTACTCTGAAAAAGGAGATTTAAGAGGATATCAGAAAATGGAAAGATATCCCTTGCTTCTGGATAGGAAGAACCAATATAGTGAAAATGGCCATACTTCCAAAATTGTTATACAGATTTAACGCAATTCCAATCAAAATTCCAACAGCATATCTCACAGAATTAGAGAAAACAATCCTAAAATTCATTTGGAATCAGAAGAGACCTAGA
This sequence comes from Erethizon dorsatum, assembly GCA_028451465.1. Lineage (NCBI taxonomy): Eukaryota > Metazoa > Chordata > Mammalia > Rodentia > Erethizontidae > Erethizon > Erethizon dorsatum. The sequence goes on from CM051822.1 coordinate 86,889,243, forward strand.
ATAGCAAAGGCAATTCCGGGCAACAAAGGCAAGGCAGGGGGCATCACAATCCCTGACTTGAAATTATACTATAAAGCTACTGTGATAAAAACAGTGTGGTACTGGCAAAAAAACAGACCTGAAGATCAATGGAACAGATTAGAAGATGCTGAAACAACCCCAGACATACTAAGCCACCTTATCTTTGACAAAGGTGCCAAACACATTCACTGGAAGAAAGATAGCCTCTTTAATAAATGGTGCTGGAAAAACTGGCTCTACACATGCCGAAGATTAAAACTAGACTCATATCTTTCACCATGCACTAAACTAAATTCAAAATGGATCAGAGATCTAAATATTAAGACAGAAACATTAAATCTGCTGGAAGGTAGGATAGGTAAATCCCTTGAAGACAATGGTGTAGGCAAAGACTTTATGAATAAAAACTCAACCGCACGGGAACTATCCCAAAGAATCAATAACTGGGATCTCATCTTATTAAAAAGCTTTTGCACAGCAAGAGAAACCACCAACAGAGTGAAAAGACAACCCACAACGTGGGAAAAAATGTTTGCCAGCTGTTCCTTAGACAAAGGATTACTATCGAGAACATATAAAGAACTCAAAAAAATCAGACCTCCCAAATTTAAAGACCCACTCCAAAAATGGGCATCTGAGATGAATAAACACTTCTCAGATGAAGAAATACTAATGGCAAATAAATATACAAAAAATGTGCAACATCACTAGTCATTCGAGAGATGCAAATTAAAACAACACTGAGATACCATCTCACTCCAGAAAGAATGGCTATTATTAAGAAATCAACTAATAACAAATGCTGGAGGGGCTGTGGGGAAAAAGGAACCCTTCTTCACTGTTGGTGGGAGTGTCGACTGGTACAGCCACTGTGGAAGTCAGTGTGGAGATTCCTCAAAAAACTAGGGTTGGAGGTCCCATTTGACCCAGCTATTCCCCTTCTGGGAATCTTCCCAGAAGAATTAAAAACATCGTACCACAGCGATATATGTGCACCCATGTTTATAGCAGCACAATTTGTAATAGCCAGATCTTGGAAACAACCCAAATGCCCATCAACTGAGGAATGGTTAAGAAAGATGTGGTATTTTTATACAATGGAGTACTATTCAGCCATAAAGAAGGATAAACTGGAGACTTTTATAGGTAAATGGATGCAACTCGAGAAAATACTCATAAGTGAAATAAACCAGACGCACATGTGTAAGCATCGTATTGTCTCACTAGTATGAGAAACTGAAAGAGTAAATAAGATCCAAAATGTACAATAGACACGGTGAATCAAAAAGAAACTGGTCAATAAGAAAGAGAGACTGGAATGGGGAAAAGAAAGAAGGGAAAGGGAAAAAAAATTGTATATGTATATAAGATGGTTAAGATAGATACACTACCAGTTTTCCTTAGTTCATTGAAGAGTAAGGTTTGAGCCAATAATGTTTGGACAATTGAATGCTAATATCTGGTATCCTGAATAAGTAACTTAAAGATAATAATACGTAATGCATTGACCATTGTTACCCTCATATTATGTTGTTTTGAAAATTTGTTCTTTTTTTGATTTGTTTTTTCTTCTCTTTAAAAAAAAAAAAGCTACACAGGACTAATATTTCTACTATATTGTATTTTACTGGAATTTAAGTTAATATCAGTCTGGGCCATGTGTGCTATCATGCACCTGTAAGCCCAGCCATTGGGGTGGCAGAGGCAGAAGGATCACTGGAGTCCAGAAGTTGAAGGCCAACCTACACAACATAGTGAGACTCTGCCTTTAAAAAATAAATAAACCACAGCGATATATGTGCACCCATGTTTATAGCAGCACAATTTGTAATAGCTAGATCTTGGAAACAACCCAAATGCCCATTAACCAAGGAATGGATAAAAAAGATGTGGTATTTCTATACAATGGAGTACTACTCAGCCATAAAGAAAGATAAACTGGAAACTTTTATAGGTAAATGGATGCAACTCGAGAAAATACTCACAAGTGAAATAAACCGGATGCACATTTGTAAACATCGTATTGTCTCCCTAGTATGAAAATGCAATTTCACTGTGACTATTCCATTCCTTAGTCTTCTATTTTTACCTAGCTTTTACATGGCTTAATCTTATACTGAGTAATATTTTTCTCCAAAAGGTATTTGTACATTCTCTAATGCTTGAGTTTGTTAATACATGAGAATGTTTACTTGTTGTCTTTAAAAAAATAAAAATAAATAAATAAATAAATAAATAGCCAGGCATGGTGGTGCATGGTTGCAATCCCAGCATGTGGGAGGCTGAGGCAGGAGAATCACTGTGTGCTTGAGGCCAGCATAGGCTACACAGTGAGTTCAGAGCCAGCCTGGACTACATAACAAGACCCTGCCTCAAAAAAAAATCTATGTGTGGTGGCACGTGCTCGTAAATAAAAATGACCTGGTAATGTAGTTCAGTGTGAAAGCCCTGGGTTCTATCCTAAGTACAGAAAAAAAAATCTGAAGTGGATTCAGATAAATTAAGATGTGGAGCTGGGGATGCAGCTCAGCAGTAGGGCACTCTCCTAGCATGTGTAACAGTCTGGGTTCAATTCCCAGCACAAAACAAAATAAGTGTATGGTAAGCCCTACAGCAACCACTAGGGAAATAACTAAAAAAATTAAAACTAAAAAAAAATAAGTGAACAAAGCCTATTAAAGAAATAAGAAAGCCAGCCTCGGTGGCACACACCTGTAATCCCAGCACTTGGGAGGCTAAGGCAGAAGGATCACCACAAAGTTGAGGTCAGCCTGGGCTACATAGTGAGTTCGAGGCCAGCGTGAACTACACAGCAAGACCCTGTCTCAAAACAAACAACAAAAAAAAGAAAATATTATTCACTCATTGCAAAACAAAGCAGTAAAGAAGGAACAGAGAGCTGGGCATGGTGGCATATGCCTGTAATCCTAGCACTTGGGAGGCTGAGGCAGGAGGATCATTGCAAGTTCAAGGCCAGTCTGGGCTACATAGTCAGGCCAGCCTGAACTACATAGTGAGTCCTTGTCTCAAAAAAAAAAAAAGTGGAGTGGGCAGGCATATAGCTCAGCGGCACAGCGCCTACCTGCCAGGCACGAGGTCCTGAGTTCAATTCCTAGTCCCCCCCCCCCAAAAAAGAAAGAAAAATAAAAGGAAGGAGCAGAGAAACAAAAAAAGACATGAGACATATACAAAACAAGAAGTGTAGAGGCAGATGTGAGTCCAACTATACCAATAAAAATACTAAATGGAATAAAACAAGTAATTCAATCAAAAGGCAGAGATTACGTATACGAATATCTTCCTGTATAGATCATATGTGAAACCATAAAATAAAGCTCAAAAATGTAATAATATGTTTTCTGATTAAATTTCTTTCTGTTGTTGATTTCTAATTTCATTTCAATGTAGTAGAAATTCATTAAACTTATTTAGGTTTGTTTTATGGGAAATCAAATTAAGCAAGCAGAAGAAAATAATAAATATTATAGTAGAAATTAAGAAACAAAGAATAGAAAAACTGAGAAAAATCAATAAAACCAGACTATTTCGTTAAAATGATTGACAAAATTGACAAATCTTAGGCTACATGGCCAAAGAAAAGAAGAAATGCAAATTGCTAGAAATAGAAAACGAGAAGGAAATATTACTAGTGACTTATGTAAATAAGTTACAAAGTAACACTATGAACAACTGTATACCAATAAATTAGGGTAATTTAAATGAAATGAAAAATTTCTAGAAAATCACAAATATCAAAACTGACTCAAGAAACAATCTGAATAGACATAAGAGGCAGGACTACTACTGAAAAAAAAAATCCTACCTGTGAAAAAAGACCCAGACTCTAATAATTTCTACCAAACATTTGAAGAATGAATACTAGTCCTTTGCAAACTCTTCCAAAAAGAGAAGAGCAAAGAACTTATCCCAACTCATTCTATGATATCAAATATTATCCTGATACCAAACAAGATATCACAAGATAAGAGAACTACAAACCCATATTTCTGTGGTTTATAGATATTGAATATGGATACAGATATTCCAAAAAATATTAGCAAACTGAATCCGGTGACACACAAAAATTATACCATGGCCATCTAAGAATTATCCCAGAAATTTATGGTTCATTTAGTATCTGAAAATCAATCAATGTATCACAGTGTACTATATCAATAGAGTATGAAAAAAACCCACATAACTGGGCTGGTGATGTAGCTCAGTGGAAGAATGCTTCAGCACAAACAAACACATGATCATCTCGACAAACTCAGAAAAGGCATATTACAGACAGGTGTAGAGGCACCAGCATTCTGGGAAGCTAAGGCAAGAGGACCTCGAGTTTTAACCCAGCCTGGGCAATTTAGCAACTTAGCAAGAATATGTCTCAAAAAAAAAAAAAAAAATTAAAAGGTGGGAGCTCAGTGCAAAGGCCTGGGTTCAATCCCCAGTTCTGCAAAGCTAACACAAACAAATAGGTATGCAACAAAATCCAACAACCTTACATGATTTTTTTTTTTTTGGTACTGGAAATTGAACTCTGGACCTTGCGCTTCCCAGGCAGGTGCTGTGCCGGTGAGCTATATCCCTGGCCCTAACAACCCTACATGATAAAAAAAACATGCAACAAATGGAACAGAAGGGAACCTCCTCAACTTGATAGAGGGCATCTACCAAAAATCCACAGCTAAATGTTTTAAATAAAATATAAGGAAAAACCTTAAAAGCACCTATAGTTCCTCTAAACAGAACAGATTGACGAGTATCCCCTCAGCTTCACGCATATTCATTTTGGCTACATTCTTTAACACAATGACAGCAAGAAGGTAGACTTCTTACCTGAAAAAAATAAAGCCAAGGGGGCTGGGGATACAGCTCAGTGGCACAGTGCCTGCCTGGCAAGCACAAGGTCCTGAGTTCAATCCCTGGTACCCATAAATAAATAAATAAATAAATAAATAAAGCCAAGGTTGCATGGTCAAGCATCTCATCAGAGGACTGGAAGTGATAGAGAACACAAACTGCCTACCCAAACTATTCTCCCATCAGTGACACCGAGGCATAGGCTGATAGCCTAAGTTCTCATATTGCCCTGATGCCAGTTTGTAAATAATATAATTTTGCATCTCTGGTCCCTATTACAGCCTTACAAGTAGGGACAAAGGACTGAGCAAAATTGGATATGGAAGGGGCTTGCTTGTCTACAGTAAGTCCACATAGACCACAAGAAGTGAAACTGGGGCCGGTGAGATAGCTCAGCGGCCTAAGCACCTGCCTGGCAAGCGCGAGGTCCTGAGTTCAACTCCCGGTACCCACATAAAGGAAAAAGAAGGGCCGTTGATATCGCTCAGCGGCACAAGCGCTCGCTGGCAAGTGCGACGTCCTGAGGTTGACTCCCAGTACAAAACAAAACATAACAAAAAAAGAAGTAAAGCTGGTAACACTCCCATACTTGTGCAACCAAGACAGCAAGATTTTTTTTTTTAAAAAATAACAATAATAAACATTTATATAGCACTATGTGTCAGACACTAATTTAGGTGCTTTACACATACCGTCACTTAATCTCAATAAGGACCCAAGTCCACTATTATCCTCACTTTGTAGATAAGAAATGCAAGCAAAGGGTGGTTTGATAACCTATTCAAAGTCAGTGGTGAAAATGCGATTCAAATTCAACAATTTGAGTCTAGAATCTGTTCTTCTGAGACAGGGTCTTACTATATAGTTCAGGCTGGCCTTGAACTCTCTATGTTGCCCAAATTGGCCTCAAACTTGCAGCAATCCTTCTGCCTCAGCCTCCAAGTGCTGGGATTACAGACAACGCCTGGTTTGGGACTTTGTATTTTAAAGTCACTCTCACCTAAAATCATAGCATCCTCAAATAAAAATCTTACTACTTACGTAAAAGTATCTGGATCTCCTAAACCAAGACTTCTTCACTGCACTGTAGTTCACCAAGCCTAGCTATGACCTAAAGCAAAACTTGTCTTTGTAGCATAAACCAACCTAGGGAAAAACAGATGGTTATCCACATGGGATTCAGCATTTGGTTTTTTGTTTCTAGCTGTAGTGGTAAGGGATTAGGGAATATGACTTTTAGATAATAAGTAATACTCCCAGTCACTGAATAAACAATATTAGAGCAGCTTCATTCTGGTGCTTCACTGTAATCTGCACAATGCTTTTCACTCTCTCTAATAGTATATCAGCAGGGTCTGATGAAAGAAGGGTCATTACTGATAAACTCTTAACACAAGCAATAATCTGGGCCTACCATCTACCTTAACAATGCAGACAACTAGGTTATGTTCAAGGCTATTTGAGGGTAATCAATCAGCTTAATGCCTTTGCTCTTGTCCTTAATCACTTCAGTTTAACACAGGCTATAATCCTAGTACTCTGGGAGGCTGACGCAGAAGGACCACAAGTTCAAATCCCAGTGTGGACAACTTAAGTGACTTAGCAAGACCCTGTCTCAAAAATAAATAAATAAATAAATAAATAAGGCTGAGGATGTGTCTCAGTGGCAGAGGACTTGCCTAGCATGTTCAAGGTCCTGGGTTTCATCTCTGGCACAGCCATAAACAAACAAACAAACAGATTTGAGGACGTAGATGAATGCTAAGGCAGTGGGTTGTTCAACCACCAGTACCAGGGGAAAAATCACATTAGTCCATATTTACATCTCATTAGACTAAGTTACATCCTTCTGTTGAAGTGCTTGGGCATCAAAGTTCTCCCCCTCCCAACTCATCATGCTCATTTTGATAAGATTAACAGTAGCCATGAGGCAAATATAGTCCAAGCAGGTGCATGGGTAAGGAAAGTTGGGGAGATTTTGGCTTGATGAGACTTCACATTCCCTTCTCAACTCTAATTTTGCTGTCATCAACAGTGATTACTATCTGAAGGCTTCTTTTCTGTGACATTCAAAATCCCATACAAGCCTATTCCAAAGGGTGTTATGCTCAATAAACTCTTTTATCTAGAAAGCTGAAATTACGCTGAAAGCTATTCTTGTTCTTTAGCCTCCACAGCAGTGTACAATTAAAGCTTTCCTTTTCTGGGTGGGGTGTGAAGAGAAATAACATAAGTAGCAGAAAGAGCACCAGGACCACCTCAGCACTGGAACGAAAAGACCATGGAGTACACAGGCACTGGAGGCAAACTTACTACATGAGCTATTAAGAGACTTAAAAAGAAACACACTAAATTATCATTCCCAACCCCAAGCTTGTAACTAACCACAGCAATATCTAAAAAGTCATTTTTTTTTTTTTTTTTTTTTTTTTTTTTGGTGGGTACCGGGGGGACGACCTCAGGACCTCACGCGCCAACAGGCACCCGTGCCGCTGAGCGATATCACCGGCCCCTTTTTCGTATGTGGGTTCCGGGAGTCAAACTCGGGCCTTCGCGCTTGCAAGGCAGGCGCTTAAGCCGCTGAGCCGTCTCACCGGCCCTAAAAAGTCATTCTTAATGAAAAACTAAAGTTCGCCTAGGTGAAGGACACACTGACTGGCAGTGAGTGCAGACGCACAGCCATCCTGCACGAGAGAGTGATTAGCCAGGCGCCACTGTGGCAGGGGCGGGAGCTAGACTCAGAACTCAAGGCGGCGCACCTCCATCTACGGTGCGCCCCCCCCTGCGCCCCGGGCCTCCGCAGAGGAACGCCAAACGTGGCGGCGGTACAGAGAAACACTGGCTTGAAGGACACACTGACTGGCGGTGAGTGCTGACGCCCAGCCATCCCTCAGGAGAGAGCAATTAGCCAGGCGCCATTGTGGGAGGGGCAGGAGCTGAACTCGGAACTCAGGGCAGCGGGGCTCCATCCACTGCTACAGCCGGACACAGGCCACGGAAAGTGCGCTGAGGGCGGCAGGCGAATGAGTCTGGTCTCCGCGGGAGAGTACAGGCTATTGCCCACGGTCCCACCAAAGGACTGCTGCTGGCTTGCTGGGACAGATCTCCACGCAACAGGACTCTGTCACCACAGGGTGCCTGCCTACAGCAGAGTCAAAACCTGGAAATGAACTTTTTTTTTTCTTTTTTTCCTCTCGTTTGTTTTTTGTTCTGGTGGTGGTGTTGGGGTTTTTGTTTTTGTTTTTATTTTTGTTTTGTTTTGTTTTTTGTTTTGTCTTTTGGTTTTTGTCTGTTTGTTCCTTCCTTCATTGTTTGATCATGTTTTTATATGAGTGTAAACAAAGCCTCTAACCTTTTTGTGGTTGTGGTTCTGATCTGTTCTTCCTTTTATCCCTTCCTTCCCTTTTTCCCATCAGTCTTCTGTACCAGTTTCCCAATGTTAGTGGGATCCCTCTTTGTCCTCCAGCCTTACATCTAATTCCTTCCTCTTCTTCCAATTCTCTATTTCCTCCTTAACCCATTTTAAATGTAAACTCCTGAGGGAAAAATTGACATATTAAGGACTTGTATACTGCATATAATTTTCTGGTTTGTTTTAGATTTTGTTATATAACCACAAATCTAGTTTATACAGTTAAAAGTGGCAAATAACTGATTACCTCGGTCTGTTATTTTCTAGGCTGCGTTTGATACTTTTGGTACCATTATAGCAAAAAGTGACATAAATGTACTAAACAGCTTTTCTTCCTGGTATTCCATGACTGAGATTGTCTAAGGATCACAGAAAATACTGTGGCACAGTACCAAAAAACCAAGGACTGGGCCAAACAGGCAGCAACTTCTTATCTCCAACAAATTGAAGAAGTAGGATCTTCGAGCAGGCTCAAAACCCAAAAATAAGCTACACCTGGAAGATACCTCAGAGAAGTAGTCATCTCCTAAGGGTTTCAAATACTAGCAATGAAGCAACCTACCATAGGCAATTTACAAATATCACCCCAGGAATTAAACTAAAGAAAGAAAAGAAAATGAGAAGACACTTAAACAAGATGCAATCCCACACATACAGTTCACCAAAGGCAAATCCAAGAGGCAATGAGGTGGGACAATCCAAAAGCCACCCACTTGGAATCTCTGAAGCAGTTACAACAAAGCAGTTGAATGAGGCTCTGGAAAAAATTAATATCAGAAATAATTTCTCAGATAACTGCAGAGATAATGTCCACAATGAAGACCATGCTTAAGCATGCTAGAGAAGATATAGACAAAAAAAAAAAATAGACGAGCTTAAGAAAATTATGGAAGCCATGAATGCTCAGCATAGAAAAGAAATGGAATCCATGAGGCAGATTCAAGCAGATATCCAGGAGAACAAAAATTCCATTGAAAGTATTTGTAGCAGATTAAGCCAATGTGAGGACAGGATCTCAGGTATAGAAGACAGGCTTGTGATTAGTGATCATGAAAAGAACGAATTCTTAAAAATAGCAAGGGACAATGAAAAATCAATCCAGCAGCTGCTAGATGATGCAAAGAAGAATAACAAGATTGATTGGAGTTAATGAAAAAGCAGGAGATAGCATAAATGACATCAGAACACTCTTCACAGACATTATAACAGAAAATTTCCCTGGTAGAGAAAAAGAATTTGACATTCAGATAAGTGAGGCTTATAGAACTCCAACTAGCCACGATCAAAAAAAATCTTCAGCCAGACATATCATAGTCAAGATTCCAGAAATTCAACACAAGAGTAGAATCTTAAAAGCTGTTAGGGAAAAGAGACAAATCACCTATAAAGGAAAGCCCATCAGAATCACAGCAGACTTTTCAGCACAAACCCTCAAGTCAAGAAGAGCTTGGAATGATGTATTTCAAGTTCTAAAGGAAAATAACCTTCAACCCAGATTGATGTACCCCGCAAAACTATCTTTCAAAACTGATGGAGAAATAAAATACTTCCATGACAAAGAACATCTGACAAAATTTATGACCACCAAACCAGCACTCCAAAATGTTTTGAAGGACATTCTAGAAAGAGATAACAAGGACTACAACTCCAGGAACCCCAACAGAAGGAAGCCACCAGGCAGGGCAAACAATTAAACAGAGGGAGGGGAAAATAAAAAAAGAGGGGGAGCCAACAACAGGAAAATAACATGATAAGGATAAGTCAATACATATCAGTTTTAACCATCAATGTTAATGGTCTCAATTCACCAATCAAAAGGCACAGACTGGCGAATTGGATCAAGAAGCAAGATCCAACAATATGCTGTATACAAAAAACACATTTAATTCAAAAAGAAATTCATAGACTGAAAGTCAAAGGATGGAAAACAATATTCAATGCGACAGGAACCCGGAAAAAAGCAGGGGTAGCTATTCTTTTTGCAGACAAAGTGAATTTCAAGTCAGGAATGATTCAGAGAGATAAAGAAGGTTACTACATCCTTGTAAAGGGAACACTCCAAGAGGAAGAGATAACAATCATAAATATATATGCAACAAATAACAGTGCACCCAACTATATAAAACAAACATTAATGGGCATGAAAAATCAAATAAGCACTAATACGATTGTATTGGGGGACCTCAATACTCCTCTGTCACAAAAAGAGATCAACTAGGCAAAAAATCAACAATGAAATATTAGAACTGAACCAAACTTTGGAACAAATGGACTTAGTAGATGTCTACAGAGTGTTCCACCCCACAACATCAGAATACACATTCTTCTCAGCTGCACACGGGACATTCTCCAAAACAGACCACATACTAACTCATAAAACATGCTTAAGTAAATGCAAAGGAACTGAAATTATCCCATGCATATTATCAGACCACAGTGTAATGAAATTGGAAATAAATGGCAAAAGAAACCACAAGAACTTCCTAAACACATGGAAATTACACAGCACCCTCCTGAACAACCAATGGGTCACAGATGAAATTAAAGAAGAAATTAGACAATTTCTACAACAGAATGATAATGACACTACAACATACTGGAACCTATGGGACACAATGAAAGCAGTCCTAAAAAGGAAATTTATAGCATTAAATACCTGTATCAGGGAAATAGAGCAAGCACAAATAAACAACTTAATGGTGAACCTCAAACTTCTAGAAAAAGAAGAGCAGGCTAAGCCAAAAGCTCGTAAAAGGGAGGAAATTATAAAGATCAGAGCAGAAATTAACATATTAGAGACTAAAAAACAATACAAAGAATCAACGAAGCAAAGAGTTGGTTCTTTGAAAGAATAAATAAAATCGAGAAACCCTTATCCAACCTGATTAAGAAAAGGAAAGAAAATACTCAAATCCATGCAATTAAGAATGAAAAGTGTGGGGCCGGTGAGATAGCTCAGTGGCATAAGCGCCTACCTGGCAAGTGTGAGGTCCCCAGTTCAACTCCCAGTACCCACATATGGAAAAAGGGCTGGTGATATTGCTCAGCGGCACGCGTGCCTGCTGGCACACGAGGTCCTGAGTTTGACCCCGGTAACCACAAAAAGAAAAAAAAAAAAAAAAAAAAGGAAATGGTGATATCACAACGGACCCTGCAGAAATACAGAAGATCATCTATACCTATTTTGAAAATTTGTATTCTAATAAGATGGAAAATGCAGAAGAAATGGACAGATTTCTAGATACATATGAATTACCAAAGCTCAATCAAGAAGATATAAAAATCCTAAATAAACCAATATCAGTCAATGAAATCGAAGATGTAATTAAAAACCTCCCAACAAAGGAAAGCCCAGGACCTGACGGATTCGCTGCTGAATTCTACAAGAAATTTAGAGAAGACCTAACCCCACTACTTCTCAAACTTTTTAATGAAATTGAAAGGGATGCAATACTCCCAAATTCATTCCTGGAAGCAAGCATTACCCTGATACCAAAACCAGAGAAGGACCCAACTAAGAAAGAGAACTACACGCCAATCTCCCTAATGAACACAGATGCAAAAATCCTCAATAAGATACTGGCAAACAGAATCCAGCAAATCATCGAGAAGATTATACACCATGACCAAGTTGGATTCATCCCAGGGATGCAGGGATGGTTCAACATACATAAATCAATAAATGTAATACACCATATTAACAGAACCAAGGACAAAAATCATATGATCATCTCAATAGATGCAGAAAAAATGGGCCGGTGAGATGGCTCAGCGGCGTAAGCGCCTGCCTTGCAAGCGCGAGGGCCCGAGTTCGACTCCCGGAACCCATATATGAAAAAGGGGCCGGTGATATCGCTCAGAGGCACGGGTGCCTGTTGGTGCGCGAGGTCCTGAGGTAGACCCCCCGGTACCCACAAAAAAAAAAAAAAAAATAGATGCAGAAAAAGCTTCTGACAAAGTCCAACACCCATTCATGATAAAAACCCTACAGAAAATTGGAATAGATGGTCTTTATCTCAATCTGATAAAAACTATCTATGACAAACCAACAGCCAATATCATACTAAATGGCCAAAAACTGAAAGCCTTCCCTCTAAAATCAGGAACAAGACAGGGATGTCTACTGTCCCCACTCTTATTCAACACAGTCCTGGAAACTTTAGCCAGACCAATTAGACAAGAGCAAGAAATAAAAGGAATAATGATTGGAAAGGAAGAAATTAAATTATCATTATTTGCAGATGACATGATACTCTACATAGAAGACCCCAAAAACTCCATTAAAAAATTGCTAGATTTAATAGGCAAATTCAGTAGTGTAGCTGGATACAATGTCAACACTCAAAAGCAATAGCCTTTCTGTACACCAATAACAAACTCACTGAAAGAGAAATTAGGGAAACAACACCTTTCACAATCACATCCAAAAAAATGAAATACCTAGGAATCAATCTCACAAAGGATGTAAAAGACCTCTACACTGAAAACTACAGTACTCTGAAAAAGGAGATTAAAGAGGATATCAGAAAATGGAAAGATATCCCTTGCTCTTGGGTTGGAAGAACCAATATAGTAAAAATGGCCATACTTCCAAAATTGTTATACAGATTTAATGCAATTCCGATCCAAATTCCAACAGCACCTCTCACAGATTTAAAGAAAACAATCCTAAAATTCATTTGGAACCAGAAGAGACCTAGAATGTCAAAGGCAATTTTGGGCAACAAACGCAAGGCAGGGGGCATCACAATCCCTGATTTGAAATTGTACTATAAAGCTACTGTGACAAAAACAGCATGGTATTGGCAAAAAAACAGACCTGGAGATCAGTGGAACAGATTAGAAGATGCAGAAACAACTCCAGACATACTAAGCCACCTTATCTTTGACAAAGGTGCCAAACACATTCACTGGAAGAAAGATCACCTCTTTAATAAATGGTGCTGGAAAAACTGTCTCTGCACATGCTGAAGATTAAAATTAGACGCATATATTTCACCATGCACTAAACTAAATTCAAAATGGTTCAAAGATCTAAATATTAAAACAGAAACATTAAATCTGCTGGAAGGTAGGATAGGTAAAACCCTTGAAGACATTGGTGTAGGCAAAGACTTTATGAATAAAACCTCAATGCACAGGAACTATCACAAAGAATCAACAACTGGGATCACATCTTATTAAACAGCTTTTGCACAGCAAGAGAAACCACCAACAGAGTGAAGAGAAAACCCACAACGTGGGAAAAAATGTTTGCCAGCTGTTCCTCAGACAAAGGATTACTATCGAGAACATACAAAGAACTCAAAAAAATCAGACCTCCCAAATTTAAAGATCCAATCCAAAAATGGGCATCTGAGATGAATAAACACTTCTCAGATGAAGAAATACAAATGGCAAATAAATATATGAAAAAATGTTCAACATCACTAGTCATTCGAGAGATGCAAATTAAAACAACACTGAGATTCCATCTCACCCTAGAAAGAATGGCTATTATCAAGAAATCAACTAATAACCGATGCTGGAGGTGCTGTGGGGAAAAAGGAACCCTTCTTCACTGTTGGTGGGAGTGTCGACTGGTACAGCCACTGTGGAAATCAGTGTGGAGATTCCTTGAAAAACTAGGGTTGGAGGTCCCATTTGATCCAGCTATTTCCCTTCTGGGTATCTTCCCAGAAGAATTAAAAACATCGTACCACAGCGATATATGTGCACCCATGTTTGTAGCAGCACAATTTGTAATAGCCAGATCTTGGAAACAACCCAAATGCCCATCAACCGAGGAATGGATAAAAAAGATGTGGTATTTTTATACAATGGAGTACTACTCAGCCATAAAGAAAGATAAACTGGAGACTTTTATAGGTAAATGGATGCAACTCGAGAAAATACTCATAAATGAAATAAATCAGATGCACAGGTGTAAACATTGTATTGTCTCCCTAGTGTGAGAAACTGGAAGAGGATATAAAATCCCAAATCTACAATAGATAGGGTAAAACAGGAAGAAACTGTTGAAAAGGAAAGAGAAATTGGGATGGGGGAATGGAGAAAAGAAAGAAGGGAAAAGAAAATATTACATATATACATATATATATATATATACATATATATATATATACTTTTTTTTTTTTTTTTTGTGGGTACTGGGGGTCGACCTCACAACCTCGTGCGCCAGCAGGCTCCCGTGCCGCTGAGTGATATCACTGGCCCTTTTTTCATATGTGGGTTCCGGGAGTTGAACTCGGGCCCTCGTGCTTGCCAGGCAGGTGCTTACGGCGCTGAGCCATCTCACCGGCCCTTACATATATATATATATATTTAAGATAGATACACTACTAATTTCACTTAGTTCATTGAAAAGAAAAGTTTGTGCTAATACTGTTTGGACAATTGAATGCTGATATCTTGTACCCTGAGTAACGAATTTAAAGATAACAATATGGAATCTATTAACCATTGTTACCCTCCTATTATGTTGTTCTGAAATTTTGTTCTATTTTTTTTTCTCTTTAAAATAAAAATAAAAAATAAAATAAAGTTCACCTAAATAAATTCCATATACAGGGGAAAATACATTATCATGGAGTTAAAACTTTATCCACTTTAAGAAAATTACAGATCAGGAGAAAAACCTGTTTGTAGTGATTCGGCTACTATTACTTTCCATGAGCAGTCAGAGAACAGGATTTTGAAATTGGTGCTAACAAAATGCTCATTAAGTGAAAACATTAAGATATTAACTTGGAAAGACTCTTTAAGAGCCTCATATTACTTACCTTAAAAGTCGTTTGGTTAGATGAAGGTCAGATTTTAGTCTAACATTATTTTTGACTAACTAGGTTAGTAATCAGGTATCTTCCTAAACCACAAGACCTCACTAGGCTAGCCCGCTAACTGGTAGCAGGAAATATTTACCATAGAAGTCATCTATCAAAACTTTCCAAATGTTTCCCTTCCAGCCCTGCAATGAACCCTCAAAGTATTCTTCCTTTGTGAGTTAGATGTGTGGACATAACTGAACCAACGATTATACCAAAAAATGGAACCTTAAAGGTAGAGCAGTGTATCTCATTTTTCTTATGGCAAAGCAATGAAACAACTCTCCTATGCTGAGAAAAAAAAATATGCTGCTTGTTGACAACATCAGGTGTTCCAATAAAAATAGCAGTTTCTAAGCAGCTGCATTTTAAAATCTCACAAAAGGATCAAACAGGAAGAGAGAAAAAAAAAGGAAGAGAGATTGTTTAAACACAAATAACTGACAATTAAAGAACTAGCGTGACTAAGCTGTGAAAGACAAATGAAAAGTAGACACTGACACTTGAACAATTTAAGCCTCTAGCACATGTAAATACTTTTAATTTCTACTGTCACAATCTAAGTTCCAAAGAGCAGTAAGGTCTGCAGCCTTCTCACCCTTCCCCTGCTGAGGAGAAACTCTGTGGAGGTGGTCATCAGATGCACTGCATCCTAGGTGATCTTGAACACAGAGCTGTTGTCAACCAGCAAACCTGTCAGGGAGGCCTCCCAAGCTACATATCTAGAAGTTTCATATGTGCCTCAATCCCTTCCAAGTAGCTATCAAAGAATATACTATAAAGAGAAGTGATAAGTATTCAGTCCCTTTGACTTAGAAATCCTTTCCAGGTATGGAAACAGCATAAACAACTTTTATAAATTGCAGAAATAAGCTATGCACACCATCACAATTTTCCTAAGCCTTTACATACTCTCTTCTTAATAATCAACTTGTTGGTCAATAGTTAAATATCCTACAGCATCTGTGGGAGATGCAAAGATCAGACTTCCTGATATGGGCTCCTATTCTCTCAAATCCAAAGGTAGTATGTGCTATGGATATACAATGCAAACTTTTAAAGAAAGGCAGAGGAACATAAGGTGCACTCATCACATGGCTCATGGAGTACACATTGCTCAGACATTCCCCACCCTCACTTAAGAGAACCCTGACTCTGAGAAGAGGAAATTCCTGCAACACCCTCATCCAGCACTATCAAGGCCCACCTACAAGGACAAGCAAGACATCCTTTAAGGTCAAGGTGACAACTTGTATAGAAGGGAAAAATGAAGATGAACTTTGGAAAGGCTAAGGAAGGCTCAAAATGCTACACCTAAGGAAGTGTGGCAATTCTTCAAAAAGTTAAATACAGAATTACCATATGATCCAGCAATTCCCCTTCTGGGTACATGCCCAAAAGAAGTGACAGTAGACAAGGCAAGAGGATTGCAAGTTCAAGCTCAGTCTGGGCTATTTAGCAATTTAGTGAGACTATGTCTCATTAAAAAAAAAAAAATCTTAAGAGCCCATGTTCATAGTAGCATTATTTACATACAGAGCCTATGTTCATCTATGTTCATAGTAGCATTATTTGTAAGAAACCAAAGGTAGAGGCAACTCAAGTGTCTATTGGCAGATGAACAGATAAACAAAATGTGGCATGTATATAAAATGGAAAATTATACAGTATGCAGCTTAAAATGAAGGAAACTTTTTTCCTTTTTTTTTTTGGTCCGTACTGGGGATTTAACCCAGGGCCTTCACACTGAGTTACATCCCCAGCCTTTATTTATTTATTCATTCATTCAGACAGGGTCTCACTAAGTTGCTCAGGTGGGACTTGAACTTGCACTCCTCCTGCCCCAGCCTCCCAAAGCATTTGGATTACAGCTATGCGCCACCACCCCAGGAAGGAAGGAAACTCTGACATATGCTACCAGATGGATGAAACTTGAAGACCTTATGCTAGGTAAAATGACCAGAACTTTATAATTTAATGTGTGCTTTGATATATATTACATTATCTATTTTTATAACAGCTATGCTGTGAGCTAGTTATAACCATCACTCCCACTTTATAGATGATAGAAAGAGGTCCAGAAAAGCTAAGCGATTTGCTCAAGATCACATAATAAAATGGTAGAGACAAAAATTAAAAATCTAGTTTTTTAACTCAAGTTTTCATGCTTCTCTCAATACATAATACTAAGCTTTCTGCTAACCTCCATGGTAGCCTTTGTTGTAACCCTACTGAAGGAGGAATCAAAGTATGGAGAAAGAGCTCTGGGCTTTGCCACACAACTGTGGGACCTTCTACCATTCACAGTACCTTTAAGATTCAGTTTCCTTGAGGGTAAAAGCATATTTTAAGAAGTATAATACACTCTATAGAGTTTGAAAATTAAAGTAGTATATGAAAGAACAGCGCAAGGTCTGGCACTGAGTAAAAAGAAATGTCAGGAAGGAAAAAAGGTAAACTTCTGTGCTTAGTATCACCAGTATTCTTCCCTGATCTAGACTTAGCATGAGAAGATGCAAACAAATTTTCCAGTAATTGAGAAAATGGAATTGGTCTCTTCTACTTCAGGCATATACATATAATTCATTAACAACAGTGAAAACGATGGGTTATTCTCAGCAGAAAGCTCATAGAGAAGTTTGAGAAATGAAAATGAAAGTAAAAGCCTGACAGAAGTCATACAAAGAGAAGGAAGGGATCAGATTACAGGCATCTTCCCAAGGCTCAGCCCAGTTCTTTCTTGGCTATCCAGAAAAAAGAGAGGCCAAAAGCTTAAATCAGCTGCTTGATGGCCCTTGGGAAGAATAAGGACAGCAGCGGAGCCAGAAACCACTGAACAGAAAAGCAAAAAAGCAGGAGATAAAACAAGCATAGAGGAATGTGGTCAAGGAAACAGTCCCTAGCTGAGAAGGAGCCATGTGCAACATCTACAAAAATGCATGAATAAATAAACGCGACAGAAAGTATACCCATATGCATGGCATGCTCTAGCCCAGAACCTGTGCTTCATTCAAACGCCCACATTTGTCACACTGCCCTTGGGTCAGAAAGGGATATTTTGGAGAAGACAGTTTATAATTCCTGATTCTTGCAGAAATTCATTTATCATAAAATGGATTATTTGCTATGTGCAGATATGCATTTATTTGTGAGATTTATAAAATTGTGTTTTGCTGCAAAATGTCTCTGGGGACAGGTAAGGCAGTCCAACCTTCACCACAATCTCGTTAGCACATCTCACCCCATGCTCCCTCATCCCAGCCCGCCTAACACACACATTTCAGAACACTTGGCCTCTTCTTCCCACATAGGCCAAACACTAGGAAATCACTGCAGGGACAGGACATTTTGCCTTTAAAAGAGAAAGAAAAAGAAAACACACACACACACACACACAAAGATACAGAAACAAACATCACATCCCAGCTCTGTTACACATTAGAATCTATACCAAGTTGTAAATGTGCACTACTGTTATGAGAATGTCTGGCAAGGCTTACATCTGGAGCTAAATCAAGTTCTCCATCTGTTGGGTTTGCCTCTTTTACTCAATGTTAATTATTTCAATTGTTTGCAAAACCAATTTAATAACTGTTGAGAAAATGGAAAATCATAGGCACAAAGGGAGCAAAGAATGAAAAAAAAGTCTTATTTAGGTTTCATAGTACTAAAATCCCCTATTGATTCCCTGACAGCTCACTGCTGTGAGTATCCTAGCAGTGCTTCCTCAAGACTGACCAACTCCACCAATGTGGTACTCTGTAACTGCTTTGCTGTCTCCTAAGTAACCCATGATGACTTAGCACCATAGACTCCACCTGATTCTGTTTACCACAAATAGAAAAGGCCATGAATAAAAATGTCAAAGTTTCTAGTTTCCTGTGAATCATGCACTAAAGTCAAAAAGAACAGCAGAAATCTTCAGAGAAAAGCCTTTCCATAGCTTATACAAAGAAAATATGCTGGCAGCTAACATGCCTGAAAAGGGCTTGCAACCAACTCTTGGTAGAAGATTCTCAGAACAGCCAGCACTTTGAGCTATTTTGATATGGCAAAATGAAAGCCCTGTGTGTTCCTGCTTTTCTTGATCCAGTACAACAATTTCTTCCACTCCTACAGACATCAAGGCTTAAAATAATAGTGCTGTTCAGTGCATTCTACTTAGGTACAGCACTACTAAGGATGAGCCATGGAACTCTGAAAGAGAGAAATTTTCATTCCTTACCTGATATTAACCAATGCATGGGTCACTTTGCTAGCTGCTTCTTTCCACTGGCCCGCATTGGTAGAAAGCCTCAGGACTGTAAAGAAGGAAAGAACACAGATCTGTCAAACTCCTCATAGAAACCACAAACATGAAGAATAAAGACACATCTCAGAATAGTACTATTAGAATAACCAAACAACAGCTATGCCAATCTTTTGTTTAAAAACATCCTCACTTTAAAGAAAAATACAAGGGCTTATAGAACTCATTCAACAATTTTCTCTAGGAATTTTTTTCTCTAACTTCTTACTTTCTATGAAAATACTCCACTACTTCTTTTCCTTAGGGTCCTTCTGCCACCCCTACCCACACCACGCTAACAGGATTCCAACACTTAGTTTGTTTTTTTTTCCCAACACTAAGTTTTTTGGTTTTTTTTGTTTTTTTTTTTTTATTTTAAAGAGAAGAAAAAACAAAGCAAATCAAAAGAAGAACAAATTTTCAAACCAACATAATAGGAGGGTAACAATGGTTAATACATTACGTATTACTATCTTTAAGTTAGTTATTCAGGACACCAGACATTAGCATTCAATTGTCCAAACATTATTGGCACAAACCTTACTCTTCAATGAACTAAGTAAAAATGGTAGTGTATCTATCTTAACCATCTTATATATATATATATATATATATATATACAATTTTTTTTTCCCTTTCCATTCTTTCTTTTCCCTATTCCAGTCTCTCTTTCCTTTTGACCAGTTTCTTTTTGATTCACCGTATCTATTGTACATTTTGGATCTTATTTACTCTTTCAGTTTCTCATACTAGAGAGATAATACGATGCTTACACATGTGCTTCTGGTTTATTTCACTTATGAGTATTTTCTCGAGTTGCATCCATTTACCTATAAAAGTCTCCAGTTTATCCTTCTTTATGGCTGAATAGTACTCCATTCCAACACTAAGTTTTTAACATTCATTTAAAAGTTATATTAGGGTAGGGCCAGTGAGATGGCTCAGCGGCTTAAGTGCCTGCCCGGCAAGCGCGAGGGCCCGAGTTCAACTCCTGGAACCCACATACGAAAAAGGGGCCGGTGATATCGCTCAGCGGCACGGGCGCCTGCTGGCGTGCGAGGTCCTGAGGTTGACCCCCCGGTACCCACAAAAAAAAAAAAAGAAAAAAAGTTATAATAGGGTAGGAATGTGAGGGAAATTTGGGTATCATATTTATCATTTCCCTAGTGGTCAGGGCTAAATTAGTGGAACTGACTGCCTAAGTCAGTGTCCCCTTCTGCTCTACATATATCTTTCCGCACCTAAAGGGGTAAATTCAGACAAACAGGACAAATAACCTGTTATGACTTGTGTCTAGATGTCCGCCCAAGGCTTCATGCGGTCATAGGGCTTTTTCAGAGGTGGCTGAATCTAGAGTGCGTGATGCTGGGATTAAGGGTGTGTGATTAGTACATTAATCCACTGACTGGTTTGGCATAGTTCTGGCTAGCACTAAGGGTATGAGTGCTAAACACACCCTAGGTAGCCTGCACACAATATAAGGGACAGAAAGAGTCTTGTCTCCCCAACTTGTTGCTTTTGCTGTCTTCCACCGCCATGAACTGTTGCCCCTCTGCCACATGCCACCCTGCCTTGGAGCCAGCCGATTATGGACTGAAACCTCTACAAACTGTGAGCTAAATAATGTCAGGCATCGGGTATTTTGTCTCAGCAACAAGAGAAAAGTAACTAAGACATAACCTTTCCAGTTAGAAGATAATCATGTTTTAGTCAAGGAGTAATCTGTTGTTGCTCCTCTGACTTAAACTGCAAAATGAATCAACAGGAAGACTCTTCTCTGTCTGACCAAATTCTCTTTGCCAAATTTACTCAGAGGAGGAGAGACGATAAAAATACAAAAAATGGACACATCCTCCATGAGCTATGATCTCCAGGGCCATACATTAAAGTAACTATGCAGCCGGTCCTGGCAGTGCATGCCCATAGTCCTATTACTCTGGGAGGCTGAAGCAGGAGAAGCACAGTAATTCAAGCCCAACAGGACAACTCAGTGACTTAGCAAGACTCTGTCTCAAAATTAAAAAGGCTGGGATGTAGCTCAATATGAAGGCCCTGGGTTCAATCCCCAGTACTGCAAAAACAAACAAACAAACAAACAAAAAAAACCTGTACCATTTAGAAAAGAGATCCAAAAAACACAAGTGCTCCTTTAAAAACAAGAACCTGCTGGTCACTTCAAGTGTATATTTTTAATGGATGGCCAAGTTAATAAGAGGTAAATATGTGGAGAATTTACTATGCATGTGCCAGGTGCACTAGACACAGGTTATATAGAACATGACATACAGATGAAAAAGCTCAAGATTCAGAGGATACAAGTAGTTGACTGAAGTCATTTGCTCAAGTTGTAAGTGACAGACTAGTAATTTGAACCTGGAGAGAAGGCCTCCAAGAGCCTGTGCTTATGCAGAGAAGTGAGTAAAGAGCATGATCTCTGAAGCCAGGTGGCAGGGGTCAGGTGCAGCCCCTGCCCTCTACTAGAGAATAATAGCAAAACCTATAGGACATGGTCATTGTGAAAATTAAATGAGTTAATATACATAATACTCTTACTATTAGTGTCTATCACAGAGGTTAATTTTAATAGAGTGTCTCCCAAATAAATGAATAAATGAACGAGACATTCCCAAAGGAAGGAAAGAGGGCCTAACTATCATTAAGAAATGTGTGACCATTTGCATAGGAACTTCACCTCTGAGTACCATCACCATCTACTCCTGACCCACAATTCCCAAGCAAGCACAGCAGCAGCAGTATTTCACAGGGAGGGCCTGTGGCTGTGATGGGGAAACAAATTCATTTGGCAGATCTGTGTCTGTTCTAACAATGCCTCAGTTTTATAAATACATGCAATTTTATGGCAGAGAAGATGAGATGGAAGCCTTCGTAAAAATATATTATTAGAATGCTGCTTTTCTACTTTACAAGACTTAGTGCAAGGGAACTTGGGATGGTTCTGAGTTAGAACTCTACAATGTAAAATCGGGCTCTACTTGGTGTGTACGCAAATTTACTCATGTAATGAAGAAAATTATTTCAGCAGGTCAGATGTGTCTTTTTCAATTCAATTATTTAGATGTGTCAGTTTTTTACTAGATCCTCTACTAGACCTCTACTAGCTCTCTAATGATAGGGACCTAAATTTTTTTTTTTTTTTTTTGGATCAGGAATTGAACTCAGGACGTCACACTTGCCAGGCAGGCGCTATGCCACTGAGCTATATCCCCAGCCCGAGACCTAAATATTTATGGAATTGGGCTGCATCTTGCCTCCTCACGTTTTCAGACAGGTGCTTCACTTGGTTCATGGATCATTTCTCCAAAACATCCTGCCAGCTCTGTTCCTTAGTAACAGGCACCCAGATGACCTCATCAATGCATTTCCTTTGGAAACAACATTGGTTTTTTTAGATTCTTTTCTAAGCTACCAAATTTTTTTTTTTTTTTTTTTTTTTTTTTGTGGGTACCGGGGGGTCGACCTCAGGACCTCGCGCACCAGCAGGCACCCGTGCCACTGAGCGATATCACCGGCCCCTTTTTCGTATGTGGGTTCCGGGAGTCGAACTCGGGCCCTCGCGCTTGCAAGGCAGGCGCTTAAGCCGCTGAGCCATCTCACCGGCCCCTAAGCTACCAAATTTAAACACAAAATTTTTCAATGCCCTTTACGCCTCAGACTAAAGCAATCATTCATGTACAAAATTATGGTACACAAAATAATATACTATGCAGTCATTAAAAGAGACTTAAGCACAAAAATATATAACATGAAGGTTATAAAACACAAACTAGAAGGATACCATGATTATGCATGGTATGTGAACTATGCATACCTGTGGGCCAATATACAACAATGCAAATAGTGGTAGCACTAGAATTGAGGGTTTATAAGATTTAAAATTTTTACCCAAGCTTTTTCCTTAGTATTAGTAATTTTTTTTTTTTTTTAATGAAAAACAGCTCAAAGCATGTCATATATGGTTCAGAGTAGCTTCTGTGAAGGATCCTTCCATTTAGTAGACTTCACTGCAGTAAAATGTCACAGGAGCATCACAGGTATACCTCACCCATGATGAGAAGCTTCCTGTTCCATCCATGATGGGTTAGCAAAACATACTTTACCCTCCTCCTTTAAACAATATAAAACAATGGTTACCAGACATTGGAGGACAAGCAGTTTAGAGCAGTAATCCCCGGAAGAAGGGGAAAAAAATCAAGATGCATCTATGGTTACCCCAGCTCACTGAGTGAAGGGGTTTCCAGGTGGCAGGGGAGGGAGGAAGAATCTGAACAAAAAATCTTGCCAAGTTGAAGATGCAGAGATCAGCTTTAGAGAGACCAAGGCATCTAGAAGGAACAGGGCGGGGAGCTGGCAAGGAAAGATTCTGAGAGCTCCAGGGAGCTACAGAGAGATCCCGTATGTCTCCGGCTGAGCACTGACCTATGCATATGGGAAAGGAAACTACCCAGGGGTGAGGGCAAAGAACTACTGGAAAGGAGGAAGAGAACAGTTTGTGTTTCAACCAGATGCGTGGAAAGACCTGGGGTATCAGGTAGACTCTACAGATGGGTACTGCACTATAATGGGGCCAAGGTAGCCTACAGCAAAAGCTGCTTTTGACCTGTCCTCAACCCTTAAAAGCAAACCTTGAAAATATCAACCTGATTCCAAATAAAATAACCACATGCCAGAACAATGCCCTAGCTCATATAAAGGAACATCACAAAAATCCAGCATTCACACCACAAAAATCACCATGTCTTTCACCCATAAGCAGGAGAAAAATTAAGCAATAGAAATGGATCAGTGTTTGCTAGGAATTGGGGGTGAGCAGAGGAAGTAACTTCACAAGAGCATAAAAAGAATTTTGGGGATGATAAAACGCATCTATCTTGATTTTTATGATAATTATGCTACTATATGCATTTGTCAAAACTCAGAACTGTACATTCAAAAGGATGAATTTTATCGTATATGTAAATTATGCCTCAAAAATTTAACTAGGCCAGGTGTGGTGGCACACACCTGTGATTCCAGCACTCAGGAGGCTAAAAGGCAGGAGGATCACTGCGAGTTCAAGGCCAGCAGGGGCTACAATGTAAGTTCAAGGCCATCCTGAACTGTATAGTGAAACCCTGCCTCAAAAAGAAAAAAAAAAAAAATGTTTTTCTCAGCCAGGCATGGTGGTTCACGCCTACAATCCCAGCACAATGGACAGGCAGCTGAGCAGGAGGATGATAAGTTCAAGCCCTGTCCTAGGCAACGTAGTGACTTGGTGAGACCCTGTCTCAGAACAAAAAGAGCTGGGGATATAGCTCAGTGCAAAGGCCCTGGGTTCAATCCCCAGTGCAGCAAAAACAAACAAACCCAACAACCTGAGACCCTGTCTCAAAATAAAAATAAAAAAGGGATGGAGATGGATGGGGATACAGCTAATTGTCAAGATGCGGGGCTCGGGCCGGTGAGATGGCTCAGCGGCTTAAGCACCTGCCCGGCAAGCGCGAGGGCCCAAGTTCGACTCCCGGAACCCACATACGAAAAAGGGGCCGGTGATATCACTCAGCGGCACGGGCGCCTGCTGGCGCGCAAGGTCCTGAGGTCGACCCCCCAGTACCCACAAAAAAAAAAAAAAAAAAAAAAAAAGATGCGGGGCTCAATCCTTAGTACCACAAAAAGAGAGAGAGCCGGGTGTGGTGGCGCACACCTATAATCCCAGCACTCTGGAGGCTGAGGCAAGAGGATCACTGTGAGTTCAAGGCCAGCCTGGGCTTCTTCATAGTGAGTTCATAGCCATCCTGAGCCATATAGGGAGACCCTGTCTCAAAAAAACAAAAAACAGGGCTGGGGATATAACTCAGTGGCACAAGTGCCTGCCTGGCAAGCGCAAAGTCCTGAGTTCGATTGCCAGTACTAAAAAAATTAAAAAAAAAAATAGTAAACAGAGAGAGAGAGAGACAGAGAGAGAGGTGCTTGATGTGACAACTGGAATTTGTTTTATGAGGGGAACTGACCTGACACTAAAGCTGTTATTCTGAATGAGAAAGTGAAGAAATAGGAAAAAACCTGATGATGCCACTCTAGAACTGTCCTTCCTTAGAGTGCTTTAAAGTGTATTAATTTTCCTATTGCTTAAAATAGTTTAAATGAAGGCTGGGTATGGTGGCACATGCCTGTAACCCCAGCACTTGGGAGGCAGAGGCAGGAAGATAGCTGGGAATTCAAGGCCTGCCTAGGCTACATAGTGAGTTCAAGGCCAGCCTGAACTACAGAGCAAGACCCTGTCTCAAAAAAAACAAAGTTTAAATCAGTTTTCTGATACTTGAGTTGAAAACATCCTACTAATACAAGGCCCTGCTCTCGCTGTCTAAGACATCATAGCAAAGGTATGAACAGCTTTCTTAAAAGTTTTCCTCTTTACCTTTCATTATCCAATGCCAATTTATTTTATTTATTTTTTTTGTGTGTGCTTTTTTTAATGTTTTTTTTGTTTTTTTTTTTTTTTTTGAGACAGGGTCCTGTGTAGTTCAGGCTGGCCTTGAGTTCACTATGTAGCCCCGGCTGGCCTTGAACTCATAGTGGCCCTCCTGCCTCTGCCTCCCAAGTGCTGGGATTGCAGGCATGTGCCACCATGCCCAGCTAATGTCCATTTCTTCTTGTAAGTTATGCTAAAAATACACAGGTACACTAAGACTCCTTAAAAATTCTGTACTTTCTCAAATTACACAATGCCCCTTTGGAAGCAAAGCTCTCCTATTTGTCACTATCAATTCCCACCCACTCTTTCACCCCTGTCTCACTGGCATTCACTGAATCCATAGGCCTCTCTATTCTTTCTCTTTCACACACATCACCAAAGGTTGCTAACCAACTTTCCACTGAGATGAAATCTAAATTCCTACATGCAAAAGGCTTGCATATGCTTTCTTATTTGCCTAAGAAGAGACTACTATATTTCTGTGCCAAGTAACAGCACCAACCAACTAGAGGAAAACTTTTGTAGCATCTTCCTCTTACTTGTCAAAAAACAGACAGGGAATGGAGAAAGAAGAGTAAAAAGAGAAGAGCTTACCCATAGAGTAGAGGTTGTCAAAACTCTGATGCATGCGAATAATCTCATAGTAAAGTTCATCATAGCTGCTGGGGGTCGGCAGGAATGTGTCACCATATGTTATAAACATGTTAAAAAGGTTCACAATCTAAAAAAGAAGCGATAGTTCATAAACAGGCATCAGGCTATGAAGACCAAACAAGTATTATCAGTGGTATGCCATAGCCACCCATAGCTGGCTTACAAGAACTGACTATCAATTTTTCAAGGATTTCATAAGACAGTTACAAAACACAGCCATTATTAAAAGTCCACTCATATAAACTATTAAATTATATGAAAATGAAGGTAATAAATATTCAGAACATATCACTTCCTAATATTTTCCATCTTTTACTATTACCTATGCACCTTGAACTACTCCGTGGCCCTTGTGTCTGGACGGCGGGGACACCACAGAATGGTGTGCTGCTGCACATCTCCCCCACTCTGTGACTCTCGTGTCATGCCAGCAGCTTACAACTGGCTGCTGGGTGAAGTTCCACAATAGAAATCAGTAAATGCTACAGATCAGGATCTTTCCCCACTAAACGTTGAGTATTTCTGAACTGGGTAATACTAAGAAGATAGCAGAAAGTCACAATGGCTTCCTTCTACCCCAAACAACCAGTCAGATAAACAGGCATCCGTAGTGTCCCTCAGAAACCAAAAGCAGCATGACGGAACCACTCCTCCAATGGGACACCTCGAGAGACTTTGTTACAGGGACTGTGGTATAGTGAAGTCTCCAGCTGGGACCAAGGTCACTGTTCATACACAGAGATCTGCCTAGACCCAGCCGGCCAAGTCATCGCTCATGAAGGAGAAAGAATCCCAGGGTTACCATGCAGATGAGAGTGAGAAGCAGCAGTCTAAGATTCCGACCCCTGAGGAAAATACAGCCTCGTTCTCTTTATAGCTTAGTCTCTCTGTTTCGAACCAGTACATTTCTGCCTTAGCACATGGCTTCAGAAAAAGAAATGTTTGTTTTGTTACTCACCATAAGGGCTAATGTAAAAATGTTGTGTTTGGCCAAAAGAACAGTTTCATTTGACATAAGGAACTTCAGCAAATTTATCAGGGCTTTAAAAGAAAAAAAAAAAAAAAAAAAAAAAGACATCAACAAACTATTCAAAACATAATTAAGTTACAGGAAAGTGGAATACTTCTACAGAAATCCATAAGGCTGGAGTAAGTAAATCTCAGCTGCTAGTCTCTTACATACATTTATTTTTATTAAAACATAACTATACACTTATTTATGGGGTATACTGTGCTATTTCAACACATGTAGACAGTGTATATTAATCAAATCAGGGCCACTAGCATTTTTGTCTCCTTATCATTTTTGTTTTGGGGGGAGGGGCTGGTGTTTCAGACAGGGCATCACTATGTAGTCCAGGCCAGCTTTGAACTTGCTGTGTAACCCAGGCTGGCCTCAGATTCTTGATCCTTCTGCCTCATTCTCCCAAGTGCCAGGATTACAGACATGTGTCACCAGCCAGGCTCCTTATCATTTCTCTACATTTGGAAGCTTTGAGCTCTTCTCTCCTAGTTCTTGTAAACTGGTTCTAACAGGTTATTATAAACTGTAGTCACTGCACCATTCTGTGGAACACTAGAACTTATTCCTTCTGTCTTTTGGTACCCATTATCCAACCTCCCTCTATCCCTCTCCCTACCACAGCTTCTAGTAATCACTATTC
This sequence comes from Erethizon dorsatum, assembly GCA_028451465.1. Classification (NCBI taxonomy): domain Eukaryota; kingdom Metazoa; phylum Chordata; class Mammalia; order Rodentia; family Erethizontidae; genus Erethizon; species Erethizon dorsatum. The sequence continues at coordinate 86,917,441 of CM051822.1, forward strand.
TGTATTCAGATAGATTTTTTTGGCTTCCAAATCCAAGAACAACATGTACTGTGTCTAGTTTATTTCACTTAACATATAGTCTTCCAGTCCCACCTACTTTACAGAAAATGTCAGGGTTTCATTTTCATGGCTGAATAATATTCCACTATATATATATATAATATTCTACTATATATACCACATTTTAAAAAACCCATTCATCCACTGATGGGCACCTAGGTTGATTCCACACCTTAGCTACCGTGAATAGGCTACAATAAACATGGCACTACAGGTGTTTCTTTGATACGCTGACGTCATTTCCTTTGGTCATATATCTAGAAGTGGGATAGCTTGATGATATAGTAGGTCTATTTTTAGTTTTTCTGATGAACCTTCATGCTGATCTCCATAACAGCTGTACTAATTCACATTCTCTGCAACAGTGTTTTAAGGGTTTTATTTTAAGCCATGCACAGTGGCATATGCCTATAATTCCAGCACCTTAGGAGGCTGAGGCAGGAAGAGCAACAAGCTTGGGCAACTTTTCGACTTAGCAAGACCTTGTCTCAAAATTAAAAAAAAAAAAATTTTGTTTTTTTTTTTAAAGAGAGGGCGGGTCAGCGAGATGGCTCAGCAGCATAAGCACCTGCCTGACAAGCACAAGGGCCCGAGTTTGACTCCCGGAACCCACATATGAAAAAAGGGCCAGTGATACTGCTCAGCGGCACGGGCGCCTGCTGGCGCGCGAGGTCCTGAGGTCGACCCCCGGTACCCACACACAAAAAAATAAAAATAAAAATAAAAGAGAGGGCCAGGGATGTAGCTTGAGTGTGAAGGCTCTAGGTCAATGGTAGCGAACCTGAACCTATGGCGCTTATGCGTGGAGAGCTATTTGTATCACTGAAAACTCTAAAAGGTTCACCATTATTACTCTAGGTGGAGGCTTCCTCACAACAAAGGAAGTGCCACAGTACCACAGTACCACAAAACAATCACAGAGCTCTCTTTTCAGGGGTAGGGATATAGTTCAGTGGTAGAGCTCCTGGCTAGCAGGAGTGAAGTCCTTGATTCCATCCCCAGCACCTAAAAAAGAAAAGAGTTCTCTTTTCCCTACATCCTCTCCAGTGTCTGTGGTCATCCCTGCCCCCACTTCTGTTTTTCCTTTTGTAGTACTGGGAATTAAACCCAGGAGCACTCTACCATTGAACTACATACCAAGCCCCTTTTATTTTTCAGTTTGAGGCAGAGTCTCACTAAGTTGCCCAGGCTGGCCTTGGCCTTGAGATTCTCCTGCCTCAGCCTCCCAATCCCAAGTAGCTGTGATTACAGGCATAAGCCTGGCAGACTTGTCTTTTCAAAAAATTTTTATTAGGGCCAGTGATATGGCTCAGCGGCATAAGCGCCTGCCTGGCAAGCGTGAGGTCCTGAGTTAGACTCCGGGTACCCACGTAAAGGAAAAAAAGGGCCAGTGATATTGCTCCGCGGCACAAGCACCTGCTGGTAAGCGTGAGGTCCTAAGTTCGACTCTCGGTACCCACATAAAAAAAAAATTTTTTTTATTAGTACATTTACAGTACATAATGATTACATTCATTGTGGGGAATTGATACTGTACATACACATAACACATCTCAATTCTTTTTTTTCCCCTTCCCCTCCATTTCTTTTTGTTTCTGTTTTTTTTTTTTTTGGTTTTTTGAGAAAGAGTCTCATTATGCAGTTCAAGCTGGCCTTGAACTCACAGGGATCCTCTGGCCTCAGCCTCCCACATATGGGATTATAGGCATGCACCACCACACCTGGCTTCCCCTCCAGTTTTTAAAATTTTTTTTTCTCTTTTATGCTGGCATCAGATTTATTTATTTTATAAGTCTTTATCAAGTTAACTATCATAAACACAAATTAACAGCCAGACTAACAAGCCAAAAAACATACAAAACACATAAAACAATTATACTAAAACAAGTTACAGGGCCGGTGAGATGGCTCAGCGGCATAAGCACCTGCCCGGCAAGTGCAAGGTCCTGAGTTCGACTCCTGGAATCCACATATGAAAAAAAGGGCCAGTGATATTGCTCAGCGGCATGGGCGCCTGCTGGCACGCGAGGTCCTGAGGTCGACCCCCGGTACCCACAAAAAAATAAATAAATAAAATAAAAATAAAACAAGTTACAGTTTTAGATATAATGACTATGCTGGGTTACAGTAACATTTTTGTCTCCCTTTTTTTTTTCCTATTAGGTTTTTGATAATGGCTGTTCTAACTAGGATGAGATAGTATCTCATTGAGCCTTTGATTTGTTTTGTTTTGTTTTGATTTTTTTGAGACAGGGTTCGCTATAAAGTTCATGCTGACCTTGAACTCACTTTGTAGCTCAGGCTGGCCTCAAACTTGCAGCGATCCTCCTGCCTCAGCCTCCAGAGTGCTGGGATTATAGGCGTGCGCCACCATACCTGGCGCTGTATTTTCTTGATAGCTAATGATATTGACCATTTTTCATATATTTGTGGGCCATTTTTATTTCTTTTGAGAAATGTCTACTCAAATCATTTGTCCTTTGTTTTTTGTTTGTATTTTGGTGCCGGGGACTGAACCCATGGCCTCACGCATGCTAAGCACATCCTCTACCACTGAACACTCCCAGCCCCTGCCCATTTTTAACTGGATTTTTTTTTGTGTGTGTGTGGGTACTGGGGGTCAACCTCAGGACCTCGCGTGCCAGCAGGCACCCGTGCCGCTGAGCGATATCACTGGCCCTTTTTTCGTATGTCGGTTCCGGGAGTCAAACTCGGGCCCTCGCACTTGCCAGGCAGGTGCCTAAGCCGCTGAGCCGTATCACTGGCCCCTATTTTGTTGTTAAGGTTTCTGAGTTCTTTATATATTCTAGATATCAATCCTCTCGAATGAGTAATTTGGGAATGCTTTTTCCAGTTCTGTTGGTTGGCTCTTCACTCTGCTGTTTCCTTCACTATGCAGAAGCTGCATAGCTTGATACACTCCCATTTGTCTATATTCACTGAGTTTGCTGTGCCTTTGGGGTCTTTTATCTAAGGTCTTTAAAAGGCAGGTTAAGAATGGGGGATGGAGCATTCACCTCACACAGGTCCTGGGTTCAATCTCCAGCACCCCCCAAGAATAGATAAGGGTGGTGTATTTAAAGAAAGCACTTTCCCAGGCAACATGTCTGTTTATCTGCTCATATAAGGTTTTTAAAAATCTACTTCTTTTTGCAACTACTTAAATAGCAATTAAACTGAGAAATGTGACTAAAACTGACATCTTAGTGTTCCAAATTTACTCCCACATGGTGATTTCCCTATCACATTGCTCAATTCACAGGTAAAAACGAGGGTCCCCTTCCACCTCAGGCTGCTAGCATCTACTGTCAACTTGCTTGAGCCACATAACTGTTTCAAACATCACTGCTGAGAGGGACATTGATCCATTCTAACTGGTCACCAGATTCGGCAGCAACACTGTAGAACCCACTGGGCTTCCATCCCAGGAGGGAGGAGAACTCATGAAGAGAAAGAAAAGTACTTACTTGTTCCAGCTATTCAAACAAAAGTGCAGCTTACTCTGTCCTCTCTTGACAGTGACAACATTTACCGAGATGTCCTCTCTGCCTGGCAATCCTAGTGAGGGGAGATTGCTAAAACCCAGGCAATCTCAATATAGAGTGACTGCCAGGTTCCTAGGTTAACAGTGCAGCTTCAAAGACATTTTTGCAAACAAATATTAAGCATAACAGAACTTCTCAGTTGCCTTGTACTCACACCTAAGACATCTGTCTGTGGATGAATCCTGCTTCTGTACCCATCTTCACTAGTGTCCCTGTGCCTACTCCCCTTGACAGGAAAACAGTACAGAAGGGGGTCAGCAGCTGCAAGCAATCTGTGGTCCTTCTGTCTTCTGTGCCTCAAACCTCCCTCCTTCCAGACAAAACAAAAACAAACAACAACAAAAAAACGCTGACCTCTCCTTCTCTAAGACCATATCTGTTTCCTTGCCAGCTGTTACAGTTCACATCTGGATTTCCCCCCAAAGCCTCATGCACTCAAAGGTAGAGCTTTTGAAAGGTGATTGGATTATGTGGGTGCGACAGCTAGGTGTGAAGTTAGGAGGTGGGGCCTACTTGGAAGAGGTGGATTATGGTGCATCTCCTTCCTGGCTCCTCCCCTCATTCAGCTCCCTGTCCACAGAGACCCGAGCAGCTTTCCTCCGCCCAGGCCCTTCTGCCACACCACTGACCACGCGAGAACTGGAACTTCTGAAACATGCGCCAAAACAACCTCTCCTCCTGTATGTTGTGGGTGTCAGGTGTTGTGTCCCAGCTAACACAATGTGGGAAAGTAGTTAACACCCCAGCAAAGAAGCCCATTCTCCCATGCTGCCTGAGCTTTGTGTGAAGCTTGTTATTCCTAGAGAAGAGATGTGCACTTTGATTCGGAACAGCAGGGAAGGGAAGTAGGAGTGAGACTGCGGACATGGTCCTGACACACAATGCCCTCACTCCTACTCTAACAGCACAGTACAACGACAAGTCAGCAGGGGAGGAAAGCACAAAAGCCTGGCTGTGCTTACATCCTCTGTCTAAGGCCTGAATCCTCCCCTCCAATAGCAAAAGGCCCTATGAGAGAATAAGAAAGGCAAATATCCTTACTTAAGAACTCTTTACCCCTGTCCCAAACTAAGTCATCTAGGGTTTCATGATGGAAGATAAAGGGCAGGCAGCTGACCCTTTGGACAATCTGTTAACAAATGAGCTTATGACTGCATTGTGGGGAAGCCCCACAAGAACCCACTCTGGGGCCGGTGAGATAGCTCAGTAAGCGCCTGCCTGGCAAGTGCGAGGTCCTGAGTTCGACTCCCGGAACCCACATAAAGGACAAAAAGGGGCCACTGATATCGCTCAGCAGCACAAGCGCTTGCTGGCAAGCGCAAGGCCCTGAGGTCGACTCCCGGTACCAACAAAAAAAAAAAAAAAAAAAAGAACCCACTCTGGATCACACAGAGTCTCACTCCTGCTAGGAACTCAGGGACTGAAGGGGCCAATCCATATAAAATGATTAATCCCAGCCCGAATGTCCTTCTTTAATGAAGTGTACCTTGCTGAACTATCCCAGTGCTCCGATAAGCTCTGAGAATGGATAAACACCTAACAATTAGACTCCATGAATTCACAGAAGACGAGAGAAAGGGCTGGGTAGCACACATAGCACTCTGCAGAACATGTAATGGGTAAAGAGGGACCAAGCAGCATTTGTTTGTTTTGTTTTGTTTTGTTTTTTGAGTTCAAGGGTGCCCTTGAACTCACTATGTAGCCCAGGCTGGCCTGGAACTCACAGTGATCGAGTGCTGGGATTACAGGCGTGCACCACCATGCCCAGCTCAACCAGCTTTTACACACATCCGATCAACCAGGAATTTTGTCTCCAGCACACCTGGCACAAAGATGCAGCCTCAACAGTGGCTGTGTGGTAATTAAGGGGCAGGGACCCTGGAGGAGAGGAAGTGGGAACAATGATTCATTGTTCTTTGGGAGGACTACAGCTAGTCTTGATTTGTGGGATTCAGAGTTGGGGATGACAAAGTGATAAATATGAGGGGAGGAAGGAAGCAATTCTGGCACAAGATGAGGCAAACTGTGTCCCAGCGGCTACAGACATCAGCAGGGCCAAACAATATTCAAGAGGAGAATCCGGCACTGTGACATACTGAGAGACAGAGCTACAGGGACCTGCATTCTGTGCCTGATAATTCAAGTAGATACCACTCCTCTACCCCAAAAAAGCCACCTGGAGCAGTGGTTCTCTGGAGGGATTTTTAACAGGCAGCCAAGATGACATCAAAGACCAGCATTCCTCTTCAGGAAAGAATGCCTGGTCCCTCTTTACCCATTACATGTTCTGCAGAGTGCTATGTGTGCTACCCAGCCCTTTCTCTCATCTTCTGTGAATTCATGGAGTCTAATTGTTAGGTGTTTATCCATTCTCAGAGCTTGTCGGAGCACTGGGATAGTTCAGCAAGGTACACTTCATTAAAGAAGAACATTCAGGGCCAGTGATAGAGCTCAAGCAGCATAAGCGCCTACCTCGTACCCACATATAAAAAAAAATAAAAAATAAAAAAAGAAGGACATTCGGGCTGGGATTAATCATTTTATGTGGATTGGCCCCCTTCAGTCCCTGAGTTCTTAGTAGGAATGAGATAGCCAGTGAAGTAGCTCCCCGCCTCCATCATCTCCCTGACTCTGCACTCACCGTGTCAAGTGTGCGCCAGCTTACACACCATCACACAGTCTCTCTTCCTTCCCCTCACCTCACGTGATGGTGTTCAAAGTCTGTGAGGCTGTGACATGGCTGAGCATGAACTTTTAGAGCTAGAAAGAACCTCTGAGGTTGTTTAAGCCAATTTCCTCATTTTCATATAGGAAAACTCCACATCCTACCAGACTCCCCTCCCCACCCCAAACTAGTTAGAGACTAAGCTGGGATGACAATTTGGTCTCCATTCCACCAAGGTAAGATGAAACAAATAAAGGTGTGAGGTCAAGCTGATGGTCAAAAAGGCAAAACCAGCTTACTGTAAATGGAGTGCTTGGACATGCTGACTGCACACTTGCCAACACTCCTCTAGGCTCTTGTTTATAACTCTGCCCATCTCTGGCTGCTCCAGGTTATTTGTCTTGGGTCCTCCTTTTCTACTGGTCTTCATTCGCTCATTAAAGTGTGGGTGTTTAATACCGTTTATCACTACTCTCAACAGTGAGAGACTCAGTGGCTTACCTCAGCAGGCACCATCTCTGCAGTCCCTCTCATCCAGCTCTTACCTTCCTGTCTGCTCTTATCCTTCTTCTCTACCTCTCCCCTCAGCGCTTCTTTCCCTTCTTTCTTTGTTTCTGCATACTCTCTAGTAGTTCTTTTTTAAAGCACATGACTATCAACTAAAACTTACTAACTCGCTCAGTCACTAAGGATTACCTCCTTCAAACTTATGGACTGCACATGGAATGTGACTGGATATGGACTTCACATGGAGCCAAGATCCCCTTTCTTATACAAAATCAAAAGCGAAACCAAAAAATCAGTATGAACTACTAGTAACCACGTTTATTCATAAGCTATTATGGTATGGAGCTTTTTTGTTTTGTTTTAATTTTTTTTTCAGACAAAGTCTATGTAGTTCAGGCTGGCTTTGAACTCACTATGTAACTCAAGCTGGCCTCAAACTCATGGCAATCCTCCTGCCTCAGCCTTCCAAGTGCTGGGATTACAGGTATGTGCCACCATACCCAGATATGGTATGGAGCTTTGCCCTAGGCTCAGACAACAGCCAAACAAGAGAATACCTTCATCTCAGGGATAGCTCTAAGAACGCCAGAGAACTGGTGCTCAAGCTCCCAGAGCCAGCACACAGCAGCACAGAGCCCATGCTGGCTGGCCCTGGCTCACCCCACACCCCTCCTCCTCTTTTAGAAAACTGTCTTTGATACCTTTGTGCTTTTGCTGCCATGGGGGCACATGACCAGCCACGCTATTCCAAGGACAGTCACAGAAGTAGCAGTACATACAGAGAAGAGTTAAGATAACTATAAAAGATAAGGCACTGACTGCACAAGCACAGTGTTGTTCATCAGTCATATGTCTGTAAGAGTTTGCTATCAAATGTAGATAGCCACTGTGAAGATACGAGGAGCAAGATGTACTTTCCTCTTTAATTCTTTGGATTATCATGTTTCTCATTGTTAAATAATAGTTTTAAAAAGGAAGGGGGGGGATTTAGCTCAGTGGTGCAGCACTTGCCTGGCAAGCATGAAGTACTGAGTTCAATTCCCTGTACCCGCCCCCCCAAAAAAAAGAAGCCAGGAGAAAAGGACTAACACAAGCCTTTTCCTCACAAAATCCTGACTCCTGGTCTGAGAGGTTCCCAAAGAAGGACCTTTTGGTACAGGAGCCCAAAACCAGTCTTAGTTACTTTTCTCACTGCTGAGACAAAATACTCAACACCCAAAGTTAAAGGGAGAAATGTTTATTTCAGCTCAGAGTTTATAGAGGTTTCAACCCACAGTCAGCTGGCTCCAAGGCAGAGTGGCATGGCAGAGGGGCGTCACAGAGGAAAACAGTTCATGGCAGGCAGATGGCACCAAAGCAGCAGCAGCCTCTCCCTTTTATCCCTTCTAGCCTTCCTGGCTTTTGGGTGGTGTCACTGCCCATTATCCACACCCTGAACTATTTTAAACCAATCAGTAAATTAAATAGAGATCACGCACCCTTAATCCCGGCATCACACACCCGAGATACAGTCACCTCTGAAAAGCCCCACCTGTGACCGCATGAGACTTTGGGGGGTCATCCACACATAAGCCATAACAACCAGGTAAAGGGCTGTTCATCCCTTGAAAAAGAATGGCACAGTGGCCATGGTGACACATGCCTGTAGTCCCATAACTCTGGGAGGCTAAGGCAGGAGGATCGGAAGTTTAAGCCCAGCCGGAAGTTTAAGCCCAGCCTGGGCAACTTAGTGACTTAATAATACCCTATCTCAAAATAAGAAATTAAAAAAGAACTGAGGGTACTGCCCAGTGCAAAGGACTTCACAGAGACAGAGATAGAGGGAGAGGGGCAGAGAGAGAGGGGGCACAGAGAGAGACAGACAGACAGACAGAGAGGATATAAATGGCACACAGCTTTGTGTAAAGAATAACCTTTTGGATAAGAGTGAAGTTAGTGGAGGAGATCTTCTGAGCCTTAAGAGATAATGCCCATAGGCCCCAGAGCGCATAAGCCCCAAGAGTGGGCTGCCCAAAACACTAGTGCCGGACAGACATATCACAGATGAAGGCATCATTTCCTCCTGAAAAGTGACACAATTAGGGTTAAAAACTGTGCCAGCAGCTCACACAGAGCATCTCCAACCTTCCTCCTTTCTACTGCCCTTTGCTTGGTACCTTAAAAGGAGACACTTAACTACAGAAGTCACTTCCTCTGAAGTGCACTCATCACTTCAAACTGAAAAACATCATGGTCGTAAATGTCAAGGAAGGTAACATATATTAGGCACCTGCTGGGTGTTAGACATTATGTAAAGCACACAAAGTACACTTCTCACTGAATCCTCTTAGTCATCTGATAAAGCAGGTATTATTGTTCCCATTTTACATATGAGGAACCTGAAACTCAGAAAGGTTAAATAAGTTACAGGTTGGCGCGGAAGAGCATTAAGGGCAACATACTGGGGAGAAGGACCATGATGAGCTCCTCCTATTGAGATTTACGGAATTGTACTGGTTCCATCTAAATTCAATAGAAAAAAACATTTGTTGGGGTGGAGGAGCTAGCAATCTAGGGCCAAAACTTATTTTGCTACCCAAAACCCATAAGTGGTTGGAATTCTACTAATCAGCCCTCACACATCAAAGTGATCAAGGGAAAAAATCATATAAGCTTGGAGTCCATCTCTCTCCTGTAAGAGTCTCAGGATTTCACTCACTGGCCTGGGACACTTTAATCTGCACACTCAAAATACAAGAGACTGAAATCAAGGACTCAAATGAGAATTTTTGTATACTTGTGTTTATAACAGCATTATTCACAATAGTCAAAAGCAGAAGAAACTAGCCAGATACAGTGGCTCACGCCTGTCATCCCAGCACTTGGGAGGCTGAGGCAGCAGGATCGCTGCGAATGCAAAGCCAGCCAGAGCTACATAGCAAGACCCTGTTTCAAAAAAAAGGAAGAAAACTAAAGTGTCCATCAACAGACAAATGGTTAAACAAAATGGGGTATTTATATACAATATATTATTATTAGCCTTAAAAAGGAAGAAAATTCTAACACATGCTACAACATGAATGAAACTTGAAGACATTATGCTAAGTGAAATAAACCAAAGGACAAATATAGTTCCACTCATAAACAGTACTTGGAAGCCAAACGTAGTGATCACCACCTGTGATCCCAGTACTCTGGGAGGCTGAGGCAGGAGGACCCCAGCCTGGGCAACTTAATAAGACCTTGTTTCAAAATAAAAAATAAAAAAAGGCTGGGGATGTAGCTCATGTGAAAGCCCTGGGTTCAACTACCACTATTGGAAAAAAAGAGAAGTACTTGGAGTAGTCAAATTCATAGAGACAGAAAGTAGAATGGTGATCGCCATGGGCTAGGAAAAGGAGGCAATGGAAAAATTAATGTTTAATGGGTAGAAGTTCAGTCTGAGAAGATGAAAAGCATCTTACAAATAGAAGGTGGTGACAGCTGCACAACAATGCAAAAGTACTCAAAGCCACTGAACCATATATTAAAAATAGTTACAATGGGGCCGGTGAGATGGCTCAGCAGTGTACGCGCCTGCCTGGCAAGCGCGAGGGCCCGAGTTCGACTCCCGGAACCACATATGAAAAAAGGGCCGGTGATACTGCCCAGTGGCATGGGCGCCTGCTGGTGCGCGAGGTCCTGAGGTCGACCCCCGGTACCCACAAAAAAAAAAAAAAAAATAGTTACAATGAGCCAGGCGTGGTGGCTCACAGCTGTAATCCCAGCACTTGGGAGGCTGAGCCAAGAGGATCACCAAGAGTTCAAGACCAGCCTGAACTATGTACCAAGAATCTGTCTCAAAAAAAAAAAAAAAAAAAAAATTTACAATTAATGGGGGGGGGGGGTGTGGTATTAGGGATTGAATCCGGGGCTTTTCATGTTAAACTACATCCCCAGTCCTTTTAATATTTCATTTTGACACAGGGTCTCACTATGTCTCTGAGTTGTCTAGGTTGGGCTCAAACTCACAATCTTCCTGCCTCAGCCTCCCAGGGCACTAGGATTACAGATGTCTGCCACCAGTCTTAGCTTGGAAAATTTTATGCTACGCATATTTTACTATAATTTTTTTTAAAAAACAAGAGATCTGGAGCCAGTGATATGGCTCAGTGGCACATGAGCCTGCTGGCAAGCGCAAGGTCCTGAGTTCGACTCCCAGTACCCACATAAAGGAAAAAAAGGGCCAGTGATATCGCTCAGCGGCACATGCACCCGCTGGCAAGCGTGAGTGAGGTCCTGAGTTCGACTCCTGGTACCCACATAAAAAAACAAAAAACAAAAAACAGGAGATCTGTGTTTTTCTTTCCATAAGCCCTAGAAAAATTCCAACCCAACCCTTCTTAACCAGAGAGCCCAAGAGCTCTGGGTCAGGATACAAACTCAAAATGAATCCTGGGAAGCCTTCAAGGGAACATTGTGGCAGTCTTAGAATAATAATTCACAGTGGAAATCAAAACTAAAAGTACTTTAAATACAACAGTACCCTAGAAATCCTTGGGGATCCTAGGTTTGACTCCTAATCTTTGCTGCCTTGTCTAATACATGAGGCTCCAGATACTCAGTATTTACCCAGGCAAATACTTTTACCCTGCACTAAATGAAAAATTGAAAAGTTTTTGCAGTGAAATATTTGAGGTATTACACTACAAATATGTTTCAGTTGTAGGGAAGTAGAAGTCCACACACACTCATTTCTTCATTGGAAACTCTTTCCTACCAGACACCCTGAAATCTTAGTTTCTCAGCTTTTTTTCAGGCACTGGAAACTGGCTACAACCACCAGTTGACTCTGCCTGATGCTGTACAAGAAGCAACTTCGCAGTTTCATACTTAGCTTCAGCCCAGGTCTCCTTCCAAGGAAAGTCATGTGCGTCATACCTAGTGACATGGTCAAGAGGACGGTGTGTAGGAATTTGGACTTTTCTGCATACAAACACAGGTGGAATACAGGATGGTGTGTAGTGTCCAGATTCTAGGAAGCAGAGCCAGGACTATATCTTGATGGCTCTTGTAAGTCCCAGGTGGATTCCCAGAGGCAGAAGCAGTCAACCCAATTTTCAAATCGAAAGAATTCAGTGCCAATCACCTGAAAATCCTGCCGCTTTAAACACAGGGTCCTATCATCCCACAAAGAGCCCTGCATTAATGTACCCTACACAATGAGGACTTCCCCAGAGGTTTTTCTATCCTGCTTTGAATTCAGAGGGAAGGGAAGAAGGTAGCAGCAAACTGTGTTGCTATGCAGTAGTAGAGTGAATAATGGATACAGGAATTTCTCCAAAACCAAAATCTGTCCTCTACATCGAGGTAAACCTGGTACAGAAAGGAGCAAGTCAACCATGGGAAGACACAATTAAGTGATACTTCAGAGACCTGCAAGGGAAGGCTTAATTACAAAACCAAGTGAATGACATTTAAATAAGATTAAAAACAGAAAGGAGACAGAAAGCCTCTAGCAGAGAACAAATAAATTGTTTCTAAAGAATCAGGTCAGAGCGAATGGAGTAGCTTTAACATTCTATGTAAGGAAAAAGACAGCAAAGACAAGACAGCCAGACTCTATTCCATGGCCTGGTGTGGAGCTAGGAAAGGGAGCCACAGAACTCAAATCAAAACCTGCTCATTAGGGAAAATGGATCATTTCACAGTGACAGATAGAAGAAGTCTGAGCATCTCACTTGCTTAGGAGAGAGAGAAGTCAAGGAACTCAAGAGACAGGCTGGAAATAGCACCAGTGTAACAAGCTAATGACACCAAAACCCCAGCAGCACTGCAAACTGCAGCCAATTCCAGCATCTGTGGACAAAACCACCAACTACCCAGGGACACTGGCAGCAATCAGCAGGCTCACTGTCAATCAGCAGAGTGGTACAGGAAGGACTCAGAAGCCAACAACTGTCAGTAGAACAATTTTAAAATACACTAGGTGGCTTTTCAGAAAACAGGCATTTGGGGCCGGTGAGATGGCTCAGTGGCGTACGCGCCTGCCTGGCAAGCGCGAGGGCCCGAGTTCGACTCCCGGAACCCACATACGAAAAAAGGGCCAGTGATATCGCTCAGCGGCACGGGCGCCTGCTGGCGTGCGAGGTCCTGAGGTCGACCACTGGTACCCACAAAAAAAAAAAAAAAAAGAAAAAAAAAAGAAAACAGGCATCTGTCTGGCTTCAAACCTAAGTGCTTCATTGACATGGAGGCAAATGAATCAAATGATAAAATGAACCCACAAAAAAAAAAAAAAAAAGAGGGGCCGGTGAGATGGCTCAGCGGCATAAGCGCCTGCCTTGCAAGCGCGAGGGCCCGAGTTCGACTCCCGGATCCCACATACGAAAAAGGGGCCGGTGATATAGCTCAGCGGCACGGGTGCCTGTTGGCGCGCGAGGTCCTGAGGTCGACCCCCCGGTACCCACCAAAAAAAAAAAAAAAAAAAAAAAGATAAAAGATAAAAGATAAAATGAAACAGCTCTGGTTGTGTGCTCTGAGCCTCCCCAGGTGAACAGAGCACACAAGCCAGTATGTCAATGGCCTGCACGGCCTAAAGGTTCCACGCCTCTATGAACGAGACAGAAATAGAACAAGTCCTTTCTCTAAATGGAAGTCAGGTTCTGTCCTCTCCATTTTCCTGCTGTTGATGCTATCTGCTAAAAGGGACAATAATGTTCTCAATTGTCTCCCATTCCCGTGTGCTTGGGGAAAAAGCAATCCTCCCAATTATCGCCTTCCCTCTTCTTTCTCATGAAGATGAGCTTTTACACACTTTGGGAAATGCAGGATCCCTGTGCAGCTGCCTGTAACAAAACATGGTCAGAAGCCACTGCCTCCTCCTGTGGCCCCATACACCTGCTTATTCTTCCCAACCTTGTCCAACTGAGTGATAGCCAAAATCAGCCTTTGAGAAGTCAAGTAGTTGGGCTGGGGATGTAAAGAGTACTTGCCTAGCATGCACAAGGTCGTAAGTTCAATCCCCAGTACAAAAAAGAAAGAAAGAGGGAAGGAAGGAAAGAAAAAAGGAAGTAAGCAATCTAGTAGTCAACAAGACCACGTCGACATCAGCCACCTGATGTACAACCAATACTGACAAACCGAGGGAAGTCAATACCACGTCAGTCCTGTTCACTCAAGACCCTGGGAAGGACACTGTACCAAACCGAACTATACAACTGCACCTGGGAGAACCGGCAGGAAACAAAAGCAGGGCTACTCTTTCCTCCTCCCCTCTTGCTTGACAAAATGCTGCTGGGCCTATGAGAGTTGACATTTCTCTGGATAGGAAGTGACTTCATGTGCAGAGAAAAGAACAAAGAGTGATTTCTCACTCTTCAAGGGACTTTCATTTGGGAATCTTTTTCTCCTGGTAACAGGCTAAACCTGTTAGAGATTATCTTTTGCTTCTGCCAAGCTTCTGAAGGAATGAAAGATTCAAAATAGTATAAATTTTGGGTTCAGCCAAATTTAGAGATCTGAAGGGAAAAAGATCTTCCTGGTACTCATTTCGGTCCCTGAGTTTTCTATACTGCTATACAGAACCTTACAAAACTAAATTTATAGAACAAGAGAAATACCTTCTAATGCACCTACATAAGAATAGTCTAATATTGAGAGAAATTATCCCCAGAGGAAAGAGGGCTCTGTCTTTCTGCATACAGAAGGTAAAGTAGGTATTTTGTTTCCTTTTGTGATTCTGGGGACTGAACCCAGGACATCACACATGCTATGCAAGCACTCTGCCACTGAACTACAGTCTCTGTCCCCAAAGACTTTCTTAATCAGGTACAGCATGCCCAGAATATATTTTATGACATATTTCCCTAAATCAGAGAAAAATTAGGCAACAAGGAAAAACAATTTAAAAAGCAATATTAAAAAAAAACGATAGTGACAGCCTGTTGCCAAAATTCCTTTTCCCATCTACCTTAGCATTTTACGATGTTATTTCCCACTGGATACCCTCTTCAAAACTAAAAGAAGGGCCGGTGAGATGGCTCAGCGGCATAAGCGCCTGCCTGGCAAGCGCGAGGGCCCGAGTTCGACTCCCGGAACCCACATGCAAAAAACAGGCCGGTGATATCGCTCAGCGGCATGGGCGCCTGAGGCTCACGACCTCGCAAGGTCCTGAGGTCGACCCCCGGTACCCACAAAAAAAAAAAAAAAAACTGAAAGAAGCACTATTGTAGTTACATAAGATGTTACCTTTAGAGGAAGCTGGGTGAAGATTACATGTGCAAGTCTATAATTATATCTAAATAAAATATTACGAAAGTCACTAAACTAAAAGAAGCAGATAATTAAAAGTTCAAAGGACAGTTCTCAAAATCAGGAAGGAGTGCCAAACTAAAACTATACCTACACAAGAACTGCCAGATAAATCTATGGCTCACGTCAGTCTTTCTCTAGAAAACTTTCAGTCCTATGTGACACCTACCATATAACAAGCTTGGAACAAAAAAGCTCTCAATTTTTAGCCTCAAAGTGTACCTAACCATGAAGGCACAGGTTCTGCCAGTGACAGTAGAGGCAGCTGGATCCAGGACACTGTGATCCTCTTTGGATTTTCCATTTTTCCCTGTAGGTGTCTAAAAGGTCAGGCCATGTACAATTCCTTTCTTTTTCACAAAGTTGAGAATGCTTTGGATGCTATCTAGCACAGTGAAGCTGAACAGATTGTCTGGGGGGCTTTCGGGGACATTCTTCCTGTGGGGAGGCAAATGTTGCCTAGTGATCCGCATCTGAGTATAGGAGTGAAGCTCTAATCATGACTGTTTAGTATCTGGTTCCATGATCCTTTTCAAGTCACTTAACCCTTCAATGGCTCTACTCCCTTCCCGGACATACAGGCATAAAATGACGACTTCTCACCCAGGGATATGTCAGAGTGAAATGGTAAAAAGGCCTGTGAACTACAGATGAACAGCAAATACAAACACTAGTATAAATCTGCCTTTAAATCAACTCATGTTTTCAGACTGTGGAAAGCCATATTATATAGCTGGCTCCCCAATGCCCCCCTGCCTTCCCTGACAGTAGAAGTAAAATAAGCTGATTCTCTGAGGCTCTATTCAAATAGTTTCCAACAACTGCTACTTCTAAATATTCTACTCGTTCTTTGGTTAATAGCTTAGAAACCATCAAAGTTTCCATTTTTACTTGTCCAAAGGCAATCCATGCATCTGTGGGAAGGAAGAAAGAGATAGGGAAAGAGAAATGCCCTTTAACTTCCTTTCACATCAACAATTCAAATAAAACTAACTTGAATGGCTGGGCCTATCAAAGGGAAGTCAGCTCATCAGAAACATAACAACCATCTTATCAGGCATAGTATTACTATTATTATTATTATTATTATTATTATTATTATTATTATTATTTTGAGGCCCAAATGCAACACAGTACTGCTTTAGGTGAATGCTAATTCATTACTAATGGAAACTCTATAAACTCATTCATCCATTTATTTATTCATTCATATATTTTCTGAATCCCTATTTAAAGTCATGTACTCTGCCAGCTAGGCTGGCACATGTCTGTGATCCCACCTACTTGGGAGGCTGAGACAGGAGGATCACAAGTTCAAGGCTGGCCTGGGCACCACAGCAAAACCCAGTTTCAAAACAAAAAATTTCAAAAAGAGCTGAGGTCAAGTATGGATGGCACACACTTGTAATCCCAACACTTGAGAGGCTGAGGCAGGAGAATCTCTGCAAGTATGAGGCCAGGCTGGGCTACATAGTAAGTTCAAGACCAGCCTGAACTAAACTACATAGCGAGACTATGTCTCAAAAAAATAAGAGAAAGTCGTGGGGGAGCTCAGTGGTAGAGTATTTGCCTAGCTTTTGCAAGGCCCTGGGTTCAATAATCAGCACTGCCAAAAAAAAAAAAAAGAATAATACAGCCAGGTGTGGTGGTGCATGCCTGTAATCCCAGTACTCGGGAGCTTGAGGCAAGAGAATCACTACGAGTTCAAGGCCAGCCTGGACTACACAGTGCGTTCAAGGCCAACATGAACTACATAGTGAGACCCTGTCTCAAAAACAAAAACAAGCGGAAAAAAAGGATAATACAGACAAGTGGACCTCTTCCTTTCCATATTCTAGTTGAAATTAGCCTAAATATATTTCCACACATACTCAGATACCATTCTGACAGGCCTCATGTAGACAGGTGGCAACAAGGAGTGGGTCAGGGCCACAGCAGGAAAAGCAGATGAAGGAGGAGTGAACCTCCAACTGGTACAACTTCCTCCTCCTCTTCCACAGACCACTACTGGGGATTCACCACTGGCAGAACTGCTGGCTACCATCCCAATAACACACAGTAACTGTAGTCAAATAGCACAGGGATAAAAATCAGTACTCACAGTATGGTGCCACCAAACCCCCCCATGTCCAGTTACAAAAGGCATTCAGATCCTAGCTACCTGCTTCTATATTCCCAAGACTTTCAGGTGTCCAGTCTAACCCCACATGTCTAATCTATAAATAAACATCAATTAGGTTTGCAGCACATGAATGGGCCAGCATACACCCAAATAAGCATACTTGCCATGATAAGTTTCACACGACTCCCTCAAATCCATAATTCTATAAGGAAAAGAAAGACTGAAAACATGGGCATTCCAACATGTGAGGGGTAGCAGCAGCCAAGGAGTAGGTGGATCACTATAGCCAAACTTGTGTTCACTGAACGAGGGAGTATACATTCTCATGGGCCCTGACACACTGGCTGTAGTGTTGTATTTTGCAGTTTTCTTAACACCTGCTGCTCTTCATCTCACTGTACACTCCGTGTACAATCACATGGAGCCAGGGCTGCGGAAGGGCTCACTCAGTATGTATGGGAAAAGAAGATAACCTCGCTTGGCAGAGAACTCTACTATAAGTATCCATGCCTGAGAAACAAGCAGTTGCCCAGGCCTCAGTGATGACACTCCTATACCCCTGCCCTCAACTTGTCAGGGGCCTTGGAATGCTATCCAGTCAGTCTGGAGCAACACACAATTACAGAGCTGAACGAGACAAAGTTCTCAAGACATAAAGTCAACCACCAACACAGGATAAAGAACGCTCTTCTTTATAAGCTACTAGCCAGAATGGCAAAATATGAAGAGTCAGGGAAAAAAGTCATGTTTAGCAGGGCAAGTGGCACATGCCTGTAATCCCAGCACTCTGGGAGGCTGACACAGGTAGATCTCAAGTTGAAACCCAGCCTGGGGAAGTTGGTGATTTAGCAAGACCCTGTTTAAAAAGTAAAAATTAAAAATTAAAGTTTTTAAAGGCTGGGGAAATAGTTCAGTGGGAAGGCCTTGGGATCAACACCTAGTACCACACACACACCCACAAAAATTAAATCTAAATCATAATCATTTGTGTTAGCAAAAATGATAACAGTGGGGGGCCGGTGAGATGGCTCAGCGGCGTACGCGCCTGCCTGGCAAGCGCGAGGGCCCGAGTTCCACTCCCGGAACCCACATACGAAAAAGGGGCTGGTGATATCGCTCAGCAGCACGGGCGCCTGTTGGCGCGTGAGGTCCTGAGGTCGACCCCCCGGTACCCACAAAAAAAAAAAAAAAATGATAACAGTGGGGCTAGGAATGTAGCTCAGTGGCAGAGCACTTGCCTACCATGTGCAAGATGCTGGGTTTGAACCCAAGCAATGCCAAAAAAAAAAAAAAAAAAAAGACGGCAATTCATTCTGGCATTTATGACATGTAAAAATAAAATGTATGACAACAACAGCACAAAGGACAGGAGAGGCAGTCCACAACGATAACAGGGCCAATTTGTGCAAAGGAAAGGGAACACAAGATGGAGGTAGGAGGACAATGGGAAGTGTCAGGGAACTCAGGGCGACAGACCAGGGCAATGGAGGGGCAACGCGGGAAGACTGATGAAACAGGACACTGAGGAAGAAGACAGTGGACAAAGAGGATGGGAGAAAAGCCCAACAGATCACAAGGCCAGAGTTAGGATAGTGAGGACAAAGAAAACAGAACAAAAGAGAAAATAAAACCAGAAGGGAACCAGAAGCGGCAAGGAGAAGCAACTACTATCAACTGCTGAATACTACAGTGTGTAACTCCACCCAGTTATAGACATAAACCACTTGCATTTGTTCTAAGTCTACAGCTGTACCGAATACACAGATTAGCATCATCTTGTGTTTTCACTTTAATCCTAGACTTTCAGAGCCCAAGTCATCCTACTATCCATAGACAACAACAGGAGGCCTTTATATGAAAAAGAATTGTTGCTGCCTAAGAAATTACACTAACTTTAGTCATTTCAATTTCTTGTAATCTCTCTTCAGCACATCTGACATTCCCTCAATATCAAACTCTCACATGACCATACTCTTCTCTCCTAAAATACCAAATGCCTTTATTGCCAATTAGCATGATGTTCTTACTCCCCCTTCACCACCATACGCAGTAACTACAAAAAACTTTCTAATCCATTAATTAAAGATTGCTACTTCCCATTATGGAAGACTAAATTTAGAAAGCCAAATTGGGTTGGGAGGAAACCATGTGTCACAACAAACGAGATGACTTCCATGGAAGGGGCTGGATTACTGGCCTGTTTCTTTTTCTTCTTTGGTACTGGAAATCGAACTCAGGACCTCACGCTTGCCATGCAGGCGCTGCACCACTGAGCTAAATCCCAGACCCCACTGGCTTGTTTCTTATAAAGCCTCTGACACTAATACAGCCTCCCTTGCTGAGTGTGGGCGGGGCAACCACTCATCCCTGCAACCATCAGAAGTCTATTGTACCATCAGGTCCCAAAGCCACAGGACCCATCAGCAAGCAACTGCCTCAGAGCACATGTCTCCTCTGTATTCCCAAAGCCTCCCATTTAGTTGGATATAAGAAAGTAGTGGCAAGCCAGCATTAATTGTACCTTAGAGAAGACCCACTTCCTGCCTGCAGGGGTGGTAGTGACTTCACTGGACTACCCGATAGATACGAAGACAAGAGTAAACACTATAATTTTTGTCTCTGGTGTGCAGGGGGAGTGGAACAATCAGCACTGTCTGTAAACAGTAACAATGCCAGATGTAACACAAAGAACAGGACCCCCATCTCTCCAACACGGCCCACCCCCTCAACCTATGACACCCCTGCCATGTCACTCATCCTGAGGAAACACAGGAGCTTCTCTGCAGTCCATATGCTGCTACCAAGGGGAGCAGAGGAAGAGTCCAAGTTTGTTCTGACTCCTAGCTCAGTCTTACACAAAGGAAGAATCACTGAAACTCAAGAAATATGCAATTGTTTCTACCAACACACACACACATGCAAAGAAAAGAAAAGAAATATATGAAAGAAGGAACAGGAGAGAAAGTGTGGAATGGATATGTGACAGATGAAGATCCTAAACTCAATCCCCAATAGTGCAAATAAATGAATGAGTATTCACAGGTGTGAATACCTCTAGGTCTGGCCCAAAAAAGGCTAATTTGCAAGAGAGAGAGAGAGAGAGAGAGAGAGAGAGACAGAGAGACAGAGAGACAGAGAGACAGGGAGACAGGGAGACAGGGAGACAGGGAGAGGAAGAGGAAGAGGAAGAGGGAGAAGAAGTGGGAGAGGGAGACATAGGGAAGGGAGGGGAAGGGGAGGGAAAAAAGAAAAGAAGAGATGCATCCTAAACAAACTCCAGGGACAGGGATATATCTCAGTGGCACAACCGCCTGCCTGGCAAGCACAAGGTTCTAAGTTCAATTCCACGTACCAAAAAAAAAAGAACAAGAACTAAACAAACTCCAAGGTTTGGGGGGGAAAAAATCCACCTTGAGCCCAGGCCTAGGTGCACATAAAAGAAGCATGAAAAGATGAATCCAAGAAGAAAAGTTACCTGACCACAGTTCCCGCCAGGTGTAATGTAGCCGAACTCGACACTTCTTCTGGTAGCAAAGCAGTTTATGTACCACCTGAATGCAGCGTCTGTTACGAAGAAAGAAAAATGGGGTAAGCCCAAGAATACGGTGACTTTACCACAGCTACCATTCATTCATTCATTCATTTATTAGCAGTATTGGGGATTAAATTTAGGACCTTCATACTGACCTACCTTCCCAGCCCTTTTTTATTTCTTATTTTGAGAAAGGGTCTCACTAAGTTGCTCAACCTGCAAACGTCCTGCCTCAGCCTCTCAGAATGCCGGAATTGTAAGTGTGTACCACCACACCCAGCTCAGATACCCCTTTTCTTTAGTGAGGCAGGTTTGTTTGCTAGGGCGACTAAAGACACTAGATATAAATACGTACACGTACAAAGCTGGGCATGATGTTGCATGCCTATAATCTCAGCACTGAAGAGGCTGAGGCAGGAGAATCACCATGAGCTTGAGGTCAGCCTGGAATACATAGCAAGACCTTGTTTCAAAAAACTAATAAGGCCGGGGTATAGCTCAGCGGCACAAGCACCTGCCCAGCAAGCGCAAGGTCCTGAGTTCAATTTCCAGTACCAAAAAAAAAAACTAATAAACAACCAAACATGCAAAAGAAAAGAACACCTTCAGCTCTTCTCGTGAATAAATCTCACTCTGTGTGTGTCACACACACACAATCTGTCAATGGGAGAATGAGGCTGCAACCACTTAGAAGTCCATACTACGTTAAGCACCGCTAATACCCTTCCCTTAAGGATCATTCCTGGGAGGAAGAATGTACCACAATTATGCCAATGAAAGTGACAGGCATAGCATGGAAAAGCATTAATGACCTTAGGTCTCAAAAGTCTACATTTAATTAAATGTAATTATTATTATTATTATTATTTGGTCTTTCTTGAGACAAGGTTTCACGATGCAGTTCAGGCTGGCCTTGAACTCACTTTGTAGCCCAGGCTGGCCTCGAACTCACAGCGATGCTCCTGCCCCAGCCTCCTGAGTGCTGGAATTACAGGCATGTGCCACCACACGCTAATGTAATTAAATTTTAAATTAAATTTTAAGTAAAATATAATTTGTATTTTAATTAACTTGAATTTCATTTATAACAGTTAAATTAAGTTGGGTATGGTGGTGCACACTTGTATTCCCAGAACTCTGGGAGGCTGAGGCAGGAAGATCACGAGTTTAAGCCCAGCCTGGGCAACTTAGTGACTCAGTGAGACCCTGCCTCAGAATTTAAAGAAAAATTTAAAGGAGAGGGGTGGAGCATAGTGAGAAGGCTCTGGGTTCAACCCAGAACTTCTCTTTGGTTTTGTTTTCCAATACTGGGGATTGAACCCAAGGCCTGGTACATGCTAGGCAAGTACTCTAACACTGAACTACATCCCAACCATTTCTTTATTTTGAGACAGGGTCTCACAAAGTTGCCCAGGCTGGCGATCCTTCTACCTTTCTAGCATCACAAAGAATTCTATTGGACAGTGCTATTGTAGATCACTGGAATATTGAGTTATTCACACCCCAATGACAAGCATTTTATTTTCTTTCATTTTTGAGGTATTGAGGACTGAACACAGGGCCTTGCACATGCTAGGTAAGCACACTACCACTGAGCCACATCCCCAGCCAAGCAACACATTTGTTTTTTAGAATATTTCCAAATTACTGGTTAATGAGTTGAGGCTAAGACAAATGAAATTTTTAAAAATTATAAAGCTAGCAAAAAATATATTTTTCATCTTAAGGATTTTGAAAGCTTAACATCATAGTCAAAGATTATAACACTACTTCGTACCCCATTGCTATATACATTTACAATGCATCAATATACATTAAAAAGTTTAAAATAAAGTAATTTTTAAAAGAAAGCTTAAGTAACCACAGATGAAATTATAAAGGAAAAGACTAATGAAATTTACTTCAAAAAAAATAAAAGTCTTTTTGTGTGTGTGACAGCGTCTCACTATATAGCTCAGGCTGGCCTTGAACTCTTGGCAATCTTCCTGCCTCAGCCTCCTAAGAGCTGGGATTACAGGTGTGCGCCACCATCCATGACTCTAAAATTTTTTTCTTTGATTTTTTTTTTTTTTTTTTTGCAGCACTGGAGATTGAACCTAGGGCCTTCATACTGGGCTACATCTCCAGCCTATTTATTTTTATTTTGAAACAGGATCTTGCTAAACAGGTTGGGTTCAAATTTATAATCCTCCTGCCACAGCATCCCAGAGTGCTGGTTGTACCACTACACTTGGCTAGACCTATCTTCTTTATTCATTCATCTATTCATTCATTTAACACTAGCACTTAAATCTTAGTACAACTGAGTTATAAAGTTCCTAGAAAACTGGACCCAGGTAGCCTGCTAGTTTCAAACAAATGAAAAGACTTTCCTTTGATGCTTTCCTGACATGAAAGAAAGGCAGAAAAGGCAAAAATAGAAGAGAGCTCTTTTCCACCTTGTTCAATTTATGTAACTTTCTAATACGCCCAAGTGCAATTCAGCTGCATGGCAGCTTCAAATACAAGACACTTCCTGAGGCAGGGTTGAGATTCTCAAATTCTGTGGTTTAATCTGAGACAAAGGCATCCTGATGCCCCACTTACTTCAACAGAGACCATGTTCGCCTGTGGGTGTCAATCGGACAGTTCATAAATCAAGCTAAATTAGGGAGAGCTATTTTCTTACACCTCTTAGGAAGGGGGAAAAAGAAAACAGAAAAACATTACCATCCACTCTAAGAGGTCAGGGTCAAAGACACCAGCCAGAGGGAGTACACTGCCTAACAACATACCAAAGACACAAATGGACTAAATATGTAAGCTGAAAAGTCCTGAAATTATTCTTCTCTGGAAGTTTTCAGAATACTCCCAATTAAGAGGCCTGTATCGGCCACCTTAAAACCTCTTCTGCTTGCCCCATTATCCATGTCTTTGTGTGCTTCTCACTCTCTACAGTAGTGATGGCGAAACTTTTAGAGCTTTCAGTGATAACAAACAGCCCACTGTGGCACACGTGCCATAGGTTCACCACCACTGCCCTAGAGTTCCGAGTGGTCTTTAAGAAGCACGGATTTAATAAGAAGCAGGATTTAATAAGATGACTAGGTAACAGATCTCTTAAAAGACCTCAGTATTTTCCACAGTGATATTAAAATAGTATACAACCATAAAGAAATATAAAGCAACATATAAATCAATACACACATCAAAAATTTTTAAATAATTCTTTTATTCTCTCAACTGACATGTACCACCAAAACTGCTTACCAAGTGGTATAAATTCCAATAAATCATTCAAACAGTTTCCAAATAAATCACTTGTTGATCTTTAGAAATTGTGGCACAATCTCTTGTTTCATGTAGCTGTCATTAGCTAAGAGATGCTCTGGTTTCTATCAACTTCCCCATGGAACTTCCCCATGGACAGTCAGTTGTCCCTGATGCTAATGCTCTGCTGCAGCTACAAGAGTAGCTAATGCTGCCCATACACAGCTGCCCACTTACAGTACACCTGTACACTCGCTCTTCTCACAGGGCCTCGGTCTGGACAAGCTGCACCTTGCCTCCTACCGACATCCTCCCCCCAGCACTGGAGCAGTAATAAGGTGCTCCCATATCCCCAGCCCCTGCCAGCACCCATCTCTCCTTCCTCCAAAGGCTGCCCACACCCACTCCAGCATAGCTCCAGAAATAGGCTCTGTTTCTGGCTCTACTCACCCAACAGGTGCCATCATTAGCCTTGTGGTCTCAACAGCTTACACAATTTACCAAGCAGAATGAAAAATTTAGTAACTATTATGTTCTTAAAAATATACACTGGTGGGGTCGGTGAGATAGCTCAGCGGCATAAGCGCCTGCCTGGCAAGCGCAAGGTCCCGAGTTCGACTCCTGGTACCCACATACAAAAAAAGGGCCGGTGATATCGCTCAGCGGCACAGGCGCCTGCTGGTGCGCGAGGTCCTGAGTTCGACCCCCAGTACCCATAAAAAAATACATATATATATATACACTGGTGGAGCTAGATGTGGTAGCCCATGCCTGTAATCCCAGCCACTCCGGAGGCTAAGACAGGAGGATTTGAAGTTTGAGGCCAGCCTGGGCAACTTAACAACCTATCTCAAAATAATTTTAAAAAAAAGGCTGGAGATGAAGCCTAACGCTAAATACGCCTAGTGTGCATAAGGCCCTGGGTTCAATCTCCAGCATGGCCAAAAAAAAAAAAACCACTGCAGCAATGACTCCAAATGTACTACTTCTTGAGGGGGTGGGGGTTCTTATATGCATATAGTGGTTTCCTGTCTCAACACAAAATGGTCCCACTTTCTCCTGAAATCTTCTTGTAGGACCCACCAAAATCTGTACCTCTCTTCTGGTAACTGCCCATAGGTTTAGGAATATCTGACTTAGGAAGAGCCTAAGTTTTCCATGTAAGAAGAGTTCATTCTCCCTGGAGTTCAATTCTCACTCCCAAATTCTGTGGCAGCAGTGGGAATGGCAACAAGAATCAAGGAGTATAGCCAGGAGTAGAAATTAATTGGTTGAGTCTTCCTACCTCTTCCTGTTCCCAGCAAGACTTTTCTTTTTGTTTCCCATAAACACTTCCCCTCATCATGACTTTACCTACAGCATTTATACACAGATACGAAATTGTTTCCCTTCTGACCTAGATTCTGGGAGCATGAAGTCTTTCCATATTTATTCATGTTTAACCAGGTAGATGGATCATAAACATCTGAAATAGAGAAACTCATTTTGCTTTCAATTTCTCATTCTGCTAGGTGCTGCTAAAAAGCTGTACACAATATATAAGAGCAGCACCCTGGCCTGATGCCCAGCTGGAGCAGAAACATTCACCTAGAAAGGCCTCATTGCTCCAGACACCAAAAACTGGAAAGGGACTTGGCAATAAGGGAGGACAGATCTGGAAACATCCCCATGGGTTATAATGAAGAAAGTGAACTCAGCCGGAGGGTGGGACCTTCTGCCCAGCCTCTGTGAATCTGATGCCTCATTACCTTCATCTCCCCCACCACAGGCATTCCACTAGGGAGCAGATGGGAAGAACCCGGAAGAGAGCGAGGCAATACAAAAGCTCTGCCAGGGTGAAGGTGGAGACAGATACATACTTGTGACTCTATAGTAAGTACTGGACACACAATCCCATCCTGTCGTTCCCACCTTTGACTGTTCCCCATTGTCCACTTAGTCCCGGGCAACTTTTTCTTCTATTCTTACCCTTCTTCTGTATACCCTCTGCTCTAACCATCCAGCATTACTTCTAGTGCATTTGTCAGCTTCTAACCCTGAACATGCTCACACTGGTCCCTGACTTAGTACGTTCTTCCCCCACTCCTCCACCTAGAAAACTCAGTGCTCTTCATGACTGAAGCATAGTCACTCTGAGGTCAGAGAGAAATGAGTGTGAATCTTGGATATTTGACTCACTAGCCATGCAGCTATGACACCAGCCTGCAAGATGGCCCCCAATGATCCTGCTGCTGGTATTCAAATCCTTCATTCAGTCTGTTTTGTGTTGCTATGCAGAGTAGCCCAGACTGGGCAGCTTATAAAGAAATGTGTTTCTCATACTTCTGGAGGTCTGATAGCAAGGTGGCAGCAATTGCTGAGGTCCTACGCATCACTCACAGTGGGAAGTGGAAGCAAGGGCATGAGCACACACAGATGCACACAGATGCACACGTGAGGAAGAGAGGGGCAGGGAGAGGAGAGGGAGAATGGGCACAAGTAACTGGATTCACAGCCTCGAGTCCTTTTATAATCAGCATTAATCCACTCCTGAGGGAGACAGTTGAAGAATGAGGGACTGACAATTACCATTAAGTGACCTTGAAAACAGTTCTCCAGCCCCAGCAGCCTACCAGAGCCCTGCAGCTCCGGTTAACACTTTGACTGTGGCTCTGCCAGAGACCCTATGGCAAGACTATTCATCTTGAGCTTCTCCTGGATTCCCAAACCACAGAAATTATGAGATGGTGAGCACTTGTTTTAAACCACTAGGTTTTGGGTTTGTTACACAGCAACAGACAACTAATACACTTAAATAGGAATGGTAACAACCCAGGACTTACAGTAAGAAAATCTGGGTTTAAGCCCAGGCAGCGATACTAAATAATGGAACAACGCTGGACAAAGGACACAATCCCCTGAGCCTCAGTTTCCTTACTTATAAAATGAGAAAACTGGAACTATCGTGGTCAATACTACAAAGTAAACAGCATATTCTAAAAGTGGAACATAAAATAATCAAGCTAGAAATAAAGTGCACAGCACAAACAATTCTGCTCCCTAAGATACTGAGGTTCAGAGAATCCATCTAAAATAAGTAGAAAACTCATCTGCTAAGTGTTATAAAAAGCAGTACCATTGGTCTTTGAATTAAGGGTCAGACTCCTAAACACTTAAAAGACAAAAATGTAAACTGTAACCTACTTAAATAAAAGTAAAATTTTACCAAGACTATATAGTCTACAAGCAATCTAAAAAGCTGGAGGTCTACTCTACAGAGTGAGACCCCTTATCCCTCCCCAATCCCAGGACTGGCACTAGAATAAGGCACACCAAGCTTACTGTGCATCAGGTTATCACTTGCCCAAAATAATGGCGGTGACAATTCTGTACTCAGACCCAAATGAGATGCTTTTGAAGAAAGAAAATTACAGACTCCAAAAAAAAAACGTATACATCAGGGAAAGAAAAACTTGTATAACTATTTTAATACTAAATGTACTGAGACATCACGAGATTAATACAAGTTACTTTTGGCCTCTACAATTACAAGAGGTACTCAAAGTGGTGGCCATTCCCTTCCAGAAACTTTTTAGTACAATGAACTGCTGAAGTGCGGACCCATTTTTTTGGCAGACCCTGTATACATATATGGAATCATGCTAATGTGGCACAACTCTTCTGGGTTAATAAAGAGAAGAATGCAGAAGTAACAAAGGAAAGAGAAAACCTGAAGGCTTAAATTTTATGAAAACATGATGAGTTTCAGTTGCCTCTGAGCACCCTCATCACAAAGAACTATGATGGACAGTGAGGTCTCCACAGGAGGCAGGGCTCTCCCCATGAGGCCTCTGGAGACATCATGCATCCATCTCGCAGGGCTCTTGCTAGGCTGTCATGACAGTGTCGGCTAAGGATGGACCAGAAGCTCTCCCTTGACCCCTTCCTATCTTTTTGGGGGCGTGGGGGAAGCACTGGGGATTGAACTCAGGGTCTCTGCACTGAGCAATATCCCCAGGCATTTTTCTTTTCTCTTTTGAGAAAAAATCCTGCTAAGTTGACCAGACTGGGCTTGAATTTATGGTTCTCCTGCCTCAGCCACCCAGAGTAAAGGGATTATAGATGTGTACCACCATGCCTGGCTTCTTCCTACCTTCTAATTACTACTAACTACTTTGACACAAAAGCACAGAGACAGCAAAGCTGGTATTGAATATCTTTGGATTCCCAGACCCCTGTGGTCTGGGAAGGCATCAGCTTCAAGGCATCAGCCTAGCTCTTCACACAGTTTGTCTGAAAGTGACAAAGATATATGCAAGAATCCAAACCATGGTTTGTACTTTTCCCTCCTCTGAAAAGATATACAAAATATTTTGTGACACTTCAAACACAAATGAATTTTTCTTGAAATAACGTATACATAGACTATAGCTTTTTCTATCACTCGATTTTTTTTGGGGGGGGGAGACAGGGTGTTCCTATATAGTCCAGGCTGGCCTCAAACTCGTGGCAATCCTCCTGCCTCAGCCTCCCAAGTGCTGGGATTACAGGCGTGCATCACCACACCCAGCTATCATTTGATTCTTTAAAACAGGTTTGCATATATGAAATGAGCGATGGTACTTACATGTAGAGATCCATTGGAAACTCCTTCATCATATGTGTTACAATAAACTCTACCATCAGGTCTAAGAGGGGAAAAGAGAAAAATCAGATCAATTAGAATGAAATTCACACCTTGCCTTTGAGTTGGGGAACCTCTCCTGAGTACTGTGCCCTTGCACTTATGCTAAATGGTACCCACCACCCACGTCGGTACCCACATGCACTTCAATTTATTTTATATAAGACGCTTTTTTTTTTTTTTTTTTTTTTTTGGTGGGTACCGGGGGGGTCGACCTCAGGACCTCGCGCGCCAACAGGCACCCGTGCCGCTGAGCGATATCACCGGCCCCTTTTTCGTATTTGGGATCCGGGAGTCGAACTCGGGCCCTCGCGCTTGCAAGGCAGGCGCTTATGCCGCTGAGCCATCTCACCGGCCCTATAAGACGCTTTTTGCAACACTCTTTACTCCCTGCCACTTGCAAATTAGCAAGAAAATCAGTTCACTCTCCTACTGCCAAAAGGATACCCTGAACTGCCAATAAATTCCAATTCAAGGCATATTTGTACAGATACTTTATATATGGCATTCATCACTCATATCTGCCACAGCAAAATCTTATTCCAAGACCAGAGCAATGAGGGAACAAGAGAAGAAATTATTGATCACATTCTTATAACTAGAGACTTAGCTCTAAAGTTCTATCAGTCTATTTCATCTCACTATCAAAATGTTTGACAGACACTGACTAAAAAGGTCTGTGGGGCTAATTATATAGTCTTATTGTTTTTAAAATCAAGCAGATTTAGGAACTGGGGATGAACATCCAGGTGGAAGAAGGATTAAGAGTTCTTGCTAATTCCCCTGGAGAAAACGCAGAATTCTGGACAGACAAAATTACCCAAGATATAACCTCTTCCTTTCAGCTCTGTCATCCCCCTCTCTGCTTAATGTAGTCAAGAAGTTTTATGTGTCTGCAAATTGAACTTCAAACCTCCTGATCACCTGACTCTTCAATTGGGAACAAGAAAGGAGGTTAGATTGAAATCTTTTTTTTTTTTTTTTGGTGGGTACCGGGGGTCGACCTCAGGACCTCGTGCGCCAGCAGGCGCCCCTGCCGCTGAGCAATATCACCGGCCCTTTTTTCATATGTGGGTACTGGGAGTTGAACTCAGGACCTCGCGCTTGCCAGGCAGGCGCTTATGCTGCTGAGCTATCTCACTGGCCCCCTGAAATCTTGATCAGGAGTAAAATATTCTGCAAATTTAAATTATGTATCAAGTTTAGATATAATGATTTGTCTCCCTGGAAGGGTTTTTGCCTTTGAATGACAGCATCCTTTACTGGGCATTCTATTCAATGAGGTTGTTTTACCAAATACAATAATAAACATGTTTTCTCAGACCAGCAAAGAAACATAACTAGTAACTTCTCTGAGAAAGAAGAATCATAATCATGAGAACCTATCACTACCTCGGAAAAATGGTGATTTTTATATTAACTCACCCAACACCGCACATACTAAAGGACGGCAGGGAAGGTTCTTGTCTGCTGCCTTCTTCCTGTGTCTCATAGGCTTCACCACAAAAAGTAAAAGGAAATTAGCAAACACCTGAATTGAGAACAACGGCTCATCATCATGTTCCTCATGCAAATAAAGTCATTGCTACAGACAAGCTGCTACCTTTTCTTCCTCTTTTTCTAGTGGTTGAGGTGTGGTGGGACAAGGAAGACTTGTAAAGGCTTCTCAATTATCAGTGTAGGCCTGTGACAAAGATACAACTCACAGCAAGGCAACTGCCCACAAGGCACTGGAGCATAGTACAACAGGAAAGCTGTTGTTTTTACTTTTATCTATACTGTGTGTAAGTGACACTATTAACAACAAAAGAGGTACACTGATGGGAGGGTTGATACAGGGTCTCACTATGTAGCCCAGGCTGGCTTCGAACTTGCAGTGATCCTCCTGCCTCAGCCTCCCAAGTGCTAGGATTACAGGCATATGCTACCACAGCCAACATTTTTATTTTAAATAATGAAATTAAGAAAAAAAAGAGGAAGCCAGACACAGTGGCACACACACTGTAATCCCAGCACTCTGGATGACAAGCTCATACTCAGCCTGGGCAACATAGCACAATCCTATGTCAAAAAATAAAAAAATAAAAAAGGGCTGGATATGTAGCTCAGTGGTAGACTGCCCCTGGGTTCAATCCCCAGTGCCTCGAAGAAAAAAAAAAAAAAAAAAATGTAAGAGAAAGGAGGAAGAGGAGGAGGAGGAGGAGGAGGAGGAGGAGAAAGAAAAAGAAGAGGTTAATGGTGGCAACTATAGAGGCAACAATAGTAGCAGTTGCAAAAACAAAAAGTAAGTTTCAAATCTAAACCTCAATGTGGTATTTTTTTCACATACTTCCAAGCTTTAAGATATTCCTTGATCCTCCATATTCTATATACCCCACCTTTCGGATAAATAAATCAAAGCACCACCTAGTCTTTTCCAAGTTAAGATCATGCTCCACTTTGAAAACACAAGTCTTAGACCCATCCCTTGCTGAAAACTATGTTTTTGATATATTCCATTATTGCAATGGCTATATGGCTGTGGATCTTTCTATCCTCTCTTGAGCAAGAAACACCTCCATAATACATTTTTTTAAAAATCTGGCAAGGGTCATGCAAGAACTCTTTGGCACAACTTTCTATCCACATTTTTTCTAGTAGGACCAAATTCGTCCCAACTCTGTCAACACACAAAACATTTCCCACTAAGGAAAAAAAAGAAACAAAAGTCACACCTACCATTCTATGTAAGTTTACTCGAAAATTCATGTTGTCATCATGCAAAAATGCATTGGCATACTGATCCTAATAAAAATTTAGAGAAAAAGAAAAAGGTAAGAGCTATACTTAAGAAACTCAGTTTGTAATCCAGCACACTTCCTACAAATCCTTGGACTTTAAGAACTACTGTCAAGGATCAGTTAGAAAGCTAACAGGATAAGCCTCAGCCTCTATATCAAACCCTATTAAGGCATAAGATTTTTTTACTCGGAGATAATTTCCCCTTGTAGCTTTAGTCAAAAATCTCTAAGAAAATTAAAAAATAATAAAAATTAAGACCCAGGAATTTGAGGCAAATGTTGAGAGGAATCTGTTTTCTGATTCCCTCTTCCTTCCCATCTGCCCAAAGAGTCGGCTCTGTTTGTGACAGCTTGAAGGTCTTCATGGTGGTATAGGATGCATGTGCAGGCGCCACATGAAATTCCTGTTAGAAGAAAAAGGTCTGTGCTCTGTGAGGAAGGAGCTCAGCACAGCAGGAGAGAACAGCCACACAGGCAGCTTGCAGGCAGCAAGACCTGTTATCCCTGGCTTTCCTGAAGACTGATGGAAAATCAAAAACTTCTCACCAAGGATTGGTAATAAGCATCCTGTGGCCCATTCCCAACACCTGTTCTGAAGCTGTGACATGCCTAAGACTCCAATGAGTAGGACCTGTTACAATTTGTGAAAAACAACTTCTTCAAAGATTTCACTAGAAAGATTTTTAAAAAGCAAGTACACCAGCCCCACTGCTAATAAGCAGCTCTTCTATAACCACCCTCCCCTGGCTTGGTGAAAAGAAGGTCATCCTCCCACAGAGAACACACAAAGGCAAAGTCTGAGAGACTGCTCTACATGTGGACCACCTTGACTATATTTCTTAAAAGAGGAAAGAGCAGAGTAAGGAATACTAAAAGGGGAGTTCAAGTATAAATTTAGCTCTGAAGTGCCTCAAATTCTGTTGTACTCGTATGCCACCATGATCCATGGTCAGGTCAGCCCAAATGATTCAGCCCAAAGTGCCTTCTCAGAAAAATGAAGCACTTCTTTTCCCTTTGGCTCTTGTTCTCCACCAAACTACAATCATTGCCCTCTCTGAATGTTCTCCCCCACTTCACCCCAGGAAACCGGAGCGCCTTTTCCATTTCGCTAAATGAGAAAGACCCAACATGAGCAGCTTCAAAGGGGTGGGGTTATTTTTTTTAAGAGTTCAAACCTCTTGTTTAAACTCTGGAGAGTCAGAATCCTCCAGTTCTCAATTGTGGCAGTTATCACCTCACGATTCATTATCAATGTGCCCAGTAAATGCTGACTGAGCCTCTCCTGGGGCCAGGCACTAAGGCAGTGGTGAAGAAGACACCTTGCTGCCGTCAGAGCTCGCGTTCTAACGGGAGGAGACAGACAAACTCCTCTGCCAAGCTTTAGGGCCCTGAACATGAAGCAGGAGGGCTGGGGGCAGGGAATGGGAAGACAGGGTTCGTACCGGAAAGCTGCTGAGACTCACCTCTGCAATACACGTAAGAATAATCAGACAGAGCTTGCCACTGTGAAGCCTGTGTTCATCTGTAAAGAAAAAATAAACCTTTTCTGTACATCATCCCAGCCACACTTCAATGGAGAATAAATATGCGTATCACTTTCTCCCCTGGCCCCAGCATCCACAAATGAAATCAAAGTACTGAAAGAGTAATTCTTCCTTCCCTCCTACATGAAAGAATTTCCCCAGATGATTTTTTTTTTCCTTAAATATCCTGGTAGTCTGTTAAACACCTTCTTGAGAGCCACCTAACCCTTGTAATGGTTTTACTGTCATGAGCCATGCCCTTAGCCTCTAGGTCAGTACTTTTTTTCCTCAGTGCTGGGGACTGAACCCACGGCCTTGCACATACGAGGTAAGCACTCTACCACTGAGCTACATCCCTAACCCCAGCCTTTCGCTTCTGAATAGTCAGATCCATTCCTTTTTCCACGCCCTCACCCACCAGCTATAAGCACCATCATCAGTACCCATCTACCACAAAATCTAGAAAGGATCCTAATTGTTCACAGTAAAATGGCAATAAAATCAGAAAATTAACTAGAGAACAGAGTCCAGCCCAAGCTGCTCCTTGCATTGTGCTTGTTATTTATGACCTAGAAAGGTGTGAACTCTTGACCACTTTTCTTCCTAACAAAGTTATTCATTCAACAAACATTTACTTAGCACCTACTATGTGGCAGGCACTGTGCTAGGCACTAGAGACACAGCACTGAACTGAACGATGAAGGTCCCTGGTCTCCTAGAACTCAGATTCCAGTTACTTAAAAAGGCAGAGGGCTGGGGTGTAGCTCAGGGGTACAGCACTTGCCTAGAATGCACAAGGACCTAAGGTCTGACCCTCAGTTCAGCAAACAAATAAGAAGGCAGCAACCTCTATGGCAGAGCTCTAAACCCAGACATATACACCAAGAAAAAAGCTACTCTATCACTGCTAATTAATTATCAGAGCCAGCAAAGCTTATTTACTTTCCAGGAACTTCGTGGGTAAGGGGGTGAAATGAAAATAAGAAAAGGGCCATGCCTCATATCCAAAACAAAGGGCTCATGATTTTCAAATCAGCAGGATCCAGATTGAGGTCCATTCTAGAGAGACGGCCTCTGCACAGACTGCAGTGCTATCTAAGTTTACTAATACTACTCATCCTGACATTACCTGCTTCTTCCTCAGAGGCATAATCTATCAATTAAAACCTGACAATGACAGGGCATAAGAGGAGGTGGGTCCCACAAATACATTCATCTCTCCTCAGAAACAGGCAGTACAAATGGGGACAGAGCCGAGAAAAAGTTGCCTCTGTTGCTGCTAAAAACAATATGATCCTGGTGGCCAGGTGTTATAGCTTATATCTAGATGTCCCTCCAAAGCCTCATGTGGCCATAAGTGGGGCTTTTCAGAAGTGGCTGGATCCAGATTGTGTGATGCTAGGATTAATGGTGCAATGCTGGGATTAAGAGTACCCCCATCCTGGGTGTGAGTGCTACCCACCCCAAGGGCAGGTAGCCTGGATGGAATATAAGGGATAGAGGGCTGCTGCCATTGCTTACTGCTACTTCTGTTGCTGCTGTTTATCTTCTGCTACCTCCTGCCTGCTCTTCGATGCCCCTCTGCCATGCCACCCTGCCTTGAAGTCAGCCGACTATGGACTGGAACCTCTACAAACTGTGAGCCAAAATGAACCTTTCCTCCTTTAACTTTAGGTGTTGGGTATTTTGTCTCAGCAACAAGAAAAGTAACCAAGACACCAGGGCATGATGCAGTAGGCCCTGCAGAGGGCCAAGACAGGAAGACAGCTGGGCCAATGAAGCCACCCAAGGGCCACTTTTTTTCCATTTTTAAAATTAACTCTTCATTATACCTAATTTTGCCCTTTGCCAAATTTAGGCTACCTGGTGGGAAAAACCTAACCAATCCTGACTTTAGAGACACGGAGACCACCCATACTGAATTGTTTTTTATTTTCTTAGAGATGTTGAGGATTGGACACAGGGCCTTACACATGCTAGGCAAGTGCTCTATTGCTGAGCTATAATCCCCAGGCCCCCATACTGAATTAATTAGCCCATAATTTCAGCTTCTATTCTACAGACTGTGAAGTAACCACAACAAAGAGGCTTATATAACCATGAAAGCTAAAAATGAATTTCAAGAGCCTCAATTCACTGGGTTATATCAAGTAAAGCTGAAAGTTCATTTTCTGGGTCACATCTATATAATTTCTCTCTTCTATAGTTGTACAAGAAGCAATAGCCTCAGGAAACTCTGACACACAAGAGCCTTGTTATCATTGCCTGCCAGATCTCACTGGCCAAGTCTCAGAGGTTCAGCCACCTCAGGGAGCCCGATGGACTGCTCTATGTTGAGAGTCTGTGCCAGGGAGTATCTGGATCTATCTCATCCCTGTGGGAAAGTCTCATTCTTGAAAGAGCATGTTCACATGATAAAAGAGGCAAAAAGAGTCTCAGTCTGCAAGGCAGAACTCTCCAACAGCAAAGGCAGTGTTTTGAGTACCACAAGGCTTAGACTTGTTCACCAGGCACCTCTGGGCCCTGGCAACTCTTCATTCCCATATCTTTTTTTTAGCTTTTCTACCTCTGTCTACCAATGTTTCCTTCTCACTCTGAAAGGCCCCGAACCTGGTCTTCCCCTCCAACACAGCTCATGCCTTTCAGCTTCACTCAAGAATTCCTCGGGGCCGGTGAGATGGCTCAGCGGTATAAGCGCCTGCCTGGCAAGCGCAAGGGCTCGAGTTCGACTCCCGGTACCCACCTACGAAAAAAGGGCCGGTGATATTGCTCAGCGGCATGGGCGCCTACTGGTGCGCGAGGTCCTGAGGTCGACCCCCGGTACCCACAAAAAAAAAGAATTCCTCAACGCCCTCAAACCAGAAAACTAACCCCTTACCTAGCAAATAAAAGCCTGCTAAAGCACATTAAATGTCTACAGGAAATGTGAACCACCTCACAAGGCATTTATCTCTCCTCACAGAAAGGAAAGTGGCAAAAACAATTGTATTTTAATAATTTTGCTTCTACAGTAGAATTGGTTTTTGATATCTAAAAATCTGATGCTTGTCCACAGACTATAATTTAATAACTCAAAACTCATCTACTAAACAGTTCCTAAAATAAGATTCAAAGATTCTTATATGCAACAGGGCATGGTGGTGCATGCCTATAATCCCAGCATATAGGAAGCTGAGGCAGGAAGATAGTGAGTTTGAGGCCAGCCTGGGTTATACAATAAAACCCTGTCTCAAAAAAACAAAAAGATTCTTATAAAGAAGCTTTTTTTTTTTTTTCTTCCACATACTGGGGTTTGAACCCAGGGCTGTGGCCCTGAGCCACATCCTCAGCACTTTTTTTGTGTGGTTAGTTTGGGGGAGATGGGACAGGATCTTGCTAAGTCACTAATTTGCCCTAGCTGGGCTCAAATTTTCAATCCTGCTGCCTCAGCTTTCCACACTGCTAGGATTACAGGTGTGTACCACCACACTAGGCCAAAGAAGCCTTAAGGAAAGAACACTGTATATGCCAAAAGTGATTAACTTTGAAGAATTTAGTAGAAAGGACTTCTACTTTCTAAGTTAACCACTGCTAGAATGTTTTAATGTTTAACAAGTAATATTTCAATTACTTTTGTAATTAGGAAAAAAAATCCTTCTAAATGGGAGAAGCCCACTGGATCAACCTTTAGGTACCAAATAAAATGCTAATGAAAATGTTCATTAAAGGCTGAGTGCAGTGGCATGTATCTGTAATTTCAGCTGCTCAGGAGGATGAGGAAGGAGGAGTGCAAGTTTGAGGCCAGTCCAAGCAACTAGGCGAAACCTGATCTCAAAATAATTTTTTAAAAAGGGCTGGGGATGTGGCTTAGTGCTACAGTGCTTGTCTAGCATGCAGAAGGCCCTGGTTTCAATTTCTGATACCTTTTAAAAAAAAAAAAGTTCACTCAAATGCTAGGTGTGTTGACCCCCAGCACCACAAGAGGAGGAGGAGGAAGAGAAAGAAGAGGAGGAGGGGCAAGGGAGAGGAGGAGGAAGAGGAAGAGAGAAAGAAGAGGGTGATCGCTGTATGATTCTTTCAACTCATACATGAAGTGTAATCAAAAAATATAATGAGGGGGCCGGTGAGATGGCTCAGCGGCATAAGCGCCTGCCCTGCAAGCGCGAGGGCCCGAGTTCGACTCCCGAATCCCACATACGAAAAAGGGGCCGGTGATATCGCTCAGCGGCACGGGTGCCTGTTGGCGCGCGAGGTCCTGAGGTCGACCCCCCGGTACCCACCAAAAAAAAAAATATATATATATAATGAGGGCCGGTGATATAGCTCAGCAGCATAAGCACCTGCCTGGCAGGCGCGAGGTCCTGAGTTCAACTCCCAGTACCCGTATATTAAAAAAAAAAAAAAAAATACAATGAATGTTTACATTTTTTAAATGTATTGCAGTAAAAGATACATTGCCATCAATCTCCCATAAGATACCCGCCCTGGCTTTGAACACCCTTATCCCATCATCCTTGCCACTTTGTGAAGCAGTCGTGGAAATCCTTTTTCATGAGTGTCTTTAGTTTTGCTGTCACGGCTGCCTAAATAGATTCAAAATGTTTATCTTTTGCTAGTTTATATCTAGATGCCCCCCAAGAGCTCCATGCACTCACAGGTGGGGGTTTCAGAAGGTGATTGGATTATGGGGTTTAGAGCTGGCTTGCTGTTAGGTGGGTCTGGTTGGAAGAGGCAGTCACTGGGAGTGACAGCTGGAAGGGTCATCTCCCTCCTCAGCTCCTCCCTACACGCTCTGTGTCCTCCGACCATGCTATGAGGTGCTCTTCTCCGCCATGCCCCCGTGCCATGCCTTCCTGCCTTGGGGTCAGCAGACTAAAACATGAGCCAAAATAAACCTCTCTCTTTTAATTTGCATGTGTCAGGTATTGTGTCTCAGTGACAAGAAAGTGACTAAGACACTTTCATGATCATTTTGACTTTGGGGAAGAATCAGACAGAAGTCGCAAGTTGCCAGCCCTAGTGAATAAAGTGGATGAGGACATACCATGATGTTTTTACAAGGCTGGCTTTCCCTTGGATGGCACTTGGCAGAAACATTCACCAATTTTTTATCACACCTTGTAAAGATGAAACAGGACTTCCAGCCAGGTGTGGTGGCACACATCTGTAATCCCAGCACTTAGGAGGCTGAGGCAGGAGGATTGCCATGAATTCAAGGCCAGTCTGAACCACATGGCAAGACTCTGTCTCAAAAAAAAAAAAAAAAAAAGGACTTCCAAGAACTACTTCAGAGAATGGCAAGAAGCTGGTCATGGTGGCTCACACCTGTAATCCCAGCAGCCAGGATGATTGCCTCAAGTGGGAGGCCAGCCTGGGCTACATAGTGAGTTCAAGGCCAGCCTAAACTACACAGCGAGACCCTGTCTCAAAAAACAAAATTAAAAAAAAAAAAAAAAAAAAAAAAGTGGCAAGAAAGATGGGATAAGTGTGTTGGAAGGGAGGGAGACTATTTTGAGGGGGATTAATGGCAATATGTCTTTTACTATAATAAAAATTTTTATTTAAATGTTCACTGTATATTTTGATCACACCTTGTGTATTAGAATTTCTTTCATTTAAAACAATTGGAGGAAGCCAGGCACAGTTGCACATGCCTGTAATCCCAGCACTAGGGAGGCTGAGATAGGAGGATAGCTGCAGGTTCAAGGCCAGTCTGGGCTACATAGTGAGTTCTAGGCCAGCCTGGACTACATAGCAAGATCTTATCTCAAAAAAACAAACAAAAATCAACGACAACAACTGGAGGAAAATACTAGATCAGGGCTGCAGAAGTAGTTCAGTGGTGAGAACCACAGATTTGAGCCTAACCTGGGCAACTTAGTAACATAGCAAGACCATGTTTCAGCTAGGCGTGGTAGCATACACCTGTAATCCCGGCATTTGAGAGGTTGAGACAGGAGAATTGCCACCAGTTTGAGGCCAGCCTGGGCTACATAGCAAGTTGAAGGCCAGCCTAAACTGCATAGTGAGATGCTGTCTCAAAAAACCAAAAAACAAAAATTAAAAATTAAAAAATGGCTGGGGATATAGCTCAGTGTGAAGGCCCTCAGTTCAATCCCCACTATCACCAAAAAAAAAAAAAAAAATCAAATTTTCCAAACCTCTCCTCCTTCCACTCTGTATTTCTAGGATGAGTTCTAACACTTCTATTTTAAGCACTAAGGAACACAGTCCCTCTGAATCTCACCTCTTCCTACTGCACTCTGCACAACAATCTTCTAATTCTCACCACAAGCTGATGCTTCAGTTCTTGTCCTCAAAAGGGAATTCCCTGAAGTGTGCTAATCCCCCCAACTTCCCACACAGAAGAGTCCGCATCTACTCACCACAATTTGCTAAGAAGATTTGCTAGCACTTGTAGAGACCAATTTTTTTTCCTGTTCTATTTCTGAACATTCCCCTCCAGCTTCAGGTTTTCCTAACACCACTTAATTGCCATCTAGCAGTGAGAAATCACTGTTTTCCAGTAGTCAGGACCATGACCTTGCACATGAGGCCCCAGCAGTTCATCTTGTCAAAGCCTCAAATGTTAGCATTGCTCTTTAATTCTAGCTGCCTGCCATACATCCTACTTCCTGTGCCCCCAAAATAACATGCCTTACCTTTGGTATCTTGCATGACAATCGAGCTATACTTTAAGAAAGTTATCAGTAGATTACTGGTCTGTACATCTGCATCCAGTGGGAGTTCCACAGAACTTATAACTGGAATAGAAAAGAGAAAATGTGCTTAGCCCATATTTCCATCTAACACTCCTACCCACATAGCCAATTTGCCAGCAGGCCAGAAAATGACTAAATAAGCTTTTCCCACAACAGAGGGAGGACCAGGCACTTACCATAAAACTTTTATCTACTCTTCCTAAGCATCTACAGCCCATCTTACTTCCTGGACTAATCTCAACAACCTTCTCTTCCATCTAGGGTCAGTCTCTAGGAACAGTGCTTATCTCCCAAAATCCTAGGAAGGGTATGTTGATGCCACTTCCAACCCCAAGTAACCCCAAAAGGGTTCAGGGCCCTTCTTAAAAGCACTGTGGTTTCTACCTTAAAAAAAAGATCTTATTGAATACAAATGAACTTCGCTTTGATGAGTCTCTTGTTTAAAATACATCAAGATTCCTTCCTAATAAGGAAAATTCTTTCTCAAATTTGAGAACAAGCCTTCAGATTAGAAGTACCCAAGATATGTAATTTTTTTCACAGTGCTGGGTCCTGAACCCAGGGCCTTGGGCATACAAGACAAGGGCTCTACCACTGAGCTACATTCCTTGGCTAGAAGTACCCAAGACGAATGTGGCAAAAGTTAAGGTAGAACTACACTCGAATTCTACCCCTTAATCCTTTACCCCCTGAATTGGAACCTGAAAAGCAAAATCAGACTGCAACAGGAAGACATTATTGATGGGGACAGCCTGGGATCCAAGGTTCATATATCCAGCTGCTGTTTCTAAGAGAGATCTCCAAACTCCTACTCTTAGAGTCACGCTCCAAGTGAACAATAAGGGACCAGACCAGGACTGACCCACAGAGAACACAGTCCTAATGCAGACTTCCCAAGATTCTAAGACTTTAAATTATAATTAGTCATCTTGTTAAGTGCTTTTATACTACCTAAGACATAATGTATAAACAAAAGGAGCCTCATGGCAGCCCAGACAAGCTGGAGCATCTATAGCTGAACACTCCGCTGAGTCCAGGATATTATTCATAACATGTATTCATAACCATAATGGACCCCTCTGGAGTTATGATGATGTATGCTGTGAATGTTTATTAACAATGGGAAATATTTGCATATCCTAGATCCGTAATACACAGCAAGCACAGCAAAAAGCCTTATGGGAAGAAATTAACAAGCCCAACTCTTGGCTGTTTCCCTATAGTTTGGCCCCCAAGAACTAATAAAAGATAAATATACTTTCATGTTAAAGTACTAAAAGGGCTTAATTCATGTCATGGGTTAATGGGTTAATGGCCTGAGATGGTCATTTCAAACTGCAGCCTTTTTCGATGCTCAGAGCCCATAAGCACACCACTGTCCAGCACAAAGGCCATCGCACTGGTAAGGGGAACTTCTTTCCCACTCACACACAGCAATAAATGGGAAACTATCTTATATAATATGTAGAAATATAGAAGTATATGTATTTTTACTTTACCAAAGTCCTCTCATGCCAAGGCGGAGTTGTCAAATGTCAAGTCTGAGCTGAGAACAAATGTTACAGCTAAAGTGCTGGCTTTTAAGAATAATAGTTCCAGTGACATACCTTTAAATATAACTGGGCTACTGAGCAGCACTATAATTAAAAACCAAAAATTAAAAATAAGGTTATAATACTTAGGACCCCTACAGAAAGGAAATGAGTTATGAGAGAGGAAAAAGAACAAATAGAACAAAGACAGAATAAAATCCCTTACAAATTAAAATCCCCTTCCTAAGGAAGTATTATTCCTTGATCTTAGCCTTCATAATTCTTCCTAGCAGCTTTTGTCAAGAAAGACAGTCATCTGAAAGTGGGATGACTTGATCTTCCCACTAGAAAAAATAAAAGCTCACTGGTTGTAGGTAAGTAAGCACAAATCCTGCCATTGCATAATCAAATGTGTGGGTGGAAGTGTTCACAATGAACAGTTTGAAAGGCAGTTCTCCAAAGCATCCAAACCCCAACATCACATGGAAATGAGGTATATATTTATATATGGCTTTTGATATCCATGGCAACCAGGCAGGTTTCATCCTTAAAGAGAAAGCACAGTATTTCCATTGGCTTATCTAATGACCCAAATAAACAGACAAGGAGGCAATCCTCACTACTAGCTCCTTCTCATTAAGATATTTTGGGGCCGGTGAGATGGCTCAGCGGCTTAAGCGCCTGCCCTGCAAGCGCGAGGGCCCAAGTTCAACTCCCAGATCCCACATACGAAAAAGGGGCCAGTGATATCGCTCAGCGGCACGGGCGACTGCTGGCGCGCGAGGTCCTGAGGTCAACCCCCCGGTACCCACAAAAAAAAAAAAAAAAAGATATTTTGGAATTTGGCTTTCAATTCGAAGTAGATCCAATTTGCTGCCATGGACCTGAATACACATCTACGGCACTTCTTTGCCATACTTCTTTATACAGCTTAAACTGCCTTAAAATGTTTATAGCACAATTCTATATGAAAATTTATACCTGTCTTGCAAGCACAAGTTCCTGAGTTTGATTTCCAGTACCAAAAAAAAAAAAAAAAAAGAAAAGAAAATTTAGGGACTGA
Source organism: Erethizon dorsatum (assembly GCA_028451465.1). NCBI lineage: Eukaryota > Metazoa > Chordata > Mammalia > Rodentia > Erethizontidae > Erethizon > Erethizon dorsatum. The sequence goes on from CM051822.1 coordinate 86,959,654, forward strand.
GGATGTAGCTCAGTGATAGACTGCTCATGTACCATGCATGAGGCTGAGTTTGGTCCCCAATACCACACATTTAAAAGAATAATAACAGCTGGCCGTGGTACACACCCAGCACTCTGGGAGGCTGAGGCGGGAGGATATCAAGTTTGAGCCCAGCCTGTGATACTTAGTGAGATCCTGTCTCAAAATAAAAATAAAAATGGGGTGGGGGTGTAGCTCTGTGCAAATGCCCTGGGTTTGATCCCCAATACTGCTAATAATAATAATAATAATCATAATCATAATAATAAAACAGTAACAGTAGCAAGGCATGGTGGCATACACCTGTAATCCCAGCACTGGGGAGGCTGAGGCGGGAGAATTATTGTGTGTTCGAGGCCAGCCTGGGCTACATAGTGAGCTCAAGGCCACCCTGGACTGCATAGTGAGACCTTGTCTCAAATAAATAAATAAATAAATAAATAAATAAAAAGAATAACAAAAAAATTAAGAGAAAGAAGCAGAACAAAGAAGGCTATTTCCCATACAAACAGGAGGGAGGGCCAGGGGTGGTGACGTCTGCCTGTAATTCCAGCACTCCGGAGGCTGAAGCCGGAAGACTGCCAAGAGTTCGAGGCCAGCCTGGGCTCCACAGTGAGTTCAAGGCCAGCCTGGACTACATAGCAAGAACCTATCTCAAAAAAAAAAAAAAAAAAAAGGGAAAGACACAAAGAAAAGATCAAAGTTGGATTTCCTGTACTGCTTATGCAAAATTAGGACAATAGCTGAGGTACAACATCAAGTATTAATGTATATTATTTTTAGGCTAAGGTACACTCAGGTTACAATAGAACCAATTCAGGTAAGGTAACACAAAGATTTTTGGGACAAATCATAATTTCTTTTTTAACTGATACATAAAAATCATACATATTTCTGGGATATCAAATGATATTTTGATATATGTATACATTGTATGATATTTAAATTAGGTTACACATAACTATCTCTCCTCAAACATAGTTTTTTTTGTTTTGTTTTGTTGAGACAGGGTCTCATTATGTAGTCCAGGCTGGCCTTGAACTCTCAGTGATCTTCCTGCCTCAACCTCCCAAGTGCTAGGATCAAAGGCATGCATCATCATGCCTGGCTAAACACAATTTCTTTTCTGCTATCATTTTCTTACATTCCAGCCATAAGATTTATAAAGGGAAAATTTATGTGTTGCTTTTAGGGAAAAAAAGTCTTAAATACCTACCAAATTGCCAATTAATATATGCTTAAATCCTGTGATTTCCACCTGGAAATGTCTGGCGGACACATAACAGTAAGTGAATTCACTTTCTCATTCATTTAGTCAACAAATACTGATCAATCACCGTGCCAGGCAGTATGCTGACCATATTACTAAGCGGAACAGACACAGTCCCTGCTCTTCTTACCTATCCTGCTTGGTAGTCTGTATCTCACCAACCTTTACTCTCACTACACTGCTTCTCTGGCCTCAATTCCCTCACCTGTCAAACTGTTACGTGGGATAACATCACTATTTTACATGTATTTCGGTACAGTCACAAAGATGGTATTTTTCATAAAATATTTCATCTGAGCCTCACAAGAACACAGAGAGTTCAGCAGGACACACACTGCTGGATTCCAAGGTCCCTTTCAGATCTAGTATGCCATGATTCTAAGACAATTCCCTGAGGACAGGCTAGAGTTATATTGGGTTGGTGGTGGTGGTGGTGTTGTTTTGGTTTGGTTTGGTTTGGTTTTTGTTATTGTTCTTTTTGTTTGTTTTTTGAGGCAGGGTCTCACTTTGTAGTTCAGACTGGCCTTGAACTCACTTTGTAGTCCCTGTTGGCCTCCAACTTGCAGCGATCCTCCTACCTCAGCCTCCCAAATGCTGGGATTACGAGAGTGTACCAGGCGGGTGAGATGGCTCAGTGATGTAAAGCACCTGCCTGGCAAGCGCGAGGGCCTGAGTTCAACTCCCAGATCCCACATACAAAAAAAGGGGCTGGTGATATCGCTCAGCGGCATGGGCACCTACTGGTGCGTGAGGTCCTGAGGTCGACCCCCGGTACCCACCAAAAAAAAAAAAAAAAAAAGAGTGTACCACCACGCCCAGCCCTTGTTAAAGAAAAAGCCCTTGACTATCGTTTCCAAAGTTTTCTTTGGAAGTTCAGGAATCCTGAAGGGAAGTACTATATACAAACAATTTTCTTCTTTTCTTTTCATGTTTGTTTTTCGTTTTGCTTTGTTTTTGCTTTTGCTTTCTTTTTTTTTTTTGTGGGTACCGGGGGTCGACCTCAGGACTTCGCACGCCAGCAGGTGCCTGTGCCGCTGAGCGATATCACCGGCCCTTTTTTCATATGTGGGTTCCGGGAGTCAAACTCGGGCCCTCTCACTTGCCAGGCAGGTACTTATGCCGCTGGGCCATCTCACCGGCCCCTGCTTTTGTTTTCTGAGACAGCATCTTGCTGTTTCTCAAACTGGTCTCAAACTTCTGAGCTCAATGATCTTCCCATCTCAGCCTCTCTGGGACTACAGGCCCTGCACCCCTACCCAGCTTAGGCAAATTTCTTAATTGAAAGAAGCAATAACTGTGCTCTTTGTTCAATATAGCTATGCTCACCCTAAACTTCTAAGACCATATAAATCAAGAAGACAAAAGTGCTGAGCTCACCATCAGAGGACGGTGGCGTGGTCCCAAGCGGTGTGACTGGAGTTGTTGGAGTGGGACTGACCGGGGTTGTCACCAAGCCCATTTCTGGATGACTCTGAAAGAGGACACAGATGGCTAAAAAAATAGAAAATCCAGTTCTCCCTGACCATGCTATGCTGCCTATCCTCACAGGTATTCCTGGTCTTCTCACTAGACTGCAAGCTCATCAAGAAGGAACTCCTGCATTATCAGTTCCCTGATGACTACTGCTGCTCTAAGCTCTACCAAGAAGCTCTTGGGTTTGTTTTCTTTAAGCAACTAGGCTGCCATTATCCAAGTTTCTGCAGAACCATGCTAATAAAAACAGTGGAGTAAACAAATTATTCAGATGATTTTACATGAAAGTATGTACTTGCAGGTCTATCAGAACAAAGATCCACCTATCTATAGACTCTTCCAATGACCACATAATTGACTGACAGATATAGGTGAGCTTAAAAAGAAAACAGTCTTACTGTTCTACAACAGACAACAGTATGTGGGGTGCGGACATAGAGAAACATAGAAAAACACGCGTTAGGACTGAAACAGATGACTCTTCTATACGTGACCTTCCTCAGCTATCCCTGCCACATCAACTCTGGAGAAGTAAACTGAGAGCAGCGATTTTTATTTTTTATTTATTTTTTTCTTTTTGGTTTTTTGAGACAGCATCTCACGATGTAGCCCAGGCTGGCCTCAAACTCCTGGTGATCCTCCTGCCTCTGCCTCTCGAGTGCTGGGATTACAGGCATGCACCACCACGCCCAGCTCTCTTTTTTCTCTTTTATATTACATTTCAAAACAGCACCTAAGTCCAGGCTGCGTTCCAATTTGTAATCCTCCACCTCAGTGTCTCAGAAGGTGGGGATTACAGGTGTGTTTCACCACACCCAGCAAGGGCAGATCTTTTTAATATCCCTTGACTTACAGCTTTACCAGTCCTTTACCTCCTTCACCTCTTCTTTAAAATTCAGTTATGGAGGGGGAAGGAAAAGAATTGAGATGTGTTATGCACATGTACCAGCTCCCCACAATGAACGATGATATCATGTACTGCAAACATGTACTAATAAAAATTTAAAAATAAAATCAGTTATGGAATTTGGAGGAAAGATGAGACACAGAGAAAAGTAGATAACTCTCTTATGTTAGCAATCCTGAAAACTGTTAAGTGTCCTTCAAGGTATATCCCAAAGCAGCATACTGCTTTTAAAAAAACATGACCTTATTTTTTGGTTAGAACTCAGTGGATTCCACACACTTCTGGCCTTTGCGGGGGGAAGCATGAGCAGACTTTCCTTGAAAAGAAACCTACATACATATTTTAAACAGTCTGGTTTTAAGAAAAAACATTTTATCAATTTTTTTAAGATAGCTTTCATGAACTTGCGTTTTTAACCTACTTTAGCACCCTTCTGTGCCTGCTACAGAGGCTACCCCTTAGGTATGTGTGACGCAGCACTCAGTATTCTATGTCTTCCTGCTTTCAAAGCTTACAGACCACTCTGCCCGTTAATAGCTAACCATATCCTGGAAAGGATATTTTTTACTTCTCTGCAAATGGTACGATAAAGTAAGTGATGGCCTATTTTATTTTCAGCTGTAATTCCACAGGGGTTTGGAAAGCAGAAAGCCATACATAAAAATAAACACCAGAGGGGCTGGGGATATAGCTCAGCGGCACAGTTCCTACCAGGCAAGCGCAAGGTTGTGAGTTAGATTCCTGGTATCAAAAAAATAAGTAAATAATGGGCCGGTGAGATGGCTCAGTGGCATAAGCGCCTGCCTGGTAAGCGCGAGGGCCTGAGTTCGACTCCCGGAACCCACATACGAAAAAAGGACCGGTGATATCGCTCAGCGGCACAGGCGCCTCCTGGCGCGCAAGGTCCTGAGGTCAACCCCCGGTACCCACAAAAAAAAATAATAAGTAAATAAAAATAAAAATAAACACCAGAGCCAGGTGTGGTGGAACACACCTATAGTCCCAACACTTGGGAGGCTGAAGCCTCCCACTGAGGATCACTGAGTACAAGGCCAGCCTGGGCTACACAGTGAGTTTAAGGTCAGCCTGAACACACAGTGAGACCCTGTCTCAAAAAAAAAAAAAAAAAAAACAAATAATACTGGGACTTTCTAGTGAGCAAAATGAAGTAACCACAAGTCCCTGGAGTTAACAGGACCAGGAAACTTTGCATATCATTACACCGACTTACTTCAGGACCATAGTTGAGGACAGCATGGTGTTACTCTGTTACTACCACTTACCAAAGCAAAGTACAGTTGAAACAGCTATGACCAGGGGGCTTTGTAGTGGAATGAATCTGTACAAAATTCAGGGAGAAAAATGGGTTGAGGTTTTGATGTAACCGACCTGAGCTAACACTGTGATGAAGTTGCGATTCAAATGAACAGCTTCATAAAGTGCCAGAAGAATGGCCTCATTGGTCCTAAAGAAAAAGAGAACAAATCAGAACAGCTCTGATAGTGAAGGCATTAAAACATTACAACCATCAAGGTAAGCTTCCACCACAGCTCTTCACGGTCACTCCCTTGAGCTTCTAATGCTCCCATACGCTTTCTGTGTGGCAGATGCAAAAGTATACAGGTGAGGAAACAAAGTCCTCCAGACCTGCTCTCCTCTACTTCATTCACTGTCTTCTCTTTTGCTTTTCCACTCCAATCCAGTTAAACCTTTATCTGGTTCAGACACTCCTTCATTTCATTCCTGAGATAGCTGGGAACAGTTTTTCAGTTTCTTGGGGCGCTATACACAACACCAAAACAGAGATTTCTAAGGGTCCATTATTGTTTAAAACCCAAGGAACATTTGCTAAGGTCATCAAAAAAAGTTCGAATCTGTAAGAGATCATACAGAAGTAACATTCCCCACTTTGATATCCATCAAGGGAGCTCACACTGAAGTCTGAGTCTCTCTGAGACTATCAAGCACTTACTGTACTGAGATTTTCTCATGGGCATCTGCTATGAACATGCTGCCCACCTGTGGAGAAAAGGAGAATTGCAGACTTTATGCTGAAGGAAGATGTGAAAGAAGATCTATGCCTCTGAAACCCTTTTTTTTCCCAGTGTGGATTAAATCCAGGGCTTCTGCACTGAGCTACATTCTAAGACCTTTTTTTTTCTAGACCTTTTTTCAATGTTTTATTTTGAGACAGGATCTCAGTAAATTGCCCACGATGTGCTTGAACCTGTGATCTTCCTGCCTGTCTCTCAGAGTGCTGCCACTACAGATATGTACCACCACTCCTGGTACCTACAAAGCCTTTATTCAGTGTAAAACCAAACTGCTTCCAACAGGAAGGAATTTAAAACTCCGAACCATCAGCCACACACACCTAAATCAGCCCACTTTGAAAATCCTAAGAGACTATAAGTAATAAAATTATGAAAACATTACCAAAGCACCATAACTTTTTTTTTTGGGGGGGGGAACCGGGAATTGAACTCAGGACCTCACACTTGCCAGGCAGGCACCATGCCACTTGAGCTATTCCCTCAGCCCCTGAAGCACCAAAAAAAAAAAAAAAAAAAAAAAAAAAAAAATCCCAGTACCTTTGTCCAGCCCTCCTTTCAGCGCCTGTTTACACACAACCTATGGAGCTTAACCAGTATATCCTCATCACTGCATCTTTCCTGGAAGTTGCTTATTTGCAGTCCAAAATGAACTCATAAAGACTGTCACAGAAAGCAAGCCAGCTTTATCCAACTAAAGCTATCTTCGGGGAAATATCTGAGTTTCAGACCAGAGCTATGCAAGATCCATTGTCCATCTTTTAGATAACAAAACCTTTAGTTTCTGCCCTTAGTCGGGGCAGACAAATGAGTAAAGAACGTAAGTTGCCTCTAACATGTATGATGTCAGAGGCACCGAGAAAGACGCCTACCCATTAAAAATACTTTCCACTCTGCTTACAGATGCCCAAACAATGCAACTGGAGCTTCGTTTGGTACAAAACCTGATTAAAAGTTAAAAATCCTGAAATGATATAATTATGTCTTACGTTGTATAATCCATACCAATACAAAATTTCTATGTCTCAGTCAGGAGTGGTGGCACACGCCTGTCATCGCTCTGAGGCAGGAAGATCACCAAGTTCAAGCCCAGCATGGGAAATTTAGCAAGACCCTGTCTCAAAATAAGGGGGAGGTGTGGCTCAGTGCTACAGTCCGAGTTCAATCCCCAATACCACACCTACCCTCTAAAAACCGCCCGTGTGTCTCTAGCCAAAGATGCCATTCATTTATGCCTCAGAGTTAAGAGTTTATCAGGTTCTTTCCTGAGAGTAGGCTTGGAGAAGGGAAAAGGGAAGATATTGGGGGGAAAACTGCTTCTTTGGGGGGAGAGGAGAGAGGGCACTTGTTTCTTGCAATAAACCTGGAAACTGTCTTGCTCTAGGACTGAATACTTGGATATTAATGTCCAAGAAGATGGACTATCTGAATCTGCCTAGATTCTAGGACTTCCTAAATGTATTCCTAAAGAATTAGTCCCAGATTATCTGGCCCAAAATGCCACTGCTGCCAAAGTTGAGAAACCTTGCTCTGGAGTCCAGCAAGCTCGACCAGTAACCTTCCTAGATCTTGGACCTCTTGCCCCAGACCCCGACCCTTTAAAGAAACAGCTTAGATCCAGCGCATAACCCTTGAACTCCAGTGCCACTCCTAGGGATCCATGGCTACAGTAGACTACAAAAGAGAACTCGGGGCAGGACTCAGATCAAAATGTCCCTATTTTGTGTTCCACAGGGTTAGTTTCCAAACAGAGTCAGCTTTTTAGAAAGCAGAATTCTAAGCCTGGCATGGTGGCACATGCCTGTAATCCCAGTACTTGGGATGCTGATGCAGAAGGATCACTGTGAGTTTGAGGCCAGCCTGGGCTATATAGTGAGTTCAAGGCCAACCTGAATTACAGAGTGAGACCCTGTCTCAAAAAAAAAAAAAAAAAAAAAAAAGAGGGAAAGCAGATTTCTGGCTTGTGTACCTTTTCTGTAGCAATTTGGGGAAAAAAATCAGTCCCAGAGAAATCAAAGTTCCCCCTCCTTTACCTCACCTGGTTTTGGAACTTGCTAAAGGAGATGTGGTTCCAAAAAAAATATGCTCTGAGCAGCCTCTCTTGCCTCATCAAGCCATTCCCTCAAACATCTAAACTTCTGAGCCCAGAACTGCTACCCTGCAGAACTCTTGTATTTCTGAGAAAGACGAAAAACACATAGGACTTACCATATTTGTTAAAGCAGAGAAAAAACCACTCTGGTGTTCTTCTTCCTTGTCTTTATACTGTCTGAACAAGGAGAACTAAATTCAGGATTATTTATCAAGTATGTCTCTGACATCTAGGTAATCAGGAGAGGGCACTGTAAGAAACCCCTGACTCAGGGATTTCTTATAACCATCCAGCCCAGAAATTCCTCTGCAAGCTCACAGGCACCCTCTGCTCTTGAGGCACAGTGCACTAAAATGCCAGGCCAATTTGGGAAGAGACTTAGAAAGCAAGCTGCAAAAGTGTGAAACATATGGCTGAACCATTTATTTCCCAAACAGACTTACTTGAAAAGTGTGACAGTGAAATTGCTTTAAGGCTGTAACAGTAAAAATCTTATTTGTTTTTTAAGAAGGAGGAAAATCAGAGAGCTAAAACACTTGTAGAAATGGAACAGATTTGAAGTCCCAAAACCCAATTGTGTAGGAGGAAAAGTCCAGAGAGGAACAAAAAAGATCATGCCTGCCCTTTTCTAGGTTTAAAGATATTTCTCTATTCCATTCAAGAAACACCACATCCCTCTCCATACTTAGCTGGAAGAAAAGCAAGCTCCAATGAAGAGCGCCCCTAGAGAAAACAGGAACCCTGGGAAGTTGAGATTAATCACTAACGAGAAAGAAATATTCAGGTTGGAGGTGTAGCTCAGTGGTAGAGCATACGCTTACTTACCATGGGTAAGCCCCTGGGTTCAATCCCCAGGACAAAAAAAAAATAGAAGGAAGAAACATCTGATCAAACTAGACCTAATTCAATGTTGTTTTCTCCATTTATTTATTTATGTATTCACTTCCTTACTTATTTTTGTGTTACTTGGCATCAAACCCAGGGCCTTGAGCATACTAAGCACTCTACCATTGAGCTACATTCCCCAGTTCCTCCCATCCCTTTTCCTTTGTGGCACATGGGACTGAACCTAAAGCCTTGTATTTGCTTGGCAAATACTCTACCACTGAACTATGTCCTCAGTCCTTTTTATTTTAGTTTTGAGACAAGGTCTTGCTAAATTGCCAGAGCTGGCCTCAAACTTGCAATCCTCTTGCCTCAGCCTCCCAAGTAGCTGGGATTACACACCTGGCTACCCCTTTTTACTTTTTTAAGAGTACAAATAGCTGGGCATGGTGGTCCATGCCTATAGTCCCTGCACTGAGGAGGCTGAGGCAGGAGGACTGCTGAGAGTTTGAGGTCAGTCTGGGCTACATAGTGAGTTCAAGGCCAGCCTGCACTACATAGTGAGATCTTGTCTCAAAAAGAAAAAAAAGAGAGAGAGAATACAAAAAAAATGGTACTTTGTGAGCTTTTACATAGAAAATGTAATTGGGCTAAACAGAAAAAGTCTGCTTGTAGCTAGAAATATGGTTAAAATGTTCTGCAATGAAATACAAAAGTCTGCAAAGGGATGTGCCCAATTGCTTAGACTAAAGTATGCCCAATTACATACTAAACTGGTGGCTACTTTCCCCAGTGTTAAAAACACCTCTGCTAATGCCTCAGCTGAGCTACTCCAAATACACCTGCATGCAGCTATACCTCTGAACACTCTTGGGATGAGTCAGAGAATTCTACCCAAGAACTCCAACAAGTCTGTTACCTACTGAACCAAGTCAAATGAGAAAGGTATATTTACCTGTTGTATTCAGATAAAGCCTGAGCAATCACAAGCCCCATTCCCTGGAAGAGAAAAAACAGCAAACTGAAATAAGCAATCGACCCTCGGGGGCTAGTGGTGATGCTATGACTCAGCCAAGGAAACCTGAGGTCCATGCCCCAGAAGTGCTGCCTCAGAGCTAACAATGAGGATAGAAATTCTGAGAGGCACTGTCAGAGCAGAAAAAAATTTCTTTGGAAACCTTACTTAATGCTCCCAGATAGTTTTGTTTTTGTCTTTGTCTTTGTTTTTGTTTTCTCAGACAGGGTCTCATTATGTACTACAGGCTGGCCTTGAACTCCTTATGTAGCCCAGGCTGGCCTCGAACTCCTCGAACTCACAGCAGTCCTCCTGCCTCAGCCTTCCGAATGCTGGGATTACAGATGTGCACCACCACACCCCGGCTCCAGATAGAACTTTAAATTAAGTAACAAGGTGAAAAAAAACAGTTGGAGATTACTGACAATTTCATTGCGATTCTTTTCACTACCAAAGAAAAGACTAAGCTAAAATATTCAAGCAACAAGCCTTCAAATATCTTGGAAACAACCACAATAAAATTGACAATGAGTACATGCTAAATGAAGATGTATACAGACAAGTCACTCCCTTAGGCCACAAGAAAAGAAGAATTAAAAGAGAAGCAGCAGCAGGGCATGGTGGCGCACACCTGTAATCCCAGTTTGGGAGGCTGAGGCAGGAAGATTGCTGTGAGTTTGAGGCCAGCCTGGGCTACACAGTGAATTCAAGGCCAGCCTGAACTACATAGGAGACCCTGTCTCAGAAAAACAAAAGAAACAAAAAGAAAAAGGAAGAAGCATCCAATAAATGTTAACATGACCTATCGACATGTCCTCAGAACCTATAAGGTGTAACACAAAGGTCAAGTAAGGCCACAAGGTGAAACGTGTGTGCATTTTTTTAATAAGGGGAAAGAAATAAAGCCAGACATCTGGTCAGCTTAGATCTCCTTATATTCAAAGATCAAAGCTGGGCATGGTGGTGCATGCCTGTAATCCCAGCACTCGGGAGGGTGAGGGAGGATTGCTGTGAGTTCAAGGCCAGCCTGAACTACATAGTGAGACCTTGTCTCAAAAAAACAAAAAGGGAAAAAAAAAAAAAATCAAATGTTATTCTGCAGACTTACAAGGCTATACATAGCAGATACATATTATCCTTCATGTTTGAGCTTCAACAAGCCAGGCTGTAGATAGCGTACAGCTGGTTCTATAAGAAGGAACCTCCCAAGGTTCAGTCCTCTGTGCTTTCTTCCTCTTGGATATGGAACTTAACCAACTCTGTAGAATAGCCAGCCTTGGCACATCACAGCATGAATAAGCAACCACTTCAACGTGATCACCAAGCAAATGTCCCCTCAAACCTTCCTTCCTTGACACTAAGACAACAGCACTGATGCTCTATCCAATTCACTTGTTATAGGCAGATGAAATTAGCACAGTAAGTCTCTGCTCTAAACATCCCTGAAAGTAAAGCCCCTAAATGCGAGCAAGATAACACATTAGATCCAAATACTCACGTTGAGAGTGGCCTCATCGTCCACAATGGATAGCTTCACAATATAAGGGTTCACAGACTGTTAAATGAGATGAGAGTCCAAGTGAGTGTGACCTCTTTAAGAAAGCCCATTAGCTATTTCAGAAAGTTCATAAAAATGCTATAAGGCCTTCTTTTTCCTTTGGTTTTTTGAGACGTCTCAAGTAGTTCAAGCTGTCCTCGAACTCGTGGCAATCCTTCTGCCTCAGACTCCCAAGTGTTGGGATTACGGGCGTGCACCACCACACCTGGCTGTGTAAGGCCTTCTTTCTACGGTGACTTCCTAATACCTATGGCAACCCACCTTGCCTGCTGAGTCCTCCAATTTCCAGTAAATCTCTCAGCATGTATGAACATTTGCCAGGTACACACATGTGTATGCTTGTGTGCACATGCACAAACATACATACACACACACACACACACACCCAGTTCTGTTCTACCTGCATTTTCCTCTAGGCTGAATTAGCTCAGGCTTATGTCCACCACTTCTCCCATCTTTCCATCTTACTTGTTTCTAAAAAGTAAGTGAACACACCACAAAACTCACTTTGTCCTACCCCACTGAGTCTACAAGGATAGCTGTCTTTTGGGGGACATAAAAGCTTCTTTGCCATAAGGTGCATATTTATGAATTGCTAACTTACATTCTCATCCCAAAGGCTCCCTAACCATTTCACAAACTATATGCAAAGACTGGCTCAGCCACCCGTAAAACAAAGCCACCTTGGGGGTGGGAAGTGGCAGCTGTTTAACAGCCAGAGAGGCCATTTATGGAGATCTGATACCCAAATAACACTGCAGGGGGAACTGAAAAGAGGATGTAATTACCCAAGCAACAATCTGGTCAAGACACTGGGATTTAATGATTGTCCCATCACTTTTAGCACTGGAAGACTTCTTGAGTTTTTCTAGGCCCAATCTCAGCTGTGCAGCATATGGAAATGGACATATATCTAACCTCATTAAACAACTGGACCATCTCCTACAAGTGGGACAGGAACCAATGACCCGCTCACCTTGAAAACAACCCACCCACAGTATGTAAGGCAGACTGCATACAGATCAGGCACCAATTCTAACCCAAGGGAGGCAAGGAACAATAGTTCTCAGACTGGCAGTTTTTATAGCTACCAAGAAAACTCATTACTAAGAAATTTGAAAACCCAACTGAAAGGCTAACCCCCCACATAGACCTCATTTAATCAAGTTTCTGAGGATGTCTTTCACATGTCAACTGGGAATAGAGAGAGAGCTTTGCTTTCTTAACAGCCAAAATGTGAGGTTTTATATAACACAAATCAAGAATGTAGAATGCACTGACAGAAGGAAGGCTCTCTACATGTCCTCCTTTAGCCAGCGTCAAAGCCAGCTGATGCCACAAACTTCAGGCAAGAGCCTATGCAAGCAGATCCTTGGGAAAGAAAACCATCAGCTGGCTACCCTACAGGTGCTGCTGCAATGACAGCAATGTCAGCAAAGCAGATCACTGTTTTCTTGGCATAATTTTCCAAGTCCTAGTCACTTACTTTCTCAGAAGTAGACTGAGTTAGGTAATAATATGAATCATCTGATAACCAAGACCAGACTGTGCTTTAGCAGCAGTTAAGGAATGAAAGGTGGCTAAAAGCAAAGATTTGAATTCTAGTTCCCCTACTTGTTAATTATAAAAAGTCAGACACATTAATTAACCTAAACTTCAATTTCTTCATCTGTAAAATAGGGTATTTTCTATCCTGGGTTGCTATAAGACTTAAATTAAGACATGTAAAATAGTCTTTTTTTGAGAGAGTATCTCATAAAGTTGTCCAGACAGAGAGACAGACAGAAACAGAGACAGAGACAGAGACAGAAGGAGCGAAAAGAGAAGGCAGGAGAGGAAATGAGAGGTGGGGAAAGGAGGGAAAAAAAAATTCTTTTGTAATTTCTGGGAAATATCATGCTAAGGGCAGGAGCTGGGGTCTGAGTCACTTCAAGGTACTTCCTCCCAAGATAGTGAGGCAGCCTAAAAGGTCATGATCTTAACGCTGTAAAGATTTTTATTCTCTGATGCTGGTTATCCTTAACATACACACTTATTAAGTCAGTCACTTTTTTTTTTTTTTTTTTTTGGTGGGTACCGGGGCTTGAACTCAGGACCTCGCGCTTGCCAGGCAGGCGCTTATGCCGCTGAGCTATCTCACCAGCCCAGTCAGTCACTTTTTAAAACTACTTTTCACACACAAGAATTACAAACTCAGTGACCGTTTACAGCATCATTCTAATATCGTCCTCCTTATCTTCGGCCACACCACCCTGAATGTAACCAATCTTGTCTAATATCGTCCTCCTGCCTTAATTCAATCTAAGTTTTGCTTACCATTTTTATTGTTCTTCCCTAGACTTTTTTTTTTTTGCCCCTTCTATCTCTGTAGATGAAATGATCAAAACAAAAATGCATTATTTGAAGTGGAAGCACTATACGTGTATTGCATGACATCTTTCCCATCACTTCTATTCCTTATGCCCAATGCCTTCTTTGCCTTCTCTGTTCTTAGCTGGGTGTCTAGCCTACCTGACACTCCACACTGTTACAGAAAGGTTACAGCTTACCTTGCCTGTCATGGTGCCGGTAGCTAGAATGCTATTCTCCCCAGCACAACCTCTGCTACCAGTTTACATAAAAGTTCACCAGCTTTTCGTTTTACTATGTTCATCTGGAATTCTTCATGCTCCTGTCAAAGACTTCCTGCTCTATGGTCACCAGGCTTTCTTAATGGCTTCTGGTGAGTGACTTATATCAAAAGCTGCAAAGCCCAGAAAAATTATGCCCACTAGCTCACCCCAGCCCACCGTATTAATTATTTTGGGAGCTTCTGACAGACCATAGATGCACACCTCATGCTAGCAAAAGGATTTTCTCCAGCTTCTTGGCCATGTCCTGTTTTTCAGGCTGACATTTTAGGAGCCCTACTGGCCTGGGCAAGCGTTCAGTTTACATTTAGAGACACCAACCAGAGCCTCCTGCATCCAAACTGCTCTGAAAATACTCATCACTGATGCTGGCACATTCCCATCACATACAATTCCACTCTCTTTAACTATGCTCATCATTTTTCCTCAGCTATTTTTCTTACTGCTAGAATAAGGCCCAGAGGCTTTTTATACATGACAGAAATCATAATGGCCACCATGCCAGCCCCTCCAGATCACCAGTACAACAGGTATTGGTGATAAATTACATATTTACTAGTAGTTCTATGCCCCATTCATCTTTTCCTCCCAGAAAATGAAAGTGACCATCAGCCCCTGGGATTTAAAACACAGCTCCACATATTCCAATCCATCCTTAAATTTTCTTTCTCACAGCCTCTCCTTTCTTTCTTCCATATTTCTCCTTATAAGAATAAGCTCCAGCCGAGCATAGTGACGCATACCTATAATCCCAGCACTTAGGAGGCTGAGGCAGGAGAAGCACAAGTTCAAAGCCAGTCTGCGCTACACGGTGAGACCCTGTCTCAAAAAAGAAAAAAAAAAAAAATCCAGATTTTGTGTTACCTATCACTTTCAACCTGTCCAAATAGTCTAACTATGAATCATATCAAAAATCACTATGTGCTAGTAGGGTAGCATGTAACCACAGCTACTAAGAAGGCCAAGGCAGGAAAATTTCAAGTTTGGGACATTAAAGAGAGACCCCGTCTCAAAATAAAAATTAAAAAGGGCTGGAGCTATAGTTCAGTGGTTGAGCACCTTTAGGGTCAATCCCCAGTACAGCCAAAAAAAAAAAAAAAAAATCACTAAGAGCAAGAAGGTCAGAAAAGAAAATTCTCTTCCAACTCTCACAGCACTGCTACTTATTAAGTGAAGAAAGTCAGGTTTAGTGCAATGCCTGACTCTAGAAGTACTCCTAGTGTCTAGGACTCTGTCGAATGCTTCCTACTCCTTAAAACCTCAGTGAGGCCCTGGTCTTCCCTGAGTGGATCCCTTCCTTTTCAGTGTATTCTGCCTTTTGAGAGGAATCAACCACACACGCCAACCCATATGTAAATCTCTGGGTTCTGTTCTTCATATTAAAACCTATAATCTGCTAGGCGTGGAGGCACACCTGCAGTCCCAGCACTCTGGCCAGCCTGGATTATAAAGAGCCAGGAGTGGTGGCACACACCTGTAAGCCCAGCACTCAGGAAGCTGAGGCAGGAGAAAGATCACAGCAAGTTCATGGCCAGCCTGGGCTACAAAGTGAGCTCAAGGCCAGCCTGAACTGCATAGCAAGACTGTCTCAAAAAAGAAAAAGAGGGCCGGTGAGATGACTCAGCAGCGTAAGTGCCTGCCTGGCAAGCAAGAGGGCCCGAGTTCGACTCCCGGAACCCACATATGAAAAAAGGGCCAGTGATATCGCTCAGCAGCACGGGTGCCTGCTGGCGCGCAAGGTCCTGAAGTCATCCCCCGGTACCCACCAAAAAAAAACAGAAATAAGTTTTTCAAAAACAGATGTATTGGGTCAGTGGTTTCCAATTCTGGATGATCATCATACTCAATTGGGGATCTTTAAAAAGAAATCCCAGCCCCCTCCGAACAAAATTCTGTTTGGTGTGGTGTATCCAGAATAAAGTACATTTTTCTTTTCAGCTGATCATGGAGGTGTACGCCCATAATTTCAGCTATTCAGGAAGCTAAAGTAGGAGTATCACAAGTTTGAGGCTACCCTGGGCAACTTAGTGAGACCTTGTCTCAAAATAAAACTTTAAAAAGGGAGAGATGGGAGGGTAGTGAGGGAAGAGTAAGTAAAAATGATTGAGATATGATATGTATATATACCTTTCCCCAAGATGAATGTCATCATTATGTATCCCAAATGTATACAAATTTTAAAAAAGAAACTAAACAAAATAAAATCTTAAAAAGGGATGGGGGGCTGGTGATATAGCTCAGTGGCATAAGTGCCTGCCTGGCAAGTGTGAGGTCCTGAGTTTGACTCCCAGTACCCGCATATATATATATATTAAAAAAAGGGATGGGGATGTAACTCAGTGTTACCCAGTTTCAATCTCCAGTACTATAAAACATAAAATAAAATTCTTTATGAAAAGTTCATAGGTGGTTCTAATAAGCTGGGTTTAAAAACACTACATTAGGGCTGGTGATATAGCTCAGCAGCATAAGCACCTGCCTGGCAAGCGTGAGGTCCTAAGTTTGACTCCTGGTACCCGCATTAAAAAAAACAAAACAAAACACTACATTAAGAGATATTTATCCATTTTATTAGAAATTATACTACAGATTCCTTTAAACAACTATATACCCCATGTATTGGATTTAAGAGTTTTGCTTATCAAATAGGGATGGAGATATATGTCTGCGATCCTATCTACTCAGAAGGCTTAGGGAGGAGGCTTGCAAGTTCAATGTGGGCCTCAGTTATATATCAAGTTCAAGGCTGGCCTGCCCTACACCGTGAGACCCTGTCTTAAAATAAAATCTTTTTTAAACGTGGTGGGGTATAACTCAGTGATTGAGTGCTTTTGCAGCATGCACAGAGGCCCTGAGTTCTATCCCCAGTACCTTGAGGAAGAAATCAGTTTATCAAAATTAATCTTTATGTTGGCCATGCTGGTGCATATCTATAGCCCCAGAACTCAGAGAAGGCTGAGCCAAGAGGATCACTGTAACTTCAAGGCCAGCCTGGGCTACGTAATAAGTTCGAGGCCAGCCTAAATTACATAGCGGGATCATCTCAAAAAAAAAAAATTAATCTTTATGCCATTTACCCTGAACATGTCTTCTATGTTAAGCAAAGTCCTTCAGGAATGACCACGTGTAGTAGGAAGATTATAGAAACAAAACAAATGTCCGTTAAGGGGTTCTCTTACCTCATATTTTCTGTAGTTTACCAGCAAAGCCAAGAGGACAACAGCATCATACCCATGCTCCCTACGACTTGGTGGGTGGGAGAGTATCTGTAACAAGAACCAGAAATTTGTAACTCCCCAGGGCTAACTCCTGGTTCCTGGGAAAAAAGACCAAGAAAATTTGAAATAAGCCAGGCATGGAAGGCCTGTAATCCCAGCCCTCTAAGAGGCTGAGGCAGGAGGATCAAAAGTTTGAGCCCAGCCTTGGGTAACTTAGCAACATAGTGAGACCCTGTCTCAAAATAAAAAAAGCACTGGGGATGAAGCTCAGTACAAAGCCCCTAGGTTCAATTTACCAGTACTGCAAAGAAAGAAAGGAAGAGGGCCGAGTGAGGTGGCACACACTTATAATCCCAGCACTCAGGAGGCTGAGGCAGGAGGATTGCTGTGAGTTTGAGGCCAGCCTAAACTACATAGTGAAACTCTGTCTCAAAAAAAATTTTTAAATTAAAAAAAAAGGAAAGAAGGAAGGAAGGGAGAAAGGGATAGAGGGCAGAGAGGGAGGGAACTTGGAAGAAATGGTCTATTCAAAAAAACAAAAAGGTCACAAGAAAATTGACCCACCTGTAAAATTGCTTCAAATATGCTGTTGATCATTACATACTCCAGGATAGTGTTCTGGCTGATATTGTCTGTCACCTGAACATAATAAAAAGTTTTTTAAAGTCTCTACTGAGGTACTCTGATATATATCCTACTTTGTCATCTAAATGAAACACAAATGTTACAACAGTCTATTAGATACTTAGCATACCATTCACAAGCACCCCAAAGCCACCAGAGTCACCAGAGTCAGATACTATGAGGGCAGAAAATGAGCTAATAAAAACTTCCTACATCTGTGAACCTATTCTCTCATACCCTCACAAGCATTTGCTTCAGTTTTTCAGATTCCATTCTTCAAATGCACAGGAAAAGGTTTATGAATCCAAAAGTCTTCGAGCGGCAGCAAAGAAAGGGAGCCATCTGAAGTAAATGAACACCCCCACACACACTTTCCTTCCACCAGGAAGTACAGACCCTCCTCCAGTTATAAAATCAAAGTCAGAGCAAATAAAAACATTCAGAATAACAAGAACCATTTCACGTGAGCTCTGATGAGAAAGACAAATATGACAATCTCGAAGACAGTAATTCTCCTGCAATGGTCCTTCCACAGTGCTAAGTACCCACAGCACGCAGCCTGCGAGCTAAAACTGCCAGCAGGTGCGCCAAGGTGACTTCTAGGAGGCCACAGCCCAAGCAACTAACTTCCTTCTGTACATGCAGACACAGGGGTAAAACAATACCCCAGGAAGAGGGTTTTTTTCTCTTTCCCTTCTAACTTTGGGCTCAACTATTCGAATAAGCTGGTCCCTGTATTAATTAATATTTTGACAAATAGAGATGGATCACTTACAGTCACTAAGCAAAGAAGAAGTTTCAGACATAAACTCTTCAGACTTTCAGAACCTTCTGCACAAAGCAATGAATCCAAACTCTCCATCAAGTTCTGAGAAAGAGAAGAATTCAACATTAAACCATACTGAACAACATCTACACCCGTTCTTTGTTCAACTCTGGGTTATGTTACACAAGCTAATGTGAGTAACACGCAATGAGTGACCACATCAGTCCTCTCTATGCGTAAGCCTTGCAAGATTACAGAAAAAGAAAACTTCAGACTAGATATTTTGGGGGAAAATGCTTCAGTACAACTATGCAGAACAATAAAGAATTCAGCCAAATGAATGTTTGCAGTCTGCCACCTATATATAAACTTTTAGATTAGAATGAGACGAACTGAAACAGGGAAACCTAATTGGGTGTGGTGGTTACAGCTATAATCCCAGAACTCTGGGTGGCTGAGGAAGGAGGGTCACAAGTTCAAGCCCAGCCTGGACAGTTTAGTGACTTAACAAGGCCCTGTCTCAAAAAAAAAAAAAAAAAAAAAAACCAACTGTAGGTCAATGTGAAGGCCCTGGGTTCAATCCCTAGTACCACACACACACACACACACACGGGAGAAAAAATGTCAATGCTTGGAGGACTTCAAGACGGGTACCCCCATTCTGAAACGAAGCAAATGGGGAAGAACAGATGCAGGAAAAACAATGAATTCCATTTGGACATGTCAAGAGGTACTTATGGGATGTGTGAGTGAAAATACACAAATGTTCACAGAATATACAACTCTGAGACTCAAGACGAGATATTAGGGCTAAAGAATAGTTAATAGTCATCCATATACAGGCAGTAGTTAGAACTATGACAAAAAAGGAACTATCTGGGATTTTATCACGATATATATATGGACTGTAAGAGGCCAGAATTAAAACATGACAATAGATATCAAATCTTTGTGTATTCATAATTGTATACAAATAACTTCTTTTGGTAACCTAAGCACTATAAGAATGCTTTGATACAAGCATAATTTTTTTCTTTTCCTTTTTCCTGTCATTTGAGACCAGGTCTTGCGTGATCACTGTGCAGCCCAGGCTGGCCTGAAACAAGCGATCCTCCAGCCTCAGCCTCCTGAATAGCTGCGCTTGGAAGTAGGCAGCTGGAATTACAGGCGTGTGAAACAATGCCCAGCCAGATTTTTTTTTTCTTGTGGTACTAGGGATTGAACCTAGGGCCTTCAGACTGAACTACATCCTCAGTCCAATTTTTATTTTTTTATTTTGAGATAGGGTCTTGTTAAGGTCACCCAGAATCACCATCTTCCTGCCTTAGCCTCCCAGAGTGCTAGAATTACATGTATATACTATTATGCCTGGTACCCAGCCAGATTTCTTTCGTTGTTAGTTGGTTGGTTGGTTTTCTGAGACAGGGTCTCACTATGTACCCCAGGCTGGCCTCGAACTCATGGTGATCCTCATGCCTCAGTCTCCTGGGATTACAAGTGTGGGTCACCACACCTGGCTGACTTCTTAAATTAAATTTAGTAAGTGATAGGAGTCTAGTTCTACAAAGTTCCTATTAGAATAAAATTCACTGGGGGCCGGTGAGATGGCTCAGCGGCGTAAGCGCCTGCTTGGCAAGCGCAAGGACCCGAGCTTGACTCCCGGAACCCACATACGAAAAAAGGACCAGTGATATTGCTCAGCAGCACAGGCGCCTGCTGGTGCGTGAAGTCCTGAGGTCGACCCCCGGTACCCACCAAAAAAAAAAAAAAAAAGAATAAAATTCATTTAAGATAGTATCAAACACTGCAAATCATATATGATAAGGGACTTATACCCAGAATATGTAAGGAATTCTTACAACTCAATGATAAGAAGACAACCCAATCTAGAAAAGGGCAAAGGATTTTAATAGGCATTTCTCAAAAAAAAAAAAAAAAGCATGGGACAAACACCCAAAAACAATTGTTAATGTGATATGGAAAACTTGGAACCATCATACATTGCTGATGAAATTATAACATGGAGTAGTTACTACAAAAAAAAAAAAAAAGGTATCGCAGCTCCTCAAATATTAAATACAGATGTTAAAGTGTCTATCTAGACATCCCCTCCAAAGCCTCATGCGCTTCTAGGTGGGGCTTTGGGGTGGTGACTAGATCATGGGAGCGTGTCACTCATCAGTGGGTTAGTGCCCTAATGACTTTATAGCTAAATGTGATTTGGGACAGGGAATCCTGGTTGGAGAGGGTCCCTGGGGGCATGGCCTGAAAGGGTCTGTCTCTCTCCAAACTCCCTAGATCGCTCTCTGCTTCCTGCTGCTACTCTGTGAGCTGTTTCTCCTCTGCCAGGCCCCTCTGTGATGCTGCCCTGCCTTGGAGCCAGCCGACTACGCACTGAAACCTCTATAAACTGTGAGCCAAAATAAACCAGGGCATTGTATCTCAGTGATGAGAAAGTAACAAGCTGGGCTTGGTGGCGCACGCCTATAATCCCAGCGCTCGGGAGGCTGAGACAGGAGGATCACCAAGTATAGAGGCCAGCCTGAGCTACACAGTGAGTTCAAGCCTAGCCTGAACTACACAGCCAGACCCTGTCTCCAAAAAAAAAAAAAAGTAACTGAAACAACAGAGTTACCACACGACCCAGCAATTCTGTTCCTGCGTATATGCCCAAGAGGACTGAAAACAAAGCCACACAATACCTCACGCACAGAGAAGCATTATTAATGAGTCAAAATGTTAAACAACCTACATGTCCACTAAACAAGCAATGGATCAACAAAATGTGATACAGCCATCCAATGGAACATTATGGCAATAAAAAGGAAATACTAATACAGTACATCTTATAACATGGACAAACTTTGAAAACATCATGCTAAGTAAATACCAGAAACAAAAAACCACATATATGATTCCACTTATAAGACGTACACAGAATAGGTAAACTCATAGAGACATAAAGCAAATTAATGGTTTCCAGGGTAAAGAAGAGGTAACAGGAATAACTGCTAATGGGTACAGGTTTTCTTTCAAGGGTAATGAAAATAGGTTCTGAAATTAGTAGTGGTGATGGCTGTTTAACAGTCTGAGAATATATTAAAAACTACCAGAAAGTCAGGCATGATAGCACTTGCCTATAATCCCAGTACTCAAGAGACTGAGGCAGGATGATCAAGAGTTCAAGACCAGGCTCAGATACATAGCAAGTTCAAGACCATCCAGGACTATACAATGAGACCCTGTCTCAAAATTAAAAAACCACTGCATTGTACACTTTAAAAGGGTAAAGTGCAATGTATTAACTATTGTTATTCTCCTATTATTTTGTTATGAAATTCTGTTTTACCTTTTTTCAATAAAATTAAAAAAAAAAAAAAAAGAATAAAGCGGCGAGGCATAGTGGTGCACACCTCTAATCCCAGCACTCGGGAGGCTGAGGCAGGAGGATCACCATGTGTTCAAGGCCAGCCTGGGCTACATAAGCGAGTTCAAGGCCAGCCTGGGTTACATAAGTAAGTTTAAGGCCAGCCTGGGCTATATAAGCAAGCTCAAGGCCAGCCTGCACTACACAATGAGACCCTATCTCAAAAAAATAAAAACAAAAAAAGGGTAAAATGTACACATGAATTATGAAAATGCAATTAAAAGAAGATAATGCCAAACAGTAGATATAAAACTTCTGAGCTGGTGTGGCGATACATGCCTGTAGTTTCACTGACTAGGGAGGGTGAGGAGAAGGGATCAATAGAGCCTATGAGTTTGAGACCAGTGTGGGCAACACAACAAGAATAAATCTCAAAAATAAAAAACGAGAGAGAGAAGCAGGATGTGGTGGTACACTGTGAGGCCAACACTCTGGGAGGCTGAGGCAAGAGGATCACAATTTCAAGCCCAGGGTGGGCAATTTAACAACTCAGTGATTACCAATAAAATCTGGTTGTGGGGCTGGGGATACAGCTCAGTGGCGCAGCGCTTGCCTGGCAAGTGCGACGTCCTGAGTTCGATTCCCAATACCAAAAAAAAAAAAAAACTGGTTGAAAAAAAAAAAGGTGTTTAATAAATGTTAAATAAAAATGCACTGAACTTTAAAAAAAAAAAAAAATAACTCAGTGAGATACTGTCTCAAAATAAAAAAAACAGGGCCGGTGAGATGGCTCAGTGGCGTAAGCGCCTGCCTTGCAAGCGCAAGGGCCGGAGTTCGACTCCTGGATCCCACATACGAAAAAGGGGCCGGTGATATCGCTCAGCGGCACGGGTGCCTGTTGGTGCGCGAGGTCCTGAGGTCGACCCCCCGGTACCCACAAAAAAAATAAAAAAATAAAATAGGGGCCGGTGAGATGGCTCAGCGGCTTAAGCGCCTGCCTTGCAAGCGCGAGGGCCCGAGTTCGACTCCCGGAACCCACATACGAAAAAGGGGCCAGTGATATCGCTCAGCGGCACGGGCGCCTGCTGGCGCGCGAGGTCCTGAGGTCGACCCCCCGGTACCCACAAAAAAAATAAATAAATAAAATAAAATAAAATAAAATAAACAAAAAAAAGGCTTTATGTAGTTCAATGGGAAGGCCCTGGGTTTAATACCCAGTACTGCAAAACAAAATTTTAATAGGGTTGGGGATGTTTTGGGAGTTCTTTGTTTTTTTTTGTTTTTTGTTTTTTTTGAGACAGGGTCTCACTGTGTAGCCCAGACTGGCCTTGAACTCACAGCAATCTGCCTGCCTTGGCCTCCTGAGTGCTGGGATTACAGGCATGCACCACCACGCCTGGCTAGGAGGTATATTTTAGGGGTAGGTTGCTTGCCTAATATGTGCAAAGCCCTGTGTTCAATCCCCAGCACCACGAAAAAGTTTTTAAAAAGTAATTCTCCTATATTAACTTGTTATAGTTTACTGAATTTCATAAATGTTCACATGAATGTATGATCATGTTACAAATAAACTAAGTCTTCAACATGTAGGAAAAAGATGCCTCAATTCGAATTTGAATTTAAATTTTTCCTTTAAGACAAACAAATCTGTTAAATAAAAATATGCAAATTCAAGGCCAAATTCAATCACCTATCTACCAGTATCTGAACCCCAGTGGCACTGAGGGACAGCTGTCACAGCACGTGCATGCCCACCTCACCTTCATGCACAGCTCAGCCTTGTCGAAGCCCATGAGCATGTTGATGGTGTCAAACCCAGAGGTGGACTTATTCTTTTGATGGACTCCGCGAATAAGTGCACACAAGGTCTGCAGAGGAAAAAGAAAGAATTCTTTCTAGGGAGAAGTCTCAAAACTGGAACAGCACTAGATCTGGGGCCTCACATTACAACCTCAGTATCTCCTTCTTACATAGCTGATCTTCAATTTCTGTTACAATGAGATTCAAAACAGTCTGAGGCTTGGCATGTGCAAAATCCAGAAATTAAAGAAGGACAGTAACTTTGACTACTGTCATTCCATTTTTATTTTGCTATCCTTTTTTTTTTGTTACTGTTTTTTGGCCAACCTCTTTTTCAATATTGCACTGCAGAAAGAGACTAAACAGTGATATTCAAAATAAAAATAAAAAAAGATGGTAGAACGGCCATGGTGGTGCACGCCTGTAATCCCAGCACGTGGGAGGCTGAGACAGGAGGACTGCAGGGAGTTCCAGGACAGCCTGAACTACACAGCTAGATCCTGTCTCAAAAAACCTAAATAAATAAATAAACAAACAAATAAATAAATAAGCATTCTTGATGGAATTGGTAGAGCTTTTCTTTTTATTTAAAATTAGCATGGTGGCATATACTTGTAATCCCAGAACACTTGGAGCCCAACCCAAGCAGCTTAGTTGAGAGCCTGTCTCAAAATAAAATATTAGGGCCAGTGAGATGGCTCAGTGGCGTAAGCGCCTGCCTGGCAAGCACGAGGGCCTGAGTTCAACTCCCGGAACCCACATACGAAAAAAGGGCCGGTGATATCGCTCAGCAGCAGGGGCACCTGTGGGCGCGCGAGGTCCTGGGGTCGACCCCTGGTACCCACAAAAAAAAAATAAAATAAAATAAAATAAAATATTTAAAAAAAAAAAAAAAAGAGGAGGTTGGGGGTGTGGCTCAGTACAAAGGCCCTGAGGGCCATTTAATCCTCAGTGCCACAAAAAATAATAATAACAGTTTTAGCATTTACATTGTAGTTTAACCATCTTAGAAATTATTTTTTAGTAATTATA
Source organism: Erethizon dorsatum (assembly GCA_028451465.1). Classification (NCBI taxonomy): domain Eukaryota; kingdom Metazoa; phylum Chordata; class Mammalia; order Rodentia; family Erethizontidae; genus Erethizon; species Erethizon dorsatum. The sequence goes on from CM051822.1 coordinate 86,984,300, forward strand.
ACATGTAAGTCCCTAGATGTTAATAACCAATCGCTTCAAATCTTAACCAAGTGTTTCCCATTGCCATATCCTACTTACTAGCTTTGAGAGCTTCAACACATTAACTTTCTAGTGGGTCAGTTTTCTCATCTATAAAGTAGCAATGATAATAATAGCATCTGCTTTATAGAGACGCTGTAAAACTATGTGAATATCCTGAAGCACTCAGAACAGTCCCCATATCTTTGTTAAAGCTCAGTAACTGGGCTGGTGATATGGCTCAGCGGCATAAGCGCCTGCCTGGCAAGCGCGAGGTCCTGAGTTCCACTGCTGATACCCACATAAAGGAAAAAAAGGGCTGGTGATATCGCTCAGCAGCACAAGCGCCTGTTGGCAAGCACGAGGTCCTGAGTTCAACTCCCGGTACCCACATTAAAAAAAAAAAAAAAGCTCAGTAACTATTAGCTATCATAATAATGTACTATATTTTTAGGGGTCATCAAGCGACTTAAGATCAACTTATTTCCACTGAAATAAAATAGTATACAACTTATACCCCTTCAATGAGTCACTGTAATTAATGAAAGTACAATTCCAACGTTCAAATTTCACTGAATTCCTATTCTACAACTCAAAATATGGAACACACTATGCCAAAGGTTAACAAAGCGATAGGATAAATAAAATCTATCTTTCTGGGGTATCAACCCAAGAGGTAATAATTATGCTGGACATCATGATGCAGGCCTGTAATCTGAGCACTCTGGTAGGCTGAGGCAGGAGGATCTCAAGCCTAGCCTGGGCTACTTAGCAAGATCCCATCTCAAAGTAAAAAACAAAAAAGGACTAGAGATGTACCCTAGTGCAAAGGCCCTGTGTTCAATCCCCAGTACAAAAAAAAAAAAAAAGATGAGAGAAAAAGAAACAAGGTATATCATGTACAGGCACAAATTCTCTTTGAAGAATGTGATCATTATATATACATAAAATGTACCAATAAAATCTGATTGTAACAAAAAAAAAAATGAGAGAGATGAGAAAATTGAGCTGGCTCCAGTGGCACACACCGTGTAAGGCATCAAAGCAGGGCCTTCCTTGCATGCACCAGGCGAGAGCTCCACCACTGAGCTACATCCTCAGAACAAATGATACTACAAAAAATTATACGAATGGACAAGATTACCACTAAGCATTAATTGTTTAAAAAAAGAAGACAACTAAGCAAACATGACAGGAATAACTGATTAAAGAAATTTTTTAAAAAAAGAAAAAAACCTCATACCTAAGGGCAATTCTAGGTTCCTCAGATTCTAACAGATGGGTTACAAATCCTTTGTCCTGCTAAACAAGACTTCCCCAGTCTCCCAGCCTTATACCTGCAATGCATTCACAACTCGAATTGGATGCTCCTCTCCCAGAGCCTGAATGCAGTGTTGAAATAAGCAATTAATATTGTCCTTGATCTTCATTAACTCCTCACCATCAAGAGATTCCAGCTTGCCTTCCAGGTACTCTAAATTCACCTGCCAATGAGACAATAAGGACCTGAGCGCATTTTCAGTGTAGCCCCTGGAACACAGACTATGGCTGGCTATCTTAGTTACCAGGAAAACCCACAGGCACCACCAAGTTCTCACCTTCATGAGGAAGAGTTCTTCCCAGAACCGAGGACTGCATTTACTGGGGTCTTCTGTCTGAAATCAGAAAATAACCATGTTCAACATAAGAATACTACATATAATCAACTTTATCTTTCAAAATTAACTTTGAAAATATTTGGTCATCTTAAACCACTGTAATGGGAAAGAGAACAATTGTGGGGGGAGGGGTTGTTCTTTAATAGAAGACATTGTGCATAAATATATTTTCCTGCATGAAAAGTTAAATAATGGGCCGGTGAGATAGCTCAGCAGCGTAAGCACCTGCCTGGCAAGCGCGAGGTCCTGAGTTCAACCCCCGGTACCCACATAAAGGAAAAAAAGGGCTGGTGATATCGCTCAATGGCACAAGTGCCTGCTGGCAAGCACAAGGTCCTGAGGTTGACTCCCGGTACCCACATTAAAAAAAAAAAAAAAAAGTTAAATAATGAGGCCAGGTGTGGTGGCATACACCTGAAATCTCAGCACTTGGGAGGCTGAGGCAGGAGGATTGCCACGAGTTTAAGGTCAGCCTGGGCTACATCATGAGTTCAAAGCCAGCCTGAACTACATAGCAAAACCCTGTCTCAAAAAAAAGATATTCATGGGCCGGTGAGATGGCTCAGCGGCATAAGCGCCTGCCTTGCAAGCGCGAGGGCCCGAGTTCGACTCCCGGATCCCACATACGAAAAAGGGGCCGGTGATATCGCTCAGCAGCACGGGTGCCTGTTGGCGCGCGAGGTCCTGAGGTCGACCCCCCGGTACCAACAAAAAAAAAAAAAAAAAAAAAAAAAAAAAAGATATTCAGGGCCGGTGAGATGGCTCAGCGGCTTAAGCGCCTGCCCGGCAAGTGCGAGGGTCCAAGTTCGACTCCCGGAACCCACATACGAAAAAGGGGCCGGTGATATCGCTCAGTGGCACGGGCGCCTGCTGGCGCGCAAGGTCCTGAGGTCGACCCCCTGGTACCCACCAAAAAAAAAAAAAAGATATTCAGAAAAGAAACTTCCTCAGGCTTCCTTCCTCCTTTCATTGTTTCATCCAGCTCATGACCTCAAGTGTAAGAACACCCGTAATAGTCTATATTAATTACTACACGATCATAACCCTACCATGAGAGTTCACTGTTGTCCTTGAGCTTGCTTCCTCCTTCCTTCCCTCTCTTTCTCCTTCCCACTCCCCCTGGGTAAACTCAAAGGTAGCAAGCAGACTTTCCTACTTTGGACTAAGCAACCATACAGTATGACCCAGTTCCAGGCCTTACCATGAAGATCTCATCATACATCAGCACTACTTTTTCCTTTAGTGGTTTTTTGGAGGCTGAAGATTTCCGGAGCAAACCTCCCCGTTTTTCCACCTGGGCCATGGTTAGAAAATCTGTGAAAAAAAGGTCACATTTTAGGGCAGTGAAAAGAATCTGCAGAGTATCTGTAGATTTGATGGACACAGGTCATTATCCATTTGTCAAACCCACAAGGAAACGTAGATTCATCAATCATAACAAACACCACCAGAGTGGAGAATGTTGTTGTTGGAGGAGGCTGTGGGTGTGTAGAGACAAGGAACATACACAATCTCGCTGCAACTTTCTCTCAGTTTTGCTGAGAACCTGAAACAACTCTTAAAAATATGAAGTATTTTAAAAAAGAGAAGAAAGCCAGCCAGTGGCAGCATCCTCTCGAAATACTTCTCACTGGAAAGAAAAAATGATAAACAACCATGCTATAGATCTTGTGCATCTGTCCAACATTCCCTCCTTGGGCCAGGTAACGTCAAGGTTTAAATCACTGACTTGGCCTACAGAACAACACATTTTACATCCCTAAAGTGTGCCAGCGGACGAGGCTTAAAGCAGATCCAAAGCAAACAGAAAAGTGTAACTAGCTCCATCTATAACAGGGCTGGCCGTATATCTGAGGTGGATAGAAGGAGGGCTGCAAAGCACACACTGCCCACAGACTGACGGTGGAGTTAAATTTCAAGTATTGATCGAGCTTAGGCTCATTAAGGCAGGAAGTGTGCTGCAGACTGATGTGCTTATCGATTTCCCCAAAGTAAATAGGTCCTCGTCACTTCAAAGTACTTGGCCTTCACTGCCTCATAAATTACACTGCACTTGACTGTCTTAAAAAATTCCTCTGGAAAGAGACCCAAGGCAGAAAACATCAGTTAAGAAGCCAAAAATTAAATCTGATTTCAAAATAACTGAATACAATACTACACTACTTTCAAGTTTAACCCTATATATTTGCAATCCTACTTCAGATCAAGCTTCAATATACCTTTCAATTCTCTATAAAAGGAGTTCTATGAATCACGCTCAGATATTCCAATCTTGCTTCAAGGAATTCTCTCCCCACTCCCAACGTGAGACCTTGAAGTCCAACGGGTCTCCACTATGGATTTATATGTTTTCCCTCAACTCCCAAATCCTCTCGCTTATTAACCAAGCTCCCCCTCTTTCTTAAATTCTAAACTCTAGATGTGAAATGTAAGCTCATCCAATGAAAACTATGGGACTAAGGAGGACCCAGATTTTACCTCTACACAAAACTGAAGCAGCAGAACTAATTTTGTTCATGACTTTTGGAAAATATTACCTTTCAAATCAAAATCAAATTTTTGTTTAAGGAAGAGATATATCCAAAATAGAAAAGCTTCTATCTTAGATGTCATCTCTCTAACACAGCCAAAAAAGGATATTTACCTTTGAGTACCCAACAAAGCACAAAAATTTTCCCTGACTGTGTATTAAACATCCTTTTTTTTTTTTTTTTTTTTTGTGGGTACCAGGGGGTCAACCTCAGGACCTCGCGCGCCAGCAGGCGCCCGTGCCGCTGAGCGATATCACCGGCCCCTTTTTCGTATGTGGGTTCCGGGAGTCGAACTCGGGCCCTCGCGCTTGCCGGGCAGGCGCTTAAGCCTCTGAGCCATCTCACCGGCCCTTTTTTTTTTTTTTTGAGACAGGTTCTCACTACATAGTTCAGGCTGGTCTTGAACTCACTACGTAGCCCAGGCTGGCCTCAAACTTCTGGGAATTCTTCTGCCTCAGCCTCCCAAGTGCTGGAATTACAGGCGTGCATCACCCTATGCCTAGCATACTGTTTCTAATGTAAGTACCTGACTCATGGTAAATGTTCAGCAGAGATTGTTCATTGGGCAATTCTGAAATAAACTGGGGAAAAATCCTCAAAAGAGCCAGTTGTGGTGGTACACACCTGTAATCCCAGCCCTCAGGAGGCTGAGGCAGGAGGACTGCCACAAGTTCGAGGCCAGCCTGAGCTACAAAGCAAGATTCTATCACAGGCCCTAAGTCTGACCTAAAATTTTAGTAAGGCCTATCCCTACTGAGTTTTCACTAACTCTTATGGCCTAGAGAAAAATGAAGGAAAAAATAACAGAAAAAAAAAAACAGAGAGAGAAAGATGACTCTTTCAGACAATTTACATTATACAGTACACATCATGCTTTTGCCTTAGCCTCCATTCAAACCATTCCTGTGTCCTTAAAATAGGTTGTCAAGAGAAAGATGTCCTTATCCAGAGAAAATAAATTGGAAACCAAGAGGACCCTATTAACATAAATCAAAAGCAGAGCACTTCTCCGCTTAGTGGATATAGATCTTGCACTTGCTCACTGCAGTCAGTTGATTAGCAGGCACAGCAGGACCACAAGCCCCAAAACATAAAAAGCACATGTTTATAAACACCCTCCTCTGAGGATTTATAATTGGGTTACAGCTAATCAATGCCCACCCCAAATCTAATAAACTCTATTTCACAATCAATACTTTCTAATAAGCAAACAGGAATAGGAGAGGAGGAAAAAACAATTCCAATCCAAACTACCAAATTTCCTAAGAAATTCAATTCTTTTCATTACTCTCCTTCCATTTGGAGCAGGGGAAATTCAGTCACGGGCCTCAACTCATTACTCTCTGTCATGATCATGGCAACTGGCTGCACCACCTAAAGCACCTACTCCGCAGCACCAGCTCCCCTCCCTTGGCTCCACTGCAGCTGCACACGGGGCACTGTGAGCAGGGTCCTGGAGAAGTGCAGCCACATATGGAATTTTTCCTCTGTGTCTCAGAATTTAAGCCTGTGCTCCTAAACTTGAAAACAAAATATCTGACTGGTAGGGCAGGAAATTGCAGCACATGGGTAATGTGAAGGGAATCTCGTTCCACCCTGCCAGGGCTTTCTTCTTCATATAACCCTTCCCCACACCAGCTAGGGAAGGAGCTGCAAGGCACATGGGTTTGAGAACAAAGACCTCTCAGCCAGGCAGGCAGTGCAGACTGAGTTACTGTGGCTCCCAGTTTCCTCACAATTAAAAGGGGGGGTGGAGCCGGGCTGGTGGAGCACACCTGTATCCCAACTCTGGGAGGCTGAGGCAGAAAGATCACAAATTTAAGCCCAGGGAATTCAGCAAGACCCAATCTCAAAATTTAAAAAGGGCTGGGGATGTAGCTCATTGTGAAGGCCCTGGATTCAATCCTCATTGGAGGAAAGAAAGAAAGAGCGAGAGCTCAGAGACCCAGGAGCGGGGAGCAAGGAAAGAGAGGAAGGGAAGAGGAAGGATGGAGAAAGAAAGAGAGAAAGAAGGAAGGAAGAGAGGAAAGAAGCCAGATGTGGTGGTGCGTGTCTGTAATACCAGCACTTGGAAGGCTGAGGCAGGAGGATCACAAGTTCAAGACCAGCCTGGGCTACATAGTAAATTCAATGTCAACCAGAACTACATAGCAAGACTCTGTCGCAAAAAAAAAAAAAAAAAAAAAAAATGGAAAGAAGGATCTTGCTGTAGTAGTACACATATGTAATCCTAGCACTCAGGAGGCTGAGCCAGTAGGATCACCAGTTCAAGGCCAGCCTGGGCTACATAGCAAGACCCTGTTTCAAAACAACTAATTCCGAAGTGGTGGCACACACCTGTAATCCCAGCATTTGGGAGGCTGAGGCAGGAAGATTGCTGTAAATCCGAGGCCAGACTAAACTATATACTGAGACCTTGCTCAAAAGGGGCAGAGGGGGATAGAGGTGCAAAGAAAATGACCTGAAATCACAGCAGAGAGTAAGAAGCATTCTATCGTTATGCTACTACCCCTGTTATTCTTTTTTGTGTGTGTGTGTGTGTGTGTGGGTACCGGGGGGTCGACCTCAGGACCTCGCGCGCCAACAGGCACCCGTGCCGCTGAGCGATATCACCGGCCCCTTTTTTCGTATGTGGGATCCGGGAGTCGAACTTAGGCCCTTGTGCTTGCAAGGCAGGCGCTTATGCCGCTGAGCCATCTCACCGGCCCTACCCCTGTTATTCTTGCATTTTAAACCCTTTCTGTGAAGAAGCAAACACAGCAGAAGCACAGAAATGATACCTCAGGCCCTAACAGATTCTCAGAAATGAGACACAAAGTACAAAGAAAAATCAGGCCAACTCTTCAGTACTAACTTCACCTACTGTCAAACTTAGGAACAGAGGGCTCAGTGGGAAAGTGCTTGCCCATCAACTGGGGAAAAAAGAAGAATCAAGACATTATGTACAGGCCAGTGAGATAGCTCAGCGGCATAAGCGCCTGCCCGGCAAGCGCGAGGTCCTGAGTTCCACTCCTGGAACCCACATAAAGGAAAAAAGGGCCGGTGATATCACTCAGCAGCAGAAGCACTTGCTGGCAAGTGTGAGGTCCTGAAGTCGACTTCCGGTACCCACATTAAAAAAAAAAAAAAGACCTTATGTACAGGCACAAATTCCCTATGATGAATGTGATCATTATGTATGTCAAAAGTGTACCAATAAAATTAATTTTAAAAATCCCCTCCACTAAATGGTAAATCAACGAAGCTCCTCCCTTCTCCCCCCCCCACCCTATACTGGGGATACAACCCAAGGGCCCTCTACATCCGCAACCCTTTTTCTTTTCTTTCTAAGGATCTCACTACATTGCTAAATTACTCAGCCTGGGCTTGAACCTGTAATCCTCCTGCCACAGCCTCCCAAATAGCTTAAGGGTATAATTCTTTTATTTTTATTGGTACGTTTTAGATATACATAATGATATCATTCATCATAGGGAATTTGTACCTGTACATGATATATCTTGCTTTTTTTCCCATTCCCCTCCACTCCCTTCAACCCCTCTTCCCCTTATTTACGAAAGCTTTGTCTCCATTTTTTTTTTCTTGTCCCTTCTTTCCTTTCCCCTTCTCCCCTCCCTTGTTCCCCTTCTTAAACATTTTCTTCCCATTTCCCAGTAACTATTACACATTTTAGTCCTTATTTACACTTTCAGTTTCTTACACCAGAGAAACAATGTGGTATTTAAACATGTCCAATTTATTTCACCTAGGAATATGGTCTCAAGGTGCATCTATTTAGCTATAAATGTCTCAAGCTTATCTATCTTTATGGCAGGGTAGTACTCCACTCTATAAAAAAACTCCATATCTTCTTTATCCATTCGTTGATGGGCATTTGGCTGTTTCCAAGATTTAGCTATTAAAAACTGTGCTGCTATAAACGTGGGTGTGCGTATATCGCTGTGGTATGATGCTTTTAATTCTTTCAGGAGATATCAAGAAGGGGAACAGCTGGGTCGAATGGAACCTCTAGCTTTTTAGGAATCTCCACACTGATTTCCACAGTGGTTGCACCAGTCTACACTCCCATCAACAGTGGAATCCTTTTTCCTCACAGGGTTCCTTTTTCCCCACAGCTCCACCAGCATTTGTTATTGGTTGATTTCTTGATGATAGCCATTCTTTCTGGAGTGAGATGGAATCTCAGTGTTGTTTTAATTTGCATCTCTCGAATGACCCGTGATGTTCAACAGTTTTTCATTTCTTTTTCATCTGAGAAGTGTGTATTCACCTCAGATGCCCATTTTTGGACTGGGTCTTTAAATTTGAGGGGTCTGATTTTTTTTTTGAGTTCTTTACATATTCTAGACACTAGTCCTTTGTCTGAGGAACAGTTGGCAAAAAATTTTTCCCACACTGTGGGTTGTCTCTTCACTCTGTTGGTGATTTCTTTTGCTGTGCAAAAAGCTTTTTAATAAGATGATATCCCAGTTGTTGATTCGTGATATTTCCTGTGTGGTAGAGTTTAATTCATAAAGTCTTTGCCTACACCAATGTCTTCAAGAGTTCTACCTATTCTATCTTCCAGAAGATTGAGTGTCTCTGATTTAATATTTAGATCTTTGATCCACTTCAATTTTAGTTTAGGGCTTAGTGAAAGATACGGGTCTAGCTTTAATCTTTGGCATGTGGAAAGCCAAAGATTTCCAGCACCACTTATCAAAGAGGCTGTCTTTCTTAGAGTGTTTGGCTCCTTTGTCAAAGATAAGATGGCTGAGTGTGTTTGGAGTTGTTTCTGCATTAAAGGTACAATTCTCTATATCTGCTTTACAATAAACTCTGCCTATTCTTCTGCCCAGGCAGGAAAAAAACAAAAAACAAACAAACAAACAAAAACACCAAGTCACACAACACTGTAAGATCTGTAGTTTAAGGCAATCCAGCCATGCAATTTTTTTTTTTTTTTTTGAGACCAGGTCTCGCTAAGCCACTAAATTGCCCAGGCAGGGCTTGAATTTGTGATCCTCCTGGCTCAACCTCCAGAGGGCTGGGATTACAGGTGTGCATCACACACAATATATAACCCACATACTTCAGATCCTCGCACTAGGAAGAGTCAAATGTTAAGTTTCTTGAGTGTTTTGGTTTTTGGTTTTTGTGGTACTGAAGGCTTAACCCAGGGCTTCACACTGAGTTACATTCCTAGCCCCTTTATTTCTTATTTTGAGACAGGGTCTCTTGAAGCTGCCCAGGCTCCCGAACACTGGGATTACAGGTGTGTGCCATGATGCCCAGGGTCATAGTACCATTTAGAATAAAGAAAATGAAAGCAGGGCGTCAAGCCAGACAGCAGAAGGTTGAGTTGCTACTGTTACCTACTATGCTGAGCTGTCTCTGAAAGGCAGAGGGGTGAACCTAGGTAGAGAAGGCCACACATGTACAAAGTGGAGGACCTGCGGGGCAGCTGTGTGGCAATTCTGTGGGAGTGAGGAGTGTACACTCCTTAGCCTTCATGAACAAACTGGAAGGTTTCAAGTGCTGTGGCAGAAAGTAAAAGATAACTATCTGTCACACACACATGTACACAGACAGAAGTAATGGTGAAATGAAACAAAGCAATGGACAAACACATGGGATGGTAGAAAACTTGAAAGGGAAAACTGGAAACAAGTCCAGATGTTTAGTCATGTTATTATATTTATCTAATATGCTACATTTTTTTTAAATGCTGAAATACACAAGTTTTTTTTTTTCTTTTTTGGTGGTATTGGGGCTTGACCCCAGGGCCTTTGCACTGAGCTACATCCCCAGCCCTTTGTTTATTTTTATTTTGAGATATGTTCTTGCTAAATTGTCCAGGCTGGGGCTGAACTACAATCCTCCTGTCTCAGCCTCCTGAGTGCTGGGATTACAGATACGTACCACCACACCTGGTTAATTGAACCTAGTAAATCCTCTGAGAATAATCCTCTATCAAACTTAATAATGACTGGGCATGATGGCACATGACTGTAATCCCAGCACTCAGCACTACATAGTGAGACCTGGTCTCAAAAAAAAAAACCTTAATAATGAATGTAAAAGAAGAGAGAGAGGGCCGGTGAGATGGCTCAGTGGCTTAAGCGCCTGCCCGGCAAGCACGAGGGCCCGAGTTCGACTCCCGGAACCCACATATGAAAAAGGTGCCGGTGATATCGCTCAGCGGCACGGGCGCCTGCTGGCGCATGAGGTCCTGAGGTCGACCCCCCGGTACCCACAAAAAAAAAAAAAAAGAAGAAGAGAGAGAAGCCAGGCATGCTAGCACATATCTATAATCCCAGCACTTGGGAGGCTGAGGCAGGAGGATCACCATGGATTCAAGGCCAGCCTGGGCTACATAGTGAGTTCAAGTCCAGCCTGAACTACATAATGAGACCCTGTCTCAAGAAAAAAAAAAGGTCTAAGTGTAAATCAGTGGTACACTATTTGCCTAGCACACATGACACTCTGGGTTCAATCCTCAGTACCAGAAAAATAAAAAGAGTTACATGTTCCCTACATTCTTCTGCAAGGCCTAGCAACTCTGGCCGTAGACACTAGCACTATAAGCCCTTAAGAGAATGTAAGGTTTTTCTATCTCCAAGCCCAAACCTTCATCTCTTTGTATCTCCTAATACATCTTTTTTTTCATGGAGAATGTGGCTATCACTCTCTTCCCTTCTGAAAGCCCCAATTGGTGGGTCACATCCTATTGTTGGACAGAATTCCTTGGCACAGTTTCTGTCAGTAGCATGGCACACAGGTGCCCCAATTCCACACCACAGACTGGCTTGAAAAAAAACATACAACCCCTTTCCATTTTACTGCATCTTTACTGCTAGTTCCTCTAAACATTTCATATCTCCAAAACGAAAACAGAGTGGGCTACATCCTTCAAGCCCTCTCCCTGAATCCCCTTCACAGAGCGTTCCAGGAAAAGAAAGATGCTCTTTGTTCTCTGTTCTATCTACTTATTAATTTCTGGAGATGAAATTTATTTTTTCAGTACTGGGGCTCTGCAACGTTGAACTATATTCCCAGTCTTTTTCATTTTTGTTTGTGGTGTTGTGCTTTGTTTTGAGAAAGGGTCTTGCTAAGTCGCCCAGAGGGAACTTAAGCTTACAATCCCCTGCCTCAGCCACCCTCAGTGCTGATTCCAGGCATGGGCTACTCGCTGCACCTGGCTGCAATGGAATTCATTTTTTCTTTTTTTTTCTTTTTTTGGCTTTTTGAGGCAGGGTCTCCCTATGTAGTTCAGGTTGGCCTTGAGTTCCTTATGTAGTCCAGGCTGGCCTCAAACTTGTGGTGATTCTCCTGCTTCAGCCTCCCGAGTGCTAGGACTACAGGTGTGCACCACCACACCCAGCAGCGATGGAATTCTTCATTCTTTTTTCAGAGCACAGCCTCCCACTCAAAGTGATATATAATACCTAACACTACTGCATACTCACTATGCACTGGTACTGTTCTCAGTGTTTTAAATATTCTGTATTTAATGTCTACAATAATCAGATGAAATAGGTACTACTGTCCTAATTTTATGAGAATTTTACTTTGCCCAGCGTAAGTAGCAAACGGTGAAGCCATGAACGCCTTCTCTCTGGTAGCCCTTCTCCATGTCACAATGTCCTGTGAGTGCAAAAAATCAGGTGCTAGTAGCTAGCAGAATATTAACAATTACAATTGGTTAAGTTAAAACTCTATGGAAACTCCTAACTGATCCATTAATACTAACATTCCCACTTTATCCAAGAAAAGTCAACTCAGCCATGTGTGGTGGTTATCCCTAGAATCCCAGCACTCAGGAGGCTGAGGCAGGAAGATCACCGAGAGCTTGAGACCAGCCTGGGCTACAGAGCCCAGCTGACTAAGCAAGCACATGAGCCACGTTAAGGGAAGGGCCATCTCTTGCATGGGCTCTGGACAGTGCTCATGGCAGAGTGGGTGTTGAGCCTCTCCTTGAAAGTGGAAGTAACTCAAAGACTCCCCCAAATGGCAAAACCAGGAATTTCCCAGTCTCTACTGGGAAACAGGGCTGCGGATATAGCTCAGTGGCACAGCGCCTGCCTGGCAAGCACAAGGTCCTGAGTTCAATTTCCAGTACCAAAAAAAAAACCTCTCGGTAACAGCCAGTCTGTGCCTATTGCAGGTGGCCTCACTTCAGAGAGGACCACACAACCTGGTCCCATCAGCATCTGCTGGGTACTGCTGCTATCTGGTTTTGCAAACTAATAATGCAGACAACCTGACACAACCACATCAGGTTCCCTTTCAAATTACCATACACAAAAAAGAATGTATCTGTTCCTTCAGAAGGAGGAACCAATCCCTAACTGACAGGACTTCAGGAAATTCTGACTGAAAACCACATTTCTCTGACATCTACAATGAGAATTCATTGTGAGATCCTCTTGTCAAAGAGCAGGAACCTCCTATAAACTAACAGCATCTCCTGCTCAAGTCCTGAACTTCCTCAAGCAATGTCACTCAGCTCTCATTTCCTTCCTGCTGGGCCATACAAGTCTCACGAAGTACCACTTAAGGTAAATGAAAACCACAGGGCTGGAGGTGTGGCTCAGTGGAAGAATGCTTGCCTACCATGCAAGAGACCAGGGATTCAATCTCCAGCTCTGAAAAACAACAAGAAAATGAAGATGATAAAACAGACTACCATAATCTTAGTGGAAGTCCAAAAGGTAACTACAACCTTACAAAATTAATAAATTTCTTGCTAGTTTTTGTTTTTTACAGCACCAGGGTCTTTTTATGCACTGGGCTACACCCCAGCCCTTTTTAAAAAAATTTTTTTTGAAACAGGGTCTTGCTAAGTTCCTACACTGCCCAAGCTGATCTTGAACTTGATCATCCAGCTTCAGTCTTCCACAGTGCTGGGATTACAGGTGAACTCCACCATGTTCCAGCTGCAACCTACTAAGTTTTTCTTTGATTTTTGCAGTACTGGAGATCAAACCTAGGGCCTAGAGCATGGTAGCCACTGACCTACAACTGAACTGTATCTCCAGACCCTTCCTGCTTTTAATAACAACTAAACAAAGTGCAAGACAGAAAAGGACCAAAATATTACTAAGGTTTCTGCCTTGAAAAGCTCACTATTAAGTAGAATCACACACTTGTATACTTTCTTTTTTTTTTTTTTTTTTTTTTTGTGGGTACCGGGGGTCGACCTCAGGACCTCGTGCACCAGCAGGCGCCCGTGCTGCTGAGCGATACCACCGGCCCTTTTTTCATATGTGGGATACCAGGAGTCGAACTCCAGACCTCACGCTTGCCAGGCAAGTGCTTATGCCACTGAGCTATCTCACTGGCCCCATTGCATACTTTCTAAAAATCAAACAAAATAAACATTTTTCTTCAGGATTGTTTTTATATAAACTCTCACTTATTCAGAATTATTGCCAAGGTGTGCATGGCGCACAGGCCTCCCAGCTCTCTGGAAGGCTGAGGCTGGAGAATCACAAATTCAAGTCCAAACTGGGCAATTCATCAAATTTACAAGATCCAGTCTGAAAATAAAAAACAAATTTAAAAGGAGGGGGAGGGTAGAGCTCAATGGGAAGGCCCTGGGTTCAATCCCCAGTATTTGGGGGGGGGGGGACCACTTTTGAGGTATGATCAAAAATATGGTGCATTTTTTTAAATTTCTTACAGTAAAAGATACATCGCCAACCAAGTGCAGTGGCACACACCTACAATCCCAGCACTTTAGAGGCTGAGGCAGGAGGATCACTGAGAGTTCAAAGCCAGCCTGGGCTACATAGTGAGACCCTGTCTCAAAAAACCCAAAAAAAAAAAAAAAAAAAGAAAAGAAAAAACCTCCATTAATTCCCCTTAAAATACTTCCCCTCACTCCAAACACACTTATCCCATCATTTTGTCATTTTCCGAAGCAGTTCTAAAGTCTTCTTTCTTGAGTGTCTTAGTTCACATATTGCCAAACTATAAGATATAAGGTAACGAGAACTCCTTCTCACTGCCCACTAATATCTCCATCTGTACATCCTACGTGCAACTTGATTTCCGCATACCTGACTGTCTCTCCTAACTTCTCCCTACAGTTACCCCAGCTTTTAAAAACCTACTGTGGGTTGTGGATGTAAGTTTGTCCAGCATGGATCCATCCTTGGGTTTAATCCACAGCACTACCAAAAACAAATAACAAACTAAGCTGGGCATAGTGGCACACACCTGTAATCCCACCACTCGGGAGGCTGAGGCAGGAGGAGCACCACAAGTTTGAGGCCAGCCTGGGCTACACAGTGAGTTCAAGGCCAGCCTGAACTACATAGCCATACCATCTCAAGAAACAAACAAACAAAAAAAACTGTTGTTTTCTATACCCTAGAATATAGAATTCTAGTCATACTCATATCTACTCAGTGAAATTCCCATCCATTCTGCCTCTCAATTTAGAAGTCATAGCCCATTCTTTTCCTAAACAGTCATAAGTCATTTTGTACCTACCTCAGAACTATTTCTAACATCTGTTCTCCTCTTCATTACCACAGCTGGTTTATTCAGACTCTCAGTCAACTGCAACAACTCTAGTCTCATCAACTTTTTTTCTGAGACGGGGTCTCACTATGTAGTTCAGGCTGGCATAGAAGTCACTATGTAGCCCAGAGTGGCCTTGAAACCACAGCAATCCTCCTGCCTCAGCTTCCTGAGTGCTGGGATCACAGGTGAATGCCACCAGACAGGCTTGCTTCCTTTTTTTTTTTTGTAACTGTTACTCAGACAGGGTCTTACTACATAGTCCAGGCTGGCCTGGAATTCACAATCGTTGTGCTTTAGCCTCCTGAGTGCTAGGATTGCAGGCATGGGCCACCAAACCTGGTCACATTTTTCATTATTTTAATCTGCACTTGCCACTCCCTAATTTAAAAAATACCAATGGCTCTCCACCTTCTTTTCAATCTTACCGTCAGGCAATATCCCCAACACATATCCTGTTTTGGAAAATTTTTTCCCCATGCTGAGGATGGAACTCAGGGTCTAGTGCAGGCTAACAAGCACTCTCCCACTGAGCTACAGCCCCATCCCAGAAACATGTTATTTCTTCTCTTACTTGCCCCATGCCTTTTGCAAACGCTGCTCTCTCAAACCAGAATGTCTTTTCTTACTTGTGCAAGCTCCTACTTATCCTTCAACACCAACTCCACCCTACAAAGATCTCCCTGACTCTCCTAGGCAATGGCAGGATTCTCTTCACACTGCACAAATGGCTTTATATGGACATATAACACACAGTACTACAAAATCTCGTCAAGCCAGCAGCGATGGTATATGCCTGTGATCCCAGCTACTCCAGAGGCTGAGGCAGAAGGATCCAAGCCAGTCTAAGTAACTTAATGAGACCTTGTCTCAAAATAGAAAAACAAAAAAAAAGGTTGGGGATCTAGCTCAGTGTTAGAGCACTTGCTTAGCATGCACAAAGCCCTATGTTCAACTCCCAGTACCACCAAAAACAAGAAAATTTTCCATCCAACTATGTCTTTCATCATGATGTTCTTGGAGAAAGGTACTATTTCTATCCTCAGTGCCAGTTACACAGTAAGCACTCAATAAATGTGTGTTAAATGAAAAACTCATCCTCATATATGCTGGATCAATTTGTAATATATGGCCATTTTCTCCAAACTTTATAGATTCTTTTTTTTTTTTTTTTTTGTGGGTACCGGGGGGTCGACCTCAGGACCTCGTGCGCCAACAGGCACCCGTGCCGCTGAGCGATATCACCGGCCCCTTTTTCGTATGTGGGATCCGGGAGTCGAACTCGGGCCCTCGCGCTTGCAAGGCAGGCACTTACGCCGCTGAGCCATCTCACCGGCCCACTTTATAGATTCTTAAACGGCAGTCTATGAAGTTCTGAATTTCCTAACAACTGCTTTGGGGTTTTCACATTTGTTTTTTTGTTTTCATGTTTGTTTTGTATAAATGTTTTATATAAATGTTGTATAATGACTGAAAATCTAATGAGAGCACAATAAAGGCCAGGATCACAAAGTTCAAGCCCAGCCTGGGAAAATTAGAGCCTTTGCAAGACCCTGTCTCAACATTAAAAAAAAAAAAAGAGCCTGGGCCTGAAGTTTAGTGAGAAAGCAGAGTTCAATCCCCAATACCGAGAAAAAAAAATTGGGAGGGGTGTTGGTTGTTTTTTTGAGACTGGGTCTCACTATGTAGTTCAGGCTGGCCTTGAACTCACTATATAGCCCAGGAGCAGCCAGGGGCAGCCTAAGCCACATAGTGTGCCACTTCGCCCAGCCCAAAAAAATTCTTTTAAAAAGCTCCCTTAATCACTAAGAATAGGACTTTCCTAACTCGAGGAATCTACCCTTCCCTGATGAAATATCCTGAAATTCTTCACATAGAAATTAGTATGCACACACATTCAACTGAAAGCACACCCAAAATTATTCCAAGTGACCTAAATTGTGTACCTAAATTGACGGCAGGTACACAAACCATATTTGCCCTAATTGCCCTGATTAACAAACAGCCTTCACACCTGGGAGCCAGATGTGGTGGTGCATCATGGCCCATAATCCAAGAATTTGTGAGGCTGAGGCAGGAGAATCTCTTCGAATTCAAGGACAGCCGAACTACACAGCAAGACCTTGTCTCAAAAAAAAAAAAAAAAAACAAGAAAGAAAAGAACTGGGGAGAATCTGATGATGTAGATACATTTATTCGGGCCTGGCTCAAATTTCTACTGCCCTATTCTCCAGGGGCAGTACTTCTCAGCTTTGATGGCTCCTCTTCCCCGGGAACCAATCCTCTGTCCTTCTGTTTCTTCCCTACACTCGCCTGGGAATAGGTTACTTTCCAGGGTTTGCATCAAGTAACCCAAAAAATACAGTTTCACTGACTCTGTGTAAAAGGTGAGTGAAACCTGTCGGTTGGAGACTGAAGAAGGCAGGATTGGACAGTTCCGGGACACTTTAAGACTTCTGACAAGCCGGGCATGATGGTGCACGCCTGTGATCCCAGCACTCTGGGAGGCTGAGGCAGGAAGATCGCAAATTCGAGCCCAACCCAAGTGGGTAACTCAGTGACTTAGAGAGACCCTATCTCAAAGTTTAAAATTAAGGGAAAAAATTAATAACGGCAGGGAGTGTAGCTCAGTGTGAATATCTCACTAGCGAAAGAAAAAAAAGGTCTTCCACAAGCCCGGCCCAAAGGTCTTGCCTGCCCTTGGCCCTCTAAGGCTAGGAGGACCTGGGAGAACACGCACTAGTCGGGGTCAGCCCTGCGCTGGGGTCAAAGGTCACCGTCGGGCTTCCGGGAGTAGGGGGCGGAGGCGAAGCCGGGGTGGGCGCCGGAAGGACGAGCCGCGGGAGGAGCGACGCCGTCTTGCTGGGCCGCGCCGCCGGCCCGGCCCTCCCGCCCCCCGCGGCGCCCGCCCTCCCTCCGGGTCTCCGCGTCCCCCAGTCCTCCCCAAGGCAGGGGCAGGCCCCGCCCCCACGGCGCCTCAGGGCCGTGGCTCGCACAGCGAGACCCGCGAGAGGGTCGGGCCTACGCCTCTTACCGTGCCCCGGTTCCTGCTCTGCCGCCCGGGCCGCTCGCTCCCGACGCCGCCGCCGCCGCCGCCGCCGCTGCTCCGGTTCCCGAGCGCGCGCCCGACCTCCTGGCCCGCCGCTCCCCACCAGGTCCTAAAGTCCCGCCTGCGGTTCCTCGCCCGCGCCCGCTTCCCAAGGTGGCCTCGGACCACGATTCCCAGCAGGCACCGCGGAAACTACCACCTAGGGAAGCATCGCGAGAAGTTGGCGATCGCGTCTAGTAGACAGCCATGGGAGTGCTGTTTTAGAAATGTAGTAGGCTGACCGGGTGTGATGGCGCACGCCTCTAATCCCAGCACTCAGAAGGCTGAGGCAGGAGGATCGTCATGAGTTCGAGGCCAGCCTAGGCTACACAGTGAGTTTAAGGGCAGTCTGAACTACATAAAGAGACCCTGTCTCAAAAAAAAAAAAAGGCCGGTGAGATGGCTGGCAAACGCGAGGTCCTGAGTTCGACCCCGGTACCCACATACGAAAAAAGGGCCGGTGATATCGCTCAGTGGCACAGGCGACTGCTGGTGCGCGAGGTCCTGAGGTCGACCCCCGGTACCCACCAAAAAAAAAAAAAGGTAGATTTAATTCAGCTGTTCTTTCCAGGAATAATGTAGCCTGTAGAAACATTGGCAAAGGTTGGAAGAATTTGTGTTCCAAAATATGTATTGCAAATTTTCCAGTGAAATATTGGAAACAAACTCATTCAACAGTTATGAGTGTCTGATATGTGCAAAACACCATGTAAACCGGGGTTAGTGGCCCACGCCTGTAGTCCCAGCACTCTGGAGACAAGAGGCAAGAGGTTCACAATTTCCAGC
Source organism: Erethizon dorsatum (assembly GCA_028451465.1). Classification (NCBI taxonomy): domain Eukaryota; kingdom Metazoa; phylum Chordata; class Mammalia; order Rodentia; family Erethizontidae; genus Erethizon; species Erethizon dorsatum. The sequence goes on from CM051822.1 coordinate 87,002,890, forward strand.
CCAGCCTGGACAATTTTGTGACTTGGCGAGACTCTTACCAAAATTAAAAAGGGCTGGGGTTGTAGCTGAGGGCAAAGGCCCTGGGTTCAATACACATACACGACCAGCCTGCACTATATAATGAGAACCTGTTTCAAAGAACAAAAAACAAAAAGCTGGGGATGTCGTTCAGTGGTGGAGTGCCTGGTTAGCATGTATGAGGCCTTGGGTTCATCCCCAGCACCACACAAACACTGCCCGCTGCCTATTATGTGTGTATAGTACGTGTATATTTCCACTGCTGTAATGACGATGAAATAGCGCAGTGAGAAAAACATTGAGTGATTAGTTTGTCTGATGTTCTAGAATTTATAGAAGAATGTGAACCCAATCTGCCAGTAAAGAGCTTTTGTATGTGTGTGTGTAGTGCTGGCCATCAAACCAGGAAAGATAACAAACCCAGGTTCGTCATACATTTTTATTTTTCTCTCTACTTATGTAGCAGGATTCTCATACAGAGAGAAGGGACACCCAGGCTTATCTTTCCAGGAAGCAACTTTTTTCATGCCAGCACGGGCTCCATGGGCCAAAAGACTGAGCCTGATCATGGCAGAGTTTTGCCTTTTACACAGTCTTTGTGTCTTTGTCTCCCTTAAACTGCAACACACAACATACTACAGTTTGTTTTGGTACAATCTATGTCACACAGCCATACTAGAACTACACATGCATATCTAGGAACTAACTGTGCCATGTTGCCTTTCTTTGTTCTGAGAAGGCCGTCACTGCATTCCTTTGGGAGGGGCTTTTCCACCCTTACACAGTAATGTTAAGACCTGGTTACCTGTGCCTGGCATGGTGCAGGCCTGTAATCCCAGCACTTGAGAGACTGAGGCAGGAGAATCCCTGCGAGTTCCAGGCCAGCCTGAACTACATATTGAGACCCTGTCTCAAACAGACAAACAAAAAACATGATTACTTGTTAGGGGTGGAGGGAAAGTGTAGTGAGGCAAAACCCAGTGAATCTGGAACATCAGTTAGAAGCCCCTTGTCCAGCTGAAAGGACTCTGTTCTGTGCCTGATTTCCATTCAACAAAAATTTGTTTCACACCTACTGATGACCCAACCCTGGGAGTAGTAAGAAAGAAAAAAAGTTACAATTCTGAGACAATATTGTAACAATCTCATTCAAAGAGAGAGAGAGATAATTAAATATTTCACATCTGACTGAACTACCAAGAGCAGGCTTAGTGCTGCCTGTGGTGGTACACATCTGCAGTCCCAGCACTCTGAGAGGCCGAGGCAGGAGGATTACAAATATGAGCCTAGTCTGGACAATTTAGCAATTTATCAAGATCCTGTCACAAAAAGGGCTAAGGATGTAACAGACTTAGAAAAGCTAGAGTGAAAGATCCACTGATATGGGGAACCACTCAGACTGCTTCAAAGCTCAGGGGTGTCTAAGGACACTTGCCTAGCATAGGCACATAGTGGGATGCAGTTATGTAACCATGACTTAGCACAGGTAACCACACATGCACTGGTTATGGTACTATAGAAGAATGTAAATATGAGATAACAACCTGTGTAAGAATTATACAATGAAAACACAGGCGGCTCTCGCTCTGACGCTGTGCTCTGCTCCATGCTGCCTGCTGTTGTTGCTGATGCCTTGCACACGTGCGTTCTCTAACCTTGAGACCTCACCTGGGAAAATCTCCCTTGGGCCCCCCCTGAGCAGGCCAACGACTGATAATTCAGACAAGGAAAAAATTTATGTCACTCTCCAGAGGCTTCCTGGAGAAGGTAAAGAGAGTATCAGATGTCAAGAGGAGAGAGGCCAGGTGTTGTGGCACACACCTGTAATCCCAGTACTCCAGAGGCTGAGGCAGAAGGACAGCTGTGAGTTGTAGTGAGTTCAAGGCCATCCTAAACTACACAATGAACCCGTGTCCCAATGTGCCCCCCCAAAAAAGAGGACAGGAGAGGAGGAAAAGAAAGGCTAGAGTATGAGGGTAAAGCAGCACAATATACCATACCCCTACATCAGGGAGGTAAGTTCAGTATGGATCCAGACTATAGTGAATTTAGAATATCACATGCTGAGTAGCTAAGAGCACGACCTTTGTAATGCTGTGTGACTAGATCTCATCAGCTACCTACAAACCTCTGTAAGTTTGGACAATTACTTGAGTTCCCTGAGCCTCAACTTCCTCATCTGGGAGATGGGGATAAGAAGTCGTATGTCAGCACAGTGTGGTGGCACATGCCTATAATCCAAGCACTCAGGAGGCTGAGGCACGAGGATCACCGAGAGTTCAAAGCCAGCCTGGGCTACATAGTGAGTCCAAGGCCAGCCTGACTACATAGCAAGACCCGGTCCCACCCAAAAAAGGCCTATGTCATATTGATTTGTTGATCTACATGGAACTCTTCCCCTCTTATTCAACAGGACTCTTCTTTCTGGTGTCGTCTAAGTGAAAAACCATGCCCTGGGCAACCAGGGTAAGTGAAAACATCTGACCTAGCCTTAGCCACTAGGTGCAGCTGTGAAGGATTTGGCTGTTAATAAAGAGATGTGAAGAAGGGGGTGAGCAGAATCCATAACAGGTGCTGTTTCCAGGGCAGCAGGCAGGCCCCGCTGCACCAGTGTCCACAGTATCTTAGACAGAGGAATCCTGCTGAAAAACAGTTGTGTTTCTGTCTTAGTCACTTTCTTCATCGCTGAGGCACAATACTTGACAGCCACAAAGGAAGAGAAGTTTATCTGGGCTCACATTTCAGTCCATGTCTGCTGGTTCGAAGGCAGGAAGGCATGGCAGGGGGCAGGGAAGAGGAGAGCTGCTCACACAATGGAGGACAGGAAGCAGAGAGAGTAAAGTGAGGAGCTGGGGAGGGAGATGACTCTTCAGGTCATGCCTCCAGTGACCGCCTCTTCTGCCCAGACCCCAGCTTCTAACCACAAGTCAGCTATAAGCCCCATAATCCAGCCGCCTTCCAAAGGCCCTGTCTGTGAGCGCATGAGGCCTTGGGAGGGCATCTCAGTATAAACCAGAACAGCTCCCTCTTTCTTGTCCTTCAGTGTGCACCTCGGTTCCCATTTATCATCCAAGCCTGCTCTTCCTTTCTTTTGCAGATTCAGTGAGCTCCCTAGTTCTTTCTGTTCTTCCAGTTAATTACATTTTTATTTAAAATAGCCATAGTTGGGCCAGTGATATGGCTCAGCAGCATAAGCGCCTGCCTGTCAAGTGCGAGGTCCTGAATTCGACTTCCGGTACCCACATAAAAAAAAATAGCCATAGTTTATTTCTGTAACACACCTGTGTGCACACACACACCACACACCTGGGCATCAACCCCAGGGAGTGCTGAGCCTTTTTATTGAATTTTTAGGCTACTTAGGATTGAATCCAGGGCCTTCTCACTGAGCTACATCCCCATCCCTTTCTAATTTGAGATAGAGTCTAAGTTTCCCAAACTGGGCTCAAAATCAAAATTTTCCTGCTTCAGCCTCACAGGCTGAACTACCAACCCCAGTTCTATTTTTTTTTCTTATATACTTACAACATTTTATTAGTTAATTTGTATTACCTCACAGTTTTGTGTGCTTAAAGCCCAGAAAAATAATGAATTTACAATATTACTCTTTGTAACAACTATTTAAGACTATAGAATTAACTAACACCTTAATTTTAGGCCAGATGCTCACGGCTACACTTTTCTTTTTTTTTTTTTTTTTTTTTTTTTTTTTTTTTGGTGGGTACCAGGGGTTGAACTCAGGACCTCGCGCCTATTTTTATAACTTTTAACAAAAGGTTCCTAAGCAATATTACACACAAAAACATGTGCCCATACAAACCTACTCTTTCAAGTCTTTGTGCCAGGCTCTATTCTAAAAAAAATAAATAAACAGGATAAAAAAAGGTGAAAGAAATTCTATGGCAACTAGAGCAACTGAAGGAGCAATTTGGGGCAGGAAGATGACATGTAGGGTATGTTGGGATTCAAATGTCTATGAGACATCGTGACAGAAATATTTAGTAGACATTTGGATACCCTTTACTAGAACTCAGCAGAGATATCTAGGTTGTAAATATTTTGGAGCCACTGGCTTAGAAGTAAGGGTTCAAACCATGAGTAAAGTGAAGACAGCACGTCTGGGTGTGATGTTGCAGGCCTGTAATCCCAGCATTTGGGAGGCTGAGGCAGGAAGATCGCCAAGAGTTCAAGGCCAGCCTGGACTACAGAGCAAGATCCTGTCCCAAAAAAAATGAGAGAGAGAGAAAGAGAAAAAAGAAAACAGCATATGAAGAGGCCAAAATAGGAGAGAGAGTGTCCAAGAAGTAATTGGGGCCTCCAAGAGAAGGGCCAACATTTAAAAGATCTCGGCAGGTGGTGAAATGAGAAAGGAAAGGGAGAGGGCATATTAGGAGTGGAGGCGGGCTGGGGATATAGCTCAGTGGCACAAGCGCCTGCCTGGCAAGCACAAGGTTCTGAGTTCAATTCCCGTACAAAAAAAAAAAAAGGAGTGGAGGCTGGGAGAGAATGAAAGAATGGGTCCCAGGACAGGACAGGACAGACTGGAGGTGCATCTGTGCCAACAGCACAGGACAGCTGTGGACACGGGTCATCCAGAACAGATGGGGCTCAAACAGAGAGCCAGGGGACCCCCCCGCTCCGGGGTGGAAAGAGCCGCGTATACATTGTAGTGTTGACTCTGTGCCTCTAACATACATGGTTTTCTTCCTAACTGCTACTTTGGGTGATAACTTGCTGGTGCGGTGTATAGTATTAATTGTTTATATAGTAACGTGGTTTGGTGCAGGGATCCTGCAGCCAGATCACCTATGATTGAAACCCACCTCTGACACCCACTTAACACCATTATGAGATATTACCTTAATATCTTGCTCAAGTTACTTAGCCTCTCTGTGCTTCACTTTCTTGGCCTGCAAAAGGGATAGGGTAAGGAAATGACTGTCCTATAGGGCGTGCTACAGAAGTGTTAGGTATTATTATCATTATTTTCCACTAGATTGTCATCTCCATGAGGTTGAGGTTTTCTAGTTTATTCAGGGGCATCTACTCAGAGCCTGGCATAAAACAGGTGCTCAGTAAAACCAAACTGATGAGCTGGGCATGGTAGCACATGCCTGTAGTCCCAGCACTCAGGAGGCTGAGGCAGGAGGATCACCATGAGTTTGGGACCACCCCGAAGTACATATTGAGGTTTTCTTGTTTGTTTTTTGTATCGGGAATTGAACTCAGGACCATGCGCTTGGCAGGCAGGCACTTGTAACCGCTGAGCTATATATCCCTGTCTCCATATTGAGTTCAAGATCAGCCTGGACTATAGAGCGAGACCTTATCTCAAAAAACTAAAAAAAAAAAAAAAAACTAAACAAAAACCACCAAAAAAAAAAAAAAAACCCTGATGAATAAGAGTCAACTGGGGTCTCTGAGCGAGACTTGCAGGAAAGCGAAGCCTGGTGAGAGGGATGTTCTCGGTCGGCTGCTCAGCTGCGCTGGAGTCCCAAGTACTGAGTTACATCCCAGTTTCTTGGGGCCGGGAGCTGCGCGTCCCAGCCCAGTTGGATGAGCACCCCCAGGACAGGCGAGTTCCCAACCCGCGGAGGCTCCTCCACAGGAGGGCCGTGCGCGGGGCGGGGCTGCGCGGGGCGGGGAAAGCGAGACCGGGGCCGGGGCCCAGGCGGGGCGTGTCCGGGGCGGGGCCTCGGCCCACCTCTCCGGGCGGAAGTCCCCCTGGAGTGTCTGCTCCCCGGAGATCAGCGCACTTAGAGCCTGGCCCGTGGGGCCGCGACGCTGGCAGCGCCATGAAGCGTGCGGGGTCGCTGCGCCTGCTGTCCGACCTGAGCGATTTCAGCGGCGCGGCACGGCTCCGGGAGCTGCTGGCCGGGGATGCCGCGATCCGCGTGCACTGCAGCCCCGACGGCCGACACCTACTGCTGCTGAGCGGCCCCGGGGCGCAGGCCCCGCAGCTGCTGGTGGCCGCCCGCGGACCGGGCGCGGGGCTGGAGCGGGCCTGGCCAGAGGCCCGCGCCGCGCCGCTGGACGCCTTCTTCCTGGCGTGGTCGGCGCGGCCCGCGCTGGCGCTGGTATGGGAGAGCGGCCTGGCGGAGCTGTGGGGCGCCGACCTGGGGCCCGCCTGGCGGCGGCTGCACAGCACCGAGCTGTGTCCGCGCGGCGCGGCCCGCGTGGCGGCGGCGGCGGCGCCCCGGGGCCGCCTGGTGTGGTGCGAGGAGCGCCCGGGCGGCGCGGGCGGCCACCGAGTGTGCGTCCGCACCCTGGAGCCCGGCGGCGAGGCCGGAGCCCGCCTGGGCCGCACGCACGTCCTGCTGCACCATTGCCCGCCCTTCCGCCTGCTCGCCTCGCGCAAGGATGTCTTCCTAGGCCCCACTGTCTCCACCTGGCCTGGTGCAGCCCACATCCTGCTCACTTGGAACCCGAGCAAGGGCAAGGTGATGGTGGCTGCCCCGCGCCTGGGCCTGTCCTACAGTAAAAGCCTGAATCCCAAGCAAGGGGATACCTGGGACTTCCGAACCCTACTCCGAGGCTTTCCTGGGTTGCTCTCCCCCGGAGAGCCATTGGCGGTCCATACCTGGGCCCCGACTCCCCAGGGCCTGCTGTTGCTGGACTCCAAGGGCACCGTGAGCCTAGTGCAGGCCCACGGTGGTACCCGAACCGTGGGCGCTCTGCAGGAGGCCCCTGTAGGTCTGGAGGGCTCCGCAGCCCTGGGAACATTCCATGACACTCTGGCCTGTGTGCTGGGCTCCACCTTGGAACTTTTGGACATGGGCACCGGGCGGCTGTTGGAGCGGAAGGTCCTTAGTACAGACAGAGTCCATTTGCTGGAAGCCCCAGCTCTTGCAATGAAAGACGGGGACCAACTAGAGACCCGAGGGGGCCTTCGTTTGCTTTCAGCCTTGGGTCTGTTTCATGTGGGCTGGGAGGCCCCCCAGTCTCTTGAGCTACCTTCAGCCACCGACCTGGTATTCGAGGAGGCCTGTGGGTACTACCAGCGGCGAAGCCTGCTGGGTGCCCAGCTCACCCCGGAGGAACTGAGGCACAACAGCACGTTCCAAGCACCTCAAGCTCTCGCTTCCATTCTCCAGGGCCACCTGTCCCCGTCTACACTGTTGACTACCCTAAGGGCTGAGCTTCGGGATTATAAGAGCCTAGAGCAGCTCAAGGCCCAGCTGGTAGCAGGAGAGGAGGAGGAGGCTGTCTGGAATGAGCTGGCCCACCAGGAAGTGGCCCGCCTGCTGAGGACTGAGTTGATAGGAGAACAGCTTGCCCAGCTCAACACTGTTTTCCAGGCCCTTCCTTCAGCAGCTTGGGGTGCCACCCTTCGTGCCCTGCAGCTCCAGCCAGATGGAAATGGCAGGCTGAGCTCCCGAGCTCCCCCTGATGTGTGGAAAAAGGTACTAGGGGGTACAACACCTGGAAAGGAACCCCCCAATGGGATACTGCCCACCTTTGAACTGCTGTGCCAGTGTCTGTGCCGGCTGGAGCCTCGGTGGCTCCCCGCCTTCGTGGAGCTGGCCCAGCAGCAAGGCGGGCCAGGCTGGGGAGCTGGAGGCCCAGGGCTGCCCCTATACCGTAGAGCCCTGGCCGTCCTAGGTGAAGAAGGGACCAGACCTGAGGCACTGGAGATAGAGCTGCTTTTGGGCAGCAGGCGGCCCAAGGCTGTGCTGCAAGCTGTGGGACAGCTGGTGCAAAAGGAGCAGTGGGAGCGGGCTCTGGAGGCTGGCCTGGCCCTGGGGCCCTCCAGCCCCCTGCTTCGAAGCGAGATCTTCAAACTGCTGCTGGCTGAGTTTGCCAGGCACCGCCAGCTTGATGCTCACCTCCCGCTTCTCTGCTGCCTGTGCCCACCAGAACTGGCTCCAGATGAGCTCCTGCTTCTCCTGAGAACACACCTCCCGGATGAGGGGGGACCCCCCGCCCCATTCCCTGAGCCTGGGGCAGAGCCCCCTCTCACTGTGGGCTTGCTCAGAACCTTGCTGGAGCAGACTGGGGCTCAAGGACGGCCCTCAGGCCCAGTCCTAAGCCTGTATGAGGACATCTTGTGGGACCTAGGCACTCCACCCCCCACTCCACCTCGGGGACCTGTGACTACACTGCAGGCAGCAGGGCAGCCAGGCCTGGAGGCCTGGGCACCATCTGGACAGGGCCTCTGTGTGACTGACACAGGAAGCCATTTGTAGGACACAGTGATTAGGGAAGAGTGCCTAGGAGTTGGAGGGGGTCAGAGCGGGAGCTGTGTGTGCAATTCTCTCCTCTCTTCTGGAATGATTTTTGAAATATATATAAATGTCAAATATGGATACCATTTTTGTGGATTTGAACAGCTGAGGGTCTCAGAGGGTTGTGGATTATAGAAGGAGTGGTTGAATTTGGATTTCTTGGTTAAAGCAGCCACTTCCAGTCATAAGATTAACACTTATGAGCATCTGTTATGTGCCAGTCACTCTGGTCTTTATATAACTCCTCAGCTAGTGCTCCTTCTAACCCATGGAAAAAGTGCTAATGTTATCATTTTCTTGGTGAGGAAATAGAGATCTGCAGAGACTAAGGGACCTGGCCAAGTGAGTCACCTAGGAAGTGGCAGCTCTGCATTTGAACTGCCTTACTCCACAGCCCTATAGCTTCCCTGCTGGGGCTTGGATGAGCCCCTTCTCCCCAGCTCAAGGCTGGATACACCTTGCTCTCCCTGGCGGGTAAGAATTGTGATGGCCCGTGAGCCAGTGCCTGTCTCCTCCAGGGTTCCTAGAGCAGCCCCTACTCTAAGATTTGCCAGACAGGAGAGCTGCCTGCAGAGCCCTCTAGCTTTGTAACCAGAGTTGCTAGGAGCAGAGCTTGGAGGACTCTGTATTCCTTCTGACTCCCCAAGCCAAGAAATCGTTGTGTGCAGTACAGATTTCTGCTTGTCCTGATTAGCCAGTAGGACCACCTCTGAAGAGGCCTTGGCCCTGGGCCCACTTCTACTCAGGTGGCCCTTTACCTGGTTCTGGAGTGGGGTAGGACCCTGGATGCTGCTGCTCAACATCATCCTGGGCCCCAGCTACCCCTTGTCCAAGGCTGGGGCTAAGGAAAGGATTGACATTCAGTTTTGTCCTCAGCTGGACCTACAGCTTGGGTTCTGTTCAGTCATGAGGCTGGACTGAGGCTCATGTGGGACAGGGACAGTTCTTCAGCATCTCAGGGGAAGGGGGCAACCCCTCGTCTTGCCCACGCCATGGTTGGTTTGAGCTCCTCAGCCTCGTGGATGTCCCGGGGTCTGCATAGCCAAGTTTGGAACAGCTCCTGCACCTTATTGAAGTCTTAGGGTGACAACCTGGTCTTATCCAAGTGCGGGGTTGCCCTTGTCCTGGCCCTCAAGCAAGGCCGCCTGTTAATGCCTGAAGTTGGGTATTGTTTTTTTTTTTTTTTTTTGGTACCAGAAATCGAACTCAGGACCTCACGCTTGCCAGGCAGGCGCTTGTGCCACTGAGCTATATCCCTGGCCCAGGCTATTGGCTTTTAACCCACTGCCCTTCCCAGAGGCCCTGAGTTAGGGACACAACCCTCTCTCAGCTTCCACCTCAGCCCCCTGTCTTGAGGCTGGACCCATTGTGTCTCCTCCACAGGAAGCTGAGGGTGGCCAAAACCAGGAAGCCTCTTCCTGTTCACGATCCTACTGAACTGTGGTTGCTTTTTCTCAACCTGAGATTTGGCTTGGGTCTCTTCTGTGCCTGGAGAAGAAATTACACTGAGTGGGCCCCGGGGCATAAGGAAGTTGGGTCAAATCTTTCCTTAGTGTTGCATGCAGTAGTAAGCAGTGCCTCCATGTGAACCTCAGGCTGCAGAGGTGAGGCACACCTCTTGGAGGGCTCCTGCTCTCTAGCTTAGAATCAGCCCTGTCACCTCCCTGGGGACCTCAGACTGCAGAGGTCAGAGCCCCACCCCTTCCACATGAGATCTGCAAGAAAGTGGACTAAGATAACTCTTGATCTTCCATAGCTTGATCTGGCCTTCTGCCTGGCCCTTGGCCACCTGTCACTGAGACTACTAGAGTGGCTTTATTTATGTGTTCTCAAATCTAACCTTCATTCCCAGAGGTTTGTTTGTCTTTTGGGTTTATTTTTTTGTTTTCAGTACTGAGGATTGAACCAAGGGGATCCGCACTGGCTACATCCTCAGCTCTTTTTTTTCTTGTTTGAGACAGGGTCTTATTAAGCTGCTAAGTTGCCTAGGCTGGGCTCAAATTTGGGATCCTCCTGTCTCAGCTTCCCAGAGTGTTGGGATTACTTTCTATCTCTGCCTCTGTCTGTCTGTCTTTGTTTGCATTCCTAGGGATTGAATCTAAGACCTTGTACTGAGTTACATCCTCAGGCTTGTTTTTATATTTTATTTCCTTGTACTGAGGATTAAATCCAGGGCCTTCACGCTGGACTATATCTCCAGCCCCTTTTATTTTTTTATTTTGAGACAGGGTGTTGATAAGTTGCTAAATTATATAGGCAGGTTGAGCTCGAATTTGTGGTCCTCCGGTCTCATCCACACTGTGTGTTAGTTTTTATTCTGAGCTGGAGTTACAGCCCTGCAGGACTGCACTGGGCCCTGTCTCCCTTTCCAGTGTCTGTCTCAGCCATTCTTTGATACTGTGATTAGCTAGTGACTTGTTCCCCTATTTTGCATACAAGTTCCTTGAGAACAGAGACCAGAGTGGCTTGTGTTTTGTAACCTCTGCATGGATCATGTCCGGGCTCCAGACAGGCCCAGTTATTAGCCTGGATGCATGGTGTGACCAGTTGCTGTGGCTGAGTGAGAAGAAAGGGCTATGCTCCTGGCTCTAGAGGTTTTCTGGCTTTCTTCCCAGTTTCCCAAGGCCAGATTGACCCAGTGATGCAGACCTGAAACTGATGGTAGGAAGGCAGGTGGGTCTAGAGGAAGAGCCAAGCTGCCTGGGGCAGTACTGGGGGTCGAGAAGCCCCTGAGCCAGGGTCATGGAAGAAAAGGACAGAACTGGTACTGTGCAAGGATTCCCACACCCCCAAACGAGGGGAGGAGGGTGGGAAAACCCGAGTGAGTGAGGGTCCATGGAGGGATGGACCCCGGGCCTGCAGGAGTTGTGGGTTGAAATCAAAGCACTACAAAGAAGTGGATCTGGGCTGTGCCTGGCTCCACTGAGAACCTGTCCTAAGGACGCGTTCCACATTAGGCAGCTGCACCAGAGTTTGGTTCACAGTGGTCAGGAAAAGAGAGGAGAATCACGGGTGGGAGTAGCTCCCTCTGTAGGGAGCCACCCCTAGCTTGAACGCTCATCACACTTTCTGCCCTAGAAGGCCAGAAAAGCGCTGAGCGGCTCCCAGGGGTCCCCGCTCAGCCTCTTAGGCGCGGGCGCCCTCTGGTGGTTTTGCTTGTCACTGCCAGCTCCACCCGTTGCCATCAGTGAATGCACATTTGCTGATTCCTCTACCAGGGACGGAAGAAGCCTGCAGAGGTGCACACTCAAGGTTCTCCGAAGGTTAGAGAGAAGGAGAAGAGGTCGAAATCATGGAGAGAGGAAGGGTCTTGTGCTTGTCATCCAGAAGAAAGGCACCCCAGGCTACCAGGACTCTTCCTCTCCAGGATTGGGACTGGGGAGGAAGTTGATGCTGTAGTTACCTGGGAGGACACAGTAAGGTCACATTTTCTATGAATATAAAATAGAAGAGGTAAGGCATGTGGCACACACCTGTAATCCCATCATTTAGGAGGCTGAGGCAGAAGGATCACCAGGAGTTCGAGGCCAGCCTGTACTACATAGCAAGACCCTGTCTCAAAAAAACAAACGAAAAAAAGGAGGGTTGCAGCTCAGTGCAAAGGCCCTGGGTTCATTCACCACTACCACCAGAAGGGGGGGAGGGAGAGAACGGGAGGTAGGGGAGGAGGAGGAGGAAAAATCTGAGAAGAGTCCCAGGGGAGAAAGGTTGGAAGTGGCTGAGAGGCATCAAAGGAGAGAAAGGAGCCAGGCACAGCCCAGCCAGTCAGAAAGACAGAGCAGGAAGGGCCAGGGACATAGCTCAGTGGCACAGCACCTGCCTGGCAAGCACAAGGTCCTGAGTTTGATTCCCAGTACCCCCCCCCCCCAAAAAAAAGAAAGAGCAGGAAACATTGCTTGGGCTTTTTTTTTTTTTTTTTTTTTCCTGAGACAGGGTCTCACTATGTAGCTCAAGCTGGCCTTGAACTCATTATGTAGTCCAGGTTGGCCTCACACTTGTGGCAATCCTGTCTCAGCCTCTCAAGTGCTGGGATTACAGGTGTGCACCACCAGGCACAGCTTGCTTAGGCTTTCTACACTTGATCTTAGCCAAAAGGCCGAGAAGCGATGCTTAGGCTTTCTAAATCCCCCTTTATTTTTTTTTTTTTGAGCCAGTCTTATGGCTAGTCTTGAAACCATATGGCCTTGAACTCCAGACCAGGCAGGCTGACCTTGAACTCCTGGAGATCCTCTTGCCTCAGTGTACTGAGTGCTGGGATTACAGGAGAGGGTCACCACACCCAGCTTCAGATTTTTTTAAATCTTTTGGCTTTGAAAAACCATGTACTTTCTCCTCATAGAATGCATTGTCTTCCCAGGTGGCACCAGAATATCCTCTGCTGCAACTGGAAGGGGGTAGATTTGTTTCAAAGGAAAGATGGCATTCACTGTGGGGAGTTGGTACATGTATATAACACACCTTAATTCTTTTTACTTCTCCTTCCCCTGCCCTCCCTAACCCCTTCCATGTCTAGATCCCATTCCCCTTTGCAAAAGATCTGTCTCCCTCTTCCCTATTATCTTTTATTTTGCCCTTTAAATTATTTATACTTTGAGATTCTCATATAAGAGAACCCATGCAATATAGTTAAGCTGTGTGACTGATACTGTACATTCCACTTAACATTATGGTCCCAGGGTACGTCCATTTTCCTACAAATGACCCAAGTTTATCCTTCTTTATAGCAGGGTAGTACTCTGTTGTGTATAAATACTACATTTTCCTTATCCATTCATCTATTGATGCACACACAGGCTGCCTCCAAGATTCAGTTATTATGAATTGTGGTGCCATAAACATGGGGATGCATGGTTCACCATGATATGATGTCTTTAACACTTTTGGGAAGAAAGCCAGAAGGGGAGTAGCTGGGTCAAATAGATTCTAGTTTTCTTTTTTTGAAGAATCTCCATGCTGACTTCCATAGTGGTTGTATTAGTTTACATTTCCACCAACAGTGTAGAATGATTCCTTTTCCCCCGCAGCCTCTGCAGCATTTGTTATTATTTAATTTCTCGATGGCCATTCTTTCTGGGGTAAGATGGAATCTCAGTGTGGTTTTTAATCTACATTTCTCTAATGGCCAGTGATGTTAAGCATTTCTTCATGTATTTATTGGCCATCTGTACTTCGGTGAAGCATCTGTTCATTTCACTTGTCCATTTTTTGATGGGGTCTTATGGGAGGACTCTAATATGTTTAGTTCTTTATATAAATAGACATTAGTCTTATGTCTGAGGAATCGTTGGTGAAGGAACCTGCCATCCTAGACTGGTTCATATTCAGTCCTGCTACTGCTAGCAACCATTACTCACTGCGCTTTCCCAAGCCTCCTCCTTGTCAGGTCACCACTGCCCCCTTTCATGGCCCTGTAAAAGACCCCATCACCCGGATGAGACTACCGATCTGGTCGAAGTGCGAGAGCAGTCCCTCTCAGATTTGTTCTGAAATAAACCTGTCATGTTGAGTTTCTACCTTTGTTTCTTTTCCTCCTTTATTCCTAACAGTTGGCAAAAAATTTTGTCCGTTGCGTAGGTGGTCTTTTCATTCTGTTAGTTATTTGTTTTGCTGTGCAGAAGATTTTTAATTTGATATGATCCCATTTGCTGATTCTTGATACTAGTTCTTATGCAACTGAGGTACTGTTCAGAAAGTCCTTACCTACGCCTATGGACTTTAAGAGTTTTACCTATTTTATCTTCCAGCAGGTTACATGTTTCTGCTTTAATATTTCATTCTTTGATCCATTTTGATTTTAGTTTAGTATATAGTGAGAGATGTGGGTCTAGACTCAATCTTCTGCATGTGGATAGCCGGTTTTCCCAATACCATTTAAAAGAGGCTATCTTTCCTCCAGTGTGTGTTTTTGGTGCCTTTGTCAAAGATCAAGGGGCCAGCGATAGAGCTCAGTGGCACAAGTGCCTGCCTGGCAAGTACAAGGTCCTGAGTTCGATTCTTGGTACCAAAAAAAAGATTAAATACTTGAATGCACTTGGGATTTTTCCCACATCCTCCATTCTGTTCCATTGATCCTCAGGTCTGTTTTTTTTTTTTTTTTTTTTTGTGGGTACCGGGGGGACGACCTCAGGACCTCGCGCGCCAACAGGCACCCGTGCCGCTGAGCGATATCACCGGCCCCTTTTTCGTATGTGGGATCCGGGAGTCAAACTCGGGCCTTCGCGCTTGCAAGGCAGGTGCTTACGCCGCTGAGCCATCTCACCGGCCCGAGTTGGGACTTTTTGGAGGCATTTGGTTGGTGTTATGGTTTGTGTCTAGATGTCCCCCCAAAGCCTCATGCAGTCATAGGTGGGGATTTTTTCAGAGGTGGCTGAATCTAGAGTGTGTGATGCTGGGATTGCTTCATGGTATAGTGCTAGGATTAAGGGTGTGTGGTTACTAAATCAGTCCACTGATTGGTTTGGCTCCACCCTAATCCTGGTGGCCTAGATAGAATATAAAAAGGGGCAGAAAAGAGCTGCTAAGGTCACTTGTTGGTTCCCTTGCTTGCTTTTGCTGTCTCCTGCCCACCATGAACTGTTTCTCCTCTGTGACGCCCCTGTGCCATGTGCCACCCTGCCTTGGAGCCAGCCGATGATGGACTGAAACCTCTAAAAAACTGTGAGCTAAATAAATCTTTTCCCCTTTAACTTTGGGTGTTGAGTATTTTATCTCAGCAATGAGAAAAAAAAAAAGTAGCTAAGACAGCTGGCTTGTCTTCTCATGTTTCTATTTTTCTTATTTGTTTGTTTGTTTTGGTGTTGAGTCTTGCAGGTTGATTGTAGTGGAAAGCTTTGTTTCTGCTGTGAAAACCTCTTTGGTTGATGTCTACCTTTCAGTAATATCTTCTGGGTATGGCTAGCTATTGTTGGCCTTTGTCTCTGTCCCAGGATGCAACCACTTCATTTTACTTGGGATGGGAGGTTGCAGTGTATTTGGCCTAGTACCTTGTTCTCCAGGAATGAGCCAAAGTATTGTTAATGACCCCAAGACAATTCAGATAATGGCATCCCAAGAAAACCAATTAATAACAACACCTGTCACGTGTAATCCAAGCACCCAGGAGGCTGAGGCAGGAGGATCACCATGAGTTTGAGGCTAGTCTGGGCTACATAATGAGTTCAAGGCAAGCCTGAACTCCATAGCTGGACCGTGCCTCAAAAAAAAACAAAGAAAAAAAAATAGCAACAGCTGTCAATTTGGCTATAGTAATAAAATCGGCATCAATTATAGTGTCAAAAACTATTGACAAACCCTAAAGACCAATAATTCACCACCCTTAACCGTAGAAAAAAGATCTATAATTATAGTATGAACACTAAAACAAACCAAATATTGACTATTACTGACCCACAATAAATATCTGCTAAGTAGAACAACTTTACCTGTACTAACAATAGAACAGTATTGAACAACAATAGCGTAAAATTGACTAGCTGTCTAGAGATTCATAAAGCTTAGTAGTTATACTAGTAAAGGTAGAGAGGGTAGGGAGCTGGAGAATGAAAAAAGCAAAATTTGATAAATTAATCAATGGGATATGAGAAGGAGAGAAAAGTGAGATGGGGGTCCTGTTGAGTAAAATTAGTAATATTAGACAACAACAGTTACAGTCAACGTTGCAACAAAGAATGAACAAGAGAAAGAAAAAAAGTATAAACAGCAAAATACAGGAAATAAAGATAAGGAAGAGCTGGACATGGTGCACACCTGTAATTCCAGCACTTGGGAGGCTGAGGCAGGAGGATCACCACAAATTCGAGGCCACCCTGGACTACAAAATGAGTTCAAGGCCAGCCTCGACTACATAGCGAGACCCTGTCTCAAAAAGAAAAAAAAGGGCCAGGGATATAGCTTGGTGGCACAAGCACCTGCCTGGAAAACAAGGTCCTGAGTTCAAGTCCTGGTACCAAAAAAAAAAAAAAAAAGAAGGGAAAAATTTGAAAGGGGAAAAGAGAAAAAGAGAGAAAAGAAACTAAAAGGGGAAAAGGAAAGAAAAAACCAAAAAACCCAATAAAGGAAAGATAAAAATGATAAAAAATAGTAAAATCAAAGAAAGATTGAGCCAAAGAAAAAATGTCGGAGGAGGACCTCAAGATGGCGGATGAGGGCCGGTGAGACGGCTCAGCGGCTTAAGCGCCTGCCTTGCAAGCGCGAAGGCCCGAGTTCGACTCCCGGATCCCACATACGAAAAAGGGGCCGGTGATATCGCTCAGCGGCACGGGTGCCTGTTGGCGCGCGAGGTCCTGAGGTCGTCCCCCCGGTACCCACAAAAAAAAAAAAAAAAAAAAAAAAAAAAGATGGCGGATGAGTAAGAAGCAGGCAGCGAAACTCTCTCTAAAAGTTACCATTGGAACAGGGGAATATAGCGACCCGGAAAGCGCAGGAGGGGGGGATATGCCTCCCCGAAACCCAGAAAAGTTCTGAAGCGCAATCTGGGACCCCCAGCACCAGTGACGGGTGACTTCCAACAAAGAAGAAGGAAAGAAGGAGCAGACCGCACGCGCGCACCTTCTACTATCCCGGGAGTTGCAGCGCCGCGGAGGCTCAATTCTACGGACACACGGTGGCAGCTGGCGCCCAGGGAGCCCCCACGGAGGATCCTGAGACAGCGGCGGGGCAGGGGAGCGGCGGAGAACGGCGCTGACCGGCGGTGAGTGTCTCTCAGCCACAGCTGGCCTGCGCCAGAGAGCGACCGGCCGGGCGCCATTGTGGGGGGTGTGGCGAAACTCAGAGCGGCTCGGAAACTGCTCTGGGAACTTGTGCTCCGGAGAGGACAGCACGGGGCCTCTCAGGCCCATGAAAGTGTGCTGAGGTCAGCAGGCGAACGAGACTGGACTCTCAGCCACACCTGTCCCGCGCCAGAGAGCGACTGGCCCGGCGCCATTGTGGGGGGCGTGGCGAAAAACCAGAGCGGCGGGAACCAGTGCAGGGAACCCGCGCTCCGGACAGCGCGCTGAGCCTCTCAGGCCCAGGGATCGTGAAAGGGCGCTGAGAGCGGAGGCGAGCTAGACTGGTCTCTGCCTGAAAGTACGCGCCTCTGCTCACCGCCCGCCAGAGGGCGCTCCTGGCTTACTGGGACGGACCTGCACAGAACAGGACTCTGTCACCACAAGGTACCTGCCTACAACAGAGTCAACACCTGGAACTGATTCTTTTTATTTTTTTTATTTTTTTTATTTTATTTTTTTTTTTTTTGTGGGTACCGGGGGGTCGACCTCAGGACCTCGCGCACCAGCAGGAGCCCGTGCCTCTGAGCGATATCACCGGCCCCTTTCTCATATGTGGGATCCGGGAGTCGAACTCGGGCCCTCGCGCTTGCAAGGCAGGCGCTTATGCCGCTGAGCCATCTCACCGGCCCTTTTATTTTTATTTTTATTTTTATTTTTATTTTTATTTTTCCTCACTGATTTGTTTTTTTGTTCTGGCGAAGGGTTTTTTTGTTTTTGTTTTGTTTTGTTTTGTTTTTTGGTGGGGTTTTATTTTTGATCTGTCTGTTTTATTGTTTTTATCTTCGTTTTTGTTTCTGTATGTGTATTTGCTCTTTCCTTCATTATTCTCTCTGGTTTTTTATATGAGTGTAAACAGCGCCTCTAACTTCTTTGTGATTGTGGTTGTGATCTGTTCTTCCTTTTATCCCTTCCTTCTCTTTTTACCACCTGTCCTCTGCACTAGTGTCCCAATTTTAGTGGGATCCCTCTTGGTCCTCTAACCTTACATCTAATTCCTTCCTCTTCTCCCAATACTCTATTTCCTCCTTAACTCATTTTAAATTTAAACTCCTCAGGGAAAAATTGACATACATAGGACTTGTATACTGCATATAATTTTTCTGGTGTGTTTTAGATTTTGTTATATAACCGCAACTCTATACAGCTAAAAGTGGTAAATAACTGGTTAGCTCAGTCTGTCATTTTCTAGGCTGTGTTTGATGCTTTAGTTAACATTATAGCCAAATGTGAAATAATTGTTCTAAACATCTTTCCTTCCTGATATTTCATGATTGAGATTGACTAAGGGACACAGAAAATACAGTGGCACAGTACCAAAGAATCAAGGACTGGGCCAAACAGGTAGCAACTTCGCATACCCAACGAATTGAAGAGGTAGGATCTGGCAGAAAGCTCAAAACCTAAAAGCAAGCTCCACTTGGAAGATACTGCAGAGAAGTAGTCATCTTCTAAAGATCTTAAACACTAGCAATAAAGTAACCTACTATAGGTAATTTGCAAACATCACCCCAGGAATTAAAGAAAGAAAAAATGAGACGACACTTAAACAAGATGCAACCACACACATCCAATTCACCAAAGGCAAACCTAGGGAGCAACAAGGTGGGACAATCCGAAAGCCACCCACCTGGCCTATCTGAAGTGGTAACAACAAAGCAACTGAATGAGGTTCTGGAAAAAATTAAAACAGAAATAATCTCACAGATAACTGCAGAGATAATGTCTACAATGAAGACCATGCTTAAGGACACTATAGCTGATACAGACAAAAAAATAGATGAACTTAAGAAAACTATAGAAACCATGAATGCTCAGCATAGGAAAGAAATGGAATCCATAAGGCAGATTCAAGCAGATATCCAAGAGATAAAAAATTCCATTGAAAGTATTTGTAGCAGAATAAGCCAATGCGAGGACAGGATCTCAGATATAGAAGACAGGCTTGCAATTAGTGATCATGAAATGGAAAAATTCTTAAAAATAGCAAGGGACCATGAAAAATCAATTCAGCAGCTGCTAGATGACTCAAAGATAAACAACTTAAGAATAATTGGAATAAATGAAAAAGCAGGAGATAGCATCAACGACATTAAAACCTTGTTCAAAGACATAATCAGGGAGAACTTTCCTGGAAGAGAAAAGGAATTTGACACCCCTATAAGTGAAGCTTTTAGAACACCAACTAGACATGATCAAAAAAAAACTTCAGCCAGACATATTATAGTCAAGATCCCAGAAATTCAACAGAAGGGCAGAATCTTAAAAGCTGTTAGGGAGAAGAGACAAATCACCTATGAAGGAAAACCCATCAGAATCACAGCTGACTTTTCAGCACAAACCCTCAATTCAAGAAGAGCTTGGAATGATGTATTGCAAGCTCTAAAGGAAAATAATTTTCAGCCCAGATTGATGTACCCTGCAAAACTATCTTTCAAAATTGATGGAGAAATAAAATACTTTCATGACAAAGAACATCTGAGAAAATTTATGACCACCAAACCAGCACTCCAAAACGTTCTGAAGGACATTCTAGAAAGAGATAGGAACCCCAACAGAAGGAATCCACCAGGCAGGGCAAATAATTAAATAGCCGGAAAGCAGAAAAACAAAGAGTGGGAACCAACAACAGGAAAATATCATGACAAGTCAATACATATCAGTTTTAACCATCAATGTTAACGGTCTCAATTCACCAATCAAAAGGCACAGACTGGCGAAATGGATCAAGAAGCAAGATCCAACAATATGCTGTATACAAGAAACACATTTAATTCAGAAAGAAATTCATAGACTGAAAGTCAAAGGATGGAAAACAATACTCCATGCCACAGGAACCCAGAAAAAAGCAGGGGTAGCTATTCTTTTTGCAGACAAAGTGAACTTCAAGCCAAGAAGGATTCAGAGAGATAAAGACGGTCATTACATCCTTGTAAAGGGAACAATCCAAGAGGAAGAGATAACGATCATAAATATATATGCGTCAAATACCAATGCACCCAGCTATATAAAACAAGTACTAAAGGACATGAAAAATCAAATAAGCACTAATACAATTATATTGGGAGATCTCAATACTCCACTGTCACAAAAAGATAGATCAACTGGACAGAAAATCAATAATGAAATAGTAGAACTGAACCAAACTTTTGAACAAATGGACTTAGTAGATGTCTACAGAGTGTTCCATCCCACAACATCAGAATACACATTTTTCTCAGCTGCACATGGGACGTTCTCCAAAATAGACCACATACTAGCTCATAAAACCTGCTTAAGTAAATGCAAAGGAATTGAAATTATCCCATGCATATTATCAGACCATAGTGCAATGAAATTGGAAATCAATGGCAAAAGATCCCACAAAAACTCCCTAAACACATGGAAATTAAACAGCATCCTCCTGAACAACCAATGGGTCACAGATGAAATTAAAGAAGAAATTAGTCACTTTCTACAACTGAATGATAATGACAGTACAACATACCGGAACTTATGGGATACAATGAAAGCAGTCCTAAGAGGGAAATTTATAGCATTAAACACTTATATCAGGAAAATAGAGCAAGCGCAAATAAACAACTTAAGGGTGAACCTCGAGCTTCTAGAAAAAGAAGAGCAGGTTAAGCCAAAAGCCCATACAAGGGAGGAAATTATAAAGATCAGAGCAGAAATTAACGTATTGGAGAATAAAAAAACAATACAAAGAATCAATGAAGCAAAAAGTTGGTTCTTTGAAAGAATAAATAAGATTGACAAACCCTTATCCAACCTTATTAAAAAAAGAAAAGACTCAAATCCATGCAATTGAAAATGAAAAGGGTGATATCACGACGGACCCTGCAGAAATCCAGAAGATCATCTATACCTATTTTGAAAATTTATATTCTACTAAGATGGAAAATGCAGAAGAAATGGACAGATTCCTAGATTCATATGAACTACCAAAGCTGAATCAAGAAGATTTAAAAATCCTAAATAAACCAATATCAGCCAATGAAATTGAAGATGTAATTAAAAACCTCCCAACAAAGAAAAGCCCAGGCCCTGATGGATTCACTGCCGAATTCTACAAGAAATTTAGAGAAGACCTAACGCCCCTACTTCTCAAACTTTTCAATGAAATTGAAAGGGAAGCAATACTCCCAAATTCATTCCTGGAAGCAAGCATTACCCTGATACCAAAACCAGAGAAGGACCCAACTAAGAAAGAGAACTACAGGCCAATCTCCCTAATGAACATAGATGCAAAAATCCTTAATAAGATACTGGCAAACAGAATCCAACAAATCATCAAGAAGATTATACACCATGACCAAGTTGGATTCATCCCAGGGATGCAGGGATGGTTCAACATACGTAAATCAATCAATGTAATACACCATATTAACAGAACCAAAGACAAAAATCACATGATCATCTCAATAGATGCAGAAAAAGCTTTTGACAAAGTCCAGCACCTTTTCATGATAAAAACCCTACAGAAAATTGGAATAGAGGGTCTTTATCTCAATCTGGTAAAAGCTATCTATGACAAACCAACAGCCAATATTATACTAAATGGCCAAAAACTGAAAGCCTTCCCTCTAAAATCAGGAACAAGACAAGGATGTCCACTGTCCCCACTCTTATTCAACATAGTTCTGGAAACTTTAGCCATAGCGATTAGACAAGAGAAAGAAATAAAAGGAATAATGATTGGAAAGGAAGAAGTTAAATTATCATTATTTGCAGATGACATGATACTCTACACAGAAGACCCCAAAAACTCCACTAAAAAACTGCTAGATTTAATAAGCAAATTCAGTAGTGTAGCTGGATACAAAGTCAATACTCAAAAGTCAATAGCCTTCCTGTACACAAATAACAAACTTACTGAAAGAGAAATTAGGGAAACAATACCTTTCACAATAACATCCAAAAAAATGAAATACCTAGGAATCAACCTCACGAAGGATGTAAAAGACCTCTATACTGAAAACTACAGTACTCTGAAAAAGGAGATTGAAGAGGATATCAGAAAATGGAAAGATATCCCTTGCTCCTGGATAGGAAGAACCAATATAGTGAAAATGGCCATACTTCCAAAATTGTTATACAGATTTAATGCAATTCCAATCAAAATTCCAACAGCATATCTCACAGAATTAGAGAAAACAATCCTAAAATTCATTTGGAATCAGAAGAGACCTAGAATAGCAAAGGCAATTCTGGGCAACAAAGGCAAGGCAGGGGGCATCACAATCCCTGACTTGAAATTATACTATAAAGCTACTGTGATAAAAACAGTGTGGTACTGGCAAAAAAACAGACCTGAAGATCAATGGAACAGATTAGAAGATGCTGAAACAACCCCAGACATACTAAGCCACGTTATCTTTGACAAAGGTGCCAAACACATTCGCTGGAAGAAAGATAGCCTCTTTAATAAATGGTGCTGGAAAAACTGGCTCTACACATGCCGAAGATTAAAACTAGATCCATATCTTTCACCATGCACTAAACTAAATTCAAAATGGATCAGAGGGCCGGTGAGATGGCTCAGCGGCATAAGCGCCTGCCTTGCAAGCGCGAGGGCCCGAGTTCGACTCCCGGATCCCACATACGAAAAAGGGGCCGGTGAGGTGATATCGCTCAGCGGCACGGGCGCCTGTTAGCGCGCGAGGTCCTGAGGTCGACCCCCCGGTACCCACAAAAAAAAAAATATATATATATACACAAAATGGATCAGAGATCTAAATATTAAAACAGAAACATTAAATCTGCTGGAAGGTAGGATAGGTAAAACCCTTGTAGACATTGGTGTAGGCAAAGACTTTATGAATAAAAACTCAACCGCACGGGAACTATCCCAAAGAATCAATAACTGGGATCTCATCTTATTAAAAAGCTTTTGCACAGCAAGAGAAACCACCAACAGAGTGAAGAGACAACCCACAATGTGGGAAAAAATGTTTGCCAGCTGTTCCTCAGACAAAGGATTACTATCGAGAACATATAAAGAACTCAAAAAAATCAGACCTCCTAAATTTAAAGACCCACTCCAAAAATGGGCATCTGAGATGAATACACATTTCTCAGATGAAGAAATACTAATGTCAAACAAATATACAAAAAAATGTGCAACATCACTAGTCATTCGAGAGATGCAAATTAAAACAACACTGAGATACCATCTCACCCCAGAAAGAATGGCTACTATTAAGAAATCAACTAATAACAAATGCTGGAGGGGCTGTGGGGAAAAAGGAACCCTTCTTCACTGTTGGTGGGAGTGTCGACTGGTACAGCCACTGTGGAAGTCAGTGTGGAGATTCCTCAGAAAACTAGGGTTGGAGGTCCCATTTGACCCAGCTATTCCCCTTCTGGGCATCTTCCCAGAAGAATTAAAAACATCGTACCACAGCGATATATGTGCACCCATGTTTATAGCAGCACAATTTGTAATAGCCAGATCTTGGAAACAACACAAATGCCCATCAACTGAGGAATGGATAAGAAAGATGTGGTATTTTTATACAATGGAGTACTATTCAGCCATAAAGAAGGATAAACTGGAGACTTTTATAGGTAAATGGATGCAACTCGAGAAAATACTCATAAGTGAAATAAACCAGAAGCACATGTGTAAGCATCGTATTATCTCTCTAGTATGAGAAACTGAAAGAGTAAATAAGATCCAAAATGTACAATAGATATGGTGAATCAAAAAGAAACTGGTCAAAAGGAAAGAGAGACTGGAATAGGGAAAAGAAAGAAGGGAAAGGGAAAAAAATTGTATATATATATATATATATATATATATATATATATATATATATATGATGGTTAAGATAGATACACTACCATTTTTACTTAGTTCATTGAAGAGTAAGGTTTGTGCCAATAATGTTTGGACAATTGAATGCTAATGTCTGGTGTCCTGAATAACTAACTTAAAGATAGTAATACGTAATGTATTAACCATTGTTACCCTCCTATTATGTTGTTTTGAAAATTTGTTCTTCTTTTAATTTGTTTTGTTTTTTCTTCTCTTTAAAATAAAAAAAAATGTCTTTCTGTTGTTGTTCTTCTTTTGTTTTGTTTTGTTTTTTAGACAGGGTCATGCTATGTAGTTCAGGCTGGTTTGAACTCATTATATAGCCTCTTGAACTCACGGCAATCCTCCTGCCTCAGCCTCTCAATTGCTAGGATTTTAGGTCTGCCCCACCATGCCTGTCAGAATTCCTTGGTTTTTGAATAAGTAGTTTCTTTTCAAGATCTGTAGCCTTGGGATCCAGCCAGTCACAATTTTCTCCACCTACCTTTAGGATCTAGGGGTTTTTGAGGTGCCCTCCCTACAGCAGAGGCCCCTCTGTCCATTCACCCCAGGGTGTGGCTACTGTCCGAGTCAAGATGTGTTCTTGCTTCTGTTGGTAGATGAGAAGCACAGCCAGCCCTCTGGTCTCTGCTGGATGTAGGTTGTGGAGCCAGGGTTCAAGTGGGCCATTGGACTTAATGTAGACAGTCATAGGGTAGGTTGTTTCCTTCTCTCCCTGGGCATTGTCCTTGCCTGGGATTGGGTCCCTTGGTGAGTCCTTGCCTGTGCTGCTCAGTGCCGAGGGGAAACATGATACAGAGCCAGCGGGGGTCAGTGGACGGTCTCGCTCTGGGGGCTCCTGTACAGGCTGCTTGCTGGCATGAGGGAGGGCACCACCCACTGCGTGCCACCCTGGTTGCCCAAGTAGGCAAGGGGTGCTGCACTGTAGAGTTTCTTGGCCCCTTCTGATCAGTTTTGGCTTGAAGTCTACTTTGTCTGAAAAGAGCCACTCCTGCTTGTTTTCAAGGTCCTGTTGCATGGAATATTGTTTCATTTTCTATCATTTGATTTTTAATCTATGAATTTCTTTTTGGATTAAATGTTTCTTCTGTACAGCATACCACTGGGTTTTATTTTATTGTTTTGGTTTGGTTTGATTTTTTTTTGAGATAGGGTCCCACTATGTAGTTTGGGCCTTGAACTCAGTATGTAGCCCATTCAGGCTGGCCC
The DNA here is from genome assembly GCA_028451465.1 of Erethizon dorsatum. Taxonomy (NCBI): domain Eukaryota; kingdom Metazoa; phylum Chordata; class Mammalia; order Rodentia; family Erethizontidae; genus Erethizon; species Erethizon dorsatum. Next base: position 87,027,927 of record CM051822.1, read on the forward strand.
TGAATTCATGGTGATCCTCCTGCCTCACCCTCCCAAGTGCTGGGATGATAGGCATGCGCCACCACGCCTGGCCGTCTTTTGATTATTTATTAATTTATTTTTGCTATTTGAGACAGGGTCTTGCTATGTATGTAGTATAGACTGGCCTTGAACTCACTATGTGGCCCAGCCTGGCCTCAAACTCACTGTGATCCTCCTGCCTCAGCCTCCCGAGTGCTGGGATTACAGGCGTGCGCTACCATTCCCGGCTGTCTTTTGATTTTTGATCCAGTTTGCCAATCTGCATCTTTTGCCTGGGAAGTTGAGCACATTCACGTTAAGAGTTATTGCTAATCCCGGAACCCACATACAAAAAAGGGGCCGGTGATATCGCTCAGTGGCACGGGCGCCTGCTGGTGCACGAGGTCCTGAGGTCGACCCCCCCGGTACCCACAAAAAAAAAAAGAGTTATTGCTAAGACGTACTGATTTATTCCTGCCGTCGCACTATTTTCCTGTTGCTGATTCCTCCCCGCTTCCACCTAACTGTTCACCTCACCTGACATATTCATTCCGTAGACTTCTTGGCCTCATTGGCTTCACCATATTTTTCTTTTTTTTTTTTAATTCTTTGCTATTTCATTTATTTATTTTTTTTAAAGACAACAAGTAAACATTCTCATGTATTAACAAACTCAAGCATTAGAGAATGTACAAATACCTTTTGGAGAAAAATATTACTCAGTATAAGATTAAGCCATGTAAAAGCTAGGTAAAAATAGAAGACTAAGGAATGGAATAGTCACAGTGAAATTGCATTTTCATACTAGGGAGACAATACGATGTTTACAAATGTGCATCCGGTTTATCTCGCTTGTGAGTATTTTCTCGAGTTGCATCCATTTACCTATAAAAGTTTCCAGTTTATCTTTCTTTATGGCTGAGTAGTACTCCATTGTGTAGAAATACCACATCTTTTTTATCCATTCCTCGGTTAATGGGCATTTGGGTTGTTTCCACAATCTAGCTATTACAAATTGTGTTGCTATAAACATGGGTGTACATATATCACTGTGGTACGATGTTTTTAATTCTTCTGGGAAGATACCCAGAAGGGGAATATCTGGGTCAAATGGGACCTCCAATCCTAGTTTTTTGAGGAGTCTCCACACGGATTTCCACAGTGGCTGCACCAGTCGACACGCCCACCAACAGTGGAGAAGGGTTCCTTTTCCCCACAGCCCCTCCAGCATTTGTTATTAGTTGACTTCTTGATAATAGCCATTCTTTCTGGGGTGAGATGGAATCTCAGTGTTGTTTTCATTTGCATCTCTCGGATGACTAGTGATGTTGAACATTTTTTCATATATTTATTTGCCATTTGTATTTCTTCATTTGAGAAGTGTTTATTCATCTCAGGTGCCCATTTTTGGATTGGGTCTTTAAATTTGGGAGGTCTGATTTTTTTTAGTTCTTTGTATGTTCTCGATAGTAATCCTTTGTCTGAGGAACAGCTGGCAAACAGTTTTTCCCACGTTGTGGGCTGTCTCTTCACTCTGTTGGTGGTTTCCCTAGCTGTGCAAAAGCTTTTTAATAACATGAGATCCCAGTTGTTGATTCTTTGTGATACTTCCTGTGCGATGGGGGTTTTATTCATAAAGTCTTTGCCTACACCAATGTCTTCAAGAGTTTTACCTATTCTATTTTCCAGGAGATTTAATGTTTCTGTTTTAATATTTAGATCTTTGATCCATTTTGAATTTAGTTTAGTTCATGGTGAAAGATATGGGTCTAATTTTAATCTTCAGCATGTGTAGAGCCAGTTTTTCCAGCACCATTTATTAAAGAGGCTATCTTTCTTCCAGTGAATGTGTTTGGTACCTTTGTCAAAGATAAGGTGGCTTAGTATGTCTGGGGTTGTTTCAGCATCTTCCTAATCTGTTCCATTGATCTTCAGGTCTGTTTTTTTTGCCAATACCACGCTGTTTTTATCACAGTAGCTTTATAGTATAATTTCAAATCAGGGATTGTGATGCCCCCTGCCTTGTGTTTGTTGCTCAGAATTGCCTTTGCTATTCTAGGTCTGTTCTGGTTCCAGATGAATTTTAGGATTGTTTTCTGTAATTCTGTGAGATATGTTGTTGGAATTTTGATCGGAATTGCATTAAATCTGTATAACAGTTTTGGAAGTATGGCCATTTTCACTATATTGGTTCTTCCGACCCAAGAGCAAGGGATATCTTTCCATTTTCTGATATCCTCTTCAATCTCCTTTTTCAGAGTACTGTAGTTTTCAGTGTAGAGGTCTTTTACCTCCTTTGTGAGATTGATTCCTAGGTATTTCATTTTTTTAGATTTCACCATATTTTTCTAGGATATCTTTGAGAATTTTTTGCAGTGCTGGTATTTGGTGGTCATGAATTCCTTAAGGTGTTCTTTGTCATCGAAGGGCCTTATTTCTCCAACAATTTTGAAAGTTTCACAGGATATATTTGTGTGGGTTGGAACTTCAGTTTTCTTTTTTACTCTGAGTTTTAAAATTTTTATTTTATTTTATTTTATTTATTTTTATGTGGGTACCAGGAGTCGAACTCAGGACCTCGCGCTTGCCAGGCAGGCACTTATGCCACTGAGCTATTTCACCGGCCCTGTATTTTATTTTAAATGTTTTGTTTTTTATTCGTCTACGCTTGCAATACATAATCGTCACATTCTTCTTGGGGAATTGGTGCGTATCTACTGCATTGTGATCATTTTACTCCCCTCCTTCCCCAGACCTCTTCCATCTCCACAATCTACCTCCCTGTTCTCTACTATCATCTTTTTTATTTTGCTCTTTAAATTATTTCAATTTTGCTTTTCTCACACTAGAGGAACCATGTGATATTTTTATGTAGAAATCTTAATTTTGGGCCGGTGAGATGGCTCAGTGACGTAAGCGCCTGCCTGGCAAGCGCGAGGGCCTGAGTTCAACTCCCGGAACCCACATCCGGAAAAAGGGCCGGTGATATCGCTCAGCCGCACGGGTGCCTGCTGGTGTGCAAGGTCCTGAGGTCGACCCCTGGTACCCACAAAAAAAAAAAGAAAAGAAAAGAAACCTTAATTTTAATGTAGAAAACTTAGGATGCTGTCTCTTTTATTTCTTTTCTTTTCTTTTTGAGATAGAATATCATTAGGCAGCTTCAGACCACCCTTAAACTTTTGATCTTCCTGCCTCAGCCTCCTGAGTGCTGGAATTACAGGTATGGGCCACCATGTCTAGTTAGGATGCTCTTTCTTTTGATGTTTTTAAAAATCTTATTAGTACATGGTTGTAGCACATCACGAATACATGTACTGTTATAGGTAGTCGGTACATGTACATGACACATCTCATTTTTGTATGTCTCCTGCTCCATCTCTTAGACATCCCCTGTTCCTGGGTAGGCAGAACCAACCTTGTCAAAGTAGCCATTTTCTCAAAACTGATATATAAATTTAATGCAATCCCAGTCAAAATACCAACAACATTCCTCACAGAACTAGAGAAGGGAATCCTAAAATTCATATGGAACCAGAAGAGACCAATAGCAAAAGTAATCCTGGGTAACAAGAGAAAGCAGGAGACATCACAATCCCAGAACTTAAATTATATTGCAAAGCTACAGTGATAAAAACAGCATGGTACTGTCACAGAAACAGACATGTGGAGCAGTGGAATAGAATGCAGGATGCAGAAACAACCCCAAGCCCATTTGGCTATCTGATCTTTGACAAAGAACCAAAAACATACACTGGAGGAAAGATAGCCTCTTTAAAAAATGGTGCTGGGCCAGACATGGTGGAACATGTGTGTAATCCCAATGTCTCAGTTACTTTTCTCGTTGCTGAGACAGAATACCTGACACCCAAAATTAAACGAGGAAAGATTTATTTGGCTCACAGTTTGTGGAGGTTTCAGTCCATAATCGGCTGGCTCCAAGGCAGGGTGGCATGTGGCAGAGGGGCAACAGTTCATGGCGGCGGAAGACAGCAAAGCAACAAGTGGGGGAGACAAGACTCTTTCTGTCCCTTATGTTGTATGCAGGCTGCCTGCCCTGGGGCGGGCGTAGCACTCACAGCCTTAATCCCAGCCAGAACTGTGCCAAACCAGTCAGTAGACTGATTAACTAATCCCACAAGCTTAATCTCAGCATCACACACTTAGATTCAGCCACCTCTGAAAAAGCCCTGTAACCGCATGAGGTTTAGGGAGGACGTCTAGACATAAGCCATAACACCCAGCACTCAAGAGGCTGAGGCTGGAGGATCACTGAACATTTGAGGCCAGCCTGGGCTACATAGTGAGTAAAAGACCAGCCTTAACTACATGGAGAGACTGACTCAAAAAAAATAATAATAATAATGATAATAATAATAAATGGTACTGGCAAACTGGCTATCCACATGCAGATTGAATCCAGACCAATATCTCTCACCGTATACTAAACTAAAATCAGAATGGATCAAAAACCCAAATATTAAAACAGAATCACTTGCCAGGCATGGTAGCACACCCCTGTAATCCCAGCACTCAGGAGGCTGAGCCAGGAGGATCACTGTGAGTTCAAGGCCAGCCTGAACTGCATAGCGAGACCCTGCCTCAAAACAAAACAAAACAAGCAAACAGCCCCCCCAAAGAAAGAATCAACAAATGGAATGATATCAAATTTAAAATCTTATGCACTGCAACGGAAACAATCAACAAAGTAGAGACAACCTACAGAATGGGAAAAAAATGTTCACTAGCTACAGCTTAGATTACTATCTAGACCATAGAAAGAATTCAAAAAAATTAGACCTACCCCCCAGAAAAGACCCAAACAAAAGATGAGCTGCTTAAACAAACACTTCTCAGAAGAAGTACAAATGCCAGTAAATTTGTGGAAAAATGTTCAACATCCCTGGTCATTCAAGAAATGCAAATTAAAACAACACTGAGATTCCTTCACCCTGGAAAGAATGACCGTCATTAAGAAATCAAATAATAGCAAATGCTGGCAAGGCTGTGGGGAAAGGAAACTTCTACATTATTGGTAGGAGTATAGACTGGTCCAACCACTATGGAAATCAGTGTGGAGATTCCTTGAGGTTTTTTTGTTTGTTTGTTGGTTTGTTTGTTTTGGCTTTTTTGAGACAGGGTCTTACTGTGTAGTGCAGGCTGGCTTTGAACTGGTTTATGGAGCCCAGGCTGACCTCGAACTCACAGTGATCCTCCTGACTCAGCCTCTTGAGTACTGGGATTATAGGCACACACTGCCATGCCCGGCTGGAGACTCCTTAAAATGGAAATTCCACTTGAGCCAAAAAGTCTCCTTCTAGGGCCGGGGATATAGCTCAGTGGCACAGTGCCTGCCTGGCAAGCGCAAGGTCCTGAGTTCAATTCCCGGTACAAAAAAAAAAAAAAAAAGATAGTCTCCTTCTAGATATCTTCCTAAAACAGTTTAAGATATCATATCACAGTGATCCATGCATACCCATGTTTATAGCACCGCAACTCATCATAGCTAAATCATGGAAGTAGTCTATATATCCATCAACAGACGAATGCATTTAAAAATGTACTTAGGCACAATGGAGTACCACTCAGTCCTAAAGAAGGATAAACATGAGTCATTTGTAGGAAAATGGATGTATCTTGAATCCATAATGTTAATATTTTGGAGAAGTCCTTTCCAGATCATGGCTATTTGGGGTTCTATATGCCTTAGTTATCTGTACGTTAAATCCTTCCCCATACTTGGAAAGTTTTCTGCTATGCTTTCTGTAAACAGATTTTTTTTATTTTTTTTATTTTTATTTTTATTTTTTTTTTGTGGGTACCAGGGGGTCGACCTCAGGACCTCGCGCGCCAATAGGCACCCGTGCCGCTGAGCGATATCACCGGCCCCTTTTTCGTATGTGGGATCCGGGAGTCAAACTCGGGCCCTCGCGCTTGCAAGGCAGGCGCTTATGCCGCTGAGCCATCTCACCGGCCCAGACAGATTTTTTTTAATGCCATTCATGCCTTCTTCTGATTTTCCACTAATTCCAATTAATCTTAGATTAGTCTTCTTTGTATTACCCAGCCGCTGTCGACTCCATTTTCTATTACCTCTTGTCATCGTTGTTGTTATTGTCTTGGTTTTTTGAGACAGGGTCTCACTATGTAGTCCAGGCTGGCCTTGAACTCACAGTGATCCTCCTGCCTCAGCTGCCCAAGTGCTGGGATCACAGGGCTGCGCCACAACACCTGGCCCTTTTGTTGTTTTTAAAGTATTTCTGAGTATACAGTCATCTACATCCACCCTGTCTTGTAGTTTGTTTTGGTTTCTTTTTTTGTTTTTTTTTGTTTGTTCGTTGAGACAGGGTCTCACTATATAGTGCAGGCTGGCCTTGAACTTACCATGTAGCCCAAGCTGGCTTTGAACTCCTGGTGATCCCTCCTGCCTCAGCTTCCTGAGTGCTGGAATTACAAGCATGTGCACAACCAGCCTATCTTGTAGTTCTGACACTCTCCTCACATTGGTCACTTCTGGAATTTTTTTTTTCAGTAGAATTATTTATCTCCTGGGTTTCTGTTCGGTACCGTCTCATGGACTCTCACTGGTCACTCTTGTCTTGTGTCATTTTGTTTAGCTCAGGTAGCTTTCTATTAGTGTCTTCTATAAGCTCACTGATCATTTTGTTTATTAAGTCCATTATGTGTTTAGTTATGTCACTTTTGAGTCACCAAGCCCCTTAGCGATTTTGTGTGTGTGTCGTTATCACTTCATATAATCAGCTGTGAGACTTTTGATTTCTTCCGCATTGGTGCCCCATGGATCAGCTTTGGGGGAGTTGAGAGTTTGGGACAACATTTTGTTGCTTTGTTTTCTCACGTTTCTTTTTCTTTCTTCCTTTTTTTTTAGTGTCTGCTTTCCAGTATCTGCTTTCCTGGGCGTGGTTAACCAGAGGGCTCTCCTGATGTCCCAAGATCTGACCACCACAGTTAATTTGGGGAGGGGAGTGTGCAGTGTAACTGGCCCAGCACCCAGTTCTCCAGAAATGAACTGCAGTAATGTTGGTGACACAAGGACAAACCAGATATTGGCATGCAGGAAAAACCAATTAACAGGGCCAGGTGTGGTGGTGCATGCCTATAATCCCAGCACTCAGGAGGCTGAGGCAGGAGGCCTCAGGCCACCCTGCAGTACATAGCAAGATCCTGTCTCAAAAACAAAACAAAACCAATTAATAGCAACAACTATGCCAGCCTAGCAATGAAACAGAAAAGAAACCAACAACAATAGAAAGACAAACTGGATATTGACATGCCATAAGAACCAATAAAAACGGGGCCGGTGAGATGGCTCAGCGGCTTAAGCGCCTGCCCGGCAAGCGCGAGGGCCCGAGTTCGACTCCCGGATCCCACATACGAAAAAGGGGCCGGTGATATCGCTCAGTGGCACGAGCGCCTGCTGGCGCGCGAGGTCCTGAGGTCGACCCCCCGGTACCCACAAAAAAAAAAAAAAAAAGAACCAATAAAAGCTATCACTACCACTTTTAACAACAGAAAAGATCTGCAATTACAGTATAGACACAGGACAAACCAAATATTGACACACAGCACAGTAAACATGTACTAAATGCAACAGCTATATCACCATTAGCCGTAGAAAAGAATTGAACGATAACAGCATAGAGTCCATCCGCTAAGTCTCTAAGGATTAATAGAGTTCCACAGTGATACTTGTGTTAGTGGAGACAGGTCCTGTCCTCAGCAGCCAGGATTAGTGTTCCAAATGCCTCTTTCTTTTCTCTGCATTGTCTTCAGTTTCTCAGTGGTTTCTAGTTTTTCTGCTGGCTCTTCCTTAACTCCTGGAGATCTATTTTCTTTTCTTCACCAAGTTGTCTTTCAGGAGTCTCGAGGCGGCGTCCTGGGCAGGTGGTACTTGGCTGCTGATCTTTGCTGCACCATCCTCCTCCCGCTTTCTTACCTTTGTCCGTTGTCCTTCAGTCTTCAGCAGTCGGACACCGCACACAGAGCGGGTTCCTGAGTTTGGCACGAGGGATGCCAGATGGAGAACTTGTGCTCAAGCCATCTCTTCTCCTGGGAATAGTTTTTGGAAGCTGAGTTCCAAGGGGTCAAGCGGACAGGGATAGCTAAGAAGCCACCAGGAAAACAAAAGTAGCTGGGTGCTGTGGTGCACTCCAGGAATCCCAGCGACACAGGAAGCTGAGGCAGGAGGATTATGAGTTCAAAGCCAGCCTGAGCTACAGAGAAGATTCAAGGCCAGCCTGGCCTACATATATAATAAGACCCTGTCTCAATGGAAAAAGAAGTGGTGTTTGCTGGAGAGCTGTTCGTACAGGGCTGAGGGTGAGGACAGGCAGTGGGTGGCACCAGCCCTACCACAGGTGAGGAGGCACGAGGACAGTTGCCCTGGTGGTATCTTCAGGCTGGGGCCAACAGGAGAGATGACAGCTAGGTCTGAACAGGACACCGGGGTCCTCACACTGTTCTGGATTCTGCCAGAGGTGGGGAGGGTCTTCCCTGTCACCAAGGCTTGGGGGCCTGTCTCCATTTAAAGATTCTCAAGGACCAGGCTGGGAATCACAGCCTTATCATAAAGAGGATTCTGCTGGTGCTTCTTTTTCCTCTTCTTCCCCCTTTTCTTCTTTCATCTTGTGGTGCTAGGGATCAAGCCTAGGGTTAAAAGGGCATCTTAAAGTAGGGATGGAATCAGGCATGTGGCATGTGCCAGTAATTCCAGGTACTGGCGAGGCTGAGGCAGGAGGATCATAAGTATAAGGTCAGCCTTGGCAACAGAATGAGACTCTGTTGAGAAAGAGAGAGAGAGACAGACAGACAGACAGGGACAAGGACAGGGACAGAGACAGAGGCAGAGCAAGGTAGGGATGGATTTCTCCTTAGGACTCAGGTATTCTCCAAGAATGGGCTGGATCTCTATCATCACGCTGGAAGCTGCAGGCTGAGGATACAGCTCTGTGGTCCTGGGTGTGCTTAGCGTGTGTTAAGCTGTGCATTTGATCCCCAGCACTATGGGGGGGGGAGAATTAAACTGGACACCCCTTGTAGCAGGTTGAGTTGTGACTTCAAAGGACATGTTTACCAGAATCTTAGAATGTGATCTTATTTGGAATAAGGGTCCTTGCAGGTGTCATTAAATTAAGGATCTGAAGAAGAGGTCATCTTCTTCAGGTGAGCCTTGAGTCCAATACTGAGCGTCCTTGCAAGACTGAAGAGGAGGAAACAGAGACACAGGAGAAGGCCCATGGGGACACAGGAAGAGATGGCAATGAGGGGTCAACCATCTGAGGAGCACCAAGGATGGCTGACAGCCACCAGAGACGGGAAGGACACACCTCAGAGCTCAGAGCTCTGGAGTCCGCGACACCGCTGATGACCTTGGTTTTGGACTCTGGTCTCCGGAACTATGAGAGGATACATTTCTGTTGTCATCAGCGCCAAGCTGGGAAACACACAAGAGTGAGAAGTCTCCCACCCTCGATGGCAGTAGCCCACGGGTGGACTTGATGTCTCTCGACAGAGCTTGTCCTTTCTAGGCCAGGCCCAGGATGGCCGAAAGAACTGAGGGTCTTGGTAGGTCCCTCAGCAGGCTCAGGCTGAGGTTAAACTTTAGGCCGTGAACTTGAACTTGGTGGCAGACCTTCCTGTACATCCCCGGGGAGGAGGGTTGATGCTGCTCCCCAGGACTTCAAGCCCTTAGTTCAGTTGGCCCCTCTCCATAGTAAGCTGAGGGCAGGGTCCCCAGTACTCTGCACAACCTTCCTCAGAGCCGTGGTAGCTAGGAGAAGAGTCAAGAACAATAAATCTGCCGGCATGGTGGCACATCCCTGTAATCCCGCCACTCTAGGAGGCTGAGGCAGGAGGATCTCAAAGTCAAGCCCAGCCTGGGGAACTAAGCAATATCCTATCTCACTCTTGCACATACACTCTGAAAAACATTTCCCAACACCAAAGCTCTTCCTTGTGAGATGCTTGATCTGAACCTCCCCGCCTCGGAACCCCACAGGGCAGATCTCATGATGTGTAGCCATGTTACAGAGGGGCGCACTCATCTGCAGACAGGCACTTGGTCAGCGGGTGAGTGCTAGGACCCAACAAGACACAGGTGTGCAGGCTTTAGGCTACCACACTTCCCCAAGGACACATCTGGCCCCAAGGGACCCCTCTCAGGTCCAGGACAGGGCCCAAAGGGACCTTGGGTGGCGAGAGCACTGGAACTTATAATTACCTCCTGCCACTGTAAGGAAGTCTTTTCAAATCCGAGGCCCTGAATAGAACCTACCCCTGCCACGCTATGATCTCGGCCATTCCTCCTGCTACCAACCCTGTTGGATTGCAGTCGAACTATCACTGAGTCCCTACAGGCTCACTGGATAAGGATTCATAAGAATTTTTGTGAGTTGTGGCTGGGGGTTGAACCCAGGGCCTCACACATACTTGTCACACATTCTGCCACTGAGCTGTACCCCCAGCTGACTGTGTAACCTCAGGTATCTTTCTTTCCCCCCCTTTTTTTTCAGTACTTGGACTTGGGGGCTTGAACCCAGGGCCTTTGCATTGAGCTATATCTCCAACCCCACCTTTTTTTGAGACAGGGTCTTAGTTGGCCAGGCTGGGCTCGAATTTACGATCCTCCTACATCAGCCTCCCAGATTATGGTATTGACCGCTTGGGTGTTTTCTTTACCTCTGTGAGTTTTTTTTTTTTTTTTTCCTGTACTGGGAATTGAACTCAGGACCTTGCGCTTGCCAGGCAGGCGTCATGCCACTGAGCTACATCCCCAGCCATCTCTGTGAGTCTTAATTTCCTCAGCTATTAAAAAAAAGGGAAGAGCCAGGCATGGAGGCAGGAAGATCCCCGTGAGTTGGAGGCCAGCCTGGGCTACACAAGCGAGTTCAAGGCCAGCCTGCACTACATTGTGAGACCCTGTCTCAAAAAAAAAAAAAAAAAAAAAAAACGGAAGATAAGGCCGGGTGTGGTGGCGCACACCTGTAACCCCAGCACTTGGGAGGCTAAGGTGGGAGGATTGCTGAGGTTTGAGGGCAGCCTGGGCTACATAGTGTGAGAACCTATCTCCAAAAAAAAAAAAAAAAAGAAGTGGAAGGATTGCAAATTTAAGGTCAGCTTGGGCAAGTTAGAGAGACCTTGTCTCAAAATAAGTTAAAAAGTTGGCTTGCTTTTAGGGTCCCTGCTGTGTGAACAGCGCTTGAAGCGGTGACTCGCTGCCTCCCCCTCAGCCTGCCAACTCTTCAGCATGGACGTGCCCTTCGCCGAGCCCACGTATCTGTCCTGACCAGAAATTAAAGGTGCCAGTAATGCAGCTCCCTCATGGCTGAAGCACGAGTCAGCTCAGCCGCGTACCTCCCTCCCAACCCCTGGCTTTTCCAGCTAGAGGGACCCCACTATTTCAGTGTGGGCTTGCAACTGCTCTCCTGCCCCGCTTCGGGCTGCCCACCCTCGGTCCTCCGCAGCCCCAGACCCTGGGGCCAGGCTCGGGCACCCCTCTGGGTTCCCCTACCCGGTCAGCTAGATCCCAGCACGGGCTTCTAATGCCAGTGTGCACAAGCTGCACGGTGCTTCCAAAGTCTGGAGACGGGGTGACAAGGAGCTACAGAGCTCCCAGCCCCCCGCTGGCTATTCCCACCTCGCCTAGCTGGTTGGATGAGATTTTTGTGAAGAGCTCCCATCCTTACTTAGCAGGGAGCAAGGGAAGTGTGGGGAAAGCTCCCTAGGGAGAAGGGACAGAGAAATGACATTAGGTGGGTTGCAGTCTCCAGTTTGGGCAGTGAAGCCTGAGCTCGGACACCCCCATGGATGTGAGTGAGGTGCCTGGGAGGCCAGGATTCTCGAGTGCACTGGAAACAAAGGTCCAGAGGGAAATTTCTAGGGCTGGAGGGAGAGGTAAATCCCCACTCCTCCTGGAGGATAGATTTAAAGAGGGATGCTGGGTACAGTGGCTCACTCCTATAATCTTAGGAGGCTGAGGCAGGAAAATTGCCACGAATTTGAGTCCATCCTAGACTACATAGTGAGTTCAAGGCCAGCCTAAATTACAGAGCAAGACTGTCTCAAAAAACTAAAAATTTGGGCCGGTGAGATGGCTCAGCGGCGTAAGCGCCTGCCTTGCAAGCGCAAGGGCCCGAGTTCGACTCCCGGATCCCACATACGAAAAAGGGGCCGGTGATATCGCTCAGTGGCACGGGTGCCTGTTGGCGCACGAGGTCCTGAGGTCGACCCCCCGGTACCCACAAAAAAAAAAACCTAAAAATTAATTAACTAATTAAATGTAATTAAAATAAAAAGGGCTGGGAGTGTATCTCAATGGTAGAGTACTTGCCTAGCCCGTCACCATTACTGAAAAGAAAAGGGCGAAGTGAAAGTGGCGCATGCCTGTAATCCCAGCACTCAGGAGGCTGAAACAGGCGCATCATGAGTTTGAAGCCAGCCTCAGCTGCACAGGGAGTTTCAGAGCAGCTTGACTGCAGAGCAAGACTGTCTCAAAAGAAGATGGGGGAGGGACAGAAAGAAAGAGGAAGAAAAGAAAGAAAGGGGGGAGAAGGGAAGGAAGGAAAGAAGAAAGAAAAAGAAAGAGGAAAGGAGGGAAGGAAGCTGTCCTGTGGCTGAGGGAATTGATACAGGGAAAATGCTAGATGTCAAATACACTGAGTTCATGTCCTCCGAAGTCAAAGAATGAATCCTAAGGAATGACGGAGGTTAACAGCAGGAAAATATATTGGAGAAAAGGAATGGGAAATAGGAATGGGGAATGGGGAACAGGAATAGCTCCTGGGAGACGGGAGGAGTCCCGAATGGGTTGCCAGCCAGCCCGCCTCTCAAAGGAAGTTTTACAGAGCAAAATCATGAGGTGGGTACAATGTGGGTCAAAATTATGATCAGCCAATAAGATTGCAAGTATAGTCGCTCAGGTAACATTGATCAAATGGTAGCAAGTGTACATGGGCGACATCATTAACCTTGGTCGATAATCTGTAGTCTAAGTCTTAGTTCTGGTCTTAGTCTTAGCAGGTGGGAGAATCCAGATAGCCCACCGCTAAGGAGATAATGGAAATCTCAGAAGGGTGATACCAGTAATCCCAAATCTCCATTCATCGCTTAGGGAAGTGTGTCAAACTAGCCACTGTGACTTACATCTTCAGATGGCTTGAGCCACGGTCCTCATGCAGTCGCATCTTCTGCACTGACTGAGGGCCCCGCCCTGTCTGACTGCCTGCTCCATTTCTACCTAACTTAGCTGTCTCTAATAGAATGACCTCCCGCAGCTGGTTACTGCTTATGAAAGTGCAGATGTCCCCACCCCTAGGGAGACAGAGACAAGATGGGAACAGTCTCCTGGGGAGAGAGGAGAATAGGGGGAGCCAGGAGGGGGAGCGCTCATGGCTGAGAGGAACATGGAAGAGGAGTCTGGCCTAGAGGAGGGAGAGCCGAGTATGGTCAGGGTTGATTAGAGCAATGCTTGGCAAAAAAGAAACAGTCTTGGAGAGCTGGGGCAAGCACAGCGGGGGGGCAAGCTGTGGGGGTCCAGGTTAGCACAAGGTCTCCCTGGGACACCAGAGGTCACTCCCATCCTGGGGGTGCTGCTTTCAGGGATGAGGCTCCAGCCCTGGGTAGCAAGAAGCAGGCGGGGACCCCTTGGAGAAGGGATGGAGCCCGTGTGGGAGGCAGCTGAATGGAGTAGACACAGGCAAACCCCCAGAACAGAAAGGATGGCTTACGCCAGGCCCTTCAGGCCGCCAGCCTCGGTTTTTGTTTTTGGTTATATTTTGGTTTTTGTGTGTGTGGCACTAGGGATTGAACCAGGGCCTTCACACTGAGCCACATCCCCAGCCCTTTTTTATTTTTTATTTAGAGCCAGGATCTCACTAAGTCACTGAGTTCCCCAGACTGGATTCCAACTTGCAATCCTCCTGCCTCAGCCTCCCAGAGTGCTGTGATCATAGGTATGTGCCACCATGTCCAGTTTGAATTTGCAGGTTTGGGGAGTTACTGTAGTTTCTAACCCTGCCCACCCCCACCCCAGCCTCCCACCCAGCCCCTTCCTGGGTCCCATCCTGTCTTCCCATGGACTTCAGGTCATCCCTTGAGGCCACCTCCTGGCACTCTGCTGGCTGGGGGCGGAGCGGGGTGGTGGGGGAACTATTTTTGGCTTGACAGGTGGCTGGGGACAGACAAGTCCTAGCTTCGAATCTCCAGCCAATGCTGGGCGTATTGTAATAGCTAATTCTCACTGAAAGATTCTTCGGTGCCAGGCACTTTCTCAACTCTGTGGATTAATTCATCCCCCTAAGAACACACTAAGAGCATCGAGAGAGGTTATCCCTTCCCATCAGAGATAAAGAAAGGAGCTCAAAGGCGTGGAGAAGTTTACTCAGACTTGAGGTGACGGGCACAGGAGGCCGAGCTCTGAACGCGGTGATTCCGCAGCCTGCCCACCCTCTCCACCCACAGCTCAGGGAGCAACCAGCCTGCTGTGGCTCCTCCCCCCAAGCCCCACAGTGCCCTAACGCAGGCCTTTGCTACTGCCCTGCAGGACTTTTTCTTTTATGGCTAGTATTTGTTGTGAAAAATGAGGAGGAGGAAAAAGAGCCACCTTGTGGTGCTGGAGAAGGATCCAGTCTCTCTCTCTCTCTCTCTCTCTCTCTCTCTCTCTCTCTCTCTCTCTCAGTCTCTCTGTCTTTCTTTGCCACGCTGCAGACTGAGCGCCGAGGGCATTTGCACTGAGCTACAGCACCAGACCTTTAAAACATTTTTTTTTAATTTTGAGACAAGGTATGAGTAAGTCACTTAAGTTGTGATCCTCCTGCCTCAGCCTCCCAGAGTGCTGGGATTACGGTCTTCACCACCATGTCTGGCTCTCCATGTACTTTATTTTTATGTATTTATTTTGAGATGAGTGCCACGTCCTGTGCAGCTCTTGAAATTTCAGAAGGAGGACAGCAGGGGTGAAGAAAGACAGGAATCAATATACAGAAAGCTGGGGTCAGGTGGAGCCCAACCCCCACTCCTGACGGGAGAGAGCGAACCGCCCAGCACCTGCAGTGCGTGTATTTATACAATCGGCATGTGAGGAAGTTCATGGAGAGTTTAAGGGGAGGGCAGGAACCGGGACAGGAAGAAAATCTAATCTATTAGCAGAGCAGCAAGTCTTGGGGACAAGAGAAAACTGTGCACGTTATCTCAAGCGAAGGCCAAGTCACTATGCGCGTCGGCTCCCTGAGCTGTGCACACTTCCCAAGGGGCCCTGCCACACTCATGAGAGGCAGTGGCCTTGTCCTAGACACCCGAGGCCTGGACAGCTTCGCCCTCAACAAACGAGCTCTTCCTAAGTCGCCCAGGCTGGCTTCAAACTTCTGGGCTCTGCCTTAGCCTCAAGCGTTGGGACAAGAGGTGCGCACCACCACGCCTGGCGGCCATGGGTTCCTGTCCTAGTGCTTGGGACTGTTCATCCTGATTTGTCCACTTCACTGGTTTAACAAATGCCTAGCAGAATTCCCAGGTGCGCCTGGGCGGGTCCTGGAGGTGAGAGGTACTGTACCCAGCCCCTGCCCTGCCACACCCTGCCACCATGCTGGGCCGCCTAAGCCTGCCAACCAGCGCTGAAGGCCCTGAACTGTGAGCCAATTACAGACCTCTTCTTTCATCTGTGGGTGTCGGCTACTGTGCCCACCTCGAAAGCCAACTAATACAGTGCTTCCTCCTCTGAAATTATGCTACTGATTTATTGAGAGGCCTTGGTGAAAATAAACTTGTTTTGGCCAGGCATGGTGGTCCACACCTGTAATCTCAGCAGTCGGGAGGCTGAGGCAGGAAGATCAAAGTAACTTTGAGGCCAGCCTGGGCAACACAGTGAGCCCCTGACTCAACCCCCCCAAATAATAATTCTGGGGGGCCGGTGAGATGGCTCAGCAGCATAAGTGCCTGCCTGGCAAGCGCGAGGTCCTGAGTTCGACCCCCGGCACCTACACACACACACACACACACACACAAAATAATAATAATAATTCTGTTAAACCTGTCTTTTTTTTTTTTTTTTTTAATTTCTCCTTAGGCAGGGTCTTGCTATGTAGTACAGCTAGGTCTTGAACTCACTATGTAGCCCAGGCTGCTCTCGAACTCATGGCAATCCTCCTGCCTCAGCCTCCTGAGGGCTGGGATTATAGGCTTGCACCACCAGGCCAGGCTAAACCTGTTTTTTTAAAGCCTGTTTTGCATTAATTAGTTAAACAAAAAAGATGTTAACTATCATATTTGCTACAAATATATTTTCCAGTGTATCTAGTTTCTAATTTTGTTTTGGAATTTGGTTTAGTTTTCATTCATACATACATACACCAAAGTCATAAATTTATATGTAGTCAAATTAGATATTCTCTTTTTATTTTCATGGTATAGGAGATTGAATTTAGGAACTTCGCACTCAGCTGCATCCCCAGCCCCTTTTTACTTTTTATTTTGGGACAGGTCTCCCTACATCACTAAAGTGCCCAAGTGAGGCTTGAATTTGGGAGTTTGTGATCCTCCTGCCTTAGCCTCCCTGAATCCTGGGATTACAGGCCTGCACCACCATGGCTGGTTTCATGTGCGTTATACATAGTTAGGATGTTTGTTTTTGGTTTTCTAAATTTCTAGCAATATGGCCCACCTGGCCACCTTATTGGCCCCCTTCCCTAGTCCTCTATGGCATGACAAAGTAACTTTACTAAAAACCAGATCTAGCCGGGCGTAGTGCTGCATGTCTGTAACCCCAGCATTTAGGAGGCTGAAACAGGATTGCCATGAGTCTGAGGTCAGCCTGGACAACATAGTGAGGTCCTGTCTTAAAAAAACAAAACATGGCCGGTGAGATAGCTCAGCGGCATAAGCACCTGCCTGGCAAGCGCGAGGTCCTGAGTTCGACTTCTGGTACCCACATACAAAAAAAGGGCCGGTGATATCGCTCAGCAGCATGGGCGCCTGCTGGCAAGCAAGGTCCTGAGTTCGACTGCCAGTACCCACACACAAAAAAACAAAAAACAAAACAGCTGGCTGTGGTGGCACACACCTGTAATCCTAGCACTCAGGAGGCTGAGGCAGAGGGATCACCATGAATTCAAGGCCAGCCTGGACTGCATAGAAAGACCCTGTCTCAAAAAACAAAAAATAAAACAAAAACAAAAACAAAACACATAATGCCAAACATGCTGATGAACACTAGTAATCCCAGCTACTTTTGAGGCTGAGGCAGGAGGATAGCAAGTTAGAAGCCCATTTGGGCCACTTAGCAACACTCTATGTCAAAATTAAAATATAAAAAGAGCCAATCAAGGTACACCATTCCTGTAACCCCAGCCTTCTGGAGGCTGAAGCAGGAAGATTGCGACTTAAGAGACCAGCCCAGACTAGTGAGATCGTGTCAATAAATAAATGAATAAAATGGTAAAAGGGCCGGGGCAGGGGCCGGGGATATAGCTCCTGAGTTTGATTCCCGATACCAAAAAATATTTTTTAAAATAAATAAAATAAAATAAAATAAAAGGGCCGGGGCAGGGGCCGGGGATATAGCTCAGCGGCACATCACCTGCCTGGCAAGCATGAGGTCCCGAGTTCGATTCCTGGTACCAAAAAAAATTTTTTTAAATAAATAAAATAAAAGGGCTGGGGCTGCAGCTCAGTGGTAGAGTACCCCTGGGCTCAATCCCCAATACAAGGAAAAAACAAAACAAAACCTAACTAGGGTAATTATCTGTTCAAAAACTTAAACAGAGAAGAACTTTTGGACTTTTTTCCCTCTCTATAAAATTAAACCTCCTGGGTGTGATGGCGCACGCCTGGAATCCCAGCACCCGGGAGACTAAGGCAGGAGGATTGCAACTTTGAGCCCAGTTTGGGCAACTTAGTGACTTACTGAGACCCTATCTCAAAATAAAAAGGGCTGTGGATGTATCTCAGTGTGAATGCCTGGGTTCAATCCCCAGTACCACCAAAACAAAATTCTAAACTTCTCTGTCTTGTCATTGAAATTTCACAGTTTAGGAAGATTGTACAGCACAGTTTTAGAGATGCCTCCTTCAGCTGAGCATCCCTTCCCATCCCAGAGTCCACTGGCCATGTGAGAACTCTCCCAAAAGCCACACCTCTGCTTAGAGTTCTTGCTGAAGTCACCTACCAAAGGCCCACCTTCCTCAGCAATAGCTTCTGGCTGGGACTGTAACTCTGGGCAAAGTGCTTGCCTAGCATGTGGGAGCCCTGGCTTCTACCCCTGGCATAAAAAAAAATAAAATTAACACAAACCTGTAATCTCAGCACTCAGGAGGCTGAGGCAGGAGGATTGCCACAAGTTCGAGGCCAGTCTGGGCTACATAGTGAGTTCAAAACGAGCCTGAACTACATAGTGAGACCCTATCTCAAAAAAATAAAAAATAAAAAAAAAATAAATAAATAACAAAACTGGTGAAACCAATCTCACTGTCAGCAAGTGCCACCCCTCCCAGGCCCCTCTGGCTACCACTCTCCCAGCTCTTCCACAGCACTTTGCAGGTTCCTAGCCCTCCCTGGAGTGCTTTTTGCTTCAGTCGTGCCCAGCTCAGCCTCATCCTCTGCTTTGGGGGCTTCTAGAGGTTAAGAACCAGGTCTTTTTTTTTTTCTTTTTTTTTTTTTGTGGGTACCGGGGGTCAACCTCAGGACCTTGTGTGCCAGCAGGCGCCTGTGCCGCTGAGCGATATCACCGGCCCTTTTTTCATATGTGGGTACCGGGAGTAGAACTCAGGACCTCGCGCTTGCCAGGCAGGTGCTTATGCCGCTGAGCCATCTCACCGGCCCAAGAACCAGGTCTTAATTATAACCTGCCTGCCTTAGAGCCTTCAGTAATAACCATTACACTGGGGTGAAATCCAAAAGCCTCACTGGCTCTGTGACTGTGGCCAAGCTGTTCGGCTTCTCTAACCTTAAGTTTCTACTGGTGTAAATAAAATGGGAGATGACAGTACCTACATCATTGGGTAAAAGAAAAATACGGCCGGGCATGGTGTGCATGCTTGTAGTCCCAGCACTCTGAGATGCTGTGGCAGGGGGATCTTGAGTTCCAGCCCAGCCTGAGCAACTTAGTGACTTAGCGAGACCCTGTCTCAAAAAAAGAAGAAAAAGAGGGCCGGTGATATTGCTCAATGGCACAGGTGCTTGCTGGCAAGCGTGAGGTCCTGAGGTCAACTCCCGGTACCCACATTAAAAAAAGAAGAAGAAGAAGAAGAAGAAGAAGAAGAAATAATAAGTTTTTTTTTTTTTTTTTTTAATTTCTTTTTGTTGTTTTTTTGTTTTTCAAGACAGGTTCTCACTATGTAGCCCAGGTTGGCCTTGAACTGGCAGATATCCTCCTGCCTCAGCCTCAGGAGTGCTGGGATTACAGGGGTGTGCCACCATGCCTGGCCAGAATTTTTTTGTGTGTGTGGGTACCAGGGGTCGAACTCAGGACCTTGCACGCCAGCAGGCGCCCGTGCCGCTGAGCGATATCACCGCCCTTTTTTCCGTATGTGGGTACCGGGAGTTGAATTCAGGACCTCGCACTTGCCAGGCAGGCGCTTATGCCGCTGAGCTATCTCACTGGCCCAGAATTTATTTTTTATGACAGGGTTTCACTATGTCACCTAGGCTGGCCTTGAACTCTCTGTCGTCCCAAGTGCTGAAATTATAGGTATGAACCACACCCAAGTTAAAATAGGTAATTTAGAAAAAAAAAATTACAGAAAAAGTAGGACCTCTTTTACAGAGAAGACTGATGCAGAATGAATGCTAAGTGCCGTCATTATCACTGTCAGTGCCACAGTGTTGTCCCCCCACGCCCACCCCGGCCCCAGCCTCCCTCCTGCCACCAGCCTTGGAACCTGCTTCTTCTCCTCCAGCCTCCAAGCCCAGGCCCTGTCTCTGCTGAAAGCCTCTTTCCTGTGCTCTCCACCAGCTCCGTGGAGCTCACCTTCAGGTTTCAGTTGAAATTTCATTCCCTCAGCGACCTTCCCTAACACACCCATTTAAATAAGGTCTTCTCGTTACATTTATCCCACACTATTCAGTTCTACCACCAGTTGTAACTCATATGTGTGGGTGTGACCATTTGTTTAATATCTGCCCTCCACAACTATATATGCCGTGGTATGTTGTTCACTGTCTTGCCTTGGGCTCTGAGCATGTTGCAGATGCTCAATAAATGTGACTTGAAAGCCAGGCATTCAGGCACACACCTGTAATCCCAGTACTTGGGAGGCTGAAGCAGAAAGGTCACTCAAATTCAAGACCAGTCTGGGCTACGTAGTGAGTTCAAGGCCAGGTGGAACAGCACAGTGAAACCCTGTCTCAAAAAACAAAACAAACAAAACAAAAACAATAAAAAAATGACTCGACTGACTAAATGAATGAGTGACCAAATACAGTTTATGTGGCAGGTACTCCATAAATATTTGTACCTTAATTCAAGTTAACCCTAGACATTCCGGTGCAGTAAAAGCCATCAGACTTGGACTTGGGAGGCAGGAAGATGAGTCCACGGAGACCACAACTAAATATGTAGTCAGCAAAGGTCTGCATGTGTGCCCAGGAGATGGGAAGCAAGTGTTCATAGCAGCAAACATCCAGAAAAAACCCGAGGTCTAGTGACAGGAGGGTGACTAACAGTGGTAGAAGCACAAAACAGAATTAGTATACAGATCCCTAAAGTGAGGGAACTGCAGTGCTCTGCAACACTGTGAGTCTTAGTACCGTGGTGAGCAGAACAGTAAATTACCCAAGCTCACCCGCAGTGTTCCCTTATCATAAGGGAAAAAAAACTACCCAGAATTTAAAAATTCTCATGATTGTTTAGAACACAGGTAGCTAAAATGAATAGACAAAAGGAAAACAAGAATGAGGAGTATCTTGGAAGAGGGATGGGAGTGGAGGGACCACACATGGGGCCAAGTCCAAGTTTCTCCGTGACGATTCCCACTGACAGTATTACAGGTAAATAAAGGCACGTGCACGTGGGGGCATGAGCCAAGGTTATGATTAATCTAGTTCTGTGTCCCTGAGCTCCCTTAAAAGGGAGGGACAGACAGGAAGCCTACTTCCCCCACAAGCCTTCTCACTTGGGACTCCTCTGCAGGCTCCTCCAGGGGAACGGAGCTGGTCACAGAGCGGGCAGCAGGGAGGGGAGTGGCCCAGTTTACTAGCTTGGGAAAAGGGCCCTGGAGTCCGTGGGAAGATGGTTTCTCCTGAGACCAGAGAAGGTTCCTGGAGGAACCATTCCCACTTGGCTAAGAACTGCAGGGTGCCTAATCTCCCACCCATTTCCTGTGCCCACTTTAGGAGAGGGGTGGGCAGGAGCCCTACAAAGGGCTGAGAAAATGGGGATATGGAGCAGGGGTAGCAGTTGCAGACAGTGGTAAACACTGTGGGTCTTGGAAGCTGGGTCCAGCTGGGGAAAAGCAAACCTCTTAAAATCTGGCCTGCTGGGTGTGGTGCGCATGCCTGTAATCCCAGCACTCAGGAGGCTGAGGCAGAAGGATTATCGTGAGTTCGAGGCCAGCCTGGGCTACACAGTGAGTTCAAGACCAGTCTGAACCACAAAGGGAGAACCTGTCTCAAAAAACATGACAAAACAAAACAACCCAAAAACTCTGGTCTGGAACTGAAGCATGCTGACTCAAAACTCCTTTCTGCACGTCTTCCTTTCTGCCTGCCACCCTCAGCCCGCTAGTACCCTTCTCCCTGCCTTCTTCACTCTCCCCTCTCCTTCAGGCCACTGCTCCTCACTCCTTTGCTCTTTCTACTTCTGCAGTCCCTGGGATAGACGGGAATTCATGAAAGAGGGCTATGGCAGGGGGAGGGCTGCTTAGGTGTCTTCTTAGAGAAAGAAGCTTGAGGTCAGGCTGCATGGGGCCAGGTTGGCTGGCTGAGGCCGTCTTTGAAGAAGCGGCAAAGTGAGGCTGGAAGCTGGCCACAAAAGTGCACGCCTGTAATCCCAGCACTCAGGAGGCTGAGGCAGGAGGATCACTGTGAGTTCGAGGCCAGCCTGCGCTACATAGAGTTCAAGGCCAGGCTGAACTATATATAGCGAGACCCCATTTCAAAAGAAAGAAAGAAGGAAGGGAGGGAGGGAGGGAGGGAGGAAAGAAAGAAGGCAGGAAAAAAGAAAGAAAAGAGAAAAAAGGAAGGTTGGTCTAATGGAGCTGGACGTTGTGCAGGACTAGACTAAGGCTCTAGGACAGGGATGGATTAGAGCAGGGGGATTAGGGAACACAGAAGGAGACGGCATCAGACGGAACTGGAGGCTGTGGAGGGGACAGAGGTACCCGCTGGGGGCACAGCCCATGCCTCTGCAGGTTCAAGGACGCTGGCTGGGGTCCAGAGTCAGGCAGAGGCATGTTTTCCACAGCATGCTGGGGCCTGGGGCTGGACCCAGGCCTTCACTCGGGAACAGAAGACCTGAGGGACCTGGCGGGCTCCCCTGTCCTGTCCCTGGCTGTTCCTCTTCACCAGGGCCTGCCCCAGGAGGCAGCCACAGGCAAAGAGGAGGAGCCAGCTCTGGGGCTCCAGAGGAAGTCGCCGGCCACTGCACTTCCTGAGTGCAAACAGTGGGTCGTGTCTAGCCCAGCCCTCTGCCCCTGGCGGGGTAGGTCTGGGCCTGGCAATCTGTGTCTTCCACCAACACACACAGGATGTACACCTAGAAACGCCCAACCCTGGCACACAAGTGTCCCAGCAGCCAGCACCCTGCATCTAACACCATGTCATCACGCATACTGCTCCCACTCCCGCTCACACGCCACTTCCCTGACGCGTTCTCCGCCACAGCCGGACTTAAGAGGCCCAAAGAATACTGGCTGAATGAACTCATCAACAGACACATACCCGTGTTCACACTCACATACACACTCACCCAATACACGTGTATACTCCCTCACACTCATACGCCCACCTATACACTCCTCACACTCCTACGGCCACGTATACACTCCTCACACTCCTGCGGCCACGTATACACGCCTCACACTCCTGCGGCCACGTATACACGCCTCACACTCCTGCGGCCACGTATTCACTCCTCACACTCCTGCGGCCACGTATACACTCCCTCACACTCCTACGGCCACGTATTCACTCCTCACTCCTGCGGCCACATATACACTCCTCACACTCCTACGGCCACGTATTCACTCCTCACACTCCTGCGGCCACGTATACACTCCCTCACAGTTGTACCCCCACCTATACACTCCCTCACACTCCTACAGCCACGTATACACTCCTCACACTCCTGAGGCCACCTATACACTCCCTCACACTCCTACAGCCACGTAAACACTCCCTCACACTCCCACGGCCACGTATTCACTCCTCACACTCCCGCGGCCACGTATACACTCCTCACACTCCTGAGGCCACCTATACACTCCCTCACACTCCTACAGCCACATATACACTCCTCACACTCCTACGGCCACGTATTCACTCCTCACACTCCTGCGGCCACGTATTCACTCCTCACACTCCTGCGGCCACGTATTCACTCCTCACACTCCTGCGGCCACGTATACACTCCTCACACTCCTACGGCCACATATACACTCCCTCACAGTCGTATGCCCACCTATACACTCTCACACTCCTACGACCACGTATACACTCCCTCACACTCCTACGGCCATGTATACACTCCTCACACTCCTGCGGCCACGTATACATTCCTCACACTCCTGCAGCCACGTATACACTCCCTCACACTCCTGCGGCCACGTATACACTCCTCACACTCCTACCTCCACGTATACTCCTCACACTCCTATGACCACACATACACTCCCTCACACTCCTACGGCTACCTGTACACTCTCACACTCCTACGGCCACATATACACTCCCTTACACTCCTACGGCCACCTGTACACTCCCTCACACTATGGCCAGGTATACACTCCCTCACACTCCTACAGCCACGTGTACACTCCCTTACATTTGTACACACCATGTATACACTCTTCCTCCCTTACACTCATATGACCACGTAAACTCACACAGACTCCCTTACATTCACACACAATGTGTATACTCTCTTATACACCCTCACATGCACATCCAGGCCTTCTCCCAGTTCAGCAGTCACATGCATACACATGCCGGCAAAAAAAGCCAAATGTGCATCCCATGCCAGACATGGGTCCACCGCAGGTGTCACCTCGCCCTCTCAGGAGGTACAGTGGCAGCTGGCAGGACAAGGGGCTGCCAGGCAGGGCTGCTGAGCAGTGGCATGGGGTGCAAGTGCAGTCCTTAGGGCCCAGGGCTGCTGGGCTGTGAGGAGCTGGGCTGGCAGAGCCGCCAAAGGACCCCCGTGGACTGGGGAGGGACAGTCCTTCTCTCTGGTGTCTTCCCACCAGCTGGGAAGGGAGGCGGAGGTGCAGATGTTATGAAAATGAGGGAAGTCCTCAAACCAAAAAGTCTCTTTATTGATCAGTACCATACATGACTCAAATGGCCCAAAAAAAAAAAAAAAAAAAAAAAAAAAAAGCATTACAATTGGGGTGGGACATCTGCCTTCCTCACCCCTCCCCTCAGCTCCTGACAGTTCTCTCCCCAGAGCAGCCGCTGGAGTGGGAAAGCAGGGTACAGGGGACCCCCATGGCCCAGAGGGCATGGAGGCAGGGCGCCAACACTTCCTGAGTGGCCACAGGAAAAGGCAGCAGGGAACTCCCCTGCTCCTGGCCTCCCCAACCCTGGGCCCCCAAGTCCAACCGTGAAATGGAGCAGAGATACCAGCTGTCCTCTCCCTGCTATGAGGGCATGGGTACTGGGAGATGGAGACCCTCTACCTCAGCTGGGGACAGAGGCCTCTCTCCCTGGGGGGCTCAGAGCTGGGATATCTCCAGGAGCTGCTTCCCCTCTATGGAGGGGAGGTTAGGGCCAGATCTGCAGTTTGAGGGGCTGGGGACACAGGGTTGTGGAGGAGGGTGCATGAGCCCCTCTCCCATCCATGCCTGCCCAACTCAGACAAAACAAAAAATAGTGACAAACAGAGCCACTCCCTTCCCTCCACACTCCCTAAGGGAGGGTGCCTCCCCTCCCCCCACCCAAGATAGCTGCTCTAGTGGAGGACAGGAATATACACACCATGGGGGGACAGAGGGAGTCACAAGTGCTCAGAGGGCAGGCCAGGGTCCTGGAGGGTGGGGCTGCAGGGGAGGCAGAGACAACAGTGGGGGGGTTGTCACAAAAGATGTGACCTCCCCACCCTCACCCCATGGCAAGCCTTCCCCAACTAGAGGGAAAGGGAAGAGAGATGGCAAAGTATCTCCTTGGTCTAAAGCTCTCAAACTGTATAAAATAGTATGCATACACCCTACCCACTCTCACCCCCATCCGGGCCCTGGGCCCCCCATCTGCCAGAAGGGAGGTAGCTGGACTTAACAGGGGCAAGAGGGGAACCATGAGTGATTTTTTTTAAACTTACATTTTTAATAATATTATTTTTTTTAAAAACTCGGAGCTGGGACAAGTGGCAGAGGGGAGGAGGAGCCCAGAGCTTTGCCCCTCTCTTACCAGCTGTCCAGGGGGAGGGGCGTTCAACCCAGCCCCATAACTTTAAGACCCTAAGGGCTGTGGGTATAGACAACCTAGGGCTTAAAGAGTAAGTCAAGAGGGTGGGGACCCAGAACCTGGGACGAGGATGGAAGCAGTGCCCTGGGGGTGGGGGTGGTCAGGACATCTCTCAGAGGTCCAGGGTCCACACAGGCATCCACATGAGTACCCCCTCCCCCAAAAGGCTCCACAGGGGCCAGGCCCAGTCCAGGGCCACTGGGGGGCAAATCTTGGCACCTGCCCCCCCGCGAGTCCAGTTCCTCCCTGAAGTGGGCGGAGTCTGTCGCAGTCTGTCTTCTGCTCCCAAGGGCTGTGAAGGGTGGGGCAGGCAGGCAGAGCGCTAGGTGGCCACAACGGGGCCTTTACTGAGAGGCCTGCGACGTGGGGTTCTCCGATTTGCTTTCTTGGCTGGACGGGGGCTTGCTGTTCCAGGGGCTGTTGGCGCCCAGTGCAGGGGAGTTGTTAAAGCTGTCCTCGTCGTCAATGCCGTTGGCCGCGTCAAACTGCGTGTTCTCCAGCCGGGTGATGAGCCTCTCGTCCTCGTCCCCGAACTCCCCGCCCATCAGGGTGGGCTCCCCCACCACCATCACATCCTGAGAGTGGTGGAGGTCCCCAAACATAATCGGGGCAGGGGCTCGCCCAGCCCAGGGCAGCAGATAACCCCAAAGCCCCCGTACCCACCCTGGACACTCAACACTACCCCCCTCATTGCTCATCGGAACCCCAGCTCTTCGACACCCTCTGCTCCGAGTCCTTCCTGCCGAAGGACGCCAGAGCATCACGGCCTGTAGCCCACATCCGTCAGAGTCCAGGGAGAAACTCCGATCTACTCCCCTAGCTCTCCAGTCCACCTTTCCCAAGCTTTGGGGGCTCCTAGCCTTCCGTCCACATGTAAGGAAGAGGGAGCAGTTCAAAAACACGAGGGGGGAAACGTGCGTGTGCACGGGCACCTGTACATGTCACCAATCTGCAAGCAATCAAGCCTGCGCATCCCTCCAGCAGTGGGAGGGTGCGTGTTTTCGATGGAGTGTGCCCTGAGCTGTCGGGCCTGAACGTCCGTCTGTTCTCCTGGTTACCTGTCCTCGTACGCTCAATGTGCCTATGGCCGAGTGTGTGCCTACCCGGGATCCCCTCACCCCGGAAGGACAGAGCTCATCCGAGAAGAATACACAGGACAAGCTGCCCTCGCTTCTTCCTACGCCTGCTAAAGAGCTCAGGCCGCACCGGGGTCAGGGGTGAGTAGTGGGGCAGCCCAGGAGAGAGAAGAAAGCCGAGATGCTTACAGGTACCTGGCTGGAGAGGGCGAAGGTGCTGGCTGGGCTCTTCTTCTTGCTGTTGCTGTTGTTGGTGTTGCCGCCCCCGGAGCTCATGGTGCTGCCCCCCGACATCTTCCGTTTCCGCCGTTTGCTGGGCTGCTGCCGTGTGGGTTCCGCTGTGCAGGGAGAAAAAGACTCAGGTGGGAAAAGAGCCTGGGGCCCCATTTCCCATGCGAGCCACTCGGGACTGAACCTACTCTGTCGTGTCGCAGACCCAGGAGCAGGAAGGAGTGAAGAGACCTTCGCAGAGAGACCCAGCCCCAGCCCCGGGGAGCCTCACTCACCGGGGGGTGCCACCATGCGCTGCCACTTCTGGAAAAGGCAGGTCTTGAGGCAGTCTCGGGGGCTGAGGCTGTAGGTCTTGTGGCGGGACATGAGCTCCTGCATGGGCTCGAGTATCACACACAGCTGGGGGCAGACCAGGAGGTGGCTGTCAGGGAGACATGGCGTGAGGCCAAAGGGGACAGGGCCAAAACAGGTGACCGGAGACTCACTCGGAGGTAGTTGAGAGTAGAATTGGACAGCCCACACCGCGTGATATTTTTGGAAAGCTGATCCAACATCTGGGGGTCCTGGGCCTGCAGGAGAAGAAAGAAAAGAACACTGGCAACTGGGTTGCATATGCTTACTGGCCCTGTCTCCTGAGCACAGTGACACCCCTGAGAGGGAAGCGGGATGAGATGGAGACAGCCTCGCCCTCCGCCTACTTCAGGGATGCTACGCCCTGTCCCACCCTTCTCCTTGCCCGCCTTCCCCTGCACCCCAAGTCTGCCCACGGCTCACATGCATGGCAAGGATGCTCCGGGGGATGAGCTCTCGGTGCTGCCGAATGCTGAAATGCCACGTCTTTATCCGCATCATGTCGTCAAACATGAACTCCAGGTACAGCCGGCCCTCCACACACACCTGGAGACAGGCTTGTCACAACCTTGCCCCTCCCCACATACCTAAAAGTGTGCCTGCTGCCTGCTACAGTTCTCCAGTTTGCTCAACTCTCCCACTGCATACACTTCTACCTGCACACAAGCCCACATGCCTAACTGCTGTAGTCCCCAACATCTGTCATTCCAGGCCCTTACACACACGCAGGCTGTTACACAGAGCAGAATGGTGTAACAGATCCGCGTCTTTTCCGCATGCAGCCAGGGACACCCTCTGCTGTGAGGTCTACAAAAGTGGGTTCTTATGCCAGGGACATAGCTCAGTAGCACAGCGCCTGCCTGGCAAGCACAAGTTCAATTCCCAGTACCAAAAAAAAAAAAAAAAAAAAAAGAGTGGGTTCTTGTTCACTGTACGACTTGGGACAGAGAAAACTGTCATTTTCAAACCCAATGAATGTTTGCTGAATGCTGCACCACGTCTGCTTTCCCTTCTTATCGTTGCCATTTCCCATTATGGGTCTCTGGGGTGAGCTTCAAGTACACACTGGGGACAGGAAATCACGCCCAGGTACCCCACACTCCACATCTGCTGGGTGGCTGACCTGGGTGAACATGGGTTTTCCGTGCTGGGTCACCATGCTGCCCTGGTCACAGTCAAGGGACACGAAGTTGCTGTGGAATGCCTCCTTGGGGTGCTTAAGCACATAATACAGCTCTGTAGCACCCCCCTCAAAAATGCTGCGGAAGTAGCGTGGAATCAGGGTCCGGCCGATGGCTGCAGAGACAGGATAAACTCTTCAGGACCAAAAAACTGAGAAGGGGCCAGACAGATGCCTCCCCTGCCAAGACAGACTGGCTGGTTGGCATTTCCAGACCCATGTCAGACCGCAGAGCGCCACAGGTGCAGATGCTCTCTGGCTTTCCAAAGGCGGGGCCCCACTCACTGTATCTCTTTGGTCCATCCTCCAGGCAGAAAGTGATGGTCAACATGGCATCATCCTCAAAGAACTCTGTGGTGAAAGCATCCCACCAGAGATTGTCACACTCCTAGGGAGACAGGGACAGGTGAGTATGTGTCCTAGGACATCCCCCTGGCTGCCCAGATGGGCCTCCCCTTCCCAGCCTCTTTTCCCTTGGCCATACCTCTGTCCAGTTCTGAAGCCGTTTGTTCAGCTCAAATATTCGATAGTCAGTTTGGTTGCCATATGGTGTGTGCCTCCTGGGGAAGAGCAGAGTGGACAGTAGGGGCAGGGTCTAACCCCACCTCGACTCCTGCCTTCACAGATGCAGTGGACAGCTCTTCCCTCCCACCTGGACTCCACTTACCCAATCCCAGGCTCCAGGTAGGTAGGCGGGTACATGGGAGTTGGGCTGTGTAAGGGAAGAGGCTATGAGAATGGGTGTGGAAGACAGGAATTATGGGGGGTCATTCCCTCCCCTTTCCAGACAGGCTCCCATCCAAAGGGTTAAGAATTAGGTGAGGACTCACCCCACATCCCGATCCAGCATGGTGCCGGGATGAAAGGGGGGGAAGGCGTTGCCGTTCGGGGGCTCCTTCGGCGAGTACAGCTTGAATGACTTTGAGGAACAACCTAAAAGAGAGAGGGGAGAGTCCCCCAAGCCGCTCTTGGGAGCTCTCAGGAAGCCTGCTAGACTACATGGACAGGGACTGATATCTAGGAGCTCCCCGCAGGGCTGAGGAGAACGTGGTGGGCTGGGGAGGGGACTACTCCAAAATCTGGCTCCAGTCTCATTTAATGAAGAAACCAGGAGTGCTGAGTTCTCAACTCAGAGCATACTTAAGACCCTATTTTTCATTTGGCTGAGCCCTGGATAACAGAAAAGGAACTGAAATGGCAATATGACAAAATAAATATCTAAACAATGGAAGTTTCTATAAACTCCCTTTTTATCTACATAGTTTCCTTCAATCACCCCAACCACTTTGTCAGGTACCAGGGTAAACAGTAATATTCCCATTTTACAGATGAAGCAACTTGTAGCTGAAAAGACTCACCAAGACCACAGTACCTGGCAGAGCTGGCACTTGAGCCCAGACATCCTGATTTCCATATCCTACACTATTTCTGACTCCTTTATTGCCTTGTAAAGACCAGGGTGGTGGATGAGGAAAACGGGGGAATTGGAGAACTCTTCCCCTCCTCCACCCCCAGGGTCTCAGAAGGGCAAGGGATAGAAAGATAAGGGGGGGGGGTGTCTGTTGGGTGCCGCCCACCAGATAACCAGTTGGACCTTCTGCCTCCTCCACCAACGGCCACTGCCTTATCAGCCCCACCCCCACCGTGGGGAGAGTATTGTCTCCAAACAAGAAACTCAAACCCTCCACTCCTTTTCTCCAGACGTGCAAAAAGAAAAGGAGACAGACAAGCGTACACTGGATCCCACAGCTTACGAACGGAGCACAGGGGCCTGGGAAGGAGCCTAGGGGCAGGGGGCTTAGCCCAGGGGACCACTGCTAACCAGACAGAGGCGTCTGCTAAGTCTGCGCAGGTGCACTGCAGCCCCCTTCCTCAGCTAGTATCACACACGCTTTCCGGCATACCATCTCCTAACTGGGAAAGCTAATTCACAGTTGGACAGGAACTATGTACCCATACAACTTTATTCTCTCCTGCTCCCTAGAAAGGAGGGGCTGAGGCACAGCCCCAAAGGCTCTAGCCCAGCACTCCCTTTCTCAGGTCCCTAAAACTTGATTGCAAAGGTAGCTGTACTGACTGTATCTGAGCCCTCGCCCCAATTTAGATTAAAAAGTCTATTTTGTTCCTTGGGGGGAGGAGACAAAGGAAGACCCTGTGCCAACATGTGTCATTTAGTTCTCTCCCCATGGGTCCCTTCTCACGATGTGGGCAAAAGAAGATCCCAGAGGGACCCAGACTTCGCAGTCCCTGAAGATGTCAAGAGTGAAAGCTTGTGTCTGCCTGCACACGCGTGCACCTCGCCCTGCCCAGCAGGCTTCCACCCTCCGCTCGCCCCAACATGCCTGCCAAGTGCTGGAGCCCTGCAGCCCCGGGCAGGACCAGGGTGCCTGTGTGCTGGCGGCCCGTCGGCACACCGCAGCACAGCACACGCTGCATTCCCGCTCCAGTCCTGCACTGAACCTGTGTCTCAGGGCAGAGACAGTCCCCAGCCAGCCCAAGACTCCCCACTCCACACACAGGCCAATGAAGGCCACTCAACCAGGCCAAGCTCATGCCACCCACTGGAGGCCAGGCCTAGACGGCAGACCTAGGAGTCCAGACTCAAGACCGACCCTTGCCCCCTGCCCAGGCCATCGCTTCCACAAAGGCTGACCAACCCCTGCCTGCTGAGTTTCAGTCCTCTGGAAGAAACATGTCAATTCAAGAGCCTGAAGACAAAGGAAGCAGGCAGGACACCTGGGTTCCTCTCCAGTTCTGAAAATGTCTCAAAATCTGTTCCTCCAGAGAAAGGACAGTCATTGTCTGAGCCTGGCTGATAGTTCTGAGAAACTAAAGCCCAACGCTCTGGGACCTCTATTTACACCTCCGGTGAATGGACACAAACTCAGCATCTCCCCAGAGCCATAGCAACTCCCAGTAGCCCCAGCACAAGGGGCTGGGAGTGAGAAGAGAAGGGGAGGGACATCACCGAGACCATCTGTCCCTGTTGCTGCCTATCCCCAACAGCAGGGACAGAGGGAGCAAGGTGGGGGTGGGGGTGAAAGGGACATGTCATCAGCCCTGGAGTGGGACACCCCTCTCCCAGCCTGGACCTGGAAGTCGTTAGGACGTGGGTGCATAGAGGAGCCCCGGACTAGTAAAGTTTTCTCAGGGCGGAAGCTGCGTGCGGGGCAGAGGGGGGCACCGCCAACTGGGCATTCCCATGGTAACCACCGAGCCAGGCCAGGCCCCCTCCCCTCGGGAGCTGGCCACAGGTCAGCAGCCTGCAGCCCGACCTCCGGCGCTGGGGCACCTCTCCCGGCCGGCGGGGCACACCAGGCCCGGGCCAGGCAGGGCCTTCCGCCCGCCCCCACCGGCCCGCACGGCGCCAGACTTACCTGGGAGAACTGAGGGGGCCGGGAGAGGTGCGGGGGCGTCCGGGCGCCCCGAGGGGCCCTGGCAGGGGCAGGAGGCGAGGCGGGCCAACTTCAGCGGCTCCTGTCCCGAGCGGGGCGGCCGCCCGCACAAAGCCCGGGCCGCTCGGCCTCGGCCCGCCCCGCGGCGGCCGCAGCCCCGGGGGAAAGTTACAGAGCCCCGGGCCGCGGGCCGGGGGCGGGGGGCCGCGCTGGGGGGCGAGGGCCCGCGGGGCGTCCGGAGCCTTCTTTGTTTGCACGGTTTCCCTCAACAATGGCTGCTCCGCTCTGCCCGCCGCCGCCGCCCGGCTCTCGCCGCCGCCGCCTCTCGCGGCCTCCACCTCCGGGCAGCCGTCCGCGCTCCCCGGGCCCGGGCCCCCTCTGCCGGGCGCGGGACGGGCGGGTCGGGCTCACATTCACGCGCGCCCGCACTCAGACACGCGCGGCGCCGCCGGCTCCCTCCTTTCTCCCTTTCTCTCCCTCCCCAGCCTCCCTCCTCCTCCCCCCCTCCCCTCCCCCTCCCCTCCCCCTCCCGCGACCGCGGCCCGGGGCGGGCGGAGGGTGGAGCTGCCCCCGGCCCCGCCCCCGCGAGCCAGGCGGGAGGGCGGAGGCGGAGGGAAGAGGGACTGCTGCGAAAAACAAAAGAGAGACGGAGACCGAGAGCCGGGGACCGAATCCTGCGGCCCAGGCGTGACCTGGATGGGGCGGAGGCCCGGGGGGCAGTGCAAAATGCAACCCCCAGCTCCAGGGGCGGGGCTCAGGCTGGGAGGGAGGATCGTGCTGGCCTCTCTGCAGACTCCCAGTACATTCCACCCGCCAGCCACACCTCCAAATCACTCTAGCTCGTCGTGATATCTCTCAGGTGGAAGGCTGGCTTAGGCTGTCACTCTAGGCTCCCCTCGGGAAGTCCCAGGGCGGCTGGGGAGAGGCCCCAGGGGGTTGTTTTTGACTGAGACACATTCTGACTTCAGCCTGCAAACGCTGCTTGTAGAGAAGGGGACGCTCCAGGGTTCCCTGCTCCCAATCCAGCTAAAGTCCAAGCCTTGGCTTAGATCGCCCTAACAGAAAGCGCTCTTCCACACTGCCATCCCTGAAGCCACGTGGATGCCGGGGAAAGAGGCGCTGTCAGAGACAGGGAAGGCAGCTGCCCACCCACAGGTCTCCAGAAAGGGCGTCAGGCGCTGAGTCCGCCCCACGTTGGGCAGTGGGCCGGTGTGTGGTTTAGTGAGGTAGGGCCTGCTCTCCAGTCCCTGGAGGTATCCCAACAAGGAGACACTTCCGAAACTTGGTTATCGGTCCAGGCCCTATCACCTAGACACACCGAAAAAGGAACACCCTCTTACACACACAAGCGTGCACACAGAGGGTGTCCTCCTTTCATTCTTCACAGTTTGAATATATTCTTTATCCCCCATCTTCCCTAAATATATTCACACGTAACCCCAAGGACAGCATTTGTCACGACACACACACTGGTTGAGCAGTGATAGTGCGCCTGGCTCTGTGAACACCCTCCACAGGTAAATAACACCTCTCCTCTTCACATAAACCAGTACCTGATGCGCACTTCGACCTGGGATACGTTTTCAGCACACCAAGCCCTGTACACAGGCATGCACACTGGTACATACAGTGTCAGACCCCGACTTTCACACACACTGTGATTCTGACGAACAGCATCCTGTCACTGTGTTGTACCCCCTAAGAACAAAGCCTGCGTGTTACGTGGGGACTCACCCAACAACCCACCCTCCCTGACAGACCCTACCACAGCCTCGACCCTTTGACGCCCCAGCTTTCACGATCATTTAAATCTAGGACATTCGGCCAGGCCCTCCAACCAAAACCCGGCACGGGACGAGGACACTCCTACTGACTCCCCGACACAGCCCAACTCCAGCAGAGACACACTCCTGTCTTTAAACTTCCCAAAGCAGGCGGCACCTTAAGTGGTCCTTGCAGGGCTTATTTTCCCCTCCCCCCCGCCATACACAAAATGTCTTTCTTTTTTTTTTTAAACTGTGGCTCTGGGACTTGAACCCAGGATCACACATGCTAGGCAAGTGCTCCACCGCTGCACTACACTCCCAGCCCCACTCAAATATCTTAACTTGAATAGATCAGAGTGAGACAGGCCGGGTCTCAGGCTGGAACTCTGGGCTTCTAACGCCGCCACTGGATGTAAAGCCAGCCTGGGGCATTGCGGCCATTCCTATTCCCTTCCCCCTCCAGGCCACAGATGACCATCCACAAGGCGGGAGGGTATGTGCTCTGGTTTCTGTCCTCAGCTCAGAGCTCAAACCCTCACCTAGTCTGTCTCCTCAGATGGGAGCCACAAGGACACCCCCTTCTCCCTGTAGAGAAAGGCACCTAAGTGGCAAGATGTATCCAGACTTCAACAAGCTCTCTCCTAGTTCCCTTTCTCCAGCAAGTGGGCTCCTGCTCTCCCAGCCCTGCCCCCTGCTACCCCCCAGGGTAGAATAAGTCCAGCTAAAGGAACAAGTCTGAGAAGGCCCTTAAATGGGGGGGAGACAGAAAAGAATGACAAAGGTGATGAAGCCCAGGAGGACTCCTCCTGGAGGTGGGGACTCAGGACAGCAGCTGGCCCCAGCACACAGGATGAGGTACCAGCACTGCCCCCTGCCTGGGCCCCTGACCCAGGCCTCCAGTGTGCCTGCCCCCCTTCCTTTGTCTGTGCCCGGCCTCCCGTTGGCCTGGCGCTCTGCCATCCTCCTCTCCTGGCTCCCAGCCGCCACCACTGCTGCTTTTCCCCTCCCCCGCTCCCAGCCTTAACCCTTCTGAGACACATGCAGCCCCAGACAGGCCCTAGACCCTTCAGCATCCTGCCCAAGAAGATGCCCCTACAGAGGCCTTGTCCTTACTTCTGGCCATTTCAGCCCCAGATGCTGTTTCCCACCCAGGAGCACTAAGGGAGCTGGGGGGGAAGTGCATATGTAGCCGGTGTGTTTCTGTGTGTGCATGTGTGTGGGTCTGTGTGTGCTCTGGCTTCCCTCAGTCACATGTGTGGGGCATGTGCTGTCTCTGCTGGGCTGGGGGAGGAGGAGGAGCCCGGAGACAGCAGAGCACAAAGGAGAGACTCAGAGAGGCAGGCGGGCAGGCGGGCAGGCGGCAGGCGGCCTGCCAGGGCGCCTGGGCCCTCACCCCAGGGCTGCTCAAGGTGGTGCTAGGGGGTCTTTGGGCCTGGAGTGCTACACGCTGCCATGATGCCCTTGTGTTTAAGTGTGCTCTCACCTGCTCATGCAATCCTGGTCCCCTCTCACCCCAACTCCCACCATTCCCACCTTGGCCACTCAAGCCCCTCCCCACGTGGTTCTCCTTGAAGTCTAACCCCCATCCATCTCCGTGGCATCAATCCATAAGACTTCTTCCCAGCCAGAAAGAGACGCCCTACTCCTAGCCATCTTTTTGCCTCTCCTTTAGTCAGGCTGGCAGGCACACAAAAGGAACAGATCTCTGGCACTCAGGAAGTTGTTCCCCTCCACAAACACACCCTAGGCATGGGGTCCCCAAGTTACTCAGAGAGAATGACAGGGAAACCTCCTTCTCCCACTGGACTCAGGCACCCTGCCCAATTTCGGGGCTAACCTTCCATCCATTTCCTGCCTGACAACCCCACTATCCACATCCTCAACCTACTATTTGCAGGAATGAACAGTCAGAATTTAAGACTTCGGGCTGGGTGTGGTACATGTCTGCAATCCCAGCTACTTAGGAGGCTGAGGCAGGAGGATCACAAGTTCCGAGGCCAGCCTGTGCAATTTAGCGAGACCCTGTCTCAAAAGGGGCTGGGTATGTAGAGCTACCACTCAAGGGGCCCTGGGTTCAATATCCAACACTGGGGGAAAAATTTAGACTCAGCCCTGTAGCTGGTTCAGGGCCTTAGTTTTTGTTCTGCTCATGTGCAGTGATGGAGGGTCAGGATCCTGAGGTGGGTCAGAGCATGGATGGACCTGAACTGGGGTAACCAGCATGGGCTAATTATACCAGACAAGATACACATAAACACGGCATACCAAGCTGGTAGGAGGGGGGATGATGGAGCCAGGCAGGATTCCAGCTTGGCAAGCTCGCCCCTTCTCCTCTCCCCTACCCTCTGCAGCGGGAGCCAAGGGTTCCCAAACCCGGATATTCCAGGATCCTCAGGCTCCCCCAGCCTGCCCTCTGGGCTCTATGTACCTATGGTCCTTCAGCATCAGCCTCAGCAGGCACTTGGAATATATGCCCAGCCCAACCCAGCTTGGCCAGGGTCACATGATTTTCAAGGAAGCTTCCACACTGGCAGCTTCCCTTGGGGATTGCCTGTGTGTGTGTGTGTGTGTGTGTGTGTGTGTGTGTGTGTTTTGGGGGGTCCAGTTGGCAAAGAATCCAAACCACACTAGATTCAGTGACATTGACTTCCTGGAGAAAGCTGACCCTAGCCTGGGACAAGAGGGCCACTTTGAAGATCCAGGGTCCTGGGAAAAGGATAGACAATGTTCTGAGGCCCTCTGCAGACTACCTCTATCTCCAGTCACATGGTTCTTCACTCTTCCTGGTAGTTGAGCTTGGGCCTACTCTCCCAGCCCAAAAAAATAACTCAGACCCAGGCTGCTCCTGGAAGAGCTGACATGTATTTTGGGGAGGCAGTGATCTGAGCCTGGGTCCTGTCAAGTACTTTAGGGAGATCAAGCATTACTGCCCATAAGTCAACTCTGCAAGTCACTGATTTCCCTAGCCTGCCTGGGGCTGCCACCTTCTCCTTCCCAAGGCAGAGATTCCAGACCCATAGGTTCAATTACAGGGAACCCCTAAGGAGTGCCTCCTGTCCCTCAAGAGAGCCAACCTTCCCTGGCAACAGGCAGGAAAAGTGGGAGGGGGGCAAGAGAAGCCCCAATCAATCCTTCACCCTAACAGTGTCCTCAGGAACTGCTCGAGGTGGGGTGTCACAGGGTAAGAGGCAATAGGCAGCAGGAAGGGGGGGGTAACGCAAACCAGCCAATCACAACTCTACGATGACCCGGGGGGGGGGGGTCAAAAGTCCAGAGCCACTTCTGATTGGTTAACACCCTGGAATTCTGGGAATTTCAGTCCCCCACCCCTCTCCAATTAGCCCCCCCAAAAGCTACCCCCAGCGCCCCCTCACCGCACCTCTGGGTTGCTGCGCATTTATCCAGTGGAGAAGGCCCTCCCCGGACCGCGGCCCCGCTGACCCCTCGTGGCCCCCGGCCTCCCACGCCTTCGATGGCCCCATCAGGGGCGAGGGGTCCCTGGGGAGGGCCGGGCCCGCAACCGCGCGCCCCACTCACCGGGACAGGCACAGCCCACTGACATCTTCACATCGCCCGCCGCTGAGGGCCCAGCCGAGTCACGGAGCCCGCCCCTCGCGGGGACAGGCCGGGCATGAGCCGCTGCCGCCGCCCGCGGCCCCCGCTGCCCTCGCCGCCGGCCCGGCCCGGCCCGGCCTCGGCCCGGTACGGGGGGCCCCCGGCTGCGGCGCGAGGCCCGGCAGGCGCGGAGCGGACGGGAAGGAAGCCAGGCAGGCCGGCGAGCTGCTGTGCGTGCGCGCGCGTGCCCGAGCGTGTCCGCGCGCGTGTGTGCGCTCCCGCCGCCTCCGCCCCCGCCCCGCGCCCGCTCCCTCGCCTGCGCCGGGCCTCCTGCCCGGCCGCGCGGGCCGGCTCGATTAATATGCTAATTGCCCGCGGGTGGGAGGGGGCAGCCGTGTCAAAGTGACCCGGCGAGCGCGCGGCGAGCGGCGACGTGCGTGCGCCAAGGGCCCGGGAGCGCACAGGGGCCGGCGAGCATGTGACGCAGCTTTTTAAAAAGGAGACAGAGGCAGGGACCCCGGGAAGGGAGGGCGAGGGGGCGCGGCGGGAGGCGACGTCGGTCCTCCGGGTGCCGCTGGGCGGGGGGCGAGCGAGCTGGCGCGGGAGTCGGGGCTAGGGGAGGCGGAGCCGGCTGGGCAGTGGGGTGTAGCTCTCGTCCTCCCTCCCCGCCCCGGGCCGCGCTCGGGGAGGGAGAAGAGGCGACAGAGCCCTGCCGGTGCTCTCTGCGGAGACCCCAGGCTCATCCTGGAGACCTCCCCTTTTGCGCGCCCCAGTACAAACTCGGTGGGAAGGGAAAGGACTTATCCTAATTCTCATAGCTACCTCTCCTAATTAACCATTCTTCCCTTTCCTGCCAAACCAGTTAGGACTGGCGCTAAAAGGGTTAATTAAATGGGGTCCCCGCTCTCTCTCTTCCAAGGGGCTGGTATCTGCGTTTTGCAACGGTGTGAGGGCTGCGGAATGACCACCAGGTTGGACTGTGGAGGGGGATACGCAAGCCATCCTTCCCCCTTTGGGGATCTGACGCGCCAGTCAAGACACTTCCTTCCCCCTTTCTCCGCCCAGCCCGGCGCCGCCCCCCGCCCCCGCCTAGTGGCTGCTCTCTTCGAGGGCTTGGGAGACCGAGAACAGGAAGCGGACTCCGCTAGTGCCCCCTACTCCTAGAGATTGGGGCCGCGACAGGGGTGGGTGGGTGTGGGTGTGTCGGGATGGTCCACGTAAGAAATACTCTTCACCAGGGAGGAGCCTCCCAACCTTCAGGCTCGCCTCAAGGACTCCCTTACCCAGCGCTGGGGGGAGGGGCCCCATCTCCGTCCCTTCCCCAAAGCCCTGCCCTAGCTGCCTCATAAACAGGAAATACCTATTAGCAGGCAGGAGGGAGATCCTGGGGGTAACCTGATGCTAGCTAGCTTCGCTTCCTTAAGCCTCAGTGGGCTCCAGGGGTAGACGCGGGGGACCTGGACTACTGTCCCCTCCCTAGGGCATCTGGCCAAGACTGAAGAGGTCTTCGTTTTTGTCACTTAGCATGGTAGTGGGTATAGAAGGCCATTTGGTTCTCTTAGCCAGGCTCGCAGTGTGCACAGCTAGTTTGACTGGCAGG
Source organism: Erethizon dorsatum (assembly GCA_028451465.1). Classification (NCBI taxonomy): domain Eukaryota; kingdom Metazoa; phylum Chordata; class Mammalia; order Rodentia; family Erethizontidae; genus Erethizon; species Erethizon dorsatum. The sequence goes on from CM051822.1 coordinate 87,066,701, forward strand.
GGTGGTGGTACAGATGTGGAAGCTGAAGTGTTTATGAGACCCCTTCTCTCCACCTTAGATTTTTCACGAGAGAGCGCAAAATGATGGAAGCATGCAAGTCTGGGGATTTGAAAAAGGACCTGCCTAGGAATGGGGGATTTTGTGGATTACTGCACCTCCGCTTTCCCCATCCCCACCCCCGCGGAGGGCACAGGGGGGATGACTCTCACACAAGTATTTCCTTGGCAGCATCCCCTGCCTGAGTCCACCTCCTCCCCACATTCTCCAAGACGCAGGTCAGCACTAGAGGGAGTATCGGGAACCCAAAGCAACAGAACCCTGGCCTGGAGTTAGGGACACTTAGGTTTAAATCCCTGCTTTGCCCTTCACCAACCGAATGATCTGGAACAACCAATTGCCCCACTCTGGGCTTAACGGGTCTGGAACCAGACGGTGTGTAACCAGGTACCGAGTCCCACACTCCCCATGTAATCAGTACTGTGGGGATTAGCATTTTCCTGCCTTTTTTGAGGTTATATATGATTCCAAGGGTGTCAGGTGGGGTGGAACTGGGTGTGCTGCAGTCCATGAGTTTGCCTTCTTCCAATCCTGTGGTCACTTACCCCTAAGGCCACTCATACCAAACAACTAGCTTGACCAGATTCCACAGTGATCTTGGTCACTTGGGTGGACAAGGAGGATTACAGTTTCCCCTATAGAAGTCTTTGCATCCCCTGAATCTGAGACTTCCTTTAGATTTTATGTGTGGAGGATGGAAGACAGGAGGGAAAAAAAAACTCCTCTTGGTCATGGAGTATATGCTAGGTACTGTGTTAGGCATTTCACACCTGTGGACTCGTTTGTGAAAACTCATGGAAGAAGGCATTATTTATTCCACTGAAAAAGCAAGAAAACTGAGGTTCAGGGCTGCGGGTGTAGCTCAAGGATAGAGCACAGGTGTTACGCACCCTAAGACTCTGGGCTCAATTCCTGGCACCACAAAAACAAACGAAACACTGGCTCAAATTGGGTGTGGTGGCACATGCCTGTAATCCCAGCACTGGGGAGGCTGAGGCAGGAGGATTGTGAGTTTGAGGCCAGGGCAGTCTACATAACAAGTTCAGGACCAACCTGGACTACCTAGAGACCCTGTCTCAAAATACCAAACCAGACAGACTCCACTGAGTTTCAGAGAAGTTCATCAGTTTGGGGGGCACTATGGCACTGGGGTGAGGAATCCAGGGCCTTGCCCGTGCTAGGCAAGTGCTCTATCACTGAGCCACACCTCCCAGTCCAAAAGGTTAATAAATTTGAACTTACCTGTAAAACACTTTCTCCCTCTTCCTCACCTACTAACTAGTTAAGGTCTTCTTGACACCTCAGTTCTAGCTTCACCTCTGGGCACCCTTTCCGCTGCACTCCCACTCTAGGTGCACTAGTGGCCCAATTTTTTTTTCCCTCCTCCTCTTCTTCTTCCTCCTTTTTTTTTGTTTTTGTTTGTTTGTTTGTTTGTTTTGGTTGTTGCTTTTGAGATGGGGTCTTGCTATGCAGTTCAGGTTGGACTTGAATGTAGCCTAGGCTGGTCTCGAACTCCAGGCGATCCTCCTGCCTCAGCCCCCTGAGTGCTCCTATTACAAGCCTGCACCGCCACACATGGCTGACCCAGTTTTCTTTAAGGGAATAGGTGTTGAACCTATGGCACCCATGCCATAGCTAGCACACAGAGCCCTCTCTGTCGGCGTGTGAGCCAGGTCACCCCAGACCTTGAAAGTGGCCAACTGAAATATTTTCCAAATCTAAAAATGCATTAGATGCCAGGTGTGGTGTTGCACGCCTGTAATCCCAGAACTCGGGAGGCTGAGGCAGGAGGATTGCTGTGAATTCAAGGCCAGCCTGGGCTACATAGTGAGTTCAAGGCCAGCCTGAACTGCAACAGCAAGACCCTGTCTCAAAAAACAAAACCAACAAAAATAAATAAATAAATAAATAAATATGCATTAGGAAATTCTACAACATTTGCAGACAATCCTACAAGCCATCAGGAAATACACAAGTAATTTTCTGGCACTGTAGCAGCTGCAGAGGAGAATTTTAGTAACATTTTTACAGTTCCATAAAATGGATACAACCCTGTGTTTTCTTCTTTAGATAAAGCCAAATTTGAAGAACTTGATCTTTTCTGCTTATACTGGTTAGATTTTGGAATCTGGAAATGAAGCTATTGGAATTTCAAGAAAGCTCTATCTAGAAAATTAAATTCTGTGACCTCCATGCAACACTTGAGAAGACAGTGAAGACAGAGTGTGAAGGGGTGACAAAGCACAGTTGGTAGTTCTGAAAGTGAAATCCTTCCAGTGTGAAATTCTTTGCCAAATAATTTTAAATCAATAAAAGTGCTTGGGATTGCTTTTCTTACTTTGTTTGGGTCATTTTAGGATTGTGCACAGCTGTTTTCAGCTTTGCATTACATCAAATCTGATAAGGAAAACAGACCAAGAGATGACCTGCGTGCTGCCTGTGCTGCTCTCAAACTAACGAAGTGTGAGCCAAGGTTTGACAAATTATCAGGATGCACACAACAGCAAAGTTACTTTAATTGTGCAAAAGCACATCAAATGAAAACTTTTACTTTTTAACAAAAAAACTTGTTTGTATCATTGAAAGCTCTGTCATTATGTTTTTCTTTTTAAGACAAAAGATGTTCAGGTATGAGTTGTTTTTTCTAAACTAAAAACGTCAGTATCCAGGTTTAATTGCAGTGTTGGCACTTTGCAATAAATGGGTTTGGGGTTGCAGCTTGGGTCTCAGTAAAATAGCATTTCAGTAGTGTTGAGTGGGTGATTAAGGCAAGTGGTTTAGGCTCTTATGGGAAGGGAATTGGGCCCAGGGCATTTAGGTAAGTTTAACTTGCCCAAGGTCACAGAGCTGATAAGCACTTGACTAGGGCTCTGCTCCCTGTTTTAGTTCCAGCTGAGACAAAATACCCGACAAAATTAAGGAAGGATATGTTTATTTAGCTCATAGTTTGTGGAGGTTTCAGTCCGTAATCAGCTGGCCCCAAGGCAGGGTAGCAGAAGACAGCAAAAGCAATAAGAGCAGAAGGTGGGGGAGAGCAAAGCTCTTTTCCTCCTTTATATTGTAAGCAGGCTACTGGCCCTTCTGGGTGGGTGTAGAACTCGCACCATCTCAGTGCCCTCCTCTTGCACAGGCTGAGGATGTTTACAAAGTGAGGACCCTGGCCCCCTGCTGAGTTACTTAGTTAAATTTCTGAACTCAAGTTGACACAATGTATCAACCATTACAATCCACGCCTTGTCAACTTGACAACCAGACACAGGTCTTTAAACCAGTCTCCAGATACAAAGACATGCTTAGTCTTATCATTTCACAACTTGAACATTTTAACACAGGTTTAACAATCCTTAAGAACCAATATTAAGTCTATCAACGCTATATTACATTAGAACCATATCATTATGCCCCTGGCCCCCCAAAGACTCATGCACATCTATTTATGCAAAAGGCATTTAGTCCATGTCTAAGAATTGCCAAAGTCCTCGCAGTTTAAGCATTGCTGAAAAGTCCAACTCCCAAGTCTCCTCCCGGATGTAAGGCAAACTCTTAGCTGTAGCCCCTGTATAAATGAAAGGAAAGTTAAACACTTCCAACGTTCAATGGCACAAGACAAACATTACCATTCCAAAAGTTACAAATGGGGATACAAAGGATTGGGACCAAGGCAAGTACAAAATCCAGCAGGGCAAACATTAAGTCCTGTAGTTCCACGTGCAGCATCTGAGGCAATCTGTGGCACATTGTGAGCGCCGAAGAGCTTGCGTGGCTCCACCCCTATGGCACTTCGGGTGGTTGTAGCTCCCACAGCTTCTCTCTTGGGCCCACTCTTCTCTCTCCTTGTAGGTTTCCTCAGATGATCCACGTTCTTGGCTTCTCCAAACTTCTGGGGTCTCCACTGCACCTTTGTGTTTACACTCACAGCTTCACACACTGCCTTCTCAGGGGCACACTGCCTGGCCTCCCAGGCCTTCTGAAATCTGGGTGGAAGCTTTCTTAACCCTGCAACTCTTGCATTCTGCATGCACCTAAAATGAGCACCACGTGGATGATGCTGAGATCTGCTGTCAGCTGGAGCAGTAGCCATGCTTTCCTCTCTCTTGGCTATAGGGGTTGACTGCCTGGGTCACTGGGCACTCTGAATCCAATTCTGAGGAAGAAATTCTCTATGCTGCTGGCATTCTGGAACATGGTGCTCTTCAGCTTTCTCCTCAAAGCGGTCTTTCACTTTTGCAGTTTTGAAACTGCAAAGGGTGGAGACTTGGTGCTTTTTGTGATGCCCTCAGGCTGTCTTTTCTATTCTCCTATTCCTTCTCAGTAATCGAGATTTCCTCAGCTCTATCTTTGCAGTCCACAGCTTTACTGGAGCTTCCTTTCTGGCCAAACTCACAACATTTTAAATCATTCTGCTGGGCTCTTTGCTCTTGATGCTCAACATAAATCTGGCTAAAAGCCCCCAACAAGGGCCGGTGAGATGGCTCAGAGGCATAAGCGCCTGCCTTGCAAGCGCGAGGGCCCGAGTTCGACTCCCGGATCCCACATACGAAAAAGGGGCCGGTGATATCGCTCAGCGGCACGGGTGCCTGTTGGCGCGTGAGGTCCTGAGGTCGACCCCCCGGTGCCCACCAAAAAAAAAAAAAAAAGCCCCCAACAATAGCCATGCCACCGCCTCAACATTCGACTGCCTTGAAATTTCTTCTGCCAGATTAATTAGTCCTCTGCCCTTAATCTTAGTCTCAGGCAAAGTCTCTGCACACAAGCACAATGCAGACAAACTTTCTGCCAAACCAAAACATATATCGTCCAACAACCAATGCAGTCCTTCTTCCCAGCAGAAACCTCCTGAGCCTGGTCTTTACCAGTTTTCTGGTCTTCTGAGCTCTGACCAGAATCTCCCATACAGAACAGCCTAAGGCATTTCAGCTCTACTTTTTCAGGCGACATCTCCGAACCTTTCAAAACTCTTCGCACAAGCCATTCCCCAAGGCTCTTGAACTACATGGTCCGGTATAGTCACAGTAAAAATGACCCCACTCCTGGTACCAAATTCTGTCTTAGGCAAAGTCTCTTATCACTGAGACAAAATACCTGATGCCCAAAATTAAGGAAGGAAAGGTTTATTTAGCTCACAGTTTGTGGAGGTTTCAGTCCATAATCAGCTCACTCCAAGGCAGTGTGGCATGGCATAGGGACAACACTTCAAGACAGCAGAAGATAGAAAAACAGCAAGAGCAAAAGGGGGAGAAGAGCAAGTCTCTTTTCCTCCCTTATATTGTAAGCAGGCTACCACCCCTCTGGGTGGGTGTAGCATTCATATCATCTCCCTGCCTTCCTCTTTCACAGGCTGAGGATGTTTACAAAGTGAAGACTCTGGCCCCCTGCTGAGTCACTGAGTTAAAATTCTAAACTTCTCAAGTTGACACAATGTATCAACCATTACAGGGCGCTTGGTGGCCTTATCTCTGAGGTTTTTCTTCATTCTTTTTAGGAATGCACTGCAAAGGTGATTAGTGCCAGAAAAACCCCTGTTCAGGTGGCACTGGAGACACAGAGATATTATTATATTACTTTTTTGTTTTTTTGAGGTAGGGTCTTGCTACGTGTAGTTCAGGCTGGTCTTGAACTCACTGTGTAACCCAGGATGGCCTAAAACTCAAAGTGATCCTTCTGCCTCAGCCTCCCTAGCGCTGGGATTATAGGCATGTGCCACCTCACTTGGTTGCCAGCTGTATTCTTTTTTTTTCCCATTTTTTTATTTTATGAAGAAAATTTCATAACAAAATAATGAGAATAACAATAGTTACTACACTGTGTATCATTATCCTCTAAGTAGTTATTCAGAGACAAAAAAAAATTCTCTCTTACAAAAAAGAAACAGATGATAGCAGAAAACTTCTTTTCAATGAACTAAGAGAAACTAATAGTATAAGTTAAATGAATTAGCATATATATTATTTTTGAAATAGCAGAATGGTAATTTATAGAATTATTTGGACTTCTACTTATTTATCTGTCTTCTATTTTGCTCTTTATTTGTATATACATAGTATGTATTATATTCCTATTATATTGTATATATTATACATATATATTTTGAGTTTCCAATATGAGAAGCCATGTGATATTTAAGCTTATGTATCTGACTTATTTCAATTAACATTATATTCTCAAGTTGCATCCATTTACCCAAGCCCTATTCTTATATATTTTTAGTAGATTCTGTGTACATACCAAACTTTGATGAACAGATTATTTTATTTTTACTTTTTAAATTTTTTTTTATTTTGAGACAAGGTTTTGCTATGCAGTTCAGGTTGGCTTTGAACTCACTTTATAGCCCAGGCTGGCCTCAAACTGGAGGTAATCCTCTTAGCCTCCTGAGTGCTAGGGTTACAGGCCTGTGCTACCATGCCTGGCTTGAACAGATTATTATTATTATTATTTTTTTTTTGTGGGTACCGGGGGGACGACCTCAGGACCTCACGCGCCAACAGGCGCCCGTGCCGCTGAGCGATATCACCGGCCCCTTTTTCGTATGTGGGTTTCGGGAGTTGAACTCGGGCCTTCGCGCTTGCAAGGCAGGCGCTTAAGCCGCTGAGCCATCTCACCGGCCCGAACAGATTATTTTTAAATGGTGGATAAAACAAAATTAGCAAAATATTCTACTTTCTTTTACATTAATTTTCTTCCCAGAGCCTAATCACCATCATTAGTGCCCGAAACATATGCAGAGCCTCTTTTTGTTTTGTTTTACTGTAGCAGGGATGGAAACCAGGGGCACTCTCCCACTCATGTACACCACAGCCCCCCCCCTTTTTTTTTTTTTAGGCAGGGTCTCACTGTGCAGTGCAGGCTGATCTTCAACTCCCAGCGATCCTCCTGCCTCAGCTTCCGGAATGCAGGGATTACAGGTGTGTGCCACCACACTTGGTGACAGCCCTTTTTATTTTGAGACAAGTTTTCCCTAAATTGCCCAAATTGGCCTTGAACTTCTGATCCTCCCACTTTAGCCTCCTGAATAGCTGGGATTACAGGCACGTGTCACATTTTGTTTTGTTTTTTGTTTGTTTGTTTTGTTTTTTGAGACAGGCTCTTGCTCTGTAGCTTTGGCTGGCCTTGAACTCAGGATGTAGCCAGGATTACAAGCACATGCCACTATGCCCTGCAAATATATCCAGCATTTGGGAATGTAGATTGATGCTATCTTCCCAGAGAGCAATTTGGCATTTCAATTGTGTACCTTTTCTAAATTCCAGCAATGGAATTCCAAGGAAACAATTCCATAGAAAGACTGCACAAATGTCAGTGGCACAGTGCCTGCCTGGCAAGCGCAAGGTTCTGAGTTCAATTCCCGGTACCAAAAAAAAAAAAAAAAAAAAAAGAATGCACAAATGTACATGTATATAACATGCACAATGATGGTCACCATAATTTAACATCTAGTGGCAAAAAACTGCAAACAACTTAAATATCTAAATAATAACATATTCATATAATGGAACTTGTGTCCACTAAGAGCTCAGGAAATCTTTGGCTAGGGAATGGATTGATACGAAGAAAGCAAGTTGTTGCACTATATAAACACAATGAACGTTCCCCCCACCAACTGGCCAGTGCTGGGGATCCAGCCAAGGCCACATGCTAGGCAAGTGCTCTACCACTGATCTACAACCCCAGACATATTTTTTGTTGTTGTTTGTTTGTTTGTTTGTTTTGTTTTTGGAGACAGGGTATCACCGTGTAGTCCAGGCTGGCCTTGAACTCAAGGCTATCCTCCTGAGTGCTGTGCTTACAGGCCTGCACCACTATGCCCAGCGCTTTTGTTTTTGGGGGTTTTTTTGGGGGGGGGTACCGGGAATGCAACTCAGGACCTCACGTTTGCCAGGCAGGCTCTGCGCCACTGAGCTACATCCCTGGCCCCTGTTTCTGCTTTTGAGACAGGGTCTCCCTAAGTCACTAAATTGTCCAGGCTTCCTGCCTCAATGTCCCAGTGATTATGAGTGGGATTATAGGGATGTGTCACAATGCACCGCCAGCGCTACTTTTTTTTTTTTTTTTTTTTTTTGTGGGTACCAGTGGTCGACTTCAGGACCTCGCGTGCCAGCAGGCACCAGTACTGCTGAGCCATCTCACCGGCCCATCCCTACATAATTTTACATCCACGAAAAACAAACAAACAAACAAACGTGGATGAATACACAGTAAAGGCAACAAGGACTAAATCTGAGAAACTGAACTGTAATTTTCAGGTCTAGTATATCTTCTTACTCTACGCAGTCCCCCTCCCCATACTGGAGATTGAACCCAGGACCTTCACATTGAGCCACATCCCCAAGCTATTTTTAATTTTTAGACAGGGTATTGCTAAATTGTCCAGGCTGGGCTACAATTTGGATCCTCCTGTCACAGTCTCCCAGAGTGCTGGGCCTACAGGTGTGAGCTAAACCCGTTTTATGACAGTCGTAGGGCAGTGAGAAGATCTAGGGCAGGAAATAAACGGTAATACAACCTAGATTTCTGTTTAACAGCAGAGTAAGAGCAGAGAATTGGTATTTTAGAAATAAATTTGAAGCTGGGCGCAGTGGCACACTACTGTAATCCTAGCATTTTGAGAGGCTGAAGCAGGAGGATCGCAAATCCAAGTCCTTCCTGGACAATTTAGCGAGACCTTGTCTGCAAAAAAGGGGGCGGGGACGTAACTCAGAAAGTCCCTGGGTTCTATGAGCGTGGGGGCAGTGTTCAATAGCAGCGCAGTAACGATTGGCGAGAATTCGCGTCCAGAGTGCGGGTGTCCACTACGGGATGGTGTTTCAACAGAGGCCACTTGGATCAAGGTGAAGGGAATGCACAGCAGTCAGGATGTAAGATAAAAAGAGCGTTCCCAAGGTTGGATGTATTAACGAAAATAACGATACTCAAATACTAAGTCTCTCCTCATTACCGCGCGCTTCCCTCTTGGTCTCTTCGAACAACGTTGCACTAAGCACCGCCGTACGTCCAGCGCTACGGACGCCAGGCCGGGGCACAGAGACTACTACTCCCAGGAACGCTCGTGCAAGGAGGGCAGGCTGCGGGTCTCGCCGCACGGCCTTCTGGGAGTCGTAGTCTCGTCGTGGCCTTCGGGAGTTGTAGTTCCTTTCCCACAATCTGCCGGGCGAGGCGGCGCCGGTGGACAGAGCAGCCTGGGTGTTCAGGGGCCAAGATGGCGGCGCGCCGGGGACGGAGAGACAGAGTCGCGCCGCCTGCGAGTGGCGGCTCCGGGCCAGATCCCGGCGGTGGAGTCCGCGGCAGCAGCTGGGGAGGTCGGAGCCAAGCGCCCTATGGGACCGTGGGCGCCATGAGCGGAGGGGAGCAGGTGAGAGCCTGGCGGGCGGCCCGCGGCTGGCAGCAGAGCGGCGTGCGCCGGGCGGTGACACGTGGACGCCGCGGGAGAGGGAGGAAGCGCTCGGGAGCAGGTGCCGGCTGGCTGCGGGAGTCAGGGCTGGCGGAGCAGACCTGAGCCGCGTATTCGGGTCGGGCGGCGGAGGCAGGGTGCGTGCGGGGATTTTCTGGGAACACTGAGGGGCAGAGCTGGGGGCGGAAACGGGGCCTGCAACTGGGGGAGGCGGTCAGGGGTTCGGAGTAGGGGTCGAAGGCTGGGACCTCTTTCTAAGGATGCCGAGCAGAGCTCCACCATCCTGGCGCCGCAGTTCTCTTTTCGGAGCACGTGGGGTGGGGGAGCGATTTTCCCGGGAGAACTTGTCTGGCTCCCCTCCCCCTCTAGGCGGCCGGGGCACCCACGTGGGTTGGGCTGGGGGGGCAGGGCCGCGGGTCCACGTGGGTGCGGGGAGGGGATGTCCACGTGGCTCCTGTCCCGGGCTGTCGGGCTTCTAGTGTCCGCGCCTGAGCCGCACTGCCGAGAACTGGGTGTGTCCCAGCGGTCCCGCCATCCGCGACCAGGGCTGGGAACCCCTGGCTTTGGAGGAAGGTTAGGGCTGCTAGAGTCAACTTTGCCCTTCGCCTTGGAGTTCCTCGCTTTTGCATGGGTCTGCAGCGCTTTTGGACAGCGGGTGGTGGACTTCCCAGATGTTCGGGCGTCTCTTCTCTGCAGATGGCAGAGGGGTGAGCTTGTGGCAGCTTCTGTCTGACCGGCCCGGGGTGGGTTATGAGTCACTGGTACAGGCGTTTTGATTGCCTGCAGTCTTGCCTCATTCGTGATTCAAAGGGCGTGGGCAGTGTCAGCATATACCTGGGACAAGTTTAAGTAAGGGAGAGAGACCCCTCTCCCCACACTTCTTTCTCTAGCATCTCTCTAGTGAACTGACACAAGAAACCGGGGTGGTCTGTATTTAAGATTTTCTGGAATTTTTGCTGGGGATGGGAAAAGTTGGAGGCTGTTTGAGAACCATTCAGTACTCGAGCATTTATTGGATCAGAGAAAATTTTGGTCAGATTTGTTTTTCCTTGGTCTTCTCTGTGCTTAAAAAGTTATTGTCCCACTTTTTAGTGGAGGGCTTCTTAAAAGTTCCCACCCAGGGTGGCAGTGGGCAGTGGGAAGGAATTAGTTTGAATTGTTATCTTTCTTTTGCAATTAAGATGAGTCCTTGACAGTGTCTTTTTTTTTTCCCCCTAGGTAGGAGTTGGGCTGCAGGCTGCCTAATATCAGGTCCAGCAGACCAATCTAGGCCTGTGTCCAAGGGAGAATGACTTCTGGGGCATGAATTTGGAAACAACTCACTTTTTATCCTTCATCCTTTTAGAGGTTACTGCTTTACATCTTTTGAGGCTTGTGCTGCCTACACTCTGGGGAAGAGGCATGAGGGATCCAAGATCTAGTTGCAGTACAAATTAGGTGGTCATTTGGGGTTGGACAAAGTCTCAGGGAGAGATCCTTTTGCCCCTTAAAAAAGATAGGTATGTGTGAGCTAGTCAAACAGCCAGTTAGGAATTGAGATGGCCATATGCCGGCAAACCACACAAGTGTCCCTATTCTCCAGCATCCTTTTTTTTGGTGAGATAGGGTTTACACTTCAGGCTGGCCTTGAATTCACAGCAGTCCCAGCCTCCTGAGTGCTGGGTTTAGAGGCATGCTGGGATTACAGCAGAGTGTCACAAGGCAAAAAGAAAGTGCAGGATATTTGGGATTATATTATCAGCAGTAGTAATATACTTTGTAGAGTTTGGGAAAGGACATTTAAAGCTGAGATCTTACATGTGTGAAAACTTTCAGAGGGAATTGTGTAAAGGCCTTGAGAGGAGACAGAACTGAGGTCTGTGTGGGAGAGGACTGGAACAGAAGTGTACTCTGTAAACCGTAGTGAAGAGTTTAAAATCTTAAGAGCTGTGAGATGGCATTGAAGGGATTTATGGAGGGTCTTAAGAAGTGATGATTCATGCATTTTAAAAAGTTTCTGGCTGGAAGCGGGGCGTGGTGGTATATGCAAAAATAAATAAATAAAAATTTCTGGCTGGTTTTGCATCCTGGAGGGACAAGACTGACGTGGGAAAGCCAGTTGGGAGGTTGTTGATGTTAGAGGTACTGGTGGCTGGCTCACTTTCAGCCCTTGGGCTGATCCTCTGGGCACTGTGTGTTGGGGAATTGAGGGATGAGGGAGGTTGTGAAGGGCAGGTGGCTCTGACTGTGGCTCCAGGACCTGCGTGGTGGAGGTGGAGATGGTTCATAGAGCTGGGCATGGTTTGAGATTCTGGCCTGGTGGCTGGGGCTCTGGTAGGGAAGTAGCAGGGCAAGTAGAAGATGCTGCTCCTTGCTCATGTAGGACTGTTTGCTGAGCCAGGTGATACTCAGCTGGTGGTTGTAATTACAGGATTGTGAAGGTCTGGGAGGGGTTAGTGCCTCAAACCTGCCTTTCATTTCATCTCGGCCTGGCCTTCTGTGTCCTAACCAGCCTTTCCCCTCCCTGGGTCCTGCCCCAGGGCTGGGGACTGAATTTAGGGTCTTGGTGCTGAACTACATCATAGCCCCCCTTTTTGGGGCTGTTCTGGGGATTGAACCCAGGGCCTTTGCACTAAGCTACATTCCCATCCCTTTTTTATTTTGAGCTACCCAGGCTGAATTCGAATTTGAAATCCTCCTGCCTCAGCCTCAGGATGCTGGAACTCCTCAGCTATTTAAGGAGAGTGTGTGTGGGAAGGGTATAGTCAAACCTGTTGCTTTTTTCTTTTGGAGGAGATAAATACGGAGTTTCCCTATGCTGCAGAATTGGGGGGGGGTCCTGTTCTTAGGCCTATACACCATGTTTCTAATAGTGGAGATGGCCTGGCTCTGGCTCCTGAGTCTCACTCCAGCCACTCTGGCCCTGCCCACGCCCATACTCTTGACAGGTTTGGGCAGGCCCCTCCCTGCCTCCTGACAAGGCTGAAAATGTGCCTAGCTCTTGAAGGAGTATGGGGCGGGGCTTCCATCTACAGAATCAAGCGTTCTTTTGGCTGTCACCTAGTAGGGGTGGGGAAGATACCTTTCCTTTGGAACTACATGAGAGGTTGGTGGCAGTACTGTTAGGAGAAGGGGTATAGCTCAGAAGCAGAGCACATTCTTACAGGCACACACACAAAACTCTGTGATATTGGCTGGCACTGTGGGTGAGTGGGAAGTACTGTATAAGGCATTTAAACTTTTCTGGGAGACAGGAAGAATATCAACTAATAGAGTACAAAGGGTCCTTTGCCCCAGATGAACTTGGAATCCAGTTTTCATTGTGATGCAGGGAGTGTCATGGGGTTGAGGGGACAGAATGTGATTGTCAGGAAAGGGAATGCATTGGTCCGAGGAGACATCAGCATAGGCTGGGAAGCCTGAAAGCCTGAGGTAGCTTCTTTCTTTTTTTTTTTGTGGGTACCGGGGGTCGACCTCAGGACCTCGTGCGCCAGAAGCGCCCATGCCGCTGAGCAATATCACTGGCCCTTTTTTCGTATGTGGGATCCAGGAGTCGAACTCGGGCCCTCGTGCTTGCCAGGCAGGCGCGTATGTCGCTGAGCTATCTCACCGGCCCCTGAGGTATCTTATTGAAGACTGCAGGATTTGAGCTCAGCAGGGAACAGAGGCCTCAGGGATTTGAAGTGGGTCAGGTTGCTATAGCTGAACTGCGTCCTTGTTGACGTCTTGCTTTGGTGCGCCCCTCAGACTAGCACTGTCTCCACTGCCCGCACATGACCTCTGAACAATCTGGATCTTTTTTTTTTGAGACAGGGTCTTGCTATTGCCGTTCACGCTGGCCTTGAACTCACTATGCAGCCCAGGCTGGCCTTGAACTTGTTGCAGTCCTCCTGCCTCAGCCTCCTGAGGGCTGGGATTATAGGTGTGCACCACCACACCTGGCTACAATCTGGATCTTTTGGATGTTTTTACTTTGCATTTTAATAATTTCCTGCAGCTCCAACTGTTCGTGGAGTTCAAACTGTCTTCTACCTGGAATACTGCCGTTGTGGTTAGGGCTTTTGTTCATGGGTTGTATCTCTCTGCCCACCTGGCTTAGAGGTTTGGTGACGCGGGGCTGGAGACCTGGTTTATGGAGCCCAGACCTGGTTTATGGAGACCAGGTTCATCTGCCCCCAGAGGGACTGTGCATTTCAACCTTCCCCCTTTTGCCCCAGGTGCTGCTGCATGAAGAGAGGGATGACTCTGGCTTCGTCAATCTGTCTCGGCTGGGCCCATCTCTAAGAGACAAAGACCTGGAGATGGAGGAGCTAATACTGCAGGATGAGACACTGCTGGGGACCATGCAGAGCTACATGGATGCCTCCCTCATCTCGCTCATCGAGGATTTTGGCAGCCTTGGAGAGGTGAGCTGGAGATAGGGTTGAAGCTGGAGATAGGGTTGAAGCTGGAGATTTGCATGGGAGGCTCCACTTCAGATCCTTGAAGCAGTTTTAGGGATGGCTCTACTTTTCCACATCCTTAGTTCTTTTTTTTTTTTTTTTTTTTTATTTTAAAGAGAAGAAAAAACAAATCAAAAAAAGAACAAATTTTCAAAACAACATAGTATGAGGGTAACAATGGTCAATGCATTACGTATTATTATCTTTAAGTTAGTTATTCATGATACCAGACATTAGCATTCAATTGACATCCTTAGTTCTTGGGTACCTGGCAGTCCTTGAAGTGTGTTTTTTGTCTCTAGAAGGGAGGATGGGAGTTAGGCTGCAGGCTGCAGACTGCCAGATTATGCCATGTGAGGATGCCCTGGCTAGTTTGGACCATGATCCAAAGCCTTTGCCCTATCTGGGCCCTTGATCTGAATGTCTGGAGGGTTCTGACCTGTTTTGTGTTAAGTGCATGCGTGCGTGTATGTGTCTGAATGCACATGTCTGTGGTGCTGGAGACTGAACCCAAGGCCTCACTGAGTTCTGCGTTCCTTTAAAAATACTTTTTTGTGGGGGCTGGGCATGGTAGCCCACCCTTGTAATCCCAGCACTCAGGAGGCTGAGGCAGGAAGATCTGAATCTTTTTTTTTTTTTTTTTTTTTAGAGACAGGGTCTTGCTAAATCACTAGGTTGCCCAGGCTGGGCTCCAATTTGGGGCCCTCCTGCCTCAGGCTCTCAAAGTGCTGGGATTACAGGAGTGTGCCACTATACCCAGCTTGTGTTTTTTTCTTTTTGAGACAGTCTCACCATGTAGTCCAGGCTGGCCTTGATCTTGCATTTCTCTGGCTTCAGCCTCCTGGGTTTTGGGATTATAGGTATGCATTACCACATTTGGCACTGATCTGTTTTTGAGGCCAATTCCAATGTAGCCAAGGTTTGTTTGCTGAGCATCCTCCTCTTATCTGAGGGTGGGGGACTGTATGAAGCCCAAGCTCAAGACTCTAGACTCTAGTCTAACAGGTCTATTTTGGATGATAAATGAGATTATAACCTGTGCCTCCTGATATTCAGATCCCCCTTGTTGGTAAATTGAGCTGAGCTGAACGTGGGAGACTGAGTCTTTGGCCTCTGGCCCTTCTCAGTGGCCCAGTAGCACATTGGAGATGTTGGCGGGACCTTCCCGTTGTCTTTCTGGAGCAGAGCAGGTTATCTCTGGAGGACCAGAATGAAGTATCGCTGCTCACAGCTCTGACGGAGATCTTGGACAATGCAGATTCTGAGAACCTGTCTCCATTTGACAGCATTCCTGACTCGGAGTTACTTGTGTCTCCTCGAGAGGGCTCCTCTGTGAGTGTGGGACCAAGGAGAGGGGACGTGTGTCTGGTATAAAGTTTAAAACCGTATCTAATAGCTGTTTACATAGCTTTAAAGCACAAACTGATCTCAGGTCTTTCTCTCCCTCTTAGCTGCACAAGCTGCTCACTCTTTCTCGAACACCACCAGAACGTGACTTCATTACTTCAATTGACCCATTAGGGCCCAGCACAGGCGGTAATAAAGTGAGTGGGGGAAGCCTGGCCTGCCTGGAACTTGCAGATGGTGGAGAGCCTATAGGGAGATATCTGGAAAGTACTTTGCTGAAAAAAACTCCTTTCTTCTTTCTTGCAGGTTGAGATGGCTCTTGCAGATCCCCCTTGGGATTTCTCCCCACCTTCCTTCCTGGAGACCTCTTCTCCCAAGGTGCCTAGCTGGAGGTCCTCAAGGTCAAGACCACGCTGGGGCCAGTCCCCGCCTTCCCAGCAGCGCAGTGACGGTGAAGAAGAGGAAGAGGTGGCCAGCTTCAGTGACCAGATGCTTGCTGGGGAGCTTGACAGTTCTATGAGCACCATCCCAGACTTCCCCATGCACCTGGCCTGCCCACAGGAGGAAGATGAGGCAACAGCAGTAGAGGTGGCTGTGCCAGCAGCTGGTGATGAGAGCATCTCTTCTTTGAGTGAGCTGGTGCGGGCCATGCACCCTTACTGCCTGCCCAATCTCACCCACCTGGCATCACTCAAGGATGAGCTTCAGGAACAGCCAGAAGAGTTGACGCTGCCTGAGGGTTGTGTGGTGCTGGAGATTGTGGGCCAGGCGGCCACAGCTGCTGATGGCCTGCAGATCCCAGTTGTGGTACGGCAGGTCCCCACTGGACCCGAGTCTGTGCTGCTAGGTGACCCGCTGCAGCTGCTTATGCCCATGCTGGAGTCAGAGACAGAGTCTCCTGTGCCCAAGGTGGCTCCTTGCCCTGAGAAAGAGGAGTTGTTGCTGGACTCAACTTGCTTATTGGAGCCCAGAGAGGCCACGGCATCAGTGGCACCCAGTGGGCCTCAGAACCCACCTCCCAGTGCAGTGCTGGGTTCCCAGAAAGCTCGGAAAGGCAGGAGGAAGAAAAGCAAGGAGCAGATGGCAGCCGGTGTGGAGGGCTATGCCAGGAGACTGAGATCGTCCTCGTGTGGGCAGGCTGCTGTGGTTTCTCAGACCGGCAGCTTGCAGAAGCAGTCTCAGGAAGAGCTTCAGAGAGAGGCTGGGCCTCCCCAGAGAAGGGGGAAGCCTCGGGCTTGGGCTCGGGCCTGGGTAGCTGCCTTGGAGAAGCCTAGCTCTGGGAACCTGGAGAGGAGTGCTGGACAAGGTAGTCTTGCTAAAGAAGATCGTCTAGACCTCTACTCTAAGCTGGTTGACACGATCCAGGCCAACCCTGTTCCGACCCATCTCTCATTGGTTAACTCTGCTCGAGCTGCCCCCATGCCAGTTGACTCCACTGGAGCCAGTCCCAGTGCTGCTGACCCTGCTCTAGCTGACCCTGTACCTGGTGAGCCAGCTGCAGCCAGCTCAGAGCTAGTTGACCCTCTCCCGGCTGACCCAGTGCTGACTGACCCAGTCCTTGCTGACTCGGCAGCAGTTGATCCCACAGTGGTGGTTCCCATCTCAGACAACTTGTCACCAGTTGATGCCATCCTAGCTGACCCAGCACTAGTTGACTCTGTTCCTAACGACGTGGCTCCAGCTGACTCTGTGCTAGTTAAGTCCCGACCAACCGATCCCAGACGTGGTGCAGTGTCCTCAGCCCAAGGGAATCTAGCTTCCCAGCTCCCCCTGGACTCGGAGGCCTCAGACCGCTTAAAGGCTGTCATCCCTGAAGTCGAGGAGGTTGTAGGTCCTCTGAAGGTGGAAAGTGGTACCAGTGCTGCCACCCAGGAAACCAAACCTCGGCCTCTTAGCCTATCTGAGTACCGGCAACGAAGGCAGCAACGGCAGGCAGAGGCAGAAGAGAGGAGTGCGCAGCCCCCAGCTGGGAAGTGGCCTAGCCTCCCAGAGACCCCCACAGGGCTGGCAGACATTCCTTGTCTTGTCATCCCCTCAGCCCTAGCCAAGAAGACAGCCTTGCAGGGGAGCCCTGAAGCTTCTCCTGAGGCTGGCTTGGCTGGCTTTGTGCCTGTGGGTCCCAGCCCTGCTGCTTCTAGTCCTGAACCTGCAAGCAAACCTGTGGGTTCAACTCCCACCAAACAGGTGCCACCCAAAGAGGTGCCACTGCCAGCGAGACCTTCCCTTCCTACTGTGCAGTCCGTGTCTTCTGCTGGGCCCATTCCTCCCACAATGGCCACTCCTTTGCCTTTCCCCCCAAGTGGCCTGGGTGTGCCCTCTATGCTGCCCCTTCCTGCAAGTGGACAAGGGGTCCCCAGTCTACCCCCACCTCACTTGCACCCTCCTGGTCTTCCAGTGTCCATGGGGCCTGTGCCACCTGATTCCTATACTCACTATACCCATGTGCCACCCTGGCCTCGTTATCACCCTGTGTCCCCTTCTGGTTACCCTTGCCTGCCTCCCCCACCAGTGGTACCCCTAGTGTCTGGTACTCCTAGTACCTATGCTGTGCCCCCCACTTGTAATGTGCCTTGGGTTCCCCCTCCTGCCCCAGTCTCACCTTACAGCTCCAGCTGTACCTATGGGCCCATGGGATGGGGCCCAGTGCCACAACACCCTCCATTCTGGCCAGCTGTCCCTCCACCTCCTTTGGTTCCAGCCTCTGTTGGGAGAGATGTTCCCCCACCCACAGTGGAGCCCAGTGCCATTCCAGCTGGCCCTCCTGAAAACGTACTTCCTGTGCCTATGGCTCCTTCCCTCAGTCTTGGGCCAGCTGGCCTCAGAGCTCCACAGATAGAGGCCGCCAAGGTCGAAGTCAAGTCAGTGCCTGCGTCTCCCCATGTGAAACACAAGGTGTCCTCCGTGGTGCAAAGCCCCTGGACCAAGGCCCCACCAGGTCTGTCTGCTGAAGGAGTGTCTGTGGAAGAGCCTGCATCAGAGGCGCTAAAGCCTGAGACCCAGGAGATGAAGCCCAAGGAGAAGCCCCTCTGTGCTGCTGTCAGGGCTGTTCCCGTACAAAGGCAGAGCACTGTCCCCAAGCTACCTGCTGTCCACCCAGCGCGACTAAGGAAGCTGTCCTTCCTGCCCACCCCACGTACGCAGGGTCCTGAGGACGTGGTGCAGGCTTTCATCAGTGAGATTGGTGAGTGCACACAGTGTAGCTGGTGTGAGAAGGGGGTGGGATAGCTGGGGCTCTTCTCTACAGAGCAGGATAGACCACCTTGGTGAGGCAGGCTGCCCTTCGTTGGATTTCTTTGGAGGGGTCTTCAGAAGTGGAACTCTGGGTTTGTTTCAGTCCTTCCTGCTTTGAGCTGCTGACTTGGTTCACTTTAATACGGTGGGCAGGGATGTCAAGGGAGGGGGCGTGTAGTCACTGTACTCGGCTGACAGGAGCTAGTTTTTAATCCTGTGTTGTACTCCCCCATAGGAATTGAGGCATCAGACTTATCCAGTCTGCTGGAGCAGTTTGAGAAATCAGAAGGTGAGAAAAACTGGGTAGCTTTGTTCCAGCCCTTTATAGTTGATACTTCTGTTAGGCTCAGCCCTGCAGTTGGTTCAGTAGGAATGGAGGGCAGCCTCAGCCACTAGAGCAGCCCCCAGGTGGACTGGGCAGACAAGACTTCCAGGAGTAGACAGGGAGATCTGGGTGGGTTGGGATTGTTGGGGACGTTTTTCTAGAGGGAAGCAGCTCTCAAGCTGAATCTTAAAAGATAGGATTTCAGAGATAGCATATATGGTAAATAAAAGAAGAGAGAGAGGGTATAGGAAAGACCCTATATGATATATTTGGAAGGCAGGGAGTAGCTTGACTTTCTAAAGATAAGGCATGGCTGTAGGTGTTATGGGACTACTGTGACCTTTGTTAAGGAGATTTTGGTCCAACTGGGGAGATGAACATGAGTTGGTACCAGGTGTCCGTAATACAAGCAAAACAAAAGTGGACTGGGCAAGGTGGAGCATATCTATAATTCCAGCTACTCAGGAGGCCGAGGCAGGAGCATGGCAAGTTTGAGGCCAGCCTGGTCAATTTAATGAGACTCTTTTTTTTTTTTAATGTGGGTACCAGGAGTCGACCTCAGGACCTCGCACTTGTGTCACTGAGCGATATCACTGGCCCTTTTTTTCCTTTATGTGGGTTCCGGGAGTTGAACTCAGAACCTTGTGCTTGCCAGGCAGGTGCTTATGCTGCTGAGCTATCTCACCAGCCCCGAGACTCTTTCAATATTTAAAAAAAAAAGCTGAGGATATAGTCCAGCCCAGTGATAGAGTGCTTGCCTAGCATGCACAAGATCCTGGGTTCGGCCTTCAATACGGAGAGAAAAATGTAGGACAAGACTATGCTATGCCGGGCAGAGAGTTCGAGGCCAGCCTGGGCTACAAAGTGAGTTCAAGGCCAGCCTGAATTGCATAGTGAAACCCTGTCTCAAAAGGACCAAAAAAAAGACTGTGCTATGGTTGGGCACAGTGGTGCACACCCTGAAGTAGGCCATGAGGCTAGGAACTTAGGAAGATTATGTAGAAACTCAAATACTAACAAGCTTCTACAGTTGGACTCTGTCTCACAGAGAGAAGAGACACGGTTAAGTAGTACCTGGGTACCCACTAAAGGAGACTACATCTGTCCAGGGTAGCCCTGCAGGGAATATGAAGACAAAGTAGACTTTCCCTCTGAGAATCTCTAAGCCCTTCTGTGCCACTTCAGTCAGGCACGTCTGGTGGGGCCTTTTAACTAGTATGATTTCTTTGCAGCCAAAAAGGAATGTCCTCTCCCGGCTCCTGCTGATAGTTCGGCTGTAGGAAACTCAGGGTAAGTATGGAGACGTGAGCGAGTTACCTACAGCTGTTGGTCAGCAGCCAGCTGGTGTGCCGGGACCGTGGACGGGATGCCTCCTTTGGCAGGGACATGCCGTCAGCTCTAGAGTTTCCCCATTTCCCCACACCCTGCTCTGCCTGCCACCACTGGGCACTGCCCTAGTTTGATGGTGAGGTGGGAGGGTGTGAACTGCCCTCCTGCTGATTGTAGTCAGGAGTTCCAGATCCCCTAGAGAGTCTTTGTATCTTGTGGCAAGTTCAGCTTTCCTTCATTGAACAGATCATAAGCCTGCTGAGTGCTGGTTATGGGGTAACAAAGTGGGGGAAGATAGTAATGGCACGGGCTTCCCTAACACCTTGGAGGACACCGGTACCCTGGACCTCCTTGCTCTCCAGTTGTCCAGCAATGAGAGGACTTTTTTCATTTTTCATATTCATGATCCACCATCCTGTTCTGCCAACCACGTTCCCCTTTGCATTGGCTTCAGGTTGGTTTGAGGTGGTAGCCAAGGCTCCTGATTTGAAGGAGTTGGGGGGGTGCTCAAGGTCATTGCCAGCCTGCCTCCTGGAATCGGGCAGAGCTGAGAGGAGACCCAGTCTGCAGTTCAGTCACTAATGGCCCTTTTGTGCTGGAGGAGGAGGATGGGAGCAGTTTGCACATTCCCATTCTTCTCTGAACGCACCCTTCTCCAGTTACTTTGTGAGGAAAGCTGATGTACATGATATTGAGGAGGCAATGAACCAGGCTTTCCCTTTTCCCCCCTGCCAACAGCGTTGACACTCCCCAGGAGAAGAGGCCCCTAGACCGGTTACAAGCCCCAGAGCTGGCCAACGTGGCAGGTGGGTTCAGGTTGGGGAACTCTGCCTATGATTAGTTTGTGTAGCAAATGTGCAGCGCCTGCTCTGCATCAGATATGTGTAGGCATTGACAATACAGAGATCCGATCTCCATTCTTGAGGTACTCATAGTTTAGGGGGCAGATGTGTAAACAGAAGCATGCCAAGTAATGGAAGCAGTATATTAAGGAAGCTTGTGGTTTTTAGTAAGACCCAAAGGGGACAGTGAAGGAAGGGGTATATAGAAGGTTATCCCCGAAGATGAGGCTTCAGAAAACCACTCATAGCACTCAGATGGTCGATTCAGGGGACAGGGCATCCTCCTCATCAAATGGAGCAGCTTGAGTCAACAAAGGACCAGAACCAGCCTGTGTTTTGGGGAACTGTAAGTGGTGGTGGTTCACTGGAGCATAGTGGCTGATCAGGGTGGTGGGCAGAACAAAAGCGAGACAAAGCTGGAGTGGTAAACAGATCTGATTATGGAAACTTTCAGTGCTTGTTAAGCTGTTTGGACTTCATCCTGTATATTGCAGAAGCAGTGAAAAGCTTTCTCAGATGGGTTTTTGGAAGACAGGTGGCAAATATGAAGCTTGCAGTGGGGAGACTTCATTGCATGAGTACAGGCCCGGTCCGGCTGGAAGTCAGGCAGTGCTGGGAAGAGGGTGGGTCCAAGGACAGACAGGTGGGTAGGTAGGACCCGCTCACCAGCTAGGTTTTGGTAATTGAGAAGATGAGGGGGTTTAGGAGGCTGGCTGGGTTGCTCGCTGGTTCCCAAGATAGAGAACATGGGGGAGAGAACAGTTGAAACAGTGGGAGACGCTGGGTGTTGACTGCTTGGTGTACTTGGTGAGAAGCGGGGTCTCTGGAGCCTAGAGACAGCGTCTGGAAGTACAGAATCAGATCTCACCCTGCTATCTCCATCCTCCCTCCCCTCACAGGCCTCACCCCTCCAGCCACCCCTCCCCACCAGTTATGGAAGCCCCTGGCTGCTGTTTCACTGCTGGCCAAAGCCAGATCTCCTAAGTCCACCGCCCAGGAGGGAACCCTGAAGCCTGAAGGAGTTACAGAGGCCAAACATCCAGCTGCAGCCTGCCTCCAAGAAGGGGTCCGTGGCCCTAGTCCAGTCCATGTGGGCTCTGGGGACCATGACTATTGTGTTCGGAGCAGGACACCCCCCAGAAAGATGCCTGCCCTAGTCATTCCAGAGGTGGGCTCCCGATGGAACGTCAAACGCCATCAGGATATCACCATCAAACCCGTCCTGTCCCTGGGCCCAGCCGCTCCCCTACTCCCATGCACTGCTGCCTCCCAGGAGCCCCTTGATCACAGGACTAGCAGTGAGCAGGCATCTCCCCCAGCACCTTGCCTTGCCCCATCTGCCTTGCTGTCTCCTGAGGCCTCGCCCTGCTGGAATGACATGAACACTAGGACTCCCCCTGAACCCTCAGCCAAGCAGCGATCCATGCGCTGTTACCGAAAAGCCTGCAGGTCAGCCAGCCCCCCAAGCAGGGGCTGGCAGGGCCGTCGTGGCCGCAGCAGCCGGTCTGTCAGCTCTGGGTCCAACCAGACCAGTGAAGCATCTTCCTCATCCTCATCGTCGTCTTCCTCATCCCGGTCCAGGTCCCGGTCCCTCTCCCCCCCACACAAGAGGTGGCGAAGGTGAGCTCTGGATGGCCTGTTAGGTCCTGCAGTTAGGAAGTTTGTGCACTGTCTTCTGTGGTTTATTTGAAAGCCGTCACACACTGACTTGGGTACTTTCAGGCACTAAGGCTTCTGTTTCTGTCTTTGGCTCTCGTCTTTTCTCATTTGTGGATTGCTGAAGGAGGCAAGCTGGGAGAATGTAGCTTCTGTTCCTCGTTGGAGTCTGGAGTATTCCTGAGGTCTCTGCTACCTTGAGGCATGCCTTGAGATGGCTGGGGTTCGATCTTGACCGTGTTGACTTCTTTACATACAGTACTCGTCCTCATGGTATTTTCATGGCGCCATGTGGGATAGTGAGCTAACTGCTAAGGGGAAACTGTGCTTAATCATCTGTTGAGAAAAGTGTACGACGCAGTTTCTTGGGATGGCCTCCTCTATTTCCTGGCAGCATTTTACTTTTTTCTTAGTAATAATTCCAAGTTTTCCCACTTGTTCAATAAAGAATTCTTTTTTTTTTTTTTTTTTTTTTTTTTGTGGGTATCGGGGGTCGACCTCAGGACCTTGCGCACCAGCAGGCGCCCATGCTGCTGAGCGAAATCACCAGCCCTTTTTTCATATGTGGGTACCGGGAGTCAAACTCGGGCCTTCGCACTTGCCAGGCAGGCGCTTATGCTGCTGAGCCATCTCACTGTCCCTCAATAAAGAATTCTTGAGTTTCGGTAGTGATGCACATCTCTAGAACTAGCCCCTTGTATAGGTCTAGCACAGTTACCTGCCTTCATGCCATGGTTGCAGTATTCCTGTGTGACGTGGTTGGGAAGCACTTGTAAAGCAGACAGCCAGGCCCAGCCCCTACACCACAGATACAGATGCAGAACTAGGGTCCAGCTCTTTATCTCCCTATTTGTTTTCCTTCCTCTTTCTGATTTGTGTTTTTCAATTTTCAATTGCACATTCCTGGTACCAAAAAAAATTTTCAGTTGCACAATTGAAAATAAATATGTCTGCCCAAACATACTAGAACATTCTAGATCTATCTAAAGTTCCATGAAGGGCTTCAGTCATCTGTGAGGAAAAACTGTTCTTCTAAACCTCTTCTGCTCCGCTTTCTTTGGTTCTGAGCTTCCTGACAGGGAGGCAGGGCTGGGGCCTGAATGATGTAAGTAGAGTATACCTGCGTCACTCCTAGCCTGAACTGCATGTCCTTTAATTCTCTAGGTCCAGTTGCAGTTCCTCTGGACGTTCCCGAAGATGCTCTTCCTCTTCATCATCATCGTCCTCGTCTTCCTCGTCCTCCTCATCCAGTTCCCGAAGCCGTTCTCGCTCCCCATCCCCCCGCCGGAGAAGTGACAGGAGGCGACGGTGAGCACGTGTTTTGGGAAGCAGTGCTTCTGGGATAGAGGTGCCTGAGAGTTCTGAGCCTTGAATTGTTCTGTCTGGAGGCTGATGACACTTTATCTTGCCAGGTACAGCTCGTATCGTGCACATGACCATTACCAAAGGCAGAGAATGCTGCAGAAGGAGCGTGCAATAGTGAGTGGAGCGGGGGGCAAGGGGCTTGCCCTGAGCCCTGAGCTCAGAGAGTCAGCTGCAGCTACCGCTCTAGCTCATAGCCTTACTTTTCCTTGATGTCCAACACAGGAAGAGAGAAGGGTGGTCTTTATTGGGAAGATACCTGGCCGTATGACTCGGTCAGAGCTGAAACAAAGGTTCTCTGTTTTTGGAGAGATTGAGGAATGCACCATCCATTTCCGTGTCCAAGGGTAAGCTTGGGTCCCAAGTCAGGAAGTCCTTTCAGTCCCACTCATCTCGGTTCATATTTCTTTGTCTTTCCTCCTTGCTGTGGTGTGCTGGGTGGTGTGGGGAATGAGAAAAACCACCCTGGGGTACTGTGTTTTCATGGCATGTACCTAAACGGCTCACCTTCCCCACCAGTGACAACTATGGCTTCGTCACTTACCGCTATGCCGAGGAGGCATTTGCAGCCATTGAGAGTGGCCACAAGCTGCGGCAGGCAGATGAGCAGCCGTTTGATCTCTGCTTTGGGGGCCGCAGGCAGTTCTGCAAAAGGAGCTATTCTGATCTTGGTGAGTATGAGGGCCTGAGGCTTTGCCATACCTCATTCCCTTCAAGAAGGGTTCCTAGGGTAGGTGTGGTGGTACACACCTGCAATCCCAGCACTCGGAAGGCTGAGGTGGAGGATCGCCATGAGTTCGAGGCCAGCCTGGAATACGTAATGAGATGCTGTCTCAAAAAACTGAAGGGGGGTTAAAAAAAAAAGGAAGCATTCCTAATTCTTTGAGAATGGGGCTAGGTAGACTTATCTGACATACAAAAAGAATCTAAGGGTGGGATGAAGGGAAGATGAGACTTTCCCACATATCTTTCACTTAAAATCCGGGCAATTTTAGCTCCAGCCATCATTTGGAAGGGAGATGGCTGGCCATTTGAGAACCCAGTGGTTGGGACATATGGTCAGAGATCATAATGTTTGTCTCTCTCTACCTTTGTAGACTCCAACCGGGAGGACTTTGACCCTGCTCCTGTAAAGAGCAAATTTGACTCTCTTGACTTTGACACATTGTTGAAACAGGCCCAGAAGAACCTCAGGAGGTAACCCTGGGCTCTTCCCCCTCCCTTTTTCTGCGGAGGTGTCCAGCCTCCTCTATCCCCCTCCCCCACCTAGGGGAGAGAGCTGCTAGTGAGATGACTGTTTTATAAAGAAATGGGAAAAAGTGAAATAAAAATATGTTAAATCAGATTTTTAAAAGGGGTATGCGTTTTTTATAACAGGTTGAAACAAGTTAACTTGCATTCCTATATAAAATAGTGGGATTGAGGAATTCCTTCAGTGTTTTGGAACACCAGTCACTGTGCAGACTGATGAACTAAAAATTCCCAAGTGTCATTGTTGGTGTGTGGGTATGTGTGTGAGTGTATGTGTGTCCCCATATTTGGGATTGTTATTGACCCCAGGGCCTTTGCACTGAGCTAGATCTAAATTGACCAGGCTTGGGCTTGAACTTGCGATCTTACTTGCTCAGCCTCCTAGAGTGGGATTTCAGGCATGGGGCTACCAAGCCCGAACAGCAGTTGTACTTCTCTCTGTTGTGCTACTGCTAAATGTAGCCACTTTTCTTCTGTGAACACAATTAGGGATGTACTTACCTCCATTGAGTTCCTAGGGCCTCTCTCTGGTCAAGTACAAAATCCACTGTAGAGGAAGGGGGTCTATAGACAGGGAAAGAATAGAATAGGGGCCTCATTAGGTTTTTTGGCTAATTCTGACTAAGAGGAGTTGAAACTTTATTAGAGGAACTCCCTTGGAA
Organism: Erethizon dorsatum; assembly: GCA_028451465.1. Taxonomy (NCBI): domain Eukaryota; kingdom Metazoa; phylum Chordata; class Mammalia; order Rodentia; family Erethizontidae; genus Erethizon; species Erethizon dorsatum. The sequence continues at coordinate 87,092,572 of CM051822.1, forward strand.
ACAATTATAAGGACAAGGATAGAGAAAGAGAAAAACCAGTTATAAAAAGACACCAGATAGCACAATGGCATTGGGACTTGCACCAAAGGACCAGAGGGAAAGCTGACGGGAGGGCACAGAGAAGCCAGGTGCACAGAGCCAAGATAGCCATCCCTCCTCACCTACCTTGAAATCTAAAGGAGACAAATGTAAAATGTAATGGCTATTCTACTTTAAAAATTCTTTTTCACTATATAAAAATATATGCTCAAACCTATGTGCTTACACATTTATCTGTATCTATATTTTCACTCTAGGGTCACTATATTAACTAAAATACACACACCTCTCCTTACTAACTCTAAGCTGACCCTTCTATAAGGTTCCTCCTAACCAACCAGCAGCTCATCCTGGAAATAAGGCCCTGACAAGGACAGACAGGCAGAAAAAAGTCAAAGAAATGTACATGTAGACAAGGGTGCCCGGTTTAATCCCAGACACCCCAGGGAGTCAATCAAATTGTGATAAGTTCCAGGGAGGAAGGGTCCCTCAAAACATTGGAAAAGAAGCTGGGGACGCAGGTTCGTGGGTTTTTCATCTTTCTGGGGCCCCTTCCACCTCTCAGGGGCAGCTGTCTTCTGTTTTTATCCTCCTTACAAATAAACGGACTTTTATTTTTGGGGGGAACCGGGAATCGAACTCCAGACCTCGCGCTTGCCAGGCAGGCGCTGTGCCGCTGAGCTATATCCGCAGACCCTAAAGGTTCTTCTTAAACCCTGTCCCCTTAATTCATTACTGGTGCTGCGTTTACAAGCCTGGTTAGCTGCTCATCCCAGCGGTGCTTGTCCTGGATGTGAAACCACCAGATTTGAAACTTGACTTCTCAGGTGTGTTATCTGTGGAATAAGTTAGGGCTTTGCTTCTCCCGCTTGAAAGGGATTTGAATCTTTTGGATATCTTTTTAGAAGGCAGATTCTGAATTCTGGGGTGGGACCTGAGATTCTGCATTTCAAATTCAGGGCAATGATACTGTTCCAGGAAGAGATTTTGATAGCAAGGGCTAGAGGAAACTCACACTTGTAAATAGGTTTCTAAGTGGGCTTTGTGTGCACATTCACGTTTCAATTGAGATCACCATTTTAGCTTGAGCACAATGCTGGGCACAGCGGGTGCTTGCGTGTTAGAATGCATGCATGAGGGTAGAACTCCAGGGTAGAACTCTGGAGCAGAGGCAGAGGCAGTAAGAGTTCTCTCTAGGACAGGGAAGTGCCTGTTTTGATAAAGGCAAAGGAGAATGGTGTCTAGAAATGGATCCTTGCCCTTCCTGAGGTGCATTAACGGGAAGTAGTCAAAGAATAGGGTCAAAAGGATTGCTGACTGCTGCTGAACTGCGAGTTATGACCAGGGAGGAAAAACAATTATTCTTGGGACCACGGATTGAAGGACTCACTGCTGTGTGATCCAGACTTCGTTGCTCACACTTCTGTTGTGGAGCTGAACTAAGGCTGCATAAGTGAGGAGGGGGAAGGGCTGCCTGAAGTGGGGGGTTTTGGGAATCAACGTGAAGGATCCTCTACCGCAGAAGCAGGAAAGGATGGACTCTGGGAGAATCTCCCCGGGTGGTGGAGTGAGGGTGGAGGGCGGGAAGGGAACCTAACCGCACTGCGGGCAGGGAGCTGGGGGACATCGGGACCACATCTGCAGAGGTCAGGGCGGCTATGGCCTGCTGGTCCATTCATTCATTACTCTCAAATCCGAGTCGCAGCTGGGGCGCCGGAAACTGCGCCTGTGAAATGCTTCCAGCAGAGCAGCGCGCGGGAAATCCCGTTTTCCCGCCACGACCCGGAGCGTGACCCCTGACGTCAGAGCTCCGCCTCCACAAAGGAGACCGGCGGGCTCCGCCCTTGCAAGATGGCGACGCGCCTGGGACCGGAAAGAGATTCTGGGTTTCGACTTGGTCCCACCTCCGCGTAGAGGCGGGGTTACGGCGGAGTCCCACCCCTTCCTCTGCCTGCCGGCGCGGGGCAGTGACGTCAGGCCCCGCCCTCGGTCGAGGGCCTGAGTTTGTCGTCGCCCTTGCTCTGCGACGGTAGTGACGCGTATTGCCAGAGGATGGCGGACGCCGGCTTGCGCCGCGTGGTTCCCAGCGACCTGTATCCTCTCGTGCTCGGCTTTCTGCGCGATAACCAACTCTCGGAGGTGGCCAATAAGTTCGTCAAGGCGACAGGCGCTGTGAGTCCTGGGTTTGGTGCGCGGGCCGGGGTGGATGACCTCCAGGCACCAGGCCCCGACATGCCTGGTTTTCCAGGTGGGGAGATCTGTGGGTTCCACCAGGCCGGAGTTGGCGAGACCTTTGTGCTATCCGTCGAGGTGACTGGAGGAAGCCTGGGACCTCGGAACCTCGTCTCCCATGAGGTTTAAGTGGCCCCGACTCTTACCTTTTCCTGGGGAGCTGTGCAGCGGCGATGGCATGGGATCCGCGTGGCCCGGGTCACGTGGCAGGGGGTGCGGGTCCCACCCAGGGCATTCGCCGGGCCAGGTTCCTGTGGGCCCAGGCAAAGCGTCGTTTGACTTTGCGGTCGAACGCATTTACCTGGGACTGGAAGGTGAATAAAATTACTTTAGAATTGAAGGCCAGAATTGTCTTTACTGAAGAAGAAAATGAATGAGAGTAGGGCAGGGTTCTGCGTTCAGGTACACTAAAGTAGGATTGAGCATCAAACAGTCTTGCCAAGCCGGCATAGCAGTGAGCCTGGACCTTTGGCTAATGGAATCAAACCAGCCTAGGCTTAGGACCAGGCTCTGCCACATTTTAGACGTATTGATCCTGGCAGATTGCTTTGTCTTAGTCTTTTTCTTTTCTATAGGTATGTCATTATCCATTTTATAGAAGGAGTTTTGTGAGTTACTGTAAGATAAACATAGTAGTCCCAGTAATGGCACACAGGAAGTGTGAGATAAATCAAAGCTTTTACCATAGTTAGGGCAATTTAGAGTCCTCCAAACACCTGTGAGGGCAAGATGATCAGAAATGTGAAGGGTAGGGAATCTAGATTTCCTTTTTTTTTTTTTTTTTTTTTTTTGTGATAGGGTCTCACTCTGTAATTCAGGCTGGCTTTGAAATCACTGCTTAGCCCCGGGTGGCCTCGACTCGCTGAAATCCTCCTGCCTCAGTCTCTGAAGCACTGAGATCACAGGCGTGTGCCACTACGCCCAGTGGGAATCTTAGATTTGAAGAAGCGCCATCATGGTTATGCAGGAACTCATCTCGAGAGAAGATAGAGTGGTAATGTTTGTCAGGAATGATAGCATGGCTAAAAAAGTAGGTTTGTTCTTTGTAGCAGAATCGGGCTGCAGAAGGAGATCAAATCAGTCTCATAAAGAAATTCTTTGGGTTAGGACCATCTACCATATGATCTGATATAACTGCTTACTTATTGGAACTGTCGTAAGTTTACTGTTAGACTGCAAGGAACTAGGCATTTTGGAATTGGGATTCATTGACTTTATGTGCTAAAAGCTAATCTTTGTAAAAGGGTTGCTAGGTCTGGATGCCGTTTCCTTACGCTCCACCCTTATATACATTCTCCCACATCCCTTTATTTTTTTATTTTTATTTTAATTTTTTTAGGTAGGATCTGATATGTAATCCAGGGTGGCCTTGAATTTGTAGGGATCCTCCTGCCTCAGCCTTCAAAGGGCTGGGATTACAGGCATGTGGCACCATGCCTGGTTTACATTCATCATCTTTTATTCTCTCAACAATTTAATGAGATGTGTAGTGTTGTCACCATTTTATAGAGAAGAAAGCAATCTGGTGCTGAGTGTGGTGGTGCATACTTGTAATCCCAGCACTCAGGAGACTGAGGCAGGAAGATCAGCAATTCTGGGATACAAAGTGAGACCCTGTCTCAAAAAAAAAAAGGCTCCCCTCCAAAAAAAAAACACCCAGTCTGAGAGATTCAGTAATTTTCCCAGGGTCAGATGGTAATACCTGACAGAGGTGAGTTCACATCTGCGCGCATGCTAACTAAGCACACTACCACTGGCCTACACCCTGAAGCTTGCTTCCTTTTGTGTGTGGGTGTGTTCGAGGTGTGTTTTTTTTGTTTTTTTGTTTTTTTGTTTTGGTCTTTTTGAGACAGGGTTTCACTATCCAGTTCAGTCTGGACTCAAACTTACTTTGTAGCCCAGGCTGGCCTCGACCTCAAAGCTTTCCTCTGCCTCAGCCTCCTAAGTGCTGGGATTACAGGCATGCCCAGCCACGCCTGGTGACCTCCATTAATTTGGTATAATAATCCCCATTACATCAAACACTACCTTGTTTTTTTTTTTTTTTTTTTTTTTTTGTGGGTGCCGGGGGTCGACCTCAGGACCTCGCGCGCCAACAGGCGCCCGTGCCACTGAGCGATATCACCGGCCCCTTTTTCGTATGTGGGATCCGGGAGTCGAACTCGGGCCCTCGCGCTTGCAAGGCAGGCGCTTATGCCGCTGAGCCATCTCACCGGCCCCAAACACTACCTTGTTGTTTTTTTTTTTTTTTTTTTGTGGGTACCGGGGGGTCGACCTCAGGACCTCGCGCACCAGCAGGCGCCCGTGTCGCTGAGCGATATCACCGGTCCCTTTTTCGTATGTGGGTTCCGGGAGTTGAACTCAGGGCCTCGCGCTTGCTGGGCAGGCGCTTAAGCCGCTGAGCCATCTCACCGGCCCAAACACTGCCTTGTGTTAGTGTTTGTGCCTAGGTTTAAGTTCTTGGGTAAAACATTGCTAGAGTAAAAGGAGTGAACTTTTAAGAAAGCCTTGATAACTATAGATGGACAGGCAGAGGGGGATAGATGGTGCCATAAACTATAGGATAGACTGTTTTTGGTACCAAAAACTGGGAGATCCATAGGTAAAATATTTTTTTCTAGTTTTTTCAAGTAGGAAAAGTCTTATGAAGGTGTAACATTCATTCCAACTTTAGTAGGTATATAATAGGTCACAGTTAATAAAAGAATAACACAAAAGCCAGCCTGTCCTAGAGTAATCAGGATAACATTTCCTTACTCGGTGCTCTCTTCTACAGACGCAGCAGGATGCCAACGCCTCGTCCCTCCTGGACATCTATAGCTTCTGGCTCAAGTAAGCCTTCCGTGTTCCCCTTGTGCTGTTTTCTCTCCCAGGTGGGCTGGGCTGTGTTCCTTGGTTTGAGAAGGTTCTGAACCCCCCAGAAGTTAGCCCATTCTACCCTCGCAGGTCCACCAAAGCCCCGAAGCGGAAGTTACAGGCAAATGGACCAGTGACTAAGAAGGCTAAGAAGAGCAGCTCATCCAGTGACAGCAGTGAGGACAGCAGCGAGGAGGAAGAGGAGGAAGTTCAAGGAGCTCCAGCTAAGAAGTCTGGTAAGGCAGGGCGAATGATTTGGGCTCAGTGGCTCCAGGAAGAAAATTTGTTGGCCGCCTAAACCACAGGCTGATTCTTCCTGGGCCTGTGTTTTTATTCAGCGGTACCTGTACCTGCCAAGCGGGCCAATCCACCTCAACGTCCTGGAAAGACTGTGGCCGAGGCTTCAGAGAGCAGCAGCACTGAAGAATCCAGTGATGAGGAGGAGGAGGAGAAGGAGGATGACAAAAAGAAAAATGCTGTTCAGGTTTGCAGCTTTGGGAGGAAAGAGGATTGGTTAAGGGTTTGGAAAGGAAAACCCTAAAATTGCCCCTTTACTTATGGCAAGGGTGATTGTGTAGCAGCATGGTGGCTCCCGCCTGTCACCTCAGATACTCTTGATGCTGAGGCAGGAGGATCTCAAGTTTAAGAAAAAGAGACTGTTTCATTGGGATGGTTCATAGGATGTGATAGGGACAAGGACAGTATTTCAAGTAGCTGACTTACTGAGACAGGATCTTGTGCTGTAGCCCAGGCTGGCCTCAAACAACTTCCCAAGTGTTAGGATTACAAAAGTGCTACCATGCCCCACTTTTGTTTTGCCCTTACCATATACTCTTCTCCTTAGGTTCCCCCCACCATCGTGTTCCATTTACCCCTAAAAAATAAAAGCTTCAGATGTCCTTTGGGTACCCAGAAGCTCTCGCTGATTTCCCATCTTGTGTATTTTTTAGCAGAAGGTGGTTAAACCCCAAGCTAAGGCAGCCAGAGCTCCTCCTAAGAAGGCCAAGAGGTCTGAATCTGATTCTGACTCAAGTTCAGAGGATGAGGCACCAAAGAACCAGAAGCCAAAGACGACACCCGTGGCAGCAAGAGCTCAGGCGAAGGCCCCAGCCAAACCAGGTACTGTTTCTGTTCCTGAGAGGGTGGGCTGGGACCAGAGTGGTCTGGACGCAGGTGTTAAAATGGCTCATTAGGCAGCGAGGTGAGATCGTATTGGCTGCTGATCTAGACGTATTGATGATCGGTGTCGGTTTTTACAGAAAGTTTGGGTAATTTTCCTTGTGAAAGTTAGGTTGTGATTTATGTAAGCTTTTCTGAATAGAGGTGGAAGTGAAAGGCTTCAGGGGAGGTATTTAGATGAATTTTATCATGCCATCCTTTTTTAAATAGTTGCATCTGTGACTTTGGGAAGGAGAGTCATACTTTAATAAACCATGTCCTTCTCCTTCATGGCTGCTTTTCAGTTAAAAAATAGCTAGGAGACTTCTCTGTTGTGTTCAAATGGAAAGCAGTTCTCTCATGGTCCCCTGCTTGCCCTATACTCCTTGCTTTGTTCACTTCCTCTCCTTAGGTGCACCAGCTCAAACAGCACCCAAGGTGGCTAACGGCAAAGCTGCCGGCAGCAGCAGCAGCAGTGGTAGCAGCAGCAGCAGCAGCAGCGAAGATTCAGAGGAGGAGACGGCAGCAGCCATCCCCAAGAAGGTCTCCTGTCAGGGGCAACTGATGGGGTGGGAGTCTGCATTCCCAGGCAGGGTTGTTTGCATCCGTGTTCTCCTCTGAGAATCGATTCTCTTTCTGATGCAGACTACACTTAAAAAGCAAGCCGTGACCAAGGCCCCTATAAAAGCACCTGTTGTTGCAATTCAGAAGAGTTCCAGTAGTGAAGAATCCTCCAGTAGTGAGGAGGAAGAGGAGCAGAAAAAGCCCATGAAGAAAAAGCCAGGTAATTGGACAGGGGAAGCCAGGCAGTGTGGTGGCTGGGGCCGGGTGCAGTCAGGACACACAGCTCTCCATGGGGCTGCTGAGCGCTCGTGCTGTGACAGCTGCCTCCCAGGAAAGCCAGGGGCAGCCATGATGCTTTGTGTAGCTGAGGCCCGGAAGGGACACACAGTCCCCTCTGCCAAGTTCTGTTTGTTAGAAATGAGTCACTGATTGCGGCCTATACTTGAGGAAAAGAGAATTAAGTGCCATCTCTTAGAAAGGCAGTATCCAAGAATTTTTGAGTGCATCTGGTTTTTGCAGTGCTGGGGGTTGGGCCCAGGTCCTTAGGCAAGTGCGGTGCTTCAGCCACGTTCCTGGCACTTGTGTACATGTTTTAAAGCCACTAGACTGTCCCGTTTAAACAGGTCCCTACAGTTCTGTGCCCCCACCCTCTGCTCCTCCACCAAAGAAGCCTCTGGGAGCCGCGTCTTCTAAGAAAGCTGCGGAGGAGAAGCGTCCTGAGGAAAGCAGTGAAGACAGCAGTGATGAGTCTGGTGAGTGCCAGAGGCGCATCTTCCCTCTGAAGTGGGTGTGGGCAGGTGTATAAGCACATGGGCCGGAGAAAGCCTCTGTCCCTTTGTAGTGCTTGGCTGTTTTGGGACTGTGCTAAGGTGTTGGGGTCTTGGCTATCTTCTGTTCCCCTCCTGCTTGGGTTGGGCCTCTGGACCTAGCATAATGCGACAGGTTCTCCCCAGATTCAAGTTCTGAGGAAGAGAAGAAACCCCCGGCTAAAGCAGTCATCTCCAAAGCAGCCACTAAACCAGCTCCAACAAAGAAGGCAGAAGAGAGCTCTTCAGACAGCTCAGGTGAGGTATAGGGAGGCCACTGGGTAAGTGCGACACTCTTCCTCAGGCTGCTGCTAGAGGGTGCCTGTGAAATCTGGTTTGGGGAGTGCTTAATCTGTCCCCTCTGTCTAGACTCTGACAGCTCTGAGGATGAAGCTCCTTCCAAGCCAGCCAGTAGCTCCAGGAATTCCTTAAGTAAGCCAGCTGCTACTCCTAAGCCACCTGCGACTAAGCCAGCAGTTGCCACTCCCAAGCAACTTGCAGGTAGTGGCCGGAAGCCTCTGACCAGAAAGGCTGATAGCAGCTCTAGTGAGGAAGAGAGCAGTTCCAGTGAGGAGGAGAAGACAGAGAAGGCTGCGGCCACCCCAAAGGCGAAGGGGACTGCCAAAGCAGCACCATCTCCACCTGCCAGACAGGCTGCTCAGGCTGGCAGGGGCAACAGCTCCGACTCGGACAGCTCCAGCAGTGAGGAGGAGGAGGAGGAAGACGAGAAGACATCCAAATCTCTGGTTAAAAAGAAGCCTGTGAAGGTGACAGGAGGAGAAGCCCCATCAAAGGCAGCCTCTGCCAAGAAAGCCAAGGCTGAAAGCAGCAGCAGTTCTTCCTCCAATGATTCCAGTGAGGAAGAGGAAGAGGAGAAACCCCAGGGCCAGTCCACTCCACAGCCCCAAGCTCCAAAGGCCAGTGGCACCTCGGCGCTGACTGCTCAGAAGGGGAAGGCCGGCAGGGACACCAGGGAAGAGCGGGAGGGAGAGAAGAAGAAGGCAGCAGTGGCCTCCACTAAGCCAGGTCCGTGTCAGGAGAATCTGCCCTGCTCCCAGGTCCGGGGGGTGTGGTCTTGGGGGTGGGTTGTGGGAGGAGGTCTACGGCCTGACTCCCACTGCTGACCCTGCAGGAACCAGGGGAGAAGAAAGGGAACCTGGCTCCTGAGTGCGGCTTTTTGTCCTGCAGGTTCTGGAAAGAGGCGGAAGCAGAACGAGACAGTCAAGGAGGCAGAGACTCCTCAAGCCAAGCAGATTAGGCTCCAGACTCCCCACACATTTCCGAAAAGGAAGAACGTAAGTTGTCTTGTTTTCTTCTCAGGAGCCAGACCTTCAAAGCTAGGAGGAAAAACCCAGACCACCTTTACGGCTTGGCCTGCCCTGGCCTGGCACAGCATGCGTGTCATTGGAGAGAGCTGATGAGTGACCACTCCGTCTTTAACTTCCTACTTCATTCTTCTCCAGGGAGAAAAAAGAGCATCTTCCCCATTTCGAAGGGTCAGGGAGGAGGAAATTGAGGTGGACTCGCGAGTAGCAGACAACTCCTTTGATGCCAAGGTGAGGGAGAGACTTTATCTACCATTCTTGGGGGAAGCACGGAAGAACAGCGTCAGCTCCTTGTTAAGGTTGGTGGAAAGCTCTTGGTCCAGTTGCATGGAGCAGGGAGTGGGAAGGCAAGAAGGTGACAAGGTCCTGGCATTGTCCTTGCGAGCGTTAAATGCCTCTCGTTCTGCTTACTAGAAAGGTGCAGCTGGAGACTGGGGGGAACGGGCCAATCAGGTTCTGAAGTTCACCAAAGGCAAGTCGTTCCGGCATGAGAAAACCAAGAAGAAGCGAGGCAGCTACCGAGGAGGCTCCATCTCTGTCCAGGTCAATTCCATCAAGTTTGACAGCGAGTGACCTGGGGCGCCCTTGGTGAAGCAAGGGTAACAACTGGCAGCCACTCACCTGCATGGACCTGAGATCCCTCTGTCTGGTGGGGTGGGGGTCTTGGCAGAAGTTTCGGGTAGGTCCTGAGCCTTTACAGCATAACGTCCTCTCTGGTCCTTTTCTGTGTCCTAGTTTTGTACAGATCTGACTTTTCTTTTTGAGTGTTGAATATCAGGGACAAGGTAAGAAAAATGTTGTTTTTAAAGAAAATACAAGCTGGGTGTGGTGGTGCAGGCCTGTAATCCCAGCACTCGGGAGGCTGAGGCAGGAGGATGGCTATGAGTTCAAGGCCAACCTGAACTGCTTAGTGAGACTCTGTCTCAAAAAAAAAGAAAAAAGAAAATACATTTTAATTGTTCCCTTATTCTGTGGAAGTCTTCATACTGCGAAATTTGTATATTTTATATTAAATGATTTCTAATTGGTTTCTGTTGTGATTTTCAGAGATGGGTTCCCACAGGTAAAATCATAGCTATCGCTGAAGACACACTAAAGCATTTCATGCATGACTGTTGATAATTAGAGCATTTGTGCCAACGAGAACGCTTGTGTCCCCCTCAAAGCCCGGCGGGGCCAGTTAGGAAGCGGCTCATGAGTCGGTGTGCTTGTTGAGCATGTGCGGCCTCATTCACTCACCCACAGGGTCTGGGGCAGAAGTGTCAGCCAGCATGGAGGTAACCAACTTTCTGGGATAAAATTCACTATTTTGTTAGCGGCAGAACTCTAGTATGGTATGAATGGGATGGGTTAGTCTTTACCTGTTTTCTGTAATTTTGTCATTATGTATGTTTGCAATATACTTGGTTTTAATTTAAAAGCAATCTTTTGTACTGTTTAAAAGCATTTTTTGACAGCTTGGCCCTTACAGTCTTGTACTAAGCTAAAGACTGCATCTTCCCCTGTTTTTACATCATTGAGAACAAAATAGAACTAACTTTATGTGAGAAGTACTTTTTACTTGGTGTTTCTGTCTTGGTAATAATGGAGACCCAGAATTAGTTCTATTCCTACATGGTTGGGAATCAATCAAAAAGCGTGGGAGGAAAGAAACTGATTAAAGAACCTCAAATCTCATTAAGTAGCTGGTGCCTGGGGTGGATTCATAGGTGACCTCTGTATGTGCTAGCAGAGGTGGGGATGGCAAGGACTTCAGATGGGAAGAGGGTTGAGAGTGCATCCTAACGGGATTATTGTGGCTTCAGGTTGGTACACGGGACTAGTTGACCTGCCCCCTCTGTGACCTTACCACTGAAGGCAACAATGAAAACCGTGAGCGGGGCTGGGGTGTAGCTCAGTGTAGAGTGCTGCCTTGCGGGCACGAGGCCCTTGTTGAGTCCCTGGCACTGTGCACCCAGAGCCCGCGAGCAGAGGCGTGACTCCCGGGCGGGGCGGGCTGAGGTAGGGCCGTGGGTGGAGGCCACTGGCAGAGCCCGGCGTGGTCGGGGCCTATGGGGGCAGTTGGCAGCTCTGGAGGATGGGCTGGCTTTGTCCCATGACTGTGCCTCGGGCTTTCCTGGGTGATGTGGAGGCTTAAGTGTAGCTTCCCGTTGCTTGGATTCCACACAAAATAATGTGGTAAAACTTGGTTTTCCGTGTAACTAGGAAGAACCTCCGTTACTCATGCTGACTTGGGTACTTCAGTCTGCATGGAAGAAGTTCTGTGTTACTACAAAGTAATAAACTAGCTGGTTTATAGTGTGTCTTGAGTCTTAACTGTCGAGAGCGTGCGCACCCCTCTCCTCAAGCAGACTGGATGCCGGGTGGGAAGGCAGGGTCCAGACCCAGGAGCCACTGCAGAGGGTTCAGATGCAGTGTACTGGCTGTCCTTGGCCACATCTTGTCCCTTTATTACAGCTGTCCCCATTGGGGGCCAGCTGGGTGGCCTATCAGCCAAATCCAGCCCATGGATTACTTTATTACCGAGCAGCTCAGAATGGGTTTTGCTTTTCTTCATTTTTTTTTTCTTTAGTAATGGGGATTAAACTCGGGGCCTTTGCACAGAGGTGCATCGTAACATCTTTTTAAATTTTTAAAAATTTTATTCATTTTTTTGGGTACCGGGAATTGAACTGAGGCCCTCATGCTTGCCAAGTAGGTGCTGCGCCACTGAGCTAAATCCCCAGCCCCTTAAATTTATTTTAATTCTGACACTGTCTTTAAGTTGCCCAGGCTAGATTCAAACTTGTGAACCTCCTGCCTCAGCCTCCCATATGCACCTCCATGTAGGTGGTTTTTACATTTTTTATAAAAGAACACTGGAAGTGACAGACCTTGTGAATGACCTCCAAAGACTAAAATGCCACTAATATGTGGCCTTTTATAGAAATTATTTGCTGGGCCGGTGAGATGGCTCAGCGGCATAAGCGCCTGCCTGGCAAGTGTGAGGTCCTGAGTTCGACTCCTGGAACCCACATAAAGGAAAAAGGCCAGTGATACCTCTCAGCAGCACAAGCGCTTGCTGGCAAGCACGAGGTCCTGAGGTCAACTCCCAGTACCCACAAAAAGAAAAAAAAAAGAAATGGTTTGCTAACCAAAAAAAAAAAGTTGGGTGTGGTGGCTCACACCTGTAATCCCAGCACTCGGGAAGCTGAGGCAGGGAAGATCGCCGTGAGTTCGAGGCCAGCCTGGGCTACACAGTGAGTTCAAGTCCAGCCTGAACTGCATATGAGACCCTGTCTCAGAAACAAAGGGTTTCTGTCCCCTGGTTTAAACAGGATAAATAGCACCAGCTGAACATTAGAATCATCTGGGGAGCTAAATGCTGATGCTCAGGCACACCCCCAGGGTACTGAGCATTTGTCAAGCTCCCTGGTGAGTCTCAAGAGTGTGTTGAATCAATTTCTTCCTGGAGAAGAAATGGATTGGAGGCCTGCAGTGTCTGAGTTGTGCAGTACCTGCCTAGTACCTTGTGTGAGGCCCTGGGTTCCATCCCAAGCACAGGAAAAGCCCATCTCCTCCCCACACCATGCCTTCGTTGTTTAATGCTGTAAATAGACGCCCCATCCTGTGGCCCCTTGCACAGGGCGTCTAGGTACAGTCATCTCCATAGCTTGGGAGGTGGCTTTCAGGGCCCCTACTTCCGCCCCCTTCAAATACCAAAGTGGGCAGTGCACAAGTCCCGTTGGCAGTGGCTCCATTTGCATACAGCCTACCTATCTTCCTCTATGCTCCACAGCATCTCTACTTACACCTGATAGCTGCTCGGTCAGAGGATACATGATTTGAATGTTTTTTTAAGCAGTGGCTGTGCCTCACGTGAGCTAGGAAGGTGCTTCTGCCACTGAAGTACCCCAGTCCCCCGTTTAACATTTTGGTCACTATTGCCTTCTAAAGCTGTTGCACTGATTTGTAATTCCAGTAACAATTTATAAAAGTGCCTTTTTGCTTGTCCTTTGGCCAACACTACTTAACACATTCATCTACTATTTGAAATGAAAACTACTCATTTTGGGGGGGTCTGTTTTATTTTGGTAGACCATTGAATTTACTGTGTGCATGTGAGTGCGTGTGTGCGTGTGCATGTGTGTGTGTTGCCGGGGATTGAAATCAGCCTTAGCTCTGAGCTACATTTCCGGCCCTTATCTTTTAATTTGAGATAGTGTCTCCCTGAAGCACTAAGTTGCTCAGTCTGGCTTCAAACTTGTGATCCTCCTGCCTCAGCCTCCCTATCTTATCTCTTTTTTTCTTGTACTGGAGATTAAACATAGGGTCTTTGCACTGAGCTACATTTTAGCCCCTTTTATTTTTTATTTTGAGACACGCCGTCACTAAGTTGCACAGATGGGACCTGAACTTGCGAATCTACCTCAGCTTCCCATAGTGCTAGGGTTACAGGTGTGTGCCACCATGTACAGTTTAAGAGGTTTATTTGACTCACAATTTCAAAGGTATCAATCCACAGTCAGCTGTCTCCAAGGCATAAAGAGGCTCAACTGAGCAGGAAGAGAACCAAAGAGAGATACACCCTTCTGCTCACACCTCAGTGGCCCACCTTCCCACCCAGGCCCACAGCCTTACCGCACATGCAGCTGTGAACTTGTCAGTGGGTTAGTCTACTGAGGTTGGCACCTCGTGATCTAATCCCCTTCCGAAAGCCCCACCTCTGAGTACGAGCTTTTGGGGAGAGGTCGTTGATCCAAACATCACGAGTCTGCTCTTGTCTGCAGCATATATGACTTGCCTCAGAGAACTGATGCAGGGACTAAGCATTCGTGGGAAGCACTTAACACGGTCCCTGGCAGTTGTAAGCATTCTATCACTGCTGTTTGCTCCATTCAGTGATTTTTTAATTTGATTTTTGTGGTGCTGGGGAACTGAACCCAGGGGCTCCGGGTCTTACAGAGAGTTCCCTGGCAATGACCTTTTATCCCTGCCTCTGGAGTTGGTACTTTATTCTGCCCATCTGACTATATTGGAGGACTGTGCTGTGTTGTAGGATGTGTACTAAATACCACATCCCCTGGTTGTGACAACCACAAATGGCCGAAAACATTGCCAAATATTCCCTGGAATGCAGAGTAGCTCCTGCCTGAGAACTGCTTTGAAAGCCGAGTGTCAGGTGAATTGCCTAAGTTTCAGGTCTCTGACATACATCTGAAAACAGAGCTTCCTGTATGCAATTTTTATTTTTTGAGACAGGGTCTTGCTGCGTAGGTCAGGCTGGTCTTGAGCTTGCAATCCTCTCCTGTCTCAGACTCCAGAGTACTGGCATCATAGGTGTGCACCACCATCACGCCTAGGTCTCTATGCAGTATTTTTTGAGTGCCTACTGTGTGCCAATAATAGAACTCCTTGAGAGCTGAAGATCCCATGAAGGGACCCAGGCAGTGAACGGTTTCTGCTCATCATGCTGCCTCCTGTCCTGAGGACCAGAGTAGCGCCCCCAAGGTAGGTAAGCAAGGAAGTCTTGGCTGACCTGGGCCAAGCATCCTGAAAAGTAGCACTTTGCCAGACATGAGAAGGACATAGTGTGCAAGGTAGAGAAACTTTCTCTGTGGGAGAAGAGAACCTTAGAATGGATCAAGCGGGGGGGGGGGGGCAGAGAAAATGCCAAGTCTGAGTGCGGGTCCATGGCAGTGACTTTCTAAAATTTTTTTAATTTTCAATTTTTTTTTTTTTTTTTTTTTTTGAGACAGAGTCTCACTGTACAGTCCAGTCTGATCTTGAGCTTACTAGTAGCCCAGGCTGGCCTTGAACTTGCAGCGATCCTCCTGCCTCAGCCTCCAGAGTGCTGGGATTACAGGCGTGTATCACTACGCCCTGTAGTGACGTTTTATTTCTATGTTAGAAGTGAATACTTTATTTAATCCGTCTGACTACGTAGGCGATTGATATCCGGTGAAATACTCTTGGTGCATAGGGCTGCCAGGACTCCTCCAGAGCCTGCTTAGGTGTCTGCAGTTCCTGGGGCGGCCAGCAGGTGGGGATCTCGTCCACACTGCGCTCTGGGTCATCGGACTGGCAAGTGCCCAGCAGAGCCAGCTCCCGGGTTCCCAGAGCTCTTTGAGGGGTGCGAGCCTGCTGTGCGCTGGGTAGAGATGAGTAAGACACCTTGGTTCTGGAGAGTCGCGAAGAGAGGTCCTTTGGTCTTTAGTCTGCTTTTGATCCACGAGGGAGGCGTCTGTTACCCGCACGCCCGCCGCAGGCAGCATGGCTTGTGAGAGCCCCGGCTTGGGTACCGATCCTTGGAGGGCGACGATGTGAAGAAGGCCAGGAAGTGATTACCATGAAGGCGAGACTAGAGCTATGACTAGAACTGCTTGACTGAGCAGCGATTTAGGATAATTCGCTAGGCGGCGCCTTTATGCTTGCCTTTCTCATACACAGCATTTCTTAGGGAAGTACCGCGTCTGCTGTGGACCGGGAGATGCAGCCAGCTCTAGAAGAGCGCAGTGCGGCGGGAGCAGAGGGCGAGAGGCCGGCTGCAGGGCCGTTTGCAGAGTGAGGCCGAGGCTTCGCGTGCAAGCCCAGGCGAGTGCCCCGGGGTCTTCATAGAGCAAGGCTGCTCAGGCTCAGCCTGGGAGCGGCGATGGTGAGCGCGCTGTCGGGGCCAGGGTAACTCCAGCACAGGGCCCTGGGGAGGTCAAGAAAGTCTCCATTTTTACGTTTGAGTCCTGTTCTGTGGCAGACAGCAGGGTATAGTGCAAAAAACCAGAAGGACCTGTTCGTGTGTGTGTGTGTGTGTGTGTGTGCGCGCGCGTGCATGCATCTGCACTGGCGAGGGAGCCTGGGGCCTCACACATGCTACACAGTGCTCTATCACTGAGCCCCACCCCACGCCTCGCCCCAGGTTCAAGCGCAGCTCTATGCTCTGTCCACGTGGCAGCTGTTCCTGTCCCGTATGCAACCTGCACACAGCCTGCAAGAGACGATCTTGCTCCCCAGATATAGGGAATATTGGGGGATCTCTGCTCTGACAGCTGATTGCTGCCTCTGACCACAGGGGCACAAAGAGAGAGGTGTCCACCATCACCACTCTCCACTCACTGTTGCAAGCCCCTCTCACTCCAGCTGAAGTGACTTCCAGGGGACTTAGGAGGCTGGTGCCTTTCCCACCCCTTTCATTTTTCTCTTTCCCCTTTTGGGAGCCAGATATTAAATACGGAAACGTTAGCTAGGCACAGTGGTACACGCCTATAATCCCAGCACTTGGGAGGCTGAGGTAGGAGGACCGCAAGCTGGAGTCCAGTCCAAAGCCAGCCTGCACTACACAGCAAGACCCTGTCTCAAACAAAACAAAACAAAATGCTAAATACAAGAACATTAAAAAACAGCTGCATGCTGGGTGTGGTGGTGCACACCTGTAATCCCAGCGCTCAGGAGGTTGAGGCAGGAGGATTGCCATGAATTCGAGGCCAGTCTAGGCTATATAAGGGAGTTCAAGGCTGGCCTGCACTACATAGCGGGAACCTTCCTAAAAAAACAAAAACAAAAACAAAACAGCTGCATATTCAGGGAAAATTAGAAACTGACTATCTGTGCCCAGAATCATGAAAGAAAGGACAGGAAAAGACCTGCAGGCTGACTCTTGGCACAGGTATGCCTACAACAGTTCCTTTTTAGATGGTGATCTCTCTGTGTCACCCACACTGCTCTCAGACTCACAAGCTTGAGGGATCCTTCTGCCTCCTCTCAAGTAGCTACCATGGCACCTGGCTAAACTATGCAGCTTTCTCCCTTCCTCTCTCCCACTGACAGTGCCTCACTATGTTGGCCTAGAATTCATGATCCTCCTGCTTCAGCTTCTCAACTGCCGGGATTACAAAGTGCAACACCATGGCTATTTTTCTTTCTTTCTCTCTTTCCTTCTTCTCTACCCCGAGCTATACCTGTCAACAATTTTTATTTTTATTTATTTACTTATTTATTTGGGCGGTGGTTTCAGACAGGCCTAGCTATGTAGTCCAGGCTGGCCTTGAATTTACTGTGTAGCCCGGGTGCCCTCAAACTTGTGACGATACTCCTGCCTCTACCTCCTGAGTGTTGGGATTATAGGTGTGGGCCACCACACCTGGTTTAACAATTAAAAAATAATAAACACAACAACAAAAATCCTGGGGAAGGGGAGGATCTGATTCCCAGAGTTTCCACATTATTAGTTTTTGTTTTTGTTTTTCTGAGACAGAGTCTCACTCTGTAGTTCAGGCTGGCCTTGAACTCACTATGTGGCCCAGGCTGGTCTCAAACTCACGGCGATCATCCTGCCTCAGCCTCCTGAGTGCTGGGATTACAGGCATATATCACCATGCCTAGCTCACATTATTAGTTTCAAATGTCCAGTTTTCAACAACATCAAAAATCATAAGTCATACAAAGAAGCAGGAAAGACAGGCGCCCTCGAAGGAAAATAAAAAATATATACAGTCTCTGCAAAGACCTGAAGGCAGATCTACTAAACAAAGACTAAAATGACTGTGCTTGTGGGTGTTCTGGGGCACGCCTATGATCCCAGCTACTCAGGCTGGGCAGTAGAGGCAGGAGGATTGAAAATTCAAGGTCGGCAGGGGAAATTTAATGAGGCCTTGTCTCAAAATAAATTTAAAAAGGGCTGTGAATGTATGTAGCCCAGTGGTAGAGTGCCTAGCATGCACAAGAACCTCAGTGTGACCCCCAGTACCACAAAACAAACAAACACAAATAAATAGCCTGCTTTAAAACCAGCTCAAAGAGAGCCAGGCATGGTGGCACATGCATATAATCCTAGCAATCAGGAGGCTGAGGCAGGAGGATCACTATGAGTTCGAGGTCAGCCTGGGCTACAAAGTGAGTTCAAAGCCAGCCTGAACTACAGAGTAAGATCTTGCCTCCAAAAAAAAGCAGCTCAAAGAACTAATGAAAGATGTGAAGAAACAAAGTGGATATATCAATATAGATTTAAAAAATGAAAAAAGAAATTCTGGAGCTCTAAAGAACAATAACTGAATGAAAAATTCAGTAGAGAGATACAAAGGCAGATTAAGCAGGCATAAGAATAAGTGAGCTTGGGCCGATGATATAGCTCAGCAGCATAAGCGCCTGCCTAGCAAGCGCAAGGTCCTGAGTTCAACTCCCGGTACCCGCATATAAAAAATAATAATAATAAGTGAACTTGAAGAGAGCACATTGGTCAGAAGAACAGAAAAGAAAAGGATTGAAAGAGAGAGAGAGGAAAGGGCAAAGAAAATATTTGAAGTGACATGCGTGATGGTACATGCCTGTGATCCCAGCACTCAGGAGGCTGAGGCAGGAGGATGCTTTGAGTTCAAGACCAGCCTGGGCTCCATAGTGAGTTCAAGGCCAGCCTGAACTACATAGCGAGACCCTGTCATATAATTCTGAGATTATTTATTGGACACTTTGGAAGACAGAAGGCAGTGAACTGACATATTCAAAGTGATAAAACAAAAAACCTGTCAGCTAAGAATCCTATATGTGGTAAAACTACCCTTCAGATGTGGGAGAAAGCTAACTGTGGTACACATCTATAATTCTAGTTACTCAGGAGGCTGAAGCAGGAGGATTGAAAGTTCAGGGCCAGCCTGGGCAATTTGGCAACTTAGTGAGACCCTGTCTCAAAATTAAAAAATGAAAAGGGTTGGGCTGTAGCCTAGTGTAAAAGTCTTGGGTTCAGTCTCCAGTACTACTAATAGAAGAAACCTAAAAATGCACTAGAAGTGAACGTGTTCCCAGATAAATAAAAACCAAGGAAGTTCACTGCTGTTAGACCTGGCCTAGCAGAGATGCTCAAAAGAATAGCAGAGAGTGAGATGGCACTGACCATTAATCCAAAGCCAGGGGAAGTAAGTTCAGTGGGTAATTATACAAGCTGGTATTGTAACAGTTCGCAACTCTACTTTTTGTCTTCTATGTGATTTAAGAGGCCAATGCATCAGCTGGGCATGGTGGCACACACTTGTAATCCCAGCATTCAGGGAGCTGAGGCAGGAGGATCACAGAGTTTGAGGCCAGCCTGGACTACACAGTGAGACCCTGTCTCAAATAGCCAAAGAGGGAGGAGAGTACTAATGCATTTCTTTTTATTTTATTTTATTTTTTTGATCTTTGAGACAAAGTCTTGCTATGTAGTTCAGGCTGTCTTTGAACTCATACGTAGCCCAGGCTGGTCTTGAACACATGGCAATCCTCCTGCCTCAGCCTCCTGAGTGCTGGGATTACAGGTGTGCACCACCATGCGCAGCACTAATGCATTTAAAAGAATAACTAGTTGGTGGCTTTGGGTACACAGTGTATAAGGGTATACAGACAGTTCTTACGATGGTTCGACTTTTGAGGTTTGTAATTTACAATGCTGTGAAAACAATAAAAATTGTTCAGTAAAAATTATTTCTTTCCCTTTTTTGGGGGGGACAGGGTCTCGCTATGTAGTTCAGGCTGGGCTTGAACTCAATACGTAGCCCAGGCTGGCATTGAACTTACATGGATCCTCCTGGTTCAGCCTCCCCAGTGCTGGGATGACAGGCATGCACCACCACAACTGGTTTAAAATCTGCATTTTGAAAAAAATTTTTTTTTTTGGTACCAGGAATTGAACTCATGACCTCATGCTTGCCACTGAGGCGCTTTACCACTGAGCTACATCCCTGGCCCATGAATTTCGTTTTTTAAACAAACAAAAAATAGACACAACAACAAAACTTTTTTTTTTTTTTTTTTTGAGATGGGAATCTTGTAATGTCGTCCAGGCTGGCTTTGATCTTGTAATCCTTCTGCTTCAGCCTCCCAAGTAGCTGGTATTATGGGTCTGTGGCCCTAGGGGCTAGACAAGTGCTCCACCATTGAGCTATACCCAGACACCCAGACGTGAATTTTGTGGGGTGGTGTGGGGTGCGGGTGGAGGGGACACAGGGTGTCACTAAATTTCCCAGCCTGGGCTCAGGATTTTGCTCCTCTGCCTGCCTCAGTAACTCGGGTAGCTGGGATCACAGGTGCGCACCACTGTGCCTGCCTAAACTTTTCTTTCTTATAAATTGAGTCTTCAGCAGATTTAATGTTTCTATTTGATAGTTATCGAACATTGATATTCAGCCTCATGGGGCTAACAAACATCAGGCAGTTGGGACTTAAAAATAAAGACCAGCTGGACATAGTGGCGTAAACCTGTAATCCCAGCACTCGGGAGGCTGAGGCAGGAGGACTGCTGTGAGTTGGAGGGCAGCCTGTTACCCTCCAATATTAGTATAACACCTGAAAGTCAAGAGGTTAAACAGTCAGTCCAGCTTTCAAGATTGGTCAGATACCAAGGAGCTGGGGCCAAGAAATCAAGATCACCAAGACCCACGGGGGTCTGCCCGCTCCAAAACGCAGCTAGGAACTTCCCCGATGATGGAAGGGACAAACGCATGCTAGAACAGTCACTACAGTCACCTATATTTACTATCACCTTATCCACACCTCAGCCGAGCCAGTGCGGGTTGCGGGGGCCGGAGTGAAGGACGGCGCAGGCGCAGTCGAGCGCGCTGCCTCGCGCGGTGACGTCAGAGCCGCTCCCCGCTTGCCTCTCAGGCCTCTGAGCCGCGGGCTTCCTCTGGGAGGGCCGGGATTTCTTTTATGGATGGACAGTGATATTTGATTTCTTTTTTTTTTTTTATTTTTTTTTATTTTAAAGAGAAGAAAAAACAAAACAAATCAAAAGAAGAACAAATTTTCAAAACAACATAATAGGAGGGTAACAATGGTTAATACATTACGTATTATTATCTTTAAGTTAGTTATTCAGGATACCAGACATTAGCATTCAATTGTCCAAACATTATTGGCACAAACCTTACTCTTCAATGAACTAAGTAAAATTGGTAGTGTATCTATCTTAACCATCTTATAAATATATACAATTTTTTTCCCTTTCCCTTCTTTCTTTTCCCTATTCCAGTCTCTCTTTCCTTTTGACCAGTTTCTTTTTGATTCACCATGTCTATTGTACATTTTGGATCTTATTTACTCTTTCAGTTTCTCATACTAGAGAGACAATACGATGCTTGCACATGTGCTTCTGGTTTATTTCACTTATGAGTATTTTCTCGAGTTGCATCCATTTACCTATAAAAGTCTCCAGTTTATCCTTCTTTATGGCTGAATAGTACTCCATTGTATAAAAATACCACATCTTTCTTATCCATTCCTCAGTTGATGGGCATTTGGGTTGTTTCCAAGATCTGGCTATTACAAATTGTGCTGCTATAAACATGGGTGCACATATATCGCTGTGGTACGATGTTTTTAATTCTTCTGGGAAGATGCCCAGAAGGGGAATAGCTGGGTCAAATGGGACCTCCAACCCTAGTTTTTTGAGGAATCTCCACACTGACTTCCACAGTGGCTGTACCAGTCGACACTCCCACCAACAGTGAAGAAGGGTTCCTTTTTCCCCACAGCCCCTCCAGCATTTGTTATTAGTTGATTTCTTTATAGTAGCCATTCTTTCTGGGGTGAGATGGTATCTCAGTGTTGTTTTAATTTGCATCTCTCGAATGACTAGTGATGTTGCACATTTTTTTGTATATTTATTTGCCATTAGTATTTCTTCATCTGAGAAATGTGTATTCATCTCAGATGCCCATTTTTGGAGTGGGTCTTTAAATTTGGGAGGTCTGATTTTTTTGAGTTCTTCATACGTTCTCGATAGTAATCCTTTGTCTGAGGAACAGCTGGCAAACATTTTTTCCCACATTGTGGGTTGTCTCCTCACTCTGTTGGTGGTTTCTCTTGCTGTGCAAAAGCTTTTTAATAAGATGAGATCCCAGTTATTGATTCTTTGGGATAGTTCCTGATTTCTTTTTTTTTTTCTATTTGTATGCTTTTTCATATTATTTAAAAATTTTTGTATTAGTCCATGTTTGCAGCACATAATGATTGCGTCGTGGTGGGGAGTTGGGTCACGTGCATGACTCACCTTAACTCTTCTTACCTCCCCTTCCCTTCTTCCCTCTCCATCTCTAGGTCTTCCCGCTGTTCCCCTTACCTACCTTGTAGTTTGCTCTTTAAATTATTTATACTTTGGGTTTCTCATGTGAGAAAGACCATGTGATATTTAAGCTTGTGTGTCTGATATTCCCTTTAACATGATGCTCTCAGAATGCATCCATTTTCTTACAAATGACTCATTTATCCTTTATGGCAGGGTAGGGCCCCTGTCCCTGCAGTAGTACTCCGGTGTGTGTAAATACCACACTTTCTTTATCCATTCGTCTATAGATGAACGTACAGGCCATTTCCCAGATTTAGCTACAGCAGTATGAGTTGTGCTGCTATAAACGTGGGTGTGCGAGCATCTCTGTAACAGGACATCTTTAACTCTTTTGGGAAGATGCCTAGAGGGGAATAGCTGGGTCAAATGGATTTCCAGTTTCAGTTGTTTTTTTTTTATACGCGGGTACCGGGAGTTGAACTCAGGGCCTCGCACTTGCCAGGCAGGTGCTTTTGCCGCTGAGCTATCTCACCGGCCCTAGTTTCAGTTTTTTAAGGAATTTCCACACTGATTTCCACAATTGTTTTACTAATTTACATTCCCACCAACAATGTAGAAAGGGTGCCTCATGTCCCTCCAGTCTCACCGGCATTTGTTATTTGATTTCTTGATGGCGGCCTTTCTTTCAGGGCTGAGATGGAATCTCAATGTTGTTGTAATCTACGTTTCTCGAATGGCCAGAGATGTCGAACATTTTTTCATGTACTTCCTGGTCCTTTGTGCTTGTTCTGGCGGTGCCTGTTCATTTCAGTGGCCTATATTTTGATTGGGTCTTTTATGGGGGCAGTGGGTCTAGTTCTTATTTCTTTTTGCGTTCTTTATGCAGGGAAAAGAAGTCTGTAAATAGGAAAAGGGCTTTCCAGCTAATCCTGACTAGGAAGAGTGAAAGCTTAGCTGGAGAAAGCAATTAGCAAGACAAGAGGGGAGGGGCAGGCAGAGCACAAAGGAAGCCAGGTAGCCACCCTCACCCCCCTCCAATAAAATGCAAAGGAGGCAAGGGGTGGCCATTTAAAAGAGAGCTCTTATTTAGTATATAAACACACACATACACACCTGTCTGTCATCTATCTATCTATCTATCTATCTATCTATCTATCTATCTATCTATCATCTATTTTCTTACTCTAGGGCCACTATGCTAGTGCACCAGCCCATTTACTTAATTGCTAACTCAGCTTTGCATGTAAGGCCTCCATAAATTTTAGAGAGAAGACCTTGGCAGGACAAAGGAAAGCCAAATAGAGCTCACATCGGAATTTGCAGGAAAGGATGATACCCACATTAAGGATCTTAGGGCCTGAAATACCCAATCAGGTTATAACAAAATTGTTTTTCTGGGCTGGTGAGATAGCTCAGTGGCACGGGTGCCTGCTGGCACGCGAGGTCCTGAGTTCGACTCCTGCTTTGCTCTTTTTGCACAGAATTCACTTTAGCTGTTCTGTGTTTCTTTTGGTTCCATATGAATTTGAGGATTTTTTTCCTAGTTCTGTGAGGAACACTGTTTATTTTTGGTTTTTGTTTGTTTTGTCTTTTTGAGACAGGGTTTCACTATGCCGTTCAGGCTAGCCTTGAACTCACTTTGTAGCCCAAACTGGCCTCAAACTCATGGCGATCCTCCTACCTCAGCCTCCTCAGTACTGGGATTACAGGTGTGTGCCACCACAGCTGGCAAGAATGCTGTTGGTATTTGGATTGGGATCAAATTAAATCTATATATTAGTTTTGGAAGTATGGCCATGTTAACAGTGTTGTTTCCGACTATCCAGGGACGGGGGATATCTTTCCCTATTCTGATGTCCTTTAATTTTTCTTGAAGCTTTTGTGAATGTATTGTTTTTCTAATAATTTCTTTCTCAGTGGGTTCATTATTGGTGTACAGAAACGCTATTTTTGTGTTTTGGTTTTGTATCCTGCTACTTTGCCGAATTTTTTAGTTAATTCTAGGAGTTTTTTGGTGGAATTTTTTGAGTCTCCTAGGTAAAGAATCATGTCACCTGTCTGGACTAGTCACTGGAAAATGCTTTTCACTGGACTTCAATTTTTTTTTTTTTTGGTACCAGGAATCGAACTTAGGACCTTGTGCTTGCCAGGCAGGTGCTGTGCCACTGAGCTACATCCCCAGTCCTATATATATTTTTAGATAGAACACAAGTATTTTATATTATTTTTTAAAATTTTATTTTATTTTTTTATTTTTTATTTTTTTTGGTGGGTACCAGGGGTGTAACTCAGGACCTCACACACCAGCAGGCACCTGTGCCACTGAGCGATATCACCGGCCCTTTTTTCGTATGTGGGTTCCGGGAGTCAAACTCGGGCCCTTGTGCTTGCCAGGCAGGCGCTTACGCTGCTGAGCCATCTCACCGGCCCTAAATTTTATTTTAAAGAGAAAAAAAATTTTTCAAAACAAGATAATAGGGTAACAATGGTTAATACATTGCATATTGTTATCTTTAAATTAGTTACTCAGAGTACAAGATATCAGCATTCAATTGTCCAAACAATATTAGCACAAACCTTTCTTTTCAATGAACTAAGAGAAATTAGTAGTATAACTATCTTAACTATCATAAATAAATATATATATATGCTTTTCCCTTCCTTCTTTTCTCCTTTCCCCCATGCCAGTTTCTCTTTCCTTTTGAACAGTTTCTTCCCATTTTACAATATCTATTGTACATTTTGGATTTTATTTACTCTTTCAGCTTCTCACAACAGGGAGACAATACAATGTTTGCACAATGTGAGCCTAGTTTATTTCACTTATGAGTATGCTCTCAAGTTGCATCCATTTACCTATAAAAGTCTCCAGTTTATCCTTCTCTGTGGCTGAGTAGTACTCCATTGTATAAAAAGACCACATCTTTTTTTATCTATTCTTCGGTTGATGGGCATTTGGGTTGTTTCCAAGATCTGGCTATTACAAATTGTGCTGCTATAAACATGGGTGCACATATATTGCTGTGGTACGATGTTTTTACTTCTTCTGGGAAAATACTGGAAGGGCAATAGCTGGGTCAAATGGGAACTCCAAGGGGAGGCACCAAGATGGTGGAGTGGAGAGCAGCAGAGAAAGAGCCTCTGAGAGTCGTAGTCCAGACGCTGGAATATAGCAACTCGAGGAAGACAAGATGGAAGGAAGTGGGTCCCCTGGACCCAGGAAGGATCTGAAACGCAATTTGAAGCCCATGGAGAGGGTGAAGAGAGAAACTTCTGCGAAGAAGAAGGAGGTAGCTGCCAGTGCCTTCGCCCTGAGTCGGGACTTGCTGTGTGACAGGAGTGGTTCAAACCTGTGGACACATGGTGACTGCTGCAACCCCAGGCCCTTGCAGGAGGCCCTCTTGCAGGGGCCTCCACAGAGAGACGCGGTGGTGCAGGGGTGCAGCTGACGTGAGGGGCTGCACTGGTGGGCGGTGAGTGCTGAGGGCTCAGTCATCCCGCGAAAGAGAGAGCGATCGGCCAGGAGCCGTCTTTGTTGGGGGCTGAGCTGGGAACCCAGGGCAGCTGCAGCTCCATCCACGGCTCCCAGCCGGGCTCAGGCCCACGGAAGGTGTGCTGACGGCTGCAGGCCGAGTCTGGTCTTGGCCAGAAGGTGCTGAGATGATCCACTACCCCGCCAAAAAGCTGCTGCTGGCTTTCTGGGACAGATTGGCACAGAATGGGACACTGTCTCTACACGTTGTCTACAGCAGAGACAAACCTGGAAGTGAACTTTTTATTTATTTATTTATTTATTTATTTATTTATTTATATTTTTGTGGGTACTGGGGGTTGACCTCAGGACCTCGCGCGCCAGCAGGCACCTGTGCCGCTGAGCGATATCACCAGCCCTTTTTCGTATGTGGGTTCCGGGAGTCGAACTCGGGCCCTCGCGCTTGCCAGGCAGGTGCTTATGCCCCTGAGCCATCTCACCAGCCCCTATAACCCCTTTTAAATTTTAACCCCTGAGGGTAAAATGGACATGTTAAGGAC
Source organism: Erethizon dorsatum (assembly GCA_028451465.1). Taxonomy (NCBI): domain Eukaryota; kingdom Metazoa; phylum Chordata; class Mammalia; order Rodentia; family Erethizontidae; genus Erethizon; species Erethizon dorsatum. The sequence continues at coordinate 87,118,590 of CM051822.1, forward strand.
TAATATATTACATATATTTTCTGGTCTGTTTTAGATTTTGTTATATAACCACAAATCTAGTTCATATGCTTAAAGGTGGCAAATTACTGGTTAGCTCAGTTTGTCACTTTGTAGGCTGTGATTGTTGCTACTGTTATTGCTGATTGTACCACTTTAGCCAAAAGTGACCTAATTGTTCTAAACAGCTATTTTTCCTGGTATTCCAAGACTGAGATTGACTAAAGATCATGTAAATACTATGGCACAGTACCAAAGAACCAGGGGCTGGGCCAAACAGGCAGCAACTTCTCATCCCCAACAAATTGAAGAGGAAGGATCTTGCAGTAGGCTCAAAACCCAAAAATCAGCTACACCTGGAATATACCTTGGAGAAGTAGTCATCTCCTAAGAGTTCTAAATACTAGCAATAAAGCAACCCACCATAGGCAATTTACAAGTGTCACCCCAGGAATTAAAAAAAAAAAAAAAAAAAAAAAGAAAATGAGAAGACACTTAACAAGATGCAAACCCAGACATCCAGTTCACCAAAGGCAAACCCAGGGGGCAATGAGGTGGGATATTCCAAAAGCCACCCACCTGGCCTCTCTGAAGTGGTAACAACAAAGCAATTCACTGAGGCTCTGGAAAAAATCAAATCAGAAATAATTTCTCAGATAACTGCAGAGATGATATCCACAATGAAGACCATGCTTAGGGACTCTAGAGCAGATGCAGACAAAAAATAGAGGAGCTTAAGAAAAATATGGAAGCCATGAATGCTTATGATGCTTATGGAATCCATAAGGCAGATTCAAGCAGATATCCAGGAGAATAAAAATTCCTATCCACAGCAGATTAAGCCAATGTGAGGACAGAATCTCAGATATAGAAGACAGACTTGTGGCTAGCAATCACGAAAAGAAAGATTCCTTAAAAATGGCAAGGGACCATGAGAAATCAATCCAGCAGCTGCTAGATGAGGCAAAATAACTTAAGATCGATTGGTGTAAATGGTAAAGCAGGAGATAGCACAAATGACATAAAAAAAAAATTGTTCAGGGCCGGTGAGATGGCTCAGCGGCATAAGCGCCTGCCTTGCAAGCGCGAGGGCCCGAGTTTGACTCCCGGATCCCACATACGAAAAAGGGGCCAGTGATATCGCTCAGTGGCACGAGTGCCTGTTGGTGCACGAGGTCCTGAGGTCAACCCCCCGGTACCCACAAAAAAAAAAAAAAATTGTTCACAGATGTTGTGGTAGAAAATTCCCTGGTAGAGAAAAAGAATTTGACATACAAATAAGTGAGGCATATAGGACTCCAATTAGCCATGATTTAAAAAAAAAAAATCTACAGCCAGGCATATCAGTCAAGATTCCAGAAATTCAACACAAGAATAGAATATTAAAAGCTGTTAGGGAAGAGAAACAAATCATCTATAAAGGAAAGCCCATCAGAATCATAGCTGACTTCTCAGCACAAACCCTCATATCAAGGAGAGCTTGGAGTGAAGTATTTCAAGTTCTAAAGGAAAACAACATTCAACCCAGATTGATGCACCCTGCAAAACTGTCTTTCAAAACTGATGGAGAAATAAGATACTTCCATGACAAAGAACATCTGAGGAAATTTATGACCACTAAATCAGCACTCCAAAATGTTTTGAAGGACATTCTAGAAAGAGATAACAAGGACTACAACTCCATGAACCCCAACAGAAGGAATCCACCAGGGAAAGCAAACAAATAGAGGGAGAGGAAGAAAAAGGGAGGATCCAACAACAGGAAAACAACATGACAAGGATAAGTCTATACATATCAGTTATAACCATCAATGTTAATGGTCTCAATTCACCAATCAAAAGACACAGACTGGCAGAATGGATCCAGAAGCAAGATCCAACAGTATGCTGTATACAAGAAACACATTTAGGGCTGGGGATATAGCTCATTGGCACAGCACTTGCCTGGCAAGCACAGGGTTGTGAGTTCGACTCCCAGTACCAAAAACAAAACAAAACAAAACCCCACATTTAATTCAAAAAGAAATTCACACATTGAAAGTCAGAAGATGGAAAATAATACTTCACATGGCAGGAACTCAGAAAAAAGCAGAGGTAATGATTCTATTTGCAGACAAAGTGAATTTCAAGTCAAGACTGATTAAGAGAGATAAAGAATGTCACTACATCCTTGTAAAGAGAACAATCCAAGAGGAAGAGATAACAATCATAAATATATATGCAACAAATACCAGTGCACCCCACTATATAAAACAAATATTAAAGGACATGAAAAATCAAATAAGCACTAACACAATTGTATTGAGGGATCTCAATATCCCACTGTCACAAAAAGACAAATAAACTAGATAAAAAAAAATCAATGATATAATAGAACTGAACCAAACTTTTGAACAAATGGATTTAGTAGATGTCTACAGAGTGTTCCACCCCACAACATCAGAATACACATTCTTCTCAGCTGCACACAGGACGTTCTCCAAAATAGACCACATACTAGCTCATAGAACCTGCTTAAGTAAATGCAAAGGAATTGAAATTATCCCATGCATATTATCGGACCATAATGCAATGAAATTGGAAATCAATGGCAAAAGAAACCACAAGAACTTCATAAACACATGGAAATTAAATAACACCCTCCTGAACAACCAATGGGTCACAGATGAAATTAAAGAAGAAATTAGACAGTTTCTACAATTAAATGATAATGACAGCACAACATACCAGAACTTATGGGACACAATGAAAGCAGTCTTAAGAGGGAAATTTATAGCAGTGAATACTCATATGAGGAAAACAGAGCAAGTGCAAATAAACAACTTAATGGTGAACCTCAAACTTCTAGAAAAAGAAGAGCAGGCTAAGCCAAAAACTCGTACAAGGGAGGAAATTATAAAGATCAGAGCAGAAATTAATGCATTGGAGACTAAGGAAGCAATACAAAGAATCAGTGAATTACAGAGTTGGTTCTTCGAAAGATTAAATGAAATCAACAAACTCTTACCCAACCTTATAAAAAAAAAAAAAAAGGAAAGAAAAGACTCAAATCCACACAGTTAGGAATGAAAAGGGTGAAATCACAATGGACCATGCAGAAATCCAGAAGATCATCTATACCTACTTTGAAAACTTGTTTTCTGATAAGATGGAAAATGCAGAAGAAATGGACAGATTCCTAGATACTTATGAATTACCAAAGCTGAATCAAGAAGATATAAAAATCCTAAATAAATCAATATCAATCAATGAAATCAAAGATGTAATTAAAAACCTACCAACAAAGAAAAGCCCAGGCCCTGACGGATTCACTGCTGAATTCTACAAGAAATTTAAAAAAGACCTAACACCACTATTTCTCACACTCTTTAATGAAGTTGAAAGGGAAGCAATACTCCCAAATTCATTCCTGGAAGCAAGCATTGCCCTGATACTAAAACCGGAGAAGGATACAACTAAGAAAGAGAATTACGGGCCAATCTCCCTAATGAACATAGATGCAAAAATCCTCAATAAGATACTGGCAAACAGAATGCAGAATCAAGAAGATTATGTACCATGACCAAGTGGGATTCATCCCAGGGATGCAGGGATGGTTCAACATATGCAAATCAGTAAATGTAATACACCATATTAACAGAACCAAGGACAAAAATCATATGATCATCTCAATAGATGCAGAAAAAGCTTTTGACAAAGTCCAGCACCCATTCATGATAAAAACCCTACAGAAAATTGGAATAGATGGTCTTTATCTCAATCTGATAAAAGCTATCTATGACAAACAAACAGCCAACATCATACTAAGTGGACAAAAACTGAAAGCTTTCACTCTAAAATCAGGAACAAGACAAGGATGTCCACTGTCTCCACCCTTGTTCAACATAGTCCTGGAAACTTTAGCCAGAGCAATTAGACAAGAGAAAGAAATAAAAGGAATAACAATAGGAAAGGAAGAAGTTAAATTAGCTTTATTGGCACATGACATGATACTCTACATAGAAGACCCCAAAAACTCCACTAAAAAACTGCTAGATTTAATAAGCAAGTTCAGTAGCATAGCTGGATACAAAGTCAACACTCAAAAATCAATAGCCTTCTTGTACATGGATAATAAACTCACTGAAAGAGAAATTAGGGTAACAACACCTTTCACAATGGCATTCAAAAAAATGCTAAAAGATATCCCTTGCTCTTGGGTCGGAAGAACCAATATAGTGAAAAGGGCCATACTTCCAAAACTGTTATACAGATTTAATGCAATTCCGATCAAAATTCCAACAGCATATCTCACAGAAATAGAGAAAACAATCCTAAAATTCATTTGGCACCAGAAGAGACCTAGATTAGCAAAGACAATTCTGGGCTACAAAGGCAAGGCAGGGAGCATTACAATCTCTGACTTGAAATTATATTATACAGCTACTGTGATAAAAACAGCATGGTACTGGCAAAAAAAAAACAAAAACAAACAAACAAAAAAAAAACAGACCTGAAGACCAATGGAACAGATTAGAAGATGCAGAAACAACTCCAGACATACTTAGCCACCTTATCTTTGACAAAGGTGCCAAACACATTCACTGGAAGAAAGATAGCCTCTTTAATAAATGGTGCTGGAAAAACTGGCTCTGCACATGCCAAAGATTAAAGCTGGACCCATATCTTTCACCATACACTAAACTAAATTTGATTTAGATTCAAACATCTAAATATTAAGATAGAAACATTAAATCTGCTGGAGATAGAATAGATAAAACTCCTGAAGACACTGGTGTAGGCAAAGACTTTATGAATAAAACTCCAATCACACAGGAACTATCACAAAGAATCAACAACTGGGATCCCATCTTATTAAAAAGCTTTTTGCACAGTAAGAGAAACCACCAACACAGTGAAGAGACAACACACAATGTGGGAAAAAATGTTTGCCAGCTGTTCCTCAGATAAAGGATTACTATTGAGAACATATAAAGAACTCAAAAAACTCAGACCTCCCAAATTTAAAGACCCAATCCAAAAATGGGCATCTGAGGTGAATACACACTTCTCAGATGAAGAAATACAAGCAGCAAATAAATATATGAAAAAATGTTCAACATCACTGGTCATTCGAGACATGCAATTTAAAACAACATTAAGATTCCATCTCACCCGGGAAAGAATGGCTATCATTAAGAAATCAATAATAGGGCTGGAGATATAGCTCAGCAGCACAGCACCTGCCTGGCAAGCGCAAGGTTGTGAGTTTGATTCGCAGTACCAAAAAAAAAAAAAAAAAAAAAAAAAAAAGAAAGAAATCAACCAATAACAAATGCTGGAGGGGCTGTGGGGAAAAAGGAACCCTTCTCTACTGTTGGTGGGAGTGTCAACTGGTGCAACCACTATGGAAATTAGTGTGGAGATTCCTCAGAAAACTAGGATTGGGCTGGTGAGATAGCTCAGAGGCATAAGCGCCTGTCTGGCAAGCACAAGGTCCTGAGTTTGACTCCCGGTACCCACATAAAGGAAAAAAAAAGGGCCGGTGATATCGCTCAGCAGCACAAGCACTTGCTGGAAAGTGCAAGGTCCTGAGGTCGACTCCCGGTACTCACATAAAAACAAACAAACAAACAAACTAGGATTGGAGGTCCCATTTGACCCAGCTATTCCTCTTCTAGTTATCTTCCCAGAAGAATTAAAAACATCGTACCACAGCAATATATGCGCACCCATTTTTATAGCAGCACAATTTGTAATAGCCAGATCTTGGAACCAACACAAATACCCATCAACTGAAGAATGGATAAAAAAGATGTGGTCTTTTTATATAATGGAGTACTACTTCGCCATAAAGAAGGATAAACTGGAGACTTTTATAGGTAAATGGATGCAACTTGAGAGCATACCCATAAGTGAAATAAACCAGGCTCACATTGTGCAAACATTGTATTGTCTCCCTGGTGTGAGAAGCTGAAAGAGTAAATAAAATACAAAATGTGCAATAGATATTGTAAAATGGGAAGAAAGTGTTCAAAAAGGAAGAGAAACCAGCATGGGGGAAAGGAGGAGAAAAGAAGGAAGGGAAAAGCAAAAAAAAAAAAAAAAATATATATATATATATATATATACACATGAGATAGTTAAGATAGTTAGGCTACTAATTTCTCTTAGTTCATTGAAAAGAAAAATTAGTGCCAATACTGTTTGGACAATTGAATGCTGGTATCTTGTACTCTGAGTAACTAATTTAAAGATAACAATATGCTTGCTACCTATTAACAATTGTTATCCTCCTATTATCTTGTTTTGAAAAATTTTTTTTCTCTTTAAAACAAAAAAAGTGGGAACTCCAATCCTAGTTTTTTGAGGAATCTCCACACTGATTTCCACAGTTGTTGCACCAGTCTACACTCCCACCAACAGTGGAGAAGTGTTCCTTTTTCCCCACGGCCCCACCATCATTTGTTATTGGTTGATTTCTTTTTTTTTTTTTTTGGTACTGCGAATCAAACTCACAACCTTGCACTTGCCAGGCAGGTGCTGTGCTGCTGAGCTATATCTCCAGCCCTATTATTGATTTCTTAATGATAGCCATTCTTTCCCAGGTGAGATGGAATCTTAGTGTTGTTTTAATTTGCATCTCTCGAATGATCAGTGATGTTGAACATTTTTTCATATATTTATTTGCTGCTTGTATTTCTTCATCTGAGAAGTGTGTATTCACCTCAGATGCCCATTTTTGGATTGGGTCTTTAAATTTGGGAGGTCTGAGTTTTTTGAGTTCTTTATATGTTCTCAATAGTAATCCTTTATCTGAGGAACAGCTGGCAAACATTTTTTCCCACATTGTGTGTTGTCTCTTCACTGTGTTGGTGGTTTCTCTTACTGTGCAAAAAGCTTTTTAATAAGATGGGATCCCAGTTGTTGATTCTTTGTGATAGTTCCTGTGTGATTGGAGTTTTATTCATAAAGTCTTTGCCTACACCAGTGTCTTCAGGAGTTTTATCTATTCTACCTTCCAGCAGATTTAATGTTTCTGTCTTAATATTTAGATGTTTGAATCTAAATCGAATTTAGTTTAGTGCATGGTGAAAGATATGGGTCCAATTTTAATCCTTGGCATGTGCAGAGCCAGTTTTTCCAGCACCATTTATTAAAGAGACTACCTTTCTTCCATGCCAGGGTTTGTTTTTTGTTTTTGGTACCGGGAATCAAACTCAGGACCTCACGCTTGCCAGGCAGGCGCTGTGCCACTGAGCTAAATCCTTGGCCCCTATGCCAGGGTTCCTTAAAATATTTTGCATGCCTCTTCCCCACCATTGTCTTTCTGAGATTCTATTTTATTTTTTTTTTATTTTAAGGAGAATAAAAAACAAAACAAATTTTAAAAAACCCAAAATTTCAAAACAACATAATAGGAGGGTAACAATTGTTAATACGTTACGTATTGTTATCTTTAAGGTAGTTATTCAGGGTACCAGATATTAGTATTCAATTGTCCAAACATTACTGGCACAAACCTTACTCTTCAATGAACTAAGTAAAATTAGTAGTGTATCTATCTTAACCATCTTATATATATGAATACAATTTTTTTCTTTTCCCTTCTTTCTTTTCCCTTTTCCCCATCCCAGTCTCTTTTTCCTTTTGACCAGTTTCTTTTTGATTCACCAGTCTATTGTACATTTTGGATCTTATTTACTCTTTCAGTTTCTCATACTAGAGAGACAATACGATGCTTACACATATGTGTCCCGTTTATTTCACTTATGAGTATTTTCTCGAGTTGCATCCATTTACCTATAAAAGTCTCCAGTTTATCTTTCTTTATGGCTGAATAGTACTCCATTGTATAAAAATACTACATCTTTTTTATTCATTCCTCAGTTGATGGGCATTTGTGTTGTTTCCGAGATCTGGCTATTACAAATTGTGCTGCTATAAACATGGGTGCACATATATCGCTGTGGTACGATGTTTTTAACTCTTCTGGGAAGATACCCAGAAGGGAAATAGCTGGGTCAAATGGGACCTCCAACCCTAGTTTTTTGAGGAATCTCCACACGGATTTCCACAGTGGCTGTACCAGTCGACACTCCCACCAACAGTGGAGAAGGGTTCCTTTTTCCCCCACAGCCCCTCCAACATTTGTTATTAGTTGATTTCTTGATAATAGCCATTCTTTCTGAGGTGAGATGGTATCTCAGTGTTGTTTTAATTTGCATCTCTCGAATGACTAGTGATGTTGAACATTTTTTTTTATATTTATTTGCCATTTGTATTTCTTCATCTGAGAAATGTGTATTCATCTCAGATGCCCATTTTTGGAGTGGGTCTTTAAATTTGGGAGGTCTGATTTTTTTGAGTTCTTTGTATGTTCTCGATAGTAATCCTTTGTCTGAGGAGCAGCTGGCAAACATTTTTCCCACGTTGTGTGTTGTCTCTTCGCTCTGTTGGTGGTTTCTCTTGCTGTGCAAAAGCTTTTTAATAAGATGAGATCCCAGTTGTTGATTCTTTGTGATACTTCCTGTGCAGTTTAGGTTTTATTCATAAAGTCTTTGCCCACACCAATGTTTTCAAGGGTTTTACCTATCCTATCTTCCAGCAGATTTAATGTTTCTGTTTTAATACTTAGATCTCTGATCCATTTTGAATTTAGTTTAGTGCATGGTGAAAGATATGGGTCTAGTTTTAATCTTCAGCATGTGTAGAGCTAATTTTTCCAACACCATTTATTAAAGAGGCTATCTTTATTCCAGTGAATGTGTTTGGCACCTTTGTCAAAGATAAGGTAGCTTAGTATGTCTGGGGTTGTTTCAGCATCTTTTAATCTGTTCCATTGATCTTCAGGTCTGTTTCTTTGCCAGTACCACACTGTTTTTATCACAGTAGCTTTATAGTGTAATTTCAAGTCGGGGATTGTGATACCCACCCCCTGCCTTGCTTTTGTTGCCCAGAATTGCCTTTGCTATTCTAGGTCTCTTCTGATTCCAAATGAATTTTAGGATTGTTTTCTCTAATTCTGTGAGGTATGCTGTTGGAATTTTGATTGGAATTGCATTAAATCTGTATAACAGTTTTGGAAGTATGGCCATTTTCACTATATTAGCTCTTCCTATCCATCTTTCCATTTTCTGATATCCTCTTCAATCTCCTTTTTCAGAGTACTGTAGTTTTCAGTGTAGAGAGGTCTTTTACATCGTTTGTGAGGTTGATTCCTAGGTATTTCATTTTTTTGGATGTGATTGTGAAAGGTGTTGTTTCCCTAATTTCTCTTTCAGTAAGTTTGTTATTTGTATACAGAAAGGCTATTGATTTTTGAGTATTGACTTTGTATCCAGCTACACTACTGAATTTGCTTATTAAATCTAGCAGTTTTTTAATGGAGTTTTTGGGGTCTTCTGTGCAGAGTATCATGTCATGAGATCCTATTTTATATGTAAGTGTACTATAACTTAATATTGCTCCATACAGGGCCGGAGATATACCTCAGCAGCACAATTGCCTGCCTGGCAAATGTCAAGGTCCTGAGTTCAATTCACAGTACCAAAAAAAAGAAAAGAAAAGAAAAGAAAGAAATATTGTTCCATACATAAATGGTGCTCTGTTTAATTTTTTTTTTCATTTTTTTCTCCCTTGGTTGGTTTCTGTTGTTATTTCTTCACACTCACTGAATTTTCATTAGCATTTGCCTTTATCTCATCTAGTGTATTTTCCTTTTCAGATACGGTATTTACATATATAGTCTCATTTAGGCCATTCGTGTCTTCCATTTCTCTTGTCACCATAGACAAACTTTCCTCAATTTTTGTGAACATGGAGCCTATATTTCTATTAGTAGCTGTAATGTCACCATTATAATTCATAAGCTTCTTTCTATTGATTGCTTTTTTTTCCTTCTTTTGTTTTTTGTTTTTTGGTTGTTTGAGACAGGGTTTTGCTATGTAGTTCAGGCTGGCCTTGAACATCACGGTGATCCTCCTGCTTCAGCCTCCCAAGTGCTGGGATTATAGGTGTGCACCAGCACGCCTGTCTTTTTCCTATTTTTTAAAACAGGATTCTGCAGGTTCTCGTCACCAACAGCCCCTCCCTTTTTCCTGTGCCTGCTGTGCTCCCTTCTGCATGGTGGGAGTCAGAGGAGGCCTTGCCGCCCCTTGCTGTCATCCCTGGGAACCGCTGTCAGTGCAGAGCCAGCCAGTGTCCCCCAGCCCGGGGAAGGGCCTTCCTGTGGCGGGGTGCTGGCACTTGTCACGCGTTTGCTGTCTCCTATTTAGTGTTGGCTTTGATTTCACTGAAGGTCTGGATCCGTTTTAATCCGCCAGCTGTAGCGCCACAGTATGAGTCACACCGGGGGTGCAGCAGAGATAGAACGAGGGCAGTAAGTGTGCCCGTCTGGCTGACGAGCTTCACTAGGGTTTATTTTTGGGGTAGGACTTATATTATGAGCATTCTATTTATTTATTTATTTATTTATATTTTCGTGGGTGCTAAGGTCGACCTCAGGACCTTGCGCTTGCCAGCAGGTGCCCGTGCCGCTGAGCGATATCACCGGCCCTTTTTTCGTATGTGGGTACCGGGAGTCGAACTCAGGACCTCGCACTTGCCAGACAGGTGCTTATGCCATGAGCTGTCTCACCGGCCCTATGAGCATTCTAATAAGCCCCAAGAGCCCTGAAAAATCTCGCTGGGGCTCATTTTCCAGTTAGGTCTTATTTTGGGGGAAATGTGGTAAGTGCCACCTAGAGAGATGCTGCCAAAGCCAGTGCCAGGTACCTTTAGTTTCTCTTTCTCCCTCCCTCCCCCAACCCTCCCTTCCTCCCTTCCTCCCTTCCTCCCTCCCTCCCTCTCTCCCTCTCTCCCTCTCTCCCTTCCTTCCCTCCTTTCTCTCTCTCTCTTTCTTTCTCCTTCATTCCTTCTAATGATGAGGATCGAATCCAGTGCCTTTGCACTGAGCTACGTCCCCAGCCCTTCTTTAAATTTATTTTTGAGACAGGATCTCATTAAGTCACTAAGTTGACCAGGATGGGACCAAAATTCCGATCTTCTGCCTCAGCCTCTGAGAGGACTGGGGTCACAGGTGTGCCCCACACTTGGCTGCTGTTAGTTTCGTGTCCCAAGCCAGGTCCCAAGTCTGGACCATCCTGGTGAACTTGTTCTTTCCTCTTCGTGCCCGTTGGTACAGTTCCTCCAAGGTTCTCAGACCTCTATTCCAGTGCTTCAGTGCTTGGTGTGCTTTGATAATCCACACCCCCAGTTCACGGTAGAAATCGCTTATATGTAGCATCTCACAGCGCGGTGTCTTCCAGGGGTCAGGGTGTCTATGGCCGTGGCAGCACACATGTCCGCAAGCTGCACTGGAACTTGGGGTTCTTCTGCACCCGTTGCTCGTGCTGGCTGGCAAGTCTTCCTGGGTTGGTTTTGAACAAATGCAACCTCTTGGCCTGTGGGTGGGCTGGTCTTCAGTGGGACAGTGCCTTGCCCTGGATACCTGGTTTCTTCTTGGGGAAAACACTGGCTCCTGCCAGGCAGCAGTAATCCTGCCATGGCCTATGGGCCACCTGCTGTGGGCACCCCAGATCTCTGCATCCTGAGGGCCACCATGGGCCTCTGTTGACTGATTTTGATCTGTGTATGGGGCTTGTTTTCTTGCTTTTCTAGATGTTTAGTTTTTTTTTTTTTTTTTTGTGGGTACCGGGCGTTGACCTCAGGACCTCGCGTGCCAGCAGGTGCCCGTGCCGCTGAGCGATATCACCGGCCCCTTTTTCGTATGTGGGTTCCGGGAGTCGAACTTGGGCCCTTGCACTTGCCAGGCAGGCGCTTATGCCAGTGAGCCATCTCACCGGTCCCTAGATGTTTAGTTTTTGAGTGAATGCCAGAGGTAATGTGTGTGTTATTGATAGCTAGATTGTGTTGAATTCTTGTAAGTAAGGTTTTTTCTTGGGTGTGCAGTAAGGTTGCTTGGAACCAGGTGGATCCTTTTAGGGCTGTGTTTAAGTTTTCTTAGGGTTGGCCTAGAGCAGCCTGCGATCTAGAGCTAGTCAATCCCTACGCGTATAATAGGGCCAGTGCTCAGGATATTTCGCGGCCTGTCCACGCTGGCCAGTAGGAACAAGTGCCGTGTCCACGCGGCACACTCTGCTGCTACACTGCCCTCTAGAAAAGCAGGGGCGTTTCTACTCCTCCACCAGGCATGAGAAGACACGCACATCCAGCTTGAGTAATACAGATTTGTGGGGACTCGTCCAAGAAAAATTAGTTGCCAGAGGTACACAGGGGTAATTATTTGAATTGCCATGTGGGAATATTAATTTTGTTTGTTTGTTTGAGACAGGGTCTTGCCACATAGCCCAGGCTGTCCATGAACTCATGGTGATCTCACTGCCTCAGCCTCCTGCGTGCGGGGATTACAAGCGTGCGCCACCACGCCCAGCTTGTTTTGTTGTTTCTTCAGGGGAAATATTAGTTTTATATAAGACCTTGCCTAGTTTCTAGTACGTGTGTGTGTGCGCACATAATTTAATACAGGAGCAAAACCTAAGCATTTAGATAGCTTTAAATACAAAACTAAAATCAAGAGACAAATAAGATAATCCCAGCTACTTGGGAAGCTGAGGCAGGAGGATCAAAGTTTGAGGGCAGCCTGAGCCATTTAGCAATACCCTATTTCAGAATAAAACAAAAAGAGCTGGGGATATTGCTCAGTGGTTGGCACTTGCATAGCATGAACGAGGCCCTGGGTTCGAGCCCTAGCACCCCCATCTCACAGAAAAGAGACAGACAGAGTGGAAGGAGTCCCATCATGAAAACCATCTAATCACTTCTGAGTGCTCAGGAAAGGATGAAAAAAGCAACAACAAAAGGCTTCTGTGCTCTTGTCAACCATGTGTACAGATAGAGGGCACCTCTGACAGAAAAATAGCAAAAGCAAGGATGCAGACATAGGAAAACACAGCCTATGTTCAAGTTCATAAGTTGAGAAAGAGCTATGGTAGGTGCGTGGGGCACACCTCTAATCCCAGTGCTTTGGGAGGACAGACAGGAGGATTGCAAATTAAAGTCCTGCCTGGGCAACTTACTGAAGACCAGGTGTCACAAAAATAGAAAAGGTCTGGGAGTGTAACTCAGGGAAAGGGCTTTGTACTCAATCTCTAGTACTGGAAAAAGAAAGTTGGGAGAGGAGGCTGTAGAGTGGGCTGCGGTCATGATTATCTCTTGCAGTTATGGAGCATCAGAATCTACTTAGGCCAGGGGAGTCGTAGAAAGTTCTGTGTCAGAAGGGACTTAGTTGATCTGAATAACGAGAAAGAGCGAGTGGTAGAAAATGACCGCAGCTCTCCCGGGCTGCTCCCCGCCCGAGGCCACAGGCGGAGCGGGGAGAGTCCTCCCTCGGGCCGCGCCGCGCGTGTCCCCGACCCCTCCGCTCTCTCCGCCCTGGCTGCTGGGAGGAGAGGAGCCGCCCTGGCGCCTGGCTCGCGCCAGACAGCCGAGTGCCCGCCCGCCTTCCTTCCCCGTGAGTCGCTCCGGAAAGCTCCGAGTAGTGATGGGCACCGCGGGGTCGTGAGGTCCGCGCCGGGACCATGCTCTGGGGCGGCTGCTTCAGCCCAACGATCCAGAACAGGGACTTGGCGGGGCCTGGCCAGCACCACAGGCCTTTCCCTTTCTTCCCTCCGCCACTTTGTTCACGCGCCCTGCGGACACGCGTGGTCCTGAGCTAGATGCCCGCTCTGGGAAGGACAGTGTCACTTATGCAAGCTTCAACTTACTGTGCAGTTCTTAGCCAAGGCCTGGTAAGCGGCCATACTCAATAAACCGTAGACATTATGATTATTACTCCTCAATGAAAAAAATACAATGTATTTGTGTAATTGGTATGACCCACTGCACCCAATTTGAGTTTGAGATATAGTCACATTTTTCTCTTTTTAAGATTCTGAACCAGGCATGGTGTACTCCTGTCATTCCAAGCACCCGGGAGGCTGAGGCAGGAAGCTCCCCCCCCCGAGTTCAAGGCCAGCCTGAACTATGTAGCAAGACTATCTCAAAAATAATAAACACCAACAAGAAGAAGGTTCTGAGTCTAAATTCAATTTATTTTTATACTAGCTCTATTTTATTTTGTTTATTTATTCCTTAAATAGGTACTACGCAGCCAGACATGGTAGCTCACACCTGTAATCCCAGCACTCAGGAGGCTGCGGCAGGAGGATCACCTTGAGTTCCAGGCTAGACCAGGCTACATAGTGAGTTCAAGGCCAGCCTGAACTATGTAGCGAGACCCTGTCTCAAAAAAGAAAAAAAGAAAAATAGGTACCATGCACACTCAGACTAATTCTAAGCAATTTAAAAGGCTCACCCCTTCTCCCAGCTCCCCAGTTTCTCTCTTACAGCCCTCCCATAGACATCAAGAGATGTCTGTGTAATTGCAGACAGGTAGCAGTATATCTTGGTGAGCTTTTCAGGTTAGTTCTTACAAACCTGCATAATTCTCTCTAAAAAACAAAACAAAACAAAAAACCCTGCCAGGTGTGGCACACACCTGTGATCCCTGCACTCCAGAGGCTGAGGCAGGAGGATCACTGAGAGTTTGGGCCCAGCCTGGGCAATTTAGTGAGACTCTGTCTCAAAAAAAAAAAAAAAAAATTCAAAGTAAAAATTTTAAAAAGGGCTGGGAATGTAGTTCAATGTGAAGGTCCTGGGTTCAATCCTTAGTACTGAAAAATAAAATTGCACATAATCTTTGTGTGGGCATATTTTCTCGTTGCTGTTGAGTAACTATGTTAAGAGTAAAATCACTGAGTCATATGGTAATTGTATCTTTGCTTTTATAAGATGCCGCCAAACTTATTTCCCAAGTGTTCATACTGTTTTGCAACCAATCTCTCCTATAATATATTGGAGCTTATGTTTGGTTTATTCTCTCTCTCTCTCTCCCTCTCTCTCTCCTTCCCTCTCTCCTTCCTTCCTTCTTCTCTTCAACAGTTGGTGTAATTGCTGGTCAAAAAGAACAATTAATCAGACATGGCAAATGTTAATGATTGGTGAATATGGATGAAGAGTAAAGATATTCATTTTTTATTTGTTTGTTTGAGACAGGGTCTTGCTATGCAGTCCAGGCTGGCCTTGAACTCACTATGTAGCCCAGGCTGGCATTGAACTCACAGTGATCCTCCTGCCTCAGCCTCCAAAGTGCTGGGTTTACAGGCATGTGCCACCATGCCCGGCTGACTTTACTATGATTTCCATGAGCTGGGTAGGATGGTGTGGGTCTGTGGTTTAAATTACTGGGAGGCTGAGACAGGAGGAACTCTGACCCCAGGAGTTTGAGGCCAGCCTGGACAATGTAGTAAGACCATCATCTCCAAAAATAAATAAATAAATAGAGTAAAAATAAAAATCGAAAAACTTATACTACTTTTTCCATTTTCCATAAATTTAAACTTTTTAACAATAAAAGTCTGGGAGAAAAGGTAAATTGCATATTATGGTTTGAATATCTGTTATCCAGAAATGTGAGGCAGCAGAAGTGTTTAACATTTGTGCATTTTTTTGTCTTTTTGAGACGGGGTCTCACTATGCAGTTCAGGCTGGCCTTGAATTCACTTTGTAGCCTAGGCTGGCCTCAAACTTGCAGCGATCCTCCTGCCTCAGCCTTCCGAGTGCTGGGATTACAGGCGTGCACCACCATGCCCAGCCAGCAGAAGTATTTTATATTTTAAATTTAAAAAACTTTTTTGGGATATTTGCACATACATAGATATCTTGGAGGGGGGACTCAGGTCTAAACACGAAATCTATTTAAGGTCCATGTATAACTTACACACATGGACTGAAGGTAATTTTATACAAGGTATCTCACAATTCTGTGCGTGAAACAACATTTGTGTACGTTGAACCCCCAGAGAGCACGGGTGTCACTCAGCCGGCCGTGGGGACCGTCTGTGGTTGTTGGTGTTACCATCACCGGAGGCTGAAGTTCCAGGCTACTGATCAGCAGTCATTTTCTTACGCTTATTCAGACGTAAGAACGTAGTGGCAAACAACACGGCATCTCACGCGTACAGTGAAAAAATAGTGTGTGCCTGGCGCCAAAGCATCGCCGGCGTCCACCCGACGCCAGCGTCACTGGACCTCTGCTTTCCCTGGGAGCCGGGCCTCGGTTCCAAGGTTCCTGGACCCTGCGGCTCATCTTTAGGTGGGAAGAAAAGGCAGAGCAGGCGAGAGAGCGGGAGCCGCCTGCTGCGGGGGCCGCGAGGCATCCGAGGGCTGGGGTCCTGCGTGTCCTCCGGAGTCGTGTGCCTCTCGCCAGTGACATCCGTCTGGCAAGCCTCTCTCGGGTTCCATGAGCCAGTGTGGTTCGTGTTCTGTCGCGAGTGTGCGCTGCTCTCGTCCTTCGGTAAGCCCCTCCCACCTTTTTACCAAGCCGTGGATTGCCACCTGTTCTGTGGCGTTATCGTCACGGTCACTGTTCTCGGGATCACCTCGATCTGAAACCATTTTGGCTGTTTCACCATCTGCAGTGAACGAACAGCAAGAGCCTCATCATCCGACTGGAAAACTAGCTTGACGTCCACTCTCGGCTTGCTGATGGATTTGGAACGGGCGTTTTTTCATATATGAGGGGCTCAAGCATCATATTCTTTCACTGGACACACGGCACCCTCCAAAGGCATGATCTTATTCCTCATCATCGCTGAACACTGTCGCAGGCCAGAGGCTGTGCCAGGTGCACAACTGTCTTTAGTTAAAGCGTTAGCAACAGTCCTTCTGATACCCTTCAGGCAAAACTCCTTTCAGCAACATTTTACCTCACGCTTCTCTTCACTGTTGCTAGCATGCTGTTCAAGAAAGTGTTTTAAATTTACTCTTCATAGATCTCAGAGTACCCTAGCCACATGTTGAAATAATTAAATCTTTTTTCGGGAAAAGTACATGGCATAAGCTTTTATTTTTATTTTATTTTTTTCAATTAGATTTTATTGGTACTTTTTTTTTTTTTTTTTTTTTTTTTGGTACCGGGAATCAAACTCAGGACCTTACACTGGCCAGGCAGGCGCTATGCCGCTGAGCTATATCCCTGGCCCTTTATTGGTACATTTTAAATATACGTAATGATCACATTCATTATAGAGATTTTGTACCTGTACATGATATAACTTGGGTTTTTTTTCCCTATTCCCCTACCCTCCCTTCAACCCCTCCTCCCCTCCCCATTTACAAAAGCTTTGTTTCCATGTTTTCCTTCTTTTCTCTCTCTTTTTTTGTTTTTTACTTTTCCCTTCTTTGGCATAAGCTTTTTAAAAAAAATAAGTATTATTTTTGTTAGAATTTTAGAGGATGAGTGGAATATTTGTCAAGGAATAACAAAATCTTGCAATTGTTAAAAATACCCTGGGGGGCGGGGATGTAGCTTAGCGGCACAGTGCCTGCCCGGCAAGCGCGAGATCGTGAGTTCGATTCCCAGTACCAAAAAAAAAAAAAAAAAAAAAAAAAAAAATTACCTGGGGAATATTGAGCAGGCAGATTGATGGATGTGTCACAGATGACATCAGTGACAGTGTAGTCAAAGGGCTAGCCAGTTGAGAGGCACAGAAGAAAACATTTCCATGAAAGCTCGTTTGAAAATCAGTACACACATACACACACACACACGTGTGCACCTGCTGCACTTGTGTGTCCCAGCACTGTTACTCTGTCCGGGATGCTTAATTCCTATAGATGCTCCTTGTCACCTAGACAGTGTCTTTCAGGGACAGCAGCATGGAACAGTGATGTTTCATCTGCGTTGTAGATCTGTTGCGTTGGGTTTTCATTGGTATTGGCCTTGGGAAACTTGTCAGTCAATCTCTGCCATTTCACGATCAGCAGATGCTTTATTACACCAAGATTTAATTTTTTTTTTTGGTATCAGGAGTCGAACTCAGGACCTTGTGCTTGCCAGGTAGGCACTTGTGCCACTGAGCTATTTCCCCGGCCATACACCGAAGATTTAAAAATGTGTCACCATGGGTTTTTTCTTAAATGTCTCCAGCCTGTCTGTTGACTATTCAGTTTCTTTCAACGCTCTGTTCCTCATGGCGGATCTGTTTCCTGATTGGAGCATCAGGAAGCAGCACACGTTCACTGTGACGCTGAAGGCTCTGCTCTTCAAATACACAGCAAAGATCTTCACTTTTGGCTTTAGCTTTCCTACTTTTTATTGACTTCTGTTCATCACCCTTAGCATAGAACATCAACAATTTATCCCGTTTCAAATCACAGACTGGTCATGCCAACACCACACCCTACTGTAGGATGGTTTATTTATTTATTTGTTTGTTTGTTCATTTAGAGACAGGGTTTGCTCTCTAATTCAGGCTGACTTTAACTCACTATGTAGCCCAGGCTGGCCTCAAACTCGCAGCAATCTTCCTGCCTCAGCCTCCCTGAGTGCTGGGATTACAGGTATGCGCCACCACACCCGGCTCAGGAGTGTTTACACTCACAGCGCCATCTAGTCATTCCAACAGTTAGACTTTCTGGCCATAAATGCTTTGTATTTCTGTCACTCTTACCCACAGGAGTGTCTGCAGGTCTTTCGGACATTTTCATCCATATCTTTATACCATGGAGCTGAGAGTAAACCAAACCTAACCAAAACAAAACCTCAAAACAGCATGTGATACACATCGTGTGTAGGTCTTGGTCCCCCGTGGGGCATGGTAGGACCTGCCATTGGTGCCACTAGCCCCTGTGCAGCCATCACCCCCCGTGTGGGGCTTTGGGGGTCTGGGTGTTCATGGGAAACGTACATCACAGCTGACAGGGCTGGGAGGGTCTTTTTTTCCCTTGGGGACACTGAACAAACTATGCAGCATGCCTGCCTCTTGACCGTGACCCACCATGTGAGGTTTTCTATTTATAATTTTACATCGGTCATCAGAAAGTTTCAGATTCTGCAACATCTTGGATTTTTAATTTTTTAATTTTTATTTTTGTATTGGGGATTGAACCTGAGGCTTTTGCAGTGAGTTACATCCCCAGCCCTTTTAATTGTGGGTTTTGTTTGTTTGTTTTTGTGTTTTCTTTTTGTTTTGTTTTGTTTTTTGAGACAGGGTCTCACTAAATTGCTAAAATGCCAAGGCTGGGCTCAAACTTGTGATCCTCCTGCCTCAGCTTCCCAGGGTGTTGGGATTACAGGCATGACCACCACATTCAGATGGATTTGGGGTTTTTGAATTAAGGATGCTCAATGTGTACATGGAAGTGCATGAATCTCAAAGTTTATCTGGTTGGGTAAATTTTTAAGGAGAACCAAGGAAATGGTGGAAAAGAATATTGGAGGAATAAGTCCTACTAGATAGCAAAACAACCTGTAAAGCTACAGTAATTTAAATATATTTTATTACTTCACACAAAAACCTCTCATGTAGCAGCCAGGTGTGGTGGTGCATGCCTATAATCCTTGCATTCGGGAGGCTGAGGCAGGAGGATCGCCTTGAGTTCATGGCCAGCCTGGGCTACATAGTGAGTTCAAGGCCAGCCTGAATTGCACAGCAAGACCCTGTCTCAAAAAATCAAATCAAAACAAAACAATAACAACAAAGAACATTTCTTAACCCCAGATTTCCCTCCTGTCTTTTTGTGGTCATTACTGCCCTCCCCACATTCCTGGCCCCTATATATAATTCAACGGGCATTGGTGTATTACATTAATTTTTAAAATTGTGGTAAAATATGTAAAAAACTTAAAATATACCACATAAGTGCACAGTTTGGTGCATTCGTTCCATTCACAATGTTGTTCAGCCTGCTGTTTCATCAGCCCGGAAACCACCCATTAAGCACACCTCTCATTCCAACTCCATATAGTTTTGATCTACTTTCTGTGTGAGTGGGCCTATTCTAGATATTTCATAAAAATGGAATCAGGTGACATCTGTTTTGTGTCTGGTTTCGGTGCTGTTTAAAGGTTGACGCGGTTTGCAGCACGTATCGCAACTTCATTGTGTTGTATTGTTGCAGAAATCTGGTATCAAACCGAATGGAAGACTCTTTGCACCTGAGGAGTTGGAAGGCAACTTTCATTCCACTAGCAGGCTGATGGGAACCAGGTCTCAGATCATCAGTCCTGAGTCATCTTCGAGTGCAGCTTAAATATATTTTTGCAAGCTGGAACTACAAAGCTGATTGCAGGTTATTATATGATTGGTTACATAGGCTAAGGCATATGTTGTCAGGCAGATTTGTTCTGGGCAGGCTCTGCTAGGGAGGGTGGGTGGGTGAAATCAGGCAAGCGTGTCCTTGACTGGGTTATTCTGTCCTAGGTGGAAAGTTCCTGGGATAGGCAAGCAAAACAGAATATGTTTATAGGCTGAACACTATGGGCAATGCAGCTGGATGCAGTCAGGTAAGGCTGAGTCAAACTGTCTCTGAGTTGGAGCTGGCGCGGTGGTCAAGGTGAGCTGAGTCTAACTGTGTGACAGGCAGCACGAGCTTGGGCAGAGGCTACTAATTGATTTCTAATTTCTGCTATGAAATTTCTATAAGTTTGCTGTTCTTTAACTTTGCTCTTACGGTGTGATTGCACACTGTTCCTTTGTAGGAGCACACGAGGTTTGTTTACCCATCCACCCGCTGATGGACTTTGGGTAATTTCCAGCTTTTGATTACTGTGAACAAAAATGTTATGAACATTTGCACACAGGTATCTAGTGGAATCCCAGTTTTACCCTCTTTTTGGTGTGTACAGGGAAGTGGAATTGCTCGGTCATAAGGTGATTCCGTGCTGAGCTCTTGGAGGAACCACCAAACTCCCTGCTGCCTTTCTTTTGCATTCGCACTACAGCACACACAAGGGGTGATTGAAATACATGGTGAATACTTAAATTTAAAAATATTTATTGGGGCCAGTGAGATGGCTCAGCGGCATAGGCGCCTGCCTGGCAAGCACGAGGTCCTGAGTTCGACTCCCAGTACCCACATACGAAAAAGGGGCCGTGCGAGGTCCTGAGGTCGACCCCAGGTACCCACAAAAAAAAATTTAAAAATTAAAAAGAAATAGTTATTGCAGGAAGACACATTGCCACAACCCCCCCCACACACACAATACTTCCCCTAAACTCGAACACACTTATCCCGTCATTCTTGCCATTTCCGAAGCAGTTCTGGAAGTCCTCTTTCATGAGTGTCTTTATGAAGTGTGATGAAAAATACCATGAGTGCTGCTGCTGAGTACCATCCATCAGAAAGGCAGGCTCATAAAAACATTATAGTGTGTCCTCAGCCACTTTGTTCACTGGCTCTAGCAGTGGTGCAACTGCTGGCTCTTCCCCAAAATGACCATGAAAGGTAACAGTTTTGAATAGATTCAGGACATCAAGCCAGCTACAACACTGGAACTAGACACACATGAAAGAGGACTTCCAGAACAGCTTTAGAAAACAGCAAGAATGATGGGATAATTGTGTTTTAAGCAAGGAAGAGTAGTTTGAAGGGAATTAATAGCAATATGTCTTTTACTGTAATGATTTTTTTTTTTTTTTTTTTTTGAGACAGGGTCTTGCTATGTACTTCAGGCTGGCCTTAAACTCACTATATAGCCCAGGCTGGCCTCAAACTTGTGGCCATCCTCCTGCCTCAGCTTCCCCAGTGCTGAGATTACAGGCACGTGCCATCATGCCTGGCTTCGCCATATTTTTCTTTTTTCTTTTTTTTTTTTATGTGGGTACCGGGAATCGACCTCAGGACCTCGTGCTTGCCAGCAAGCGCTTGTGCCGCTGAGCGATATCACCGGCCCTTTTTTTCCTTTATGTGAGTTCGGGCAGTCGAACTCAGGACCTCGCGCTTGCCGGGCAGGCGCTTATGCCACTGAGTCACCTCACCAGCCCACCATATTTTTCAATCACACCTCATAAGGGCTCCAATCTCTTCACATTCTTGAGCACACTTATTTTACTTTAAAATAAATTATAGCTCTCCTAGTAATTGTGAAATGACATTTCCTTGAGGGCTTGACTTATGTTTTTTAGAAGCTAGTGATGTTGAGCATCTTTTCATGTGCTTATAGAATTTGGGAAAAATGTGTATTTAAATCATCTACTTTTCATTGGATTTCTTTTTTTTTTTTTTTTTTTTTTTTTTTTTTTTTGTGTACCAGGGGGTCGACCTCAGGACCTCGCGTGCCAGCAGGCGCCCGTGCCTCTGAGCGATATCACCGGCCCCTTTTTCGTATGTGGGTTCCGGGAGTCGAACTCGGGCCCTCGCGCTTGCCGGGCAGGCGCTTAAGCCGCTGAGCCATCTCACCGGCCCTCATTGGATTTCTTGACCATTCTTTTAATCTGTTTATATTTAAAGTGGGTTCCTTACAGACAAATAGAGTTGGGTTTTATCTCTTAAATCTATTTGTTCTTTCAATTGGTGTATTTAGACACTCATATCTTGTGGGCTGATGTGTTAGCTTTCCTGTGATTGGGACCAAATTCCCGACACCTACAATTTAAAGGAAGACGTGGCTTATTTCGCTCATGGTCTCAGAGGTCCCCGCCTCTGACTGGCTGGCCTCAAGGCAGGAAGAGCAAGGCGGAAGGGTGTTGGGGAGCAGAGCTGATTAATTTGGGGCAGCAGAGCACGGGAGCAGTGCCGAGAGGAAAGGAGGAGGAAGTAGATGAGGACCCCACAGCCGCCCTCCAAGGCCCACCCAGACACACGCAGGAGTGTGTTTCACGAAACCCCTGGGCAGACCCCAAGCCAGTGAAGCTGACAGTTCATCGAAACCATCCCTGCTGGGTAGCAGCTTAGTTGCAGAGCACTTACCTAGCGCGGGTGTGGCCCTGGGTTCTATTCCTAACACTGAAGAAGAAAAAATTTAAGAGTTTTGAGGTTTTTTTTTTTTTTTTTGTACCGGGAATTGAACTCATGACCTCACACTTGCCAGGCAGGCACTGTGCCAATGAGCTATATCCCCGGCCTGTTGAATTTTAATAAAGTCCAGCTTACCATTGTTTGTGGGGATCATGCCCAGCCGTCTAGTTTGTCCTGTTATCTTATGATTGCTTTGTAGTCTTGCATTTACCTTTGGGTCTGTGACTTGTTTGAGCTGAATTTCGTGAAGACTTTAGTTTACATTTACATTCATGTTTTGGATATGTATGTCCAGTTGTCCGGCACCATTTGTTTTGAAAAGATTACTTTTTCTCCATTCTACTGCCTTTGTTCTTTTGTCAATAATGAGTTAACCACATTTTTGTGGGTCTATTTCTGCGAACTCTTTTCGGTTTCTTGATTTCCTTTGTCTGTTCCTTCAGTAATACCACACTGTGTCAACCACTGTGGCTTTCTAGTAAGTCTCGAAGGCAGGCAGTGTCAGTCCTCCAATACGCATTGGTGTTCTGAGTCTTTGCCTCTCTACGTAAACCTTACGGTCACTCTGTTGAGATCCACAAATTAATTCACTAGGATTTTGATTGGAATTTCACTGTAACTTCAAATGCAATTGTGAATTACTACCTTGACGATATTAAACCTTTCCGTCCATGAGCATGGAATAGTTCTCTATTCAGTTCTTTGCTTTCTTTAAACAAAGTTTTGTAGTTTTCTTCATATGGATCATAAGCACATTTTGCTAGATTTATACTAGAGTATTTCAGTGTTTATGTGCTAATGAAAATGGTATGGTGTTTTTATTATTTATTTATTTATTTATTTATTTGTTTGTTTTTGAGACAGGGTCTTGCTATGTAATTCAGGCTGGGCTTGAACTCACTATGTAGCCCAGGCTGGCCCCAAATTCACAGCAATCCTCCTGCTTCGGCCTCCTGAGTGCTGGGATTACAGATGTGTGCCACCACGCCTGGCCAGTATGGGGTTTTGAATTCTGAATCCTACTTGTTCATTGCTGGTACGGTCGTCCTTTCTTATCCATAGGGAATACATTCCAGGATCCCAGTGCATCCCTGAAACCACAGAGAGAACCACACTGTATATGCTGCATTGTTTCCGATACATACCTACCTATGATCATGTTTAATTTATAAATCAGGCACAGTCAGAGATTAACAGTAATAACTAATAATAAAAGAGAAAAATTAAAACAATATGCTGTGACAAAAGTTGTGTGAAGGTTTTTTTCTCTTTTTCTGTCTCTCCCTACATCCCTCAAGGTATCGCGCTGTGCTCACCCCCTCCTTCTGGTGATAGGAGATGGTGTAACCTTTACGTGTGGAGATGGAGCAGACTCAATCACTTGGACACTGTGATGGGACATCAGGCACCGCGTAAGCACTGTGTTCACAGCAGAAGTCTATCGATAACTCAGACGGCTTCTAAGTGCTTAACGGGCAGGTAGCCTTTACAGCATGGATTCCCTACCCCAGGCCGGATAAAGCAGGATGATGTGAGATTTCGCTATGCTACTCAGGATGGCACACACTTTTAAACTTACAAATTCTTTATTTTTGGAATTTTCCATTTAATATTTTCAGGCCACAGTTGACCGTAGGCAATTGAAACCTCAGATAAGAGGGACAACTGTATTTAGGAATGTGTGATGACTTTCATGCTCTAACTTTGTATCCTGTAACCTTGGTATAATTGCTTTTAGTTCCAGAAAGGTGTTTTCTTGTCAACTCTACATTGTTATGTACAATTTTCTACATAGAAAATCATCTGGGGCTGGGGATATAGCTCAGCGGCGCAGTGCCTGCCTGGCAAGTGCAAGGTCCTGAGTTTGATTCCCAGGACCGGAAAAAAAAAATCATTGAACTGCTAACAAAGACAATTTTATTTCTCCTTCCTATTCATTGCATTAGCTAGGACTTCTTAGTAGGATATTGAAAAGGAGTGGTGAAATGGGATATCCTTGTCTTGTTCTTGATTTTAGAAAGTTTCTAGCTTCTCTCTGTTAAGTATAGTATTAGTGATAGGTGACCTAGCCGTTGCTGTATACAGGAAACTCTATTTATTTATGATACAGGAGATGAACCCAGGGACCACTGCTGCTTTCTGCTCCTGCCCACCATCCTGAAAGAGAACCGTACCATGTATTGCTAGTTGGGGGGAAAAAAATCAAGATCCAAAATTAAAGTACAATTTGTACTGAATGTCCATTGCTCTCGCATCATTGTAAAGTGTAAAATCTTAAATCAGAGCATTAAGTTGGGGATCATATTTCCTTTTTTTTTTTCTTTTTTTGAGACAGGTTCTCGCTCTGTAATTCAGGCTGGCCTCGAACCCACTACGTAGTCCAGGCTGGCCTCAAACTTGCAGCGATCCTCCCGCCTCAGTCTCCCAAGTGCTGGGATTACAGATGTGCACCACTATGCCCGGCAGGGATCATATTTCAAAATGACCCTATGTTAGTTTTCTGCTACTATAACAAAATACCTAAGATAGCTTAAAAAAATGGAGGGCCAGTGATACAGCTCAGCGGCATAAGCGCCTGCCTGGCAAGTGCGAGGTCCTGAGTTCGCCTCCTGGTACCCGCATATAAAAAAAAAAAAAAAAGGAAAGTTTCTCTTGGCTTTAATGCCGTCTTCTTAGAAACCTCTGCACCATGAGAGCCAAGTGGAAGAAGGAGCGAATACACAGGCTGGAGCACAAAAGAAGGAAGTTGAGGCAGAGGTCCAAGTAAAATAGCTTGTACACATGGAGGCCAAAGGGGCAGAAATAAGGAGCACTGGAGGCTGGGGACGCTGGCACGGGTTGCGAGACTGGCACGGCTGTCCGGACCGTGTCTCAGTGCCTCAGACCTTCACAGCAGAGCTGGCCCGGTCTCCGGCCCGACCCTGTGGCCTTCTGCGCTACTTCTGCTCCCAGTTTTGGCCGAGTGCAACGTGGTACCATAAATCATCTCTTCTGTTGTGTTAGCTGAAGAATAAAAAAAAAGGGAGTTCGTTTTGCCTCATAGATTCGGAGGTTCCAGCCCCAGTCGGCGGGGCCTGCGGCAGGTGAGCCGCTTGCCTCACGCGGGCAGGAAGCGGGGAGACGGAGTGCTGAGCCCTGCGATCCCCTTCTGAGGGTAAACCCCAGCCACCTGAGCCTCCTCCTCGGCCCGCTCCTCAGATGTTTCTGCCACCTTCCGCTAGTGCCACGCTGAGCACCAAGCCCTCAGCCACGTGGGCCCTTGGGGACATTTCAGGTCTAAAGGATGGCAGGGTCTTCACTCCTTCCTCCTCTAGGAGCACAGTAGGTGTTTTCTTCTCTTCACTGTGAGAATCTGGTTGAGTTCCTGGCAGCAGAACTTGTGTGGCATCCAGACTGCCCCTGCTTTTTTGCGGTGGTTTTGGGTGAAGCCCAGGGCCTTGCACACAGCAGCCACGCGCTGTGCTGCTCAGCCGCCTCCTCGGCCCCGGCCTCTCTGAGCTCAGCCTCGCTGGCCCCTGCTTAGCCCCTGCTTAGCCCCGGGCGGGGCGGGGCGCTTCTTGCCGGGCCCTGGTTCCAGGGAGGTCTCTGCCCCGCACGCTGTGGGTCTCTGGATTCGCCTGTCTCCGCAGTTTTGGAGAATATCAGTTTGCCCTGTGACCTCGCTTATTTTTACAGATCTAAGAAGAGTTGTTAGTGTGATGCTCTGCTTGGCTGTTTTAGAAGTCTTGATAATGCTGAAAGAAGAGCACTGGCATTTTAATTCTGCCCTGGACACCACAATGTAGCATGTCCTGCGCAGACCCGAGGAGCCTGATAGAGGCCGTTCCAGACAGAGAGAAGTCAGTGGACAAGAACAGACCTGGGCAGAGTGGGAGGCAGGTTCCTCCACGCTGAGTGCGAGCTGTCCGGAATTGTGTCAGCTGGGTGGAGAAGCCCAGTGGGCCACCGGAGATGTGAGCAAGAAGACAGATGTGGCCCGGAGGGGTTGTCTACTGGTAAAGCATGTGCCCAGCAGGCACAAGGCCCTGGGTTTGATCCCCTCACGCTCACACATGAAAAAGAAAAAGAAAGCAAAAAAAAAAAAAAAAAAAAAAAAGTAGAAAGGAAGTCAAAGCTGGGCATGGTGGGGCACACCTGTAATCCCAGCACTCTGGGAGGTTGAGGTAGGAAGACTGCAAATTCAATCCCAGCCTGGGCAAGTTAGGGAGACACTGAGCCAGGTGTGGTGGTGCACGCCTGCAATTCAAGTTAGGGAGACACTGTCTCAAAACAAAAAACAAAACAAAACAACAACAGAAAGGCTGGGGATGTAGTTCAATGTGAAGGCCTGGATTCAACCTCCAGTACCACAAAAGAAGGCGAAACAGAAGGAGAAGGGGGGAAGGGGAGGGGAAGAAAGAGAAGGAGAGGAGGAGAGTAGAAGGAAGGAGAAAGAGGGGACAGGGAGAGGGAAGGGGAGGGGGGGCGGTGAAGGTACTAAGAGAGCTCTCATTTGAGGTGCTGTTGCGAAAGGAAGTTGGAGATCCAGGAAAGCAAGAACAGAGAAAGAGGAAGGCATGAGCACAGGGTTTTAAGAAGCATTAAAGAGGACTGGTGATATGGCTCAGCGGCATAAGCGCCTGCCTGGCAAGCGCGGGGTCCTGAGTTCAACTCCCAGAACCCACATAAAGGAAAAAAAGGGCCGGTGATATCGCTCAGTGGCACAAGAGCTTGCTGGCAAGTGCAAGGTCCTGAGGTCGACTCCCGGTACCCACATTAAAAAAAAAAAAAAAGTATTAAAGAGATGAAAAGAAGGGGAAGAGGAACCAGCAAAGGTGGGCAGAAAACACAGAGACCTCATCAAGGATCGGGTGACAGGGAGAGTGGGGTGGGGCCCCGCCGGATGCGTGGGAGGGCGAGGCAGGGAAGCCGCTGCGGGACACAGGGAGAGCTCTGGGCTCAGTCTCCAGCACCAAATGGAGAAAGAAAGAAGAAAACAGAAAGACTCACATCCGAGAATTTCCCATAATTTATTATTGGTTTTGAACATGTACTAGTTATAAAAAATTTTCATTCCACCATCCAGAGTCAAACTCGATTAGCATTTTGGTGCATTTCCACCCAATGTTCTTTTTCTATATTTTTCATATTTTTTTTTCTCTACAAAAACTTTAAAGCTGGGTGTGGTGGCACACACCTGTAATCCCAAGCACTCTGGTGGCTGAGGCAGGAGGACCGCCACATAGTGAGTTCAAGGCCAGCCTGGGCTACATAATAAGATCCTGTCTCAAAAAACCAAAATAAATAAACAAACAAACAAATAAACAAATAAATTACTTTACAAATATTCTTTCAGTCTAAGGGCCCATACTAAATACAGTTTCATATCCTATGTTTTAAAACTTCATATTATATCTTGAGCATTTCCTGTCATTGAAAGCATCATTACCAGGCATGGTGGCATGCACCTGTATTCCCAGCTACTCAGGAGGCTGAGGCAGGAGTCCTGGAATTCAAGGCAGCCTGGGGAACACAGCGAGATTCTATCTCAAAAGTAAAAATTAAGTTAAATTGATGCCAAGCTGGTAGTGGTGCCTATAATTTATACCCAGCTACATGAGAATCTGAGAATGGAATACTGCAAGTTCAAGGCTACCCTGGGTAATTTAGTGAGATTCTGTCTCAAAATAAAATAAAGTGAAAAGAGCTGGGGATATAACCCACTGTTGAGCAGTTGCATAGCATGTGCAAGAGCCTGGGTTCAACCCTCAGTACCACAAAATAATAATAACAATAATAATAATAATGATAATAATTTCCTGGAAGCCTAATGTTCCAAAATGTTATGACATTAATTTATTTATTTTTTATTTATTTATTTATTTTTTGTGGGTACCGGGGGGTCGACCTCAGGACCTCGTGCGCCAGCAGGCACCCGTGCCGCTGAGCGATATCACCGGCCCCTTTTTCGTATGTGGGTTCCGGGAGTCGAACTCGGGCCCTCGCGCTTGCCCGGCAGGCGCTTAAGCCGCTGAGCCATCTCACCGGCCCCATATGACATTAATTTAAAAAAATTTTTTTTTTTTTTTTTTTTTGGTTTTTGAGGCAGGGTCTCACTGTGTAGTTCAGGTTGCTCTTGAACTCACTATGTAGCCCAGGCTGGCCTCAAATTTGAGGCGATTCTTCTGCTCTGCCTCAGCCTCCCAAGTGCTGGGATTACAGGTGTGTGCCACCATGGCCAGCTTTCTTATTTCTTTAATAGGCTTTGTTCACTTTTTTTTTTTTTTTTTGGTCTTTTCGAGACAGGGTTTCACTATGCAGTTCAGGCTGGTTTTGAACTCACTGTGTGTAGCCTAGGCTGGCCTCAAATTTGCAGCGATCCTCCTGCCCCAGTCTCTCAAGTGCTGGGACTGCAGGAGTGTATCATCACACCTGGCATTTCAGATTATTTTAAAAACATGTTTTGAGTTCCGGAAAAAGATGGCGGATCTGTAAGAAGCAGGCAGTGAACCTCTCCAAAAGTCGCCGTCCGGACACTGGAATATAGTGACTAGAGGAGGACAAGAAAGAGGGAAGTGGCTCCCCTGGACCCAGGAAAGATCCGAAGCGCAGTTTGGGGCCCACGGAGAAAGTGAAGAGAGAAACCCCAACAAAGAAGAAGGAGGTGGCCTCCGGCGCCATTTCCTGGTGTCGGAACCCTGGAGACAGAAGCGGTTCAAATCTGCGGGCCGCGGTGACTGCCGGCGCCCCCGGGGGCCTCCGCGGAGGAACGCGAGAAGCGGCGGTGCAGAGAAACAGTGGCCGTGAAGGACACACTGACTGGCGGTGAGTGCTGACGCCCAGCCCTCAGGCACGCGAGAGAGCGACCAGCCGGGCGCCATTGTGGGGGGGCAGCAGCTGAGCTGAGAACTCAGGGCGGCCGCCACTCCATCCACGGCTCCAGCGGAGGACCTCTGCGGAGGAACGCGAGACGCCGCGGTACAGAGAAGCACCAACCGAGAGGGACACGCTGACTGGCGCTTTTCTTCCTGATATTCCAAGAATCTCCTACGAGTTTGAAATACTAGCAATAAAGCAGCCTACCATAGGCAATTTACAAACAGCAACCCATGAATTAAACTAAAGAAAGAAAAGAAAATGAGACGACACTTAAACAAGATGCAGCCCCACACATCCAGCTCACCAAAGGCAAACCCAGGGGGCAGTGAGGTGGGACAAACCGAAAGCCACCCACCTGACATCTCTGAAGTGGTAACAACAAAGCAGTTGAATGAGGCTCTGGGAAAATTTAAATCAGAAATAATTTCTCAGATAACTGCAGAGATAATGTCCACAATGAAGACCATGCTTAAGGATGCTAGAGCAGATACAGACAAAAAAATAGACGAGCTTAAGAAAATTATGGAAGCCATGAATGTTCAGCATAGGAAAGAAATGGAATCCATAAATCAGATTCAAGCAGATATCCAGGATAACAAAAATTCCACTGAAAGTATTTGTAGCAGATTAAGCCAATGTGAGGACAGGATCTCAGATATAGAAGACAGGCTTGCAATTAGTGATCATGAAAAGAAGGAATCCTTAAAAACAGCAAGGGACAATGAAAAATCAATCCAGCAGCTGCTAGATGATACAAAGAGGAATAATTTAAGATTGATTGGAGTCAATGAAAAAGCAGGAGATAGCATAAATGACATCAGAACACTGTTCACAGACATTATAACAGAAAATTTCCTTGGTAGAGAAAAAGAATTTGACATTCAGATAAGTGAGGCTTATAGAACTCCGATTAGCCACGATCAAAAAAAAAATCTTCAGCCAGGCATATCAGAGTCAAGATTCTGGAAATTTAACACAAAAGTAGAATCTTAAAAGCTGTTAGAGAAAAGAAACAAATCACCTGTAAAGGAAAGCCCATCAGAATCACAGCGGACTTTTCAGCACAAACCCTCAAGTCAAGAAGAGCTTGGAATGATGGATGTATTTCAAGTTCTAAAGGAAAATAACCTTCAACCCAGATTGATGTACCCCGCAAAACTATCTTTCAAAACTGACGGAGAAATAAAATATTTCCATGACAAAGAACATCTGAGAAAATTTATAACCACCAAACCAGCACTCCAAAATGTTTTGAAGGACATTCTAGAAAGGGATAACAAGGACTACAACTCCAGGAACCCCAACAGAAGGAATCCACCAGGCAGGGCAAACAATTAAAGAGAGGGAGGGAAAAAAATAAAAAGGGGGAGCCAACAACAGGAAAATAATATGACAAGGATAAGTCAATACATATCAGTTTTAACCATCAATGTTAATGGTCTCAATTCACCAATCAAAAGGCACAGACTGGCAACTTGGATCAAGAAGCAAGATCCAACAATATGCTGTATACAAGAAACACATTTAATTCAAAAAGAAATTCATAGACTGAAAGTCAAAGGATGGAAAACAATACTCCATGTGACAGGAACCCAGAAAAAAGCAGGGGTAGCTATTCTTTGTGCAGACAAAGTGAATTTCAAGGCAAGAATGATTCAGAGAGATAAAGAAGGTCACTATATCCTTATAAAGGGAACAATCCAAGAGGAAGAGATAACAATCATAAATATATATGCAACAAATACCAGTGCACCCAACTATATAAAACAATTATTAATGGACATGAAAAATCAAATAACCACTAATACAATTGTATTGGGGGAATCTCAATATTCCACTGACACAAAAAGACAGATCAACTAGACAAAAAATCAACAATGAAATCTTAGAACTAAACCAAACTTTGGAACAAATGGTCTTAGTAGATGTCTACAGAGTGTTCCACTCCACAACATCAGAATACCCATTCTTCTCAGCTGCACATAGGACGTTCTCCAAAATAGAACATATACGAGCTCATAGAACCTGCTTAAGTAAATGCAAAGGAATTGAAATTATCCCATGTATATTGTCAGACCACAGTGCAATGAAATTGGAAATCAATGGCAAAAGAAACCACAAGAACTTCCCAAACACATGGAAATTAAATAGCACCCTACTGAACAACCAATGGGTCACAGATGAAATTAAAGAAGAAATTAGACAGTTTCTGCAACTGAATGGTAACGACAGTACAACATACTGGAACTTATGGGATACAATGAAAGCAGTCCTGAGAGGGAAATTTATAGCATTAAATACCTATATCAGGAAAACAGACCAAGCACAAATAAACAACCTAATGGTGAACCTCAAACTTCTAGAAAAAGAAAAGCAGACTAAGCCAAAAGCTTGTACAAGGGAGGAAATTATAAAGATCAGAGCAGAAATTAACATAATGGAGACTAAAAAAACAATACAAAGAATCAACGAATCAAAGAGTTGGTTCTTTTAAAGATTAAATAAAATCAACAAACCCCTATCCAACCTTATTAGAAAAAGGAAAGAAAGTACTCAAATCCATGCAATTAAGAATGAAAAGGGTGATATCACAATGGACCCTGCAGAAATCCAGAAGATCATCTATACCTACTTTGAAAACTTGTATTCTAATAAGTTGGAAAATGCAGGAGAAATGGACAGATTCCTAGATACATATGAATTACCAAAGCTCAACCAAGAAGACATAAAAATCCTAAATAAACCAATAACAATCAATGAAATTGAAGATGTAATTTAAAAACTCCCAACAAAGAAAAGCCCAGGCCCTGATGGATTCACTGCCGAATTCTACAAGAAATTTAGAGAAGACCTAACCCCACTACTTCTCAATCTCTTTAATGAAGTTGAAAGGGAAGCAATACTCCCAAATTCATTCCTGGAAGCAAGCATTGCCCTGATACTAAAACCAGAGAAGGACCCAACTAAGAAAGAGAATTACAGGACAATCTCCCTAATGAACATAGATGCAAAAATCCTCAACAAGATACTGGCAAACAGAATGCAGAATCAAGAAGATTATGTACCATGACCAAGTGGGATTTATCCCTGAGATGCAGGGATGGTTCAACATATGTAAATCAGTAAACGTAATACACCATATTAACAGAACCAAGGACAAAAATCATATGATCTTCTCAATAGATGCAGAAAAAGCTTTTGACAATGTCCAGCACCCATTCATGATAAAAACCCTACAGAAAACTGGAATAGATGGTCTTTACCTCAATCTGATAAAAGCTATCTATGACAAACCAACAGCCAATATCATACTAAATGGACAAAAACTGAAAGCCTTCTCTCTAAAATCAGGAACAAGACAAGGATGTCCACTGTCCCCACTCTTGTTCAACATAGTCCTGGAAACTTTAGCCAGAGCAATTAGACAAGAGAAAGAAATAAAAGGAATAATGATTGGAAAGGAAGAATTTAAATTATCATTATTTGCAGATGACATGATACTCTACGTAGAAGACCCCAAAAACTCCACTAAAAAACTGCTAGATTTAATAAGCAAATTCAGTAGTGTAGCTGGATACAAAGTCAACACTCAAAAGTCAATAGCCTTGGGCCGGTGAGATGGCTCAGCGGCGTAAGCACCTGCCTTGCAAGCGCGAGGGCCCGAGTTCGACTCCCGGATCCCACATACGAAAAAAGGGGCCGGTGATATCGCTCAGCGGCACGGGTGCCTGTTGGCGCGCGAGGTCCTGAGGTCGACCCCCCGGTACCCACAAAAAAAAAAAAAAGTCAATAGCCTTCTTGTACATGAATAACAAAATCACTGAAAGAGAAATTAGGGAAACAACTTTCACAATCACATCTAAAAAAATGAAATACCTAGGAATCAATCTCACAAAGGAGGTAAAAGATCTCTACACTGAAAACTACAGTACTCTGAAAAAGATTGAAGAGGATATCTGAAAATGGAAAGATATCCCTTGCTCTTGGGTCAGAAGAACCAATATAGTGAAAATGGCCATACTTCCAAAACTGTTATACAGATTTAATGCAATTCCAATCAAAATTCCAACAACATATCTCACAGAATTAGAGAAAACAATCCTAAAATTCATCTGGAACCAGAAGAGACCTAGAATAGCAAAGGCAATTCTGGGCAACAAAAGGAAGACAGGGGGCATCACAATCCCTGATTTGAAGTTATACTATAAAGCTACTGTGATAAAAACAGCGTGGTATTGGCAAAAAAAAAAGACCTGAAGATCAATGGAATAGATTAGAAGATGCAGAAACAACTCCAGACATACTAAGCCACCTTATCTTTGACAAAGGTGCCAAACACATTCACTGGAAGAAAGATAGCCTCTTTAATAAATAGTGCTGGAAAAATTGGCTCTACTCATGCCGAAGATTAAAACTAGACCCATATCTTTCACCGTGAACTAAACTAAATTCAAAATGGATCAGAGATCTAAATATTAAAACAGAAACATTAAATCTCCTGGAAAATAGAATAGGTAAAACTCTTGAAGACATTGGTGTAGGCAAAGACTTTATGAATAAAACCCCCATCGCACAGGAAGTAGCACAAAGAATCAACAACTGGGATCCCATCTTATTAAAAAGCTTTTGCACAGCAAGAGAAACCACCAACAGAGTGAAGAGACAACCCACAACGTGGGAAAAAAATGTTTGCCAGGTATTCCTCAGACAAAGGATTACTATCGAGAACATACAAAGAACTCAAAAAAATCAGACCTTCCAAATTTAAAGACCCAATCCAAAAATGGGCATCTGAGATGAATAAACACTTCTCAGATGAAGAAATACAAATGGCAAATAAATATATGAAAAAATGTTCAACATCACTAGTCATTCGAGAGATGCAAATTAAAACAACACTGAGATTCCATCTCACCCCAGAAAGAATGGCTATTTTCAAGAAGTCAACTAATAACAAATGCTGGAGGGGCTGTGGGGAAAAAGGAACCCTTCTCCACTGTTGGTGCGAGTGTCAACTGGTGCAGCCACTGTGGAAATCAGTGTGGAGATTCCTCAAAAAACTAGGATTGGAGGTCCCATTTGACCCAGCTATTCTCCTTCTGGGTATCTTCCCAGAAGAATTAAAAACATTGTACCACAGCGATATATGTGCACCCATGTTTATAGCAACACAATTTGTAATAGCTAGATCGTGGAAACAACCCAAATGCCCATTAACCGAGGAATGGATAAAAAAGATGTGATATTTCTACACAATGGAGTACTACTCAGCCATAAAGAAAGATAAACTGGAAACTTTTATAGGTAAATGGATACAACTTGAGAAAATACTCACAAGCGAAATAAACCGGATGCACATTTGTAAACATCGTATTGTCTCCCTAGTATGAAAATGCAATTTCACTGTGACTATTCCATTCCTTAGTCTTCTATTTTTACCTAGCTTTTACATGGCTTAATCCTATACTGAGTAATGTTTTTCTCCAAAAGGTATTTGTACATTCTCTAATTCTTTTTTTTTTTTTTGTAGGTACCGGAGGGACGACCTCAGGACCTCGCGCGCCAACAGGCACCCGTGCCGCTGAGCGATATCACCGGCCCCTTTTTCGTATGTGGGATCCAGGAGTCGAACTCGGGCCTTCGCGCTTGCAAGGCAGGCGCTTAAGCCGCTGAGCCATCTCACCGGCCCCATTCTCTAATTCTTGAGTTTGTTAATAATAAGAAGGTTTACTTGTTGTCTTTAAAAAAAATAATTATTAAAAAAAAAGAAAATCAAAACAAAACAAAAAACTTGTTTTTATACTTCTTGATATTCTAGTAGATGTAAGGTGTTCTGTGATGTTAACATTCAATAACTTTTCCAGCGTGGTGGTGCACATCTATAATGCCAGCACTCGGGAGGCTGAGGCAGGAGGATAGTCATGAGTTTGAGGCCAGCCGGGGCTGCATAGTGAGTTCAAGGCCAACCTGAACTACACAGCAAGACCCTGTCTCAAAAAACCAAAAATAAATAAATAAATAAATAAATACCATCCTTTAGTAATTGATTCCAGTTCTCTATTATTTTTTTTTTAAATTCCTCTTTCCCTGAGTACATACAGATTTTTTTTTCTTATTTCACTGATTCAAATTCTTAGGCAAAAGAATGGGTCAAAATCAGTTGGCTCTTGCTGAGTATTACATAAGTGTGTTTTTCAAAGGCTCATGTCAGGGGCCGGTGAGATAGCTCAGCGGCATAAGCGCCTGCCTGGCAAGTGCGAGGGCCTGAGTTCGACTCCCAGGACGCACATACGAAAAAAGGGCCGGTGATATCGCTCAGTGGCACGGGCTCCTGCTGGCACATGAGGTCCTGAGTTCAACCACTCGTACCCACAAAAAAAAAAGGACCATGTCAGTTTACCTGGCCAATAGCCAGGTGTGAATATACCTGCCCCTCCCGGGTTGACCAGCATTAGGTATTTTTGTTTGGTTTAATAGCTGTTCATCAGGAACTTACTACACGCAGTCTTTAACCTGCATTTCCTTAATTACTAAGGAAGTTGAGTCCTTATGATGAAGGTTTATTGTTTGTATTTCCACTTAGGTGCCTTCACACTTCAAGGCCACAGAGCGGCTGTCTGCCTGCCTGCCAGCCCTGTACGGCTGCCAGGTGGGGATGGGAATGAGCCTGGAGGCTCGGGCGGAGCATCAGGCAGGCAGGACATGGGTGGGACCTGCATGCAGGGCAGAAGCAGCGCTGTAGGGCCGGGCAAAATCTTTGGGATGGAAGTGGGGGATAGATTTTGTTTGGAAGGGCCACCTGAGTGCCAGGCACAGGCAACCACCTCTTTGATTCGTTGATTCTTTGTATTTTTTTAGTCTCCATTATGTTAATTTCTGCTCTGATCTTTATAATTTCCTCCCTTGTACGAGCTTTTGGCTTAGTCTGCTTTTCTTTTTCTAGAAGTTTGAGGTTCACCATTAGGTTGTTTGTTTGTGCTTGGTCTGTTTTCCTGATATAGGTATTTAATGCTATAAATTTCCCTCTTAGGACTGCTTTCATTGTATCCCATAAGTTCCAGTATGTTGTACTGTCATTACCATTCAGTTGCAGAAACTGTCTAATTTCTTCTTTAATTTCATCTGTGACCCATTGGTTGTTCAATAGGGTGCTATTTAATTTCCATGTGTTTGGGAAGTTCTTGTGGTTTCTTTTGCCATTGATTTCCAATTTCATTGCACTGTGGTCTGACAATATACATGGGATAATTTCAATTCCTTTGCATTTACTTAAGCAGGTTCTATGAGCTCGTATATGTTCTATTTTGGAGAACGTCCTATGTGCAGCTGAGAAGAATGGGTATTCTGATGTTGTGGAGTGGAACACTCTGTAGACATCTACTAAGTCCATTTGTTCCAAAGTTTGGTTTAGTTCTAATATTTCATTGTTGATTTTTTTTTTTTGGTGGGTACCGGGGGAACGACCTCAGGACCTCGCGCGCCAGCAGGCGCCCGTGCCGCTGAGCGATATCACCGGCCCCTTTTTCGTATGTGGATTCCAGGAGTCGAACTCAGGCCCTCGCGCTTGCAGGGCAGGCACTTAAGCCACTGAGCCATCTCACCGGCCCTCATTGTTGATTTTTTGTCTAGTTGATCTGTCTTTTTGTGTCAGTGGAATATTGAGATTCCCCCAATACAATTGTATTAGTG
Source organism: Erethizon dorsatum (assembly GCA_028451465.1). Taxonomy (NCBI): domain Eukaryota; kingdom Metazoa; phylum Chordata; class Mammalia; order Rodentia; family Erethizontidae; genus Erethizon; species Erethizon dorsatum. The sequence goes on from CM051822.1 coordinate 87,155,955, forward strand.
GTTATTTGATTTTTCATGTCCATTAATAATTGTTTTATATAGTTGGGTGCACTGGTATTTGTTGCATATATATTTATGATTGTTATCTCTTCCTCTTGGATTGTTCCCTTTATAAGGATATAGTGACCTTCTTTATCTCTCTGAATCATTCTTGCCTTGAAATTCACTTTGTCTGCACAAAGAATAGCTACCCCTGCTTTTTTCTGGGTTCCTGTCACATGGAGTATTGTTTTCCATCCTTTGACTTTCAGTCTATGAATTTCTTTTTGAATTAAATGTGTTTCTTGTATACAGCATATTGTTGGATCTTGCTTCTTGATCCAAGTTGCCAGTCTGTGCCTTTTGATTGGTGAATTGAGACCATTAACATTGATGGTTAAAACTGATATGTATTGACTTATCCTTGTCATATTATTTTCCTGTTGTTGGCTCCCCCTTTTTATTTTTTTCCCTCCCTCTCTTTAATTGTTTGCCCTGCCTGGTGGATTCCTTCTGTTGGGGTTCCTGGAGTTGTAGTCCTTGTTATCCCTTTCTAGAATGTCCTTCAAAACATTTTGGAGTGCTGGTTTGGTGGTTATAAATTTTCTCAGATGTTCTTTGTCATGGAAATATTTTATTTCTCCGTCAGTTTTGAAAGATAGTTTTGCGGGGTACATCAATCTGGGTTGAAGGTTATTTTCCTTTAGAACTTGAAATACATCCATCATTCCAAGCTCTTCTTGACTTGAGGGTTTGTGCTGAAAAGTCCGCTGTGATTCTGATGGGCTTTCCTTTACAGGTGATTTGTTTCTTTTCTCTAACAGCTTTTAAGATTCTACTTTTGTGTTAAATTTCCAGAATCTTGACTCTGATATGCCTGGCTGAAGATTTTTTTTTGATCGTGGCTAATCGGAGTTCTATAAGCCTCACTTATCTGAATGTCAAATTCTTTTTCTCTACCAAGGAAATTTTCTGTTATAATGTCTGTGAACAGTGTTCTGATGTCATTTATGCTATCTCCTGCTTTTTCATTGACTCCAATCAATCTTAAATTATTCCTCTTTGTATCATCTAGCAGCTGCTGGATTGATTTTTCATTGTCCCTTGCTGTTTTTAAGGATTCCTTCTTTTCATGATCACTAATTGCAAGCCTGTCTTCTATATCTGAGATCCTGTCCTCACATTGGCTTAATCTGCTACAAATACTTTCAGTGGAATTTTTGTTATCCTGGATATCTGCTTGAATCTGATTTATGGATTCCATTTCTTTCCTATGCTGAACATTCATGGCTTCCATAATTTTCTTAAGCTCGTCTATTTTTTTGTCTGTATCTGCTCTAGCATCCTTAAGCATGGTCTTCATTGTGGACATTATCTCTGCAGTTATCTGAGAAATTATTTCTGATTTAAATTTTCCCAGAGCCTCATTCAACTGCTTTGTTGTTACCACTTCAGAGATGTCAGGTGGGTGGCTTTCGGTTTGTCCCACCTCACTGCCCCCTGGGTTTGCCTTTGGTGAGCTGGATGTGTGGGGCTGCATCTTGTTTAAGTGTCGTCTCATTTTCTTTTCTTTCTTTAGTTTAATTCATGGGTTGCTGTTTGTAAATTGCCTATGGTAGGCTGCTTTATTGCTAGTATTTCAAACTCGTAGGAGATTCTTGGAATATCAGGAAGAAAAGCGCCAGTCAGCGTGTCCCTCTCGGTTGGTGCTTCTCTGTACCGCGGCGTCTCGCGTTCCTCCGCAGAGGTCCTCCGCTGGAGCCGTGGATGGAGTGGCGGCCGCCCTGAGTTCTCAGCTCAGCTGCTGCCCCCCCACAATGGCGCCCGGCTGGTCGCTCTCTCGCGTGCCTGAGGGCTGGGCGTCAGCACTCACCGCCAGTCAGTGTGTCCTTCACGGCCACTGTTTCTCTGCACCGCCGCTTCTCGCGTTCCTCCGCGGAGGCCCCCGGGGGCGCCGGCAGTCACCGCGGCCCGCAGATTTGAACCGCTTCTGTCTCCAGGGTTCCGACACCAGGAAATGGCGCCGGAGGCCACCTCCTTCTTCTTTGTTGGGGTTTCTCTCTTCACTTTCTCCGTGGGCCCCAAACTGCGCTTCGGATCTTTCCTGGGTCCAGGGGAGCCACTTCCCTCTTTCTTGTCCTCCTCTAGTCACTATATTCCAGTGTCCGGACGGCGACTTTTGGAGAGGTTCACTGCCTGCTTCTTACAGATCCGCCATCTTTTTCCGGAACTCAAAACATGTTTTTAAAATAATCTGAAATGCCAGGTGTGATGATACACTCCTGCAGTCCCAGCACTTGAGAGACTGGGGCAGGAGGATCGCTGCAAATTTGAGGCCAGCCTAGGCTACACACAGTGAGTTCAAAACCAGCCTGAACTGCATAGTGAAACCCTGTCTCGAAAAGACCAAAAAAAAAAAAAAAAAGTGAACAAAGCCTATTAAAGAAATAAGAAAGCTGGCCATGGTGGCACACACCTGTAATCCCAGCACTTGGGAGGCTGAGGCAGAGCAGAAGAATCGCCTCAAATTTGAGGCCAGCCTGGGCTACATAGTGAGTTCAAGAGCAACCTGAACTACACAGTGAGACCCTGCCACAAAAACCAAAAAAAAAAAAAAAAAAAAAAATTTTTTTAAATTAATGTCATGTGGGGCCGGTGAGATGGCTCAGCGGCTTAAGCGCCTGCCGGGCAAGCGCGAGGGCCCGAGTTCGACTCCCGGAACCCACATACGAAAAAGGGGCCGGTGATATCGCTCAGCGGCACGGGTGCCTGCTGGCGCACGAGGTCCTGAGGTCGACCCCCCCGGTACCCACAAAAAATAAATAAATAAATAAAAAATAAATAAATTAATGTCATAACATTTTGGAACATTAGGCTTCCAGGAAATTATTATCATTATTATTATTATTGTTATTATTATTTTGTGGTACTGAGGGTTGAACCCAGGCTCTTGCACATGCTATGCAACTGCTCAACAGTGGGTTATATCCCCAGCTCTTTTCACTTTATTTTATTTTGAGACAGAATCTCACTAAATTACCCAGGGTAGCCTTGAACTTGCAGTATTCCATTCTCAGATTCTCATGTAGCTGGGTATAAATTATAGGCACCACTACCAGCTTGGCATCAATTTAACTTAATTTTTACTTTTGAGATAGAATCTCGCTGTGTTCCCCAGGCTGCCTTGAATTCCAGGACTCCTGCCTCAGCCTCCTGAGTAGCTGGGAATACAGGTGCATGCCACCATGCCTGGTAATGATGCTTTCAATGACAGGAAATGCTCAAGATATAATATGAAGTTTTAAAACATAGGATATGAAACTGTATTTAGTATGGGCCCTTAGACTGAAAGAATATTTGTAAAGTAATTTATTTGTTTATTTGTTTGTTTGTTTATTTATTTTGGTTTTTTGAGACAGGATCTTATTATGTAGCCCAGGCTGGCCTTGAACTCACTATGTGGCGGTCCTCCTGCCTCAGCCACCAGAGTGCTTGGGATTACAGGTGTGTGCCACCACACCCAGCTTTAAAGTTTTTGTAGAGAAAAAAAAATATGAAAAATATAGAAAAAGAACATTGGGTGGAAATGCACCAAAATGCTAATCGAGTTTGACTCTGGATGGTGGAATGAAAATTTTTTATAACTAGTACATGTTCAAAACCAATAATAAATTATGGGAAATTCTCGGATGTGAGTCTTTCTGTTTTCTTCTTTCTTTCTCCATTTGGTGCTGGAGACTGAGCCCAGAGCTCTCCCTGTGTCCCGCAGCGGCTTCCCTGCCTCGCCCTCCCACGCATCCGGCGGGGCCCCACCCCACTCTCCCTGTCACCCGATCCTTGATGAGGTCTCTGTGTTTTCTGCCCACCTTTGCTGGTTCCTCTTCCCCTTCTTTTCATCTCTTTAATACTTTTTTTTTTTTTTTAATGTGGGTACCGGGAGTCGACCTCAGGACCTTGCACTTGCCAGCAAGCTCTTGTGCCACTGAGCGATATCACCGGCCCTTTTTTTCCTTTATGTGGGTTCTGGGAGTTGAACTCAGGACCCCGCGCTTGCCAGGCAGGCGCTTATGCCGCTGAGCCATATCACCAGTCCTCTTTAATGCTTCTTAAAACCCTGTGCTCATGCCTTCCTCTTTCTCTGTTCTTGCTTTCCTGGATCTCCAACTTCCTTTCGCAACAGCACCTCAAATGAGAGCTCTCTTAGTACCTTCACCTCCCCCCCTCCCCTTCCCTCTCCCTGTCCCCTCTTTCTCCTTCCTTCTTCTCTCCTCCTCTCCTTCTCTTTCTTCCCCTCCCCTTCCCCCCTTCTCCTTCTGTTTCGCCTTCTTTTGTGGTACTGGAGGTTGAATCCAGGCCTTCACATTGAACTACATCCCCAGCCTTTCTGTTGTTGTTTTGTTTTGTTTTTTGTTTTGAGACAGTGTCTCCCTAACTTGAATTGCAGGCGTGCACCACCACACCTGGCTCAGTGTCTCCCTAACTTGCCCAGGCTGGGATTGAATTTGCAGTCTTCCTACCTCAACCTCCCAGAGTGCTGGGATTACAGGTGTGCCCCACCATGCCCAGCTTTGACTTCCTTTCTACTTTTTTTTTTTTTTTTTTTTTTTTTGCTTTCTTTTTCTTTTTCATGTGTGAGCGTGAGGGGATCAAACCCAGGGCCTTGTGCCTGCTGGGCACATGCTTTACCAGTAGACAACCCCTCCGGGCCACATCTGTCTTCTTGCTCACATCTCCGGTGGCCCACTGGGCTTCTCCACCCAGCTGACACAATTCCGGACAGCTCGCACTCAGCGTGGAGGAACCTGCCTCCCACTCTGCCCAGGTCTGTTCTTGTCCACTGACTTCTCTCTGTCTGGAACGGCCTCTATCAGGCTCCTCGGGTCTGCGCAGGACATGCTACATTGTGGTGTCCAGGGCAGAATTAAAATGCCAGTGCTCTTCTTTCAGCATTATCAAGACTTCTAAAACAGCCAAGCAGAGCATCACACTAACAACTCTTCTTAGATCTGTAAAAATAAGCGAGGTCACAGGGCAAACTGATATTCTCCAAAACTGCGGAGACAGGCGAATCCAGAGACCCACAGCGTGCGGGGCAGAGACCTCCCTGGAACCAGGGCCCGGCAAGAAGCGCCCCGCCCCGCCCGGGGCTAAGCAGGGGCTAAGCAGGGGCCAGCGAGGCTGAGCTCAGAGAGGCCGGGGCCGAGGAGGCGGCTGAGCAGCACAGCGCGTGGCTGCTGTGTGCAAGGCCCTGGGCTTCACCCAAAACCACCGCAAAAAAGCAGGGGCAGTCTGGATGCCACACAAGTTCTGCTGCCAGGAACTCAACCAGATTCTCACAGTGAAGAGAAGAAAACACCTACTGTGCTCCTAGAGGAGGAAGGAGTGAAGACCCTGCCATCCTTTAGACCTGAAATGTCCCCAAGGGCCCACGTGGCTGAGGGCTTGGTGCTCAGCGTGGCACTAGCGGAAGGTGGCAGAAACATCTGAGGAGCGGGCCGAGGAGGAGGCTCAGGTGGCTGGGGTTTACCCTCAGAAGGGGATCGCAGGGCTCAGCACTCCGTCTCCCCGCTTCCTGCCCGCGTGAGGCAAGCGGCTCACCTGCCGCAGGCCCCGCCGACTGGGGCTGGAACCTCCGAATCTATGAGGCAAAACGAACTCCCTTTTTTTTTATTCTTCAGCTAACACAACAGAAGAGATGATTTATGGTACCACGTTGCACTCGGCCAAAACTGGGAGCAGAAGTAGCGCAGAAGGCCACAGGGTCGGGCCGGAGACCGGGCCAGCTCTGCTGTGAAGGTCTGAGGCACTGAGACACGGTCCGGACAGCCGTGCCAGTCTCGCAACCCGTGCCAGCGTCCCCAGCCTCCAGTGCTCCTTATTTCTGCCCCTTTGGCCTCCATGTGTACAAGCTATTTTACTTGGACCTCTGCCTCAACTTCCTTCTTTTGTGCTCCAGCCTGTGTATTCGCTCCTTCTTCCACTTGGCTCTCATGGTGCAGAGGTTTCTAAGAAGACGGCATTAAAGCCAAGAGAAACTTTCCTTTTTTTTTTTTTTTTATATGCGGGTACCAGGAGGCGAACTCAGGACCTCGCACTTGCCAGGCAGGCGCTTATGCCGCTGAGCTGTATCACTGGCCCTCCATTTTTTTAAGCTATCTTAGGTATTTTGTTATAGTAGCAGAAAACTAACATAGGGTCATTTTGAAATATGATCCCTGCCGGGCATAGTGGTGCACATCTGTAATCCCAGCACTTGGGAGACTGAGGCGGGAGGATCGCTGCAAGTTTGAGGCCAGCCTGGACTACGTAGTGGGTTCGAGGCCAGCCTGAATTACAGAGCGAGAACCTGTCTCAAAAAAAGAAAAAAAAAAAGGAAATATGATCCCCAACTTAATGCTCTGATTTAAGATTTTACACTTTACAATGATGCGAGAGCAATGGACATTCAGTACAAATTGTACTTTAATTTTGGATCTTGATTTTTTTCCCCCCAACTAGCAATACATGGTACGGTTCTCTTTCAGGATGGTGGGCAGGAGCAGAAAGCAGCAGTGGTCCCTGGGTTCATCTCCTGTATCATAAATAAATAGAGTTTCCTGTATACAGCAACGGCTAGGTCACCTATCACTAATACTATACTTAACAGAGAGAAGCTAGAAACTTTCTAAAATCAAGAACAAGACAAGGATATCCCATTTCACCACTCCTTTTCAATATCCTACTAAGAAGTCCTAGCTAATGCAATGAATAGGAAGGAGAAATAAAATTGTCTTTGTTAGCAGTTCAATGATTTTTTTTTTCCGGTCCTGGGAATCAAACTCAGGACCTTGCACTTGCCAGGCAGGCACTGCGCCGCTGAGCTATATCCCCAGCCCCAGATGATTTTCTATGTAGAAAATTGTACATAACAATGTAGAGTTGACAAGAAAACACCTTTCTGGAACTAAAAGCAATTATACCAAGGTTACAGGATACAAAGTTAGAGCATGAAAGTCATCACACATTCCTAAATACAGTTGTCCCTCTTATCTGAGGTTTCAATTGCCTACGGTCAACTGTGGCCTGAAAATATTAAATGGAAAATTCCAAAAATAAAGAATTTGTAAGTTTAAAAGTGTGTGCCATCCTGAGTAGCATAGCGAAATCTCACATCATCCTGCTTTATCCGGCCTGGGGTAGGGAATCCATGCTGTAAAGGCTACCTGCCCGTTAAGCACTTAGAAGCCGTCTGAGTTATCGATAGACTTCTGCTGTGAACACAGTGCTTACGCGGTGCCTGATGTCCCATCACAGTGTCCAAGTGATTGAGTCTGCTCCATCTCCACACGTAAAGGTTACACCATCTCCTATCACCAGAAGGAGGGGGTGAGCACAGCGCGATACCTTGAGGGATGTAGGGAGAGACAGAAAAAGAGAAAAAAACCTTCACACAACTTTTGTCACAGCATATTGTTTTAATTTTTCTCTTTTATTATTAGTTATTACTGTTAATCTCTGACTGTGCCTGATTTATAAATTAAACATGATCATAGGTAGGTATGTATCGGAAACAATGCAGCATATACAGTGTGGTTCTCTCTGTGGTTTCAGGGATGCACTGGGATCCTGGAATGTATTCCCTATGGATAAGAAAGGACGACCGTACCAGCAATGAACAAGTAGGATTCAGAATTCAAAACCCCATACTGGCCAGGCGTGGTGGCACACATCTGTAATCCCAGCACTCAGGAGGCCGAAGCAGGAGGATTGCTGTGAATTTGGGGCCAGCCTGGGCTACATAGTGAGTTCAAGCCCAGCCTGAATTACATAGCAAGACCCTGTCTCAAAAACAAACAAATAAATAAATAAATAAATAATAAAAACACCATACCATTTTCATTAGCACATAAACACTGAAATACTCTAGTATAAATCTAGCAAAATGTGCTTATGATCCATATGAAGAAAACTACAAAACTTTGTTTAAAGAAAGCAAAGAACTGAATAGAGAACTATTCCATGCTCATGGACGGAAAGGTTTAATATCGTCAAGGTAGTAATTCACAATTGCATTTGAAGTTACAGTGAAATTCCAATCAAAATCCTAGTGAATTATTTTGTGGATCTCAACAGAGTGACCGTAAGGTTTACGTAGAGAGGCAAAGACTCAGAACACCAATGCGTATTGGAGGACTGACACTGCCTGCCTTCGAGACTTACTAGAAAGCCACAGTGGTTGACACAGTGTGGTATTACTGAAGGAACAGACAAAGGAAATCAAGAAACCGAAAAGAGTTCGCAGAAATAGACCCACAAAAATGTGGTTAACTCATTATTGACAAAAGAACAAAGGCAGTCGAATGGAGAAAAAGTAATCTTTTCAAAACAAATGGTGCCGGACAACTGGACATACATATCCAAAACATGAATGTAAATGTAAACTAAAGTCTTCACGAAATTCAGCTCAAACAAGTCACAGACCCAAAGGTAAATGCAAGACTACAAAGCAATCATAAGATAACAGGACAAACTAGACGGCTGGGCATGATCCCCACAAACAATGGTAAGCTGGACTTTATTAAAATTCAACAGGCCGGGGATATAGCTCATTGGCACAGTGCCTGCCTGGCAAGTGTGAGGTCATGAGTTCAATTCCCGGTACAAAAAAAAAAAAAAAAAAACCTCAAAACTCTTAAATTTTTTCTTCTTCAGTGTTAGGAATAGAACCCAGGGCCACACCCGCGCTAGGTAAGTGCTCTGCAACTAAGCTGCTACCCAGCAGGGATGGTTTCGATGAACTGTCAGCTTCACTGGCTTGGGGTCTGCCCAGGGGTTTCGTGAAACACACTCCTGCGTGTGTCTGGGTGGGCCTTGGAGGGCGGCTGTGGGGTCCTCATCTACTTCCTCCTCCTTTCCTCTCGGCACTGCTCCCGTGCTCTGCTGCCCCAAATTAATCAGCTCTGCTCCCCAACACCCTTCCGCCTTGCTCTTCCTGCCTTGAGGCCAGCCAGTCAGAGGCGGGGACCTCTGAGACCATGAGCGAAATAAGCCACGTCTTCCTTTAAATTGTAGGTGTCGGGAATTTGGTCCCAATCACAGGAAAGCTAACACATCAGCCCACAAGATATGAGTGTCTAAATACACCAATTGAAAGAACAAATAGATTTAAGAGATAAAACCCAACTCTATTTGTCTGTAAGGAACCCACTTTAAATATAAACAGATTAAAAGAATGGTCAAGAAATCCAATGAGGGCCGGTGAGATGGCTCAGCGGCTTAAGCGCCTGCCCGGCAAGCGCGAGGGCCCGAGTTCGACTCCCGGAACCCACATACGAAAAAGGGGCCGGTGATATCGCTCAGAGGCACGGGCGCCTGCTGGCACGCGAGGTCCTGAGGTCGACCCCCTGGTACCCACAAAAAAAAAAAAAAAAAAAAAAAAAAAAAATAAAAATCCAATGAAAAGTAGATGATTTAAATACACATTTTTCCCAAATTCTATAAGCACATGAAAAGATGCTCAACATCACTAGCTTCTAAAAAACATAAGTCAAGCCCTCAAGGAAATGTCATTTCACAATTACTAGGAGAGCTATAATTTATTTTAAAGTAAAATAAGTGTGCTCAAGAATGTGAAGAGAGGGGCCGGTGAGACGGCTCAGCGGCTTAAGCGCCTGCCTTGCAAGCGCGAAGGCCCGAGTTCGACTCCCGGAACCCACATACGAAAAAGGGGCCGGTGATATCGCTCAGCGGCACAGGTGCCTGTTGGCGTGTGAGGTCCTGAGGTCGTCCCCCCCGGTACCCACAAAAAAAAAAAAAAAAAAAAAAAAAAAAGAATGTGAAGAGATTGGAGCCCTTATGAGGTGTGATTGAAAAATATGGTGGGCTGGTGAGGTGACTCAGTGGCATAAGCGCCTGCCCGGCAAGCGCGAGGTCCTGAGTTCGACTGCCCGAACTCACATAAAGGAAAAAAAGGGCCGGTGATATCACTCAGCGGCACAAGCGCTTGCTGGCAAGCACGAGGTCCTGAGGTCGATTCCCGGTACCCACATAAAAAAAAAAAAAAGAAAAAAGAAAAATATGGCGAAGCCAGGCATGGTGGCACGTGCCTGTAATCTCAGCACTGGGGAAGCTGAGGCAGGAGGATGGCCACAAGTTTGAGGCCAGCCTGGGCTATATAGTGAGTTTAAGGCCAGCCTGAAGTACATAGCAAGACCCTGTCTCAAAAAAAAAAAAAAAAAAAAAAAAAAAAATTATTACAGTAAAAGACATATTGCTATTAATTCCCTTCAAACTACTCTTCCTTGCTTAAAACACAATTATCCCATCATTCTTGCTGTTTTCCAAAGCTGTTCTGGAAGTCCTCTTTCATGTGTGTCTAGTTCCAGTGTTGTAGCTGGCTTGATGTCCTGAATCTATTCAAAACTGTTACCTTTCATGGTCATTTTGGGGAAGAGCCAGCAGTTGCACCACTGCTAGAGCCAGTGAACAAAGTGGCTGAGGACACACTATAATGTTTTTATGAGCCTGCCTTTCTGATGGATGGTACTCAGCAGCAGCACTCATGGTATTATTCATCACACTTCATAAAGACACTCATGAAAGAGGACTTCCAGAACTGCTTCGGAAATGGCAAGAATGACGGGATAAGTGTGTTCGAGTTTAGGGGAAGTATTGTGGGGGGGGTTGTGGCAATGTGTCTTCCTGCAATAACTATTTCTTTTTAATTTTTAAATTTTTTTTTGTGGGTACCTGGGGTCGACCTCAGGACCTCGCACGGCCCCTTTTTCGTATGTGGGTACTGGGAGTCGAACTCAGGACCTCGTGCTTGCCAGGCAGGCGCCTATGCCGCTGAGCCATCTCACTGGCCCCAATAAATATTTTTAAATTTAAGTATTCACCATGTATTTCAATCACCCCTTGTGTGTGCTGTAGTGCGAATGCAAAAGAAAGGCAGCAGGGAGTTTGGTGGTTCCTCCAAGAGCTCAGCACGGAATCACCTTATGACCGAGCAATTCCACTTCCCTGTACACACCAAAAAGAGGGTAAAACCGGGATTCCACTAGATACCTGTGTGCAAATGTTCATAACATTTTTGTTCACAGTAATCAAAAGCTGGAAATTACCCAAAGTCCATCAGCGGGTGGATGGGTAAACAAACCTCGTGTGCTCCTACAAAGGAACAGTGTGCAATCACACCGTAAGAGCAAAGTTAAAGAACAGCAAACTTATAGAAATTTCATAGTAGAAATTAGAAATCAATTAGTAGCCTCTGCCCAAGCTCGTGCTGCCTGTCACACAGTTAGACTCAGCTCACCTTGACCACCGCGCCAGCTCCAACTCAGAGACAGTTTGACTCAGCCTTACCTGACTGCATCCAGCTGCATTGCCCATAGTGTTCAGCCTATAAACATATTCTGTTTTGCTTGCCTATCCCAGGAACTTTCCACCTAGGACAGAATAACCCAGTCAAGGACACGCTTGCCTGATTTCACCCACCCACCCTCCCTAGCAGAGCCTGCCCAGAACAAATCTGCCTGACAACATATGCCTTAGCCTATGTAACCAATCATATAATAACCTGCAATCAGCTTTGTAGTTCCAGCTTGCAAAAATATATTTAAGCTGCACTCGAAGATGACTCAGGACTGATGATCTGAGACCTGGTTCCCATCAGCCTGCTAGTGGAATGAAAGTTGCCTTCCAACTCCTCAGGTGCAAAGAGTCTTCCATTCGGTTTGATACCAGATTTCTGCAACAATACAACACAATGAAGTTGCGATACGTGCTGCAAACCGTGTCAACCTTTAAACAGCACCGAAACCAGACACAAAACAGATGTCACCTGATTCCATTTTTATGAAATATCTAGAATAGGCCCACTCACACAGAAAGTAGATCAAAACTATATGGAGTTGGAATGAGAGGTGTGCTTAATGGGTGGTTTCCGGGCTGATGAAACAGCAGGCTGAACAACATTGTGAATGGAACGAATGCACCAAACTGTGCACTTATGTGGTATATTTTAAGTTTTTTACATATTTTACCACAATTTTAAAAATTAACGTAATACACCAATGCCCGTTGAATTATATATAGGGGCCAGGAATGTGGGGAGGGCAGTAATGACCACAAAAAGACAGGAGGGAAATCTGGGGTTAAGAAATGTTCTTTGTTGTTATTGTTTTGTTTTGATTTGATTTTTTGAGACAGGGTCTTGCTGTGCAATTCAGGCTGGCCTTGAACTCACTATGCAGCCTAGGCTGGCTTCAAACTCCGGGCAATCCTCCTGTCTCAGCCTCCCCAGTGCTTGGATTACAGGTGTGTACCTCCATGCCTGGTCTTTCTGGCCTCAATGAGAGGTAGATTTGGAGTCATTGTTTGTGTCAAGCATCATAGATAGGACTGCAAATGAACTTTTCATGTAATGTGCACATTAACCCTTTGTCTGTCCTAGTGAAGACTATATGCCTTTTTTTTTTTTTTTTTTGTGAGTACCGGGGGGTCGACCTCAGGACCTCACGCGCCAGCAGGCCCCTGTGCCGCTGAGCAATATCACTGGCCCCTTTTTCGTATGTGGGTTCTGGGAGTCGAACTCGGGCCCTCGCGCTTGCCGGGCAGGCACTTAAGCCGCTGAGCCATCTTACCGGCCCTATATGCCTTTTTAAAAATGTTTTAAATTGTGGTTAAATATCAATAACACAAAATTTACCATTGTAGCCAACATGGTGGTGCACACCTGTAATCCCAGCACTGGGGAGGCTGAGACAGGAGGATTGCCCCAAGTTTGATGCCAGCCTGGGTTATATAGTGAGTTCAAGACCAGCCTGCAGCACGTATCAAGACCCTGTCTTATTCAAAAGAATGTACTGGTGGAGGTGTCCAATGGGCGGTGGGAAATGGAGAGTGGTGTTGGGCTGAGAGTGGGCATGCAGAGCGGGAAGCTACTTGGCACCAACAAATACGAGGAACTGTTCCTGTGCAAGCTTCCAAGGCCACATTCCGAGTGTCACTCCTGTTGCCTATGGTTATCACCCTCTGTGCTGAGGTGTTAGGAGTGCTGAGAGGAAATAGCATTTGGTGACAGAACAGAAGATAAGCTGGAAATACTCATCCTGGAGAAACAGTGTCACCCATTCAGTCATTCATGCAGCAAATGGTCCTTGGGGGCTCATCCTGTCCTGGGCAGTGCTAGGAGAATGATGTTGAGCTAAATAGACATATTCCCTGCTTCCATGGAGCTCAGGACTCCCAGGCTCCAAATATCACAAAAACAACTGTTTATAAACTCTCACTGAGGGCCGGTGAGATGGCTCAGCGACATAAGCGCCTGCCTAGCAAACGTGAGGTCCTGAGTTCAACTCCTGGTACCAACATAAAAAGGAAAAAAAGGCCGGTGATATCACTCAGCGGCGCAAGCGCCTGCTGGCATGCTTGAGTTCCTGAGTTCGACTCCCGGTACCCACATAAAAAAATAAAAAACAAAAAACTCTCATTGAAGGACAGAGATACCAGGTTATGAGAGCATTTTATGTACAATAGGGACCAGATCAAGTCCAGAGGTTAGAGAAGGTTTCCCCTAGGGCCAAGGCCAAATGTACTTTCTCTGTCTGCATTTGTAACCCTCCTATAATGATTCATTGTGGCCAGGCGTGGTGGTGCACTCCTGTAATTCCAGCACTTGGGAGGCTGAGGCAAGAGGATTGCTTCAAGTTTGAAGCCAGCCTGGGCTACATAGTTCAAGGCCAGCCTGAATTAGACATAGCAAGACCATGTCAAAAAAACAAAAAACACAGCAAAACAAAAGAAGAAGAAGAAGAAGGAGGAGGAGGAGGAGGAGGAGGAGGAGGAGGAGGAGAAGAAGAAGAAGAAGAAGAAGAAGAAGAAGAAGAAGAAGAAAAGATTCACCCTGACATTTCCACGTGTCAAATCCACCATATCCTGTAGTTTTTTTTTTTTTTTTGTGGGTACCGGGGTGTTGACCTCAGGACCTCGCGCGCCAACAGGCACCCGTGCCGCTGAGCGATATCACCGGCCCCTTTTTCGTATGTGGGTTCCGGGAGTCGAACTCGGGCTCTCGCGCTTGCAAGGCAGGCGCTTATGCCACTGAGCCATCTCACCGGCCCTATCCTGTAGTTATTATCTGACTGATTCCAACCTTGTCAGGCAGGCAAGTGTAACTATTTGCATTTTGCTGAAGAATGTGCATTTCAGAGAAGTTAGGTAAGTTGCCTAAAGTCACATGGCTTGCTAATAGTGCAGCTGGGACTTGAACTCAGGTCTCCTAACAATGAGACAATTGCCACAGTTTGGGTATTGTTTGGTGTGCCCTCTAAAGAGTCCCATGCTAGAAGCTTGGTTCCCAAGTTAATGGTAGGGCTTTTAAGGGATGATTACATCACAGCAGCAACACTCTCAGAAGGGGTTAATGTCATTCTTGCAGGGCCAGGTTAGTTCCCATGAGAATGAGCTGTCATCAAAGAGTGATCCACCAGGCATGGTGGCACATGCCTGTAATCCCAGTACTTGGGAGGCTGAGGCAGGAGGATCACTACAAATTTGAGGCCAGTCTGGGCTACATAAGCAAGTCTCAAAAAAACAACAACAACAACAACAAAAAACAAAAAAAAAAAAAAAAAAAAAGAGGGCTGGTGAGATGGCTCAGTGGCATGAGCGCCTGCCTGGCAAGCACAAGGTCCTGAGTTCGACTCCCGGAACCCACATACAAAAAAAGGGCCGGTGATATTGCTCAGCGGCACGGGCGTCTGCTGGCGCGCAAGATCCTGAGGTCAACCCCCGGTACCCACAAAAAGAAAAAAAAAAAAAAAAAAGAGTGATCCTGGCTCCTTCGCATTTCCTTGTTCACACTTTTGTCACGTGATCACTGCAGACAGACTCATGTCGTGTGATGCCAGTGACCATTCTAAACTGCTTTCACAGGTCAACCAGATATGACTGTCAGACCCTGGACTTGCTTCCAAATCTGTGAGCTCACTAAGCCTCTTTTATTTATAAGATATCCTCAGGTATTTTGTCATAGCAGCACAAAATTGACTAAGACAAAGGTATTGTTCTTGTAACACTTAATCTTTCACCTATTCATTCATCTATCAAAGATATGTTGATTATCTTTTGAGTGTTAGGCCATGGATGAAGCAATCAGGAGCCACTGCCAGATTTTAAGCAGGAAAACAGATGCAATGTAGGTTTTAGACAGAACCATCTTCTAGATGAGAGGACAGAAAGTGCTGATTTCCAAAGTGTGGTCTGGGATTACCAATGGAGCCAGGCTCTCTGAGGTTTGGGCTCAGAAATTTCGTGATCAGATAGGATTGGAGATTTTTTTTTAATTCCAATGCAATAGAGAGAGAAGCACTGTGTTACAGAGGTGGTGGGACGATCAGTGAATTTGACCTCAATGGTGGCTGCAGTAACCAGGTGAGAGGTGACAAGATGTGGAGACTCAGGGCTG
This sequence comes from Erethizon dorsatum, assembly GCA_028451465.1. NCBI lineage: Eukaryota > Metazoa > Chordata > Mammalia > Rodentia > Erethizontidae > Erethizon > Erethizon dorsatum. Next base: position 87,171,382 of record CM051822.1, read on the forward strand.
TATATTGGGGTCATTTAGATGGCATGGACAAGACTTCCCATTCCACCCTTCCCTAGACAGTGGGTGAGGTTCAGAAAGTGGAGCCAGGCGGGTGTGATGGAACAGGCCTGTAATTCCAGCACTGTGGAGGCTGAGGCAGGAGGATCGCTGCAAGTTTGAGGCCAGCTGGGGATATATAGTGAGTTCAAGGCCAGTCTGAACTGCATAGCAAAACCCTGTCTCAAGAAAAAGAAAAAAAAAAAAAAAGTGGAGCCAGGGTAATTTCCATCTGGATCCTCTGTCTGTCTACACAGACACTTCTACACATACCTTGATTTTAAGTATTTTATATTTATCTTTCTGAGCACATATATTGCAATTTTTCATTGTCTTGTAATTCTCCTTTGCTTTGGTAAAGGCTAGGAGAGAAATAAGGGACGGCCAAGTAAGGTCTTAAAGCTTTGTCCACTTTTGTTCTTTGGGACTGGATACACAGGCAACAGAGAAGTACACTGACTCGATAAGGACCGACTGGGGAGAGAAAACAGCAGGCCACGGAGAGATACACTGGCTCCCTAGACCCTAGGGGCCTCCAGGAAACCCGAAGGCAGTAATTCCGGAGCGGGGAGTGACCCCGTCTCCGCTCCAAGGTTATTACTGGCTGTCCCACCGACCGGAGCGGTTCAGGAATTCAGGAAACTGTAAAGCAACCAAAGCAGCCTCAACAACCGCCTCCCCAAACATCAACAAGCTGAGCAATAAAATGCAAGAAGACGCCTTCCCTCCTCGCAGCCCCGAAGCGCGGAGGAGGCAGGGCTGCGGGAGGAGCTCGCTTCTTCCCGCCACAGGCTTAATTTCCCAGCATCTCGGGGAGCCCGCAAAGTGACACCCCATCTCCGGGGGAGGGCACGAGGCCAAGGACACCTTGACCTTCTCACTGCCGAGCAGGTGAAGATGGAAGCGAGCCGAGGCAAAGGCTGACAAGGCTGACAGAAGCCGGGCACGACTTCTCGGGCTCGACGTGTGCCCGCCAGCCCGGGGCGGGAACCCAGCAAGGGCCGCAGAAGCTTGGGCGTGGCGAGAGCAGGGCGGGTCCACTGGGGGCTTCGGGGAGGAGCGTGCCCCGAGGACAGCCAATCAAAAGGAAGGGTGCGGCCCAGGGGCGGGGAGGGGCGTGTCCTGGCCAGATTGAGTAACCGCGAGGTTCGGGGAGGGGGCTGCCGCCGGGCCGCACACAATGCTTTATAAACGCCCGGCCACCGCGGCAAGGGCTGGCTGCCGGCGTCACACGTCCCCGGACCCGAGGCCCCTCTGCCTTGCCAGGAGTTCTTTCTGCCTTGGGTCCGTCCCATCCCACACCGAGATTCACTGCAGCCTCGACTCCTACTTGCTCAGCACCCCCTGAGCTCTCGACGTCTGCAGAACGCCATGGTCACAGCCATAAATGTCTCGCGCGAGGTGGGGCAGCTGTTCCAGCCCTATGACTTCGAGACGACCCGGGACTTGAGGCCCTTTTTGGAGGAGTACTGGTGAGACCTGGGGAGGAGAAAGGGCCAGGGCAGGGGCCAGAGCCTGCTACCTACTGGGGGTGGGGACGGGGATTGAATACCTCCGCCATGGCCCAAGGCGCAGGCCGGGTGGCATCTCAAGAGATTTGAGCTGGAAGAAAGCGTGCAGAAAAGAGAGGGTGGAGAGGGGACAGATGTCAAGGAGAGAACTCTTTCCATCCTTTGTGGCAGTGTTCGTGCCCAGAGGAAGCCTGCCCTGAGATGCCTCATTGTCCTGACTGTGGGGAAGGCCAAAAAGCCAGGGAGCCCTTCAGGCACTTCCCAGGCTCTGCCTTAGCTCGAAAGCGCTCCAGGGGAGCATGTGGGCTAACACGACCTAACCTTGCAGCGCTATTGCTCTATTCTCCTTACACCACTGCCCCGGGTTCATTCTAGGTGTGGGCCCGAGACCTGTCACTGACCCCCAACCTCGCTGCAAGCAGTAATCACGAACAACCTGGCTATGGCTCCTGCCCTGAACTCCACATTAATACTGCTGGGAGAGGAGTATGATCTGTTTTTTACAAAGGAAACCGAAGTGTCACACAAGTAGAAAGTGGCAGGGCTGGAAATGCAAGTGAGCGCACTCCCATGGACAGAGCAGTGGCCATCCCTCTAACCCGTATCACCCATGAGCCCATGCCCTCTGTGTTCTCCTGCCAGGGCAACCTCATTCCTCATAGCTCTCATCTACCTGCTGCTCATCATCGTGGGGCAGAACTACATGAAGGCAAGGAAGGGCTTTGACCTGCAGTGGCCACTCATCCTCTGGTCCTTCTGTCTTGCGCTTTTCAGGTAAGACACCCCTCTCCCACCGTCTGCCTTTTTTTAGGGGGCAGGGATTAAACCCAGGATCTCTGCACTAAGCCACATCCCCAGCACCCTCCTACTTTTTAAACATTTTGAGACAGGGTCTTGCTAAATCACAAAGTTGCTTGGGCCTCCCTTCTATCCCTTAAATCTTTCCAGAAACCTCAGGTGCATTCCTCCTAGCCTACATCCATTCCATATTACCCTGTTTTCCTTCTTTCCTAGACCCTGGCCTGGCAGTCTCTGCTCCATCCCTCTCAGTTCTTCATACTCTGTCCCAAGTCTGGTTGACAACTTCCTAGCACCTCCTTCCTACCTTTTCTTCCCCCAAATCCTCTGACTTTCCCCATCCTACACCACCACAAGATCTTCCCCTACCCCTACCGCCAGCACCTAACTCAGCTTTGAGCCCCACCTCTCTGCACTCCCTGGTGGTCTCAGCTCTCCTTTCCCATGGAATACTGGTTAGTCTAGCAGATTGGCCCAGATCTTGGAGGCAGTGACCCATGTTGCCCTTGGAAGGGCGACAAGGCTTGGTAATCTGGTCGGGCCAGGGAAAGGGTGAATTGGTGCCTGAAAGTGACCTTATACTTTCTTCTTCTGTCCCATTTCAGTATCCTGGGGACAGTGAGAACGTGGGGCTACATGGGGACCCTGATACTTAGCAGGGGCCTGAAGCACACCGTGTGCTTCACCGACTACATCGAGCACCACATAATCAAATTCTGGTCCTGCCTCTTTCTCCTCAGCAAGGTCATCGAACTCGGTGAGTGGCAAGGCTTTGTGTCCCTGGGGCCCAGTGAATTTCATCCCTGTCCCTCCTCAGAGTGCTCCCCTCACACAGCACATGGAGCCCCTTCCCCACCCGAGCCCTAACAGTGCATTATCTCTCAACCCCGGTCAGATTCTCTGCCACAAAGACCACCCTTCCCTCCCTGAGAGTCCCTCCCGTGTCCCCACACCCAGTGAAGAGGGGGGTCCAGGCACTGAGGGGTCCACCTGACTCTCATCCCCCAGGAGACACGGCCTTCATCATCCTGCGAAAGCGGCCACTCATCTTCATGCACTGGTACCACCACAGCACGGTGCTGGTGTTCACAAGCTTCGGGTACAAGAACAAAGTGCCTTCAGGTGGGTGGTTCATGACCATGAACTTCGGCGTGCATGCCGTCATGTACACCTACTACACCCTGAAGGCTGCCAGAGTAAAGTACCCCCGGCTGCTCCGCATGCTCGTCACCAGCCTGCAGCTCCTGCAGATGGTCATGGGGACCGTCGTGGGCATCCTCACTTACGTCTGGAGGCAGGAACGAGGGTGCCACAGCACGATGGAACACTTCTTCTGGTCCTTTGTCTTGTATTTGACCTATTTCATCCTCTTTGCCCATTTCTTCCACCAAACCTACATCAAGCCCCAGGTCAAAACCAAGACCAAGAGCCAGTGAAGGGTTGGAGAGAAAGGTGGCGCCTCAGGATCTCTCTCTTCCCCCGGACCCTAGGGACTGGACTTGCGTTTGGGGAATGATTAGGGTGCCTTCCCTGCATGGCTTCCCGGTGGTTCGTGTGCCCCACAGTGGCAGAAGTTATGGCAGCGAAGCATCACCCCAGGATGAGGGTGTTGCTATTTCTGTCATTAATGTGAAGCCAAGCAGGCCCTGGAGATGGGGCGGGGCTGAGGAGGGTCCCAAGAGCGGATTTATTTATATTTCTATCCAGAATTGTTTCTTCTTGCTCTTAAAAAAAAAAAAATGACATCGAGCCAGGCACGGTGGCACAGGCCTGTAATCCCAATACTCAGAAGGCTGAGGCAGGAGGTTCGCTGTGAGTTCGAGGCCGGCCTGGGATACACAGTGAATTCATGGCTGGCCTGAATTACCTAGCGAAACCCCGTCTCAAAAAAAAAAAAAAAAAAAAAAAAAGATGTCGACCACGAGGGGCTTAGGGATCTGGGGGAAGAAGAGGGGTTCTGGGGTGGGAGAAGTCTTTTGGCAGCGGGGCGACGGGCAGCCGGGGAAGCCTGAGGGTGTGTGGAAGGATGGGAGGCACTCACACAGAGACAATAAGAATCCTAGGCCTGGTAGGCACTTAATAAATGTCTGTTACAGACCAGAATTTTATTGCTGTTAGGGGCCCGTGCCCCTCATAGGAACAGTGAGAAACAGGTGCAGAAAGGCGGAGTAACTCATCTAAAGTCAGAGGCTTCCTAAATTGTCTAATTGATGCCTGCAAATATGCGCTGGAGATCAGACCTACCAGCTGTGCTCCCTGAGACCGCGAGGTGGCGCCGCAGCACCGGCTTTGGCCGACGGCAGCCAAGCGCTGCTTCCCCCAAGCTCGAGGCACTCGTGCACCCCTTTGCTCCGGGAGCCCGGGCTTCCCCGTCTCGAAGGAGGGGAGTGAGGGCACTGAGGCCTGGACGCTCGCCTCGTCCCAGCACAACCATCTCTCTTTTTAGGCCGTGGGGGAGAAGGACGGGAAGAGGGTCAACCGCAACTCGGAGTCAGCAGGCTTTCACAGTCCGCGCACATTTATTTCATGTACCTTTGAAAACGGGATCGGGGCGTCTGGAGAAGGCGGCCGGGCCGGGGGAGCAGCTGGCCCCTGGGAACTGGTCCCTGTTCCTGGCCTTAGTCCTGGGGCGCGGTCCGGCCGGGGGAAGGCCCTCCCTGGAGCCCCCTCCCCAGACCCGCGGCGGGAGCAAGCCAGTGTAGACGACCCGAGTCGCTGCGAACGATCGCCCCTTCCGCGGGGAGGCCCAAGGCGCGCTCACACTGGCCGCTCCACGGCGTACTGGCACGGGCTGAGGTTGGCGGCCGGGGGCGGCCCGGGCACGGCGGGGTAGCTGAAGGAGGCGTGCTGCTTGGCTTTGAGCCGCAGGCTGGCCAAGCTCGAGTTACACGGGTCCCGGTACACGTAGGGCGCCGAGGCGTACGGGCAGGACACGGCTGCGGAGGACACGGCGGCCGGCGCCAGCCCGGGGGGGGCCCCCGCCCAGGCCCTGCAGGGCTGCGGGGCCGGGCACCGCGCCGGGCGCGGGCGTGGCCGAGGGCACCATGGAGGCGGCGATGGAGCTGGGCGACGAGAAGACGGGCTGCGAGGCCAGCGGCCCGACGTTGACCGAGTTGAAGGCGAACGGGAAGGTCTTGGCGGCGAGCGGCGGCGCGAGCGCCTTGGGCGGCCAGTTGCCGTAGGTGTAGCCGGGGTACACGTCCTCGTAGGGCGGCACCAGCCCGCCGAGCGGCGCCGCGAAGCCGCCCTTGCACAGCTCGGCCTGCTGGCTGCGCTCGCGCTTGCGCCACTTGGCGCGCCGGTTCTTGAACCACACCTGCGGGCGAGGTCAGGGCCGCTCAGACCCGGTGCAAAGTAAGCTCGGGCCGCGGAGGAGCGAGGCGGCAGGGGCGCGTGCAGCCCGGGCCGGCGGGCAGGGGAGGCGGCCACGGGGCTCGGGGACAGTGGGACGGGATCGGAGGAGGGACGAGGGAGATCCGGGACGGGATTGGGGGCGCGGGCCGGGGGCGGCGCAGTACCCGCACGCGAGCCTCGGTGAGGTTGGTCCACACGGCGATCTCCTCGCGCGTGCTCATATCGGGGTAGCGGTTCCTCTGGAAGGTCGCCTCCAGCTCCTGCAGCTGCTGGCTGGTGAAGTGCGTGCGCTGCCGTCGCTGCTTCTTCTTCAGCGAGCCGTCCTCGGGGGAGCCTCCGGGCAGCGAGGCCGAGGCCTTTTCCGAGTCTGGGGGCCAGGGGAAGGCTCAGGGACCTCTCTACCTGCCCGCCGCTCCCACCCCCCGGCTGCCACCCGGGGGTCTGCTCCTCCCGGGGACCGAGCTGCCATCTCCCCCGGCCCCAGGAGGGGGAGCGCTCACCGCTGTGCTCCGGGCCTTTGCAGCTGTGCTCCGGGAGAGGAGGGTGCGGAGTGCCCGCGTCCGACAGCGACAGCGCGGGGCTGCGGGCCTCCGCCTCGGGGAGCAGCCCGAACTCCATGGAAGGCTCTGGAGGGAAGAGCACGCAGAGACCAGGTTCATGGGGGCACACGACGTCCCTGCCCCCTTTCGAAGTCACCGACGCAAGGCCGCCCCTAGTGGGGCACCTCGGGTAAAAGCGGGAACACTAGCCGAAAGGGGAAAGGTGCACACCGAAAGGTTTATGCACGTAGGTACACTAGACTTTGTAGCTGCTGGGCGCCTAGAACTGTGCCTGACGCAGAGCTGGTGTTTGATCGTTGTTGAATTTTTCAAAAAACGCACATCACTGCACACCACGTCCCCTAACCTACACCCCCGAAACCTGAATGTTCAGTATCCCCACCAACACCCCTCAGCCAGTCCCACCTCAGCCACGCCGGGACCTGCCCTCCCTCTTCCTTGGGCGGCTGTTTTTTGGAATCGCCTCTGATATTTCTCCCACAAGAGTAATCACTGCTATCACTTCCCTGTGCTCCCTTTGAGACTCGCCTCATTCTCTCTCACCTCACAGGAATAAATTCGGATGTATTAATACAGGTTGAGTTTCCCTTATCTGCAATGCTTGGGACCAGAGGTGCTTCAGAATTCAGAGTTTTTCATATTTTGGAATATCTGCGTAGACTTACCAGTTGGGTACTCCGATCTGAAAACTGCAAGTCAGAAAGGCACCAAAATTTGAAACTTGTTGAGAGTTGACACTCAAAGTTTCAGATTTCAGAGCATCTCAGATTAGGGATGCCCGAACTGTTTTGCTTTTTAAATTTTTGCCTCTCACCACACTGGAGTAGCGGTTCACTTTTGCATGCTAAGCACTTTTGCATGCTAAGCAAACACTCCACCACTGAGCTTCACTCCAGCCTGGGGGTGCCTGACCTTTTACAGGTGAGGAAACTGAGGCTCGTAACTTGATTAAGGTCACAGAGCTTGTAAGAAGGGGCTAGGATCTGAACCAGGTCTGTGGGACTCCTAACACTTTTTCATTTGCTTTCTTAATTGTCTTCTTCCGGGCCTTGTCCAGATGCACCCTCAGGGATGCAGCTAGAGCTCCAGCCTGGCTTGGCTTGGGTGCATTTCAACTAGGGCAGCTCTTCTTTTGTATTCTTTGTGTATAATTTCTAAAGAGATTTCATTTGAATAAATGGTTCCAAGGTCAAAAATAAGTTTGAGGGCCGGTGAGATGGCTCAGCGGCGTAAGCCCCTGCCTGGCAAGCACGAGTGCCCGAGTTCGACTCCCGGAACCCACATACGAAAAAAGGGCTGGTGATATCGCTCAGCGGCACGGGCGCCTGCTGGCGCGCGAGGTCCTGAGGTTGACCCCCGGCACCCATACATACACAAAAAAAGTTTGAAAACAACCAGGTGCTCGGGTCTGTCTGCTCCTTTGCCTGTCCAAACATATCTCACATCCTACCAGTCATCTACTCAACTCGTGTTTGGCCTCCTCCAAGCCCTCTCCAAGCAGTGGGCATGGCCTCCATAAGACCCCCTCCCTGTCCCTATTCCCTGTCCACACCTAGCCGGGCTCTTCCCGGGAGCCTGCCTCAGCCCCTCTCCAGGTGTTGCCTGTAGTTCTCCTCCTTTCTTGTTGGTTGCCAGGACCGCTCTAGCTCAAGACTTCCATTGCCTCTCTTTAGAGGAGAACAGAAGGAGACTAGGGAAATAAGGATGGGGCAGGGAGCTGGCTGGGAGGGTCTCTCTGCACCCAGCACCCCTCCCCATTAACAGGAGCTTAATGCAGGCTTCTTCATGGGGTAGCATTAATGTGATGGATTAGCCTAGATTGAGATGTGTGTCACTTGACTGCTCTGAATTTATTAGGAGTCTTTCTCGAGGAGGTGCAGATGGGCAGCGGCCTGTATTTGCACATGGTAATGTCCCCTTCAACCAGCTCCCAGAGCACAGCTGTGCCCCACCCAAGCCAGGTTGAGAGTGGGACAAAGGTCAAACAGGGCTGCCTTTTGCACGGCAGTAGGGTCTGACCTTGGACTTTTTGCTGGGGTTGGAGAAGGGCTGGATGGAACCCAGGAAAGAAGTCAGGCCAGGAGTAGAGGTGTGCTCAGCCTACCTCACTTTCTGGATTTGAACTGGAAAAGTTGGGCGCAATGGCAGCCTTGATGGGCAGCTCTTCCTAAATAGCTGGGAAGATGGGGGAGGAAGGCTGGGGACTGAGAGCTGGAAAAAGGGGCTCTTCGAAGTCTGTTCTTCCTTCAGGCCCAAGGTGACCTGTAAAGCTAACTATACCCCTGACTCTTCCAGGGGTCACCTAAAGCTGGAAAGAAAAGGGACAGCAGATTTTGCCTGTGGGCAAAACTAAGTCCCCCCATTTGCATTCATCCTTCCAGTCTGCTTTGGCTCCAGACTTCTGCTTTTCCAAACTCCCCTGCCCCCGGCATTCCATACCTAGGTCTTGATTTCATCCTCTATTTCCGCAGAGGGAGACAGAGTGAGGAGGGATGAGGGCCAGAGTAAAAGACAAAGCTGAGAAAGCAGTGTTCAGGCTGTGTGTTCTCAGAGAGAGACAGACACATGTGCAGACGCACACGAGCCCCCACTCAGACATGATAAGCACTCGGACTCGGGGCTAGAGGCACACAAACACACACTCTCCCACGCATGCACTCCCACGTTCAGGCAGGCCGACACACACCGTCATAGTCTCCTCTCTCTGTGACAGGGACAGCTGCCTGGGCTGTTTTGGAGTTAGCTGCTCCCCTCCTCCTCTCCTCTCTGGCCCCTCAGAACCTCGGTTCTCAGTCCCAGGACCTAAGTGCTCTGTGAGTGGGAGGAGGAGGCCCAGGGGCCAGAGAGTGTGGCTGCTGGGGAGGGCAGCTCGCTTGGCCCCAGGGGAGAGGCAGGAGAAAGCTGGAGCCAGGGAATGGGGGGGTGGGCAGAGAGTGCCCTGACCCTCCTTAAAACAGTAATCTGGTATCGGACAAAGGAATTAGGGTTATTTCATTGTAGTTGCTGTGTTTGTTTTCTGGGATTCTTTTTTTTTTTTTTTTTTTTTTTTTTTTGAGTCAAGGTCTTGCTATGTAGTCTAGACTGGCCTTGAACTCACTGTGTATGTAGCCCAGGCTGGCCTCAAACTCATGGTGATCCTCCTGCCTCAGCCTCCTGAATACTGGAATTACAGGCATGTGCCACCATGCCTGGCAGAAGTTTGGAATTAAAAGATCTAAGTTTATGCCCTCGTGCGCCAACTTAAGTATAATAGCTGTGTGTCCTTGGCAAGTCACTTTACCTTTCTTGGCACATTTCTTCATTTCTATTTTTTTTTTTTTTTGTGGGTACCGGGGGGGACGACCTCAGGACCTCACGCGCCAACAGGCACCCGTGCCGCTGAGCGATATCACCGGCCCCTTTTTCGTATGTGGGTTCCGGGAGTCGAACTCGGGCCTTCGCGCTTGCAAGGCAGGCGCTTAAGCCGCTGAGCCGTCTCACCGGCCCCATTTCTTCATTTCTAAAAGGGAGATAAACCATAATCCCTTCCCTACCTGCCTTCAGCATTGTTATAAGGTTTAGATAACACATAACATGATAAAATGGGTAGCAGTGCAATTCTACCTGAGTGCGGAGCCTCACTCCCCAGACGCCATCCTCCAGGGGAGGTTTTCCCTGGTGAAGGAAGCCAAGTGTGCTGTGATTCAGAGAGGGATACAGTGCTCTGTCCCAAACAATGGGCACATTGGGAATGATGGGTAACCCACACCACCGGGAGCTCCTTTGGAGAGTAGGGACTGGTCAGGGAGAGAACGAAGAATTTGGGTGCCTGAATGGGTTGCTAAGAGCAGAGAGAGGGGTCCTGACTGCAAAAGTGCAGGGAGAGGAAACAGAACCACAGCTGGGCAGGCACCACCAGATGTGAAGATGGGGCATAGGCGCCCAACCACCTGAGTCCAGGTGGGCCAGTTGGGCAAAGGCTGTGGGTCCTGAGTGCTGTCTGAGCTGCAGACTGCTGGCTGAGGATTAAGCTTCCCTCAACTGCTGGAGGTCAGGAAGCTGGGCCATTGGGACTGAGGCCAGGGGCTTTGCCTCACTCAGTGGATAGGGAGGGACAGCTGTAGGTGTGGAGCTGCAGGATTGGCTGATGCTGGTACCAGGCAAGGCCAGAGAGAGTCAAGGGATAACCGTTTTGGTGAGTCTGGCTGGCTCTGGTAGGGGCTGCCTGTACCACCCTGCTGGGGACATATGGCCCCGGGCCCTGCTGGGCCCAGAGTGGCAAGCCCAGACCTCAGGAGAAGTGCAGGCTGAAATTATAGAGAGGCAATAACAAAATATCCAAGATATGTTACAGGGGAGAGCAGATCACAGGCCAGAAAGGCCTTGGAGGGAAGGCCATAGTTTCCGAGGAACACGACCTCATGGCAAGAAAGCAAGAAGGGCAACTGTCATGATGGTCACTGGAATCCTGAGGCTAGAGTGTTGACAAGGCCATTCTGAGAGAGCCCATGGTAATTTGAAATCCCAATGCTGAAGGCAAGAGGTACATCCTGGAATTTAAATGGAAGAAAAACCTTTCTTTTGCAGGGTGAATGGAGACAAGAGGGGCTGAAGTTATGATGCTGTGGCACATCTTGGCAAGGCGCAAGTGGCAGAAGTGAAAACCAAGGCCCTAACATGGTGCAGAGCCATGGTATAACCACGAGACCAGTGAGGCCTTCCAGAGGGCATGGCCTTCCAAGGAATGTTGGGCGCCCACTCTGGGGTACTGAGCTGTGGGGTGCAGATGGGAGCAAATGACATTTGGTCAGGACAAAACACCAGGAGTCGGGGGGAGGCAGCAGTCAAGGGGCAAGTGGAGGAGCAGAGGAATGACCCTGCACCTGTCCCTTGCAGGGCTCCTCCCTGCTTCTCTCCTTCAGCAAGTGTTAGGTGCTGAGCAGGAGCCCTATAAATAGTCAGACACGGACTCTAACTTGCTAACTGCCAGGGAGGCAGTGCATAGGATGGAAACATGGAGAGCAAGGTAGGATTCAGCCTGTGGGAGATCAGAGAGATGGGCGCCCATGTCAGGTGGTGCCCAGTGTTGGGGGCTCTGAGAATGTAGGTGCAAGGCTGAAGGGGGAGTTTGGAGAGGGATGGGGCAGGGCTTCTAAATCCTGCAGCAGTATTGGGAAGGAGCTGGTAAGTTCCCAGGGCAATGGGAAGCCTCACTTGGCCAGTCTCAGTGTGGACATGGAAAACCAGTAGAGAAAAGTGGCTCAGACTGAGGGACCTCTGAGAGGGACAAGAGGTGCTGGTCTAGATTTGATACAGTCTAGCTGGAGTACTTCTAGCTTTTCCGTCCAAAAGTCCCCAAAACCAATAAAAGAACGGTAGAAGCATGGCCTAAAATGGCTGCCACTAGTTTGAAATGTCTTTAAGATTTCTCTCTCTCTCTCTTTTTTTTTTTTTTTGGACACAGGGTCTCGCTATGTAGTTTAGGCTGGCCTTGAATTCACTATGTAGCCCAGGCTGGCCTTGAACTCAGGCAGTTGTCCTGCCTCAGCCTCCTGAGTACTGGGATTATAGGCATGTGCCACCATGCCTACCTCTGGCTTGATTTTTATCATTCAAGCAAATTTTGCATTCTATGCCATACTTTAGCCATATTTACTTTAATATAAAAGAAAGGTACAGACACACCTAGTGTTTAAGTGACATCACACCAGGAAGATGGGCCCTACTCAGCCTGCCCCTCCCATTTCTGGGCCATTGCAGGCTTGCAGGCTTGTAGGCAGAGGACTGATGGAAAAAGCAGCATCTGTGTGACCCTTACTTGGCAATGGTGACCAAAATGGATAGGGCAGAGGAGAAGCAAGAAAGGGGAAACAGTAAACCAAACTGTATAAAGGAGGAAAATGGGAAAGAAGAGGTGGAGAGGGCTTGGCAAACCATTTCTCTTTGGTCTTCTGTAGCTCTTTCACTCTACTGTCTTCCTTTTCCTTCTCATCACTCTTATCATGCGTCCTGGTTGGTGACCATGGACACTCTAGATACCCCAAATCAGGGACTAATGGCTCCTTCCGTTTAGCTGTCATTTCCCTCTCCACACTCTAGCAGGCATCATTTAGACTGATGAATGGAGAAGGAAAGATTCCACTTGGTCCCATTTCTCTCTCACTATAACTCAGGAGGCTGGCAGACATCATGAAGTCAGGATATTTCTCCAGATAGAGAGGTCAAGCTTTTAGGGAGCCCCCCAGGTTCTTGGTGTGGGGCAGAGATAATGGCTGACATCTGAAACCTGAGGTGGGTGACCCATCTGTCCTTAAGGACCTTCCAGTGGCTGGATCAGAGACCTGATCAAGCTGCTGAATGGCTCAAGAGCCCACTCTTCCAAATATTCTGTAGTTACAAGAGATCCACACTTTGGGCAGGAAATTATCTAAGGTTACACAGAATGAAGATATTCAAACCCTCTTTTGCTCTTCCCAATACCTTAGCGGCTAAGGCCCCTCCATCCTGCCACCACGTGTGACTCTGACATGCACTGATCTAATCCCTGAAGGATTCTGCTTCTATTTCCTGCCTCTACCACCTCTCTGGACATGAGCGCTAGAGGTTGACTGCCCACTGTGTGCCAAAGAACGTTTTCCTAAACATGAATTACTTTAATTCTAAGAGGCCCCTTCATCCATGTCCCCTGCTTGTCTAGGTCTTTCATTATGCTGTAGATTTGCATCCTGTGTCACCTTGCAGAGGCTGCAACTTTGAAATTTGATCTTTCCAGCAACCAATGGCTCCCCATCCTGCCAACCATCCTCTGTCCCTTCTCCAGGCCTGTAACATTTCCCATAGAGCCAGGGACAGGGCATGTACTCAGCTACATGGCTTTATGCAAGAGTAGAAGAAGGTTCTGTCTTTTGTTTCTGATCATCTTTGCTATGGTGCCATCTCTTTTTGGCCTTTTTGGCAAAAGCAGAATCTGGGGGCTAAGGTCTTCAGGGAAACATCTGTGATACTTTCCTTATCCCTTTCCTGACTCTGAGTCCTTCATTTCATCCATGATTTCAGTGACTTTTCAAATGCAATAGGAGCACATGCCCCTAGAAAAGTGTATCAGAATGTGATGGCTGTAATTAGGATGTGGATCTATATTTATTAAAAGAGGGCAAGGGACAAGAAAAGGTTGAGAAACAATGTTCTAGCCAGTGTCAAAGCAAACTTTAGATCTGAGGAGTGGAGATGGGAACGTTGGGACTATGTATTGTATGCCACTTATGGGTGGAAAGTAAGAAAGGTTGAGACCAAGTGGTTTTGATTACTCATTGCTAAACACAATGCCTCACACTTGTCCTCATGAAAACCCAGTCCCGGCCGGGCTGTCTAGCTCTGTTACGTAGACTCAGAGAGGTCTTGCTACTCTTCCTCTTCAACTTTTTTTTAAGTACTAGGGACTGATCCCAGGTATCACTGAACTAATCCCCAGACGTTTTTATTTTATTTTTCCAGAGGGTTGTGCTAAGTTGCCCAGAGCTGGCCTCCAACTTGAAATACTTCTGCCTCAGCCTCCCAAGTAGCTGGGATTACAGCTGTGCCCTTCCATGCCCAGCTTGTCCTGTTCAACTTAACTGGGCTCCGGCTAGAATTGAGGTGAGGGTGGGCAGTTATTGTACAGGCCGAGGAGTCAGAGCCCACCCCCAGCCAGGGAAAGCAGAGGGCAGTGGAGACACCCTTCCCAACCAGACTTAGTGCACCAGATAGGCTCCATGTTGGACCTTGGGGCCTGGTCCCATGTGTCTCCTTCCCGCCTCTCAGGCACCAGGGTGGTATCCAGACTGATGGGTTGAGGAAGTAAACCAGAAACAGGAGCATAGGATCTGCTTTGCCCAGGGGCCTCAGAGTCCTCTTCTGGCTCCCCACCTCCGCAACCTCCACCAGGAGCCTTTGGGCAAGGTCTGGGGTGTCTGCAATTAGCGGTTGGCTCTGAGTTTGTGAGGAAGCTGGGGCTGCCAGGGGTTTGTGCTGGGCTCCTTACTGCATTCCTATTGCTCTTTGTGGCTCATCCTTTCCTTTCCTGGTCTTGATTCACCTTCAGTCCTGTCATTAGCTTTCCTTCCTCGAATGTGGAAGCTGCAAGTCCAGGGTGATGTGCTGATCTACTCTGAGTTGGAGCGAGGATGTCCCCTAGCCACCCTGCCCTGGCCAGGGCTGCACCCTTTACTCTCACCCGTGGTTCCCCAGCCCACAGCCAGGAGGTGTAGAAACAACTTTGCTAAGAGTGAGCTGGGATTTCACCCACCACAGCCGACCCCGTCGCACACGCAGCAGCCGGGGAGGTACGACACCAGCCAGGGACATTCTGTCCACCGCTGCCGGACAGAGCGGCTGCACCGGAGAGACCCACTTCACCGCCGCGGACATTCTGTCCGCTTTGAGCTCCGGGCGCCACGGACATTCCGTCCGATTCCGAGGTGGCCCCGGGTCGAGACCCACCCAGCCTGGCACCCCAAGCCAGTTCCACCAGACCTCGCCTGATTCTTTGGGCTTCCAGCCTCATCTCTGAGGCTCCCACAGCGGCCATCTGACCCAGTTGCTGCCCGGCTCTCCCGACCCAGCTCCTATTCCAACTGCAGAGCAGCTGGGGACAGAGGCGCGCCGACTGTGCGCGCCCGTTGGCGGCTCCTGAGCCCGCCAGAGCTTGGGCCGGGGCGTCGGGCGCCGCGGAGGGCCTCGTGCTGGACGCCCGCCGCCGGGCCCCTAGCTGGCCAGGGCCTCTGCGGCCCCTGTCCCCGCGGCAGTCTGTCCTGCGCCCCGGATTCCGGGAGTTCTCCGCTGCGTTTGCCTACTGCCTGCTTCGCGGAGCCCCTGTCCTGGCTCCACGCCTCCGGCTTCGCTCGGGATCCCGCGAGTCTTCCCCTTCCCGGTCTCCCGAGTCCTTACCCTGAGTCTCCCTTTTCCCAAGTCCTGGTCCCAGGTTTGCAGGACGCCCTCCCAGTGTCGACCCGTTCCCCAGGTACCGGAGTTCAGACGCCCCAGGTTCCGTTTTGGGGATCCCGGGACCGGCCATGGCCCCGCGGCCCCTCGCGCTCCTGTCCCCGGCATGGTCAAGCACTCACAGCGCGTCCCGCGGCAGGCGGACTCCCGGCGGCGGCGACGGTCTGGAGGGCAAGCGGGGCCCGGGGCCAGCCACCTGGCCGGGGTGGGGGCTGTCCCCCTGCTCCCGGGCGGCCGCTTCGCTCCGGCGCTCCCAGACCCGCGGGGGAGAGCGCGAGCCTCGCCGCGGACTGCCACCCCCCGCCGACGCCCATTCACTTTATGGCAGCCCAGGGCGCCCCCAGCCCGCCGCACCAAGCCGCGCGCCTCAGGCCCCGCCCCCTTCCAGCTGCGCTATCCCGGTCCCGCCCTTTCCAGCTGCGAATGTTCAGGCCCCGCCTTTAGGGGAGGGGTCCCGCGGGCCGGCCGCCAAGAACCCCGCCCCCAGGCCAATCGGAAGCGAGCCCCAGCAACCGGGCCACGCCCCTCCCCACGTGGCCGGTCCCGGGCTCCAGCTGGGACTCTTGCGCAGACCGGAGCAGCGAGTAGCGTGGCTGGCGGAGCAGGAGGACCCGCGGCGGCGAAGTGGGGCCCGGCAGCTCCCCGGAGCCAAGCGCGGCGGTGCCGGGGCAGAGGGCTGCCGGGGTGCCAGGTGGGAATGCGCGCGAGGCCGCCGCCTCTCCGCGCTCAGAC
Organism: Erethizon dorsatum; assembly: GCA_028451465.1. Lineage (NCBI taxonomy): Eukaryota > Metazoa > Chordata > Mammalia > Rodentia > Erethizontidae > Erethizon > Erethizon dorsatum. The sequence goes on from CM051822.1 coordinate 87,187,331, forward strand.
TTGTCTGCCGCTCAAGTTTCGCCGATTTTCTCCACTTGTCGCTGTCTGTCTCTCCGCCCTTTTGTCTCCCTTCCAGTCTTCCCACGTCTCGCCTTTCTTTCCTTTTCTCCGCCGCCTCGCTCCTGTTTTTTGCCTCTCTCCTCCTGCCTCTGCCACTTGGAGAAACCAATTTCTCTTTCTCTGTGCCCCCTTTCTCTCATCTACCCTGCTTCTCAAGCTAAGTACCCCCGCCACCCCCTGCCCCATGGAAGGTGACTTCGTGAAAAAAGCAGGTTTTGAAATGAGGCAGGGGCCGGTGAGATGGCTCAGCGGCTTAAGCGCCTGCCCGGCAAGCGCGAGGGCCCGAGTTCGACTCCCGGAACCCACATACGAAAAAGGGGCCGGTGATATCGCTCAGCGGCACGGGCGCCTGCTGGCGCGCAAGGTCCTGAGGTCGACCCCCGGTACCCACAAAAAAAAAAAAAAAAAAAAAAGAAATGAGGCAAACTAAAGTGGGATCCCAACCCCACCACTACCTGTGCCCTCGCCGGCTGACCTTGGACAGCTAACTTAATTCACTGCCACCCGAGATTAACAGGGCCCGGGCTGGTTCTTTCCATAGGCGTGGGCCTTTGCCCCTCTTTCTTGTACCTTCCGTTTGCCTGGGCTGTGCTCGCCCAGCTTCGAGAGGGCCGGTAGCAGATCAGTTGTGGGCAGAGTATGGCCTTGGTGCTTGCTGATTAGGAATTTTCAAGGGACAGGATAGATGTCCAAGGAACGTGTGGCATTGGACCAGGTTGCTCAGTGCTCCTGAGAACTCTAAGCCTGGTCACAAAATATGCTCTTAAAGCACGTATGACCACTCACATCTCTGCTTAAAACCTATTAATGGGGGCCGGTGAGATGGCTCAGCGGCTTAAGCGCCTGCCTGGCAAGCGCAAGGTCCTGAGTTCGACTCCCGGAACCCACATATGAAAAAGGGGCCGATGATATCGCTCAGAGGCACGGGCGGTCTGCTGGCGCTAGAGGTCCTGAGTTCGATCCCCGGTACCCACAAGAAAACAAACAAACAACAACAACAAAAAAAACCATTAATGGTTCCTAATTCTCCTCAGGATAAAAAGCCAAGGCTCTAGTCTGGCGTACTCAACCTTCAAGAGCAGACCTTATCTTCATACAGCCTCCTAGTGGCACATCTTTGGCCTCCTAACAGTAATCAGCCTTTCCAGCCCTTCTCTGTTCTCCTAAGTTCCACTCGGGCCTCTTTCTCTCTGGGAGGGTCTTCCAAACTCCCAGGTTAGCTAGAGTCTAGCCTCTTGCTCCCATGATCCTGTGGTGCATACTCTATTCTCTTAACCAATGCATTAAAGGGTCCAGCTTATGAGCGAGCAGTGCCCTATGTGACTAAGATTTAAGAGTGCAAGGACCATGTCTTCTTCATCCTTCTGTTTCCAGGTATAATGTAGAAACTCAATAAATATTGTATACTCTGAGGTCTTAGTTGTTGGTGGTGGTTTTTTGTTTTTACTGCTGGATTGACCCCAGCATCCATGCTCTGGGGAGGAACCCATCCCAGCCTGCTCCTGGCATCTCCACTTGCCTGAAGTTGGTGTCTGATAATGTGAAGGAACAGATTTACAAAGTGGCCAAGAAAGGCCTGGCTCCATCACAAATTGGCGTTATCCTGAGAGACTCACACAAGGTTACAGAAGTATGTTTTTTGATAAGCAATAAAATCTTGAGAATCCTTAAGTCCAAAGGACTTGCTCCTGATCTTCCTGAGGATTTCTACCATTTAATTAAGAAAGTGGTTACAGTTCAAAAGCGTTTTGAGAAAAACAGAGAAGATAAGGATGCTAAATTCCTTCTGATTCTGATTCGAGCCATATTCACTGATTGGCTCAATAGTGTAAGACAAAGTGAGTCCCCCCTCTCACCCGGTCTGCACTGAAAATATGGGTCATCAATAGCCTCTGCCCGCTGGCATAAATTTGTCTGTGTACTCAAGCAATAAAATAAATTTTTTTTTTTTTTTTTTTTTTTTTTTTTTTTTTTTTTGTGGGTACCGGGGGGTCGACCTCAGGACCTCGTGCGCCAGCAGGCACCCGTGCCTCTGAGCGATATCACCGGCCCCTTTTTCGTATGTGGGTTCCGGGAGTCGAACTCGGGCCCTCGCGCTTGCAAGGCAGGCGCTTACGCCGCTGAGCCATCTCACCGGCCCAATAAAATAAATTTTTAACTAAAAAAATCATGCTGAAATCTAAGAGGAAGGTGTTTTACCTGGTAAGATGATAGTAGTTAGTAGGGATTAGGGAATTGTCATCTCTGTCCTGCCCATCTTTAATGTACAATCACATGCTTTTAAGAAGATGAATTTCTGGAGACATATGGAAAGATAGAGTAGGGAGTTTTGGCACATTTAGAAGATTTTCCAATAGCTCTCCATGAGTTCTCAATCTGAGACAGGCCCAGGAGACCAATACCCACTTTTCTTTTTTTTTTTTTTTTGTGGGTACCGGGGGTCAAACTAAGGACCTCGCGCGCCAGCAGGCACCTGTGCCGCTGAGTGATATCACCGGCCCTTTTTTTTTCATATGTGGGTTCGGGGAATCGAACTCAGGACCTCGCGCTTGCCAGGCAGGCGCTTATTCCGCTGAGCTATCTCACCGGCCCAATACCCACTTTTCAAATGAAGTCAGTGGCTGAGAGATAGTACGAAGTGATGTGGTGTGATGGTGTATCCTCTTCCCCTGACTTCCTTTGTGTGAAAGAAGCAAGATCCTTAGCTGGATTCGGAGATCAGAACCCCAGTGAACAGATGCAGGGAGCTGTTGAGGGGCCCTTCAGGTCTGAAATCAGCTCTGAATTGTTCTTCAAATTAGAGGATCCTAACACGTGAGTGATTTTGGATACCTGGTTTTGGGATACATTCCCATGGGGTTAGGTATGGAGCTTCCCTGGACTTAAGTTATCCATAAGTAGGAGGAATGTGGAGAGAATTGGTGTCTTTTTTGTTTTTGTTATTTTTTGGCTTTGTTGTTGTTGTTTTGAGATAGGGTCTTGCTATGTCGTTCAGACTTACCTTGAACTCACTATGTAGCCCAGACTAGCCTCGACATTTCAGCCATTCTTCTGCCTCAGCCTCCCAAATGTTGGGATTCAGGTGTACACCATCAGCCCAGCGAAAGTTGGTGTTATTTTTCACTGCCTCCCAGCAGCCTCTCTCTGTCTGCAGGGACACCTGGGTTCTACTCAACAAACAGACTGGGAATTCCACAATTCAATTTGCAAGCAGAAAACCCATCCTCTTGTCGTCTTTTCATGCATTGTCACTTCTAGATCATTTAAAATGGTTTAGTAACCTCTGTCATCTCTTGTAAGGGGAGGAGGCAACTAGCTGGGGGCAGTGCAATGAAAATAGATGTGAGCAGGGCATAGTGGTACACGTCTGTAATCACAGCACTCGGGAGGCTGAGGCAGGAGGATTGTTGAGTTCGAGGCCAGCCTGGGCTACAAAGTGAGTTCAAGTCCAGCCTGAACTACATAGCAAGACCTTATCTCAAACAAACAAACACAAACCAAAACCAAAAAAAAAAGAAAAAAAAAAAAAAAAAAAAAAAGATGGGCATCTAGCCCTCAGCCTCTTAGCTTTAGTGTCAATGGTGATATGTACTAAACATGGTATGTACTAATGGTGATATGTACTAATGGTGATATGTGTGATTAGCTTTGTTCCCGGTTGCTAAGGCATGTTCAAGCCTTGAAATGAGGGTCAGAGTGGGGGGTTATATTTTGATAGACTAAGGCATAAGAGGTAGCACGAATCTGTAGAAAAGAGCTGAACTGGGGGTGAGGACACCTGGGTTTGTCTCTCTGCTCTGCCACTAGCTGAGACGCAGTTTCCTGTTCTATAAAATAAGGAGACTTAAGTTAGATATCAAAGATTTCTACCATCTCCCATTTTCTCTTGTTCTGTAGGAACGGGGCAGAAGACACCGAGAAACAGTTGGGATGGGACAGTCACACCTATGAGAAGTCAAAACAGGACAGGCAGACAAGAGGGCGGGGATAGCAGGGGATGAAATTGTTCACCGGACTGAATTTAGGATCAAGGGGTCCTAGAGCTGTCTCGAAAGGGCGTGATCCCTCAAGGTGCAGAGTATTGATAGAGTGTGGCCGGGGGAGTAGGGCCGCCCGCTCAAGCTCTCAAAATATGCCCCGCCCCCCTGCCGGCAAATCACAGCCTCCGCACAAGGCCCAGGAACCACTGCCAAACGGCGCGCTGCAACCAAACTCTATCTAACTCCACCTCTCCAACCGCCCAGCAAAATTCCTTATTTTTATTGGTTTTTATAGCTGTCACTCAGAGAATTCTCTTATTCGTTGGTTGTGCCTTACCTACTCTTTTCTTTCCCTAGTAATCTCGCCTCTTCAGGCACTCCCGCCTCCTGGGGCCAATTCATTTCTTCGATTGGATAATTGGAATGCCACTTTTCACGGCCCCAAGCTGTGATTGGCTGTGAGCGGCAAGGTTCGCGCAGTTACCAGGCAGCGGGCTAGACTGAGACTAGTTACCACGTCAGTGAGCTGACAGGGAAGGTAGCCGGCTCCACCGCCCGGCCCGGCCGACCCATTCTGGCCAGCTGTGCGGGTCCGCCCCGACTTCAGCCTTCACTTCCCGAAAACAGGCTCCTTTCCTCCTCCCATCTGTCATCCGAGCCGGGGGAGCCGCTGGGAGCCGCCTCGGAGGCGCAGCTGACATGAGCCGCGGCCGCTGGTCCTGGGACTAGGCCCCGCCATCTTGGATCCGCTGACAGGTTCGCCAGTCCCCTCCAGGAGTTGCAGCGCCGCGGAGGCCACCCTGACGTCAGAGCAGGGAACTGGGGGACGAAGCATCGAGGGGGACGCGCCGGGATGGGTTCTGGACTCGGGGAGCGGTAATAAGACTGGGGGAGGCTTGTTGTGGGAGGGGCCTGGGAGACGTGCGGGGGGCAAAGGTCAGGCTTCTGCGGCCCGAGGGCCAATCCCAGCTGTGACTTGTGATGCCTCGCAGATGGGTGCCTAGACCCTTCTTTGTGTTCCCCAGGGCCAGTGTAAGGTTCAGCTCTTTTCCGGAGCTTTCTGCATTCTAAGGAGCCCCGTGCGCCAGCTGAAAGCAAAGCTAAGGAGATACACTTCTAAGGCTGGTTTCCTGGCCTTGGAGATGAGTCTCTCCAGATTCTGCAGAGCTCCTCTGTGACTACCTCAGTTTAGCTGAGTTGGTTCATTCATCCCGAATGGTGAGCCAGAGCAACCTAGACCTGGGTGGTCAGTAAGACCTGAAGGAGCTGGGGCCAGCAGCCTGGGGAACTGGGCTGTGCGAAGGTTTGCCTCTCACAGGGCAGCTTAACTGCAACTCTGGGGCTGTATGTAAACACTGGACTTATTTTCTGGGCCTGTTTCTTCCTTTACACAGTTGTTTACAGGTATTTTCTTTTGGTGTATGTTTTGGGCTAGGATCTCCCCCTAGGCCTTCTTTTCCCTTGGCATAATTAGGTGAGCTTTAATCTCAAGGAAGTCACTGACACATTTGACCGAGACCAAAGAGGGATTTAAATTCTGGCAATGTTTGGTACTGTTGGCCAATTATTTTTAGTGGGTCGAAAGAGTTGTGAGAGATGATTGGCTAATTATGGTAGGATCAGGGAGGCAGAATGAATGATGGAGCATAATCCCAGAGTGTAGTTTACAGAGCGATGACCTTTGATAAACTGCTGTGTCGTAAAGCCATAAAAGTCCACTGAAGGTAAAGAGTACTTTTCGAGAGGAGGGATTAGTTAGTATTTTTTTGTTAATGTTTCTCCATTTTATTTATTTATTTATTTAGTGTGTGTGTGTGGGTACCGGGGGTCGACCTCAGGACCTCGCGCGCCAGTGGGCGCCCGTGCTGCTGAGCGATATCACCGCCCTTTTTTCGTATGTGGGTTTCGGGAGTCGAACTCGGGCCCTCGCGCTTGCCAGGCAGGCGCTTACGCCGCTGAGGCATCTCAACGCCCGGTTAGTCACTATTTTTAAATGCGTTATATAGAAACTTGTATGCCTTTATATCAGGTATACAGAGGCACTGCTCTAGGCCCTGTGGAGGGTATACATGCAGAGATCTGCTTTGGAATCATGCAGCTTATGCATTTTTTAAAAGGAGTAGCATGTACACAGTCTGCCAAAGAATGTATACACACTTCAGGAAAAGAAAAACTTGTGTAACTATTTTAATACTAAATTTATTGAGACATCATGAGATTAATACAAGTTGCCTTCCACCTCTGCAATTACAAGAGGTGCTCAAAGTGGTGGCCATGAGCTTCCAGACATTTATTAGTATGGCGAACTGCTGCTCGGGTGACCTTGGTCACTGAGATTACTGCACATGCATTTTTAATTTCTTCTCTAAGGGCCACAATGTAGTGGGTTTTCTGTGATATACGGCATCCTCTGGGGTCTCCCTTACGAGGGTAACGCTATCTGTTGAAAAGACATCATACTATTTTTCTTTTCCTGAAGTGTGTACATTTGTTTTTTTTTTTGGCGGACTGTATGCACAGTCCCCTAACTCAAGCGTATGGTAAGGTTAAAAGCAGGGTAAGTCTAATGCCTTTCAGCAGGTAGTGGGCATTTAATAAGTGTTATCTATACTTGGGATTAGTTTTAGTATGTGAACAGGACGTACGGCCTAGTTCTGGACCTGCAAGTCAGGTATATTGTACTTTTGCATGGTGAGGTAATAACCAGGAGGATGAAAATCTCCACTTGATCTTAGCCAAAAGGCCAAGAAGCGATTGGATCAAAATCTCATGGTGTTGGAAGGGAAAATTATCTAAAGTGATAGAGTGATTGAACTCAGTTTCTCCTGGCTAGTTCCCTTTGCCCTCCTGAAATTGTGTTAAATGTGTATGTGTGTGCTGGAAGCAGAAGGGATAGCATTTATGGCTTACATTTACTGATTTAAAATAAGTGGGATAGAAATGATACAGGAAAGCCAGGTGTGGTGGCACATGCCTGTAATCCCAGCACTTGGGAGGCTGAGGCAGGAGGATGGCTGTGAGTTCTAGGCCAGCCTGGGCTACTTAGTGAGCTCAAGGCCAGCCTGAACTACATAGTGAGACCCTGTCTCAAAAAAAACAAAAAAGGGCTGGGGGTATAGCTCAGTGGCACAGCACCTGCCTGGCAAGTGCAAGGTCCTGAGTTCAACTCCTGTTACCAAAAAAAAAGAAAAAAGAAAGAAAGAAAGAAATGATATGGGAAACTATTTGCAATTTAACTTGCTGATCTAAGTTGTAGAATTTTCAAAAAAAGTAGCTGAGAATAGCAAATGAAATGACATAGTCACTCGGGAAGTATCCAGATTTGATGGGCTTGTGTTGCTCATCTGGACCATTGCTGTGTCCAGTTGATGTACTTTGCATAATAGCCAATCTGGTCCCGGGGTGGATAGTGTGACCACTGCAGCATCTTTTTAGTTGGGCCTGAGGGCGACTATAAAGGCATCAAAGATTTTCTCTTTCTTAAAAAGTCACTTTTGGGGCTGAGGGTGTAGCTCAGTGGTAGAGTATTTGTGTGGCATGTGCAAAGCTCTGGGTTCTATTCTGAGCACTCCCCTCTCCCTTAAAAGTCATTTTCTAGATAGGTGTAATTCCCACATACCCATAATCAAAAACGGTGTCTTTCCTTCGACTTGTATTTGAGCTGCTTTTCATGGTGGCTGTAAGGCCAAGTACCGTGGAGTCTTGACAGTGATACTGGTTAGCACAGTGGGAACTCAGGTTGTCATCATATCTCAGTAGCTGGGCATCAGCCCTGGTTCAGCTCACAGTTCTCAGAGTTCCACTACTGTTTCACTTCCCTATGTTCTAGAAGTCAGAATGACGGCCACTTTTAAATAATGCCTTTATTGATAGAATACTTACACTGGCTACTGTGCGACATCTGGGGAGGAAGAAAGCAGCTCCTGCTTTTGAGGAGACACTTTAATATAGAGCACTCATTGGAAGGATCATTTTGGCCTTTGTATGCCTCTTCTAATTCATTGATCATATTCTATCCTTGTCGATCAGTGTGACTGATCAGAATGATTCTGCTGTTGGGGTTATGGCGGGTTGAGTTGAAGAGAGAAGAGATTCATTTTACTTACTTCAGACTGGAAGAACGATGTAAATGTAATAGGCTGTAGTTCGTCTTCCATTGTTTCTCTTTTTCTATATTTCAGTATATTCACCTGTAGTTGTTCAATTAAGTGAAAATTCAGTAGAGTAGTGTGCTGCTTTGGAGCCCCAACAGTAGTGGATATGATCATGGAAGTAATGATATGTTCCACTGAGAGGAGTGATTGTAGAAGCAGTAGTACTACAAATGATTATGGAAGCATGATGACAAATCATATAAACAGGGGTTACAAGTTCAGATGGCCAGACGTCAGTGAAGTAATGTAAATGAGTGAAGTGAGAGAGGAGGGAGTGGATGTACTGCAGACTGTGGTTTACTAGAGAACCCAGGTGGGTGTTTAGAAGAGGCAGCTCGCAACTCCTGAGCACACTGTTCCTGTTTCTGAATGTTAGCACAGTGTGGCCAGTCTTGCTATTTTTCAGGGGAAGCTAGAATTCCAGATCATTATGTTTTCTAATTGTTGAAGACTAGTTACAATTTTTAAAACCTTTTGTAGGCCAAAGTATGTCTGTGGATTGGACTCAAGTACTGTATCATGGCCACTGTATCACGACCCCTAATGAGGAAGATGGGCAGTGAGCCTTGATCACTGCAGTTCTTCATGCATAATTGTACAGGCTTTTTTCCTTTGTCCTGTTCTGCCAACTGTCACCTTTATAGTCTGGGTGCCCTGAGTGGTCAAAAGATGAGTAATAGAAAGCTTTGTTTCATTTTTTCATCTACAAGATGACGGAAGGGAGAGCTTTGGGCAGCTTTGGAACATATCCATGGCTTACCTCGCATATTGTTCTGGAGATAGTCCCAGAATCTCCACGGAGGGCCAGGGATTTAGCTCTGTGGCGCAGCGCCTGCCTGGCAAGCGTGAGGTCCTGAGTTCGATTCCCGGTACAAAACAAAAACAAAAACACAACTATTTATCAGAATCTCCACAGAGGGAGGAGATGGCCTGGCAGAGCTGAGGTACATTGGTTACCTGATTAGCAGGTTTGAGAGGATTTTCCAGTTGTGCCTTGTCAGGGCACCAGCATTTTTCCTGGTTTGACATTCTCTCACCACCAGATTTGAATAAATTTCTTGAGGCCAGTAAGTTGTTTACTAGTTAAATAAGTCTGGGTCAGTCTGACTAAAGCACAAAAAATGTGGTTTTTTGGCCAGCTCTGGAAATGTTATAAGCTCTGCATCTTTAGTGCTTCTCCAGGCTATCAAAGGATTGAGTGAATTTAAACCTTGGAAGGACCCACTGAGGACCATACAGCTTCTTGTTACCATCTACCCTGTTAGAAAGCCCATCAGAGTTTTCTTGGTTTGCACAGCTGTGTACTAGAAAATAAAAACAAACAAACAAAAGCCTTTGGAGAATTTATTTGAAACCTGAGTCTTTGCCTTTGGAGAATCTCTTTGCTAATTGGATAAGGACAACTTTTTTTTTTTTTTTTTTTTAAAGAGAAAAAACAAAACAAATCAAAAAAAGAACAAATTTTCAAAACAACATAATATGAGTGTAACAATGGTTAATGCATTACGTATTATTATCTTTAAGTTAGTTATTCAGGATACCACACATTAGCATTCAATTGTCCAAACATTATTGGCACAAGCCTTACTCTTCAATGAACTAAGTAAAATTGGTAGTGTATCTATCTTAACCATCTTATATATATATATATATATATACATTTTTTTTTCCCTTTCCCTTCTTTCTTTTCCCTATTCCAGTCTCTCTTTGCTTTTGACCAGTTTCTTTTTGATTCATCATGTCTATTGTACATTTTGGATCTCATTCAAACTCTTTCAGTTTCTCATACTAGAGAGACAATACGATGCTTACACATGTGCTTCCGGTTTATTTCACTTATGAGTATTTTCTCGAGTTGCATCCATTTACCTATAAAAGTCTCCAGTTTATCCTTCTTTATGGCTGAATAGTACTCCATTGTATAAAAATACCACATCTTTCTTATCCATTCCTCAGTTGATGGGCATTTGGGTTGTTTCCAAGATCTGGCTATTACAAATTGTGCTGCTATAAACATGGGTGCACATATATCGCTGTGGTACGATGTTTTTAATTCTTCTGGGAAGATGCCCAGAAGGGGAATAGCTGGGTCAAATGGGACCTCCAACCCTAGTTTTTTGAGGAATCTCCACACTGACTTCCACAGTGGCTGTACCAGTTGACACTCCCACCAACAGTGAAGAAGGGTTCCTTTTTCCAAGGACAACTTTTTTTGTTTGTTTGTTTGTTTTGTGGGTACCGGGGGTCGACCTCAGGACCTCACGCGCCCGCAGGCGCCCGGGCCGCTGAGCGATATCACCGGCCCTTTTTTCGTATGTGGGTTCCGGGAGTCGAACTCGGGCCCTCGCACTTGCCAGGCAGGCGCTTACACTGCTGAGCCATCTCACCGGCCCAAGGACAACTTTTAAAAGTGATTAAGAAAAAAAATAGTGTACTAATAACAGCTATTCAGAACCAGAGAAAGTAAGACATACATATATGTGAAGAATTGTTAATCATATAAAGAATTATATACCTCACAGAATAAATGTCAATATTCAAATATCTCTTAGGAGATGTCAGAAAGAAAGAAGTGAAAAGGGCGCACTGATTTGGCTGGTGGGTCAGTGCGGGTTCCTTTTGTCTGTAGGCTGACCTGCATGGCAGGTTTATAACTCCTGGTAGAGAAACATATGAGGTACAGAAGGATTTGCCTGATTGGTTCAAGAGTCATTCTTCTGTGAAGTCACTGTTCTCACACGAAGTGGTTCTTGTAAATGTGAGTTGCCCCATTTTTGATGAGTCAGTCTTGATGTTAGTTAATTCGCTGTTCATTCAATATTTATGAATCATTTTTGTTACTATGTCTCAGGTATTAGGGATAAAAGGGTGAATAAGTTATGATCTCTTCCCCTCATAGATTTATGGTAGAGATAGACTAAACTTTATAACACGATATGCTGAATTTATCCAAATTGGTTGTATCAGTTGAACGTGTGGCGCATGCCTGTAATCCCAGCATTTGGGAGGCTAAGGCAGGAGAATTGCCATGAGTTCCAGGCCAACCTGACCTACATAATGAGATCCTGTCTCAAAAGAAAAAAAAATAATAAAACAAAAAATTAAATTGGTTGTATCAATATAGATACTAGCCACTTGGTCTGCATTTTTACCAGGTCTTAGTATTGTCAGATTTAAATTTTGGAGGGGGGATATAAACTGTTTCTCATTATAACATTAATTTTTTATTTTCCTGATCATTAATGAAGCTAATAATCTTTTCATGTGTTTTGCTGTTTGTATTCTGTGAACTGCTTATTCTCTTTCTGTCACTTGCTAATTTTGGGCATGGGTTTTATATCTATTTCTTATAGTTTATTGTAGCAGTTATTGAATAGTGTGGTTATTTTTCCTTTATTAGTTATACATTACAAATATTTCCTCCCAGTTTATAACTTAACTTTTTACCTTTTTTTTTTTTTTTTTTGTGGGCACCAGTGGTCAAACTCAGGACCTTACGCGCCAGCAGGTGCCCGTGCCGCTGAGCAATATCACCAGCCCTTTTTTCATATGTGGGTACTGGGAGTTGAACTCAGGACCTTGCGCTTGCCAGGCAGGCGCTTATGCCGCTGAGCCATCTCACTGGCCCTTATCTTTTTTTTGAGACAAGGTCTTGTTATGTAATTCAAGCTGGCCTTGAACTCACTGTGTAGACCAGGCTGGCCTCAAGCTCATAGCAATCCTTCTGCCTCAGCCTCCCTACTCCTGGGATTACAGGCGTTTCACCATGCCTGGCTTTTTTTTTTTTTTTTTTTTGAGATAGGATCTCACTGTGTAGTCCAGGCTGGCCTTGAATTTGCAGTATTCCTATCTTGGCCTCCTCAGTGCTAGGATTATAGTCATGCTCTACCACACCTGCCTTTTCCCCTCTTTCTTATGGTGTCTTTTGAATAAACATCTTTAACATGGCCGAATTCACTTTTTGTGTTTTTTGTTGTTGTTGTTGTTGTTGTTGTTGTTTTTTGGTGGGTACCGGGGGGTCGACCTCAGGACCTCGCGCGCCAGCAGGCGCCCGTGCCACTGAGCAATATCACCGGCCCCTTTTTCGTATGTGGGTTGCGGGAGTCGAACTCGGGCCCTCGCGCTTGCAAGGCAGGCGCTTAAGCCGCTGAGCCATCTCACTGGCCCTGTTGTTGTTGTTTTGAGACAGGGTTTCACTATGCAATTCAGGCTGGCTTTGAACTCACTGTGTATCCCAGGCTGGCCTTGAACTCCTGATGACCCTCCTGCCTCAGCCTCCCGAGTGCTAGGATTACAGGCATGTGCCACCACGCTGGCTATTCACTTTTTTTTAAGGGTGTGCTTTTTATTTCCTATTGAGGTACCTCTCCCCATGCTGGGCTTAGCAAAATATTCTCACATATTCTAAAAGTTTTCAAGTTTTCTTTTCACATTTAAATCTAATTAACATGAAATAGAATTTTTGGTATTCCATGAAGTAAGGATCCAATTTACTGTTTTTGTTTCTCCTGCTTCTCAGATCTTGAGGGAGCTGCCAACTGATACAGTAACTTCTTCTCTTTGTACCCTATGGGGGTTACTGGGGTGCTGCAGAGCACTAGGAAAATGCTCAGCCGCTCCCAGCTTTAAATAAACAGTGCTTTCAAAGAACACACTGGCTCAGATTCTCTAGGCCAGGGCCTTATCTGGCCCAAGGTGTTAGTTGGCATGCATTTGCTTGTTCCTTCTCATCTTATTTCTGATAAAACCATGCCCAGCTCTCTCCTAGTTCTTTTAAAGAAAAACTTATTATTTTTATTTGTATTCTTTATAATGTCTCCTTGTAGGTCCCCCAAATATTTTTAACAGTGATGAATACTACATTGAAGACTCTTCCATTGATTATGTCTCCTATTTGCTTTTCTAGCTTTTACTCCCTTAGGAGTGTTTCTTCCCATCTAGAATAAGCATGATTCCCTAACTACGGACTGAATTTTCCTACTACAAGACTGTAGTGTTGCCAATCTTTCCTTGTATTTTTGACTCTTTGAATCCTGTCTTTCAGTTACCTTTCCAGGGCCCTCCACTAGAACTGATTGATTGGTTGATTGATTGATTGGTTTGAGAAGGGTCTCACTCAGTCCTTGAACTCACTATGATACTAAAGCAGAAATCCTGACCTAACTGCAGCCATTTTGTCCAATAAAGCTGCAGGCATTCTGTTCTCTGCCACTGAACTCAGCTAAATCATATGATTTGTTATCAAATTGAAACTTCTGTGAATGTGCTAAAAAACAACTTTGCTACATACAGCTGTGCTCACCACAAGATACCCAGTGTACCATGGCCTTCAGCTATGCTTATCTTAGTTTTTTTGTAACTCCTCCCTTGCCACCCTATTAAAAAAGACAAACTTTCTGTAACTGGGGCCTCAGACTTTGGAGACTACTCCTCTGGGGGTCCGCAGATGTTAAATAAAATTTCCTTTCTTCTCCTGAGCTCCTAGCTACTGTTGGCTCAGTTTTCCCACAACAATATAGCCTAGGCCGGCCTTGAACTCGTGGCAATCCTCCTGCCTCAGCCTTCTGAATGCTGAGATTATAGGCATGAGCCACTGCCTGGTTCAAGAAGTGATTTTCTTTACTTCACTACTGAAGTACTGTATATCATTCTTATTAGAGATGTACGTGTGTTTGTGTGCATGTGTCTGTATTTGCCTAATACAGTAGATTATAAATTCCTTTTGGAATATTTGGTGGCTGGGTAGGGACAATTCTTTGCTTAACATATGCCAAGTAATGTCTGACTGAATGTGGTAAATATTTGTCAATGAGCTTTCATTACTACTTTTAATCATTGGCACATGGAATAATACAACTGCTTTCCTAAAGAGCTTATTCATTTTTTAAAACTCAGTTAATTAAAATTTAAAGATTAGTTATTTTTTCTTTTTGATGGGACAAAATATCAGACACCTAAAGTTAAAGGAGGAAAGATTTATTTGGCTCACAGTTCTTAGAGGTTTCAGTCCATAGTTGGCTGGCTCTAAGGTAGGGCGGCATGGCAGACAGGCATCACAGAGGAGAAACAGTTCATGGTAAAGCAGGGCAGGCAGAAGGCAGTAAGCAGCAAGCAAGTGACCAGCAACGACCACACCAACCCTCTTTCTGTCTCTTATATTTTATCCAGGCTGTCCGGGCAGGTAGCAATCATACCCTTAATCCCAGCATCACACACTCTAGATCCAGCCACCTCTAAAAAGCCCCACCAATGACCTAGCTTTGGGGGGACATCTAGATACAAACCATAACAGGTAATATATGTTTATGACACAAAATTCAAAAGGTACAAAAGAATATATAGAGAAAAGTAAGCCCTCTCACCCCTTTCCCCATCACCCAGTTTCTTCCCTGGAGGATGCCGGTGTTAGCAGTTCATTGCAGATCATCCCAGAGATGCACAGCACGTTCATCCTGCCTGTGTAGCTTAATGAAGGAAAGTATTATGAAAAATATGATCTTTGTTCTTCTGGTACCTTAGATCATTTAAACATTTATCTTTTATTTCTTGGTTCTCCTCAGAAGAGAACATTTGTTGTGTGTTGTGCATTCTCATTATTGAACAGTCTCAGAAGAGAACATGCTTTTGCTTCTAGATTGTTTGGAAAACAAATATTCTTTGGGGACCAATCCAGTCCTTTCTTTAATTGTCATTAATATAAATATTATCTTATGTTTCCCTTTAGGTTGGGGAGATGTTGTGGGTCTGGACTAAATTTATGCTAGTTTTTTTTTTTTTTTTTTTTTCTTTATTGTAGTGGTTTTCATAGTTTTTACTTTCTGGGGGCCCCATTTATGTAAAATATGCAAATTGAGGTGCTTTTAGTTTACTTTTTCTATATTGCAGTTTGTGTTTTCTATTCTACGAACTGCCAACTCTTTCAGACCTCAGTAAACAGAATACATGCCTCAAAAACAAATTATCTTAACCTCTTTTATCATTATTGATGTTTAATTGTACTGATAATTCAGTAATATATTCTTCCTGTAAAAAAATTAAAACATAAGGCTAAAGTATCCTCCGATCATATTCTGATTTCATAGCACCTTCTCTAGAGATGACTATGATTATGAGTTTGGGTACATCTGCCCAGACCCTCTAGTCTGTATGTACATATCAGGATATGTACCTGTACAAAAAGTGTTAACTATACTTACCAACATGGGTGACTCATATACATAATGTTTCATGGGAAAAGAGCAAATTACAGAGGAATCTATCAGTTATATATAAAACATACAGAATAATGCTATATATTGTTTGTTTTGTTTTTTGTCTTTTTTTTTTTTTTTAATGTGGGTACCGGGAGTCGAACTCAGGACCTTGCGCTTGCCAGGCAGGCGCTTATGCTGCTGAGCTATATCACCAGCCCTGTTTATCTTTTTTGAGACAGGGTTTCACTATGCAGTTCAGGCTGGCCTTGAACTTACTTTGGAGCCAAGGCTGGCCTTGAACTCACAGCGATCCACCTGCCTCAGCCTCCCGAGTGTTGGGATCACAGGTGTGCATCACCACACCTGGCAATGCTATATATTGTTGAAAGATACTTATCAATAAAGGAAAAGTATAAAGCAACATGAGAGCTTCATAACCATTAGATTTATAATAGCAGGATTTATGGGTGAGAGGAGGATATAATCAGGGAAGATACACAGAGGCTTTATTTGCACTGTTAATCTGAGTATTGACTATTATATTTCTTTATATCTTATTGTATGTTAAGTGCTTCTTTTTTTTTTTTTTTTGTGGGCGCTTATGCTGCTGAGCCATCTCACCGGCCCCTTTTTTTTTTTTTTTTTTTTATGTGGGTACTGGGAGTCAAACTCAGGACCTCGTGCTTGCCAGCAGGCGCTCATGCCACTGAGCGATATCACCGGCCCTTTTTTTCGTATGTGGGTACCGGGAGTCGAACTCAGGACCTCGTGCTTGCGAGGCAGGCGCTTATGCCGCTGAGCTATCTCACCAGCCATATTTCTTTCTTTCTTTCTTTCTTTCTTTGTTTTTTTTTGTGGGTAACAGGGGTCAAACTCAGGACCTTGCGTGCCAGCAGGCGCCTGTGCTGCTGAGCGATATCACCGGCCCTTTTTTTGTATGTGGGTACTGAAAGTCGAACTCAGGACTTCGCACTTGCCAGGCAGGCGCTTATGCCGCTGAGCTATTTCACTGGCCCCTGTATTTCATTTTTTAAAAAAGCAATAGACTTTGAAAACTCTGACATGCTTGCTAGAGAGTGTTGAGGTAGGTACCTTTGAGAAATTGGATTGATAATTTTGAGTTGTACCTTGAACTGCTCTGAACTTCTAGAGACCTCTGGGAGAGCCAGTTAGTTAGAATCATAATGTAAGATGGAATTCATTCATCTGTCTTGTAATTACTGGTGAAAAATGTTGGTATTAAAGTTAAATCACATTTCTACCCTTATCAGGTACTGATTTAAGCATGGGTAACCAAATATTAACCAGACTTTTAACTGTCTTGGTAGGTTTGTCAGGATGGTGGATAAGAATATTTACATCATTCAAGGGGAGATTAACATTGTGGTTGGGGCAATCAAACGAAATGCCCGATGGAGCACCCATACGCCATTGGTAAGTGGGGAATGGGTAGATAGCCTGGTCACTGAGTTTTTGTAGGGAATGTGCTCTTTTGTTAAAACAGTAGTAAAATTCCCAATAATAATGAGAATTAATAATAGGAAATCAGAGTTGTTCTTGGTATCAAGGACACTTCTATTTTATTGCAACTAGCATCAAATGTACAGTTTTTTCCCCCTATGGGACCCAAGAGATGACATCATTCTAGCAATTTTTTTGTTTTGTTTTTGTTTTTTGAGACAGGGTATCTCTGTGTAGCACAGGTGGGACTTGAACTCACTGTGTAGCCCAGGCTGGCTTCGAACTCAAGGTGATTCTCTTGCCTCAGTCTTCCCAGAGCTGAGATTACAGGTGTGCATCACCATGCCTGCATCAGCAATTTTTAGAAACAATTTAAACTGATACTTGGGACTAGTTTAACATGCCTAAAATGTCAAAGATTCTTTTTCTTCTAATTCCCTGTCAAATTCACTTAAGTTGGTTTAATTGTTGATGTAATGATGGCTTGGTGGCTTGGTGATGACACCACTCATGGGGGTTGTGGAAGTTTCAGTAAACATCCACAGAAGAACAGGCCATATCTTGCCAGTCAGATGAATAAGAAACTTATCTGTTATAAAGTTGGCCTTTTTTTATGGTTGTTGTATATATGTATTCAAGGATTTTTTTTTTTTGTAGTATTGTATAAACAAATAATTTTTGGTACAATTATAAAAACAAGTTTCGCTGGGCGTGGTGGCTGTAATCCCAGCACTTGGGAGGCTGAGGCAGGAGGATTGCCATGAACTCGAGGCCAGCCCGGGCTACATAGTGAGTTCCAGTCCCCCTTGAACTGCGAAGCGAGACCCTGTCTCCAAAAACCAAAAAAAGAAAGAAAGAAAAAAAAAGTTTGGAATTTCCCAACACTCGGTGAGAATGTATTTTCTCATATTTGTTTATGGATTGGTTTTGGATCCATTTTTATGGATTGGTTTTGGGGCTGGGGATGTAGCTTGGAGGTAGAGTGCTTGCCTGGTATTGCATAAAGTCCTGAGTTCAATCCCCAGCACTACAAAAAAAAAAAAAAAAAATTGGTTTTGAAGTGAAAATGGAGTCAGGAGTGTCTCTGAAATGAGTGTGTGTGTGATCACATAATGAACCTGAAGAAGAGGAGGAGACAGAGTAACACACATATAAAAGCGCTGCAGTCTATGGTAGCTAAAGTGTTATAGTGATGGTATAGATTAACAGTTTAGGATTCATTATTTTGGGTAAGCCTAGAGCATCTCTGTGAAATAAGAGATTAAGAAAAAGGAAAGTATGAACTGTGGCTAAATTTCTTTCCCACAGAAGAAACACAATCTCTGATTCGATTCGGAGAAAATCTCTTGGATCTATCCTGTATTTTCTTTCTTTTTTTTCCATTTTTTTGTATTAGCATGTTTGCATTACATAATGGTTACATTCCTCAAGGGGAGTTGGTACATGTAATTAATTTTTCTAATCTCCTTTCCCACCTCTCCCTCCCCACTTCTTCTAGCTTTTGGTCCTCTTCCCTTTTACAGAAAATCTATTTCCCTATTACCTATCTTTTATCTTACTCCTTTTTTATATTTTGGGTTCTCATATAAGAGAAATGATGCAATATTTGAGCTTGTGTGTCTGATTTATTTCACTTACTATTATGGTCTCAGACTGCATCCATTTTACTACAAATGATTCAAGTATCCTTTTTATGGCAGAGTAGTACTCCATTGTGTGTAAATACCACACCTTTGTTTTCTTTTTCCTCTTTTGGCCCAATAATTTTTTATTTTTTAAACTATGTTTTCTATAGGATGAAGAACGGGACCCTCTCCTGCATAGTTTCAGTCATCTAAAGGAGGTTTTAAACAATATAACAGGTGAGTCTTTATGTCTAGGTAAGGTTACTTATCCAAGTGAAAATGTATTTGATTTATTACAGGGTACAGGGATAGACTTGTTTTCCTTTTCTCTGTCTCCCTCTTCCTTTCTCTTTCTTTTTTTTGTTTTTTTAGCACTGGAGATTGAACCCAGGAGCACTGAACTATATCCACAGCCTTTTTACTTTTTATTTTGAGACAAGGTTTTGCCAGATTGCCCAGACTGGCCTTGAACTTGTAGTCCTCCTGCCTCAGCTTCCTGAGTAGCTGCGATTATAGGCATACATCACCACTCTTGGTTTAGACAAACTTTTCATATAAAGTACCATATGGTAAATATTTTAAATATTTTAGGCTTTGCAGGCCATAATGCAACTGCATATCTACTCAACTCCTTTTTTTTTCTTTTTTTTTTTTTTTTGTGGGTACCGGGGGGACGACCTCAGGACCTCGCGCGCCAACAGGCACCCGTGCCACTGAGCGATATCACCGGCCCCTTTTTCGTATGTGGGTTCCGGGAGTCGAACTCTGGCCTTCGCGCTTGCAAGGCAGGCGCTTACGCCACTGAGCCATCTCACCGGCCCCTCAACTCCTTTATAACTCAAAAGTAACCATAGGTATACATGAGTGAATAAGTGATACATACATTCTTTTATTTTTATTTTATTTATTTATTTATTTTTGAGACAGGGTCTCACTATGTAGTTGAAGTTGGACTTGAACTCACTATGTAGCCTAGGCTGGCCTTGAACATGAGGTGATCCTCCTACCTCAGCCTCCTGAGTTCTGGGATTACAGGCATGCACCACCATGCTTCACTTATTTTTCTTTTCTTTTATTTTGTGTTTTTGTTTTTTGAGGTAGCGTCTCACTATATAGTTCAGGCTGACCTAAAATTCACTATGTAACCCACATTGGCCTTGAACTAGTGGAGATCCTCCTGCCTGAGTCTCCCAGTGCCACCATACCCAGTGTACATATATTGTTTTTGAAAAAAATCTGCTAGATTTGGCCCACGAATATAATTGCCATGTAGTATTTACATGTTTAGATTTTCAAAGTCACTTTCACTCTTATTGCTCTTGTTGAACTTTTTTTTTTTAATGTGGGTACCAGGAGTCGAACTCAGGACCTCGTGCTTGCCAGCAGGTGCTTGTGCCGCTGAGCAATATCACCAGCCCTTTTTTTCCTTTATGTGGGTTCCGGCAGTCGAACTCAGGACCTCGTGCTTGCCAGGCAGGCGCTTACGCTGCTGAGCTATCTCACCGGCCCACCCTTGTTGAACTTTTATGCAGACCTGTATTGTTCCTTTTTTTAGGAACAAAAGTTTGTGTGTGTGTGTGTGTGTGTGAATGAGTGTGTGAATGAAGGAGGAAAGTCTCAGCATCTGTTTTTCAAGGGGGGTAGATATAGACTGAAAGGGAAAGAAATCCATCAGAATAACTGCAGATTTCTTAGCACAAACCATAAAGGCTGGGAGAAACTGTAGTGAAGTTTTTCAAGCCCTAAAAAAAATAATCATCAACCCAGATTTTTATATTCTGCAATTTAGCTTTCGAAACTGATGGAGAAGTAAAGACTTTCCACAACAAAGGAATCCTAAACTAATATATGACCACTAAACCAGTATTGCAGAAAATACATACGGGAATCTTACACAGAGACAGGGAGGCCACCAGTAGCAAAGAGCCCAAAGGAAAGTATACTGTAACTGGGAGAGTGGTCACACTAAAGGAAACAAGTGAAGGAATCTGTAGTGGAAAACTAATGCAATGATAGCATTGGATGAACATCTTACAATAATTTTCAATGTCATTGGTCTCAACTCCCCAGTCAAAAGACACAGACTAGCAGAGTGGATTAAAAAACAAAATGCAACCATATCCTGTTGATGAGACACACCTCACCCAAAATGAAGTACACAGACTGAAGGTGAAAGCATGGAAAAGCCGCGCACCATTCAGCCAGAGCCCCCAAACAAGCAGGAGTGGCTATCTTACTTTCAGACACAGCAGATGTCAAGCCAAAACTGATTAGAAGAGACAAAGATGGCCACTATATACTGGTGAAGGGAACAATTCCACAGGATGAGAACAATTTTAAATATCTATGCACCAAATGTTGTCATACACAATTTCATAAAACAAAACTACTGGACTTAAAAGAGCTGGGCATGCTCGTGCATACCTATAATCCCTGTCTGAGGGAGGAGGATTGCCATGAGTTTGAGGCCAGCCTGGGCTACATGGCAAGAGCCTCTCTCAAAAACCAAAAAAAGAAATAAAACAAACAAACAACAAACAAAAACAAACACCAATATAATCATAGTAGGGGATTTCAATACCCTACTCTCACAGTTAGACAGGTCAACCAAACAAAAAGTCAACAAAGAAACATCAGTTATACCACACCATTGAACAAATGGACTTAATGGATATATACAGTGTTTTATCCAACAACAACAGAATATACATTTTGTCAATAGCACACAGAACTTTTTCTAAAATAGACAATATCTTAGGCTGTAAAGCATGCTTAAATGAATACAAAAGAATTAAAATAATCTCCTGCATACTATCCAATCATAATGGAACAAAGCTAGAAATCAACAGCAAAAACATGCCACAGAAACTGTGAAATCACATGGAGATCTTGAATAATCAATCAGTGGATCACAAAAGCAATCAGGGAAGAACAAAATTCCTAGACTCAAATGACAGTGGAAGCATAACATACCAGAACCCATGGAACATAATGCAAGCAGATCTAAGAGGGAAGATTATAGTTACATATATATATATATATATATATATATATATATATATTTTGTTTGTGGGTACCGGGGGGTCGACCTCAGGACCTCGCGTGCCAGCAGGCGCCTGTGCTGCTGAGCGATATCACCGGCCCCTTTTTCGTATGTGGGTTCCAGGAGTCGAACTCGGGCCCTCGCACTTGCCGGGCAGGCACTTAAGCCACTGAGCCATCTCACCGGCCCAAGATTATAGTTATAAATGTACACATAAAAAGAATAGAGCATAAGTAAGCCCTGTCTGTAATCCCAACACTGAGGAGGGTGAGGCAGGATAACTGCCTGAGGTTGAGGCCAGCCTGGGCTACATAGTGAGGTCAAGGTCAGCCTGGAATATATAGCAAGACTCTGTCTCAAACAAACAAAATCCCAAATAAATAACAATAATATACCTCAAGGTCCTAGAAAGATAACATTCCAAATCTGAAACCAAGAGGAGGAAAGAAATTACAAAGATCACAGTGGGAATTAATGAGACTAAAAAACCATAGAAATGACCAATGGATCAAAGAGTTGTTTCTTTGGAAGGATGGGAAGGGTATCTGAGGATGGGAAAGATGGGAGAGAAAGGGGAAGGAAAAAGGATCAAGATGCAGTAGGTGGCTGGATGCAGTGGTGCATGCCTCTACTTCCAGCACTAGGGAGGCTGAGGCAGGAGGATTGCCATGAGTGCAAGGCCAGCCTGCACTACATAGTGAGACCCTGTCTCAAAAAAAAAAAAAAAAGATGCAGTATGTACCAATTCCCTTCACAATGAATGTGTTTACTATGTATCACAAAATTATAGGAATAAAAAATGTTGGGGAAAAATAAAGAGAACTGCCAGAGCTTTCCTATGTTGACTGTAAAGAGTACTTGCAGTGTAACCCTTTAATGCTGTTGTCTGGTGACAGATCTCAGACCAAAACTGAATGGAATTTAGACTTCTGCAAATTGAAAAAGGAATAAACAAAAAATTTCCTCCTTTCCTGAGAAATATGGGAGAAGATCTGGCAAAAAATACCTTTTTACTTTACCGAACATGGGTGAAGTTATCTAAGGGTTCCCTGTGTTTTCTGTAAAGGAGCAAATTTCACTCAATTAAAAAACCTTTGGGGGCCGGTGATATAGCTCAGCGGCGTAAGCAACTGCCTGGCAAGCACGAGGTCCTGAGTTTGACTTCCGGTACCCGCATATTAAAAAAAAAAAATCTTTTGGAAATGTTAGCCAAGAAGAATTAAGTATAGAGAAAGCAACTGTTAGTTAGCAGGGCTGATGCTGCTACTAGGAGGCATGTTCTTATTTTATGGCCTATATTATAAATAACTCGACTGCTTTAGAAATTTGTCTATGGATTTTTAAAACAATTTTACAGATAAAGCTTAAATAGGGCCAGTGAGATAGCTCAGCGGCATAAGCGCCTTCCTGGCAAGGGCGAGGTCCTGAGTTCGACTCCCGGTACCCACATACGAAAAAAGGGCCAGTGATATTGCTCAGTGGCATGGGCGCCTGCTGGCACGTGAGGTTCTGAGTTCGGCCCCCGGTACCCACAAAAAAAAAAAAAAAAAAAAGCTTAAATAGCCCAATTAGACAAAAAATACAGTGAGTGAGGATTTATAATTCTTTTAGGGCTAGAGTTCAGAATACTGTTTTTCTGAGATTAAGAGGATTAAACAAGTTAATGTAATTGGAGACACTTGGTAAACATCTCATACACAGTGAAGGGTTGCTATTATATGTGGCTAGGAACATCCTAAATGGCTGAGATCACAATCTAGAGCACCCTCGAAGGCCCTCTGGGGACTCTAGACCTTAAGGTGCTGTGGTGGTCCACTGTCCTGACAGAGACACGCTTCCTGCCTGCTGTTCAGTCTAGGTCGTATGCCTGTTCCTCCATCTGCCACATCCCAGATTTCAGCTCAGAGATCACACCTGTGGCCCCAGTCTTGCGGTCTCTAGAGCATTTAAGAGCTATCACAGTTGAGTCAAGTGGCTAATTTTCTTACCTCCTTGGGTTAGGAATCCAGTCAGATTATCTGCTGCTTAGAATTGATAAACCAGGATGTGTGGAGGAGCCAGTTTTGTCAGTGGTTCTAGGAACATAGCTGGGTGTTTCTCAGTTTTCTCTTGGAGGGAAGAGGAAGGTAGTAGCGTTTTCCAAGGTCCACAGCTGCGGCAGATGTTGAAATGGTGGCTGCCAAGTGTGCCCCCTTATTTAAGCGTAGTATGTTACCTACCTGGGAAAATGCCAAAGTGGACCCAAACTAGATAGAGCATTTCATGGTCTTCAGATTGGATCTGACCCCCCTGTATAGTGCTGGCTCCCAGGAACAGGTTTATGGGTCAGCTGCCCCTGTGGTCCTGGACTTTGCAGTCCATGACCAATTTCTTGTTTCTTTTTGAGAAACAAACAGATTTTTCTGATTGGCAGTGTCAGGAGGACTGCTTTCCTGGAAGCCTGTTAATGGTAGGAGGCTGGGAAAGGGTTTTGAACTTGGAGAGAGAAACTGAAGAGATTGTGCCCATGTTATATGACTGATTATGGTGTACCACATAGATTGGAGGCGTGACGGCAGGAATTCTAGGACATCTACCCAGTTTAACTCGTGAAACTGACTTGGGTTTTGTTCCTTTTTTGCGAAGTCTTTCTGTTTGCTGGCTTGGTTGGTAAGAACACTGGACATTGTCAGTATACCAAAATGATTTATTTACCTTTTCTTATAAGCAGCCTGATGATATTATAAGTGCATAAGCACTACCTATTCTCCTACAAGTGTTATCTGATCATTGTGAAGGAATAGGTCTATTGTTTCCACTAAGGCCATACCAGTTATTTTCACAGATGTGTGTCCTTGGGCCACATTTGCAGTTGGTATTTGCCCAAACTGCATAGTGACTTCACCCTCTGTAGCATTTAGCATGCAGTAATAGAATATTTTACATATACTAAATCTCAAAAATAGGTTACATTTGGAAGAAGGAAGGTGTCAGGACAGTTTTCATATTGTTACTTTCAATGAAGCCTGAGTTTACCACTAGTGAGAGAGACTTGATTTGTCATCCTCATTTGGTCCCTAAGTCATCTTAGCCATCCTTTTAGGAAGTTATTCTGAAGGAATGAGGCAGAAGTGTGGTTGCCAGGGCTCTGAGGAGTACAGGGTTTCTTTTAGGGGTAATAAAAATGTTCTAGAATTAGATGGTGATGATGGTTGTACAACTTTGTAAATATGAAAGATACCACTGAATCTGAATACTTTTTTTTTGGTTTTTTTGAGACAGGGTCTCACTATGTAGTTCAGGCTGGCTTCGAACACACTATGTAGCCCAGGCTGATCTTGAACTCACAGCGATCCTCTTGCCTCAGCCTCCCGAGTGCTGGGATTACAGGCGTGCACCACCATGCCTAGCTCAAATTGTATAGTTGACAGGGGTTAATTTTATAGTATGTAAAAAAATACAAATATATATATATATATATATATATATATATATATATATATATATTTTTTTTTTTTTTTTTTTTTTAGAGACATGGTCTTGCTGTGTTGTCCAGTCTGGCCTTGTATTTCTGGGCTCAAGTGATCCTCCTGTCTCAGCCTTCCAAGTAGCTGAGACTATAGACATGTGGCGCCACACCTAGCTTTTTTTGGAGGTGGGTACCAGGAATCGAACTCACGATCTCGCACTTGCCAGGCAGGCGCTGTGGCACTGAGCTATATCCCCGGCCCACACCTAGCTTTATAGGTCAATTTTTTTAAAAAAAAAAAGCAAATGTAGGCTGCAAAAGTAATGGATTTACAGTTCTTTCTCAGGATTCAGAATTCTGGAGGGAAGCCTTTGAGTGTACTCACTGCAGTATTTTGGACCCATTGCCCAGCAAAGGCAGCATAAGGCTCTATTCAGCCTCCTGGCCCAGTTTGTCCTTTTATGTCTCTCTCATTAACTCAAGAAGGCACATGGCTTTTATATTTAAATTTATTCAAGCTGTAATCTTTGACATTTGAGTTAGCTTTTAGTACAGTTTTGCATTTATAGTAATATATATTATGTATTTTCTCTATCCCCAAAGAATCAGTTTTAATCTTTTCCGGATGCAAATTTCAGGCTGTCTTGTCCCATCTCCCCTCTCTTGCTCTCTTTCCCCTCCCCCCATGGAGTGTGTTTGATCAGGTGTGGCAGGAATATCCACTGTCAAGCTGCGCCCTTTATATTAGTCAATATTATCCTTCTCCCCCCTCCCTGTCTGTCTGCCCCTTTGGGCTTTCTCAGTTGATTTATAATTTTGGAATTCTCATCGGAGTCTGTAATACAGTTTGTTCATTATTTAACCAAAACCTGTTTAATGAGCAGAGAGAGGCAATGTAAATGTTAGGCATGTTGCAGTGATGTACCTTTGTGCTTCTCAGAGCGGGTGGGTAGTTAACTCTATGCTGCCTGTAAGGCTGGGGTGTCCTGCCTGGGCTTAGGGTCAGAAGGGCCACTGCCTCTCCCTTAGAGGCATGGGTTTAGAGTCCAAAGACATATTTCCTTTCATCCTTCTAACAATCTTGGGGGGCTCGTGTACATTGAAATGATGTTCAGTCTCACAGTTAGCCCCAGTGGTAAGATCTGTGGCATGGAATAGGGGCATGGAAAGGAAAGTGAAATGTCAGGATGCTTGATAGTACTCTGGGCTTTAGATCTGAAAAGAACAGACAGTTTAGAAAAATGATTCTAACTAACATGGTCTGTGGTCTTTGGTCAGTTTGTTCTCCAACTAGGTAAGTCCTTGCATGCTTTAGTACCCATCATTCAGTATAGCTTTATGGAATGAATTCTAATCCATTTTGTGGTGTTTGGCTATGGTCATTTGCTTCCAGATTTAGGCTACCTTCAACCTTGGTCTTTAAACTTAGATCTTTACAGAGAGATTCTTTTCTAGAAAATTTTTGATTTATAGTAAGAAGAGAGAAAAGAAAAGTAAGAGAGAAACGTCTGAAAGTGTCATAGCCAAAATCTTTTCTTATGGAATTACTTTTTAATGACATTAAAGCCTCCAGGAGCAGACTTGAGGGAGATTTTGTAGTGTTTGTGTGGCAGGTGTCTGTGTGTCTGTGTTGAGATGAGGACCGTGCCTGTGCAGAGTTAGTCCCAGGCATTTTAGTTGGGTTTAATGTAAAGTTTTGATTATCAGGTTTGGAGGCGCTCAGTGTAAGACTAAACTCTTGAGGCTCAGAAAAGCACCTGTATCAACTATGAAACTATTCTAGATTTTTGGAAGTTTTCTTTCTAGTATTCTACAAGATTTGGATTCCATTTGGATCTGGGTGGTTATTGACTTGCTTCTAACCAGTATTTATTGACTCTCTGTTATGTGCCAGGCATTTTCCTTAGGTACTTAGGCACTGAGTCTATATTAACAACAATAAAAAAAAAAAAACAAAAAAACAGTCAAATTTCTTGCCCATAGAGCCACTAATTTTACAAGACTAGTGGCTCTGTCTCACCATTCCAAAGCTAAGCTTTGAGGCTTCTATTCAATGCTGTATAATTCCTCTCAGGTACAGGATGGATGACAGTGAGTAAAAGCAATTTGCTGCCATCTTTTCTTATTCCTACTCTTTCTTTTGTATAACAAACAAGCCAAGAAAATGAACAAGACAACAATTCCCAAGAAGACATCAGTGTGTTCTATAGAGTAATTCTGAGGGATGGGATACAGAATCAGTTCATGAACTTAATTCTTAACACGATTCTGGTCGCAAACTGAATTGGTCATGAACCAAATCAAATTCAGTGGTTAGGTTCAATGTTGACCTTATGGGGAAATTTGATTTGGTTTCAACCAATTTGGTTTGTGACCAGAATCACAGAAAGAATTAAGTTTGTGGGGGCTGGTGAGATAGCTCAGCGGCATAAGCGCCTGCGTGGCAAGCGCGAGGTCCTGAGTTCAACTCCCGGTACCCACATACAAAAAAAGGGCCGGTGATATCGCTCAGTGGCACGGGCGCCTACTGGTGCGCGAGGTCCTGAGTTCAACCCCCGGTACCCACACACACACACAAAAAAAAAGAATTAAGTTTGTGAACCAAGGTACCACTGTATTTCTTTACTGAGCTTACTGGTACAACAAGAAATGATATGCTTGAGTTTAAGAGGGAGGAGCAGGTGCCAGGAGAAAGTGAATGTGTTAGGAGTTTATTTAAATATAAAGTTTATCCTGGACAAACACACCTGTAGGGTACAGTCTGCCTCAAGCTTTGTGAATTCAGAATCTGAGCTAGGAAGTTTGAGTCCATCTAACCTCCAGAGATTTGCAAAGAACATTTAATTAAACACAGTCTGGATACGGCCTGGGAGGAACTGTGACTTAACACCTGTCTGGCCTAGGCCTCTTAGAAATAACCATTTAGCTAGAAATGAAACTGTTCAAGAATGCCTCATACCTTGTTTTGTTTGCAAGATGGAGAGATATAGGGAAAAGAGATTTTAGGAGTCACTGTCAGGAAAAAGACTGAGGAAGAATACATTACCAGAAAAATAAGTTTGCTAAAGTTATCTGTATTGAGTGTGTGCTTTCATTTTTGGGGGGGGTCTGTAGTTTGGAAAGTAGTAGAGGAATGTGTCTTTATTAGTCAGTGTTCAAGGAGTCATTAATTAGTATCGAATGAGTCATTGGCCTCTACCACTTGGAATTGAACTTGTGAATTGTTCAAGGCCTAAGAGGAGACTAAAAGAACCAAGTATGCTAAAATCTGGCAAATTTATGTAAAGGTTGGAATGTCAAGAGAGGCAAATTGGGCAAATTTATGTAAGTACCTACTTCCTATGCTTTTTGTTTTCTTTCTTGGTTTATAATAAAATGTAAGACTATATTAGTTTGGAGATTCTTGAGCATTTAGAATGTGACTTGGTAGCCAGGCGCAATGGTGTGCACCTATAGTCCTAGATACTAGGGAGGCTGAGGCAGGAGGATGTATTGAGACTAGCAATTTGAGGCCAGGCTGAGCAACATAGAAAGAGAGAGAGGAAGAGAGAGAAAAAATGTGACTTGAATTTGGGTCATACTTTGGCACCTTGGTATCTCCCTAACTTGATGGTTCCAGACTTATGAGCATTTCAGCCAGTTAGAGAAAATAAGGGTACCCCGATTCTTTGTTTTTCTCTGTATTTTGACAACTTTATTTTGTTATTTCTTTTTATCAGGGCCTTCCTCAAATGATTTCTAAGCCCTCTTCATTTGATACTTCTAAACCTAGAAAGTTTTCCAAAATTTTTTTTGTGCTCAGGTTTAGAAAATGACGACTGGAGAGAAAACGTCTCTGCCCCATCTGGCTTCTCTTGGGTCCACTTCTGCCTAACAGCTAGACGCACGCTGCCTTTAGAACTAGTCTGCTGGCTGGTCGGAGGGCACGTCTGCTACCACATCTGTCAGAAAGGGGGTGAAAAGAGAGGACGTGGCATTCCTAATAGTTCGTCTCTCAGAAACAGGCAAAACTGCCTGATTTCTTTCCGGTAGAGGTTGGGGCAGTGCAGCAGCATGGTCTGTGGTAGGTGTCAGAGGTGCTGGTGTCGCTTCATTGCCTACGTCCTCTGTGGTACAACTGCCTCTTGAAGCCCGAAACACTCCCTGGGTGAATGCCCGGCCTGGCATGACAGCAGTCAGTTGAGTAAGGAGAGGGAAAGCCAGCTGCTGTTTTGTTTTAACAAGGAGGCGGGCAGAGTCCCTTTCAGTTCTTTTCCACCCACTCAGACTCAGAGCAGATATCAAAAGAGTTTCAGGAGAAGCCACATGCTTGAAATTCAGTGTGTAGTTTTGGTTAAGACAGATAAAGAGTTTGTCTCAGTCTTGCACCTTCCTATGATCAGAGATGCTTGATTGATTACCCAATTTCTAAAATGATATTGGATATGGTCATGTTTGTTTTTCTCTCTTCTGGCCTCCATTAGAAGATAGAGTCAGGTACAGAGCAGAATGCAAATTGGATCATTTCAAATCAGATCACCTCATTAAGAAAGGATGTAGAGCTGGGTATGGTGGCATATACTTGTAATCCCAACACTCTTGAGAGGCTGAGGCACGAGGATTGCAGCTTGGAGCCTACCTGGGCAACTTAGCAAGACTCTATCTCAAAAACTAAAACAAAATAAAAGAAAGAAAAAGTGACACCAGTGACCACCTTATGTTCTCAGTTTTACTTCAGGAACTCAGGAGATAAGATGCTTCTCATGTCCAGTGGTAGAGCTTGCATAGCATGCATGAGGGCCCTGGGTTCAATCCTTAGCACTGTAAAATAAATAAGTACACACACACACACACACACACACACACACACACACACACACAAAGATGCTTCTCAGTAGTTTTGAGGCCTTTGCTCCTTTTCCTTTGTTCTTTGTAGATCCTGTAGGACTTAGATGGACAAGCACTCCTGGCTGCCTGTTGGCCGACTTCTCATTGCATGTCTCTTCTGTAACACCAGCCTTCTGTTAACCACTGTTACCACTGTAGGTCAAGTTATGAAGGGCTGGCACATGTGCACAGATCACAACTGACCTTTCCTTGTTCCACGGTTATTCAGCAATTACTTGCCCGTTTGTGGAACTCACATTATTCCTTTGAGTTTCTGGCCCAGTGTGAAGTGGGGGCATCCAGGAAGTGGCTTGATAGACTGTACATCAGAGGGCAATAAATTGGCATTTGATTTGGTGGAAAGGTAGGGCCAGATGTAGTGTGGGAGCAACTTTTCTGCAGTCAGCCATGCAGCCTGCTTCCAGGTGTCCTGGAAAGTGGCTTGAGAACTGGAAGCTAAGGGTAGTTGGGGACATTAATTGTGGAGGAAAAGAATCAAAGGACTTCAGTGTTATCTAGTGGTGGCCCTGATTGGGAAAAATCCTCTAAAAGACAAGTGAGATTTTCCTGACACTAGTGGAAATTTTTCTACTTATTTTGTGTTTTCAAGTAAAGAGAGTAATTAATTGGCTGAAAAAATATAAAATTGGGAAATTCTTTTTTTTTTTTTTGTTGTTGGTACCGGGGGTCGACCTCAGGACCTCGTGCGCCAGCAGGCGCCCATGCTGCTGAGCGATATCACCGGCCCCTTTTTCATATGTGGGTTCTGGGAGTCGAACTCGGGCCCTCGCGCTTGCCGGGCAGGCACTTAAGCCGCTGAGCCATCTCACCTGCCCAAAATTGGGAAATTCTTGACAAGAGGTTGTAGAATAAGAAAGCTTCATTTCATGTTTTTTTTTTTTTGTTTGTTTTTTTTAATGAAAGTTCAGTCTCTTCTTTGGACAAATAACACATTCTGTTCTGTTTGTGATGTTCAGTTTCATTACTTGCTTCTGGTAGTGCTGGTATATCTTCTTATTGTAAAAGACATTAATTTTTCACTTTGTAATTAGTAAATAATCCATGAAGTAATAATACAAATATCCTTTTCTCTAATATATTTTCCTAATGGGTCAGTCATTGAAGAATCTGTCTGAATCATTTATTTCATGGGCTCTTGCAGAATAATGATTTTCTGATTCTGTCATTCATTCTCCATATATTAGCTGGCATCTTAGTAAAGAACTGATTTCCCTCTTAAGTTGGAGGATAAACCATAGTTTCTCCTAAAACAACAGGGTAAATGCTTATTTTTTCCTCCCGAGGTATGAGTTTTTAGAGTAGAAAGTTGGTGTTAATAATGGCTATTAGTGATGACAATGTGGATAATTAAATATGTAATTACTCACGGGTTTACAATTAATTATAGTCATTATTATTCTTGATATTTGAATTGTTTGCTCCTTCAAACTGATTCTTTTATGTTTTTATTGTTGTTTTTGGCTTTTGATTGTTTAATGTTTTTTTGCAGTACTAGGATAGAACCCAGGGGCATTCTACTACTGAGCTACATCCTCAGCCCTTTTGATGTCTTATTTTGAGACATGGTCTGACTAAATCCCCTAGGCTGGCCTCGAACTTGAGATTCTCCTTCCTGCCTTATCCTCCCAAGTACCTGATCTTAGAGGTGTGCATCTTCACACCTAGCTTCCTCTTGCTTTTCTTTTCTTCTTTTCTTCTCTTCTCCTCTCTTTCTCTGTCTCCCTCTCTCTCTTTCTTTCTTTCTCGGTTTTTTTGAGATAGGATCTCACTGTGTATTCCAGGCTGGCCTCGAACTTGAGATGATCCTCCAGCCTCAGTCTCCGAAGTGCTGGGATTACAAAGACATGAGCCACCACACCTGGCCTTTTCTATTTTTTGAGACAGGGTCTCACTATGTAGTTCAAGCTGGCCTTGAACTCACTATGTAGCTCAGGCTGGTCTGGGCTTGTGGTGATCCTCCTGCCTCAGCTTCCTGAGTCCTGGGATTGCAAGTGTGCCCCACCATGCCTGGCCTCTTTTTTTCTTCTTTTTTCTTTTGATATGATCCCTTTGAGCACTTTATTGCTTTCTGGTAAAAGCAGCCAACATTAAGTGGGGAAAGGAGTAGAAACATTTCAGATAGAACATGTGTGTGCTCTGGATTGCAGTATTAACTGCCTTTTGAGTCACGGTCGAAAAACTTGTGAAAGCCTGGTAGAGAAAGCTTGTGATTTACTCCTGTTTCAGCACTGGTTTGAATTTGTCTCTGCAGTGGCAGAGCATTGAGTTGGGCTGCCCCTCCCACTTCTTCTTGGGATTCTATGAAGGACTCTGAGCTGCCATAGCTCCTTTGACTTTTGCTATTACATCCAAATTTCATCTCTTATCATCTTTGAGTTCAGTGAAAGAGTTCGATTTTGATGGTTTCTTGATAACTCAGCTTTTTCTAGGCAGAGATTAACTTGAGCCTATTTGAGTCATTATAATCCTGGAGAATATTAGAATAAATATTTTTCTCCAAGGAAATAAAAATTGTGGATGTAATTATGACTGATGAGTCACTTTGTACTGTGTACCTTATTCTTTCCTCTTTGTGAGGGTAAACTGGGTGTTTACACATGTCATGTGAGACATGGTATCTTTTTGAGTCTTTTTGGTGAGTCAAGAAGGGAATTATTTGTATTGGAAAGACTACTAAACAGTATTTTCTCCTCTAGGAACTTTTCTCTTACCAGAAGTACACACACACACACACATACACACATTCTCTCTCTCTTTAAAAAATTTTTTTGTGGTGCTGGGTATCGAACCCAGGGCTTCATGCCTGCTAGGCAAGAGGGCTGCTGCTGAGCCACACCCCCAGCCCCAACAAATATTTCTTGAGCGCTGACTCTGTGCCAAAAACTGAGCTTGGTACTAGGGACATAGTTCTCAGAGGGACTGACACAGTTCCTGTTCTCATCAAGTTTATGGTCTAGTGGGCTGGTGATTTGAGAAGCTCTGGAATTTGAGTAGACAACTGGGCACTGGTTTGAAGTCTGCCCAGTTTCCACATGTGACCTCAGGAAATTGTTTATACCCTGTTTTGCAGAAAGAGGTTCTAGGATGGTCAGAAGAATAGCAGTAGTGTTATCTACATTCTATCCCAGTCCTGACTGCCTGGGAGTGGCCACAGAAATACTATTACAGAAATACTATTTGTGTGGCAGTTTCATTAGCTACTTTAGGTCTTGGATGTCTTAGGACTGATTAGTCAATTTATATATAAAAATATATATATAAATATATATATATATATATATATATATATATATATATTTTTTTTTTTTTTTTTTTTTTTTTTTTTTTTCCCAGTGCTAGGTATTGAACTCAGGGTCTCAGGCACACTAGGCAAACCCTCTGCCCCCCCGAGCTGGATACCCAGCCTTGTTTTATTTATTTATTTATTTTAGACAATCCCCTGCTAAATTGCCTAGGTTGGCCTTGAAGTTGTGATCCTCATGCCTCCACCTCCCAAGTAGCTGGGATTACAGATGTATACTACCATGCCTGGATAGGTCAGTTCTTTTATAATGGCCTTTGATTAGTCAGTCTGTATATCTCAGAACTGCCCTGACTATACCTGTACTATAGGATAAGGTATCCATGGCTGCTTATTTTTTCTAATAAAATTCAGCTTTGTATTTGAGACCTCTCAGCCTTGGGCTTCTGGCACGGTTATAATTGTGAAGTCTATGATACAAAACATAGATTTTAGGAGCTATTTGGCTATAGTGTTAAAGAATGAGTAGAGCCTTTTTCTCTGGCCAGAGTCTGATTGTTCCACTTAAAAAATAAATGCTTTTTAGTAGCAACCTGTTCTCTAGCCCAAGGATCTCACGTGAGGACAGAGGTATCTGAACTCTTGTGATGTTGGACAGCACTTGGCTCTATAATCTGCAGAACATCCCATCATGTATTTGTCTTTTAAATCCCAGAGATAGCACTCAGAAATACTACTTTGAATCTGTGGGATCTCAGAGAGAATGCTCCCTTCCTTAGGAAAAGTATTCCTAAGAATTTGAAGGGCAGAAAGAGGTACTGAGGGAGTAAAGCAGTTAAACAAGAAGAGAAAGATGGAGTAGATCTTGGAGTATGAATGTATTCTACAAAAAGACCTATGACCTGTCATTTGCATGATAGTTGGTTATGTTGTGAATTTAGAGTGAAGTTCTTTCTTCTTTGCCTCCTTTTTCTGGTATGAGCCCACATCCACATGCTAATGCGAATTGTAGCTAAATACTGAGCTTTTTGTGACCAGGGCCAATCCTAGTTCCCTCTGGCTCAGGAAGAGAAGTTCTTGGTTCATTCCACCTGAACAGAAGCATTGTAGGGAAAATAAGTCAGGGGAAAATAGACTTCTATTGTCAGAATCCCAAGTGGGCCCTAGGTTAGCATTTTAATCAGTCTCATTCTGTTCTGTAGGTTCTGTTAGGAAGCAGGTAAGCAGTGTCTGCCTTTGGCGGGGCTGTTTCGCATTAGAGAATGGGAGATACTACCAGGGTACTGAGCGATCCTAGGTAGACTGCAGGCTCAGTAGTCAACAAGACTGGGTTGTGTGCAGGCAGCGAAGGAAGACAGAGAATGGGAAATATCTATGTTAGTGATAATCTTCCTCTAAGCTCCAAAGGAAGGAAAAAGTTGACTTCATTGCTGACCAGAGATTGTTTTACTGCTGTGTAGAATGTGAGTCCATCCCCATTTTCCCATTTACTTAGTGTCATAACATTTAATAAGATCAGCTGATAGTAGATTTTTATAATTTTAATTTAATTTTTTGTGGCACTGGGGATTTAATTCACACTGAGCTACATTCTCAGCCCTTATTTATTTGTTATTTTATTTTACCTTTATTTTATTTTATTTTATTTTATTTATTTATTTATTTATTTTTTTGTGGGTACCAGGGGGTCGACCTCAGGACCTCGCGCGCCAGCAGGCGCCCGTGCCGCTGAGCGATATCACCGGCCCCTTTTTCGTATGTGAGATCCGGGAGTCGAACTCGGGCCTTTGCGCTTGCCGGGCAGGCGCTTAAGCCGCTGAGCCATCTCACCGGCCCTTTATTTTATTTTTTGAGAGAGGGTCTTACTATACAGGTCAGGGAATTTTTGATGTCATTATGTTGCTCAGGCTGGCCTTGAACTCATGGCAATCCACCTGCCTCAGCCTCCCTAATGCTGGGATCACAGGCATGCACCACCATGCCCAGGTTTATTTTTTATTTTGAGACAGGGTCTCACTGAGTTGCTAAGTTGCCTGAGCGGGGCTTGAACTTGCTATCCTTCTGCCTCAGCCTCCTAGACTGCTGGGATTATAAGCATGTGCCAGCATGCCTACTCTTTTTTTTTTTTTTTTTTGAGACAGGATCTGTGCTGTGTTGCCCAGGCTGAACTCCAATTTGTGATCCTTTTGTGACCCTGTCTCAAAAAACCAAAACCAAAGAAAAAGAAAAAAGAAGGATAGATAGTGTTCTTGTTTTTTTGTTTTGTTTTGTTTTGTTTTGTTACTTTTCTTTCAATCAAGGATTACCTGTTATATTTACTTGTCATATTTCTTAAGTCTCCTTTAATCTGGAATAGTTCTTCAGCCGTCTGTCCTTCAAAACACTTTTTTTTTTTAATAACTATAGGTTGGCTAGGTTCATCTGTCTATCTGTTCTCTCTCCCTCTTTCCCTCCCTTCCTTCCTTCCTTTCTTCCTCCCTTCCTCCTTCCTTTCTTTTTCTGAGAATGTTTCTCATTTTGTCTGATGATGTTTTCTCATGATTAAATTCAAGTTATGGGTGTCTTGGAGCCGGGCGTGGTGGCGCACTCCTGTAATCCCAGCACTCAAGAGGCTGAGGCAGGAGGATTGCCATGAGTTCCAGGCCAGCCTGTGCTACATAGTGAACTCAAGGCAAGCCTGAACTACATAGGGAGACCCTGTCTCCAAAAAACAACATCAACAACAATAACAAAACCAAAAAACAAAACAAAACAAAAACTTATAGGGGCCTGGCATGAATCTAAATGTCACTACTGATGTAGTGTCCTCCAGGGATAAAATCTGTAGGTGCAGCTCATTGGTGATACTGAGTATAATCACCTAGTCACGTGTTAATCTGGTTTATTTACTATACAGATACTATTTTCCCCTTAGAACTAATAAGCCTTCTGTTAGGAAACACTTAAAGACCATATTCATCCTTAAACTCTCCCTGCCCCAGGGTTTATCATACATTGATGAGGCTTGTCTGAAAGAACTCCAGGTTGCAGTGATAGTGAATTTGGAGTAGTTGTTTAAAATACTGGTTCTTAAAGGACTTGTTCTTAGAGGTGGACACAAACTATCTTCCTAGCTTGCTTGTTAGTTTTTCTTCTTACAAAAAACACAATTACATATCCTAAATGCCTATATTTTTGTGGCTTTGATGCTTTTTTAAAAAAATTTATTGACTAGAAAGAACTTTGAAAATTGTAAAAATTTTGGCTCAATGAGGCTTTTCTAAGGGCTTGCTTATTTTTTTAGAATGTAGCATTATCACCCAGTGGAATTTATTCTCTACTCAGCCAAGAGCATAAATGCTTCTCTTCTAAGCCATGTGAAACTGATCCCACCCCCATTTTTAAATTTCTCCCTCTTTTTTTTTTTTTTTTTTTGGTGATGCTGGGAATCGAACCCAAGGCCTTATACATGCTAAGCATGTGCTCTATACTGAGCTGTACCCCCAGCCCACCCTTCCTTTTATTAAGTTGAATTTGGTATTTCAACTTTTGTTCTCAAATAATTTTAGAAGCTTGATTGGACTCATTAAGAACTTCTCTTAAGGGCTGGTGAGATAGCTCAGCGGCATAAGCGCCTGCCTGGCAAGCACGAGGTCCTGAGTTCGACTCCCGGTACCCACATACGAAAAAAGGGCCAGTGATATTGCTCAGTGACATGGGTGCCTGCTGGCGCACAAGGTCCTGAGTTCGACCCCCGGTACCCACAAAAAAAAAAAAAAAAAAAGAACTTCACTTAAGCTATTTTTTGTTTGTTTTTTGGAAATGCCCATTTTTCCAGGAGTTTTAAGAGAGGAAAATTTAGAAAAACATTTGTCATTCTTTTTTACTATCACCCTTTTTTCCCTTCCCTCTTATTTCTCTGTATTTTTCCTTTTGCCTTTACTTTCATTCCTTTGAAGTAGTTGATTAATATGCATGACTGAACCTCCTTAGAAAAGACAGAGAGAAAAGAAGTATTTCTCCTCAGTTTCAGGTTCTTTGCTGTTATTACTGTGGAGCATAGGCTAATGATATGACCATTACTAATGAAGGTCTTATTAACTATTGGCTATGTTTTCTTGAGAGACTCTTGCCTGTGGTTTGAAAACAAAAAGAGAGAAAGAGATAAGTAGGAGAAGAAAAAGCAAAACTACTAGAGAGGCAGAAAGTAAGGGAGAATGAATAGAAAGTGGCAGAAGTAAAGAATTTAGAATGGGGGTGGGGTGGACAGAGGTGGAAGAGAAGGACCAAGAACACAGAGCTGGTAAAATAGGAAAATAAGAGTCATCTTTAACATGTACCTTTACCCAGTCCAGTGTTTGGCTTCTCCCCTTTGAGTAGAGTAGGATGAGGTAAGGTGAATGAAATGGTCCTATTCTAGACTCCTTGGACTCATCTACTTAGAACTGAAGGGCTCACCCCTCACCTCACCCTGTAATAATGTGACTTGATAGCCTGGCCCTAGTGGGTTAGGGTGGAAGAGGCTATTAAGTGATTTTTTTTTTTTTTGACTGGCCAGCATTAACAGAGCTATTTTTAACCTCCTATTTCAATCTCCTCATTGTTTAGGCTCCTCTCCTGGCTACCATGAGAGCAGTCAAAATTAGCAGCTATATAAAATGAAGTACCTCTTGTCTCCCCAGTCACTTCCAAAATAAACAGGGAGTAATACTGTCCATATTCTGTCTCACTTTACTCTGAAGGCTAGTGGTAGAGGAAGCATGGATTAGTGTGTAGTGATTTCTAGGCTCTGCCCTCTGGACAGAGTCCCTCTGAGTGCTCCAGCTGAGTGACAGGGCCATGTGGTAGGAGTGCGGCTGGAAGTGTATCATGGGCAGATTTGGATTGAGTAAATATAGCAGTCGCAGGATGTCAGTGTGGGAGATGGATTGTTCTGGGAAAGGAAGTGTTGTCTTTCGTCTGAGAAGCAATTTCCTGTACTTCTGGGACTTTTGCTTTCTCCCCCCCCCCCCCCCGCCGGGGCAGAACAGGAGTTGGCAGGGTTTGGGTACATTTGCTGAATTCTATCTCTGGGTGCTTTCTGTTCCTACATTTGAAGTCAGGAGTAGAAATCAGGTCTATTTCAAAGAGTTAGGAAATGGACTTGATAAGTAACCATATCCATGCCTTATGTTTTGCTTTTTGGAGCCTTAAAGCACCTACCTGCTTAGAACCTCATTTTAAAACATAACGATTCTTTTGTTAAAATAGACTGGTTGAGAGGCAAAAGTAATTATACAAAGGGAATCTCTATTGAAATTCAGACATGAGGCACCAGCTGGCAGGAAACAGCTGGGATGTTTCTGGGAGCTAGATTCTTCCATCCCAGAATTTAGCTCTTCAAACTCTCTGTTATCTGAGCTACTAAAAATGGCTGCCTACCTACCAACATTCTGTATAAAGACGGAATCTAACCAGACACGTTGATAGATGCCTGTAATTCCAGCACTGTGGGAGGCTGAGGCAGGAAAATTATAAGCTTAAGCCTAGCCTGTACAATTCATTTTTTATTTTTTTAACTTTTTATTTTATTGGTACATTTTTTTTTTTTCTGTGGGTACCGGGGGTCGACCTCAGGACCTCGCGCGCCAGCAGGCGCCCGTGCCGCTGAGCGATATCACCGGCCCCTTTTTCGTATGTGGGTTCCGGGAGTCAAACTCGAGCCCTCGCGCTTGCCGGGCAGGCGCTTAAGCCGCTGAGCCATCTCACCGGCCCCTATTGGTACATTTTAGATATACATAATGATAACATTCATCATAGGGAGTTTGTACCTATACATGATATATCTTTTTTTTTTTTTTTTTGAGACAGGGTCTCACTATGCAGTTCAGGCTGGCCCTGAACTCACTGTGGAGCCCTAGCTAGCCTTGAACTCACAGTGATCCTCCTGCCTCAGCTTCCTGAGTGCTGGGATTACAGTCATGTACCACCATCCCTGGCAAAAAATCTTTAAAATAGCCCTTTATTTAGAATAGATTCAGGTTTATAGAAAAATCATAAAGAAGTTGCTGTATACCCCACACTTAGTTTTCTGTATTATTAACATCTTATACTAATATGATACATTTGTCACACTTAATAAAACAATATTTATACATTACTAATTAAAATCCATACTTCATTCATATTTCTTTTGTTTTAATCTAAGTGGGCTTTTTCTGTTCCAGGATCCCGTATTACATTTAGTTGTCATCTCTGCTTAGGCTCCTCTTGGTTGTTTGCACATACTGAATGTGTGTGTGTGTGTGTGTGTGTATACACATATACATATGTTTTATTTTAGTTTTTAATTGTTGTATGAGGGATCAAATCCAGGGTCTTACTGTATGCTAGACAAACATCGTACCACTGAACTATATCCCCAGACCTTTTTTTTTTTTTTTTTTTTTTTTTTTTAAAGAGAAGAAAAAAACAAAACAAATCAAAAGAAGAACAAATTTTCTAAACAACATAATAGGAGGGTAACAATGGTTAATACATTACGTATTACTATCTTTAAGTTAGTTATTCAGGACACCAGACATTAGCATTCAATTGTCCAAACATTATTGGCACAAACCTTACTCTTCAATGAACTAAGTAAAAATGGTAGTGTATCTATCTTAACCATCTTATATATATATATACAATTTTTTTCCCTTTCCCTTCTTTCTTTTCCCTATTCCAGTCTCTCTTTCCTTTTGACCAGTTTCTTTTTGATT
Source organism: Erethizon dorsatum (assembly GCA_028451465.1). Lineage (NCBI taxonomy): Eukaryota > Metazoa > Chordata > Mammalia > Rodentia > Erethizontidae > Erethizon > Erethizon dorsatum. Next base: position 87,227,142 of record CM051822.1, read on the forward strand.
CACCATATCTATTGTACATTTTGGATCTTATTTACTCTTTCAGTTTCTCATACTAGAGAGATAATACGATGCTTACACATGTGCTTCTGGTTTATTTCACTTATGAGTATTTTCTCGAGTTGCATCCATTTACCTATAAAAGTCTCCAGTTTATCCTTCTTTATGGCTGAATAGTACTCCATTGTATAAAAATACCACATCTTTCTTATCCATTCCTCAGTTGATGGGCATTTGGGTTGTTTCCAAGATCTGGCTATTACAAATTGTGCTGCTATAAACATGGGTGCACATATATCGCTGTGGTACGATGTTTTTATATCTTCTGGGAAGATGCCCAGAAGGGGAGTAGCTGGGTCAAATGGGACCTCCAACCCTAGTTTTCTGAGGAATCTCCACACTGACTTCCACAGTGGCTGTACCAGTTGACACTCCCACCAACAGTGAAGAAGGGTTCCTTTTTCCCCACAGCCCCTCCAGCATTTGTTATTAGTTGATTTCTTAATAGTAGCCATTCTTTCTCCCCAGACCTTTTTATTTTGAGACAGGGTCTCACTAAATTGCCCTGGTTTAAGCTGGGTATGGTGGCACAAACCTATAATCCCAGCACTCAGGAGGCTGAAGCAAGAGGATTGCCTCCAGTTCCAGGCCAGCCTGGGCTACATAATAAGTTCAAGGCCAGCCTGAATTACATAGTGAGACCCTGTATCCAAAATGAAATTTAAAATAAAATAAAAATTTAAAAAATGTTGCCCTGGCTGGCCTTTAATTTGCAATTCTTTTACTTTAGTCTCCTAAGAAGCTGAGACTGTAGGCATGTGCCACCACACCCAACTAAATTGTAGAATTAAAATATTTTTGTTTTTCATGCTAGGCAGATACTGTACCGCTAAGCTACATCCACTGCCCTTGCCTATATTTTTCTCATTTAAGTTTCAAAGTATCCACAAAATAGACTATATCTTCTTCCGTGTCCCAGTGTTGCAGATAAAACTTAGGCTCCAGAAAGGCTGAGTAACATGTTTAGTAAAATTTCCTATTACAGTGTGATTATGTTTTGAGAAAAGGTGATGAAGTTATTTATTTGATTTTTATGTGAATAAAGGCAGAACTAGAGGTACCTCTAAAAGTGCCATTTGCAGAAGAGGAGACAGGTAGTAAATACAGCTTGTTCCTGGACCCTTCTGTCTTACAGGACATAAATTAACACTATTATTTAATCACAATTCTATGGGGAAAATACTTTTTCTTCGTGATTTTGCTGTGTGTAACCAAGGAGCTGATAAAAAGGATCCTAGACTGGTTGCCCAGTCAACCTTGTTGTCTGGTAGCAGACTTCAGGCTGCCTTCTGTTCCTGTTGCTGAACACCAGGTTCAATAGGAAAGACTGCTGAGAGCATCACACACACATTAACACGACCAGGCTGTTCCCAGCACATGTGGGAATAAGGCACATGAAGTTTTTAGTTCCAGTGTTTAGTTGGGAAGTCTGAATTTCTGGCTTGGGATTGGGAGATTCAAAGAACTGCAATGCTGAGAGATAGTAGAAAAATTAAAAATCCAACACGACTTGGCAGTTACTGGCTCTGAACACCTTATCCAGGAGGATGAGCGAAGGGGAGAAGAGGACGTAAAGTTGTATGTTGCTGATAATCCTACATACTATTAAAAGATCATTTCAGAGCAAGGCATGGTGGCTCATGCATGTAATCCCACTTCTCTGGGAGGCCGAGTCAGGATGATTGCCAAATTTGAGCCCAGCCCAGGTAATTCAGCCACTTAGTGAGACTCTATTTCAAAATAAAAAAGGGTTGGGAATGTAGCTCAGTGCAAAGGCCCTGTGTTCAATCCCCACTACCACCAAAAAGAAGTGATCTCAGGGTGATAGGAATGCTGGTACAAACTATCAATCTTAAGGGAGGGAATAGCACGTCACACCTAGGGAAGCAGTCATGAAGACTGTACATGGATCTTAAAAGGATTTCTAAAGTGCTCTAACTTAAGTTGATAGAGGGTAAGAATTTATTGTTATCAACTACTTTTTATTAGAGTGTGCTTTTAATTGAGAAAAGAGATAAATCTTAGTTAATGCTTATATAAAGCTGTGCACATAGAGGCAGCTTTGGGACTCACTGATAGTTAAGTGACTGTTGCCCTCTTTGGTTAACTCTAAAGCCAGGAAAGGCCTGACTTGTTTTTTTTTTTCCAGAAGGAAGCTGTAGGAATAGCAATTAGTAAAATGTTGAGGGAGAGTTTTAGGAAGCTTGCATATGTTGTGTATCTTCATGGCATCATGGAGTGGGATAGGGACAGGAAGGAACTATAAACCAGCAATTATAGGAGTCTTGAAGGGCATGGGTGACTGTGGCTTTCTGCTAGGAAATTATTGATGGGAACAAAATGACAGCAGGTATTAAACACCACAGAATGGACTTCAATCTCTGAAAATGTTTTTGCCTAACAATTTGAAGGAGAAGATAGAAGACAAAGTTATAGTATAAAGAATGAGTATTCCAAGTGCTTCTACCAGAAAATCCTGTCACTTCGTGAGATTTAAGTTGTTGTTAGGTAGGAGGAAAGCCTGGGAGAGAATCTCTTGTTCAGAATGCAAGACAGGAGACAGTGAAGTAGCTGTGTCTCCAGAGAACTCTGAATTGAGCTGTGATGGAGGAGGGGGAATTCCTTACTGTGTGTTTGTGAAATCTTTGTAACGTCTCAGTATGTGTCTCCAAGGAGTTACAGCAGGCTGAAGAAGCGAAGGTTCAGTAAGCCTCCAGTGAGAGCGCAGACAGAGACAGCCGACTGGCATACTTTGGGGCAACTAACTAGGTGAATGGTAATAGTATATTTCACTTCTGCAAGGATGCGAAGTGACCATTTGCACTACAGACTGAGGTGACTGCTTGTCTCTACAAAAAGTAGAGGAGACACCACAGGCTTTCATTGGAACTTGGACATGGTTTCCCAGAAGGGAGTCTCAAACAAATTCTGTTAAAGTGCTTTAGAAAAATAAAGTCAAAGTAGAGATAAGGGAATCTTTAGTTTTCAAAAGCTTTTTGAAGAAATTGAGGTGAAATTTATGTAAAATAAACAATCATTTTAAAGCGAACAATTTAGTGGCATTCATTACATTTACAGTGTTGTGCAACCACCACCTCTATCTAGTTCCCAAACATTTTTCTTACTCTAAAAGGAAATCTCGTGTTCATTAAGCAATTGTTCCGTTTCTCTTGTTCCTGGCCCCCCTGGTGACTACCAATATGTATTTCTCTCTCTTTGGACTTACCTATTCTGGGTATTTCATATAAAGTGAATCATATGTTATTTGACCTTTTGTGTCTGGCTTCTTCCACTTAACATATTTTTGAGGCCTATCCATCCAGTAGCATGAATAAATATTTCATTCTTTCAGTTTTATGGTTGAATAATATTCCATTGTATGAATGTATCATGATTTGTTCATCCATTCATCCACTGATAGGCGTCAGTACTTGTTCCCCCTATTGGCTTTTGTGAATAGTGCTGCTAGAAGTGTGTGTATACATGTGTTTTAGTATTTGTTTCCTGCTGTTTTGGATGTATACCTAGGAATCGAATTGCTGGGTCATATGGTAATTCTATGTTTAACTTTTCAAGGAACTGCCAAATGTTTCTCCTTGGCAGCTGATCCATTTTACATTCCCACCAGCAATGCACAAGTGTTGCAATTTCTTCACATCTTCATCAACACTAGTTTTCTGCTCTTTTATTTATTATTATAGCGTCAAAAATTTTTTTTACTGTACTGGGGATTGAACCCAGGGCCTTGTGCATACCAGGCAAGTACTGTACCACTGAACTACACACATCTTCAGCCCTTTTTATTTTGAGACAGGGTCTTGCTAAGTCATGCAGACTGGCTTTGAATTCGTGATCCTCCTGCCTCAGCCTCCCAAATAGTTGAGATTATAGTTGTGTGTCACTCTATCTGGCTATAGTTTCAAAAAGTTTTGAGGGCCGGTGAGATGGCTCAGTGGCGTAAGCGCCTGCCTGGCAAGCGCGAGGGCCCGAGTTCGACTCCTGGAACCCACATACGAAAAAAGGGCCGGTGATATCGCTTAGTGGCATGGGTGCCTGCTGGCGCGCGAGGTCCTGAGGTCGACCCCCGGTACCCACAAAAAAAAAAAAAAAAAAAAAGAGTTTTGAATGCTGGGCTGGTGAGATGGCTCAGCGTCGTAAGCGCCTGCCTGGCAAACACGAGGTCCTGAGTTTGACTCCCGGTACCCACATACAAAGAAAGGGCCGGTGATATCGCTCAGCGGCATGGGCGCCTGCTGGTGTGCGAGGTCCTGAGGTCGACCCCCGGTACCCACAGAAAAAAAAAAAAAGTTTTGAATGTAGGGCACCATGGCATATGCCTGTATCACTAGCACCCAGGAGGCTGAGGTAAGAGGACCATGAGTTTAGAGGCCAGCCTGGGCTACATAGCAAGTTCAAGGCTGCCCTGGATTACATAGTGAGACTCTGCATCCAAAAAATAAAAATTTTTTGAGACTGGGTAGAACTTTGATAATAAAGCTCCTACAGTTCTCATGGATCTCCTGGACTACTTTCCTAACGACACTCGTGAGCCAAATAAGGTACTGAGGTTTTAGCTTTTGTGCTAAAGAATGACTTTCTTCCAAAATTTGTATCAAACATAATGATCATGGCTTAGACTTGATGCCTAGACAAGGTTAAAATCTGACTTGCCACATAAAAGAGTATCAATTACGTTTTGGATCTTGGGAGTAGATGGTATTTCTGATTTCATCTGCCATCAGAATTCTGGACCAGGCAAAGTACTGGGTCTTGCTGACTACACAGGAGGCTCAGTTTGCTTACAAATAGCCATTTATCTGCCTGCTTTCAGAATAACCTTCTGAAGAGGTTAACTCTGATTCTCATTGAGTGTCTAGTTCTTTTTAAGGTACATAAACTGATTTCAGTCATTACTACACTACTTCCCCCCTCTCCCCCCAGTGCTGGGATTAAACCTAGGGTCTTGCATATGCAGTGGACATGCTCTACCACTGAGCTATATCCCTAGCCCCTCCACCACTACTTACAATGACATTATATACAGATGTTAAAACTCTGAGGTTCCCATCTCTTTGGTATATGGCAGTGGTTTTTTTATTTTGATGTCTTCTGCATCAAACTACTGTTTCTAAGTGTTCTTGCTCTTCTTTTTTTAGTCCATTAATTGTTCCTTCTTGCATCTGTGTGCTTTGTGATTTGTCTAATAGTAGTCACTACTGCAAACATGTACTAATAAAAATAAACAATAGTAATCACTATGATTAATGTTTTAATGTGTCTTCTCTAAATTTATTTTTCTTTTGTGAAAATTATCTTTTTCTTGTGAAATGAGAAAGCTGATGCAGGAATACAGGACACCAAAACTTCTAGTGCTCTCAATTTCCTCCAGTAATCTAGCTTTTCTTTTTTCTTGAGATGTTTTCTCCAGTTTATATCTCGAGTGGTGGTTTTTTTAACTTTTTGAAAATTATTTTTGCTAGTTAATATGTTTGCTGTGTTTTTTCCTTAAAAGATTGTAAATTAGAATACATCTCAGTATTTATTGGTACTATTGGTTTCTTTTTAAAGATAAGTTTGAACCAGTTTCAAAGTGAACAGAAAATTATGGTTTCTATTGTACTACACCCACCAATACATATTGCTCTTGGATTTGCAAATGCATCATAACCATTTGATTCAAGTCAGCCCTCAAATAAGGCTTTATAGTCAGGTGTGGTGAATGACAGGTATGTCTGGATTTGGTCTTGGGAGATTGGGGGTATAAAAGCTGAGTTTTTGGGGGTTGTTTTGTTTCGTTTTATGTTTCTCTTCCCGTAATGTACTGTGGTCTGTAATAGGTTGAGTTGTAACATTCATTAAACCACTCCTCACATTCCCTGTTTTCAAAGCTTATCAGGATGACTTTGATTTAGTTATTTGGAACCAAAAAAGCAGTTTGCGGAGGCTGGTCTGGAGCTATGTAGCAGGAATATATCAGAGATCAGACTTAGGTCCCAGTGGGATTATTCTTCAGGATTTATTTGCCTGGAAGTACACACAGGAGCCAAATAGTATGTATGGAAAGCTTCGCTGGAATACAAATTGGGCACATTTTGTTGGGACCTGTAGGGGATTTTCACTGCTTCATAATTTTTCAAAGGTTTGTTATCCATCAGACAGACTCTGCCTCTTCTTTAAATCTTTAAATCCCCCTTCTTTTTCCTGTTGTAAAGGTCAGATTTTTTTTGACAACTGTGTGTAGGAACAAGATTTGCTAAATCCCTTCATTTTTATTCATACAAATATCGGAATTCAGTGAGCATCAGTTATCCCAGCATTTAGAGGTAAGGAAAACTCGGGGAGAATCTTGTGAATCTCAGCTTAGTGCTTGGCATATATCTCTGGGGATAAATTTGCTGCTTCAACTTTAACCCTTGACTGCTCTAATAAGAGATAACACCCTCACAGTGGCTTCCTTGTACATGAAAACTACCTGTAAGTAACCCTATGTCTATGGCTGCAGGATAGGTAATATAGGTAGATATAGTAAGAGGGGACTGTGTTGGACTTTTCTGATGGGACTTTTTTTGACTATGACAATCCTTAATAAGTGTTGGAGGAGGGCCAGTGAGATAGCTCAGCGGCATAAGCGCCTGCCTGGCAAGTGCGAGGTCCTGAGTTTGACTCTTGGTACCCACATTAAAAAAAAAAAGAGTGTTGGAAGAGATGTACAATGCATTTCCTCCAGTGAAGCTGTTCTTTAGGTTTAACTTTTAGTGGTATCTTAGGCAATAGACCACTTTTAATTTGAAATTGATTCTTCCTTACCAGATAGATGAATTCAGAATATTATCATCTAATACAGTTCCCTAACAAACTTGGTTGGTTTGATATTATCATATTGTCTATTGCTGTGTAACAAATTAACTAAAAATGTGGCAGCTTTTTTTTTTTTTTTTGGATGGTCAGGAATCTGGGAGCTGCTGAGAACCTGTTAAGATATCAGCCAGGGATACAGTCATTTGAAGGTGTGACTGGGGTGGCCAGAGTTCCTCACAATGAGGGCCTCTCAGTAGGGCTGCTCATAACATGTAAGCTGGCTTCACCTTAGTCAGATGACCCAAGAGAAAAAGGATTACAGGTGTGCACCACCATGCCCGGCTTATAAACTTTTAATACTAACATGTGATTTTTTAGTAATGTTTTTTATGACTTGATTGTGTGGTGCTGGAGCATGGACTGTAGGCAGCAACCAAAAGCTGTATAGGGGAGAGTGCAGTGCTGTGCTAACTTCGCCTCCTATGCCCACCACACACAGTTGAATTGAAAGCCACTTATATCAGACATTACATGTGCTTGTGCAACTTGGTGAGTAAAACACACTGGTTATAAATAATAGTATTTCAACCTATGTACACATGTGTGTATGCCTGTGAAGACAGGCATTTATTGTTGTCAAGCAGACATGTAATTTTTCTTATTCAGTTGTTAAACTTGGGCTTGTTATTTCATAAAATAATAAGTTAAAATATAAAAAATAAAAGAAGTTGTGTTGCATATTGCCTTAACCATATTATATATTTTATATGCAGCCAAAGACAGTTTCTCTCTTTACTCAGTGTGGCTCAGACAAACCAAAAAGTTGAATACCCATGGCCTAATATTTGCGACATATTTCAAAATCAAATTACTTGTCTGTTCCTTGGTGGATTCATCTGGTCCTTTATACACCAGTCAGATAAGGACCTGAAGAGTTGTGTGTTATTCTTCACCTTTTTAGGATTAGAGTCTGTAGTCACAGTGATGAGGAAAGTGCAGGTAGATCCTGAAGCTAGCTGGGAATGCTGTCCCACCTTTATGTTTGGTAACCATTCCAGCTGTGCTGTTACATGCACATCTTTCCCTCTTCCCACCTTGGCATATGCTAAATTCTATACCTGATGACAGAAATCCCTATGCGAGAATTAACTTGTTCAATATATGAGGGAAGATAAAATAAAGAATTAATTTACTTTCTCAAAAATTCCAGAGCATTTTTGGCTTCCTGGGAAATAGCTTGTGACTGAATGAAATCTGGCCATGTGTTCCTGTTGCTATCAAGTGGCCTCGTAGAGAATTCATACCTGGGAATATCCACTGGGTACTTCTTTTGGCTTAGGCTGTGGAGAACCAAAGAGGACCCAAAATTGTGTCTAACTAACTCTATAGAACAAGAGCAACACACTATAAATAAAAATAACAAAGCAGGTAAATAACAAAAGCCTTGCTAGCATAAAATCACTATTTTCTTCTATCCCTTATCATTATATAAACATAATTTTATAGTTTAATCAGTATGCCATATTTTGTTTCTTTTATTTAACATAACTTTATACAGTTTTCTATGCATCTATGTATATATTTATATAATATAAAAATATTGAATTAGAATGCCATATATTGACTATTTTTAAATTTTAGTTATATATAGTATGATTTTATTTTTGTATTTATAACATTATTTAGTTATTTTCATGAAATAATCCCATTGGTGGAGTGACTATAGCTGTGCTATATCCTATACTGAGTTTTCTAATGTATTTATTTTTGCTAATTGATAAGATAATCCCTTTATAATTTGTTTACATTTCTTTAATTACTAGCATTTTCTCAAGTGTTTTACTGTTTGAGCTGTCCCCATGTAAATTTGTTTTTACCTCTTGGCCACTTATTTGACTAAAACTGGACAGAATCCTTTCAGATTTGTATCAGTCCTTTTATGTTTGGATAATACTTTTTGTTTTTACATATTTATTGCTAGTGTCTTGTTTCTCTTACTTTGGGCTATTTCTAGCCTAGATAGGTTTTTTTTATTTTTGTAGAGAAATGCTTATGTGTCTAGTTTACTGGTGTTTGAAGTATAGAAATGAGAGGTCCTGGATGGGCCTGTGGCTCAGAGTACACATGTGAGTGGTGTGTATGGAGAGTAGACAATCCAAGATGTAAGGAGGAGAAATGAGGACGAGACTGATAGCAGACCTATAAATACCCGAAGGTCTAGCTTTGTACTTTGAAATAGGAATGAGGTCACTTTCATTGTCTTCTCCAAGTTATTTACTAGTTGGCCCGGAGAACAGAAGAGGCATTACGACTTTTAGAGAGACTAATACTGTCTTCAGCTCTCAGGAAAATAAAAACTATTGATATTGGTCAGCTCTACCTCTGGTCATTTTTATGAGTGAGTTGGCTAGGTGGAAAGTCCGAATGTGGGAACTTGTTTAACTAGAGAAAATATGCAGGTTCCTAAGTAAGAAAGTAGAATTTTAAACAGTGAAAGGACCTTCCTGTATCCCTTTGGCATGGTACTATACCACGGAGAGACTGACTATGTGACAGGGTAGCTGATGACCTTGCCACTGTCATGCCGTTCACCATTGGCAGAAGTCCTCTTTGACCTCTACTGCAGGTTTCCATAACCAGTCATTGTTGTTGGGCTCTCTGCAGAGACTTAGAGACCCAAGCTCCTAGGATGATTTCTAAGGTTCTAGTTTCTAGTATTCTCTTTGGTCTTTCTATTTTCCTCTTTATAATAAGAAAATTGAGCGAAATTATCTCAAAGTTCCTGAAGTCCTAAGGTTTTTTGGGTCTGTTACCCGCTCATACAAGTTTGGAAGTTTTTTTTTGTGGGTATGGGGGGTCCAACTCAGGACCTCGCGCGCCAGCAGGCGCCCGTGCTGCTGAGCGATATCACCAGCCCTTTTTTCGTATGTAGGTACCGGAAGTTGAACTCAGGACCTCGCGCTTGCCAGGCAGGCACTTATGCTGCTGAGCTATCTCACCGGCCCCCGAGTTTGGAAATTCTTAGAGGGATTCTATTCCATATGAATGTCATTATAGTTTACTACTGGTAATGAAAATTTTGATGTTGGAATATTATAGAATAAAATTTAAAGAAAAGAAAATATGTAGTATTTGCTTCTGTGCATTTTGAGATAGTTTGACTTTACAATTTCCCTTTGTCTTTCTGCTGTCCAGTTAAGCCAGTTTTCAGATAAACTCTGCTTCAAACTCTAATGGTCATTTAGTTTCAAGTGAGTGATTCCAAAATCTTTGTATCTCTTCAAAATTTCAATGGTTTTTGAAAACTGATTAATTTTACATAAATGTCAAGTGATTCTCTTGACATTTTGATTTAATTTTTTCTAATTGTAATATCTTAGTCAAAAATAAATATAAAGTCAAAAATAAATAAATAAATAAATAAAATATCTTAGTTCATAGGTATCAGTTTACTAAAGAGGCATTAGTGTGCGCCAGTTAAGCCTTACAACAGTCCTGGGAGGCGAGGTGTGGAAGAGCAGTCCCAGTACCTACCTGCCCCAGCATCCCACTCCCAGGAGGCACCTGCTTTCAGTCCTGTTGGTAGATTCTTTTGGAATTTACTTCATATTTCTAGTTAACAAGCTTGTATTTTATAAAGTATCTGTTTTGTCTATTAATATTTATAAGAATCAAATTATCTCAACACCGAAAGAAAATTCAGATTCTCCAGAGACCTAAACTCAAACAGCTTCAAGCACCTGACACTGAAGTTAAATGAGAAGAATAGGGAGTAGCATGGACTGTGGCAACTGGAAGGCTACCCCCATATAAAAACATACAGGACCAGTGAGATGGCTCAGCGGCATAAGCACCTGCCTGGCAAGCGCGAGGTCCTGAGTTCGACTCCCGGTACCCACATAAAGGAAAAAAGGGGCGGTGGTATTGCTCAGTGGCACTGGCGATATTCCTCAGTGGCTGGCACATGAGGTCCTGAGGTCGACCCCCGGTACCCACAAAAAAAAAAAAAGAACATACAAATATTTATATTCTTTTTGATTTTTGAGACAGGGTCTCACTATGTAGTTTAGGCTGGCCTTGAACTCACTGTGTAGCCCATGCTGGTCTTGCTACCATGCCCAGATAATATTTATATTCTTAATTAGTGTATGCAGGTTGAGTATCTCTAACGAGAAAATTTGAAATCCAAAATACTCTGAAATCCAAAACTTTTTGAGAAACATGATGCTGCAAGGAGAAAATGCCATACCTGACTTCGTGGGATAGGTTGCAGACATTTAAAATATCGTATAAATTACCTTCAATCTATGTGTATAAGATATATATGAAACAAATGAATTTTGTTTTTAGACTTGGGAGCTATCCCCTGGGTATCTTATTACACACATGCAAATATTCCCAAAACCCAAAAAAGTAATACTTCCAAGCATTTTGGAAAACAGATACTCAACCTATAATAACATTAACTCCAAAATATGGTTTCAGTTATTCACAATTCATTTATTGCTATAAAAAATAAAATATAGCATACTCCAAACAAACATATCCATGAACCATCCCAAAGTTTTAGGCTGACCTTCAGTTTGTGATTTCTGAGTCTATTCTAGCCAGCTTATCTTACAGCAGAAGAAACCAAAGCACAGAGAGGTCATGATTTGAACAAGATTACACGGCTCATTAGCAGGGAAAGCTAGAACTCAGCTCTCCCGAGTCCGTATCCACTGGGGCTTCTTTATGAGAAAATAGCCCAACTGGCTTAAGTGAGAAAAAATGGTTAGGTTTTTGCCTAGCAGTTTCCTTGTGTCTCCTAATCTTAGCTATTTGTTTTTAGAACATTGACTACAGATTTGACTTCTCCTTTTCTTTAAGGTGATAGGGATAAGAGATTCAGCCTTAAAGTGTGGTAGAAATCCAGGCCTAGGGATGGTTATATTTCTTTGGACTTAGGCAAATCATAAGCATAAAACTTAAGCTGAGAAAGGGCTGGAAAAATGAGCCATTCTTTCTATTTGTTCCCTAAGTGAGATTTCACTGCCACTAAAAATTACTTCTGTGGGTGGACTTTAACTTTTATTTTTAAAATTTAACTCTTTTCTCCAAGCCCAAAGTGCTAAGCGAGCAGCATAGCAAACAGACTTGCCAACTGTGGGTAGTTGTTGCTAGGTAGCTGTGACAGACCCTTGGTAAGGTGCTTTGCTCTACAGCTATTAACTAGGTTTTGCTCTCAGGTCAAATTGGAAAATAAGGATTTGGGCACACTCATTTTATACACATTTTATTTTCATGCTTAAGTTAAAAGACTAATAAGCCAGAGCTGACTTTTTTTTTTTTTTTTTTTTCTTCTTTCTTTTTTTTTGAGACAGGGTCTCACTATGTAGTTTAGGCTGGTTTTGAACCCACCATGTAGTCCAGGCTAGCCTCAAACTCACAGTGATCCTCCTGCCTCAACCTCCCAAGTTCTGGGATTATGGGCATATAACACCACACTCAGCCAGAGCTGATTTAAAAAGAACTGCTTCTGTACTAGAAAAGATTCATATAGCAAACATCCATTGAGAGAAGAGGATTTATAAAAAATACCATAAGGGGCCGGTGAGATGGCTCAGCGGCTTAAGCGCCTGCCTGGCAAGCGCAAGGGCCCGAGTTCGACTCCCGGAACCCACATACGAAAAAGGGGCCGGTGATATCGCTCAGCGGCACAGGCGCCTCCTGGCGCATGAGGTCCTGAGGTCGACCCCCCGGTACCCACCAAAAAAAAAAAAAAAAAAAAAAAATACCATAAGAAGCCAGGCATGGTGTTGCACACCTGTAATCCCTGTACTCAGGAGGCTGAGGCAGGAGGATCACCGTGAGTTCAAAAAACCAAAAAAAAACCCAAAACACTGTAAAAAAGTAGAATGATTGTTGCAGATAGATTTGAATAGTCTTTCTACTATTCAGCTTAATTTGTCTTTTTTTTTTAACCTTCCTACCCTCCCTATTCCTATTTATTCATATGTTTTCCCATTCAGACCACAAAAGGTAGGAGGGAAAGAAATTACCTTACTACCTTACTGAATTCCTTTGAGTAGAGAATTTGACTTTTTGTTTTGTGTTGTGTTTTTTTTTTTGTTTTGTTTTGTTTTGTTTTGTTTGTTTTGTTTTGAGACAGGGTCTTACTATGTAGTTCAAACTGGCCTGAACTCACTATGTAGCCCAGGCTGGTCTTGAATTTGCAGTCATCCTCCTGCTTCAGCCTCCTGCGTGCTGGGATTATAGGCATGTGCCACCACACCTGGCCAAATTTGAGTTCTTTTGAACCTTTCTTTATAATCCTTTTAAAACATATACTGTTTCCCTAAAAAAAAAAAAAAATCCCCTTTTCTTTTTTTGCAGGGCTAGGGATTGAACTCAGGGCTTTATGCATGCTAGGCAAGTGCTCTACCAGTGAGCTACATCTCCAGCCCCAACCCCCAAATTTAGAAAACCTGTTACTCAGCAAATGGCATAGAAGTTGGGCCTCTTACGTATCTTTTTTCCTTGCAGGTGTCAAGAGTTATTAGAACAAATACATTTTGAAATTGATACAGGTAATGGGAATGAATGAGTTGAAACCAGTAGTTTAAGAAATATATTCTAGATCTTGACTACTAAAGGCCTTGTTCTTATCTATGTTTAGAGAATGTTCTAGTTAGAAGACTAGGTAGGGCCGGTGAGATGGCTCAGCGGCGTAAGCGCCTGCCTTGCAAGCACGAGGGCCCGAGTTCGACTCCCGGATCCCACATACGGAAAAGGGGCCGGTGATATCGCTCAGCGGCACGGGTGCCTGTTGGCGCGCGAGGTCCTGAGGTCGACCCCCCGGTACCCACAAAAAAAAAAAAAAAAAAAGAAGACTAGGTAAATTCCACACCTGAGTCTTGAGTCTGGTATTTAAGAAAATTAAATAGAAAGTTAGGGCCGAGGATATAGCTCAGTGGCACAGGCACCTGCCTGGCAAGCACAAGGTCCTGAGTTCAATTCCCGGTACCAAAAAAAAAAAAAAAAAAGAACATTAATGCTAACTGGTTCTAGCCACATAATTTAGCATCATATTATATAATAGCATCAATTCTATTATTAGGAAAGTGTTTTTCTTTTACTCAATATAGATACTCTTGTAGGTAGGATCATGACTTCTAACATCTTTCAGAGCTTAATAAATACTGACTTGTGTATTTAGTAGGCATTTTGTTTAACAAGACTTTATTGGTCCTTTTCAATATAGGTGGTAATAATATTATGTGTCAAGAATTTTATGTATGTCATTTCATCCTTCCAAGAATATTTCAAGATATTACCTGCCTTTTATAGAAGAGGAAACAGGTTCCAAAGAGTGAAGAACTTCTCTAAGGTCACATACTTAGTGTCTTAGTCACTTTCTCATCTCTGGTACACAATACCTGACACTCATAACTTAAAGGACATTATTTTGTTTCATAATTTTAGTCCATAGATGGCTGGCTCCAAGATAGGAAGGCATGGTGGAAGGGACTGGCAGAAGAAAGCTGCTCATGTCCCAGTGGCCAGGAAACAGAGAGAGAAGGCAGGAGCCAGGGGGTGAATTATTTGGTATGTGAATTATATCACAATAAAAACCAAAAAATGCCATACCAAAAAGAAAAACAATTATGCTGATCTATGATCTTTTAGGAGTTGGACTAAGAACTTTTGTTATTTTTTTTTTTTTTTGTATGTGTGGGTACCAGGAGTTGACCTCAGGACCTCGCGCTTGCCAGCAAGCGCTTGTGCTACTGAGCGATATCACTGGCCGTTTTTTTCCTTTATGTAGGTTCCGGAAGTTGAACTCAGGACCTCGCACTTGCAGGGCAGGCGCTTATGCCGCTGAGCCATCTCACCAGCCCCTGGACTAAGAACTTTTGAAAATGGCATTTAGGATCTGAGATCATCTCAAAATAATGGATTATGAAGTATTGAATGATGTTTCTGAAGAGTTCTTATAATTCATCTACTAAGTAAATAACCATTCATGGAGTTATGCAGACATTAGTAATTTTGGAAGGGAGGAAGTTAAGTTACTCTAAAACAGTAAATCTCAACTGGGTAGTGTTGCCTCCCAAGACCTGGCAATATCTGGAGACATATTGATTGTCACAAGTCAGGGAGAGGCATGCTACTGGCATCTGGTGAGTAGAGGCTGGGAGGGATGCTGCTAATCATCCTGTGATGCACAGGACAGCACCCGTGTCAAGGAATGATCTGGCCCAAACTATCATAGTGCCAAGGTTGAGAGATCCTGATGTAAAAGTTACACCAGTGTTTTCCTCTAAGCTTTTACATTTAGATCTTTTTTTCAATTTTGAGGCAATTTTGGTATATGATGTGAGGAAGGAGGACCATGTTTATTTTTCGCATGTGGATAGCTAGTTGTCCCAGTATCATTTGTTGAAAAGACTTGGTTTTTTTCCCCACTGAATGATCTTGGATGACCTAGTAGGAAATTGCTTTAATATCTATACAGATTTCTCATAGAAAAACCTTACACAGCCTCCCTGAGGTCTTGGAAAATCTAGGTGACTCTGTACAGCTCTTGCTACCATAGCTAAGGAATAACTCAGGGTGTTTCTATATGATACTGCTATACCTGAGTGAGAACAGGTTAAGGGTTAGGGTGTTTCTAAGCCCTTCTTATATCCTGTACTCACCAGTTCACACCAGACAGCATTAGAGTTTCCCATTCATTAAAATTGTGAAAAACACTGGTTATCATTTCATCCAGCTCAGTACCAAGTACTCTTTTTCAGTTGGTTTTTTGTTGTTATTTTTTAGTTTTTTGAAACAGGGTCTTGCTATGTAGTTCAGGCTGGCCTTGAACTCACTATGTAGCCCAGACCGGCCTTGAACTTACGGCAATCCTCCTGCCTCAGCCTCTTGAATTCTGGGATTAGAGCATTATTTGGTATGTGAATTATATCACAATAAAAACCAAAAAATGCCATACCAAACCACCATCCCAGCTGGTTACCAAGTACAATGGTACCTCGATACGCTTGCAATTCGGTTGCAACCAGAATCATGGAACAAATTAAGTTCATGAACAAAGGTACCACTGTACTGTCAGTTCTCTCTAACATTATTGTCATGTCATGATACTTTTTTTTTTTTTTTTCCTGAGACAGGGTCTCACTTTGTAGTTCAGCCTGGCCTCAAACTCGAGGGAATCCTCCTGCCTTAGCCTCCCAAGCGCTGGGATTACAGACATGTGCCACCACGCCTAGCTCATAATAATTTTAATATACAAAATAAATACCCTTTCAATACTTAGCCTTTTAAAAAATTTGTTTACTACTCTTATCTTAGTGTTTTATATACAATACTTTATATAATTCTCAAATAAACCTAATAGGTGGGGTCGAGTTTTTCCCTTCATTTCTCAGATGTAGAAACTGTGGCTTAGAGTTTACTTGCTGTGGTTGCACCAGAACAGAAATTTGAATCTAGGTCTTTTTATGCCAAAGCCACCCCATTTAGACAGCACACAATGAAGTCTTCCTCTTCACATACAATGAATTCTTCTAGTAGGAATAAAATACAGTAAAACCGTGGTTTGCAAATATAATTCATTCTGGAAACATGCTTGCAATCCATAGCACTTGTATATCAAAGCGAATTTCCCTTTAAGAAATAATGGAAACTCAGATGATTTGTTCTACAACCCCAAAATACTCATATAAAATGATTATAATACTGTAATATAATACAAAATATAAAGAAAAATAATGTGCACTTACTTTTGAAAACCTTCATGGTTGGTGTGAGGGAGACTAGAAAGAGGAGGGTCATTGTGTAGGACAACTTTCACTGTCACTTTCACTGTCACTAACGGAATCACTGCTGTCTGTTGGCTCAATGGAATCTTTTTCTTCTCATGCATCTTTAAGGAGAAACCTATCCAATGACACTTGCTTTTGCCTCCATGTGAGGCTTTAGCCGAAATGTGACATTGCAGTCGTCAAACAGATTCATTGCTGACACTGCTACAGCCTTATTTGGGTGGTGCTTTTCTACAACACTTCGCCCTGTTCCCCACGTTTTATATGTGTCCCTGCTCTCATTTGAAGCGAGGGGTTCCTCCACCTTTTTCTCCACCTCCTCTGTAGGTGAGATCTCCTCCATAACCTCCTGCTGCTGGGAGATGCTAAGCCACAATCCGGATCACCCACAATGGTGGGGAGAGAAAACCATTGGCTCGGTTGTGATCATGTGATGTTCAGCGGCATGAACTACTCGTATTTCAAGACATCACTCCTTTATCAAGTTAAAATTTATTAGAAATGCTTGCTCGTCTTGCAGAACACTCCAAGGTTTTACTGTAATTGCAAAATATATCCTAACAGAAAAGTGGCACATGAGTTTAAGTTCAAGCTAATTAATATATACTTAGGGAGAAAGTCTAAACTATGCTCAAGATTCATTGACCTTTTCATAGTCTATATTTTGACCTAGAAGTCATGGTGGCGAACGGCTGTAATCCAAGCACCCTGGAGGCTGAGGCAGGAGGGTTGCTGTGAGTTTGAGGCCAACCTGGGCTACATAGTGAGTTCAAGGCCAGCCTGCACTACAAAGCAAGACTCTGTCTCAAAAAAAAACAAACAAAAACTAATAATATATAAATAAATTAAAAATTTAAAAATATATACTAACCTAGAAAGGGAATATAGACTGTTCTCTGAATATTTATTTGCTTTACAGCTAAAATAAAAAACTTAGGGGCCATGTGTATAGCTCAGTGGAGAACACTTACCTAGCACGCATAAGGCCCTGGGTTCTATCCCCAAAACTATAAATTTAAAAAGGGAATGAATTTTAAAAGGGATGACAATAATAGCTGTCATCCTGTAGGACTTTTGAAAACACAATTATAGCATGAGTAGAGCTTGAATACTATGTGTAGTTCTGGTTACAGCCAGAACCTATTTTTCAACTGCCCTCCCCTTGAGAAATTGTAGGACTAGGAATGTAGCTCAGTTAGTGGTAGGGTGCTTATCCTTTTTTTTTTTTTTTTTCTTTTCTTTTGAGACGGGGTCTTAGTTCAGGCTGGACTTGAACTCATGTATAGCCCAGGATGGCCTTGAACTCATGGCGATCCTCCAGGCTCAACCTCCCAAGTGCTGGGATTACAGGTGTGAGTCACCATGCCCATCTATGGCTGTCTACCTAACATGTACAAGGCCCTAGTTCAAACCCCAGTACTACCAAAAAACGAAACAAAAAAACTTGAAAAATTTTCAGAAAAGCATAAAATACAATAAATAACTTCCACGTTTTGGAATATTAGAATTCAAGAACGTAATCCTCCCTTTGAAATTAAGGTATAAGAAAAAGTTCTTCCTTATGTGGTTGTGAGTACATATATAAAATTTTATGGGCCGGTGAGATAGCTCAGTGGCATAAGCACCTGCCTGGCAAGTGCAAGGTCCTGAGTTCAACTCCCAGTACCCACATACAAAAAAAGGGCCAGTGATATCGCTCAGTGGCACGGGCGCCTGCTGGCACGCGAGGTTCTGAGGTCGACCCCCGGTACCCACAAAAAAAAAAAAAGGAAATTTTATGTAAGAGATTGGTAAAGGATCACAATCAGACATTCTGATGTAGGATTCAGGAATGAATTTTAGGAGATTAACAAACCCCCTGAAATTAGATGCAGAATTACTGCTGTTCCACTGCTTGGATGCTCTTGTTTATTAATGCTTCTTTTCCACCTTTGTCTGATTGATCTGGGAGGGGCTCTCTCTTTAGACAGCTCCTAATGTGACCAAGAAGTTCGTCATCATTATTGTTATTAGCTTAAATTATCAAGAACATGGGAACTGCCTGGTCTATTCTTGAGTACACCTGAAGCTGTTCTTCTTTCCTCATGGTGTAAGTCGCTGACCTGAGAGCTGGACCATGTGGCTGGAGTGTGGGCAGCAGGTCAGTGCTGACACTTTTATGGCCACATCATATTTCAGGGATCTATGGGAAGGCTTATAACGACCACGGAAAGCCATCCAAGAATCTCCTTGCCTTGAACAAATGGGAGAAGTTACTAAGATTAGTTGACATTAAGCTGTAAATTGTTTAAAAGGTGGAAAAGGATTCTATTCTGAGTCTATTTAAAATTTCCATTTACTAATCAAGCCTGTGTACTGTAGAGGCTTTTGCAGGAAAATAATTTTTTTCTCTCTACCTCTTTCTCCACACTTGTTTCTGTTATACCAGGAAGATGATTTTCACTTGTTATTGGAACCTGGACTTCAGTGCTTGCTGCTAGTCTTTTTTTTTTTTTGGGTACTGGGGGTCGACCTCAGGACCTTGCGCGCCAGTAGGCACCCGTGCCACTGAGTGATATCACCAGCCCTTTTTCTTGTATGTGGGTACTGGGAGTCGAACTCAGGACCTCATACTTGCCGGGCAGGCGCTTATGCCACTTAGCCATCTTACCGGCCCTTGCTGCTAGTCTTAAATGCCAAGGGCCTCAAATGATAGAATCAGAAGTTGGGGGTCGGGGGTGTAGCTCAGCAATAGCATGCTTGCCTAGCATGCACAAAGCCCTGAGTTTGATCCTTAGTGCTGTTCCCCCCAAAAAGTTGAAACTGTTTATAAATCAGAATACAAGCTTAGTTTGAAGTGTTTTTTAAAATCCAAAGGGTAAAGACATCTGAAATATAGCAGACTTATTTATGCATATAGATATGTTTCTTAGAATCAAATTCAGGACCTAAGGCACGGTAGAAAAACCCTCTACCACTGAGCCATACCCCTAATTTCCTACTATCTTTTTATTTTAATTAATTCTTTTTTTTTTTTTTTTGAGACAGGGTCTCACTATGTATTTTATTTTATTTTATTTTTGTGTGTGTGTGTGTGTGTGTGTGTGGGTACTGGGGGTTGACCTCAGGACCTCACGCGCCAGGAGGCGCCCGTGCTGCTGAGCGATATCACCAGCCCTTTTTTCATATGTGGGATCCGGGAGTCGAACTCAGGCCCTCGCGCTTGCCAAGCAGGCGCGTATGCCGCTGAGCCATCTCACCGGCCCTCACTGTGTATTTTAGACTGGCCTTGAACTCACTATGCAGCCTAGGCTGGCCTCAATTTTGCAGCAGTCCTGCCTCAGCCTCCTGAGTGCTGGGATCACAGGTGTGCGCCACCACTCCTGGCAAATTTACAGTTTTGGGGATAGAACCCAGGGCCTTGTGCATGCTAGGCAAATGCTCTACTGCTGAGTTATATACATGGCCCCTAATTTTTTTATTTTCAAGAGAAATAGTTCTGGTGATATTCACAAATCACCAAAATTGGCAAATAAATAAAGTCCCTATAAGAATTTGTACAAATCAGTAAGAAGTAGCTGGGTGTGGTGGTCACACCTGTAATCCCAGCAGTCTGGGAGGCTGAGGTAGGAGGATCCAAATTTAGAGCCTAGCCTGGGTAATTTAGTGACTTAGCAAGACCCTGTCTCAAAAATAAATAAATAAATAAATTAATTAATTAATTTTAAAAAATGAAAGGGCTAAGGAAGCCAAGTGCTAAGGCCCTGGGTTCAATCCCAACTACCACAGAGAAAGGAAGGAAGGAAGGAAGGGAAAGAAGGAAGGAAGGAAAAGAGAAAAAGAAAAGAAAAATTTCCTGATAGGAAAATGAAAACTGGGCAAAAGACTTCAGTAGACACCTTACCTATACCTGAACAGTCAGTAGGTGTAAGGAAAGGTGCTCGACTTTACTAGTCACTAGAGAAATTTAAAACCATAGTGGAATACTACTACACATAAAGGAAAATGGCTAAAATGAAAATGATAGAAATTACCAGTTAGAGCAAGATGTAGAGCAACTGAAACTCGTACCCTGAAAGTGAAATTGGAAATTGGAAAAATGGCTGTATCTGCTAGAGCTGATAAGCCTACACCCTGTGGGCCAGCAATTTTTTTATTTCTAGGGATATGCCCAGAAGAAATTCATGTATACGTTTACCAAAAGATGTGTGTGGAGATATTTACAGCAGTGATGTTCATAGAAGGCAAAAAAGAAGAAACTACCCAAGGGACCATCAGAAATAAAATAGCCAGGCATGGTGGGACATGCCTATAATCCCAGCACTCTGGGAGGCTGAGGAAGGAGGATTGCAAGATCAAGCCCTGCCTAGGAAATTTACTGAGACCCTTTCTCAAAAAAAAAAGTGTGAGATGTAGCTCAGTGTACAGCATTTTTGTTGGTTCCAAAGAGTACACCAAGACTGTTCTTTACCAACTCATAGCCACATTTGCAGCAGGGGTTGAGGAAGGGGTTGATTTTCTATTTATTAGAGGTGACATGAGCAGTGGGGCAGGGACAAAGAGGCCATGTTGCTCTTGCTAAATATACATCCCTGACAGTTGGATAATAGGTTCCAGGAAGTTCAGTGGAAAATTAAAACAAAGCAACATTTATAGCTGATTGAACTTGAAAA
Source organism: Erethizon dorsatum (assembly GCA_028451465.1). Classification (NCBI taxonomy): domain Eukaryota; kingdom Metazoa; phylum Chordata; class Mammalia; order Rodentia; family Erethizontidae; genus Erethizon; species Erethizon dorsatum. The sequence continues at coordinate 87,248,458 of CM051822.1, forward strand.
GCCATTTTGGTGTTGAATTGCAAATATGTGGACTTCAGCATTCCTGGAGCCTGATGTATCCCACTGGATGGCCCTGTCCTGTGTATATGATGGCCTAGGGACTCAGCGTGGTGCAGAGTGTTCTTCGTGAGAGGGTGCTTTGAGGAAAAAAGTTTGCTACAAGAAGTCTCCATCCTGTAGAGTCATGTAACACAAGTTCCTCATGTCCAGGGAACACCTTGCCTCTGATGATTTGATAGAAGAACAGGAATGATTGGCAAGAGACAAAGTAGCTCCTAAGTACTATAAATTCTCACAGTCACTCTGTATTTAAGTTAGGCTGGCAGCTATGATGAAAAGGCTTTGGACTCTGCATTCGGAGTAATTTCTTTAGAACCAAGAGAAAAGTTGTAGAGGATGGGAAAGTGAAAGAAAGGTTACGTGAAATGTAGATGAAGAGAGGATGGTGGCTGGGCATGGTGGCGCACACCTGTAATCCCAGCACTCAGGAGGCTGAAGCAGGAGGATGGCTGCATGTTCAAGGGCAGCCTGGGCTACATAGTGAGCTCAACTACATAGCAAAACCCTATCTCAAATAAAACTTAAAAAAAAAGAGAGAAAGAAAAGTTGCTGTACATGCCCATCTTTTTCTCCAGGGTAATCTTATGCTTCTGTTTCTGTGCATTTGTCTTGTAGGGAGTGAGCCTTGGAAATCAGATGTTACCCTAGGGCTTTGATTTGGTAAGATGATGAGAAGGCCTCTCTTGTTTAACCCCATCAGTCCCTTGGGGGCTTCATGCAAACCAGTCTGGCTGTTAGGAAAATATAAATTGTGGCTAAGAGACTAATACCTTCTGTTCCCACTTAAGTGAACTGGCATTTTTAGCTACAAAGTTAACCATTCCTGTGGATTTTCCCAAAGTTGAACTACTCTAGTAGAACCAAGGGTTTACAGATTCCCTGGCTTTGCAGAACATTTCCTCAGCAAATAGGAGAGGTTTTCTTCTCTTGCATTGAAAAACAAAGATCTAGCCTTAACAATTCCCTCAACTCCTCCTTTACTTCATGAAGAACTTGAGTGGGCTCCACTTTTAAACATTCCTCTTGTAAGTATGATGGAATATTTATTTATTTATGTATTTATTTTTTTGAGACAAGGTCTTGCTATGTAGGTCTTGCTATGTAGACTGGCCTTGCACTTACTGTATAGTCCAGGCTGGCCTCAAACTCACAGTGATCCTCCTGCTTCAGCCTCCCAAGTGCTGGGATTATAGGCATGTGCTACCACGCCCAGCAAGAATTTATAAATGTCAGATTTTTTTTTTTTTTTAATGTGCGTACCAGGGATTGAACTCAGGGCCTCGCGCTTGCCAGCAGGCGCTTGTGCTGCTGAGTGATATCACCGGCCCCTTTTTGTCTTTTATGTGGGTACTAGGAGTCAAACTCAGGACCTCGCACTTGCCAAGCAGGCGCTTATGCCGCTGAGCTATCTCACCAGCCCTTTATATTTTGATGATACTGATAATTTCAGCTTTTAATTCAAGAACCTTTGTTGATAGGTTCCTAACTCTTCTTTGGCATTCATATCCATTACCAGGGAATCTTGGTGACTGTTGTCTATGCAGGTTAAAGGGTAATCTTAGTTGAAATAAACCTATACTTTTGGTGTTCCCAACCTATGAAACTGGTGCTTCATAGAAAGAACCGTTTCAGGTTGCTTCCTCATAAATGTTTCCCATAAACATTTAAAAAAAAAAAAAAAAAAAGAAAGAACAGTTTGAGTTCAGTTTTTCCAGCAGATACAGCTCTGCCCATGCAGCTCTGCTCCTGGTATCGTCCTCAAATGCCTGCAGAATCACTGAGGAACAAATAGGTTCTCCATTGAATTGAGCTTAATTGTGGCCTGTTGCTTCCTTTCTCTGCATATTGTGCAGGCACCACGTTTCTGAGACAGTGAAATCCAAGCTGTGGCTTGTCTATGGAGATCTGAGGCTTGGCAGGCTCATCTTGGTAGTCTCTGAATGGTGAAATTAGGGCCAAGATTGGTTCCTATGGTGTTTTATAGAAACGTGGGAGGCTGTGGCAGGAGGATTGCCACAAGTTCAAGGCCGGCCTGAACTACCAAGTGAGACCCTATCTCAAAAAACCACATGAAAAAAAAAAAAAAGAAGAAGAAAAACAGTTCTTTCTAGCGTGTGCTCACTTTGGCAGGGCTGAGGAAGTAGTTCTCAGTGTGAACTGTACAAAGGCGCAGTGCTGACCTAGCATTGTATGGGAGCTATGAAGAGGAATTGGGCACTGAGCAAAAGAACTATTTCATGACTTGCAAACACCTTCTGTGCGTCGTGGAGGCTAGGTTATTTTCCACAACTTCAGGGAAGTTAAGTATACACACAAGTCCATGCTGTAATTGGTACACTTCTTTTTCTGAAATAAAAAAGTGATTTATGAGGTGTGGGCCCTTACATGAAAGACAACAAAACCGGCTGCTGCATGGGACTGTAAAATTCCTGTGCCATCTTGGTGGTGTAGGTTACAGGAGGAGAAGGTGGAGCAGGCTAGCTGGCCCTCCCTTGCTGGGGCCCAGCTGCCCCAAATACTTGTGATATTGCTGGTTATTTATGAGCTCGTCTGGCCTGGGAGTCACTGCCATATACCCTGGTAAGTGAAGATTTGCAGTCAGAATGTAGAAGCCCTCATTAATCTTCCTGGTCTTGTTGAGGATTTCTTGCCGACCAGTGCACCTATTGGAAAATTGGCCTTTTCCACTGAACTGCAGTGGCTCAGATTAATATTAATCCCTTTAATGCTGCAGTTCATGATATAGTCATTAGGTGACTTGGGACTAATCCTATCCACCTAACTAGTGTGATTTATTAAATACACGTGGAGATCGAGTCTGACTACAGCTAGGCAGAATCAGCAGCAAATAAATACCTCTGTGTATCTGTATTAATGCTGGTTGATTGGGACACAACTGCAGGCTGCCTGGGAAGAAACGGGGCAAAAGGAGGCTGAGTTCTCTTAATCGACAGTATTTTCCTACCCCTACCCTTTAATTTAGGCAGTAGAAAACTACAGTTTGTGTCAGGATTATAAGTAATCCAACCCTGTGCATGAAAAGTCAAAGAGAAAAAAAAGCTATAAAATAAAATTTTAATTATATGAACGATTTCCCTCCTATACTCTTTATTTCTCTAAGTTTTAAGAGTAACTATTTAAATGAACTTTCCTAGCTTCTTTGAAGTTCTTAGTCAGTAGACATCCTAGGCCAGGCACTGGTTGCACTGGTGTCTAATTTATCTCCTCTCCTGACTGCAGGCTTGAATTTTTCTTTTTGAAAGGAACAAGGAGATAGAGCAGCTAGGCTTGCCACATAGCAGTTCTCTTCTCTGATATCCTTGCCCAAGCTAGCTGAAGCATAATTTCTTTTGTAAATAATTGAGGTTTATCATTTTCCTTTCTCAAGCCTCCTTTTCTTCCCCCTCTTTGCTCTTTCAGCAGAGATGGCATTAATATGGAAAACATCTACCTAGCTGGCTTCGTTTAATCAGGCAAGTCTGACATTTGTGAAACCTCTCATTAACATTTTTCCCCAAAGAGCACAAAATGGCTTCCCCTCCAAATACAGTCACTTCAGAGTTTAGGCTGCTTTCCATCACCATTGGCAGGCAGTTTGTAGAGATGTTACTGCTCTAAACTTTCATTCCTGGCCCAACAGCTACTGGTCACATTTTGGGGGGGCCTTCTGTTTGGGTGATGCCATATTCCTGGTAAACATCACTTTTTACCAATTTCCCTTGAAAATTACAAAAAATCTTCCATAGGAAAATCAGGATATAGATTTCTGCAGTATTTCCACATGACTTTTTTCAACAAATTCAAAAACAGTTGAGTGCTACTATGTTCGTGGCTCTCTACTAGACACTGTAGGTAACAGAGAAGCAAGGCAAACTTGTCCCTCTCTGCCTTCTGTGAACTTATAGACTATTAACTATCTGTAAACTAGACTAAAGGAATGGCACGTATGGAAATACCAAGAAAGAAGGTAGAGTGGTACCTTGGTTCACGAACTTAACTCATTCCATGATTCTAGAAAAGATGGCTACGTTCATGTTTGTGCAGGAAAGATGGCCGTGGTTATGTTCGTCACCTGATGCACAGTCGCAAACAAAAACAAAATTTTGCCAAACGCTTCTGTTTATGAAATAAATTGTTTGCAAACAGAAGCATTTGTGAACTGAGGTACCACTGTACTAATTCAGCTAGCAAGAAATCAAGGTTAGCTGTCTTTGTTAAAATTGAGAAAGTGAGTAGTAGTAGACCAGGCCTAGTGTTAGTTTTGTTATTACTGTGAAAGCAATAACCTTGTGTACACTAAACCAGTGGATGAGAAACTAACCAAGCATAGGGATGTTAGCACATCTTTGTAGCAGTAAGGCCTCCTACTTTACTCCAAGGTAGGAGTAGTAATCTTAATTTCTTATAATCCTCCTTTTTTTGTCATTCCCTTTATCAACTTTATTTCAAAGTGGCATACCAATTCATATCCAGACAAGAACGGTAGTCTTTTGTTACTTATGTCTGTGTTTAGCTCATGCTCTTAAACTCAAATTCACCCTCATTTTCCTTTGCTCTGGTTTTTACCTCTCTAGTTTTTGACTGAGTACAGTCAAAACAAGTACAGTAAAGACAGGACTGTTTATATTTCTTGGTAATTTCATTTGTTATATTTCTGTTCCTTCTCACCTTATCTCATAATATTAGTGTCTCTTCAACAAACATTAGAACAGAACTACCATTTAGGTCTTATGTGAACCATAGATTTAAAACTGTGGGGTTAGGGGTACAGCTCAGTGGTGCTTATACCTGGTTTCACCCCTCAGCACCAAAAAAAACAAAAACCGGGACCGGGGATATAGCTCAGCGGCACAGCGCCTGCCTGGTAAGTGTGAGGTCGTGAGTTCAATTCCCGGTACCAAAAAACAAAACAAAACAAAAACCATCAAAACTCCCAGCACTCTGAGAGGCTGAGGCAAGATCAAAAGTTTGAGCTCAAACTGGGTAACTTAGTGACTTAGCAAGACCATGTCTGAAAATTCAAAAATATTAAATAAAAAGGGCTGGAGATATAGCTCAGTGTGAAGGCCTTGGGTTCAATCCCTAGTACTACCACCAAAACAAACAAAACTTTAACAGTTTAACCAAGCATAGTGGCATATATCTGTATTCCCAGCTGAGATAGAAGGATTACTTTAGCCCAGGAGGTGAGGGCCAGCCTGGGCAACATAGAAAGACCGCATTTTAAAGAAAAACAAAACAAAATCTGCACCAGTTAGCAAGTAAGAACACTTCTTCTGACAGTCATAAATCATAGTCAGTGAATTTCAGAATTATAGAGTCATTTCCAGTCTTATCCTTTAGATAGATAGACCAACTAATAAATTAAGACAGAAAGTTTGAAGTTTGGCCAGGTCATACAAACTAGTGTAGTCTAACCTGGAGTGGTAGCATACGCCTGTAATCCCAGCACGCTGGGAGGCTGCTGCAGAAGGATCAAAAATTCAAGTCCAGCCTGGGCAACTTAATTAACAAGACTCTGTCTCAAAATAAAAAAGAGCTGGGGATATAGCCCAGTGCACACACCCTGAGTTCAATCCCTGGTACCACAAAAACAAAACAAAACAAGCTACTGTAGTCTACAGTCTGTAAAAGGACTGTGGTTTATTCATCTTTGTATCTCCAATGGCTACCATAACGCCAAGCCCACTGGAAGTGCAAAATAATATTTGTTGAAGGAAAGGATGAGGGATTTGAATTCAGAAAGGCTAGTAGTATTTCAGTGATCTTACAAGTGCCGTTTTTATGGTTATTTAAGTTTTTCTAGTAATAAAAGATAAAATATTCTTAGCTATTCATGAACAGCAAAATAAATAAGTTTCGAGAAGTGAGTTTTACTTATTATACTGATAATAAACTATCATATTCTGGTTTAGGCAATAAACTCTATCATATTCTGGTTTAGGCTGCCCAATACTCCCTTTTTCTAACTAGCTTTTTAAAAATATTAAAAATAGCATTCAATAATAATATAATACTCAATGTAGAAAATTTAGCAATATACAGAAGAAGAGATGGAAATAAAAACTGTTCTTAGTCCAGTCACCTTGAGATAACTATTCTATCTCTTTTGATGCATGCAAACACACAATAGTGCCCTTTAGCAAAACGGGGATTATCGTCTATACATTTTTTCCTTTTGGTTTTTCTTTTATTCGATATTATGAGTATTTTTCCACTATATATTTTTAGAAAACAAGAACTAATGATATTATTCATTGTATGAATATAACCCTCACACTCTGGGAAGCTGAGGTAGGATTCCAAGTTCCAGGCCAGCCTGGGCAACTTAAAAACTTAGTGAGAGGCTAGAGGTGTAGCTCAGTGTAAAGGCCTGGAAATTCAATCCCCAGTAACATTAAAACAAAAGTTTCCTATCATTGGGTATTTGGATTATTTCAAGTTTTTCAATATTACAGCAATGTAATATAAATCTTTGTACATAATTCTTTTTTTTTTTTTTTTTTTTTTTTTGTGGGTACCAGGGGTGGATCTCAGGACCTCGCGCTCCAGCAGGTGCCCGTGCCACTGAGCGATATCACCGGCCCTTTTTTCATATGTGGGTTCCGGGAGTTGAACTCAGGCCCTCGTGCTTGCCGGGCAGGCGCTTGTACATAATTCTTAAAATAGATTTCTTTTATGTCTAGTTAGGTAATACATGTACATTATTTTATTTTTGAGACAGTCTTGCTGTGTAGTACAGGCTGATCTTGAACTCATTTTGTAGCCCAGGCCGGCCTCAAATTTATAGCAATCATCCTGCCTCAGCTTCCAAGTGCTGGGGTTATGGGCATGCACCACCACACCTGGCACATGTACATAATTTTAAAAAGCCAAATAGTGCTACAAAGCATATATCTACTTAAAAATCTCTTCCCTAGAAAAGGAATTTGACACCCCTATAAGTGAAGCTTTTAGAACACCAACTAGACATGATCAAAAAAAAACTTCAGCCAGACATATTATAATCAAGATCCCAGAAATTCAACAGAAGGGCAGAATCTTAAAAGCTGTTAGGGAGAAGAGACAAATCACTTATGAAGGAAAACCCATCAGAATCACAGCTGACTTTTCAGCACAAACCCTCAATTCAAGAAGAGCTTGGAATGATGTATTGCAAGCTCTAAAGGAAAATAATTTTCAGCCCAGATTGATGTACCCTGCAAAACTATCTTTCAAAATTGATGGAGAAATAAAATACTTTCATGACAAAGAACATCTGAGAAAATTTATGACCACCAAACCAGCACTCCAAAACGTTCTGAAGGACATTCTAGAAAGAGATAGGAACCCCAACAGAAGGAATCCACCAGGCAGGGCAAATAATTAAATAGCCGGAAAGCAGAAAAACAAAGAGTGGGAACCAACAACAGGAAAATATCATGACAAGTCAATACATATCAGTTTTAACCATCAATGTTAACGGTCTCAATTCACCAATCAAAAGGCACAGACTGGCGAAATGGATCAAGAAGCAAGATCCAACAATATGCTGTATACAAGAAACACATTTAATTCAGAAAGAAATTCATAGACTGAAAGTCAAAGGATGGAAAACAATACTCCATGCCACAGGAACCCAGAAAAAAGCAGGGGTAGCTATTCTTTTTGCAGACAAAGTGAACTTCAAGCCAAGAAGGATTCAGAGAGATAAAGACGGTCATTACATCCTTGTAAAGGGAACAATCCAAGAGGAAGAGATAACGATCATAAATATATATGCGTCAAATACCAATGCACCCAGCTATATAAAACAAGTACTAAAGGACATGAAAAATCAAATAAGCACTAATACAATTATATTGGGAGATCTCAATACTCCACTGTCACAAAAAGATAGATCAACTGGACAGAAAATCAATAATGAAATAGTAGAACTGAACCAAACTTTTGAACAAATGGACTTAGTAGATGTCTACAGAGTGTTCCATCCCACAACATCAGAATACACATTTTTCTCAGCTGCACATGGGACGTTCTCCAAAATAGACCACATACTAGCTCATAAAACCTGTTTAAGTAAATGCAAAGGAATTGAAATTATCCCATGCATATTATCAGACCATAGTGCAATGAAATTGGAAATCAATGGCAAAAGATCCCACAAAAACTCCCTAAACACATGGAAATTAAACAGCATCCTCCTGAACAACCAATGGGTCACAGATGAAATTAAAGAAGAAATTAGTCACTTTCTACAACTGAATGATAATGACAGTACAACATACCGGAACTTATGGGATACAATGAAAGCAGTCCTAAGAGGGAAATTTATAGCATTAAATACTTATATCAGGAAAATAGAGCAAGCGCAAATAAACAACTTAAGGGTGAATCTCGAGCTTCTAGAAAAAGAAGAGCAGGTTAAGCCAAAAGCCCGTACAAGGGAGGAAATTATAAAGATCAGAGCAGAAATTAACGTATTGGAGAATAAAAAAACAATACAAAGAATCAATGAAGCAAAAAGTTGGTTCTTTGAAGGAATAAATAAGATTGACAAACCCTTATCCAACCTTATTAAAAAAAGAAAAGAAAAGACTCAAATCCATGCAATTGAAAATGAAAAGGGTGATATCACGACGGACCCTGCAGAAATCCAGAAGATCATCTATACCTATTTTGAAAATTTATATTCTACTAAGATGGAAAATGCAGAAGAAATGGACAGATTCCTAGATTCGTATGAATTACCAAAGCTAAATCAAGAAGATTTAAAAATCCTAAATAAACCAATATCAACCAATGAAATTGAAGATGTAATTAAAAACCTCCCAACAAAGAAAAGTCCAGGCCCTGATGGATTCACTGCCGAATTCTACAAGAAATTTAGAGAAGACCTAACGCCCCTACTTCTCAAACTTTTCAATGAAATTGAAAGGGAAGCAATACTCCCAAATTCATTCCTGGAAGCAAGCATTACCCTGATACCAAAACCAGAGAAGGACCCAACTAAGAAAGAGAACTACAGGCCAATCTCCCTAATGAACATAGATGCAAAAATCCTTAATAAGATACTGGCAAACAGAATCCAACAAATCATCAAGAAGATAATACACCATGACCAAGTTGGATTCATCCCTGGGATGCAGGGATGGTTCAACATACGTAAATCAATAAATGTAATACAGCATATTAACAGAACCAAAGACAAAAATCACATGATCATCTCAATAGATGCAGAAAAAGCTTTTGACAAAGTCCAGCACCTTTTCATGATAAAAACCCTACAGAAAATTGGAATAGAGGGTCTTTATCTCAATCTGGTAAAAGCTATCTATGACAAACCAACAGCCAATATTATACTAAATGGCCAAAAACTGAAAGCCTTCCCTCTAAAATCAGGAACAAGACAAGGATGTCCACTGTCCCCACTCTTATTCAACATAGTTCTGGAAACTTTAGCCAGAGCGATTAGACAAGAGAAAGAAATAAAAGGAATAATGATTGGAAAGGAAGAAGTTAAATTATCATTATTTGCAGATGACATGATACTCTACACAGAAGATCCCAAAAAGTCCACTAAAAAACTGCTAGATTTAATAAGCAAATTCAGTAGTGTAGCTGGATACAAAGTCAATACTCAAAAGTCAATAGCCTTCCTGTACACAAATAACAAACTTACTGAAAGAGAAATTAGGGAAACAATACCTTTCACAATAACACCCAAAAAAATGAAATACCTAGGAATCAACCTCACGAAGGATGTAAAAGACCTCTATACTGAAAACTACAGTACTCTGAAAAAGGAGATTGAAGAGGATATCAGAAAATGGAAAGATATCCCTTGCTCCTGGATAGGAAGAACCAATATAGTGAAAATGGCCATACTTCCAAAATTGTTATACAGATTTAATGCAATTCCAATCAAAATTCCAACAGCATATCTCACAGAATTAGAGAAAACAATCCTAAAATTCATTTGGAATCAGAAGAGACCTAGAATAGCAAAGGCAATTCTGGGCAACAAACGCAAGGCAGGGGGCATCACAATCCCCGACTTGAAATTATACTATAAAGCTACTGTGATAAAAACAGTGTGGTACTGGCAAAAAAACAGACCTGAAGATCAATGGAACAGATTAGAAGATGCTGAAACAACCCCAGACATACTAAGCCACCTTATCTTTGACAAAGGTGCCAAACACATTCGCTGGAAGAAAGATAGCCTCTTTAATAAATGGTGCTGGAAAAACTGGCTCTACACATGCCGAAGATTAAAACTAGATCCATATCTTTCACCATGCACTAAACTAAATTCAAAATGGATCAGAGATCTAAATATTAAAACAGAAACATTAAATCTGCTGGAAGGTAGGATAGGTAAAACCCTTGGAGACATTGGTGTAGGCAAAGACTTTATGAATAAAAACTCAACCGCACGGGAACTATCCCAAAGAATCAATAACTGGGATCTCATCTTATTAAAAAGCTTTTGCACAGCAAGAGAAACCACCAACAGAGTGAAGAGACAACCCACAATGTGGGAAAAAATGTTTGCCAGCTGTTCCTCAGACAAAGGATTACTATCGAGAACATATAAAGAACTCAAAAAAATCAGACCTCCCAAATTTAAAGACCCACTCCAAAAATGGGCATCTGAGATGAATACACATTTCTCAGATGAAGAAATACTAATGGCAAATAAATATACAAAAAAATGTGCAACATCACTAGTCATTCGAGAGATGCAAATTAAAACAACACTGAGATACCATCTCACCCCAGAAAGAATGGCTACTATTAAGAAATCAACTAATAACAAATGCTGGAGGGGCTGTGGGGAAAAAGGAACCCTTCTTCACTGTTGGTGGGAGTGTCGACTGGTACAGCCACTGTGGAAGTCAGTGTGGAGATTCCTCAGAAAACTAGGGTTGGAGGTCCCATTTGACCCAGCTATTCCCCTTCTGGGCATCTTCCCAGAAGAATTAAAAACATCGTACCACAGCGATATATGTGCACCCATGTTTATAGCAGCACAATTTGTAATAGCCAGATCTTGGAAACAACCCAAATGCCCATCAACTGAGGAATGGATAAGAAAGATGTGGTATTTTTATACAATGGAGTACTATTCAGCCATAAAGAAGGATAAACTGGAGACTTTTATAGGTAAATGGATGCAACTCGAGAAAATACTCATAAGTGAAATAAACCAGAAGCACATGTGTAAGCATCGTATTATCTCTCTAGTATGAGAAACTGAAAGAGTAAATAAGATCCAAAATGTACAATAGATATGGTGAATCAAAAAGAAACTGGTCAAAAGGAAAGAGAGACTGGAATAGGGAAAAGAAAGAAGGGAAAGGGAAAAGAACAATTGTATATATATATATATAAGATGGTTAAGATAGATACACTACCATTTTTACTTAGTTCATTGAAGAGTAAGGTTTGTGCCAATAATGTTTGGACAATTGAATGCTAATGTCTGGTGTCCTGAATAACTAACTTAAAGATAGTAATACGTAATGTATTAACCATTGTTACCCTCCTATTATGTTGGTTTGAAAATTTGTTCTTCTTTTGATTTGTTTTGTTTTTTTCTTCTCTTTAAAAAATAAAAAAATAAAAAAATCTCTGCCCTAAACTCATTTCTCTCTTTTTTTTTATGGTGCTGGGTATTGAACACAGTGTCTGGTTCCTGCAAGGCAAGCACTCTACCACTGACTGAGCTCCCTCTCCAGTCCTCCTTCCTAAACTCTTTTAGCTGTTTTCTCCCCCCAGATATTCACTCTCTCTCAATATTATGCCAGTGATATAGCTCAGCAGCATAAGCGTCTGCCTGGCAAGCACAAGGTCCTGAGTTCGTCTCCCGGTACCCACATAAAGGAAAAAAAAGGGCCTGTGATATCGCTCAGCGGCACAGGCGCTTGCTGGCAAGCGTGAGGTCCTGAGTTTGACTCCCAGTACCCACATTAAAAAAAAAAAAAAGATAGGATTTTTACAAGTATTATCTATTGAGTTCCTGCTTAACAATATTAATATAGCACTTTTGCAGTATCCCACATCCCCATTTTCCTTCCCTCCATCCTAGTATAATTTTCTCCCCCTTAGTTAAACCAGTATTCAGTTTTTACCTTATTAAACTCTTAAGTATTGCCGGGCGTGGTGGTGCATGCCTGTAATCCCAGCACTCTGGAGGCTGAGGCAGAAGGATCGCTGCCAGTTTGAGGCCAGCCTGGGCTACATAGTGAGTTCAAGGCCAGTCTAAACTACACAGTGAGAACCTATCTTTTTTTTTTTTTTTTTTTTAATGCGGGTATCGGGAGTCGAACTCAGGACCTTGAGTTTGCCAGGCAGGTGCTTATGCTGCTGAGCTATATCACCGGCCCGAGACCCTATCTTTAAAAAAAAAAGAGAGAGATCTTTTTTTTTTTTTTAATTTAATTTAATTTTTTTTTAAAGACAACAAGTAAACATTCTCATGTATTAACAAACTCAAGCATTACAGAATGTACAAATACCTTTTGGAGAAAAATATTACTCAATATAAGATTAAGGCATGTAAAAGCTAGGTAAAAATAGAAGACTTAAGGAATGGAATAGTTACAGTGAAATTGCATTTTCATACCAGGGAGACAATACGATGTTTACAAATGTGCATCCGGTTTATTTCGCTTGTGAGTATTTTCTCGAGTTGCATCCATTTACCTATAAATGTTTCCAGTTTATCTTTAAAAAGAGAGATCTTAAGTATTATCTAATACCAAATCACGTTTCCTCAATTTAAAAATGTACTTAGCTTTCTATGTTACCATCACTATTTCATCTCTAACTCTACAATATTTTTTTAAACTCTCTGAATAGTATTTTTCTATGTGATCAAACACACCTCTTCTGTCTCATTTTTTGTCTCTTCCTTCTTAGAGCCTTCCATCCCCTTCTTCTGTATTGTTTACTGTCGAGACCTCAGGCACAACTGTCATTTAGAGCTTCCTTCACTTTTGTCTGGATCTCCTTTTTCTTGGATTCCATACCCATTTCTTTCTTTCTTTCTTTCTTTTCGTGGGTACTGGGGGTCGCACGCCAGCAGGCGCCCGTGCCGCTGAGCGATATCACCGGCCCTTTTTTCGTATGTGGGTTCCGGGAGTCGAACTCAGGACCTTGTGCTTGCCAGGCAGGCACTTATGCTGCTGAGCTATCTCACTGGCCCCTCCATTTCTTTCTTGATTTCTGCTTTCATTGTACTCTTTCTAAAAATCCTCAATCCAGGTGTGGTGGCTCACTCCTATAATCCCAGCACTCAAGAGGCTGAGGCAGGATAGTGAGTTTGAGCCTAGCCTGCACTACGTAGTGAGACGCTGTCTCAAAAAACAAAACAAAACAAAAAATCCTCCAGTAGCCCCTAGGATAAGACACCCGGCATGGACGTTTTTTAGACCCTGTGTATCTGAAGCTCTCCTTATTCACCTCTGACACTTGTTTGAAGGTTTGACAGGATGTAGATTTCTAGTTTGAAAATCATTTTCATTCAGATTTTGGTGGTTTTGCTTCTTTGTCTTCTCATTTCCAGTGTTGATGTTGAATAGTCTGATGCCAAATTTAATCCCAATTCATATTTGTATTTGAACTGAAGTTTTTATAATCTATCTCAAATGTTCTAAAACATTAGTGTGGAACTCTTTAGTCATTGTGCTAGGTTCTTAGAAGTAAGGGTCCTTTTAATCCAGAAAAGAATCATATAATTTGATTTGGGGAGATGACTTTATATTAGTTCTTCAATAATTTCCCTTTCTTGAGCCAAGCATGGTGGTGCACACCTGTAATCCCAGCGCTGGGAGGCTGAAGTGGGAGGATCACCTCAGGTTCGAGGCCAGCCTGGGCTACGTAGCAAGACTCTGTCTCAACAAAAACAAAAAATTCTTCTTCTTTTTTGTCTTTTTTCTTTTTTCTGTTCTTTCAACTGACCCCTCTATTTTCTGTTCTATACTTTACCCATCTACCTGGTGTCTGCAGTTCAAGTTCATTTCTTCTTGGTAATTCCTTCTAAGAGTACTTGGTATTCAACCTTTTCATCTTTTTTCTGCCTTTTCAGCTCTGCTTACATTTCTTTTCTGCTAAAGAATCTGTTGGCAAATCTCATTCACTGTTTTCTCTTTGCCTCAAAATGACATTTTTTTTTTTTTTTGAGACACAGTCTTGTTATGTAGAGCAGGCTGCCCTCAAACTCAGAGTCCTCCTGCCTCAGCCTCCTGAGTGTTGGTACTATAGGCATGCATCACCACACCCAGCTTTCAGGATCACTTCATGCTACTTTTTGTATATTTATATTATTATACTTAACTCTTGAGCCGTTGTAGCACTTTACACTTCTTCAAACACTTGTTACTATTGCAGTTAGTGAATTGTGTTTTCCCTTGCCTCGTGTCTCTCTTACTGCACAGGAAACTCCAGCAGGGAAGGGCTTTCATTGCTTCATCCCTCGCCATATTTCTGTGATCTTGCCCAGCTACTGGCACAAGTTCTCACCATAAATATAAGTGAATTGGTTAGCACCTTCTTTTAGTCAAATGGCATTTATTTTGCCAAGTGGAATGAAATAGGATAACTTTTTCCCCATCATAATTAACCCATTTATTGAATACTAATGATCATAAATCATACACTACATACTATCCTACCCATCTTTTTGCTAGTATTATCCTGGTTAATTTGTTATAGCTCTATAAGACATTTTTAAATGATACTGGACACTTCTCTTTTTTTAATCAGATTTTATTGGTACATTTTAGATATACGTAATGATCAGATTCATCGTAGAGAATTTGTACCTGTACATGATATAACTTTTTTTCCCAGTTCCCCTACCCTCCCTTCAATTCCTCCTCCTCCCCATTTATAAAAGCTTTGTTTCCATGTTTTCCTTCTTTTCTCATTTTTTTTTACTTTTATCTTCCTTCCTTCCTTTCCCCTCCCCCCTTTCTTATTCCCCTCCCCATTTGAACATGTTCTTCCTGTTTCACAATACCTATTATACATTTTTGTCCTTATTTATACTTCTGGTTTCTCACACCAGAGAAACAATGTGGTATTTACACATGTGTGTCCGATTTATTTCACTTAAGAATATGGACTCAAGGTGCATTCATTTTCCTAGAAATTGGACACTTCTGTCATTAGTTTAAAAAACATTATGGCTATCTTCATCGGGTTATCCTTTCACATGAAGTGCAGAGTTGCTTAGTTAGTTTCTTTTTGAAAGTCACATTGGGATTTTGAATCAAAAACATAAGTTCATAGGGATAGAATTGATTCCTTATAATATATTTGGCTCCCCTATCCAGGGACATTCTCCATTTATTCAAGGCTTCTTTTGTGACCTTGGTAAAGTTCATAAGTTATTTCCCCCATTTATAATGTTTATTCTTAGCTTTTTAAAAGTTTAATGGCTAAAGGAGATGAGAATTTCCCCCATTATAAATTCTATTTTTATTTTTTTATGTTGCTCAGGCTAAGCCTGAGGATTCCAGGGTCAAGGAATCCTCCTGCTTCAGCCTCCCAAGTAGCGGGAACTACAGGCATGTTCCACTGTACTCAGCCATATTTCTTTTATCTCAACTAAAACTGGGTAAATTTTTTGTATTCTTGCAACATAGTTTATTTTATATATAGGATAGAAAATACAAGCTTTGTTTTTAATAAGAGCCAGCTGTTTCTGTTCTCTCTTGCTATCTAATATACCACTTCAAAACTCTGACTTTAAATAACAACCATTTTATTATATGTCACAATTCCATGGGTTGTCTAGGACTCAGCTGGGCAGTTCTAATCGTCTCAATCAGTGACTCTTGTGGTTACCGGAAGCTGTGGCAGTGGTTTGGATGTCTAGCACCATGTGGCTTCTTTTGCTATGATGCCTGCATCACCAGGGCTCTTCCTCATGACTGCTCTCTCCTGCAGGATAGTTTAGACTTTGTCCATGGCGGTTCACGTCTCTACAATGGAAGAACAGAAGCTTCCAGGCCTTTTTGATGCTTGCGCACAGAAGTCCCAAATTGTCATTTTCTCTGCATTCTACCTGTCAAGACAGTCAGATCAGATTGAGGGGGAGTGAACATGAACTCCTTCTCTTGATTCAAGGAGGAGCATGTGAGGGATTGCATTGTGTGGGACTGTCTTAGGACACTAACTTCCATAATGGCATTTGTTAATTTGTCCTTGCCTCTTTCCTTCCCTTCTTTTATTCCAGGTAATACCCAAGGCTCTAATACAGACTAGGTTCCTGGTTCCTACAATCATCTTTTATCTAGTCAGCTGCCAGTACCAAATAGATGTGTATTCATCGTCATGAGTAAGAATCTGGTTGCAGAGGGGAGCAAGGAAAACTTTTTTTTGTGTGTGTGTGTGTGGGTACCGGGGGTCGAACTCAGGACCTTGTGCGCCAGCAGGCTCCCATGCCGCTGAGCAATATCACCGGCCCATTTTTCATATGTGGGTACCGGGAGTCGAACTCAGGACCTCACGCTTGCCAGGCAGGCGCTTATGCCGCTGAGCTATCTCACTGGCCCAAAACAATTTGTTTAAATGTTTCCATCTGCTGTCCTGGGTGAGGCATAACTCTTGTGGACAAATACAGAGTTCATGTGAGCATGAAATACCAGACGAGGAGACAGGTGTGAACGTGCCTCGTCCCGAGTGCTGCCTACTCTCCAGGAAGGACAGCCTCCCCCTCTCCTCCCCAGCAGCAGGCTATCCCCTTCCTTCCTTAGGGGTTGTCATAAGAGCTGCCTTCCTATGCTGGTCCAAGTAGAGATGAGAGAGCATTGCTCCTTTTCTTTTTTCACAGAATACTTCTTCCTACTCTGGGTTTGCTAACCTCTGCCTTAAACATGCAACAGGCAAAGATGAAAGTTTTCCCCGCTTAGACTGAAGGAAGGCAGCAGGTGATAGAATGCATAAAGGAGGGGGGAGGGAGACTGGAAAGAGAAGGAGTCATTTCTCACACACTATGGATGTTGCTCAACCAAATGAGTGTGAAATTTGGTCAGAGCCACAGCATGTGTTTCAATTTTCCAGGGCATTTCCTCTTCCTAACTTCAGGTTTAACCCTTTATTCTGTGTAATGCCAAGGGATACCCAAGAACATGAAATGCATTATAGGTAAGAAGAGGGAAATGCTAGGACTTCATAGGGCCCCTTTTGCGTCTAGAATCTCAAACTGATTTCCTACCAACTGGTAGTGGAAAAAAATGTACTCTGGGGTTGGGTAGGCTTGGTTTCAAATCCAGTCTGTAGCACTGAGTGGTCTTGAGCAGTTACTTGATCTTTTTGAACCTCAACTTTCTTTACCTACAAAATGTAGGTGAAGGCCAGATGTGGTGGTACATGCCTGTAATCCCAGCACTCAGGAGGCTGAGGCAGGAGGATCGCCGTGAGTTCAAGGACAGCCTCGTCTATATAGTGAGTTCAAGGCTGGCCTAAATTGCATAGTGAAACGCTGTCTCAAAAAGACAATCAGTCAATAAAAAATGTAGGTGAAAACTTGCCTTACAGAAGTCTTGTGAGGATTAGATGAGAGGAACTGTACAAAATGCCTCGTATAATGTTTACCTTGCACACCATACACACTCAGTACATGTTTCTTCTCCAGTCTTCCGGCTAGATTTTAGCATATCTACTTTTTCATCCCATGTTACATGGGTTTGCCATGTTAGCAGCTTTACACATCTTAGTCTTGTTGCCTTTCTCCCTAAATCTAAGTGTGCTAGAGGAATTATTTTTACATGATAGGGAAAATCCCTTCAGGTCTCTTTAGTAAGCTAAGGGCAGGTAACTCTCTACTAGTGCCGAGGAGGACTGTTCCCCATCTGATGCTAGAGGCCACCTGCAGTGTTAGAGCTGAAAGGAAGCGTAGGTTACTCACTGCATTTTATAGGAAAAGAACTGTGGCTCAGAGGTTGTATCTTGTGCAAGGCCTCATGACAGTAGTGGCAGCTCTGGAACTAGAGCTCTGATTTGTCCATTGTTAAATTTAATATTTTCTTCAGGGTTCTAAGTGCTCTGGGTCTATGTATTGTTACACATGAATTTTCTTCTAAATTGGAACACTGATCATCCTTGAGAAGTGGGAAAGTAACTAAGCACTGTTGACATGGTGGTGCCACTCCTTTGAGGAGCAACAGGGCCACACCAAGGGTGTATATTAGAAATTACCACCTGTGGGCCAGTGAGATGGCTCAACTGCTCAGGCGCCTGCCTGGCAAGTGCAAGGTCCTGAGTTCGGCTCCCGGAACCCACATAAAGGAAAAAAAGGGCCGGTGATATGCTCAGTGGCACAAGCGATTGCTGGCAAGCACGAGGTCCTGAGGTTGATTCTGGGTACCCACATTAAAAAAAAGAGAAAAGAAAAGAAAATCTCCTCTTTCCCCAAAGTTTGTCCAAGGGACACTGAGGTGGCAGCTCAGCTGGCCGTTGAGCCTCTGCTCCCAAGATGGTGGGTTGAGGAACAAATTTGTTTCTTCTTTTCCTTTTTTTCTTCTGTGCTAAGGACAGACCTTGTACTTACAAGGCATGTGCTCTACCATAGAGCTATATGCCCAGCCCTTAAAAAATGCTTAAGGTTTTTTTGTTTTTGTTTTTGTTTTCATTTGAAATCCAACTTTTCTTTTTCGGGGTAGTGGAGTTGAGCACTAAACTACATTCTTTGCCCATTTTTTAAATTTTAGTTTGAGACAGGGTCTCACTAAGTCACTAAGTTGCCCAGGCTGTGTTTGAGCTTGTGATCCTCCTGCCTCAGCCTCCCAGAATGCCACCATGCCCAGGTCCTGTTCTGTCTTCATTCTAATGTCAAGTAGGGGAGGCTCACCTCAAACCCCTAGCTGTCTTTTTTTTTTTTTTTAAGGTACAGATGTTCAAACCCAGGGCTTCAGGAATGCTAAACAAGTGCTCCAGACTGAGCTGTACCCCTTTCCCCTTGTTTTTTCTCGAAGTGTAATTAACATACAGTAAAAGCTACAGAACTTAAGTGTTCAACTGGTAAGTTTTGGTAATTTTATAAACCATATTACCTGGATTTTTTAAAAAGACACAGACCATTTTTATCATCCCAGAAAGTTCCCTCGTGTCCACTTTGACTCACCCCACATACACAGAGTCACTTTCTGAGTTCCGTGTCTGTAGATCAGTTTCATGTGGTGGCTTCATATGAATGGAATCATACAGGATGTACTCTTTCAAATCTAGCCTCTTCTAGCATATTTTTGGCATGCATTTATGTCTCATGTTATACTCAACTTCTGAAGAGTATTCAATGGTATGGATATGCTAAAAGAAAATATCCATTCTCTTATTAAAAGACGTTTGAATTGTTTCCAGTTTTTGGTTGTTGCTGCTGTAACATTCTCATACAAGTCTCTATGGGAACCTGTGTTTTAGTTTATCTTGAATACTGAAGAGTCCAGTTGGCTGGACATAGGGTAGATGTGGGTTTAACTTTAAAAAGAAACAGGGCTGGGGATATCGCTCAGCGGCACGGGCGCCTGCTGGCGCGCGAGGTCCTGAGGTCAACCCCCGGTACCCACAAAAAATAAAATAAAAAGTAAAAAAAGTAAAAAGAAACAATTCCTTATCATAGCTATACACCCCAACCCTAGTTTTACTTTTCTTTCCCCGAGGGACTAGGCTCTTTAAGTTTAGAATTTGGCAGAGAAGAGGAAGCAACGTCATCAAGTCCTGCTACCAGAGCACAGTGGCTTGAATTGGACACTTAAAAAGCTGAAACAGGTGTTTGAAACCCTACTCCAGCCTCTCTGTTTGATGCCAGCTTGCTGAGAGGCTGAAGCTGGGCCAGCAGAATTCGGGGCTAATCAGCTAGAAGCTTGATTAGAGACTTTGACAGGACATAGCTGTGTAATAGTGTACAGTATATACTATGCCCTTTTGTGTTTAAAGCAGGTAAGTGAACAGCTTCACGTAGGAGATCTTTGGTGAACCAAATGCTTCTTTTTTTTTTTTTTTTTTTTTTTTTGTGGGTACCGGGGGGTCGACCTCAGGACCTCGCGCGCCAGCAGGCGCCCATGCTGCTGAGCGATATCACCGGCCCCTTTTTCGTATGTGGGTTCCGGGAGTCAAACTCGGGCCCTCGCGTTTGCCGGGCAGGCGCTTAAGCCACTGAGCCATCTCACCGGCCCTTCTTTTTTTTTTTTGAGACAGGGTCTCGCTGTGTAGTTCAGGCTGGCCTTGAACTCACTGTGTAGTCCAAGCTGGCCTCGAACTTGTGGCAATCCTCCTGCCTTAGCCTCCGAGGTGCTGGGATTGCAGGCGTGCATCACCACTCCTGGCTCCAAATGCTTGAGTGAGGGGTAGTTAAACTGTGTCAGATGGAAACCCTTCCCCACCCTTGCTTCCCAACTCTACCTTTCCTCTTGAAGCTATGTGGAGTCAGCACTTTCCTTAGTAAAGTTAGTATTGCCAAGGGCCTTCGGCCAGGTAGGATTTGGTATCCTGTGTGTCAAATATAGTGGGAGATAAATTATGCCTTGGTAAATTTTTTTTTTAATACATCCATCTTGCTGGGCATGGTGGCCCATGTCTATAATCCCAGCACTTGGGAGGCTGAGGCAGGAGGATCACTGTGAGTTCGAGGCCAGCCTGGGCTGCACAGTGAGACCCTGTCTCAAAAAACAAAACAAAAACGTCCATCTAACCTAGGCCTGGGGGAACTAACTGCCATATGTCAAGGGTTAAAGTAGGAAATTGAAAGTTATGGTGTGAACTCCCGAAACCAAATGACTAAATGTGTCAAAGCAGTGGTTTCTCTTGTCATATGACTGGAGTTGAAATTGATAGAAGTGTGATCTGCTTTTATTTTTATTTTTTATATATTTTTTTGTGGGTACCGGGGATTGAACTCAGGACCTCATGCGCCAGCAGGCGCCCATGCCGCTGAGCAGTATCACTGGCCCTTTTTTCGTATGTGAGTACCAGGAGTCGAACTCAGGCCCTCGCGCTTGCCAGGCAGGTGCTTATGCCGCTGAGCTATCTCACCAGCCTGTGATCTGCTTTTAAAGGGCTGCTTCAACTGAATATCTCAAAGAATGGGTTCTAATTCCAAATCTTTTTGGATATGGTGAGTCCATGAAGAGAAGAAATAGGCTTCCATGGCAGGCCATCCTTTCTGGGAAAGGGCATTCTAAACTCATTTCATCTTCAGATTCCCTGAGTCTGCTCTGGGTATCTTCAAGACTTCAGTCTTGGGAAGCAGGGCTAAGAACTATGCTAAGATTCTATTAATTATCTTTTTTTTTCCTTTTAATTATCATATAGTAAGACTGACTTTTTGGATGTACAGTTCTATGAATTTTAACACGTGTAGATTTGTGTAACTACCACTGCAAATAGGCTGTAGAACAGTTTCATCACCTGCAGAACCCCTCTGCCCTCCCTCTGTAGTCACAGCCTCCCCGCCGCTGCCAGCCAGCTCTACTTCCCTTCACCATGGTTGTATCAAGAAGCTCACACGAAAGGGATCACACAGTGCGTAACCTTCTGAGACCGGCTTCTTTCACTCCGCCCCACGCCTTTGAGAGCCGTCCAAGCGGTTGCATTTATCAGTAGTTTGCTCCTTTTTACTGCCGACCAGTATTGCATTGCACGTGTGGACCACCGTTTCCTTATTCATTCGCTGGTTGAAGGACACCGGGTTCCCCACTTGGGGGCAGTTATGGGTAGAACTGCTGTGAACACTGGACCCAGGATTCTGTGTGAGCACAGCTTTCATTTCTCTGGAGGAGGTACTCAGGAGTGGGATTTCTGGGCAAAGGCTGTGTGTTTCACTTTACTGCCAGGCTGTTTTCTGGAGGAGTTGCTGTACCACTGTGCATTCCCGCCAGAACTGAGAATCCTAGTCTGCACCCTCTCCAGTCCATTGCATCTTCCGTACTTTTAAAGTGAGCCAATCAAGCAGGTGGACAGTGGTATCTCCACTGGTTTACATTTGCATTTCCCTAATGGCTGATGACGTTGAACGTTTCATGTGCTTACCTGCAAGCCACCTATCTTTCTGGCAAGTGATGCGTCTGTTCAAGTCTTTTAATTGAATGGAGCCATTTTTAATTGAATGGCTTGTTTTCTTACTGTTGAGTTTAGAGGCTTCTTTATTCTGTATTCAGGTCCTTTACCGTTGAAATAGTTATTCACAGATATTTCCCCCCAGTCTGAAGCTTGTGTTTTCATTCTCTTAACAGTATTTTCCATAGAACAGACATTTTTACTTTTGATGGAGTCTAATTTATCAACATTTATTTTATGGATTATGTTTTGGTATAATGTCTAAATTTGCTCTGCCTAATCCCAGGCCACAAAGATTTTTTCCCCCTATATTTTCCTCTAAAAGGTACAGAGAGTACCACAACCATTGTGTACAAATGAACATACGGGTACAGAAACTAAAACACAATACCATTTACAAACACTCTAAATGAAATAGTATAAAGTTTAGTTATCAAGTCTAACAAACATATAGAGCACCTGTTTTTACAAAGCTTAAACATAAGACTTAGGTCTTTCAACCTATGATCCATTTGTTGTTGTTGTTCTTACAATACTGGATATTTTACCCAGTGCCTTGGGCATGCTAGGCAAGCACTCTACCACCGAACTAAAGCTCAACCCCCTACGATTCATTTTGAGTTAATTTTAGTGTAACAGTGAAGTTGAGGGTCATTTATTGGCATGTGGATACCCAGTTGTCCCAGTATCATTTGTTGAAATCAATTCCTTTCTTAGATACCAAATTCTCCTTCAGGCTTTATCTTCTTAGGAGTGAAGGAATTATAGCAGATTCTTTCTTAAATCATAGCGGATTCTCCTCATTTTCTAGGAATCACTGTTGTTACTACTCTTTCTTTGTTTCTGGATCTTTCTGAATTAGATATGTTTTAAATGCCGTGTAATGGAACACCCATTATTTGTAAGTTGATTGAGCATAAAGTATTTCATTATAAAGTCACCCTCCAGGGCCGGGAATATGGCTCAGCAGCACAAGCACGTGCCTGGCAAGTGCAAGATCCTGAGTTTGATTCCTTGTACCGGGAAAAAAAAGAAAGGCACCATCCATCACAAGGAGGCATGTGGCTGTAGAAAACATTAACTCTGCACTCCGGGTGAGAACGCAACTTTACCAGAATAATGTAGCTTCTGTATTAAGTGTACAGCTGAGATAAAGAGACAGGCAGACAGGCAGATACTGTTGGGAAAACAGGTGTTGGCTAGGCCCAGATCTGCTTTTTCCTTTTGTGTGTGTGTGTGTGTGTGTGTGTGTGTTTTGTTTTGTTTTTTTGAGGCAAGGTCTCGATTTGAAGTTCAAGCTGGACTTGAACTCACTATGTAGCCCAGGTTGGCCTCAAATGCATGGCAATCCCTTGCCTCAGCCTCCTGAGTGGTGGGGTTACAAGTGTGCACCACCACACCTGCTATTCCTTGCTTTATGGAGTTACCAACCCTTTCAAGATTATTCATCCAGATTCATTCTTTTTTTTTTTTTGTGGGTACCAGGGGTCAACCTCAGGACCTTGCGTGCCAGCAGGCGCCTGTGCCGCTGAGCGATATCACTGGCCCTTTTTTCGTATGTGGGTTCCAGGAGTCGAACTCGGGCCCTCGCGCTTGCCAGGCAAGTGCTTATGCCGCTGAGCCATCTCACCGGCCCCCAGATTCATTCTTGAAAGTTCCTCTGAGCACTTTTGAGAATAAAGTGTGGTTTTTCAGAGTACTGCTGCTCCCATGAACTTTACTTTCTACCTCACAGACATGTTTAGAGGCAGCAATGGCAAGGGGTTATGGTTAATTGTCCTAGCCCCATCTGTTACACTTTTTTTTTTTTGGTACTGGAAATCAAACTCAGGACCTTGTGCTTGCCCAGCAGGCACTTGTGCCGCTGAACTATAACCCCGCCCCCCTTTTTTTGAGACAGGGTCTCACTGTGTACCCAGGGTAGCCTTGAATTCACTATGTAGCACAGGCTCACACTGACCTCACAGAGACCCTCCTGCCTCAGCCTCTGAAGTACTAGGAATATAGGCATGTGCCACTACACCTGGCTGTCCATCTGTTATTTTATTTATTTATTTATTTATTTAATTTTTTATGTATGTGGGTACCAGGGGTTGACCTCAGGACCTCGCGCACCAGCAGGCGTCCATGCTGCTGAGTGATGTCACCGGCCCTTTTTTTATATATGGGTAGCAGGAGTCGAACTCAGGACCTCGCACTTGCCAGGCAGGCGCTTATGCCGCTGAGCCATCTCACCAGCCCTATTTATTTATTTTTTGAGACAAGGTCTCACTATGTAGTTCAGGCTGGCCTCAAACTGAATATGCACCCCAGGCTGGCCTCTGACTCATGGCAATCCTCCTGCCTCAGCCTCCCGAGTGCTGGGATTACAGGTGTATGCCACCATGCTCTGCTGTTATATTTTTCATGTCTTCATTTTCCTCATCAGTAAAATGAGAGATAGCCCTTATCATAAAGCCCTTGAGCCCATTAGCATGAGGGTAGCTGAAAGAGAATAAGGCTCCTCAGTCTTGGTGTCACTAAGGATTTATGATCTGCTGCTGTAGTTACTATTTCTAGCGGTTGGAGAAGGGTCAGTGAGTAGGACTGTGTATGCTTAAAGGACAGGGAGCGGTTACTTAGAGTCTTCTAATTGATATGGGGGGGGCTCTGACTTTTTTTTTTGGTACCGGGAATTGAACTCAGGACCTCATGCTTGCCAGGCAGGCAGGCACTGTGCCTCTTAACTATATCCCTGGCCTGGGCCTCTGACTCTTCTTCAGGAGCTCTGGCTATCGACCTTTCAGGCTTATTCATTACCTGTAGACTTTGTGGATATTAATTCAGAATTTTGTCCTTTTTTTGTTTCTTCTTTTTCCTTCTTTTTTCCCTTCATGGCCTCTAGAAAAGACCCTACATGGTGGTAATTGATAATAAACCTAAAATTCTCTTCTGCTGCCATTGAACAGCTAAGTTTTTTTCTTCTTTTTTCTTTTTTTGCTCTGCTGACAATGAAAAATTTTTACTAAATTATGTGAAGAATTTAAATGGAAAAAGCTTCTCCAAATGTAATGGATGCACGAAGCTGGAGTGAATTGTTCTGTTGTGAAGTACAGCAACACAAGTCTTTAATTTCTCTTGGGCTTTCAAAATGCCTGCTTAAATTTAGGCTTGGACATGTACAGTGCATGCAGGAACAGCAAGGACAGAGAAGGGCTGCAGCAGCTCTGGCTTCCTGTACGCCTCACCCTAATTACTTTCCTTTCTATATGTGCCAATTTCCTCTAGAAGGAAGAGAACTCCTGTTTAGAGCTGATAAACATCAAACTGGGGCTCTCAGTAAGACATGGATCAGTCTGTCCTTGGGCCTTTGTTCATGGATGAGGCCAGTCCCTGTGGGCCTCATTTAGCCCCCCCCCCCCGCTGGCCTTGTTAAAGCAGCCTCACTCTCCCTGGATTAGGAGTTAACCTGGGCAAACCTAACAATCTGTGTGCCAGTACTACTGTCAATAACTAGAAGTGTTTAGTCATTGGTTAGAAGGAGGAAAGGAACAGAAAAAAACTTCAATTCTAGGAGAGTTGAGTTTAAAAATTTTATTTGCCAGCGTAGTCATCTTAGTTAGCATGGTATATTTAAGAGTATAATGCAGTGTTTAAGAGCATTGGCTTTGATAACAAGACTTGGGTTCAAATTCTAACTCCTTCACTTACTGTGTGACCTCAGGTAAGTCACTTAGCCTCTTAGAACCTTCGTTTTCTCATTTGTGAAAAGGAGACAGTGATACTATTTCTCAGAGTTAGTAGGAGGCTAAAATATCCTATATATAATAATTATATTTTATTTTGTTTGAGACAGAGTCTCACTGTTGTCTAGGCTGGCCTTGAAGTCCTGGGCTCAAGGAATCTTCCTGCCTCAGCCTCCTAAGTGGCTGGGATGAAAGGCACACACCACCATGCATGGCTTGATAACTATATCTAATAATTTATGTAGATGTTGTTGAAGTCTATGGTAAATTAAGGCTCTTAGCAGCAATCTAACCTGGATATTAGTTGGAATGCTTTCTTGTTTGTTGTTTTTTGAAGTACTGAGGATTGAATCCAGGGCCTTCACATTGAGCTACTACATCATTAACCCTTTTGTAATTTCCCCAGGCTGGGCTCAAACTTGCAATCTTCCTACCTCAACCTCCCAGAGTGCTGGGACTATAGGTGTACACCACCACACCTGGCTTCATGAATCGTATTGGACAAAGTCATACAATATATTATTTTCCTATGTGTATGCTGCCTTTAAGTACTTGTCTTATCTTTTTATTCATTTTTATTTTTTAGTTTTATTAGTACATGTTTGCACTACATAATAATTGACTCATTGTGGGGAACTGGACATGTACATAATATCTCTATTCCTTTTTTCCCCCCTTCCCCTACCCCCATCTTATTTTTTAAACTGGAAGCTAGAGCTAACTTCAGGCAGACCAGGGTGGCCCCATTCAACGAGGAATAGGTAATAAAAATGAGAATTTCAGGAGCAGAGAGTTCCTGAAAGCATTCTATTATTGCCTCCATGTGCTATTAGGGATTTCAACTCTGGGGGAAAAATACCTCCTCCTCCTCTCTTCTCCCTAAAAGAAAGGTTGGGGTTCTGTAGGGACAGAGAGGTGGTCAAGGTCCTGGCTAGGTGTCCATTGCCAGAGAGCACATATGAATGCAAATCCCCTTTTTTTTTTCTGAGTTACCTTGAACCTTTTTGTGCCAGGCATCAAGGAAAGATGAGTTCTTGGGTCATCTGGCTTAGTCTGGGGCCTCATGAACATGACCTACAAACTACTTATTAATGACAGTTGAGGGGGAAATATAAAATTATTATTTCTAATTCCTGGGGTTTTCAGATTTTAAGTGTAACTCCAAGTTGTGTAAGTTAAAGCACTGATCTTGTTTTATCAGAGAGCGTGTTATGGTTTGGTTTCCTGATTTATAAAGAACAGGTTGGGCCAGGCATGGTGGTTCACACCAGTAATCCCAGCACTCGGGAGACAGAGGCAGGAGTATCACTGCAAATTCTAGGCCAGCCTGTGCTACATAACAAGACCCTGTCAAAAATAAATAAATAAATAAATAAATAACAGGTTGGATTGGTCTTTGAGGAACAGATCAGCCTGAAAAGTGAATACAACTTCCCAAAGGGTTTTCAAAGGATTCAGTGTAGAAACAATGTACCTTTCTTATAATGTAATGTAAGTGCTTGGTACCATTATCCTCTACTGCTGGCTCTACATGGACCCACCCTGTACCCAGATGCAGCAGTGATTAAGCTCTCATCATATTTTATTTCTCAAAGAGTCATAATATCAAGCTGGGTACAGTGGCACACAAATAATTCCAGCTATTCAGGAGGCTGAGGCAGCAGGACTGCAAGTTCAAGGCCATCCCGGGCAACTTAGCAAGACCTTGTCTCAAAAAAGAACAAGAGGGCCAGTGAGATGGCTCAGCGGCGTAAGCACCTGCCTGGCAAGCGCGAGGTCCTGAGTTCGACTGCCGGTACCCACATAAAGGAAAAAAAGGGCTGGTGATATCACTCAGTGGCACAAGTGCCTGCTGGTAAGCATGAGGTCCTGAGTTCAACTCCCGGTACCCACATTAAAAAAAAAAAAAGTCACAATATCAAAGATAATTATCCCTTCCCTACATTGTACCTTCTCAAGTCTAGAAGCACTTTGAGAAACTAAGCATTTATCTGAAAAAAAGAAACAGATCTAGGAAACTCTTAGGTGACAGCTGAAAAAAGGGGAGATATTGTCAGGAGCTTACTCAAACAGACAAGACTTGCTTTCCCCTGCGGCTGCCTTTGTGACAGACTGTCTGCATTCGTGCGCATTTACTCCTGGTGAACTTTGCACTTAGATTCCTAAGTTTTAGGACTGTAAAGGGGTCTTAAAGAATCTAGTTAATTACCCACTCCCTCCCAGGGAGTTAATTACCCACTTCCCTCCCAGGAAGTCTCAGTCCATGAGGAAACTACTGCCAGAGAAGTGAGGCAGTTCAGTCACAGAACCAGGACTGGGCCTAATGCATTCCTTTATTTAATTTCTCCTGTTGTACAGGGCAGGGCTGCAAAGACCTGTCTGGGTTTGACCCTTCAGCCCAGCTGGAAACTACAGGTCTGTGGGAGCTGTCTTTGGCAGTTTTTCTCTGGAATCAGTTTCTGAAACCAAGCCTAAATCCCCCCCTGGTCATTCATAGATCTGGAAAACTTTGAACTAGTAAAAATAGGACAGATGTGGCAGATACTCCAGGCTTCTGTCTTCACCAGAGTTTAGCTCTGGTCATCCTTCAAACCAGTACTTTCAGTGTTTCCTAGTGACTGAAGAGGAGCTGTGTTCTGAATTTGTGTACCTCAGAAATTCCATTTGTGGACTGTTTTCAATCTCTGACTTTTACAAAAAATTATTCCTGGAGATAGCATAGTCTGAAGCAGGATATGAGAACCTAACACCATCTTCTTTTTATTTATTTATTTATTTATTTATTTATTTATTTTTATTTTTGGGGGTACTGGAAATTGAACTCAGGACCTCGTGCTTGCCAGGCAGGTGCTGTGTCACTGAGCTATATCCCCAGCTCTTCTAACACTCTTTTTCTAACCAGATGAGATGGTGCATGCCTATAATCCCAGCACTCAGGAGGCCGAGGCAGGAGGATTTCTGTAAGTTTGAGGCCAGCCTGGGCTATATAGTGAGTTTAAGGCCAGCCTGCACTACATAGTAAGACCCTGTCTCAAAAAGACAAAAACAAACAAAATTTTTTAAAAATAGGATGAGTCAGCATAGACAGAAAAGCCAAAGACCAAAAGGTTCTGTGCTCAAATAATGTTATCCTGTGCCCCTGCAAACAAAAATGTCAAGACTTTTAAAAAAATTAAGTAGACTTCCATTTTTATGATTCTCTGATTCACTAGCTTATTAGACATGATCCATCTTGTGAAGGATAGCATTTTGTCTCCAGGAACTTGGACCAGTATTTGCAGGATGAAGAGCGAGGATGAGGGCAGGCCAGTGACCCCCTAGAAAGCAAGAAGGGAGAAGTAGACTCTCAGGGCAAAGGGATCGAGACAGGCATTTCTGAAGCCAAATGGTGTTGAAATAATATACTGCAGGCCTTTTTTCCTTGTCGGGGTAATCCAATTGAGAATGCCCAACTGCCCCTGATAAGAGTCACTCAGGAGTGAAGAGCTCTGCTACCAGGGAAAGCAGCTTATGTGTGCACTTTGGCTCAGGAATGTGCCAGCCCAATGCTGGCCAAATGAGAAAAGGCTGCTGTAGGCCAGAGCACACAGCCTCCTGGGAAGATGGAGGCTGCTGCCCTCTAGGCCAGGACAGCATTCTCCTATCCAAGGGCAGTGCTTGAAGCTGTGTGTTGGGGCCTTTGACACAGATCAGGAAAGAGCAGCAGCTCTGACATGAGACTAAGGTGTCAGGATTTATCCCTCCTTTGGTCAGGCCCTCTTATCATCTGAGAAGACAGTAGATTTGGGGAACAACAGCAGATGTGCAGAATGACACTGGGCCAATTTGGAACTTCTGTTTTATGTCATAATTAGGGAGTTGAGCAAAGTGTGAGCAGAACACAGCGAGAAGTCAAACCTCTAGAGGTTCACTTTACTTTGAGTTGAAGGGGCCTAGAGCTTCTCTAGAAATAGTTTAATCATTCTTATAATTGTTGTCATTTGGCTCTGACTGAACAGAAGTTGGACCTAGGTTTGATCTTAGGAGGATCCCAAGGGTTGTTTCTCTAGTGGGGTTGGATTTCCCCTCCTTATACCTGCTGCCACCCTGCCATCCCAGAACGCAGACCAGTCACCTTCGGAGCACCTCTGTACCTCATCTGCACTCTTCGTTTACTGGACTGTTTATGCCTTCAGTTTGGTGGCCTCTGAGGGTGGGAATTTTAGCTGCTTGGCTGGGGTGTCAGGTGTCTCCTTGGTTGTGAAACTGCTTAGCCTTCTGCTAGGAGCAGCAACATGGCACTTTTCTTCTGAAGGACTCAGCCAGCCCTTCTCACTCTTCTAAATTCAGACCATTGAGTCCAGTCCCCATGCAGGCCAAGCCAGGAACTAGAACACAGAAACCTCTCTTTCTGTTCTAGCCTTGTAAGAAGTAGTAAAGTTAATGGCTAGGAGGACAGCTTTTGGAGTCAGATGAACCTGTATTTGATTCCTGTTTCTACCATAGCTAGTTTTATGATCTTAATTAGTAGGTACATCTACTTATCCTTTTTAAGTATCATTTTTATCTTCAAAATGACAATCAGTAGGGGCATGGCACAAGGAAGTAGGTGGTAGCTGCTGTTATTGTCTTTGTCTAATGTATTCTAAAAGGAGGATGGGTATTTCAATCAAGAGGGCATGATGGCATACCTCTGTAATCCCAGCACTCTGGAGACTGAGGCAGGAGGACTGGGAGTTCAAAGCCAGTCTGGGCAATTTAGGGGGAACTTGTCTCAAAATAAACAGGATTGGGTATGTAGATCGTGGGTAGAGCATCCCTAGGTACAATCCCCAGTGCTGGGGAGGTGGTGAGAGAGACAGACACGGAGAGACAGAGAGAGCGAGCAAGAGAGCGAGCGAAGGATCTCCTGGAGATCTCTGTGGAGGCTCTGGATGCAGCCCTCACACAAAATATCATTTAGTCGATGGACTATCAGTAGTCTCAGGACTACTGATCCAGGCAGGAAACAGGAAATCCTATTCCTTTCTCTGATACCATGTATACCTTGAAATACATAAAAATTAAAAGAGCTATCCCAAATAGTACCATAAATAATAACCGCCAGTTATCTTGATATTTATCCTTAGCTTATATTTCTTTTCTGATTAGGCCTACTGTAGACCTAAGGTAGAGGGCCTACTCTTTAATTTTTTAAATATTTACTTAAAGCTTAAGAAATAAACTATTACCAGCATAAAGAACACTGGACTGGAACTCTGAGCAAAAGAACTATAATAATAATATCTTAGTTATACTTACTGCATATTTTATTTCATGCATCATACCAGTGTCTTTAATTTCATTTTTCTAGTAATTCATTTTATTATAGTTTATAAAACTATAGATCCAGAATGGATCAACATAAAGAAAACAAAAAAAAAACAAACAAACAAAAACAACCAAAAAAAACAATCTGGCCCTGTACCACAGACAGTTACAGAAACACTGTTTTAGAGGTCCATCTAAACATCTCGCCAGGATTCTGAATTGAAAATCCAGTTGGTTTTTCAGTTACATCTTTATGAAAAGGTACTCTTTAAATTCAAACTGTCCTTACTGGTTCCCTGCTAGGAGCAAAAGCCGCAGCTACAGGAGTTGCTCCTGTATGAGTTTCTCTAATATTCCTGGCAATCCACGGTTGAACCTGGAGAGCCAACCCCCATTTTTACCTGGGTTCATATTCTCCCTCTGTCTCTCTCTCGCCCTCTCTCTCTCTCAGTAATGAGTAAGGATGACACTGAAGATTCCTTTCCTGGTGGCTCTGGGTAAAATCTCCAGTATTGTAACCACAACAACAATAAATGGATCATAGGTTGAAAGACCTAAGTCTTACGTTTAAATTTTGTAAAAACAGGTGCTCTATATGTTTGTTAGACTTGATATCTAAACTTTATACTATTTCATTTGGAGTGTTTGTAAATGGTATTGTGTTTTAGTTTCTGTACCCGTATGTTCATTTGTACACAATGGTTGTGGTACTCTCTGTACCTTTTAGAGGAAAATATAGGGGGAAAAAATCTTTGTGGCCTGGGATTAGGCAGAGCAAATTTAGACATTATACCAAAACATAATCCATAAAATAAATGTTGATAAATTAGACTCCATCAAAAGTAAAAATGTCTGTTCTATGGAAAATACTGTTAAGAGAATGAAAACACAAGCTTCAGACTGGGGGGAAATATCTGTGAATAACTATTTCAACGGTAAAGGACCTGAATACAGAATAAAGAAGCCTCTAAACTCAACAGTAAGAAAACAAGCCATTCAATTAAAAATGGCTCCATTCAATTAAAAGACTTGAACAGACGCATCACTTGCCAGAAAGATAGGTGGCTTGCAGGTAAGCACATGAAACGTTCAACGTCATCAGCCATTAGGGAAATGCAAATGTAAACCAGTGGAGATACCACTGTCCACCTGCTTGATTGACTCACTTTAAAAGTACGGAAGATGCAATGGACTGGAGAGGGTGCAGACTAGGATTCTCAGTTCTGGCGGGAATGCACAGTGGTACAGCAACTCCTCCAGAAAACAGCCTGGCAGTAAAGTGAAACACACAGCCTTTGCCCAGAAATCCCACTCCTGAGTACCTCCTCCAGAGAAATGAAAGCTGTGCTCACACAGAATCCTGGGTCCAGTGTTCACAGCAGTTCTACCCATAACTGCCCCCAAGTGGGGAACCCGGTGTCCTTCAACCAGCGAATGAATAAGGAAACGGTGGTCCACACGTGCAATGCAATACTGGTCGGCAGTAAAAAGGAGCAAACTACTGATAAATGCAACCGCTTGGACGGCTCTCAAAGGCGTGGGGCGGAGTGAAAGAAGCCGGTCTCAGAAGGTTACGCACTGTGTGATCCCTTTCGTGTGAGCTTCTTGATACAACCATGGTGAAGGGAAGTAGAGCTGGCTGGCAGCGGCGGGGAGGCTGTGACTACAGAGGGAGGGCAGAGGGGTTCTGCAGGTGATGAAACTGTTCTACAGCCTATTTGCGGTGGTAGTTACACAAATCTACACGTGTTAAAATTCATAGAACTTTATGAATCAGTCATAAAAGAAGAGTCAGTTTTACCAAATTAATAGTTAACAAAAAAAGAGGTTGACAGTGTGGACCCAAGCTGTAAATTTGCCCCAGTCTTTCACATCCAGAAAGACCGGAAGCAAGTAGAGTTGTAGCAGGTAGATGAAAACACAGAATATCTTTTCCCTCTCCTTACTCTCAAAGATTTTTTTTTTAATCTGGGCTTTCGTAACTCAAATACACAAATATGACCATTTTTTAAATGACAGACATATTGTGCATAATATATTTATGTTCCTAAACCAGCAAGACTAGATGACTTTAAATTTTCAATGTGCTTTTAATTTTTGATGTGCTTTTTAAAAATGTTATATATTTCATTTTTCCCAAATATATTCCTTACATGTCAACCCTGCACTAATAGTACCACCAACAACAACCACACATACACACAGACACACAGGTTTTTCTCTTTTTTTCCCTACAAATTATGCATCTCTAGGTGGATACAGTGGGGGGTGAGAAGCAGGTTTTACACAGCTGATATGATCATGGGCCGTTACAGACAAGCTTGGAGGATGCTACCCAGTCTGCCAATTAATTAAAGCATTAATCTGAGGAACAGCCGGGCCCAGGGAATGTTTACCTACAGAGGAGGTTGGGAGGAATTGAGTAGGAAGCTCCCTACATTTGCATGAAAATGAAGGTGCTTAGGAAACTCAGCTTCCTTTTGTCCCTAAAGATGGGACAGCCTAAATCACATCCCTAAATGTTTCTGACCTACTTAGGAAGCCTTTTAAGGAACTGGCTCTGAAAGATGCAAGAACAGCAGAGTCTAGAAAAACGAATTAAACTGTGGGATGAGTAGGGTAGGGAGCAAGTCCAATGTATGGTTTCTTTGACCTCAACTGAAATCTTCTCAATTGTGGACTAAGTGCTGGCCATTGGGTACAATAGAAGCAATTGTTTTACAGGTTTTGGAACCATATAGTTGTATGATTTGAGGCCACTCATATGTCTTACCTGAGCCTTATTTGTTCATCCAGAGAGGACAGTTAGCTCTCTGCTTACTCCAGGCCCAAGGAAAGCTGAGAGTGGTTAAGAGCTTGTAAGACTACAGATTGCCTCTGTGACTAAGGGACTGATCATCCTTTTGTTCATTTTGGCTTAGTTTTTGGCAAGGGACTATAAAAAGGTTCTCTTCACCCTCCTAGGCTGTGCTATACTCTCTCTAGTTGAAGTGACCTTACTATAAGAGCAAAAGACATAAAGACACCAGGTGCCCAACCTGGGGTTTCTTTAGCCGTGTTGGCTGTACCCGAGATGTTTACCTATGTATCTCGGGAGGGTAGTGAAATGGACACGGAAAACTGACTCTTGGTATTTGATGACACGAAAGAACAATTTTGAAACTTGTGACAAAATATGTATATAACACAATTTAACATCTTAACAATTTTACCTTTAACTCTTTAAAATATTGTGCTTGTATAAAATTCTTAATCTTTTAGAGCTACATACTGAAAATCCTTTTTTTTTTTTTAATGCGGGTATCTGGAGTCGAACTCAGGACCTCATGCTTGCCAGGCAGGCACTTATGCCTCTGAGCTGTATCACTGACCCTGAAAATCTTACAGATAAAATGATACAGTGTCTGGGACTTGATTCAAAGTAATCAGAGGGATTCAAAGTAATCCAGAAGACTGAACCAGCAATGAGGGCTTTTTTCAAGATTTACCTTTTTATTAGATGGTGTCTTTTCATTTCTGGTTTTTTGTTTTTGTTTTTCCTTGCAGAACTCTCAGAGATTGAGCCCAATGTGTTCCTTCGACCATTTCTGGAAGTGATTCGTTCTGAAGATACCACTGGCCCTATCACTGGACTGGCGCTCACCTCTGTCAATAAGTTCCTGTCCTACGCACTCATAGGTAAGAGCTTAGGCTTCGAGGGTGGCTGCAGCACTTCATTTCTTCCCAGCTGTCTTTTTCTTTGCAGAAGAGAAATAGGATTGTTACTAGTCACCTGTCATGCTAATTGACTCGGGGGAGAGGTTCGCCCTGGTTTCTCTAACTATGCTTTGGAGAGAGCTAAGGGTATTGTACCCTTGGAGACTTAGTTTGTTTAATTTAAAAAAATTTATCTTCAAATATAATGCACACTTATTATAAGAAAATAAACAATAAAGATGTATCTGAAAGAAAAGTTAACTGTCTTTCTTCTGTCTTTCTCAATGCTCCAACCCCTTCCTTAGATAAACAGTGTTGCTAACTTGGTTTGACTCTTTCCATCCCTTTTTCTGCATGTGAAAACATGAATTACTAAAAAAAAAAAAGAAAGAAAATATGAATTACTACTCCATTTTAAAAAGAAAAAGGATTATGTACTATGTATTTTTTTTACTTAATAGTGTTTAGATGTACATGTAGTTATGTACATCTGCTTTATTCATTTTTATTGTAAAATATATAATGTTAATATTTGCCCTTTTAATCATTTTACTTATATAATTCAGTGGCACTAATTACAGTGTTGTAGTGTCGTACAAACATCTCCACCATCTTGAGTTCAAGGTCAGCCTGAATTACAGGACAAGACCCTCTCTCAAGAAACAAAAACAGGGGCTGGTGAGATGGCTCAGCGGCATAAGCGCCTGCCTGGCAAGCGCGAGGGCCCGAGTTCGACTCCCGGATCCCACATACGAAAAAGGGGCCAGTGATATCGCTCAGCGGCACGGGCGCCTGCTGGCGCGCGAGGTCCTGAGGTCGACCCCCCGGTACCCACAAAAAAAAAAAAAAGAAACAAAAACAGGGGTCGGGGATACAGCTCAACAGCACAGCGCCTGCCTGGCAAGCGCAAGGTCCTGAGTTCGATTGCCGGTACAAAAAAAAAAACAGGGTGGGTGTGGTGGCGCATGCCTGTAATCCCAGCACTCAGGAGGCTGAGGCAAGAGGTTTGCCGTGAGTTTGAGGCCAGCCTGGACTATGCAGTAAGACCCTGTCTCAAAAACAAAACAAAATATCTCCATCATCTATTTCCCATTTTCATCATCCCAGAGGGAAACTATGTTCATTAAGCAGTAGCTCCCCATTTCTTCCTACCGTGAGCCCAATATTTTTTTTTCTTTTTAGTTAACTGTATATTCCCATAGTATAGTTAAAACACAATTCATTTGATCATTATTCCCTTATTACTTAATATTTAGATTGCTTCCTTTTTGGAGCCATTATAAGTTATATTGAAATAAACGTGCTTATTCATATATCCTTATTTACTAATTTTACTTTTATATGAAATATTTCTGAATTTGGAATTTCTGGTTTAAAGGACATATGTATATCACATTTTTATAGGTACTACTAGGCCGCTTTCCCAAAAGATTGCATCATTTACACTTTCACCAGAAATATTTGAGAATTTTCATTTCCACACTCTGTCATTAGCACTAAATATTATTGGTGTGTGTATGTGCACATGTACCATTTTGATGGATAAACACTATTGTTGTTTTTATTTTCTTAAGGTTGAATGTTTTAATTTCCTCTCCTTTTTCTTTTACTGTCATTTTTCTTATCAATTTGTAAAAGTTTTCTGTATAGTAGGGCTCTTAACCCATTGTGTATCATGGCATTATAAATATTTGCTTCCAATCTAGGCTAAGTGTTTCTCCCAATCTATGGCTGATTTCTGAATTTGTTTATGGTGTCTTTTTTTTTTTATTCTTCTTTTAAGTTGGTCTTATCACTCAGAATCCTAAATTCCTTTTCTTCCATTACCAACCCATGTGCAAGGATGAGGAACATAAAAAACAGGCAGCTGTCTTTGTTTCTAAGTAGGGAGACAAGGAAAAATGAGGGTCAGGCTGCAGCTAGCCAGAAAAGCAGTGGCCTTCACTTCAGGGTAAGAACACCCTTTATTTTCTCTAGAAAGTTAGATTTGCTTAGCTAAAGCATTCAGGATCATAAGCAGGAGTCCTGGGTGCCCGCCAGGTCCTGAATATGTGTATCAGTCTCTACGGGCACCCCAGTCCCGGTTTCATATTTTCCTGAACAAAATCAGGCCTAGATACTTTCAGCCTTGCCCTGAGCACCACCTACAGTTCATGCCTCTTCACAGCCCCCAGCAGCTGCCCTTCCCTGTCTTTCTCTCTGATCTCTTAGTGTGTTCTCTCCCCTTCCTGCCCTTGGCATACAGGTTGGTCACTGGAGACATCAGGCCAGCTGGTCACTGAAGTTTCCTGTGGTGGGAAAGGAGAATGCTGGAGGTGGTGATTGTAGTGGGCATAAGAACAGGAGCAGGAAGGAGATGAAGTTGGTGAATTTCCCTGACGCTGGCTCTAGAGTGGCCAGAAAGGGAGGACTTTCTGAGTAAGGGGTCTTGGGAAGACCAGGTCCACTAAGTGAGTGCAAACCAGACAATCCTTTGATAGGCTGCCCTTCTAGAAGAAACTGCCCCTCACTGCTCACTCCTGTGACTCAAGGTTTCTGGGATTATCGTAGGTCCTACTTCAACAACTAGCCTTCAGTTTGCCCCCGCCCCCACAGCTGCCAGACCAGGATTTGTGCCACTGATTGCCCAGCTCACTGGCAGACCCTGCCTGTGGCTCTAAAGACATCAATGTTACCTACTTTTTTAGAAAATGAACTCTGCTACTTTGTTTAAGCTCGAGGGCTAAGGATATAAAGATATCATCAGTAGAGCTTAAACCACCTTAACAAGAGATTACTGAAAGAGGGAAAGAAAGGACCACCGGAAGTGTTGTGAGATGAGAGCAAGCCATCTGATGAGCTCTGAGATGCCACATAACTCTGAGAAGGACATGGTTTTCCTGTATGGACCCTGGATATGGGATTGTCAGGGTTGTAAGGGAAGGTTTGGACAAGGACCGGAGAGTACAGGATTTTCTGTGCTGCTTGGGACAGACATGAAGAGTTAGGGTGATAGGAGTAGGAGCTGGGTTACCCTATTACACTATGTAGCATGAAACTGGCTTTCCCCCTGTGATTTCTAAAGTAGCCACTCCTCGTTCTCAGTAAAGGGATGGTCCAAGTAGGACAAAAGAGGATTTTTGTTTTTGTGTTTTGTTTTGTGTGAGTCTCTGTGTGTGTGTGTGTGTGTCTGTCTGTCTGTCTGTCAGTCACTGGGGATTGAATATCCAGGGCCTTTACACTGAGCTATATCCCCAGCCCTTCTTTTACTTTGAGGCAGGTTCTCCCTGAGTCACCCTGGCTAGCCTTTAACTTGCAACCCTCCTGCCTCAGCCTCCCAGAGTACTGGGATTACAGAAACCAGCCACAACACCCAGATAAAAAGTATTTGTTTAAAAAATATATATATTTGTTGAGATGTCAGAGACTCCAAAAAAAGACAGATGAGACAGAAGAAAACAAAAACCACTCACAATAATGAAAGTTTTGTGGCTCATTGTTGCAAGAGAAATACTCAGGTTTCTCAGTCATCCCCTGAGCTTTAGGCTCAGGAACTGCATTCATTTCAGGAAACAAGAAAGGGAAAATGGCAGAGATGTCTCTGACTCCTACTACTTCACACTAGGAAGTGCTCCTGCATTACATCATTGATGTTGCCCTTCAGGAGCAACTTTCTCTGTCACTTGCTTGCAGAGCTTTGTCATGTGCCTTTCCCCCACCTCTGCTCCTCTCAGGACTAAACAGTAGTGAAAATGGTTGTTATGGCAGACCTGGGGCTGCACCCAGCAATCCAGGCAGTTCTGCTGTTTAATGTGCCAGTGGGAGCAGAGTTCCCCACCCTAGCAGCACTTGTGCTCACTTCCAGCCTTGTGCTTGCTGTCTGACCTCTAGCTTCTCTCTTATTCGCAGGTAAAATCCTCCCTTTCTTCTCCCCAACCCTCAGCCTCCAGTCCTGTTGTCTCTTCTTCTGTCCTAATATCTTGTTAACTAAATTGGCAACAAGATTCCTGCTCGCTGTCATAAAGAATGAAATCAGAGGCGTCCGATCTGTTGTAATGTGGCACCCAGATAGGAGTACTGGTGGCAGTGACCATCCATTTGCCTCCCTTATGGGAACTGCACCTGAACCCACAACTCCAAAAGTGACCAGAGAAAGAGCTGTATTAAAAGATGAAAGAGCCAGGCGTGGTGGCGCACACATGTGATCCCAACACTTGGGAGCCTGAGGCAGGAGGATCATTAGGTCAAGGCCAGCCTGGAACATGTAGTGAGTTCCAGACCAGCCTGAACTACATAGTGAGACACTGTCTCAGTGCCCCCATCAATAAAAGATGAAAGAGAATGTGGACATGGTGGCACAGGCTTGTAATCTCAGCATTCTGGAGGCTGAGGCAGGAGAATTGCCAAGAGTTCAAAACCAGCCTAAACTACACAGTGAGATCCTGTCTCAAAAAACGGTTATGGGGCCGGTGAGATGGCTCAGCGGCATAAGCGCCTGCCTTGCAAGCGCGAAGGCCAGAGTTCAACTCCCGGATCCCACATACGAAAAAGGGGCCGGTGATATCGCTCAGCGGCACAGGTGCCTGTTGGCGCGCAAGGTCCTGCGGTCGACCCCCTGGTACCCACAAAAAAAAAAAAAAAAAGGTTATGCCCAAATTTAAAGACCCAATCCAAAAATGGGCATCTGAGATGAATACACACTTCTCAGATGAAGAAATATAAACAGCAAATAAATATACGAAAAAATGTTCAGCATCACTGGTCATTTGAGAGATGCAAATTAAAACAACACTGAGATTCCATCTCACCCCAGAAAGAATGGCTATTATTAAGAAATCAACTAATAACAAATACTGGAGGAGCTGTGGGAAAAAGGAACCCTTCTCCACTGTTGGTGGGAGTGTCGACTGGTGCAACCACTGTGGAAATCCGTGTGGAGATTCCTCAAAAAACTAGGGTTGGAGGTCCCATTTGATCCAGCTATCCCCCTTCTGGGTATCTTCCCAGAAGAATTAAAAACATCCACAGCAATATATGTGCACCCATGTTTATAGCAACACAATTTGTAATAGCTAGATCTTGGAAACAACCCAAATGCCCATCAACTGAGGCATGGATAAAAAAGATGTGGTATTTTTATACAATGGAGTACTACTCAGCCATAAAGAAGGATAAACTGGAGACTTTTATAGGTAAATGGATGCAACTTGAGACCATACTCATAAGTGAAATAAACCAGACGCACATGTGTAAACATCATATTGTCTCCCTACTGTGAGAAGCTGAAAGAGTAAGATCCAAAATGTACAACAGATACTGTAAAATGGGAAGAAATTGTTCAAAAGGAAAGAGAAACTGGAATGAGGGAATGGAGAAAAGGGAAAAGAAAAAAAATATATATATAAGATAGTTAAGATAGGTACACTACTAATTTCGCTTAGTTCATTGAAAAGAAAGGTTTATGCTAATATTGTTTGGACAATTGAACGCCAATATCTTGTACCCTGAGTAACTAATTTAAAGATAACAATATGCAATGTATTAACCATTGTTACCCTCCTATTATGTTGTTTTGAAATTTTGTTCGATTTTTTTTTTCTCTTTAAAATAAAAAAAAGAAAGAAAAAGAAAAAAGGGTTATGGATTGCTAGGCATGGTGACACATGCCTGTAATCCTAGCACTCAGGAGGCCGAGGCAGGAGGGTCACCTGGAGTTCAAGGCCAGCTGAGCTACATAGTGAGTTCAAGGCCAGCCTGAACACAGCATTAGCGAGACCCTGTCTCAAAAAACAAAAAAACAAACTAACAAAAAACGTTATGGAATTGGAAAGAAGAAAGTCAAAGTCTCTTAAAGTAATCCATAGGCAGGCTGTCTTCCTTTTCTCTCTTTTCCACATCACTTAACCTGTCCTTTTGTACTGGAGCAGATCCCACTCATGAGGGCACAGCAGAAGGCATGGAGAACATGGCAGATGCTGTCACCCATGCCCGTTTTGTGGGCACAGATCCTGCTAGCGATGAAGTTGTCCTCATGAAAATCCTTCAGGTAAGTGAGAGGGGAAGAGCAATTAGGCTAATGGCCAAGGGCTGGCGCCACCGACTCTGTTACCCTCTACTTACGCGAGTCTCCTGGCAGCAGGAAGCTGTGTTTTGACTCCACTGGAGCTTAGGGACTGACTTTGTTTCCAAACAAGCATCTCAGATACCCAGAGTAAAAGCTTTTCCGAAGGAAAATAATTAAAAACTTTAAATGAATTGATATCAAATACCGGAAGCCCTTAATACACTTGTACCTCTCACTAACTATATCTGTGCCATTCACTGGGCTTATGGGCTAGGGCTGGAATGAGTTCTGAACTAAGTCAGGGTCATGCAGAGTGAAGAAACAGTTCCCAGGTCAAGCTCCTGGGAGACCCCTTATCAGGTGGAAGTGAGGTCAGCATCCTTGCTAACCTCTTGTTAAAAACGTGCCTCTAGCCTGGGGATGTAACTCGGTGGAGTGCCTGCCTAGGATGCAAGAGGCTCTGGATTTGATCTCCTGTGCTGAAAAAATATTTTTCATTAAAAAAAAAAAACTTACTGGGTATGGTGGCGCCTGCCTGTAATCCCAGCACTCGGGAGGCTGAGGCAGGTGCATTGCTTTGAGTTTGAGGCCAGCCTGGGCTACATAGTGAATTCAAGGCCAGCCTGAATTACATGGCAAGACCCTGTCTCAAACAAACAAAAACCACAAACCTAACTGGATGTGGTGCCACACACCGGTAATCTTA
The DNA here is from genome assembly GCA_028451465.1 of Erethizon dorsatum. Lineage (NCBI taxonomy): Eukaryota > Metazoa > Chordata > Mammalia > Rodentia > Erethizontidae > Erethizon > Erethizon dorsatum. The sequence continues at coordinate 87,290,024 of CM051822.1, forward strand.
GCACGTGGGAGGCTGAGGCAGGAGGATTGTTGTGAGTTCAGAGCCTGCCTAGACTCCATAGTGAGTTCAAGGCCAGCCTAAACTACAAAGTGAAACCCTGTCTCAAAAAAACCACACACACATGCGCACACACACCAAATAAAATCCCACCTTGAGTACTTTCCTAGGAGACTTTTCCTAGGAGACTGGGGGAACACTAGGTAGCTTCTCTCCCCACAGGTGACCCTGTCTTCCCCTTGCCTGCCTTGTTGACCGCAGCGTCTCCTCTGTCTTCCTGCTCAGGTTCTCCGGACTCTGTTGCTAACCCCAGTGGGTGCCCACCTGACCAATGAATCTGTGTGTGAGATTATGCAGTCTTGCTTCCGAATCTGCTTTGAAATGAGGCTCAGTGGTAGGTGCTTGAGTACTGGCTCCTTTACCATTCCCGGGGCCAGTATCTGAGTATGTATGTAGGCTGAATCTCTGAGCCTGAGATGGAAGACTCAGAAGTTCTCCATTGCCTACCTTGCGGAGCCTTTGGGATCTGGAAGACTGTTAGACTATTGTGGTGCTGGAATAGAGACCTCAACCCATCATGCCAGGGCAGGGTGGGGATGGAGCCCAGACTGACTCAGTCCCAGCACAAATCCCTCTCCCTTGGGGTTTCTGGGATTGACACTGGCCTGCAACCTCAGAGCGCACATCTATAGCACCCCTTTTTTCCTGACTCAGTAGTGTCACCTAGTGGGCCAGTAAAGTTATGGCTGCCAGGCTGAGCTGGAGCTGGTTTTAATAAGTTTGGCATAATCCTTGGTAAACAAGGTTTGGAGGGGAGTCTGCTCTGAGAAGCCTCCTGATAATAGCACAGCAAGTAATGACACCTGTGTTATTTGTTTTTGCCTGTGCAGAGTTATTGAGAAAATCCGCAGAGCACACTCTCGTAGACATGGTGCAGCTGCTCTTCACAAGGTAAACCTGCTGCTGTTTGCTTCAGCCCTGCTGCCCAGGCCTCTTGAGTCCGCCTGCTTCCACATAGCCGCTTCAGGGACCCAGCCAGCCCACAGCCACATGAGAGGCCACTGGGACTGTGGATAGGGGCAGTGCTCTGGGCCCAGGTTACTGAACACGGGAGGAGGAGGAAGGAGCTGGCTTGGCCTCGGGGGAGGCAGAGAGTTATCTAATCTAGGCTGACAGAGCTCGTTCTACTTCCCAAACTTGTGTCTGTTTCTGTACAGGGAGAAGCTGGGAAAGGGAACCCAGAGAGAACGTCAAACTTAGGGGATCCAGGAACAGGTTGCTGAGTTAGGAGAGCTCAGCTGATTTCCGTGGGAGAAGGCCAAAGCTAGGGTGACCAACAGCTGAGAGCTGATCTGCTGTCCCTCAGCTTGGTTTACCCAGGACTGTCTTGATTTTAGCACTTCATGTTCTGTGTCCTGACAAACCCCTCAGTCGCCGGCAAACCAAAATTGTTACTTTCCCTAGGGGAGGCCATCAGCGAAGGGTTTCTGACTTACCTGCTGTACCGCACCTCCTTTCAATAAACTCACTTTGAGAAGAACTGAAGTGATCGCTTTAACACTTCCCCTGGGATTTCTTTTTTGCTTTCTTATGTGTAAATAAGAATCCTTATTATCAGCAGACCGGATGGCCCTTGAACCTGCTGCAAAGAATGTTTTATTCCTTAGGTTCAAATTCACTTGTTTTAAAACACCAACCTGCTTTTTACTTTCTGTCCTCTGCTCAGTCTCCTGAGGTTTTGATAGATTGCCCTCTCCCCATTTTTGGCTTTCAGCAGTACTTACCAAGGATGAAAAGAGGCTCCACACTCCATGGGCACTTACTTCGCCTTAGTGACTACCTTTTTGGTCCATGCCACACTTCCCTCAATTCCTGTGGCTCTTTGATGAAGCTCTGAGAAGGGTGAAACTAGGTCAGGCATGGTGGCACACACCTGTAATCCCAGCTACACTGGAGGCTGAGACAGGAGGATCACAACCTAGCGAGACCCTTTCTCAAAATAAAAGGACTGAGGATGTATCTCAGTGCTCCCTGGGTTCAATCCCAAGTACCATACACATGCACGCATGTATGCATGCACACACACACACACATGCAATTATCTGTTTCTTGAGAATAACTAGCTTTTCCTAAGAGACAGGGATGCTCTGGTCTAGAGCACCTTTGGCTGTGGCTGGTGTGGAGGACAATTGTCATTATCCCCAATGACAATTCATGGGATTCTCTATTTTATAGGTTACCTCAGTTTAAAGAAGAACCCAAGAACTATATGGGCACCAGCATGAAGAAGGTAGGATCTGAGTCTCTGGTCCCTTATGTAAGCTTCACTCCCAGCAGTGCTATGGGGTTCCCTTGCTTAGAGAAGACATGCCTGTGCCTGGACCAGTGCTGGCAAACCCTTTAGAGCCTCTAATTATAGAAACAGCCTGCTGCAGCACATGGGTCACAGGTTTGCCACCACTGGCCTAGACAGTTCTGCTCAGAATCTAGAAATAGCTCTTGCTTCTTTAGGGAGAAATTTATTCTTTCGCATCTTTCTCTTCTTCCCCAACCTTCCCTTTCTGCCTTTTTTGCTAACCCACCACATAAACTGGTGAGCCAGTCCTTCATGGAAACTAGGTGAGGCCCATCAGACTGGATTTAAAATGTTTGTTGATAAAAGATGAAAGTCCAGCCATCCCCTCAGGGCTCAGCCTTATCAGCAGATAGGAATCCTGGAGAGTCTGCCCCAAATCCTATCCTAATACTGGATTAGACTGGGCTCACACTTGCTCTAGTTTCTACTAAAGACATAAATCCCCAGGAGGCTGAGGCAGGAGGATCACCATGAGTTCAAAGCCAGCCTGAACTATGTAGTGGGATGCTATCTCAAAAAAAGACATAAATCAACCTAGACTGCAGATCAAAGTGTTTTCAAACTACTAGGAAAAGAATGATGGTCAGAAGCATGGCCTCCTTCTATCTTAAACTGAATCCTGGCTTTCTGAAGATTCTGCTTGCAGCCCTAAGAGTTCTTCCCATGGAGATGACACTTGGCTGTTTGGGGCACATACATGACTTTCCCTTGGCCCCTGCCGTTCATCCCCATTCCTGCCCTGTGCCCTGTTGGCGTGTGTCTGAGTTTATTTCATTCTGTTTAAATCATGCGTTTGCCTGTCTTTCACAGATTTCTCCATGTCTCCTCAACAAACTGGAACTAAGTAGTGGGGAGCAGACCAAAGCCCTGCACCAGTTAGAGAGGGTACTACTCTTTAAGAACCTCAAGGTCTCGCTCCCTCTCCCTCTCCTTTCCTTCTTTTTGTTTCTTCAAATGTTAACTTTTTGTATGTAACACCTAGGTCCCATTTATTTCCATTGCATAGAGCACAACTTACCCCCTGGTAACAGCAGCTTGGCTTTGGAAAAGCTGCATGTGCTTGTAGCTTCACAGTGCTGGAATTCTCCTGGGGCCCTGGTTGTCTGGGAGGCAGGAGGGACCCCTAACCATCACATAGTGAGAACCTGGGGCCTGCGGTTGTCTTGTGGGGAAACCTAAGGCCTACTATTTCTGGGGAAACTACAGAGACCCTTTCCCTCTTCTACTCTTTCCCTCTTCTACCCTTTCCCTGTCTCATGTCAACCTGGATATCTGAACTGGGTTTGGAGGGAAAAGGTAGTCCATCTTGTGAGGCCTTTTATTTCTTGGTACCATTAAAGGGATCATTCTGGTTTAGAACTCTAGACTGATAGAAAGGAACGAGGTCCCAAGACAGTCCAGGGCACTGGCAGTACTTTTGGATTTGCAAAGATACCTTTGTCCTTTAAAAGTCCAGATATAAGGGAGATTAGGAGAGGAATACAGGCTAAAGATGACCCTAATCCCCATGTCCATGCCTTAGGGAGAAGAGAGAGAAGGGAGTGGAAGCCTAGGCTATCTATCGTAAAGGTGTTCATATGAGAGGTGATTTTATGGACATGAGGTCATTGAAGAGTGTGTGCGTCTGTGTGTGTGTCCCTAGCTAAACATCCAAAGGCTTGTGTCCTCTTTGAATGCATTGTCTCAAGTTTCCTTTGTGCGCGTAGATGTCTCAAGTTGCAGCTCTCTTCACTGGCTACTCAGCATGTTGCCGTGATAATGAACGGGGGACCTGCTCTCTTTTTGTAAAGCTTGTGCTGTCCTTTGGAATACAAAGTTGTACAGATAAGGTGGTATAGGGTTCCACGAACACCTGCCTACCCTGCATCTTCGGACCTTAGGACAGGGAGCAGATTACACTTTATAAAGGCTGAAGCATTTGTGGGAACTGGCAGCTTCTCAGCCCCTACTCCAGCCAGAAAAGCCAAGAACATTCATTGAAGTGACCAGGTTGGAGCTAGCTTTGCAGAGGATAAAGGAACTAGGAAAGACGCATCCTGGTATAGAAGGAATGTCAGTAAGTGACTGTCACTCTCTGTGAAAATAGGGCTGAAATGGAGAGAAAGATGTTCTCCAGGAAAGAAAGGCTATCCCATAAAAGTGGATCCAGTTCTTAGTACCTTTTGGAGCTCAGAGACGATTACCAGGAAAGACTGGAAGTCCTTGTTTTCCTTTACTGATCTCTTGGACTTCTTGCCCTTCTGAATGTTTGGCTCACTCTTCTCCCAGGTTTTTCACCATGAACTTGATCTAGGGGAGCTCCAGTAGTTCCTGGAGAGAGCCTCCTTCTGATTCCTGCTTAGCCACAGTGCTCAGAATACTTGAAAGTCCTAGGCATATGACTACAGGCCTTTTGGAGATACAGGTTCAAGAAATGTGAATTTAATGTGAAGCTGTCACTGTGTTTATTAAGAGCTGTGGGAAAGACTCCGCTTTGGGGCCTCTCTCCTTTATGGGAAGGAGTTGTGGGCAGAGAAGGAAGAATTATGTGGTTTCCAAGTAAGGGATTAAAGTTTACCCAGGCTTTGAGAGTTTGGGGGATCTTGAAGAAGGGAGCCTATCCCCAAATATCAAGAGGAATTGAACAGATTTTTGAAAAATTCCATCTAAAAGCCAGGTGTGGTGATGCATACTTGTAATCCTAGCACTCAGGAGGCTGAGGCAGGAGGATTGCCACAAGTTCAAGGCCAGCCTGGGCTACATAGTGAGGTCAGGACTGGCCTGAACTATATAGCAAGGCCCTGTCTCAAAAACAAAACAAACAAACAAACAAACAACAACAAAAAACATCTAGAAAGACCAACAATGAGGAGGAGAGGAGGTCTTATTGGAATACCAAAATTGGGAGCAGCAGAGAGCAGAACAGCAGCATGACATGACCCTCCATTCTTAACTCCACAAATAAACAGGGGTGCCACTCCCTTCCTAACACCAAGGAATTAGTCTTTCAACAATTTAATGCAGAAATTCCAGAGAGAAAGAGATGTATTGTCTACACCCAGTGTGCACAGCAATAATAAAGCCCTGAGTATTATGAAGGAGTAGGCTAGTGATGGCAAACCTTTTAGAGCTTTCAGTAATACAAACAGCCTGCTGCACATGTGTGCTATAGGTCCACCACCACTGGAGTATGCTCTCAGGGTTGGATAAGAGCTAGAAGTAGCAGGCTGCTCTGCAGAGTAGTTGAGCAGGAAGGCCTAGGAGTCAGTGGACCTGTAGATCTGAGGCTCTGAGCAGAAGATCCCCTGCTCTTGCCCTTTCTACAAGAGGCTCGTGCATCATGTACAAGACTCAGGATCTCCTGTTTAATGGAACACTCAGAACCCAGGGAAGCAGAGTGAAAAGTCTCATCAGTGACCATCCCAGAAACAGGATGTTACCTTCCACACAGAGGCTTCCATGCCACCCTGAAAAGTGGCGAATGTAGAAGCCAGGTTAGAGGAGTAGGAATGTAATCTGATGGTCTGAGGCTGTTTCCTAAGGACCAGAAGGACTAAAGAGAGATTTCTAGGAATGGAGTCTTAGTTTGAATAGAGTGCTAATGAGGTGTGATATTTCCAGCTGAAAATGAGAGCTGGAGGCATGAGTGATTCATCCAAGTGGAAGAAACAGAAGAGATCTCCCCGGCCTCCGCGTCATATGTCCAAAGTCACACCAACTTCAGAGCTGCCCACCTCCAATGGAACCTCCTTATCCACTCACCTCACTGGTGAGTGTTGCGGCTGCTTCCTCTGAAGAAGCGCTTCTTTCCCAGGGATTTTGAAATGGAAGACCAACTGAGGGGCTTTATCTTTCTACTTAGAGCCAAAAGGGAAACTCCAGTCAACTCAGACTGTGACCATTCAGCAACCCAGCAAGTACCTTAAGGGTGTTCTCCCTTCATAGCAGCTCTGACTGCTCAAGAAAAGTGTGTGCAGAGAAGAGCAAATAGCCTGGGATACAGCCCCTGGTGCCATGCACAGCATGTTTTGCCCACAGTCCCTTCTTCAAGCTCCACTTCCTTTTCCTGGCAGGTGGCATGCCCTTCATTGATGCACCCACACCCATCTCGTCTGGAAGTTCAGAAACTGCCTCAACGGTAGTTAGTCCCTCCACAGACAGTGGCCTGGAATTCTCCTCCCAGACCACATCCAAGGAGGACCTCACTGACTTGGAGCAACCTGGCTCTCCAGGATACCATACAGCTGCAGAGCCTGGCAGCAGTGAGCTGGGAGTTCCTGAGCAGCCTGACCCCCAGGTATGGCTTTGATTCCTCAAGGCCCTCCCTAATCTTCCACTGTGGGAATTGGCTTGATCCCTTGGCTCAAATGAACATATGGGTAGAAAATTCTTCTGTGTTTCTCTGAATGAGTTGTGCTGCCCAGAAGACCTATATAGCCTGACTCAGTATGAGAGGGGGCTCATGGGATATGTCAGATTATGCATAGAGGTAGTTCCTGGCAAAGGGGGAAGCCGACTATGGCTTTTTCTGGAAGGTCACGATCCAAACCTTAAGCCTGTAAGAGCTTCTAAAGCATACCTAGGGTTCTAGTCACCATAGGACAGTGACTAAAAGAGATGTCTTCTCAAGTCCTTCACCACACTCCTGCCCTGAGCTGTCTTGCAGTGATTCGTAAACCACCAAACTGGGTACCTCTGTGGTCCATCAAAAATAGCTGGAAGGACAAGTACTTCAAGAGAGTACTGTAAGTTCTAAGTTGCTCTTACCTCATCCCTCTTCCTATATCTGCTTGCTACTGGTCATAGCAGGAGGTGGCCCCAGTGGAAAAGGCCCAAACAGCATCAGTGGAATCCATTCCTGAAGTACTAGAGGAGTGTACATCCCCTGCTGACCACTCTGACTCGGCCTCTGTTCATGACATGGATTATGTCAATCCCCGGGGCGTGCGCTTTACACAGTCTTCCCAGAAGGAAGGTAAGTACCCTCTGGTGGGCTCTGCCCATTTATCACTCTCTGAGCTACCTACCCTCTTAAGCTTCCTGAGCCTACATCAGCTCGGACCAAGATGACTGCTGCCTGCCAGTCCTGGTTCTAGGCCATTTTCTAGGCAGCAAATGGAATCCAGCCATACAGCTGTGGCACAGATGGAGCCCTTCCCTAATTTATACAGAGGGAGTTTGGTGGATAACAGGAAGTGAGGGAGAAGAATAGAAAGCTTAGGACTTTTAACAGAAAGGAAAGATGCTTGATCCTGATCCTCTCACCTCCCTAAGGGTAGGGAAAACCCTTTTTCTTGAAGTGAATCACTTATTTGAAATTGCCTTGGGCCGGTGAGATGGCTCAGAGGCATAAGTGCCTGCCTGGCAAGCGCGAGGGCCCGAGTTCGACTTCCGGAACCCACATACGAAAACAAGGCCAGTGATATCGCTCAGCGGCATGGGCGCCTGCTGGCGCGCAAGGTCCTGAGGTCGACCCCCAGTACCCACAAAAAAAAAAAAAAAAAGAAATTGCCTTGTATAATGCAAGGCCGACTAGGCTGAGCCTGCAGGCTGGTTGTTTCTCAGCAGTTTCACTGTCCTCATCACCTTTGCAGGCACAGCTTTGGTTCCCTATGGTCTTCCCTGCATCCGTGAGCTCTTCCGCTTCCTCATATCCCTCACTAATCCACACGACCGCCACAACTCAGAGGTCATGATCCACATGGGACTGCATTTGTTGACAGTGGCCCTTGAATCAGCCCCCATAGCCCAGTGCCAGACTCTCTTGGGCCTCATCAAGGATGAGATGTGCCGCCACTTATTCCAGGTAAGACCAGATTGCTCAGAGCCCCTGGCTGTATTTTAGGGTCTCTCAAAGGCCAGGGCAACACAGGGTTTGGCTGGTTGTGCAAAGAGTATAGGTTCCAGGAAAGCACCTTCCTCCCAGTTGGCCCTCTTCCCAGTCATAGTAAAAGAGTTCCAGTAGCTCTGCAAAGACTCTACTAGTTGAGAGAAATGTAGAAATGGCTAGACACAAAATTCCATAGGACCTCAGTGGCAACTTCATACAGTTTGTTCTGCTTTTGTATTGCTTGGCCAAAAGTCAGCTTCAGGAACCTTATGGCCTACTTTCCTCTGATCTCCAGCTACTCAGCGTAGAGCGGCTGAACCTTTATGCTGCTTCCCTGAGAGTATGCTTCCTACTATTTGAGAGTATGAGGGAGCACCTCAAATTCCAATTAGAGGTAAGTTTCTTTTTTTTTTTTGTGGGTACTGGGGTCGAACTCAGGACCTCACGCTTGCCAGGCAGGTGCTTATGCCACTGAGCCATCTCACCGGCCCCCCAGAGGTAAGTTTCTTGACCTTGGAATAAAGACAAAAACCAAGCCAGATGTGGTGGCACATACCTGTAATCCCAGCACTTGGGAGGCTGAGGCAGGAGGATCGCGAGTTTGAGACCAGCCTGGGCTACATAGTGAGTTCAAGGCCAGCCTGAACTACATAGCGAGACCCTGTCTCAGGAAAGAAAAAAAAAAAAATGGAGTTATATGGCATCTTCAGTAGGGCCAGCTCTGTGGTGCTACAGGGGCTGGGTTAGGAGTGGCTTCCTACAGGAGGGTGACTTTAGTCTACATAGTTTGGTTGACTGGCTGGCTTCTGTAGTGGAAAAATTCAGAGAAGCCAGAGAAAACTGGCTGACTATAAAATAGGAGAACCCAAATATGAGGACTGGCAGGTAAACTCACAATGAATGGGAACAGCTCTTCTTGCCCTCTTGCAAGTCAAGCCAGCACTGCCACTAAACTGCAAAAAGGAACTCTAAATAGGATAAGGTCAGGGTTACATAGAAAACACAAACAAGGCAGTAGGCACCGTCTTTGGGATTAGGCATAAGGAAGAGAATCAGGCCTATCCCCCAACATGGAAACCAAAGAGGGGGATGTATTTAGGAGTGAAATACCTTTAGGTGTCTGTTAGTGAGTACCTACTAAACTGGCCTTCTGCTTCCTGTTTAATGTTCTTCCTGTCTAGTTTTCTTTTCCTAAATCCTTTCCCCACTCAAATGGAATTCTCTGGGTTATTGCCAGATGTACATTAAAAAGCTCATGGAGATCATCACTGTGGAAAACCCCAAGATGCCTTATGAGATGAAGGAGATGGCACTGGAGGCCATTGTACAGCTCTGGCGCATACCCAGCTTTGTCACGGAGCTCTACATCAACTGTGATTGTGACTACTACTGTTCCAACCTCTTTGAGGACCTCACCAAGCTGCTGTCCAAGGTGCTGAGCACTATTGCTGGCCTCTAGTGAAAAGGCTGCATTGAGGAAATCTTGATGGTAGTGATTTATGCTATGTACAAAGAGGGGAACACTTCAGAGATGGGAAGTGGGAAGAAAGGCATTCTCTAAAGGCAGTGGAAAGTCATAAATTTTGAGATTTTTGGGAAGAACAAAGTATAAAATATTCTAACCTCAAGTCTAATGGATCTGTTTACTTTCCAGAATGCCTTCCCTGTGTCTGGTCAGCTCTATACAACACACCTACTGTCTCTTGATGCCCTATTGACAGTGATTGACAGCACTGAGGCCCACTGCCAAGCCAGAGTCCTTAACAACCTCACCCAGCAGGAGAAGAAAGAGACAGCCAGACCCAGCTATGAGGCAGTCGATGGCACTCGAGAAGCTAGCAATGGTAAGAGGCATTTCTTTTCTTTTCCCTTCTGCCACCACCACCACCTCCTTCTCTCTCTTCCTCGCTCTCTCTCTCCCCCTCCTTCCTTCTCTCTCTCTCCCCTTCACCCTCTTTCTCACCCCCCCCCTTTAATCCTTCCTTCTCCCCTTCCCTCCCTGAAATGTTAGGGATCAAACTGCATTTCTTTCTTTGGTGATCCTAGAGTTCTATGCTTATCCCTTCTCTATTCACCAAGTGCTCTCTCCTGTCCTTCTGTCACTTCCCCTGGGGTGCTCTCAATTCTGTGTTTCCAGAGTTTGGTGGTTTGTACCACAGGCCAAGCAGGGAAGTTAGTAAGATTCATCAGCTGCTCCCTTTCTTCTCCCCCCTACTTTGGTGTTTTTATAAAATTATTATTTCTTCATGGCAAGAGAAGAGAATAAAGGATGTAGGACTTCTGCCCCTAAGAGGCCAGGACGTGCTATTCCCTACCCATAATATCTGCCTGCACTCTAATTAATCTTCTCTGTCTTCCCCTTGAGAATGAAGTTGCAGAAGATCAGGGAAAGTGACTGGGTAACCTCTTTGTTAAATTACAGAATCCAATGTCTGCCTCATCTGAGACAGTGACTACTTACTTGTCCTGTTAGGACTGGTGCCCTGTATGGGAACATACAGACCTACTTGGCTTGGGACTCAACCTGTCCTGCAGCTCTCCTTGCCTCCTACCTATAAATCTTCATGTATCTTTTTCTCTTCCCAGATGAGAGAGCAGTCAGTGATGGGAAAGCCATAGGCGTGGCGTCAGATGTCCCAGGCCTTCATCTGTCAGGTGGAGAGCGGATGCCAGCAGAACATGGGAAGCCAGGATGCAGTGATCTGGAGGAAGCTGGTGACTCTGGGGGTGGGTACTGGGTATCCATGACCCTAAGTAAAGGAAGGTGTGGGGGGGCACAGGAGGGGAACAGAGTGGCCTAGGGCCATACCCAAGTGAGCCTTGTTAGCTTGCCATGCCTTCAAACCCAGAAGAAGGATGTAAAACACTTAGAGGCCCAGAAGGTAGGACTTGCAGGGCATAAGAGACTGGTGAGAAAAGAAAAGAGAGAGACTGGTGAGGACAAGAAAATTTCTGAGGTTCCTCCTTTCACTGAGGAATGTATCAGTGACCTTCCAAAAGACATTATCCTGGTATGCCAGGTGTGGTGGCGCATACCTGTAATCGCAGCATTTGAGCTGAGGCAGGAGGACTGCCATGAGTTTGGGGCCAGCCTGGGTTCCATAGTGAGTTCAAGGCCAGCCTGAACTACATAGCAAGATACTATTTAAAAAAAAAAAAAAATTATGCTGGTAAAAGAGGTCTTATGGAGTTTTCCCTCTCTTCCTCCCATTCCTAGTTGACAAAACATTTACCCGGAAACCACCTCGATTTTCCTGTCTCCTGCCAGATCCACGGGAACTAATTGAAATTAAAAACAAAAAAAAGGTACATATATACACATATTTCCCAGAGTTCAGCCTCTGCCCCCTCTGCCTGAGCATCCTTTGTAGGGTTTCTGTCCCAGAGGATGAGGATGAGGGGGATTCTAGCAGCTCAGTACACAGCTTTCTCAGGCTAGGCTTTGGGCTCACTGGGCTTTCAGCAACTTCCCATGCCCCTTTGAAGACTTTCCCTTACTCCTAAGCCATGTAGGTGAGCAGTGCTGTTGTTTGCCCTGGGCAAATGCTGTTCCAGCTGACAGCCATGTCAGGGGTGGTGGTGACAGGAGCCCTGGGAGCTTGTGTCATGTGAGTCACCAAAGTTATTGGTCATCTCCAGCTCTGGTGTGATGATTGGCAATAAAAGGGAATTGACACTTATTCTGGTGCTTTAGTAAATTTCAAATAACTGCTTGTGCTTTTGGTTTTCTTAACATACATACACAAAAAAGCTTTCTGTTTAACCCTTTTCTCCTCTTATTGCCAGCCTAAATGACTTTAGCTTATGTGTGCCCTTCATTGCAAAGCTGTGACAGAACACACAAGGAACAGAGTGATTATCAGTTAGTTCATCTTGTCCTTCAAACTCAGAGCCTTAAGAGCTGTACAACCGAAGAATGAGGGAAAATCCAAGCCAAGCTAAAAACAGGATGCTGGCTTTCAACAGATGCCAGGGATGAATATAAAACTGAAATGAATCCTCTAGTCTCTTCTATTTTTTCTCTCATTCCTAATTTAGAGAGGAGGAACTGTCCCATGCATCTTGAGCCCTCAGAAAAAGACTGGCAAGGAGTTCCTCAGTCACTTCTTATGACACAGAGAGATAGGGGAGAGATAGGGCCAGTATGACCCATGCTTAGGTGTGGAGTCATCCCAGCCTGTAATCCCAGCACTTAGGAGGCTGAAGCCAGAGGATCACCTTGAGTTTGAGGTCAGCCTGGGACTATAAAGTGAGTTCAAGGCCACCCTGAACTACATAGCAAGGTCCTGTCTCAAAAAAAGAAAAGAAAACCATGTCCTAGGAGCTCATTAGGTGGGCTATGGGGGAGTATAGCCTGTTTTTGTCTGATTTAGGGGCAGAGTAGCTTCTGACACCTCTAGTGTCTCTCCTCCAGCTACTAATCACTGGCACAGAGCAGTTCAACCAGAAACCAAAGAAAGGGATCCAGTTTCTGCAGGAGAAAGGTCTCCTTACCATCCCAATGGACAATGCAGAGGTAGCCCAGTGGCTCCGAGAGAACCCTCGACTGGATAAGAAAATGATTGGAGAGTTTGTGAGTGACCGCAAAAACATTGACCTGTTGGAAAGTTTTGTGAGGTGAGGAAATTACAAGAAATGTGAGGGCTGGGAGTGTAGCTCAGTGGTAGAGCTCTTGCTTAGCATGCATGAGGCCCTGGATTCGATCCCCAGCTCTGCAAAAGGAAGAAAGAAATGTGGCACATAGTTGGTAGTCAGCTGGGGGGACAGCACCTCCCTCCCTGTTCTAGGTAAGAGAAAGTTAGGGGGACTGTGGCTGACAGAGAGCCCAACCTATCTCACTCCACACTTCCAGCCTCTTCATTCTGCTTCTTTTCCTCTAGCACCTTCAGCTTTCAGGGTCTTCGGCTTGATGAAGCTCTCCGCCTCTACCTGGAAGCCTTCCGTTTGCCTGGGGAAGCACCGGTCATCCAGAGGTTACTGGAGGCGTTCACAGAGCACTGGAGGGTGAGCAGGAATGGCAGAGGCTGAGCCCAAGACCCCAGGTCAGTCAGTTTGAGGGTTTCTGTAGCCCCCAACTTAAATTAAAAAATAAAAAAAGAACAGCTCCTGTCTCCTAAGAAGGCTGGGAGCAACATCGGTGAGCTTTCTGTGGGGAGAGCAACAGCTTCTGTGAAGGAGTTAGCAAGAGGTTGGCCGCTTTCTGGGTGGTACCTCTCTCTGTACCACCACTGACGTGACCAGTGGGTTGGTGGAGAGGGTTTAATTGGCCAGTGAAGGGCATTGACAACGGCGGGGTCTTTGCTTTTTCAGAATTGTAATGGCTCCCCATTTGCCAATAGCGATGCCTGCTTTGCCCTGGCCTATGCTGTCATCATGCTTAACACCGACCAGCACAACCACAACGTTCGCAAACAGAATGCACCCATGACCCTGGAGGTAAGTGGGGCTCCCAGGCAAGGCAGAGAAGACACAGCACAGCTTTGGAGGCAGCAGGATTTCTAGTTGGCATGGTGGACAGGGTTCTGTCCAAAAGAACCAGAGAGGGCTGGCCAATACAGAAGAGGAACTGGGGCGGGGAGGTGAGTTCTCTCACCTGCTAGTTCCCAAGTCGCATTTACCACAGAGCAGACCCAGAGTTCTTTAGGTGAGACTTCAGCATTGACACAAGAGGGAAAAACTTACTGGCCTATCTCTAGGAGTTTCGTAAAAACCTGAAAGGTGTGAACGGAGGCAAAGACTTTGAGCAAGACACCCTGGAGGACATGTACCATGCCATCAGGTGAGTATATTTGGAAGGTAGCGCACCATCTCTGTTAGGGAGAAGCACAGCAGACTGCGGTGCCTCGTGTGCCCTGGGGTTTAGCTGGATGCACACTTGCTGCCCACTCATTTCTTCCCTAGAGAAGCCGGAACAACATGGGTCTCTAGTACTCTAGGCCAGGGTCCAAACTGTCTCTTATTTTTTCCTTATTTATTTTTTAAATATGGTGGAGATTGAGACCAGGGCCTCCTACATGCTGCCATTGAGCTACATCCCCCACCCAAATGGCTTCTCTTGAGTAGGGTATTGTGGCCCCATTTCCTGAACCTAAAGCAGCTAGGTTTTCCTGTCTAGCTTACAAGGTGCATTCTCTGGCTGAAAGAGAATCAAGATGGCCACTGGGGCATGAGCACTCTTAACTCATTCAGAGGTCCGACTCAGAGATCAGACACTTTTTTTCCTGTAAATCAGAAAGAATAGAATCCGTTTATCCCCTGACACCCAAAAAGAACATGAGCTCTTATGACAGAACTGAAGGCCCCACTTAAAGACAGGACTTTCAATATTATGGGGCTTTTCCTTTCTTTTTTCCCTGACCTACCAATGAGTAGGAAACAGACCCCCGAGTTGCAGTCTCAGTGACCTCCTATTGATGGAAGACGCCTGCCTGGGCAAAGCCCTCTGTCCTGTTTAGAAGTAGTCAGGTTCACAGCAATACACCTATTCCTTCCCCTGCTCCTGACAGGAATGAGGAAATTGTGATGCCCGAGGAGCAGACAGGCTTGGTTCGGGAGAACTATGTCTGGAATGTGCTGCTTCATCGAGGTGCCACCCCCGAGGGCATATTCCTACGTGTGCCTCCTGGCAGCTACGATCTCGACCTCTTCACTATGACCTGGGGCCCCACAATTGCTGCTCTCTCTTATGTCTTTGACAAAAGCCTTGAGGAGCCGATCGTCCAGAAAGCCATCTCTGGCTTCAGGTAGCCCACTCTGGCCTTGGTCTTGACCTCCTCCCACCTCTCTGAGCTAAAATGATTGCTTCCATGCCTCTTCAACTCCTGCTGTTACTTTCCTTAGAATGGGCTTCCTACAGAGTTTGTGGAGGGAGGCTGAAGCTTGGGAAGCTCGATCTTAGACTGAGGTGAAAGGTCTCTTTCTGGGACTGACTGGGAAGGAACCCCTTACAAGCCTCCTCAGGGACTTGGAAGGGCTGCCTGGCCTTCCAATGACTTTGTTTCTGTGTTGGGGGTGACATTACAGGAAGTGTGCTATGATCTCCGCCCACTATGGCCTCAGCGATGTATTTGACAATCTCATCATCTCTCTGTGCAAATTCACGGCTCTCAGCAGTGAGGTAAGTGGGGGCAGGAACTGTACTTGGATTTCCAAGAGGACCTCTCTTATAGCCACGGCGTTTACCTCTGTCTGCACCCACTCCCTTGACTATACCACAGTTGAGACCATTTTTGTCTTCCACACTCTGGAGTAAGAATAGTGTTACCTCTTTTAATGGGATGGGGAGGGAGATGCAGTAGTGAGGGAGACCCTAACCAGGTTAGCCCCTCCCACCAGTGTTAAGGGGGATTGAAGCAAAGCCAGAAGTCCCCTCAGGGAGACAGAGACAGAGGCCTAAGGGTCTTCTTTGCACATACTGTGATAGCCAGGCACTCAGCTTCTCTCACCCTCTTTTCTAGTCTATTGAGAACCTGCCCACTGTATTTGGAAGCAACCCTAAGGCCCACATTGCAGCCAAAACAGTATTCCATCTGGCCCATCATCATGGTGACATCCTGCGGGAGGGCTGGAAGAACATCATGGAGGCCATGCTGCAGCTTTTCCGAGCTCAACTGCTGCCCAAGGCTATGGTAGAGGTAATTCTCGGTAGACGAGTCAGCAACAAGGCAGGACACCAGCACCTCGTGCTGTCCGTGTGGAGATCTGATTAAGAATAGCACTGAGCCCAGTGCCTGCCAGAGCACACCAGAACCCTCAGACGTAATGCCACGTATCATGGGGGTAACTGTAAAGGAAGGCTGGTAGAAGCTGTGCCACTTGCCACTTGGAGGGGCTGCAATACTGCTGGGACAGAGGGCCACAGGAAAAAATCTAGAGAACTTCACTTGAAGATTGAAAAAGGACAGGTGAAAAGAACTATTCTTGACCTACTTTTATAGGTAGAAGATTTTGTAGATCCCAATGGCAAGATTTCTCTCCAGCGAGAAGAGACACCATCAAACCGGTAAGGGCGGGCAAGAGGCTGAGGGCCTTGAGGAGGGAGGGTCAGAACCTGCGGCTCACCAGGACATGGGCCCTTTTCCTACAGAGGAGAGTCGACAGTACTGAGCTTCGTGAGCTGGCTGACCCTGAGTGGTCCTGAGCAGTCTAGCATGCGGGGTCCATCCACTGAGAACCAAGAGGCCAAGAGAGCAGCCTTGGACTGTATCAAGGTAACCTCGAAAGCGAAGGGGCCTCCCTGCTGGACAGATGCTGCTGTGTGACCTGAAAAAAAGAATCGTACAGGCCTGTGACCAGGGTGACTCTGTCCTCCCTGACTTCTCTGCAGCCCTCTCACAGGGCCCTTCTCTCTTATACCCTCTTTAGCAATGTGACCCAGAAAAGATGATCACGGAAAGCAAGTTCCTCCAACTGGAATCCCTGCAGGAGCTCATGAAGGTACAGGGTGGAGAGAGAGGGATGGAAGGATGGCTGGGTCTTAGTGGTGGTGGGCAGTGGTGTGTGCCTCGATTTCTGTTGGAGCAGAGCCAACAGACAGCTTCCTCATGCCTTCTCTCCTTCTGCTCCTCCGCCCCAGGCTCTGGTCTCAGTGACACCAGATGAAGAGACGTATGATGAGGAAGATGCTGCTTTCTGTCTGGAGATGCTGCTAAGGATTGTGTTGGAAAATAGGTAGGAGAAGGCAGGTGTGGGCAGTTTTGAAGTAGACCCTCCAAAGGATGGAAGGCATCTTGCTGAATGGGCTCCGGGGAAGGAACACATGAAACTAGGCGGTCGGGAAAGCTTGCCCGCTGTACCGTCTGCTTAGGGTGTATCAAGGAGCCGTGGAAAGCCTAGGAGACTTCTGCTCAGTGGCCCCTCCACCTGAGACAACGCTCATCCCTCTTGTTCTCAGAGACCGTGTGGGCTGTGTGTGGCAGACTGTTCGAGACCATCTCTACCACCTCTGTGTCCAAGCACAAGATTTCTGTTTCCTTGTGGAGCGGGCAGTGGTAGGGTTGCTGCGCCTGGCCATTCGCCTGCTCCGGAGAGAAGAAATCAGTGGCCAGGTAAGCAGAGCACGTCTGGAAGAATGGGCACGTATGCAAGGGACTATGGCCCCGGTGTCAGCCATGGATATGGCCTCATGCAGAGTGTACATTTAACAACAGTAACATGAGCCCATAACAAACTCAGAACCAGCACAGTCTAACAGCTGGCATTGGACATGAACCTGGAATGGCCTCAGGCAGGAAGCCAGTGCCTTACTGCAGGGTCCTCTGAGTCTGCTTTATAGGGTTAGACTGCCACTGTCTGCCTTTGTAGCTACCCCAGCTCAATACCTGATTTCTTATTTCTTATGCTTAGGGCCCTCCTGTGATTCCTTGGTTCAGCTACAATAAAAAACCAGCATAGAACTAATAAGTGACACAGCCAGGTATAGTGGCACACGCCTGTAATCCCAGCACTTGGGAGGCTGAGGCAGGAGGATCTCTGTGAGTTCAAGGCCAGCCTAGACTATATAGCAAGACTCTGTCTCAAAAAAACCAAAAAGAAAAAGAATAAATGAGTTCAACATGATCAGTACATGAAAAAGTAATCATATTTCTTCATGCTAAAAATGAACATGGAAACTGAAATTAAAAATAAAATACCACTTACAGTGCCTCAAATAAAGTGAAATGTTTAGATATATACCTAACAGGACAGGATTTGTATAGGATTTGTATGCTGAAAATTACAAAATACTCATTAAAGAAATCCAAGAAGACCTAAATAAATGAAGAGGCCATGTGGTGGTACACATCTGTAATCCCAGCACCTGGGAGGCTGATGCAGGAAAATCATGAGTTCAAGACCAGGCTGGGCCATACAGTTAGTCTGCAGCCAGGCTAGCCTATATAGCAAGACCATGTTTCAAATAAATGAATGTGTGAAAAGAGATACCATGTTGGTGGATAAAAGACTCAACATGTAAAGATGTCAGTTCTTCCCAAATTGATCTCTATGTTAGTACAGCTCCTATAAAAATCCCATCAAGGAGCCAGGCATCATGGCTAATCCCAGCACTCAGGAGGCTGAGGCAGGAGAATCACTACAAATTCAAGGCCAGCCTGGACTATATATATAGTGAGTTCACTATATATATAGTGAGTTCAAGGCCAGCCTGCACAACAAAGCAAAACCCTGTCTCAAAAAACAAAAAACAAGGGGCTGGGGATTTAGCTCAGTGGTAGAATGCTTGTCTAGCAAGTGGGAGGCCCTGGGTTCAGTCTTCAGCACCAAAAATTAAAAACCTTTTAAAAAAAAGAAAAATAGAAAAGATTTTTTTAAAAAAATCCAGCAAGGTTTCTTATAGACATAGAAAAGCTTGTCCTACATTTTTTTTTTCCTTGGGTACTGGGAATCGAACTCAGGACCTCACACTTGCCAGGGAGGCGCTGTGCCGCTGAGCTATATCCCAGGCTCCTTTTGTTTTTTTCAGGCAGGTTCTCACAGTGTAGTTCAAGCCGGCCAGCCTTGAATGCACTATGTAGCATGAACTTGCAGCAATCCTCCTTGAACTGGCAGCAATCCTCCTGCCTTAGGCTAAAAGTCTTGGGATTACAGGCATGTGCCACCACCCCCTGCTCAAATCCTAAAATTTAGATGGAAAGGCACCAGCCCTAGAATAGCCAAACATTTTGACAAGCAATATGAGAGGAATAACTGATATTAAGACTTGTTGTATAACTGTAGTAGTAAAGATTATATAGTATTTGTGGAGAAATAGACCCATAGGTCAGTGGGGCAGAAGAGAGAACCTAGAAATAGACTCACACAATATGTTCGACTGATATTTTCTACAACTAAGATATAAAAATAATTCAATGGAGGAAAGATAGCCTTTTCAACAAATAGTGCTGTAGTAATTGAAATCTACAGTAGGGGAAAAACAAAACAAAACAAAACAAAAAAAACCACATGAAGTTGACCTAACCCTTATATTGACCTAAAGAAGCTGATGGGGAAGGAGACTGGAAAGGAAGCTGTGTGCCCTCTCGCAATGACTGCTTTCTCCCCCACCCCAGGTGCTGCTCTCCCTGCGCATCTTGCTACTAATGAAGCCCAGCGTGCTCTCCAGAGTTAGCCACCAGGTTGCGTACGGGCTCCATGAACTCCTTAAGACCAATGCAGCCAACATCCACTCGGGTGACGACTGGGCCACCCTCTTCACTCTGCTGGAGTGCATCGGCTCTGGCGTGAAGCCTCCAGCCACCCTGCAGGCCACAGTCAGAGCCGATGCGCCTGATGCTGGTAAGCCCTTTCCCAGGGAGATGCTGGCAAATAAACAGGTCTGGTCCCAATGCTTGGGACTGGAAAGCAAAACACAGCTTGTTGCATTCAGCAAATGAAACATGCCTGACTTCTGCTGGCTGCTTCCAGAGTTTCCAGTGCCTACTGGCCAATGCCTACAAGTTGAATAGTACGAAGGCAAGTAGGCAATGCAGAAAGCTATGAAGCTAAGCTGAAGCTGAGGACCATTTTCTAAGAAACTATGGCTTCGCCACCACCCCTTTCTCTGACAGCTGCTGTTAAATGCCATCAGGAGCCCAAATTAGCCTGCTGCCCTGTTTGGTCAAGAGAAAAGCAGTCCAGGCCTCAGCCCTCTGGTGACATGGCTGAAAGTAAGCCAGGCCAGAGAGAGAGGAGGCCAGACCTCAGCACCTTTCTTCTGAGCCTAAATTCTTTTATCCCAGTATCCCACCTTGACTCTACCCTTCTCCCTGTCCGGCTTAGGGGCCCAGTCAGACAGTGAGCTCCCATCCTACCATCAAACTGATGTGAGTCTGGACCGAGGGTACACTTCTGACTCAGAGGTCTACACTGACCATGGCAGGCCTGGCAAGATGCACCGATCAGCCACAGATGCCGATGTAGTCAACAGTGGTTGGTTGGTGGTGAGTGAGGATACAAGAGGTGGTGTTTGGCTATTCTAGAGGCGGATGAGTCTGAGAAAGATTCCTGGTCCTCTAGAGGGCATGTGGGGAGAAGAGAGGTCATGCCTGAGTCCCCAGCTTGTACCCTGTGTAATTTACAGGTGGGAAAGGATGACATTGATAACTCCAAGCCAGGGCCAGGGCCCGGCCGGCCAGGCTCTTTGCCCCTGGTCAATCAGTATAGCCTCACAGTGGGGCTGGACCTGGGGCCACATGACACCAAGTCCCTGCTTAAGTGTGTGGAATCGCTGTCCTTCATTGTGCGTGACGCTGCCCACATTACCCCTGACAACTTCGAGCTCTGCGTCAAGACTCTGCGTATCTTTGTGGAGGCCAGTCTCAATGGTGGTGGGTCATCACATGAAGGGTCAGTAGGGAGGGCCATGTGAACCTTCAGGAGGGAGGTGGGCAAGGGAGAAAAGCAGGGCATCTTTTTCTTGCACGTGGCTGTGCAAATGTGACCTAGTCTGGCTCTGCTCAGGGTGCAAGTCCCAGGAGAAACGTGGCAAGAGTCACAAATATGACAACAAAGGGAACCGCTTCAAGAAGAAGCCCAAGGAGGCCTCAGTGCTTCGGCGGCCTCGTACTTCCAGCCAGCATGCCGCTCGGGGTGGACATAGTGATGAGGATGAGGATGAAGGCGTGCCTGCCAGCTACCACACGGTGTCTTTACAGGTCAGTCAGGACGTAAGTATGGCAGCCTTTACTTCCTTCCTCCCCTGCACTGAGGCTGGGCACTGGGTGGGGCCAGGGAAGGTCAGGGCCGAGAGGAGGCCTGTGTGTTCTGCCCAAGCCTCCAGCACCTCCTCCCAGTGTTTCCCTTATCCACAACCACCTGGAAGCCTTTGCTTGCTAAAATGTATGTTTAAATTAAAGTTTATTTCTTGAGTAGATAATCTGTGTACATAGTACAAAGTTCAAAAGATACAAAAGGGTAAATTGATAAAAGTAAATTTCCATTCCATTCCTACCTCCAGCCACTAACTCCTTTCACTAGAGGCATCCATATCACCAGTTTCTTGTCTATTCTATATTTATTCTGTGTCTATTTAACTCATATAATATTGATTTTAAAAGCCAAGCATAGGGCCGGTGAGATAGCTCAGCGGCATAAGCGTCTGCCTGGCAAGCACGAGGCCCTGAGTTCGACTCCCAGAACCCACATATGAAAAAAGGGCCGGTGATATCGCTCAGTGGCACAGGCGCCTGCTGGCGTGCGAGGTCCTGAGTTCGACCCCTGGTACCCACCAAAAAAAAAAAAAAAAAAAAAGCCAAGCATAGTGATGCACGCCTGTTATCCCAGCACTAGGGAGACTGAGGCAGGAAGATTGCAAGTTCAAGGCCAACCTGGACTACATAGTGAGTAGGACCCTGTCTCAAAAAGCAAGCAAGCAAGCTTTTGACTGAGCAGCTCTAAGAAAGATCAGTATATAGTGAAAGCACCAGCTATGTTCAATATAAGAAATATTGGAAAAACACTATCACCAGAACTCAAGGAACCAAAATTGCATCTAATGGCCTCAAAGAGTATGTTTGAACCGAGCCTTGCAGATAATGTTCCATCTAGAAAGTTCAAGTTAATTACTGAGGATGTTCAGGACAGAAATTGCCCTAACTTCCATGGCATGGATCTTACCTGTGACAAAATGTGTTCCACTGTCAAAAAATGGCAGACAACGAAGGTTTATGCTTATGTTAGGATTACTGATGGTTATGTGCTTTATTTGTTCTGTGTTGGTTTTACTAAAAAACAACAACAGTCAGAATCTATGGAAGACCTTGCCAGGTGTGGTGGTGCACGACAGTAATCCCAGCACTCAGGAGGCTGAGGCAGGAGGATTGCTGCGAGTTCGAGGCCAGCCTGGGCTACACAGCGAGTTCAAGGCCAGCCTGGACTACATAGCGAGACCCTGTCTCAAAACAAAACAAAAAAAAGAACCTGTGGAAGATGTCTTACGCTTAGCACCAGCAGGCGGGTCTGCCAAATCTGGAAAAAGAGGATGGAAATCGTGACCCTAGAGGTCCAGACAAATGACTTGAAGGAAGTAGTTAATCAGTTGATTGCAGACAGCACTGGAAAAGACATAGAAAACCTTGCCAGTCTATTGTCCTCTTTGTGATGTCCTCGTTAGAAAAGTAAAAATGCTGCAGAAGCCCACATTTGCATTAGGAAAATTCATGGAGCTTTCTGGTGAAGGTAGTTCTGGAAAAGCTACTGCGGATGAGGCTAAAGTTGTACAAGCTGATGGATAGGAACCACCAGTCCAGGAGTCTGTTTAAAATCCAGATTTTAATAGTGATAAAATCCTGTTTGTGAAGAAAAAATTGATTTTATGGTGATTTTTTTTTTCAGTACTGAGGATTGAGCCCCAGGCCTCACACATGCTAGACAAGTGCTTCATGACTGTAGGCATAGTGACGACAATGAAGGTCACCCCCAGCCCTCTTTTTTAAGACAGCGTCACTCTAAGTTGATCAGGCTGGCATTGAACTTGCAGTTCTCAGCCTCTCAATTAGCTGGAATTACTGTACAGCCATGCACCACTACACCCAGCTGAGCTGAATTTATTTCACTAACTAAATGGGGAAACAATTGCCTTAAATAGAATGACCTTAGAAAAACAGTGAAAACTTAAAAACATTAATCTGGCCGGACACTATTGCTCATGCAAGTCTCTGAGCTTGCTTTGTTTTTAAAATGAGATTAACAAAATGAGGCTGCCTGTGTCATCAGAAGGTTTGAAATGGAATTGAAATGAACGTTCCTTTCTCACAGTAATTGCATGCTGTTAAGTCTTAGTCCACACATGTCCTAAATTCTCCCCTTCTATGATTCCTGACTTTGAGAAACACAGCCAGGTCTGGAGCAACCAGCTCATCAAGTTGAGGCAAAGGGAATATCAATACAGTTTAACATGAAGAGATTCTTGATTCTTTTCTGTAAAATGTTGATGTGTATAATAAAAAATAAAAGATTAATTGGGGAGAAAAGGAGTGGAGTATGGTGCGATTGGTGCAAAAGGCCCTTGAGGACTCGGTCGGAGACAGCGAGGGGGAGGGCGGGAAGGGCCACCAGACCTCACCCCACTCATGTCCTGCCCTCTCCTGTAATCCCAGTTACTAGACCTGATGCACACCTTGCACACACGGGCAGCCTCTATCTACAGCTCTTGGGCAGAAGAGCAGTGCCACCTGGAGACGGGTGGCCAGAAGATTGAAGCGGATTCACGCACTCTCTGGGCCCACTGCTGGTGCCCTTTACTGCAGGGTAAACTCGGGGGAGCAGACAGGAGGGCAGAAGGGGTGCTGAGCCTGGGGGGCCCAGAACCAAACACCTGCGGGAACCTGACCCTGCTCTTGCTCTCAGGCATTGCCTGCCTGTGCTGTGATGCCCGGCGCCAGGTCCGAATGCAGGCATTAACCTATCTACAGCGAGCACTTCTGGTACATGACCTGCAAAAACTAGATGCCCTGGAGTGGGAGTCCTGTTTTAACAAGGTAGGACTTCACACTAGTCTTAAGATAAAGTTTAAATCCTAGGACAGGCAGCTGAAGAGCCCCTAACTTCTGTACTCAGCATACTTTCTCTGCTGTTCTGTACCCACCCCACCCAGCCCCAGCTTCCTTGGGGCAAAGCTGCCCAACTGACCCTGCTCGGGTGAAATTGGGTTTTGTTTGTTTGTTTGTTTGTTTGTTTTTTGAGACAGGGTGTCTCACTGTGTAGTCCAGGCTGGCCAGCCCAGGCCGGCCTCAAACTCGTAGCCTCCCGAGTGCTGGAATTACAGGCGTGCACCACCACGCCCGGCGACATTGGGTATTTACCTACCAGGTGCTGTTTCCTCTGCTGACCAAGCTCTTAGAAAACATCAGCCCAGCAGATGTGGGTGGGATGGAGGAGACCCGGATGAGGGCTTCCACTCTGCTCTCAAAGGTACTGCTCACCACCTTATCCCCACCTACTTTCCCCACACCTGGCTTTTCCCAAGTTGGGAAGCCAGGGCTTCTGACAGGATCCAGAGATACAATGTATGTGCTCAGGCCACCCAGCTATGGAGACTCAGCAGGACTCGG
The DNA here is from genome assembly GCA_028451465.1 of Erethizon dorsatum. NCBI lineage: Eukaryota > Metazoa > Chordata > Mammalia > Rodentia > Erethizontidae > Erethizon > Erethizon dorsatum. The sequence goes on from CM051822.1 coordinate 87,314,214, forward strand.
GCCAATCTCTGATCTAAAGTTCCCATGCAAGGTGCTATAGGCCTGACTCCAGCCCTAGGAGGGGTGCAGAGGGTTCTTGTCCTGCCCTTGCCTGAAAGGGGCTTGTGGGCCGCAGGTCTTCCTACAGCACCTGTCTCCACTGCTGTCGCTGTCTACCTTTGCGGCCCTCTGGCTCACCATCCTAGACTTCATGGACAAGTACATGCATGCAGGCTCCAGCGATTTACTGGTAAGAGGTCCCACTGCCCTCTTCCTCTGCCACCTGCCAGGGAAACTTGCTGTCTCCTTGGCACCTGCTTCCCTGGTGCCTCTTTCCTCTTCTCATGTCCTGTTGCCTCCTGCAGTCAGAGGCCATCCCTGAATCGCTGAAGAACATGCTCCTGGTGATGGACACGGCAGAGATTTTCCACAGTGCAGATGCGCGAGGCAGCAGCCCCTCTGCCCTCTGGGAGATCACCTGGGAGCGCATTGACTGCTTTCTGCCACATCTACGTGATGAGCTCTTCAAGCAAACTGTCATCCAAGGTAGGGGGCCTGGCCCAGCTTTACCAAAGGGTCCCCAAAGCTGAATTCATTCTCCATGCCCCAAGTGGGTACAAAGACTTGTAGGCAGCCAGGGCCCTGCTGGAAAGAAAGCACTGAGAGTCACCCTCTGGATTCTCTGCCCACCCCAGACCCCATGCCCACGGAGCTGCATGGCCCAAAACCTCTGGCCTCAGCCCACCTGACTCCTGCTGCTGGCGACCCCTGGACACCTGGCCATCCACCTCCCCCAGAGATACCCTCTGAGTTGGGGGCCTACGGTAAGTCCCTCCAGTCTAGCCTGCTTGGGAGTGGGCAGGAAGCAGGAGGGCTGAGGGGCTGGAGTGAGCTCGGGATCACTGAAGAGCAGGGGTTGGCAGCCCGAGGAGGGCTAGAGGAGGGCCCTAGAACAGATGTGCCCCTCAGGGATTCTAGTAATGACCAGACCAAAGTTCCCCTGAGCAGGGCCACAGCGAGTGGGGGCGGGGGGAGTAGACAGAAGGCGGCTGAACCTTGAGACGAGTTTTAGGGGAGACCGCCAACATTTTAGCCTGCAAGGGGATGGGGAAGAAGGGAGGGTCAGTACACCAGCTTGGGACTGTGAGAGTTGTCCCTCGCCAACAAGAGAGCCTGATTGCAGCCACCTTCCTCTCCTTGCAGACCTGGAGAACCCCAAGGGCCCCCGAGCCACCTGTAGCAGCCCCACCGGATCACCAGTGGCCTCGAGCCCAGCCCCAGACGGGCCTCCCCAACTGCCTCAGCCCCCACTGATCCTGCAGCCCTTGGCCTCCCCGCTGCAGGTGGGCGTGCCACCCATGACTCTGCCCATCATCCTCAACCCTGCGCTCATCGAGGCCACCTCTCCTGTGCCCCTCTTAGCCACACCCCGCCCCACAGACCCCATACCCACCTCTGAGGTCAACTAGGACAGTCCCTCCGAGATCAGGACCAGTACTTCCCACCAGGCCGTCCCTGGTCCTCTTAGCCATCTGGGGGCCCCAGACTCTTCAGGCCCCATCAGAGCTGCTGCTGCTGTCACTTGGAGATGGGGCAAGGGGAACGTCCATAGCCCTTGCTGGAACCCACTTCAGACTGCAGGACCTCCTTCCTCCTCTGCGCTCCATTCCTGAGGGTCCAACCTGAGAGTGCACTTAGGCGTCACCTGTGGCTGCTGCCTCCAGCCTGGCAGCACTGGGAGCATCACTGTGCCAGCCCTGCAGTGCCCAGGTCAGGTGTGGAGAGCCCAGCCCAGCCACGCTGCACTTTGCTCCCGCGCCCATCCCGCCCCGTCAGCCAGAGGCCGTCTCCTCTGATGCTTCCTTTAGCAATCAGTTGGTCAGCCTGGAGAGGTGATCGGCACTGTGGAGATGGGCAGGTGGGGCCCGATGAGGGGGCTGCCAAAGGAGCGTGTACATATGGGAAACCATGACAACAGTGGACTTTTTACGATATAATAAAGGTCTTAGTACCGATGCCACTGCCTTTCCTCCCTGCTTTCCTTCTTGAGCTTGTGGGTCAGGGCACCACATTGCTGGGTCTCTGGGGCGTGGCTCCTGGGTAAACAGGTAAGGTGCGGCTGAGCCCACCTGGCCCCCACCAGCACGCAGGTGCCAGGGGCTACGGATCCCTTCAGCACTGTTGCTGCCCCTCCCACTGCTATGGCAGTGCGCCCTCAGCAGAGGTGTGCCAGGGGCGTGGGCCATTCTGCAGTGCTCAGAGAGACACCTGCGAAGCCTTCCTCCGGGTCCTGAGAGCACATGTGCGCAGGGGGTTGAGAAGTGGAGTGGCCTCTTGCCCTCAGCTGGATCCTGTGTTTCAGGGATCCATTCTCATGCCGAACTGCAGAGGAACAGTTTTTCCTGCCCCCACTGATGCCATACCCTGTCAGTGGGCATGAGCAGAGCCCCCCCCCATCTTGCCCTCAGCATGGTGGGGATCCAGGCAGGACTGTGCCTGGAGCAGGCAGTGTGGGCCCACAGAGAGAAGGTGCCAGAGTAGGACTCAGATTGCTTTTTTGTTTTTGTGTTTGCTTGGGACTAGGGAATGTACCCAGGGCCTCACACAAGCTATGCAAGTGCTCTACCACTGAGCTACATCCCCAGCCCTTTTTGTTATTTTTGAGACATGGTCTCACTAAGTTGCCCAGGCTGCCCTTGAACTTGCACTCCTCCAGCCTCAGCCTCCTCAGTGGCTAGGCTTACAGTCATGCACCACCACGCCTGGCCCACAGAACGCTGTCTGTTACGCTTCCCCAAGGGAAGCAGCTGACCGTGGCTTCCTGCATAGTGCTGCCCGCTCCTTCTGCAGGACAGAGGCGCATGGGGCCTGTAGTGTGACCAGCTGGGCTCCCTCACAAGAGGTAGAGTGCTTACCTCAGCGTCCTTTTGCGTCATGGTTCCACCCACTGGGAGTTGGGTTTGTAGGTGCCTCACTTATGTGTGGAAAGGGCACCTCAGAAATGAGAATGGCCTGCCATGGAAAAATACTAAGACCAGACCTGCCATAGTCTCTTCCTTGCCCAGGCCAAGCCCATGCCTTATTTCCATGCTAACTGAAGCCTGGCCCAGCCCAGCCCTGGGGAAAGGAGGCGGGCCAGGCTTCCAGGTGAGAGCAGAGGAGCCCAGCTCCACAGCTGGCCGGCCTTGCTCTGCTGTGGTCTCTGTTCTCCATCCAAGCCCCGCGAGCTGTGCCTTTAAAACTTCTGCTTCCCTCTGGGGAAAGCGTGCTGGTTGCTACAGAGCTGAAGGCCATCCTGTGAACAAAGGACAGTGGCCAGCCGTCCCTCAGTTCATCTCACAGATCAGGGAAGAAGCACAGCAACTATGAGCCGGCTCTGTGTGGGGAAGCAGATGCTCACCGGGAGGCTGGCGGTGTCACAGAGCGGCTGATGCGCAGCGCCCGGCTGCTGACAGTGCTGTCTCCTTGACGGCAGAGCCAGCTGCGAGAGAAGCGACACTCGGGCCTCCGTTCTTTTCTTCTTTCTTCTTCTAGTTCTGGGGATCAAACCCAGGCCCTTGCCAAGCATGGTGGCACATACCTGTAATCCCAGCACTTGGGAGGCTGAGGCAGGAGGACCACCATGAGTTCGAGGCCAGCCTAGGCTACATAGTGAGTTCAAGGCCAGCCTGAACGAGGCAGCAAGACCCTGTCTCAAAAAAAAAAAAAAAAAAACCCATGCCCTTGAGCATGCTAGGCAAGCACTCCACCATCCAGCTATATCCCCAGCCCCTTGGGCCTTTATTATGCCAAACAAGGAAGAATGGCTTGGTAATGTGGAAGTGACAGAATTGTAGGGGAAATGCTGCTCTTAATGAGGCTCCCACTAGAACTCCAGGAGAGCAGATTTCAGAAAGTCCAGCCAGGTGTGGTGGTGCACACCTGTATCCCAGCACTCGGGAGGCTGAGGCAGGAGGATTGCTGTGAGTTCAAGGCCAGCCTGGGCTACATAAGTGAGTTCAAGGCCAGCCAGAACTACATAGTGAGACTGTCTCAAAAAAAAAAAAAAAAAAAAAAAAAAAAAAAAAAAAAAGCTGTGACAGTAGAAACCCTCTGGAACTAAACAGATTTTCTGTAGCTTCTCCTGAGAAATGTAAGGCTGAGCAGCTGGAGAAATAGGCTGTCACCCTGTGAGCTGAGTTTAACAGGAACCCATGAACCCTGGAGATGCCCATGCCAAGTTCATGTGACTTCGCTGAGTACAGATGAGACAACGAAGGGTGAACTACAGAATGAGCCACGTGGGCACACCCCCACGCCTCACCCCAACACGAAGAACAGCATGTCATGCAGTCCTCACAGCACAGCTTTCACCTTGATGCAGGACTCAAGAGAACAAGCTTTCGGTCAGGCGAACTACCAGTCTCCTCTCCCCACCTTCACTTCGCTCCTGAGATGCTAGTTTTTTCTTGATTCTCCTCCATCTCACTAACCATGCCTTTTTCTTTTTTCTGAGACAGGATCTCGCTATGTTGTTTAAGCTGACCTTAAACTCACTATGTCTCCCAGGCTGGCCTCAAACTCATGGTGATCCTCCTGCCTCAGTCTCCCAAGTGCTGGGATTACAGGTGTGTGCCACTACGCCCAGCTATTTTTTTTTTCTTTTACTTTTTCTGGTACTGGGGATTGATTATTAATTTAATTTTGAAACACATTCTTGCTGTCACAAAGTTGCCCAGATTGGGCTCAAACCTGTCATCCTTTTGCCTCAGCCTCCCAGAGTGCCGGGGTTATAGGTGCACACCACCATGCCCAGCTGCCTGTTTCAATACCCTTGGTGGCTCTTTCATCTCCTAGGATGCCCTGGGCCCAAGCCCTCCATCCTTGGGTCATTGCTCTGCACTCATTCACTGGGTGACATCCTCTCCTGGCAAAGATCCAAATGCCAGCCATTGTGCCCATGTCATGCCCAACTCCCAGCTTTATACGCCAGCCTGACCCCTCCTCCAGACTTAGGGACCTGCCCTTCCTGACTCAGAGGTGCCTCAAATATAACACATTTAAAGCAAAATTGCTGGATGCCCCCCTACAAATCTGCTCCTCCCCTTCCTGCCTCATATCACTGTAGGACAACTCTCTCTTCCAAGTTTTTATGCCAAAAGCCACCTGTCTTTTGTCATGGTCTGCATCCAAGCCTCAGCAAGTCCTGATGCTTCTATCTATAAATCTACCCAGGATAAGACTACTTCTCATCATCCTCATACCCTGCCATCCAATTCCAAGCCACCATCTACGGGACTGCTGGCAGCCCTCCTCACTGTCCCCCTGCATGCCACCCTGTTGTCCACGCAGCAGCCCAATGCATCCTTCTAAATCACACAGCACTTTGGCCCCACTGCGCACCCCTCCAGTGGCCACCATCTTGCCAGAACACATCCAAAGCTCCGGCTTTGCTCCACCTGCCTCTCATTCCTGCTGTGTGCACAACACGCTCACATGGCACCACCTGCATGCTCTTCCTCCAGATATGACATGGCTCCCTCCCTTCCGCACTTCTCTCAGCTCACTGTTCAAATGTCACCTCTGCAGAGAGGACCTTCCTGAGCTAGCTAGAAAACCCTTGTCGCTGTATGCTCTGGCCTACTTCATGTTTCTCAGTAGCACTTAGGACCACCGACATCCATCTCTGACTTGTCAGCAAGCATGGACGTTCTCTTGTAGCATGGGCCCTCCCTGTTTACTGGCAAATAAACGGAGAAATTTTCAGGCCTAGGCAGAGTCAGAGATGATTCTTAGCTTGAGAATTAGTGGAACAAAAAACAGTGAAGAAGTTTCTGAAGCCCAGATAAACGAGGTTGGGGAAACTGACACTCTGCTGTTTAGAATTAGGTGAAATATCCAGGCTCCCACGCACTGGGAAGGCTCAGTGCTAACAGACAGAGGCATGGGGGATCACTGTGCTATTCTCTCCACACTTCATCTATCTGGAATTTTCTTTTTTTTTTTTTTTGTGGGTACCGGGGGGACGACCTCAGGACCTCGCGCACCAACAGGCACCCGTGCCGCTGAGCGATATCACCGGCCCCTTTTTCGTATGTGGGTTCCGGGAGTCGAACTCGGGCCTTCGCGCTTGCAAGGCAGGCGCTTAAGCCACTGAGCCGTCTCACCGGCCCCTATCTGGAATTTTCTACAAGAACTTTTCTCAATCCTCAGATGAATTATAGCTCAGCCTGTGTGTTAGTATGTGTGTCTTAGTTACTTTTCTCATTGCTGGGACAAAATACCCAACACCCAAAGTTAAAGGAGGAAAGGTTCATTTAGCTCACAGTTTGTGGAGGTTTTGGTGCACAGTTGGCTGGCCCTAAGGCAGTGTGACATGGCACAGGGGCATCACAGAGGAGAAACAGCCCACGGCAAAGCAAGGCAAGCAGAAGGCAGCAAGCGAGCTATAAGTGACCAGCAATGAACACACCAGCCCTCTTTCTCTTATATTTTATCCGGACTACTTGCCCGTAGGGCAGCGCTCACACCTTTAATCCTAGCATCGCACTGTGAATCAATCCCAGCATCACATGCTTGATCCCCCCAGACCCAGCCACCTCCAAAAAGCTCCACCTATTACTGAACAAGGCTTTGGGGGAACATCTAGATACAAGCCATAACAGTGCATGTTGCTGGGGATTGAACTCAGGGCCTTGTGCATGCTAGGCAAGCACTCTATCACTGAGCTACATCCCCAGCCCCAACAGCTCAAATCCAGCCAGGCATGGTGGCACACACCTGTAATCCCAGCACTCCGGTAGGCTGAGGCAGGAGTATTGCAAGTTCAACCCCAGCCTGGGCAATTTAGTGAGACCCTGTCTCAAAAAAGTAATAATAAGTAAAAGGACTGGAAATGAAGCTCAGTGCAAAAGCCCTGGCTTCCAATCCTCAGTGCCAGAGGGGATAAAAAATAGCTCACACCCTATGGGTGCTCTCAGCAATTTTGTGGAGCCTGGAAAAGATCAGGCCAACTTCAGGTAGTAGTTGTGGTTTATGGGCACTGGGAAAGGACAGTCAACAGTGACTAGCACAGGGTCACTAAGTTGGAACAAACTAAGCTTATTCCACTTAACATAAGAGCCAAAAAGCTAAGCATGAGGTCGTAAGTTCGATTCCCAGTACCAAAAAGAAAGAAGCCAAAAAGCTGTTTTTCCAAGGAAATGTGGTAGACAAAACACCTGCAAATTGTTTGGCAGCATGTTAGGATATTTACTTGAAGGTGCCAGACATGATGGCACACCCTGTAATCCCAGCACTCAGGAGACTGAGGCAGGAGGATTGCTGTGAGTTCGAGGCCAGCCCACGCTACACAGTGAGTTCAAGACAGCCAGAACTACATAGCAAGACCTTGTATCACAACAACAACACAACAAAATGTACTTGAAAGTCCACATAGAGCAGAAAGGCCTGTTTTGCTTTATACAGATGGAGGGAGAGGTTTCTCCTGCAGGTAAGAGACAGGGTTAGAATCTTAACTCTGTCCCTTTCGTTCTAGCTGTGTCTGGTGGTGTCACTGCACCTTTCGGAGTCTTACCTTCTCCATCAGTACATAAAGGTCATACGGGATGAGTATCTGTAATTCAAAATTGATGCAGCTTCGGCTGGGTGTGGTTGTGCACGCATGTAATCTCAGCACTTGGGGTGCTGAGGCAGAAGACCACCATGAGTTTGAGGCCAGCCTGGACTACATAGGGAGACGCTTTCTCAAAAACAAACAAAAAAATTGATGCAGTTGCAGATTTTGGAGTACTTCAGATTCTCAGATTAGAAACTCTCAACCTATATAATCTATGCAAATACTCCAAAATCCAGGGGGCCAGGGATTTAGATCAGTAGCACAGTGCCTGCTCGGCAAGAGGAAGATCCTGAGTTCGATTCCTGGTATAAAAAAAAAAAATCCAAACAACTCCAAAATCTGAAGCACTTCTACTCTTTTGCTATTTGTTTTGAAACAGGGTCTCACTATGTAGTTCAGGCTGGCCTTGCACTTGCACTGATCTTCATGTTTCAGCCTCCCAAGTGCTGGGACTACAGGTGTGCTTAGTCTCAAGCATTTTGGATAAAGGGTACTCAATCTGTGCTTACCTCTCAGAGTGGTTGGATGGGAAGATAAGAATTTATACTAAAGTACCCTAACAAGCCTGGTGTGGTGGTACATGCCTGTAATCCCAGCACTTGGGAGGCTGAGGCAGGTGGATTGCTATGAGTTGGAGGCCAGCCTGGGTTACAAAGTGAGTTCAAGGACAGCCTGAACTGCACAGTGAGACCCTGTCTCAAAAGACAAAAAACAAAACAAAATAAAGCCAAAAACCCCATAAAGTACCCTAATGTATATTAGCTGCCAAGATTAAGAGGAAGGGAAGGATAGGCAGAGCCTAAATCAAGAGCTGGAACAGTCCCCTTTAGTGCCAGCACTGGCCCGTAATTGCATCCATAAGAAAGGGGCACCTGGTGTGGTGGCGCATGCTTGTAATCCCAGCACTCAGGAGGCTGAGGCAGGAGGGTCACTGCGAGTTCCAGCCCAGCCTGGGCTACATAGTGAGTTCAAGGCCAGCCTGAACTGCACAATGAGACCCTGTCTTAAAAAAAAAAAAAATCAAATGAAAGCTAGGAAGATTAGAGGCCATTCCCTGCTTGGAGGAAGCTTATATTTAGACTTTAGATGCCTTTTCAAGTCTAACATCCTTGACCTCTGTGGAAGATGAATGAGGCCTTAGTCTCCCGGGGAAACACCTCTTTTCCCTTCCCCAGGCAGAACTCCCGAACTCAGGTCAGCCTGAAAACCTGGCTCGTTATAGACCTGCCACTTAAAAAGTTTTAGGCCCCGGTGGTCTCTTCCAGAAGCCCAGACAGAGCATGAGCAGAGAGGGGTCCCGGGTCCCCGGTCCCGGAAGGCCGCCAGATGGCGCCTAGGGACTGACCGCGAGAGCTACTTCCTTCCTCTTCCCGCAACCCTTCCGAGCAGCGGGGCCCGACTCGGGGCGAGGAGCAGCGGGCTGGGACAGGCCGGTTTCCCCCCGGGGTTCTCCATCTTCAGAGGCAGCCAGGCGTCAGGCGCAGCCGAGGGCGAGAAGCCGCGGGGACGTCCCGCCGGCCCGCGCCAGCCTGGGCAATCGAAGGAGTCCGAGCCTTGGGCGGGGAGTGGCCCTTGTCCGCCGTCCGGCTCGGGACTGATCCCGGGCTTCAGGAAGCTTGGAGAGCAAGGCCCCGCGGTCCCCCGACAGCCGACCGCGCCCTCGGAGGGGCGCGCCTGGGCCGCTCCTGGTTGGCTGCGCGAGTCCGGAGTTAGACTTTCAGCCAATGAGAAACCGCACCGGGCGTGACGCGCGGAAACGTCACGGGAATTCCCCCTCCCGGGGGCGGGAAAGGGGCTTTCCCCGCCAGGGCCCAGGCTGCTGCCGAGGTGTAGCTTCGCGTCCGCGGCGGATCGGGCGGAGAGAAGCCGGAACCGAGCCGCCGCCACGGCGAGAGGCCGGCTCAGACCCCTGGGTGGCCGCCACGAGGGGCGGACCGAGGCCTGTGCGGATCCAAGCGCCGGGCTGGAGAGCAGCGGACGCGCACAGTCGAAGAGCAGCGCACGGCCACGTAACACGGACACACGTCCACGCCCTCGTTAAAACCACGCGAACCGTAAGTACACCTGCACTTACGCCGGCGTGTGCGCGGGGAGACTCGCACACGCGCGCAGACTCGCACACGCGCGCAGGCAGATGTGTTCACCTGTGCACTCGTACTGGACACACCCTCCACGCACAGGCTCCGGAGGGTTCACCTGTGCCCGCACAGAGCATGCATACACTGTGGGCACCGAGGAGTTCTGGAACTCGCCCCTCTAGACACGCTCATTTACACACGCATGTTGACACCACACAGCACACACAGCATACACAGGAGCACTGGGGCCGAAACACATCTTCCCTGAACCCACAGGGAAGGGATCCTGTACACCAGTGAGGGAGACTCAAGTATTGCACAGAGCTGGGGGCAGGGTGGGCGTGCAGGGATCCACCTCCCGCCCCCCGCAAGGTTCGGCTTGCGAGTCCAGGCAGCCGAGAGCCTGGCCCGAACAGCAGACGCCTTCCCCCATTCCCCTACGCCTCCCCCACTGGCCTAAGCAGCAGAACCCCCGGGCCCCCCACTGGGAAGCGCCCCCCGCCTACGGACCGTTCGAAGAGGCAGCTTTCCGACAGCAGGAATGTCCCCCCAAAAGCCCCGGAGGTGAATCAGCCGTGGCCTCCCTCTTGGCAGAAAATCCCAAGGTTGCTCCAGGCCAGCGGAGAGGGCGAAAGGCGGCCTGGTCCTGGACTCTGAGCCTCCCGGGCCGTGCAGGCCACGTCCGGGCCGCCTGCCTCGTCCCTCCCGCCGGGGGGCTCCTCTGGCTCCCGACTCCCGGCCCCTCGGCCCCTTTGCCTGCCAGCCGGGCCCGCGGAGCCCCCTGCCCCTCCCGCCGCGGGGGCGGGGCCGGTGGCGTCACTTCCAGGCCCGCCCCTCCGGCCCCGCCTCCCCCTGGTATTTTCGGGACTTTCCTAAACTGCTCTAACTTTCTGCCCCTTCCCCGGCCCAGCCCAGCTCCGCCGGATCTTACCCGCCACACCCGGACGGGCAGCTGGAGGAGATCGGACCCTCCCCCAAATCGGGGCCCCCCCTTCTGCCCACCCCTGTCCTGATCTGTCTCTCACCCCGTGCTGCTCCTCCTCACTATAGGCCGGTGCCCTAAAACTCTAGGAAGCAGAGCCAGGGCCGAAGCCACCAGAGCCGGGCCTAACTCGGAGATATGGACAGTTGCTACGACCCAGTGAGTCACGCTGCCTGGCCCTGACGGTGGCCGGTGCCCCTGTGTCTGTCTGTCTGTCTGTCTGCCAGAGCCCCTTCGCTCCCTCATGCGTGTATGTCCCCAGATGGCCTCAAGCCTGCCTCTTGGTCCAGCTGTCTGCAGACTCCTTCCCGAAGGAGCTTTCTCAGGGGCCTAGGGAGGAGTGGGAGCGATCACTAAGGGGTCGGAGCTGGGAGCCACAGGGCTTTGGGTGGCTCAGGGTCAGCCACCACCTCCACCCTGTCTCCAAACCAGGGCCTGGATGGCCTCGCTGAATATGACGATTTCAAATTCAGCCCCTCTATTGTGGAGCCCAAGGAGCCAGCCCTAGAGACAGGTCAGTAAGTCCTCCAACCTCCCCTTGTCCTGGAGGGAGGAGGCAGAGTTTGTGTCCTCTGCTGGGAGGATGGGTTCTGAGATCCTGGCTCAGCAAGGCTCCTCTGTCCCCAGCTGATGGCCCCTACCTGGTGATCGTGGAACAGCCTAAGCAGGTGAGTGAGCCAAAGGGGTGGTGTGGCATGGCTTCAGCTTTGGGGGCAAGTGGCATAGTTGCAGCTGGTGGCCATGGGGGCCAGGGGTTATTACGAAGGACACCACTGTAGTTTGGATGGGTGGTTGCTGCTGATCACAGTGGGGTGGCTGTGGTTCAGAGAAGATGCTCTTGGCCACTGTGGTCCCTGCTGGCCAGCAGTGTGGCTGCCTTGCATAGTCTCTCCTGATCACAATGTCACTCTGCCCTGGACCTTCAGCGAGGCTTCCGATTTCGGTATGGCTGTGAAGGCCCCTCTCATGGAGGCCTGCCGGGCGCCTCCAGTGAGAAGGGCCGGAAGACCTATCCCACTGTCAAGGTGAGCCAGGATGGGGCTGGAGGGTGGACTAGGGGACAGCACGGCCAGGGCCACTGCTGACAGCCCCTGCCCCTCTCAGATCTGTAACTACGAGGGACCAGCCAAGATTGAGGTGGACCTGGTAACACACAGTGACCCGCCACGTGCTCACGCCCACAGCCTTGTGGGCAAGCAGTGCTCGGAGCTGGGGGTCTGTGCCGTGTCTGTGGGGCCCAAGGACATGACTGCCCAGTAGGTGTCCCCCAGCCCTGACCCCACTGGGATGTCCCCTCATTGCTTGCTAGTTCTAGGCCCAGCCTACCTCTGTGTGCTCCACATCTGGCAGAGGCTCAGGTGGGCCCCAGAAGCTAAGGGCCACATATAATAAACTAGAGCAACTTCCTTGAGGAAGTAGGGCTGGGCTGGGGCTGGCAGCAGGGAGGCAGCCTCAGGAGGAAAGGACTGCTTGGGGACAGACCTCTGACTCCTCCCCTTCCAGGTTTAACAACCTGGGTGTCCTGCATGTAACCAAGAAGAACATGATGGAGATTATGATACAGAAACTTCAGAGGCAGCGGCTCCGCTCCAGGCCCCAGGGCCTTACAGGTACATAGTAGAGGAGTCACGGGAGGTGTTGGGGAAGAAACAGGGCAGAGGAGAAGCCCAGGGCTCACTGTCTGCTCCACACCCAGAGGCTGAGCGGCGGGAACTGGAGCAGGAGGCCAAGGAGCTAAAAAAGGTAATGGACCTAAGCATCGTGCGGCTGCGCTTCTCCGCCTTCCTCCGGGCCAGCGACGGCTCCTTCTCCCTGCCCCTGAAGCCAGTTATCTCCCAGCCCATCCATGACAGCAGTGAGTATCCACACCACCCGGGTGCCAGGCCTGGGGGACAGAGGGAACTTGAGGGGACCCTCAAGTTGTGGGGTCAGATGGGCCTGGGCTTGAACCTGGCCCTGCCCCAGGACATGCTGTGGCCTTGAGCAAGTCATTTCTCCCCTGGAGTGTTGCTTCTGTCCTTGGCAAAGGAGAACGCTAGTATTCCAGCACTTCATGGGGTTGCTGAGGTAATGACAGCGAAGCCCCTGGCTCCAGCCACGCAGCCATGGCATCCTATCATCTCAGCTCACCCATCTCCCACCCCACAGAGTCTCCGGGGGCTTCAAACCTGAAGATTTCTCGAATGGACAAGACAGCAGGTTCTGTGCGGGGTGGAGATGAAGTTTACCTGCTTTGTGACAAGGTGCAGAAAGGTGAGTTGGAGCCCAGGCTGGGAGTGAGGGATGCTGGGTGTCAGACCAGGGCCAGGGAAGCGCCAGGCTGAGTTATGGCCAAGCTCTGCTTCTGCCTGCAGATGACATCGAGGTTCGGTTCTACGAGGATGACGAGAACGGATGGCAGGCCTTCGGGGACTTCTCTCCCACAGATGTTCATAAGCAGGTACTCAGGGGCCCAGCCAGGCTGGGGACTGAACTAGACAGAGGCCTCCCTGATACCCCGTATGCCCCCTCCCAGTATGCCATTGTGTTCCGGACACCCCCCTATCACAAGATGAAGATTGAGCGGCCTGTGACGGTGTTCCTGCAACTGAAACGCAAGCGTGGAGGAGATGTATCTGACTCCAAACAGTTCACCTATTACCCTCTGGTGGAAGGTGACGCTGGGCCCGAGCATGGGGCTGGGGTCTGGAAGGCGCCAGAAGCCAGTCCGAGGACTTCTGGGGCGAGCCTGGGGGCAGGACCCATGCATTCAGGTTCTGACATCCCATTTCCCTGTGCCCCAGACAAGGAGGAGGTGCAGCGGAAGCGGAGAAAGGCCTTGCCCACCTTCTCCCAGCCCTTCGGGGGTGGCTCCCACATGGGCGGAGGCTCAGGGAGCTCAGCCGGGGGCTATGGAGGAGCAGGCGGAGGAGGTGAGGGGCGCTGGGGGCTCCGAGCGCTAAGGAGGGGCTGGGAGGAGGTGAGGGGGCTGGGGAGGTGAGGAAAGCCATGTGAGCACGCGGCTTGCACCCACAGGTGGCGGCCTCGGCTTCTTCCCCTCCTCCTTGGCTTACAGCCCCTACGCGTCAGGCGCGGCCCCGGCGGGCTGCTACCCCGGCGGCGGGGGCGGTGCGCAGATGGCGGACGTCCGCGCGGCGGCGGCGGGGACGAGCGCGCCCTCCGGGACCCCGCAGCGCGAGCCGGAGCTCGAGGCGCAGTCGCCCGCGGAGCGGGACTACAGCGCGCGCCTGCTGGGCCTGGCGCGGCGCGAGGCGCGCGCGCTACTGGACTACGGTGTCACGGCCGATCCGCGCGCGCTGCTCGCGGGACAGCGCCACCTGCTGACGGCGCGGGACGAGAACGGGGACACGTAGGCGGGACCGCTGGGGCGCGGGCGCGAGGTCGGGGATGGGGACGCGCCCGGGCTCAAGGCCGGCCTCGCGGTTGTGAGTCCTGCCCAGGGTCTCCACCCTCCGGACGTCGGTTTTGCCAGCTGGGAAAGGGGCACAGTACTAGCAGCCATCTGCCTACAAAACGACGGGGAAGGGTTCTGGGCCGGTGGTGCCCCTACAGACGTTCCGAGGAACGAGGGGAAGGGTTCCGAGGGCCGCGGATGCTGCGAGCATCTGGGCTCACCAGGCCGGTCTCCTCCCCAACCCAGACCTCTGCACCTGGCCATCATCCACGGGCAGACCGCGGTCATTGAGCAGATAGCCCACATCATCTACCATGCGCAGCATCTCGGTGTCGCCAATCTCACCAATCACCTGCACCAGGTGAGGGGGTACCTCACCAGAGGTAGGGGTTGGAAGGCAAGTGAATCTGAGCTGGGGTGTGGAGAGCTCACCTTGCCTCCCTCCCCAGACGCCCCTGCACCTGGCGGTGATCACGCGACAGACCCGGGTGGTGAGCTTCCTGCTGCAGGTGGGGGCAGACCCAGCTCTCCTGGACCGACATGGAGACTCGGCCGTGCACCTGGCGCTGCGGGCAGGTGTGGGGGCACCAGATCTACTGCGTGCACTGCTGCAGAGTGGGGCTCCAGCTATGCCCCAGCTGTTGCACATGCCGGACTTTGAGGGTAAGGGCCCGCCTCCTCAGGACCCCAGTATGGGGAGGGCCCCATGGTGGACCTGAGGTGTGGAGGTGGACAGATCAGGGCTGTGTGGAGCCGCAGTTGCAGGCTGAGTGTCCTGCGCCCCTAGGACTGTACCCAGTGCACCTGGCAGTTCGCGCCCGCAGCCCTGAGTGCCTGGACCTGCTGGTGGACAGTGGGGCTGAAGTGGAGGCTGCCGAGCGGCAGGGTGGCCGAACGGCCCTGCATCTAGCCACAGAGATGGAGGAGCTGGGGTTGGTCACCCATCTGGTCACCAAGGTGGGAAAGAGGATGGTGGAAGAGGTGGGGCCAGGGTCTGTGCAGAATCAGGCTGAGATCACCCACTCCCTTGCACCCCACAGCTGCACGCCAACGTGAATGCCCGAACCTTTGCTGGAAACACACCCCTACACCTGGCAGCTGGACTGGGTTCCCCTACCCTCACCCGTCTCCTCCTAAAGGCTGGTCAGTCTCATCCATACAGGCGTTTGGATAGGGCACAGGGTGAAGGGGTGCTGCTCAGGCCTCCCACTTTTCAGGCCTTAATGTGGGCCCCAATGCCCTTCCCCCAGGTGCTGATATCCATGCAGAGAATGAGGAGCCCCTCTGCCCACTGCCCTCACCCCCCACCTCTGGGAGTGACTCGGATTCTGAGGGTCCTGAAAGGGACACCAGAGGCAGCTTCCGGGGCCACACGCCACTTGACCTCACTCGAAGCACTAAGGTGAGGCCAGCCTGGCACTGGAAGCACCAGGCCACCTCCTGGGTTTGGGGATGGGGTCCAGTGTGTGGGTTTAAGGGTAGTCAGGCTTAAGGACTGGCACAGGAGATAATCAAAGCTGCCTTTCAGGTGAAGACCTTGCTGCTCAATGCTGCTCAGAACTCCATGGAGCCCCCGCTCACCCCGCCCAGCCCTGTAGGTAAGGCCTTGCCCGAATCCCTGACCCCTCCTCACAGGTCTTCTCCGTCATCCATCCACTGCCCCAGTGGCCTCATCTCTCAGGTCACCAGGGAGCAAGCCAGTGGCCAGGTGTTTGTGTCTCTGCCCTGTCTAGGGGCAACTCATACCTGTGTGTACTCTCAGGGCCAGGGCTGTCCCTGGGCAAGACCACCCTGCAAAACCTGGAGCAGCTGCTAGATGGGCCAGAAGCCCAGGGCAGCTGGGCAGAGCTGGCTGAGCGACTGGGGCTACGCAGTCTGGTGGACACGTACCGGAAGACCCCCTCACCCAGCGGCAGCCTCCTGCGCAGCTACAAGGTGGGGCACGTGGCCCATGCCCTACTCTGGCCCCCAGCTGCCTGCCCCACCTCCAAGCCTGATGCTTCCTGGGCCCCTGGGCTCCCAACCTCTCACCCTAACCACTACTCAGACCTCCCACCTCTTCCCTCTCCTCAGCTGGCTGGTGGGGACCTGGCAGGTCTGCTGGACGCACTGTCTGACATGGGTCTAGATGAGGGGGTGAGACTGCTGAGAGGTCCTGAGACCCAAGACAAACTGCCCAGCACAGGTACAAGGCACCCTGGAAGGTGGACCTGGGCTGGTGGGTAGGAGGCCAGAGGCCTTGACGCTCCTTTTGCCTTTCCCCTGTGCCCCCAGCCGAAGTGAAGGAAGACAGTGCCTATGGGAGCCAGTCCGTGGATCAGGAGGCAGAGACACTGGGCCCACTCCCTGAGCCCCCTGGAGGCCTCTGCCATGGGCACCCCCAGCCTCAGGTGCACTGAGTTGTGCCCACCTCCAGCCCTCCTCCTGGACCCCTCTGTACAGCATCCCTACCCATTCCAAATTTTATTTAACACCCAATGCCCACATCTCAGCTGGGGCAAATAAAGGATTCTTTGAAAGGGGAAGACCCTTGACAATTTATTGCCACCCGAAGTGTGACTCTTGTCCCTATTCTGGCCCCAAGCCAGCAAGAAGAGGAGCAGGAGGCCCAGCCAGCAATTCAGAGCAGTTTTAATGGGGTGGGGGCTGTACAAAGGGCAGGGCCCAAGGAGAGAGGGGAAGCAGGCCGTGCTGCTGACCTGTGCGTGACACCTCTCCCCCGCTCCAGGAACAGAGAGGGAAGCCCTTGGGGAGAAGGAGGGAAAACCAGCTCAGCCCCAACTCCTGGCCTCTGTCTAAGCCAGGTCCCAGGACAAGGGGGGACTGCTGGTGTCAGGGTGGATGGTCCCAGCACAAAGCAGAAACGTCATCAGGCCTCCCCCACAAAAAAAAATACTGCATCAAAATTTCGGGCGCTTGCCCCTCCCACCCCACCTGCCTGTAGGAAAAAGTGCAAACATTATCACAAAAGGGTCTCAGGGGGCCTCGGCCTAGGCTCCTGAGGCCGCACCTGCCCTCCCCTGCCCCGGACCCCGCGTCCGGCGCGGTCGGGCCCTGCTGGGAGGCCCTCTGTGTGGCCCGAGGCCGGCCGGGCTTAGGCAGGGCCTGTCGTCATGCAGGTGCCTGCAGACACCCCCCACACTGCCTCTCCCAGCTCAGGGCTTCCGGGGTGCACTGCCTATCCCAGCCCGGGATGCTGAACCAGGGCGCTGGGCCCTGGGCTGCCCCGCAGAGTCAGGTTGCAGGGAGGGGCTGGAGTGAGGCGGGGGACGGTCATCCTCCGCGCTCCCAGCCTGGGCCAGTGCTGCCTCTATGGCATCCAGCTCCTCGCTGGCCGCTTTCAGCTTGACCCGAAGCAGCGCTGCATAGGTGCCATAGCGAGATTTCTGAGGCAGAGGGCAGGGCTGTGAGAGCCAGTCTCCCCACCATGAGGCCCAGATATGGTGGGCCCTGCTCACCTCTAAAACCCCGAGCTGTGCGATGGCCCAACAGGCCATAGCCCTCTCTGAGCTCCTAGAACTACCAGTGGGAGCAGCTGGCGTCCCCTGAGCTGTTACCAGAGCTGGGAAACTCAGCACTTGACAGACATCATTCCCTGAGCCCATGTGACTGGGGTGTGTGGATGTCAACCTTGTTCCCAGAAGAGAAAACCAAAATTCAGACAGAGAAGTACCCTGCCCAAGGCCACCCACTGGTTCCATACTGTTCAAGCCCAGCATGAGCCTGTGTGGGGAACACAGGTGCCAGGCAGGGAGGCTCACCTCAAACTCCAGGTAGGCCTCCTTCTGCCGCTGCTCATCCGCCTCCTTGCCGCGGGCCTTCTTCCCCAGCTGGGTGGCCCGGTGTTCACGCAGCTCATTTGCCATGGCCTTCAGCTTGGCCTCATGGGTCCGCACCTGCTCTTCCTGGCAGCCGAGGAGCAAAGTCAGGGTCACGGTAGCCTGTGCAATGCTCACCACCTGCCCCTTCCTCTGGGCAGGTGAAACTGTGTCTGTGCTCCCAGATCAGCAGGCGGAGGCCGGGCCGGACCTCAGTCTCCACTCGCCGTGGCCAGTGTCGAGATGCAGTGGGTTTCTACCTAATCCCATGCATGCAGCAGCCCAGTGCAGTCCACCTGGGCCTGCCCACCCCATCCCTCTGGCCCCAGGTGGACCAAGCAGTCAGGGCTACCTGGGAGAGGCGGGTGGCAGCACTGGGCAGCAGTGGGCGGCTGAATTTCTTCTGGGAACTGACAGCGGCTGGGAATGGGGGTGCAGAGAACATGGCGGCCACCACATTGATGCGAGTGATCCAG
Organism: Erethizon dorsatum; assembly: GCA_028451465.1. Lineage (NCBI taxonomy): Eukaryota > Metazoa > Chordata > Mammalia > Rodentia > Erethizontidae > Erethizon > Erethizon dorsatum. The sequence goes on from CM051822.1 coordinate 87,332,538, forward strand.
GACTGCATCTGCTCCAGGCTCCTGCAGAGAGACGACAGGGACCTGGGTTGGTCCTGGCTCAGGGTGAAGCCAGAGAAGGACAGAGACAACCCCAAGGCACCGGAAGAGAGCAGGTGGAGTGGGGTGCGGGGGTGTTGGGCACTCACGGAGCCTGGAAGAGGAAGACCCGCCAGTCTGCCGTGCGCAGGTAGAAGACATGGGGCCTTTTGCTGTAGTCGCTGGCTCGGGTGGCCAGGGCGTGGTGGATGCTAATGGCGTTCTTGAGCTCAGCCTCTGAGAGCGCCTTCCCGGGCTGGTACTCCTCCTGCGGGCGTGCCCATCTTGTCCTGTCCCAGGCCCGGCCCGGCCCGGCCCACCCGCATCACTGCTCCCTCTCCCTGGCCCAGCACGCCCCACCCGCGGCCGGCCCCCGCACCTTCTGCAGGTAGAGAATCATGCCCTTGAGGATCCCGTGGAAGCTCTTCCAGCCCCGCTTGCCCCGAGGTGCTGGGGAGGGAAGGCAGGTCAGGGGGGCCGGGACAGGCCCGCTCCCATCCGTCCCGCCCCCCTCCGCGCACGTACTCTTCCGGCAGTCGGGGTCTGCGTGCACCTTGCGCACCAGGGCCCCGTGCTTGTAAACGGCGGCCCCGGGCTCAGGGGTCAGGTCCAGGAAAGGGCTGGAGCCGCTGCCACTGCCCCCGCTGACCCGCTTGATGACCTTGGGGTTGGGGTCGGCCAATTCAGACAGAGAGCGCCTCAGCTCCTCCTCGTCTCTGCAGGGGCGAGGGCCTCAGAGGGGCTGGCCAGGAAGCCCCAGCCCCTGGCTTCGCCTGCCCTGGAGAGCTCCCCCAGTGTTTGTGGGACTCTGGGGTTTCCGCAAACTGGAAGCTCTGCCACAGGGTCTTCCCCTCCAAGCAGGGCTCCCCCGTCAGAGTACAGCTCCTGGCCACTCCCTCCTGCATAACCACCCCCTTTCCTCTCTGTTTCTGCATACCCCCCCAACCCTCACACCCTTCTCTACCAGGACAGACACGTCTGACTCAGCTCTGTTTCAAACACATTTAACGCTACGCTTTGCTCACAGTTTGTTGGCTAAATGGTTGCAGAAGGCAGAGATGGCTTCCTAATGCCCCACCCCAACATCTTGGTAAGCTCTGTCAGATATATGTCAGATAATCAGATTCTAATTTGTCACTTCCTTGCTCAAGAACCTACTATAGCTCCCTGTTGCCTCCCACATGGATCCTACACTACATCTCCCCCAACACCTATCATTGTCACTCCAGCCAGGCCCACCTCCTTCTGGCCTCCCCATTCCACACTCATTTCAAACAGACCTTTGGACCACCCGCGCGCCCCGCTCGCCCCGCGTCTGCAGCGCCTCAGCGCCAAGGTTTCAACAGACCTCACCGAAATGCCCTCCCAAATGGAACACACCATGGAAACCATGATGTTTACATTTCACAAATTTGCTGGGGACAAAGGCTACTTAACGAGGGAGGACCTGAGAGTACTCATGATCAAAAAGACCCTCTGGCTGTGGACAAAGTCATGAAGGACCTGGACCAGTGCCGAGATGGCAAAGTGAGCTTCCAGAGATTCTTTTCACTAATTGCAGGCCTCACCATTGCGTGCAATGATTATATTGTAGTACACATGAAGCAGAAGGGAAAGAAGTAGGCAGACGTGAACGTTTACTCCTGCCCTGATGAGAGTTCTCCCAAAGGGCCACTTAAAGAATCTGCCCCTCAGTTTCCCCTTGTATAAAGATCCTCAGGACCCTTAGAAAATGTACAAATAACATCCAGCTCTCAGTGGACAAGCAGAGAATGGAAAGTTAATTAAATGCTAGATAAGCTTTTGATTTTTATATTGTTTGCATCCTCTTGCCCTCAATAAAGTCTTTTTTTGGTTCCAAAAAAGAAAAAAAAAAAAAAAAAACAGACCTTTGTCTCCCAAATACCTTCCTCTTATCTCTCTCCAAATGCTTTCCCTCCTTCCAGACTTTTCTAAGTCCCAGTCCTCCAAAAAGCCTTCCCTGATCTGTTCCCTGATCCTGAGCTCTACCTCCTCTGAGCTCCCTCAGGACTGGGAGCTCCCAGCTAACCTAAGCGATCAGCCAATCACAGCTGAGAGAGCGCTAACCTCAGACTGGGGCCCCAGCCAAAACGACCTTCTCCCTCAGGCTGCACTCTTTGAGTCTCTTTTCGACTTGTGGCTGTTTGTCCAGAAACACGTGGACTCCCTAGGACCTGAGGGCCTCCTGTGCTGCTGGCTAGGGCACCCTCCAGAGATGCCTGCTTTCCCAGTGCTGCCAGGGAACCACCCTTTCGCCAGCACCTTCCTCCTGTGCGAGCTTGCTTGTCATAACAGCCTGGCTGGAGGCAAGACAGACAGACCCGCATCCAGGCCAGCATGTCCAAAGAAGGAAGTGAGGGAGCCTTTCCAGCTCGCACCCCTCCCCGCACCCAGGGCCCCAGGACTCACATGGCCCACTGAAGTTTTTCATTCTTGATGGAGCTGTACAAGGCCTGAGGAGGAACAAATGGGGGGGTCAGTCCTAGGGAAGGTGCACTATGTACCTGAGAGTCAAAGCTCGGAGCCCCCCTCTCAACTTGCAAAGGAGATGGAACAGGCAGGGGGACAGCAGGGGAGAAGGACCACAACGGCTCCAGGATACAGTCCCAAGACCCAGGCCCAGCTCCGCCACTTTAGCTGCATGACCTTGTACAGGTGTCCTCAAAAAGGAACAAACCTAGCAACACGTGAGGGCAAACAGATGGCACATGGGGACGCCGACACATGGCTGATGCACACAAAGTGACAGCTGCAATTATTGCTGTTAAGGGGTTCTCCTGCTCAAGTCTGGTGGGAGCACAGCCCTAAAGAAAATGGGGAGCAGTCCAAGAAACCCTCCTTCCCCCAGCCATGTGCTTTGGCCCGTTTCCACGGGACAAACCCGCATATGGCATATGGGGAAACTGAGGCCAAGTGATAGGAGGCTCCCCCTCAGCTCTTTCCTTGACTAATGGAGAATGTACTTTCTTGGCTCCAAACCCAGGACAAGCTGAGGCCTCCCCCAACCCAGACAGCCCTGCCAAGCCTAATGCCAAGGCTCCAGAGCCCCACCCACGTCACACTTCATGGTGGCAGGAGTGTACACTAAAGCAGCACTTCCAGCTTCCAACCCCTGTCCACCCGAAACTTCGAGCTCCGAAACCAGTCACTTCCCCCATCACACAGCTGGCCTAGGGGACGCGAGGCATTAGCCTTAGGGGCATCCGAGGAGAGCATGGTCTCCAGGAGTAGGATCGGACCCCTCTTCTTAGGAGTGGCCTGGAATATGGGTCCGTACCGGCACCTCCCACTGTGGGGGCGCTCCACCAGCCCGTCTGTGAGTGGGCGTGTCCCAGCATGTGCATGTGTTGCTGTGTGTGGCCCTGATGCTGCCTGCGTGTGAGCTGTGTGCAGTGGTGACGTCGGTGCCTTCCCAGCGATGGGACACAGCCCCCCCCCCCCCGCAGCGCGCACCCCAACACACCAGTCTCTGACTCCCGCTGCCCACAGGGATGCCCGCCACGGGCTGACCAGCTGTCCCCACTCTGCATGCCCCGCCTGGGTGGGAGCACCCATGGCACACCCCCTCCCATCAACACCGCCTTCCTGGCACATACCCGTCCCGGAGACCCCGGAGCCGGCCTAGCCCAGACCTGGATCCCTCCCTCCCAGCGTCCCCCTGGGTCCAATCAGCAACGCCGGTCTGCAGTCTTCCAGTCCACCCGGGCCCCAGCTCAAGACCCCTGTCCGGAGCCACACCTGCCCTGGAAGGTCCCGAACCCCACATGCGAGCCCGTGTCAGACTCCCACCTAAAAAGATGCGGCTCGGGGGGTCACGTTGCACCCCGTCCGTGCCCACCGCCAGCCGCCCACGGGCGCCGTCCGCCCCGCCCCCCCTCACCGCCTTCTTCTTCCTGCGGCTCTGCAGGCGGCTGACCACCAGGTCGGTGTAGAGCACGGGCTTGAGGCTGCGCGAGCGCTGCGGCCAGCCGTAGCACAGGGTCTCGGCGCCGCGGTGCGTGCGTCCGTAGCGCACGGAGCACAGCGAGCGCGAGCGCAGCCGCCCAGCGCCGCTGTGGATGCTGTTGACGCCGATCATGCTGGCCCGGCCATGCCCCCGCCCGCCCCGGCCGAGCCCCCGCCCGGACGGACGGACAGACGGACGGCTCCCGGCAGCCGGCTTGCGCGGCCTGAACCCGGCCGGCGCCCACCGACGCACGGAGCGCGGTGTGGCGCGGCACGGCGCGGGGGAGGGGGCGCCGCGGGAGCGGAGCGGAGGGGAGCGGAAGGGAAAGGAGGAGAGGGGAGGGGAAAGGGGGGAGGGGAGCGGAGCGGAACGGAGGGGAGGTGCGGGCAACGGAGGGACGAGGGAGGGTAGGGCGCAGAGGCCGGCGGGGCGCATGCGTGGGGGCGCCTGGCGCGAAGGCGGGGTCGGGGCACCCTGCCGGCTGGCGGCAGAAAAGAGGCGTGGGGTGGTCCTAGCTCAGCTAGCTCGCCCGCAGACACCCCACTCGCGTCCACACACCCGTTCTCAGACACGCACCCCAACTGCCCCGACGCACCGATTCACATTCGTCCCAACTCGGAGAGACCCTGCCGCTGCAGATGGGCGCCTCAGACTACACCGCTGCAGCTCACACGCACCCCATACTCCGGCCTCCAAGATGCACACCCAGCCGACACCCGAAGAACAAACCCCCAAGTCACACGCACCCTGCGCTCAGAGACACTGTGCCGTGTCTGTCTGCAGAATCCGACGCCACGCTCATTGACACCTCGGCTCACCCACGTGCACCCCAGACCGAAGCCGGCAGCCCTCAAGCTCAGGCGCTCCTGCGACACGGTCAGTGTGGTCACGTGTGCATGGTGGCCCAGAGACCCCTCCGTCCCACCCTAGGGTTTCTTCGGGTGAGTTCAGGCCTCTCTGGATAACACACCACCAATCGGGGACAGGAGTGAAGCCGGGGGACCTGCCTGGCGTTTGTGACCCCTCAAGGCCGGCTCTGGGCTGTCCCCGAGGGAGCCAGAGTGCACAGTGCTACTGGAAAAAGCCTTTGTCCCTCTCAGCCCTCGAGCGTGGCGGTACCCTGGAGTGGATGCGTGTGTTGCCGCCCCCCCCCCCCCGCCCCTGCGGGGACCGTCTCCACCCTCTGCACGCTGGAGGCGGGGAACTGAGGAGGGCAAATGCAGCGTCCAGGGCCACGCTTCCGCCCCCGCTGGTGGCTGCATGCGTGCGCTCGTGGGGAGAGGCCTGCGGGGGTGGTCCCTCCCGGCTGAGTCACCGCGCCCTCCCCTCTCCCTGAGCTCTGCAGCCCGCCCCGCTCTGGGTCCCGATCCTTTCCTCCAGCAGCTTCTGATGGCCCTGCCCCCGACCTTTAGCAGCTCCCTGGGAAAGTCGCCACCATCGTTGAGGCCCTCCAGGTTCCCGATGAAGTCCCCACAGGTCATGCGCTTCCCTATGTTCTGAGGGAGGAAACACGCCTGTGGGTTTGGGGACCTCCTGGCCCCTGGACCTCCATGTCTCTGGACAGGAGTCTGGTTCTGGCTCCCCTGCCCGCCCCCACTCACATGGCCGTGGAGATCTGTGTTGAGTAGCATGAGGGCGCAGGTCAGCGTGTGGGCGCCGTCTAGGGGAGAACCCACGGTCAGCCTGGCTGCCTCCAGGAACGCTCCCCTCTGCTACCTTGCCTAATCTCCCAGTTATATCCCTGCCCCTTCAGGACCCCCGTTGACCCACAACCACACCTTCCCAAGACCTGGACCCTGTTAGAGAGCCTTTCCCATATCTCCTCCAGCAGCTCAGCAAGGGCCTCTCCTCCTCTGGGGTCCTCCTCCCTAGCTCCCAGCTTGCCCGAAATGCGTGTATGCTTCTGTGTACTCTGTACAAGTAAGCAGACCCCGCACAGCTGTGTGGACTGGCGCACCGCCCCTCTGTAGCCAAGCGTTGTGCTGCACGTGTGTGCGGGTAACTGCATGCAAACACAGGGCCACCTGCCTCTTGGCTCCTGACCCTACAGTACGCCTGCCCACATGTGTAGCTCCACAAGCCTGCAGCCATGCTTCCATGCCTGCAAGCATGTGCCTTCATTCCTCCTGTGGACACTGTCATGCCCAGCCCATCCACCTCAGTGGCCAACAGGGACAGCACTGCTCCCAGCCTCCTCACCCTCTGAGGACAAGGCTTCAGGGTTGCACTGGAAGTATCGCTGGGAGAAGTGAGCCAGCACGCGCTCCCGCTCCTGGGTCTCACCCATTAAGGCCAGCTCCTTCAGAAACACCCTAGAGAGGGGGAAAGGGAGACTTCATCCCTTCCCAGGCCATGCGCAGCTAGCTTGGGAAGGCTGACGTCAGGACAGTTAGGGAAGTGCAGGGCTGAGAGGAGGCATAGTCGTGGCCCTATATGCCAAGCCTGGAGAGTGGAGACTGTCCTCCAAGGGCTCACACCCACCTGAGAGCTTGGTCCAGAGTCATGCCCGTGAAGACAAAGAACTTGAGATACTCGCCAGCCACCAATTTGCTGAAGTCATTGCTGTAGGCAGGCAGAAAGACAGGTAGGGTTTCGGGGGAAGTGTTGAGGGGTCAGTTAGACGGAGAGGATGTGGAGGTGCTGCCCAGAATACATTCCCTTCACCCCCAGCCCCAAGCCCCACCCAGTGGCTTTACTTCTTGCCCAGATGCCGGGCCACGTCGGCCTTCCTGAAGCCGTCTAGTCGGTACAGTCTCTTGGCTAGGCGCTGTGCGGCCTCCAGATCCGCTTTCTGCCCATTGGACAAGGTGTCTGTGCTTCCCAGCGCTAGCCGCTCCGTGCTGTCCAGCTCTGAGTCAGAGTCGGAGACCAGCTGACTCAGGGGTGGTTCACTGCCAGGGTAGACAGCAGGATGGGGTCGGGGCAGAGCTCTCAGAGGTCACCCAGACCCTCCCTGCGCCACCAGACCCGGAAGACAAAGTGGAAAGAGAGACGTGAGAAAAGCATTTTTCTGTTTTTCCAAAGATCCACACTGGACAGATTGTCTGGATCAGCCCACTTCCTCATTGCTACCTCTCTGTGGAAGTCCTGCCTCAAATGTAACCCTCATCCAACTTGCTGCTATGGCGGTTCTGCTCCCAGAGGCCTAAGTTTGCCCGTAGGTGCAGATTCTCCATCCCCACACAGCCCTCCTCAGAATGTAGTCCTTTGTCTCTGAGCCTATGGACAAAAGTGGGATAGACGGGCTGCCAGGGAGAAACAGTGGAGGGTCAGGCAGAAATCCGAGGGCAGGAGGGATACACTAGTGCTTCCAAGTCTTTCCTCTAGCCAGCTTTCAGGGAGAGTAGTCTCTCCTTGGCACCTCCCTTCTACCCACAGAGAAGCAAGCTCTGGAGTTAGGGGGACTGGGACTTGGGGGTCAGGACACACCCCTCATCTCCTTTCTCTTCCTCCCCTCCCCTTCCCACCCCAGCTGCTCTACTCACAAAGCCACCTGTCACCCCAGAGACAGAGGATGGAAACTCCTGGTTGCTAGGCAACCCTGTCTCCCTGGCCACCCCCTCCTGTTGCCATGGCTTCCATGACTGAGAGGGTAGCTGGCAAAGGGGAGAGCAGAAAGGTTAGGCTGTGAAAGGACTTCCCTGGAGCAAGGTGAGAGACGCCTTATGTGGGGAGCAGCGTGAGAGGGAGGCAAGGGGAGGGGCAACTGGCTCCATCTTTGGAGAAGCTTCCAGCCTGGGCGGAGGCGAGACTCCCCTGAGGAAGGAGAGGGCCCTCCAGGAGAGAAGACTGAGGATCTTTCAATCTGAATCTCAGTTTCTCCAATCTTAGGGTCCGAGACCGGGGAGGCGGGTGAGGGCCGGGGAAGTGGTCCTCCCAGTGGGAAAATAGACATCTGCTAACTGCCCCACGGGGTCAGAAATGTAAACTGCATCCTCACTCTCAGGGTCTATCTCTTAAACCAGCTGGTCCTGGGGGCCTTGGGGCTGAGGGACCAAAGGAATTACTCACCTGCCCAGAGGTGCTGCCCCTAGCCCAAGGCTGTCCTCTGAGTGGCAGGGACTAGGGGGCTGCCTTCCTGGGGGCAGCTTGGCTCCAGCCTCTGCCTCCTCCTTCCCTCTCTGTGTCCAAGGACCATCGGCAGCAGAACTGGTACCAGAATCTGGCTCCAGAGGGGCAAGTGGGGCAGGAGCAGGTAGGTCAGGCCGGGGCACAGGGGGCTGGGAAGGCAGCTCAAAGGTGAAGAAGGGGCTCTGGGTTGGGCCAGGTGAGGCCAGGGCCTCCAGGGAGGCGAGGCTGGTGTAGGAGGTGCCCTTGGCCCGGTGTGACTCCAGGATGGCTTCAAACACACAACTGAAAGAGTCAGGCCCATCGGCAGAAGGGCTGGTCCCGGGGAGAAAGGGCACAGGAGATCTGACAGGCCCGGGGCGAGACATCCGGTCCCCTGGCCTGCTGGTGGGGAGAAGGTCTCGTCAGAGCCCCAGAGCACAAGTCATGGGCAGGATTTCACTGAACTCTCATGCTGTCGTACACAGGATCACCTTTCCTTTTTCACAGGCTCAATCCCGTTTAACAACAAAACAAAAAACAAGAACCAGAGTAGAGGGTCCAAGAGTATCTGTACCTCTGCAGCACCCCAGCCTCCCTTCCTCCCTCCCTCCTGCCTTCTCTCCTTCTCTGCTAATCTCCCTTTCTCCTCCTTTCCCCTGATCCGCTTCCCTCCTGCCATCCCATTTCTATTTCTGGCAACATCTTAGGAGAAGATGAGGATCCAAGCTGCAGTGGGGTGTGAGACAGAAAGGAAAGCCCCCACACTGCCCCTCTGCCACAGGGACCCAGGGTTTAGACTGATGCTCCGTGTCCCCAGGCTGGATTCCAAGTTCTGGCCTCTCCCCCCGCCCCTGATCCTCTAGGACCTCCTTCCCTCTCTCTGGCTGCGGCCCAGCCTCCTAGGTCCTTGCTCATGCCCCCACGGCCCACTGATGAGCCAGGCCTCAGGCCTCTGACATCTCTGGTTCCCCACACTGCCCTGTCACACCACCCACTTGCTTCTGACCCTCCCCGCCTCCCATCTCTGTCCCAACCCCTTTGACCCAGCTCCCTCAGGGCCAGTGAAAGACCAAGGCATATTCCTCTCCCACCTCCCCACTCACCGGGACCCCTCTGAGGCCTCAAACACCTCATCATCCACATCCTCTTCCCCGCCTGCCTCATCCTCATCGCCGCTGCCCAGGCTGGAACAAGGCCTGGGGCACAGGCCAGGACGTGGGGCGGGTGGCCCAGCAGTGCCCAGCGGGCCCTCAGAGCTGGGCTGACTCTCAATGGCCGAGTCAGCTTCCTCCCGCTCAGCCAGCACCTCATCAATGTTGGTCTCTCGGTAGCACCTCAGGGGCACCGTGTCCAAGTCCGTCTCGGAGTACTCAGCTGCTCGCCCCACAGCCACCCCAGAGCCTGGCCCTGAGCCCACCGTGGGTGGGGAGAGGGGGGCCTGCTCTGGGGGCTTAGCACCTGCAGTAGGCATGCACAGACATCCAGGTTAGGAGGTTACACGCGCGGGCACGCGTCCTGGTCCAGTTCTGGACTCCTCCACGACCTCTAGCAGGCAGGAAGTCTTCTCACTGTCTAGCCACCATTCCTCCTGCCTGGGTGACAGTGGAGCTCGCTGCAAACAAAGTTCCTGTCCAACAGCTTCGAGAAGCCTGAAGGGGACTGGCCTCTTTCCTAGTCAAAGGAGTGACCTGTGACGTCCTGCTGTCCCGCCATCCATGACCCAGCTTTCTCCAGGTGCCCAGCCCAGGCCCTCTCCAGTCCCCATCATGACAGATGGGAAGAGCAAGGCCTAGAGAAGCTTTGACTTTGGCCCAGGAAAGGACTGGGAAAGGCACGAAGGAAGCTGACCAGTCCTCAGCTGCTGTAAGGGGCCCTGCCTGTTCCCTGGCCTCACTCCCAGGCCTTACCTGAGCTGGGGGGGTCCAAAGAGCCATAGAAGAATTCCCATTTGGCTCGAGCAATTCTCTGAGCATGAGAGGAGACTTCCTGAGGGGAGGACCAGGTGTCCCCCTGAGCCACAGATGGGGAGAGAGGCACCCAGAGATAAACCCAGACATACAAAGACATGAGAATATGGGGCGCAAATAGAAACAAAAACACACAGGGACAAACACAGAGGACAAGAGAGAGAGGGAGTTAGGATATTAAAGGATTCAGAGTGAATAACAGGCCCAAGTCTGATGGGGACCAAGGGGTGCCCCTTCACAGGGGCACTAGGGCTCTGGGGAGTGCATAGCAAGTGGCATACCTGGTTCAGGAACCCAGTGTCAGCAGGTCCTCGGAATAGTGTGGCTAGATGCTCAGGAGGGCCCCCCAGCCCATTAGGGAGAGAGGAGTAAAGGCCATCTGCCCCAACCTGGGGTGGGACTGGTGGCCTAGGGAGAGTGTTCCGGCTGTCAGGAAGGGCAGAGCCTCCTCCAGCTGGAAGTGGGTCTGATGTGGATGCCTCCAGTCGAAACTTTTGGTTGGAGCCAGGCCCAAGGGCTGGTGTGGGCCTGGCAGAAGACACCCCGCCCAGGTCCCAGCTCCGACTCAAGCCTCCAGGTGCGGGTAGCCCATTCAGTGGCCTGACACTGGCCTTCTCCACAAAGCGGAAGATGACCACGGAGCTCCGGGTGCCCGGCGGGGGCTGCCCAGGGGGTGAAGAGGGTGCCCAGGGCGAGGGAGGAATACAAGGAGAGGGGGGACCACGCAGAGGTGTACAGGGTGCTGTCACACGTCCCAGGTCCCGGCCTCGGGGACCTGGGCCTGCCACTCTCCGTAGCAGGGAGCCTGTGCTGCCATACATGCTGGCTGGGGGGCTCTGGGGTACTGGGCCTTCGGGGAGCCAGCGACGAGGGCATCGTGGTGGGGAGATGGCACAGTCGCCTTCAGAGCAGAAGCGCATGGCACCCTGGGCCATGCTGGGGCCGGGGGGGTCAGGCTGGGGGGGCAGGGATGGCGAGGCCAGGTGGGGAGTGAGGGGGCTGCATGCTCTTCAGACAGGCCTGTAAGAGAGGAGGGAGCAGGGCATGAAGTTCTGGGAAGTTAGGTGGGCAGGACGGCAGAGGCAGGGAGGGAGCTCCAAGGACCTACCCCACCCTAGCAATACAGGATCACTGATCCCCCCCTTGGGGGCTGAGAAGGGGACAGCCCAGCCAGTGGGCCCCTGGCTCCTCTCCTTCCTGGGGCCCTGAGCATCACCCTGGGAGGGGAGGAAGCTAGTTCAGAAGTTGATTAAGCCAAGCCCCTGGGCAGTTTGGAGCTATATCTGGTGTAGGGGAGGCTGCTACCCCAGCTCTGAACCAGGAGGGTCAGCCAGCCATCATCTTACAGCCCAGGTCCCCTCTAGTCCCTCAGGGGGGCTCCCTCACTCAGGGAGGGCAAACTCAGGGCTCCTGGAAGGAGAAGAAGGAAGCACAGGGGTTATGTAGGGACGATGAAAGGCTGAGGCTCAGGGTGGAAGTGAGCAGAGAGGCCTAAGCAGAGGTTCCTACCCTGATACATAGATGCTGAATAAGGAAGAGATTCTTTTTTCATACAGGTACAGATGCACATGAACACACACATGCGTTCACAGTACACACATGCACAGTACACACATATACCTAAGGACAGATATATCAGCACGTAGTTAAACACATTCGTAAGCAACACCCTCCGGTGAGCACATACACACACACACACTGTTTAAAGACACACCCTCATACACTCTCACAGTCATAACAAATATGTGTGTAATGGAAAGGCACATGCTTGTTTTACACACACACCATCATCGAACAGGAGCACACAAAGAGGAACCCAAATATGTACCCAGGCGCTCATTCATTCTCCAGTGCACACAGGCACAGGTGTATCAGACAGACCTGCTGGTCACAATGACATACACAGATGCACGTTTACACACATACACGAGCAGGGGCACACGCCCTCCCCTCCCCCACGACGGTGTTCGGGTCTGGGGTGAGACTGCACCACTACCCTCTCCTCCCCTCCTCCCCCAAGGAATATGACACATCTTGCCCAGCCCAGGAGGGACCATAAAGGGATAATAGGGAGGGGTAGAGACTGAGGTCAGGAGCAGCAAGGCTATCAGGCAGGTTCTTGAAGCTCAACAGGGACCCCCTGCATACCCTCTGCAGCCCCTACCCAGAGCCACCTCAGTACTCACCGCGGCTCTTCCGGAGCTGGACCGAGGAGAAGCAGAGGGGAGGCCGGGCCCAGCTCAGCTGTGCAGGCGGCGCAGCTCCCGCTGCTCCAGGCCCGCCTGCCTCCCGGTCCCTCCTCCAACACCCCCACCCTGCGCGCCGCTCCAGCAACGCTAATCTCCCACCTCCCTCCTCTGCTAGGGCCCTGAGCCCCAAAGGCTGCCAACCCCCCTCGTCGCTAAATCCCCACTGGGCTCTCCCGCCAACCTAGAATCCTCCCCAGACGAGGGGGAGGGCAGGGAAGCCCGGGTTCTGCTCCCAGATCCTCACATGCCCCGCCGCGCTCGTGTCCACGTCCCTCTCGCCTACTGTCTCTTGAGCCACACGCAGGACGCGCTGCACACGCGTGTCCCGCTCCAGACCCCACGCGCGTCCCTAGGAGGCTGCCACATGACCTGTTACATGCCACACGCGCTCCCGCCCCCACGAGCACGCGGCCGCGCAAGGCACACGGTACGGTGTAGACCGGACCCGCCCCCTAGATCCAGAAGACCAACTATTGGAAAGGAGATCAAAGGGACACCGTCTTGAACCCTTGGGGATTCTGAGTCTCAGACCCAAGAGACCTAGTCCTGATCAGCCACCCGGGAATAAGTCAGGAGTAAGTCAGACTTGAGGAAGAACTTGCTTGCTGCCTGAGCTAGTTGTCCCGCCCTCCAGGGGTGAGAGCTCAGGAAGGATAACCCAGAGACTGGAAGGAGACGGAGGACAGGCCACCCTAGTGTCTTTGGCCAAGGTAGAAAGGGGTCTGGCTATTTTAAGAAAGGGCCACACAGGTTGCTGTGGCAACTACTCTCCTTAGGAAAGCCAGGGCGGGTAGGTGATGACCTCGGAAGGAAGAAGGGGTCTGCTCTGGCGGTCAGGGGGCGTGCGGAAGTGCGAGGCGGGGGCGCGCGCGAGGCTCACCGCGGGGAGGGGTGGCGCGGGCTCCGCGTGGTGCTGAAGGGGACAGCGCCAGATTGGTCGTACTGCGCAGGCGCAGAGGTGCAAACAAAGAAGGGAGGGGGAGGATGCGCGTGGCCGGAGGTGGTGCGCGCCCACGTCTATCTTTGCAGAGGTCAGTTCTAGCTGCCTCTTCTCCGAGCGGCCTGAGGAAGAAGAGAAAGCAAGGCCCTCGTCCAGCTAGACCCCTTCTGGGCTTCTGCTGCCTGCTTTTCCCTTATTGCTGCATTAGAAGGGCGAAAGAGCGTGAAGGGGATTCTGGGAAAACCAGGATGTTTGGGTTCTCCATCCCAGTCTCGTTTGATACTGGCCAAGGCGCTTCCTCTCCAGGGCCTCGGTTTGCCCATCTTTAAAATGGAGGGAAAGCACAGACCTGCCCACCTGTAGAGGTGCCGAAGCCCCGATGAGATCACGGCTGGGAATGGAATGAGCAGGAGGCTGAAGAGCTGCACGGAAGGAGCGCGCGACCCTGGCCGATGGCAGTGGCCCGGCGTCCTTCACGTCCCCAGCCCGGATGGAGGAAAGAGCAACTCCAGGGATTTCCCAGAGCGGAGCCTGGGCCTAGGACCTGGGGACGCAGTGAAAGGGAAGCTCGGTGGCCCTGCGGCGGGTCCAGCCCCACCCTACAGTAACCCAGGGGCATCGTAGAAGCAGGACTCCTGGTGGGCTGAGCTAGCATTCCATCTTCGCAGGACTCCAGGAGAGGAACGCACCTGCTGAATGTACAGTCCTTCGTAATACCCCCTTGGTCTTTCTCCCCAGGCAAAACCCGGCCCACACCGTCCCGAAGTGGAAAAGGATGGATAGTTTTGTATTTCACAACTATCTAGGGATGGGAGGTTTGATAAAGTTTGCCTGATGAAAAGGAAAATTCGAGCTTCACCCTATTTATTTGTTCTTTCAGCGATTATTATCTTGGCGGTGCTGGGGGTCGAACTCAGGACCTTGCTCACGCTTGGCAAGTGCAAGAGCTCGAACACTGAGCTACCCCTCCAGCCCAGGCAGTTATTGAGCGCCTACTGCGGGCCCGAGAGTAAGAGCTGGACAATTTTTCCCCATTTTTCCAAGTCGCTAAAGACCGGGGTGGAGGTTTGCTTCGGGAAACTAGGATCCTGGCTCCGCCCCTCTGCCTCCGGCCTGCCCCGCTCCTCCCACCACTTCACTCTGAGGCAGCCGGCTACCCGCCCCGACCAAGACAGAAAAGCAATCTTCGTCCACCGCTCCTGCAGCCTCGGGCTTCAAGCCCTGCAGCCAAAAAGGCAAGATCTAATGTTACACCACTGGTGCGTTCTGCCTCAGCTTCGAGTCCATCCGGAAAGCTTTCAGATAGGTTCCTCAGCGAGACTGCACTCGATTGAATCGGTCTGTCTCGACAGCTCAAGTAGGCGGTCCTCTGCAGCTGTTCCAAGGCCAAAGTGAGATCTTACTGCGCACGCGCGGTTAGACAGTGATGGAGTCACCAATGGAGCCGTCCGGAGTGGAGCAAGAACCTGGAGCCGTCAGGTACCGAGTGCTGGAGGGACCGAGGGAGGGAAGAGAGACCCGGGGGAGGGGAGCTGAGCTGAGCTGAGCCGGAGCCGGAGCCGGTGCCAGAGCCGGAGCCGGGCCCGGGGCCCGCCCTGACGAGCCGGGGCTCAGGAGAACAGCGGAGGCGGACTTGCAGGTAACAGCGGCATAGGGACGCCGACGCCCCTGTACCCGCAGGCTGCTGGACCTGCCCTGGGAAGACGTGCTGCTCCCGCACGTCCTGAGCCGGGTCCCCCTGCGCCAGCTGCTCCGGCTGCAGCGCGTCAGCCGGGCCTTCCGGGCACTCGTGCAGCTGCACCTGGCGGGGCTGCGCCGCTTCGACGCCGCGCAGGTGAGCCCAGCCCCTGGCGACCCCGGTCCTAGCCGCGCGGAGGGCTCCGGGGAGCGCGCGGTAGGCAGCGACTCGAGGGGGCGTGGGCGCGGGGAGGCCGGACGGCTGCGGCAGGAGCGCTGAGGCCCGGGCCCCCGTCCGCAGGTGGGTCCGCACATCCCGCGCGCCGCCCTGGCCCGGCTGCTGCGGGACGCCGAGGGGCTGCAGGCGCTGGCGCTGGCGCCGTGTCACGAGTGGCTGTCGGACGCGGACCTGCTGCCCGTGCTGGCGCGGAACCCGCAGTTGCGGAGCGTGGCGCTGGCCGGCTGCGGGCAGCTGAGCCGCCGCGCGCTGGGCGCGCTGGCCGAGGGCTGCCCCCGCCTGCGGCGCCTGTCGCTCGCGCACTGCGACTGGGTGGACGGGCTGGCGCTGCGCGGCCTCGCGGACCGCTGCCCGGCGTTGGAGGAACTGGACCTCACCGCTTGCCGCCAGCTCAAGGACGATGCTATCGTGTACCTGGCGCGGCGGAGCGGCGCCGGCCTCCGCAGCCTCTCGCTAGCGGTCAACGCCAACGTGGGTGACACCGCGGTCCAGGAGCTGGCCCGGAACTGCCCTCGCCTCGAGCACCTCGACCTCACCGGCTGCCTCCGCGTCGGAAGCGACGGCATCAGGTGCCAGGGCCTGGGCGGCAGGGTGGGTGGGCTGCAGTTGGCAAAGGGCACACCCTCTGCATAGACAGGCCGTTAGGATTATCCGGGCCAGAGAGCCCACACTCAAAAACTGCACCAGCGTGCACACACTGCAAGACTTCAGAGTCGGTCTGGCTTCACTTCAACAAGGGGGAAACCTTCCATCCTGGGCACACCTGGGGAGCAGGTTCCCTCTTACAGACCTGGAAAGCCCCGGATCCCTGGAGCTTTTGACCCTCATCTAGACCCTCTCCCCTGTGTCTAGAGGAAAAAGTATGCCCTAAGCTGCAGAGACCTGGGATTTGCTGGAGCCGGTGGAGGTGGAGGGCAGGGGTGTGAGTGCCGAGGGAGTGAGCGCCCCCGGCTCCAAGCCTCACCCCTCCTCCCACAGGACGCTGTCGGAGTATTGCCCGGCGCTGCGCTCGCTGCGGGTGCGGCACTGCCACCACGTGGCCGAGCCCAGCCTGAGCCGCTTGCGGAAGCGAGGAGTGGACATCGACGTGGAGCCACCGCTGCACCAGGCCCTGGTGCTCCTGCAGGACATGGCCGGCTTCGCGCCTTTTGTCAACCTGCAGGTCTGATTTCCTGTCAGCAGAGCCAGCTGAACTGTGTGGTGGGGCCTGGCACAGAACTTCAGGGAAACTGGACTGTGGGGCCTCTGCTGCGAGGCCTGTGCCCTGCCCCACCCTGGAACCTCAAATAAAGACCTTTTGCCCTCTTTTGCATGGTGCTACCCTGTTAGAGACAGGGGATGTGAGGCTGGGTTGGGAAGGACGTACAGGAATGCAGAACACACACACCTTCCTTTGCCACCTTTACTGTGCCTGGGGACAGCTCCAACAGTAGGTTAACACCCTGGAGCAAGGAAGTAGAGAACTGGATGGAGAAGACAGGGGACAGGGATAAGGGAGCCCCGTTGGGCTCGAGCGTAGGTCTTCCACACCCCGGGGGCCTGTACCTAGCTGGCTCAGGCAGAGTCCAGTGAGCGCTTCAGTGGAAGCGGTACTTTCTTGCTGGTTTGAGGTTGATGTATGTGGCCTTCATCTCCTCGGCCTCAGGGTTCCACACATCTTTGAATCGTTCCCCTTTGGTGCTCACTACCTGGTTGTCGATATAGCGGATCAGCTTCTTGGGGGCCTGTTGGGGAACCGAGTGGTGAGCAGTAAGAATCAGGTGCGACTCCCTCCACACTCCACATCCCCAGCTGTCCCAACCTTCTTACCTCCTTGGGAGCCATGGGCCGGTGAATCTTCTGGTCCTCTGCACTGTCCACCATCATGTACCTGCCCAAACCAGCTGGATGAAGCGCCTGCCACCCTGGAAGACTCTCCAAGGTCCACCCCAGCCCAGACTCACTTTTGCAGGATGAAGGACTTCAACTCATCCTTTTGGGGACCTCTGAGGCGCCTGGGCAGGTCCTGTGGAGAGAGGCAGCTTAGTCTAGGTCTGATGGCACCCAGAGGGGAAACAGATGGGGACAGGTAGGGGTGGGGGCTTAACATCAAGGTGGAATGTAGCTGAGGCTACGCTGGGGGTGTCGAAGAGGATACCTGATTGGGGCCATCCCAGGCTGGAGGCCCCTCCTCCTTCCCCTCTACCAGCATCTGCACTGCTTCTTCCAAGTCCCCCCGAGCTTTGGCCAGCACCCACTGGGCTTGTTCCACCGAACAGGTAGGGAACACCTCCAGGAGCACGTCTACCCCTGGCAGCAATGCCTCAGTGCCAGCTGCCTGTGAGCACAAAAGTTGACAAGCTGACAAGAGGCAGCACTTCCTCCCTTCTGGCCCCCAGGCTTGCTCATCAGTACCTTTACCATTACCTCGTCTTGGGTGTCCCCGGCTGCAGCAGGAGAACTGGTCTCTTTGAGCTTTTCAGGCTGCTGCAGGGGATCTGGGGAGATGAGTACCTGACCTTGGACACAAGAGCTTTGTGGCTGCAGGTTTTCTTAAAGAGGCAGAGAGGGCATCAGTTTTGCTGGAACTTTGGGAGGTGGTTCTGAATCTCCCAAGTGCCACAGCCCCAGACTCACCTTTGTTCCTGGCATCACTCAGCTGCCCTGACAGCTTCTGCATCATGTCCCCTACTGTGCCCCTGAAAGGACAGGGAGGGTGGTGAGAGGACCCTCTGCCCACCCCCACAACCAAGCAGTTCCTCCTTTTGGCCCCAGCCAGGGCCCACCTGGGGATGTGGGCGAAGCCAGGCACATAGGCCTCCATCATCTCAGTGAAGGCCTCCATATCGAAGTTCTCCTCGGATGGGCCGGAGGGGCCCAGGTCCTCCAGGACCCCAAGCACATAGGAGAAAATGACTTCATCCAGGCCACTGCAGGAACGAGACAGGACAAGCCCTGGCTAGGCACCCCCACCTAGCCTGAGACCCCAGCCCTTTACCTCATGGGGGCCCATAAGTCAGACCTCAGTCCTTGAGGCCAGGGAGTATCCCCCTTCCCTCAGAAATTTGGTTTTCCACCTGTCCAACAAAGGCAGGCAAGGCTATTTCGGCGAATCCATACCAGCCCTCCCCACGTCAGGAATAGGGCTGAGTGCTTTCTGCCCATCTTTCCATCAGCCAGGGCCCAGAGTACTGCTGGCAGCAGTGACCCTGCCCTGGCTCGGTCCTCTACCTGACATCGGCCTCTGGGAGATGTGTATGCACGAAGGCAAGGAGGGCTGCGCTGACAATCCTCTCCAGCTCCATGCTTGCTCCTTGCCTGCAGGGACACAAGACGGAGAATTGCCAAGCCCTCTCTGCGTGCCCCACTCCCTTGGCCTGAGGCAGCTGCTCCTCCTCCCCGCCTGCCATGTGACATCTGTTGATGTTGGCCCTCCCAGCAGAGCCACAGCCCCTCCACCACCCATCTCTACCTCCCCCAGCCCAGGATAGGGCAGAGCACTGTCTGCAGAAGGCCCCCCCTTCCCCTGCCTCTCCTCATCCTCTATCCCATTCCCTAGCAGCAGGCCCAGACCTTCTGGCGAGAAGCTGAGGTCTTGGGGTCACATGCCTCCTGGCTGAGGAATCTTATCATTGAGGGTGCCACTTGGCTCTCAAGTCCAACCAC
This sequence comes from Erethizon dorsatum, assembly GCA_028451465.1. Lineage (NCBI taxonomy): Eukaryota > Metazoa > Chordata > Mammalia > Rodentia > Erethizontidae > Erethizon > Erethizon dorsatum. Next base: position 87,351,307 of record CM051822.1, read on the forward strand.
AAGGAGTCCCATTGTCCAGCCCCGCAAGGAGCAGGCGACCATGCACAGCCCTTCTCCCACCAGAACAGGCCACCCACCCTCTGCACAAAGGGGCTTTTTCTGGCTCTGGGGCCCAGATGGAAGGGGAAGTCTTTCATAGAGTCTCCCCTCCTGCCCAGTCGCTGCCCTTCCGGCAGCCAGGGGCCGTCAGGATGGCTTTCCAGCCTCCTTCCCCAGGCCTACAGGGCCCATGAGACCTGGCCCTTGCTCACCTCTTCAGCCTCTCTGTCCCCTCCTTGCTCTCCGTCCTCCCCCTCAGCCTCCTAGCTGGTTCTCAAACCCGCCAAGCATCTTCCTGGCTATGTGCCTGCCTTCCTGATGCCCTCAGCTCTTACTTTCACGTCTCCAGGTCTGTGTGCAAACGTTACCTCCCCAGAGAGACTTTCCCCAACATAACAACCACAAACAGGCATTCACCACACTACCACTCTACACAATATGTCCTGGTGATTTGCCTACTGTTCATCTCCGCTGTAGAGGGTAAGCTCCAAAAGGGCAGGGGGACACTGTCTTGGCCATTGGTAGAACCCCAGCCTTTAGGAAAATGTGGCCCTTAGCAGGTGCTCAGGAACCGCTTGTTGACTTTATTTATTTATTTATTTTTATTTTTTTTTTTTTATTTTTTTTTATTCTGAGACAGCGTCTCGCTATGTATCCCAAGCTGGTGTTGAACTCACAGCGATCCTTCTGCCTCAGCCTCCCAGGTGTTGGGATTACAGGCATGCTTCACCACACCCGGCTTGCTTGTTAACTTACTGCACCCCCATCTACACGCTTCTGACTCCCGGAAGTCTGTATTTGGGAGTCAGGAATGCAGAAGTGGTCAGGAATGGCTCCAGACTCATGGGTCCAACTGTCAGATCATCTTACCATTTGGAAGTCTCAGAGGCACCTCAATTTCTACCCACCCCAACGCATCTGTACACCTCTCCCCTCCACAGCTCCTGCTTCACCACCCAACCCCACTCAGCAGCCCAACCTGCAGATTATTCTTGACTGTGCCTGCTCTCACCCCGACCTGTGCCCAACCGACCACCTGCCACCCTCTCCCTTATTGTTCTCCATTCTATCCATTTCTCCCTGCAGTCTGGCTTCTGGTCCAACATCTCTTACCAACATTTCTCAGGGGCAGATCACCAGTTACTTTCAGGTTTTGGTCTAATAAGGTTGAGCCTTCTGAGCCGCCCAAGAGGGCACTACCTTTCAGACCAAAAGAGGGAGCACTTTCTCTTGGTGGCACCTAATAGTTCCCAATGTTCCCAGCAGCACCAACTACAGCTTCTGAGCCACCACATTCTCCAGGTTTCCTCTAAGTCTCTGGCTATTTCTTCCCTGCTGCCCTCTTCAGCCTCAAGGCTACTCCCTCTCTCTCCTCACTGTCAGCCTCACTCTGCAAGATCTCAGCTGGAAGTCAGGCATGGTGGCACACACCTGTAATCCCAGTACTTGGGAGGCTGAGGCAGGAGGATCACTGTGAGTTTGAGGCCAGCCTGTACTACATAATGAGACTGTCTCAAAAAACCAAAAAACAAACAAACAAACAAAAAAGGCTCTCAACTAGGTCCACATCCCGTGCACTAACTCTAAGTCAACAACTCCCAAATGTCCGATCTTGTAGGCCAGTCTCTTACTCTGAGCAACAAACTTGTACCTCTACCTCCCAGACACTGCCATGTGGACATCTAACAGGCACCCAACATTTAACAAGGCCAAAAGCAACATTCTACCAATGTTTTACTCCTCCGGGGCCATCCTTCCACCTTTTAGTGTTGTTTGTTTCTCTTTTTTTGGTACCAGGAATTGAACTCACGACCTCACACTTGCCAGGCAGGCGCTGTGCTGCTGAGCTAGATCCCTGGCCCTTTTGTTTCTGTTTTTGTTTTGAGATTGGGTCTCACTATGTACTTCATATGTAGCCCAGGCTGGCCTCAAACTTGCAAAGATCCTCCTGCCTCAGCCTCCCAAGTGCTAGCATTATAGGCATGCACCACCACACCCAGCAGGGCCATCTTCTCTAAATGCATGTACGGGCATGCAGCTATTCCTGCCACAGGTCTGGGAATTATCCTTGACACCATCCTGCCCCTTGCTTTCCATTAGCCAATCACTCATCAAGCCTCAACCATCCTCTTCTCCCAGCATTTTTACTTTTCTACTTATCTCTGCTCCATTTCTTGCCTGCAAGGGCTTCCAAACCCTTCTTCCCACTACCATCTTTCCTCTAGTAACCTATTCTCCACACAAGAGCTGTGTGATCTTTACAAAAGTTTACATCTTCTCCCCCTTAAAAATCTTTTTTGGCAGTACTGGTAATTGAACCCAGGGCCTTCTCACTGAGCTATCTCCCCTGCCCTTTTTTAATTTTTTATTTTGAGACACAGTCTCACTAAATTGCTAAGTTGCCCAGGCTGGGCTCAAACTTGCTTCAGCTTCCCAGAGTGCTGGAATTACAGATGTGGGCCACCATGCCCAGTTCCCACTACCCTTTGGATAAGCTCAGAACCTTTCCTGGTCCTTGGTTCAGGGTTTTCCCCCTGCCTATATCTCTCCATCCTCTTTTTTTTTTTTTTTTTTCTTTTTTTTTTCTTTTTTGAGACAGGGCCTTGCTATGTAGTATAGGCTGCCTTGAACTTGCAGGGATTCTCCTGCCTCAGCCTCCCGAGTACTGGGTCCATCCTCATCATAAACCATGCCCTCCCTGGATCACTGTCCTCTACCCTGGCTTGCTTTCAGTTCACAACATTCAAGCCTCTGTGCCTCTAGAATTGGTCTGGCTACTGCCATCTTTTACACTTACATGCACACACACACACCTCATTGCAGAGTGCTCTTTTCCTTACTTCGCAGGATCTTTCACAACTATAATTAGTGAGTTGTTTGGACAATGTTTAATGTTTTTTCCAGTTGTTTCAGGCAGGGACTATACACCTGGTTTATTCAGCAATGCACATTCAGCATCCCCCAGAAGCAGGCATTCAATTAGCAGCTCCTCCCCGCCTCACAGATGAAGGTGGAGCTCGGAGTCACCAGTGTTGATCGTGGTGGTCAAGGGCTAGGGGGACAGCTCAGTGGTAAAACATCTGGCTGGCATGCTAGAGGCTCTGGGTTGCAGCATGGCGGGGGTGGGGGGTATAATAAGTCCAGGTCACCTAGTTCGGTGTCTATTCCAAGGACTATTTCAGGGCTGGGCTGCAGGATATCAAGGCCTCCAAGTGGGCTTGGTCAGGGCTGCCATCTGTGGTCACAGTTGCCCGCCCCCAACTGGTAACACAGAATTGCTAGGAGACCAAAGGAGTCACTTTTTTTTTTTTTTTTTGAGACATGGTCTTGCTCCAGGCTGGCCTCAAACTTGCTGTGATCCTTCTGTCTCAGGATCCGAGTGCTGGGATTACCCACTGTGCCTGGCAAGGGTCACTTTGGAAAGCAGGACTAAGTCAGCCCAGCCCACCAGGGAGATGCTTTCCTCCTGCCTCACAACCTTAGCCATGGGCCTGAGGAAGAAGAGAACAGCTCAGCCCCTGTGTGCCAGATCCCACCATGCAGGTCTCCCAAGGCGGTAGCCCCTGCAGAGACCGTGGCTGCTGTCCGTGGGTCAGGAACTCTGCAGGAAAGCACAGTGTCCAGAGAAGCTTCTCCACGGTGTCTAAAGGCTCTGTTGTTTTTGTTTTTTGTTTTTTTGTTTTTTCTTGTTTTGTCTTGTTTTTTGTTTGTTCAGTACTAGGGATCAAACCAAGGGCACTCTACCACTGAGCTACATCCCCAGCCCTTTTTATTTTTTATTTTGATACAGGGTCTCGATAAATTGACCAGGCTGTCTTTGAACCTGCAATCCTCCTGCCTCAGCCTTCTGAGTAACTGGGATTACAAAAATGTGCCACCATATCCACCTCAATGTTTCTAGTTTTTTACCAAGGTCTGGGGGCTGGCGAATTATTACTAGGCAACTCCACACTGTCCCCAAAGAGTCTATCCTGAGCTTTTCTGCTGACTTGTCTCCTAAGTGACCATCCTCCTTCCTCTTACTCTTGGACTGATCAGGGTTCAAGAGTAATCTCGGGCCGGTGAGATGGCTCAGCGGCGTAAGCGCCTGCCTTGCAAGCGCGAGGGCCCGAGTTCGACTCCCGGAACCCACATACGAAAAAGGGGCCGGTGATATCGCTCAGCAGCACGGGCGCCTGTTGGCATGCGAGGTCCTGAGGTCGACCCCCCGGTACCCACAAAAAAAAAAAAAAAAAAGAGTAATCTCTTGTTCTGCTCTTCCCCATCTCCACACCTACTCTCAGCCTTCTTCAGCATATCCTTCCTGCTCCTCCTAATATTTTTCTCCCCATATTCCCGACTTGGGGAAGATTTGGAATACTAAACTGATTTCCTAAGATGCAGCCTGAACAGCAAGGCTCCTCCAAAATAGGACATGATTTCCATGAGAGTTTTTAAATTCCAGATCTAACCCACAGAACCCTGTTCCTTCTTGGGAGCCCCATATCAGGGATCACTTAATGGTGCCTATGAAAGATAACTATCATCCTGTCATTATTGTCTACCAAACATGATTCAAAGCACTTTACCTGTATTAACTTACCTACACCTCACAATAATCCTAAATATTATCCTCATTTTATCTGAAACGAAATTGGGTGGTTAAATAATTTGGCCAAGACCACAGAGCAAGTTAATGGCCAAATCACACCCCGGCAGTCTGACCCCAGTTAACCACCACACTGCGTCTCATGATGCCAATGGTGCGGCCAGGTCTGTATTATGGTCCTCTCTGCAGGCACCCTGCCTACGAAGGGATCTTTGCTCACACCATGCTCCGCGCTCAAAACCTCCCTCCCAACCCCATACTGCAAGACTTTCTCTCTGCAGCCAGGTTACGCTATCCTCACTGCCCGAAGACAGCTGAGAGCATTAGAGACCCTCTGGGCAAGTTAGACCGAGGTGTGAAGTACCCCGCTGCTCCCCTGGGGTGGGGAGGCGCGCAAAGGGGCCTGAGCGCAGACCCCGGGGAACTGGTGTGGAAAAGTCCTGGGCAACCGGGGGAGACAGCGGCGGCGGGGGGTGGGTGGGAAGTACTGAGGTCTTCATCGCTTCTCCCTGCTTCTGGGTCCTAGATCCATAACGAGGCCCTCGTAAGATACCGCTCTCCCCTGACCCTCAAGACCGGCCTTAAGACGCGAAGGACACCGAGGGGAACACGAGGAGCACGGAACCGCGCCGCCCAAAGTCAAGCGGGAGCATCAACGCGGGGGTGGCGCGCAGGAAGTAGGACTGGAAGCGCACACTGCCTTGACCTGCCCGCGGGAGCCTTTAGGCGTCGGCCCGAGGGCACAGGGATGCAGCTAGGGGACCCACGGCGACAGGCCTGAGCGAAGAGATGTGCCCTGGTACAGGCCACGGCGAGAATCAGAGATAGGGTTCGGAGGGGGGTACAGTGGGGAACACACAGGACGGATACCCCGGATCAACGCTCTCCGCGACACTCCTAGCCCTGGGCTAGGAGCTAGAGGGGGAATCACCTGCTCCGTCGGGCGCCGCCGGCGATTCGCCCGGTGCGGTGAGGCTCTCATACCCCAGCCCCACCAACGAGATCAAAGGCAGGGCCCAGAGAGGCTCCCTTCCAGAGACGCTATGGTGGCCATTTTTGAGAAGGGCAAATTGCCCGTAACAGGGCGGAGCTTCTGTCGTCGTTCTCCAGTGGCCCGGGGCTTTGGACGGGCTCCCGTGGCGGCCATTTTTGTTGAGGGGTGGGGGTACGGCTAGAGAAGGTCTTGTTAGTGGCTTTTGACCGTACTCCCGGTTTGTTCTTTCTAGCTGCCAGAGGTGCACAACCTTTCAGTAGCACCTTAGGGTCTTCCTGTCCACCTTATGCCCTCTGCTCCAGGATCTCTGCCCTGAAATCCTACAGATTTTCCCCTCCTTCCTCCATGTCTCTGATGCCCTTCCACAGACCCCACAGTTCGTTGGATCTTGTGGCTCCTACTGCAAGACCCCGTGTTAGACCCCGTGTTATTCCCCGCGTTGCAGCCTCTTCCCCCTTCGTGGTCAGTCTAGGTGGGTTTTTTTGTTTGTTTGTTTTGGGTTTTTTTGTGGGTACCGGGGGTCGACCTCAGGACCTCGCGTGCCAGCAGGCTCTTGTGCCGCTGAGCGCCATCACCGGCCCTTTTTTTGTATGTGGGTACTGGGAGTCGAACTCAGGACCTCGCGCTTGCCAGGCAGGCGCTTGTGCTGCTGAGCCATCTCATGGGCCCTTGTTTTTTTTTTTGAGACAGCGTCTCACTATGTAGTTCTGGCTGGCCTTGAACTCACTATGTAGGCCAGGCTGACCTTAAACTCCCAGCGATCCTCCTGCCTCAACCTCCAGAGTGCTGGTATTACAACCGTGCACCACCGTGCGCGGCTACTCAGTCAACTCTTAGGGTCTGACTTTCCTGGCCTGCCAGTCCCTTTTGCGTTGCCTTAACCGCTGTCTCCCCAAGATTAGGGTGGGTTCCAGGGTGTCTGGAAGTTGATGTACACCAAGTATCCAGGTTGAGGATCTACCTGAGCCCAGATCCAGGGGGCCGCAGACCCCCCACCCGCACCCTCAGTGCCCTCATGTCCATGTGGGCAGAGCTGCTAATCTAGGGCTGGAGGGCTGTACACCAGGACCAGGCAAGGCCGCGGCCCTCCTCTTTTTGTTTCTGCTGCCTCAGCTTCCCGAGACTGCCGTGTGGGTAACCCCACAGCCATCCCTTCCTTGGAACCCCAAAATTCGTCATAAGAGAAAGTTAACCCATTATAGTCAGCAGCAATGAGCCCGTTTTCAGTCCTAGTTCCCTTGTAGGGAGCAAAGGACCCGAACTCACAGTCCAAGGGAAAAAGTTCCATGTTCTGTCCTCTAGGAATGAGGCAGTGCCAAGATATGGAGAAATCTTCCTCTTCCACCCATGTCCCTCATCACAGCCCCCACCCCACCCCCAGCGGGGCCCTCTGGCTTCAGAAAGAGTAGGTTGTTGGCTGCTGGGGGGAGGAGGCAGGAAAGAGGGGAAGAAGGACGTAATTGGCGTCGCTTCTCCCATAAAACACCGACTGCTGCTGCCAGCCTGGCGCTGCTGGAGTTAATGAGGGGTGGCAGAGTGACAGCCACTTTGAACTCTGGCCAGTCCCCTGGGAAGGGGGTGATGGACACCCCAATCAGCCCCAGGCCTCTGTTAGCCCTCCCTCTTCAGACCCTTCCTCCTCCTGCCTGTCCGTTGCACAATACTGCAATACCAGTGACTCTCCGCTCCTCACCACCCCCACTCCCGGAACTTGCAGGTTTCCTCGGTGGAAAGGACCCAAGGTCCCTGCACTCATCCCAGATGATGTCCCCTCCCTTCTCCAAAACTCCCTGTTTCTCTGGTGGTGGCTGTGTCTGAAAGGGCCGCCTGAGGTGTCCGAAAGGGCCGCCTGAGCTTTTTTTTTTTTTTTTTTTTTTTTTGGTGGGTACCGGGGGGTCGACCTCAGGACCTCGCGCGCCAGCAGGCGCCCGTGCCACTGAGCGATATCACCGGCCCCTTTTTCGTATGTGGGTTCCGGGAGTCAAACTCGGGCCTTCGCGCTTGCAAGGCAGGCGCTTAAGCCGCTGAGCCATCTCACCGGCCCCCGCCTGAGCTTTTAAGGGAAGGTGGGTGGGAAAGCTCTCTCAGGTGGAGCCCCTCCGTTCCCAACTCCAACCCGAGGGGACCTCATTCTGTGCAGCAGGGGTCAGGTTCTGGGGCTGAAAGACAGAAGGTAGGGGAAGGAGAGGGCCCAGCAGAGACATAGCACATACACAGATGTTGGGGTAGGTGCTCCAGGAGACCCCTACCCTTCTCAGGATTCCACAGCGGGCCCATCCCTTCAGCCTGTCCCTCCTCGGGCGGGAACACACCCTACCTGCCCTTTCAGTGCTGCTGGAAGCCACACGTGGGGAAGGGGCAAGAGCAATGCTTCTTCTGCCTCATTCCCTCGAATGACTTCTGCAGCTGGTGTCTGGGAGCTGGGGGTTGGGGTCTCTGCCCCGAAGGGAAAAACTAGGAGCCTATGTTGAAGTGTCCCCTGGCACAATGGTTCTCCACCATCTTGCCTCAGAATGAGGACTTGGGCCTGAATTCAGCCTCGAGGGCAGTTGTTTCTGGCACTAAGAGAGAGAAAGAACCAGCAGGCTGATCTCAGGGGTGAGAGGGGCACAGCAAAAGACTGAGACGAGGAAGGGGACACTTGGAAGAACAGAGGGGGTCCCGCTCTGGCTTGAGGTCGGAAAGGGCTCTGGGCAAGGTTCCTGGCCCTCCCACACCTTCCTCCTTTCTCAGAAGAGCCAGCACGCGGCGGGGGCGGAGGCGCTGGGGCGGGGTGGGGGCCTCTTTAAGGCGCTCCGAAGTCGCCCTGGCAGGCAGGAGCGCCACTGCAGAGGCAGCTCCCCAGCTCCCCAGCTCCCCAGCACCGGAGACCAGGCTTCCTGGGTGAGTGCTGCCCCATCACCTGGATTCAGCAGGGCAGGGGTAGGGTGGTCCTCGGCTGCCAGCTGGTTTGGCTGTGCCTGTCCAGGGACCCTCCATTTCACTCTCCAGAAAATGAAAGTGTGTTTTAGGGAAATCTTTCTTCTCTTCTCAGCTTTCCCAAATATAAGACCAAGTGGGAGATTTTCGAGGAGACTTAACTCCTAGACTCCTACCTTGAGGATCCCCTTTGGCCAGGAAGCCCCTGGGTCTACAGAGAGATGCCCTTCTCAGGTATGTATTCTGGCTCTTTCCTCCAGCCCACGTCTGGCCCCACTGGGAACATTTCTGGGCAGGAGATGACAGGACCGACTATGCAATACCATGGGGGGCAGAATGCCTGCCATCAGCCTGACTCCCGCATGCCCCACTCCAGTTCCTGTTGGAATTTAGGCACCCCTGTCCACTCCCTGGCTGTAGCCCCCATTTTCAGCTCCAAGCTCAGTGTGCCCCAGGGGTAGAAAGTATCTTCAGATCTCTGGTTCTAGGTTCTATCTGGACCTCCCGTTGCTCATTTTCGGAATGGGGAAAATTCACAGAAAAAGCACAGGAGAGCGGCTCCTGGACTGAAAGTGCTCTGGCCACCTGGCTCTGAGAACTGAATTCCATAGGCTGTGAGCTCCAGCAAATGCCCTAGGGACTCAGTTCTGGTGCCCGGCTGTGCTGCGTCGGCAATGCTCAGGCTGTAGGGAAGCTGAGGGCCCCGGCTCACAGCACCCCAGGGACTCCTGCAGCCACCCATCCCACTCACTGGGCAAGTCTGTTAATGACTTTGACTTGGGCTGCTCTTCTGCCCAGTGGCTTCAGTGGCTCCCCAGATCCCTTCCTCCACATGGCCTCCACTGAGCTTTTTAGCCTAATCTTCTGTGGCTGCCTGGTCATAGCCTGCCCCCCAGGAACCCCTGCTGCTTCCTCTCCTGCTGCCACGCATTCACTCTGCCCTTCCTCAGCTCTGATAGGGACACCTCTTTCCCACCGACTATCTGTTGGAGTCCCGCACATCCTTCAGATCCTCTGAGATGCCTGTTCAAGAAGCCTTGAACTCTTGGTGATCCTCCTGCCTCAGCCTCCCAAGTGCTGGAACTACCACCCCCAAGGTATGCACCACCATGGCTGGCAAGGAGCCTCTTTCAACTCCCCAACAGTGGGACTGGTTTTATAAGCCCCTGCCCTCATCTTCTCCAGTGTTCCTCAATATATGTTCTTGCATTTTGTTGAATGTGTCTCATGTGAAAAGACAGTTTGACCTAGAGGTTAAAGCCAATCAGGTGTATTCTTGGTACTGTATTTTTTTTTTATCCAGAATCGAACTCAGGACCTTGCGCTTGCCAGGCAGGCGCTGTGCCACTGAGCTATATCCCTGGCCCCCTTGGTACTGTCTTGATATGTAAACTTTGGTAAGTTGTTAGCCTCATCTGTAAGTGAAAATAATAATTATGTCCACATCAAAGTTTGAGGCTGGGTGTAATAGTGCACATCTGTGATCCCAGCACTTGCTGAGGCAGGAGGATCACTGTGAGTTCGAGGCCAGTCTGGGCTACAGAGTGAGTTCAAGGCCAACCTGAACTGCATAGTGAAATCCTGTCTCAAAAAGATAAAAAAAAGGGCCAGTGAGATGGCTCAGCAGTGTAAGCGCCTGCCTGGCAAGCGCGAGGTCCTGAGTTCGACTCCCAGTACCCACATACGAAAAAAGGGCCGGTGATATCGCTCAGCGGCACGGGCGCCTGCTGGCGCACGAGGTCCTGAGGTCGACCCCCGGTACCCACCAAAAAAAAAAAGATAAAAAAAGTTTGTGAGCATTAAATTTAATGAGTTGGTAAGCCAGACATGGTGGCACACATCTGTAATCCCACCACTCAGGAGGCTGAGGCAGGAGGATTGCTGTGAATTCAAGGCTAGCCTGGGCTACGGAGTGAGACCCTGTCTATAATAGTACAGTTAGAAAACCAGTCCAGGGAGGTTGAGGGAGCCACTCCCTTCCCTTCATTCTACTATGGCACATCGCCACCCCAATGATTATCCCCATTTAAGCTTAAGAGGTCATGATGCCCGAGGCAGCAGGTCATCGTCACCAGTGAGACACAGAATGGGAGGCACCCGGAGTCGGAGGTGTCTGACCCTTTAAATACCGGAAGTCTGAATTATCGAGGGTTCTTCTTCCTCCTCCCGGAGCCAACACGCCAGCCCGATCGTGCCTGCATGAACACCATGGACACCACCACCGGCTCCTTCCCCGAGAACTTCTCCACCACCAGCGGCAGCTTCACCTGCGACCACAGGTTCCTCTTCCTCCTCCTCTTTCCCTTTGCCCTTCTGCTGGTCCTGCCGCTACCTCCCAGGATCTTCAATAAACGTAGTTACTTACCACGAAGTGTATGCTTGGCCATTCTTGTTGTGCACAAGAACCTGGACTATTTTTGTCACATTCAACTGTAACAATATAAGAAGAGGAGAGTTAGTTACTGCACAGGGCTTTAGCACCGCGCCTGGGACATAGCAAGTACTCAGAACTAAGTCAGTAAGAAGCGAGGTTGTGAGTCTTAGTCTATGCCCTTAAGTGGAATGGGAGCTATCCGAAAGGCGGTTTGGGCTGGGGATTGAAATTGGGCAGTCAGGCTTTCCTGAGTGAGGGTCTCCAGACCAGATGCCAGGACTGAGCACGAACAGGTGCGGCAGGAGGAAGGGGCCATCAGGATGGGGCTGGGGGCCTACACACCCTGCCGGGAGCTGGGAGCTCTGGATTCCACCTGCTGTGTGACCTTGGACAAATGAGTCCCCCACTCTCTGGCCCAGGTTTCCTGGATAATGTAAAATCGAAGGGGTGGGGCCAGATGCATAGACGATCTGTGGCAGCCCAGTTTTTTTTTTTTTTTAATTTTTTTTATGGGTTTTGCCATAAACCCCCTTCTAAGGGTTCATGTCAAAGATCCAAGCAGGAAGCAGCCTTCACTCCAGTGAGATGCGGGCAAAGGGGTGTGTGTCTCTATCTTCCTGCAGTGGCCTCCTCCCTGGTTGGCTATGGAGGGGGTGCTACGGAGGAGGAAAGAGAAGCCATAGGGAGGAATGTGCCTAAGGACCGTGGCTCCTCAGAGGTAGGAACTTAAGAGTACTGCAGATGCACAAATAAATGAATAAAAACTAAAATATTCAGATTTACAGAAATGTGTTGAACCAGGCGTGCTGGTGTATGCCTGTAATCCCAGCACTTCAGAGGCTGAGGCAAGAGGACTGCCATGAGTTCGAGGCCAGCCTGGGCTACATAGCAAGACCCTATCTCAAAAAACAAAACAAAAAACAGAAATGTGTTGAGAAAAGTACAAAGAACTTCTTAGCCTCATATTAGACTCACCAACTGCTAACCTTTTTCTGTATTGCTCCCCTCCCATTTCTCTCTCCAAACACACATATGCATATATGTAAGTTTTTTCCTGACTTGAGAATAAGTTGCAAGTTTGTTTTGTTTTGTTTTTGACTTTTGTTCTCATACTGGGGAAACGGAAGTCAGGGCCTTCACACTGAGCTACATTTCCCAGCCTTTAAAATAATTTAATTTCGATATAGGGTTTTGCTAAGTAGCCAAGTTGCCCAGGCTTGGGTGGAACTTTTGATCCTCCTGCCTCAGGCTCTCTGAGTGTTAAATTGCAGGGTTTTTTTTTATACGTGGGTACCAGGACTTGAACTCAGGACCTTGCGCTTGCCAGGCAGGCGCTTATGCTGCTGAGCTATATCACTGGCCCTAAATTGCAGTTTTTATGTCTCCCTGCCCCTGAATATTTCAGTGTATACATCTTAAGGAGGGGGCATTCTTTTATATAACCACAGTACAATTATAAATATTAATATTTTAACTTTGCTACACTACTAGGATCCCTACAGTCCTTATTCAAATCTTGCTACTTGTCCAAATAATGTCCTTCAAAGCAGTGTTTTGGTTTTTTCCCCTAGTACTGGAGCTTGAAGCCAGGGAGTGCTGAGCAGTGTCTCTAGCCATTCATTATCTATCCAGCTATCTATTTATTCATTTTGCAGGACTGGGGATCTGACCTAGGTGCTTTACACTGAATTACGTCCCTAACTTTTTTTTTTAGTTGCTAAATTTCCCAGGTTGGGCTCAAACTTGCCATCCTCCTGCCTCGGCCTCCCATAGTGCTGAGATTAGGAGCATGCACCCACAGCACCTGACTCTAACATCATTTGCCACTATCTTCCCGCCAACTCACAGGGCAAAGGCACTCACCGTAGGCTCATAGGCCTGCTCTTCCCCACCTGCTCCCATGACTTAGAGAGGTCTGAATTCCACCTCCGCCTCTTCAGGGAGGCTGCTCTAACTCTCTCATACAGCACAGCCATCAGCACTGCTGACATCTGTCATCCAGTCACCTCTCTGCTCATTGTCAGTCTCTGCTCCTCTATGTTACACCTCTAATGTGAGCTCCTCAAGGACAGGCACTTGTCTGGTGCCCTGCTGTCGTCCATGCCTAGAATGCAACCTGGGCATAGCATGGCTTTTGTACTCACCCTGCCCTCTGCCTGGCACCCTTTCCCCAACTTCCTTCTTTTTTGCATGCTGAGCTTCCCATTCTTTGGATGTCACCCCCTTGGAGAAGCTTCCATCAATTATCTTTTTTACTTTTTTTTTTTTTCTGAGACAGGGTCTCACTGTGTAGTTCAGGCTGCCTCGAGTTCACTGTGTAGCCCAGGCTGGCCTCGAATTCGAGGTGATCCTCCTGTTGGGTGAGGGATTGGATCAGGGCCTTGTGCATGTTAGACAAGCACTGCATCACTGAATTATGTCCCCAGCCCACCTCCTTGTGCTTTAGTAATTTTTTTTACAAAGGAAGGAAAAATAAGATAAAACTAGACATAACAAAATTCATTATCTATGCTTAATAAAGTGTTAAGCAAATTTGTCTCTCAGCTCCCTGAAAATCAGGGCAGAGATGCATGATCAGTTGTGAGGTTCTTGGTGCTTAAAAAATAAAAGCAAACCATTTATCAGAAGAAATACCTTTTCCAGCTGGGTGTGGTAGTGCACATTTGTAATCTTTGAGTTCATGGCCAGCCTGGGCTATATAATGAGTTCCAGGTCAGCCTGAACTGCATAGCAAGAGAGTCCAAAAAAAAAAAGAAAAGAAAAGAAAAAGAAAAAAAGAGGCTGGGCATGGTGGCGCACGCCTGTAATCCCAGCATTCGGGAGGCTGAGGCAGGAGGATCACTGTGAGTTCAAGGTCAGCCTGAACTGCATAGTGAAACCCTGTCTCAAAAAGATAAAAAAAAAAAAAAAAAAGAAAAGAAAAGAAAGAAAGAAAGAAAGAAAATAAATAGAAATACCTTTCCAATTCCTGAGGTTTGCAAGAACTTCTTTATGAAACTCATAAATACAGCAATGTCCAATCAGATTGTCACCTTCAGTAATATACCTATATACCCAGGTCAGCTACAAATGGCTGTTTAGTAAAACCAGTTCCACAAGGGGCTACATTTATCCAGCCTGGGCTAAACTGCAGCTAAAATTGGATGTGTGTGCCCTGCCCCGGGAAATTCTAGAAAGTTGCAAACCTCAGCCTATTAAGAATTAAACGCAGGCTGAGTGTGGTGGTGCATACTTGTAATCCCAGCGCTCAGGAGGTTGAAGTGGGATTATGAGATTGAGGGCAGCCTGTTACAAAGACCCTGTCTCAAAAAACCAAAAATAAATAAAAAGAAAAGGAAGGAGGAAAAGATTTTTAAAAAGAAAAAGAATAAAGACTGTGCTGGAAAAAAAAAAAAAAAAAAAAAAGACTGTGCTGGAGCCAGGCATGGTGGCGCACAGCTGTAATCTCACCATTCTGGGAAGCTGAGGCAGGAGGATCAAAAGTTTGAGCCCAGCCAGGGCAATTTAGCAAATTAATGAGGCTCTGTTTCAAAATAAAAAATAAAAAGATCCAGGGATGCAGCTCGGTACTCAGTTCAATCCCCAGTACTGATAAATAAATTAAGACTGTGACAGGCATGGTTGCCCATGCCTGTAATCCCTGCTATTTGGGAGGCTGAGGCAGGTTTACAAATTCCAGCCTAACCTGGGCAATTTAGCCAAAACCTGTCTCAAAATAAAACTGAAAAGTGCGGGGGGTGTAGCTCAGTGGTAAGGTGTTTATCTAGCATGTGTGAGGCTGCGGGTTCAATTTCTGCTACCACATGGGAAAAAATGCAAGAATTCTTGTTAGCAAGAATTGGGAGACAAGAAATATTTGCCGCTCACACCTGTAATCCCAGTATTAGGAGGCTGAGGCAGGCGGATGGCCGCGAGTTTGAGGACAGCCTGGGTTACACAGTGAGTTCAAGGATAGGGAGAGAGAGAGAGAGAGAGAGAGAGAGTCACTCACACACACACACATACACACACACACACACACACTCATCTTATCTTCCAGTAGGGTGAGTTACTTTTATGCCTCTTTCACAGATGAAGCAACTGAGGGTCAGAGAGGCCAAAGATACATGGCTAGAAAGTATCAGAGCCAACCCTAAACCTAGGTCTCAGGCCTGCTTTCCATTCATGAGCAGACACCAACGGAGCATGCGCCCTGGCTGTGGGGCAGGAGGCAAGGGCTAGCAGTGGGTGTCGCCTGCTCTCTGGCTGGCGGGGCAGAACACTGAAATAGGGAACCTGGCCTGGTGGTCAGGGCGCCACCTTCTCCAGAGGGCCATGGTAGTACTTCCAAGCATAAAATGATCTCGCAGCGTACACTTGATTTCATTTATTTACCTTTCTTCACAAGCTGGGGATTGCAGCCGCTGCCTGGGCTTTGGGGCGGGGGAGGGGGGACTCTGGTACAAAAAAAAAAGGAAGCGAAAGTTGGGGCTCAGTGCCCGGTAGGGTTCTTCGGGAAAGGTGGGGAGGAGAGAGCGGAAACAGAATCAAGGCTCTTCTTCCACTCCGCTGCGGCGCTTTCCAGGACCAAGTAAGGAGGACCAGAACACCCAGGGACACCCTCGATCCCTTCTTCCTTTCCTACAATGCGCAGCCACGGCGCGACAGAACCAAGACAGCGCGGGGCACGCGCGCCCGGCAGAACGCGCACAGATAGGCGCGTGCGTGGGGAGGAGACCCCCGCGCGCCCCCGCACCCCGGCCCTGAGGCGCGCTCAGCTCGGCCCTTTGCTTTTCTGGGGGCGGCCGCGCGGCCCGGCTCCCCGGGCGGGGCTACTGTCGCCGCTGTCGCCCGGGTCCGGCCGGCGCGCCACGCGCCTCTGCACGCGGTACTTGGGCTCGCCCACGCGCGGCGCCGCCTGCAGCAGGAACTCGCCCCCGCGGCGGGTGACGCGCACGTCGGTGCGCGGGTAAGTGCCGTACGCGCGCCGCAGCTCCCGGCGCACGGAGTCGGGCAGCCTCAGGGGCGGCCCTCGCGCGCGCTCCACGCGGCCCCAGCGCAGCTCCGCCTGCAGGCTGGCACCCTCGGGCCACGGCGCTGGGTTCTCGGCCGCGGCTGCGGGTGCCGCTGCGGGTCGCGGCTGACCCCAGGAGCCGGCGGCGGGGAGCGGCGGGGACGGCCACCAGGGCGGCGCGCGCGCGCCGTGGAAGCAGTGGAACTCCCGCGGGGCGGCCGGCCGGCTGCAGAAGTCGTGGGCCGCAATGGGCGGCAGCAGCAGCGCGCCGGGCAGGAAGGTGTAGACGATGGGCTGCGGCGGTGCCCAGCCGCCCTCCGCACTTGGCAGGGAGACATAGGGAAACATGGTCTTGACCCCAGATTTCGGCCTCCAGCTCCAGACCTGTGGAGGAAGGGCGCGGAGCTCTGGTTCCTGGCTTTGGGGGATTCAGCTCCCCACCTCCTGTCTCCCAGTCCCCGGGCTGGGCCCAATCCCCAGGCTTCCCGCAGGCCGTAAGGACCTATGGACTTCTTAAGCCTTCGGCCCTGGCATACTCTTCCTAGCAGTTCCCACTCACTGTTTCCGTCAGGCTGGTGGGATTGGTCTCCAGCATTTAGGGGAGCCAAAGGGGTCGAGGACGGGGCTTCGCTCCACTTTTTAACTGTGCTTCTCTCCTCCATGCGCTACCACAGCCACACCTCCGGGTTACCAGGCAGACGAAAACACCTTGAGCTGGCTGGGAGCCAGCCAGTCTGTCTACATCCGAGTGAGCATAGGGTCATGGTGGCCCCAAGAAAGAGGCAGAGGCCTGAGTTTAGGAGTGCCCTCCCTAGAACATCACTGGAGGATCCCCACTTCCTTTCCAGTCAAGTTAGCTCCCCAGCCCTGAGCCCACAGCACCTCCAGGTGCCTTGTGTTACCCTAATATTGAGTGAGCTCTTGCACAGGGAGCCGTGAGCCAAGTTGCTTGTGAACACCTAACTGCAAGTTTGCATCAATCCTAGGAATGCTGTGCTAATATCCCCACTTTACATAACAAGAAGCTGTAAACACACTATAAACGTATTTAGTGACTGGGGCTTATGAAGTTTAAAGAACTTGCGCAAATACACACAGAGGGTTTCTGGTAAGGGCAAAATTCAGCCCCACGTCTGTCCCAAGACTCGTGCTCACGGTGTTAGTCTTGGGGCCAGTCTGTCCTGGGGCTGCTTTTGGACTCAGTCCTCACGCTCTAGAATGTTACCCGAGCACTGGTAATTCTTCATAGTACACGAGCTACATAGTGATGTCGCTCGCATTTAATAGCTGAGGAACCACAGGCTCAGAGAGGGTAGGGCCACTTTCCCACTGTCATACGGCCTGTGAGGGGTACGGGGAGTTGGAGCCCAGCCCAAGTGATGCCAAAGCCCAACGGCCACATGATCGAAGATAGATGGTCTCACCCAGAGGGGCTGAGCCTGGCAAGTAGCCATTACAGATTAAAACTGGTTCCCTCTCTCAGCTGCAGGGCTGCCACACTGGCACGCTTAGCACCCCCCCCCCCACAGCGTCTCACCGTTCTTCAAAACCCAGCTGCCCTCTGGTGAGAGCTCCCACACTTGCCTTGGCGATGTCACCTTACTCCTGACTGCGCTGCTCTCCCAAGTCTTATCTGGAGCAGTAGCCGCGAGGAGGGAGTTGGGTAAAGGTTTTTGTTTTGTTTGTTTGTTTTTTGCAGAGCTGGAGATCAAACCCAGGGCCTTGCACATGCTCAGCAATTGCTCTTCTTCTGAGCTACATCCCCAGACTCTAGAGTGTCATTTGGAATCTACCTAACAGCTCACCTTCTGTCCACTTTAAGGAATAGTCCTGCCAAGTGTGGTGCACAACTGTAATCCCAGCACTCCAAATAGTTCCAGGACACACAGCCTCTGTTGGGGAGGCCTTCTCTGTTGGTAATAGGCAGGATAACACCCCCTCCCATGTCTATGATCGCATCCTGGGAACCTATGAATAAGTTATGTTACATGGCGAGGGGGAATAAAGCTGCAGGTGGTGTTAAGGTTGTGCCTCAGACTTTTTTTTTTTTTGGTACGAGGAATCGAACTCAGGACCTTGTGCTTGCCAGGCAGGCGCTTGTGCTGCTGAGCTATATCTCTGGCCCTCAAAATTTAAAACAAAAACTTAAGAAAGTGCTGTAGATATAGTTCTAAGTGAAAGCCCTGGGCTCAATTCTCAGTACTGAATAGGAAGAGGGAGGGAGGGGGAGAGAAAGAGAGAGAGAGAGAGGAGAGCCATTGAGAGGAGAGGGAGACAGGAGGAACAGGAGAAGGAGGAGGAGAGAAAAGAGAGAGAATGAATCAAGTAGGCTGAGATAGCACATGCCTGCAATCTTAAGGAGGCTGAGGGAAGAGGATCAAATTTCAAGCCCAGCCTTATCAAGACCCTGTCACAAAATGAAATATAAAAAGGGCTGGGGATATAAAATTGTTCAGTGCAAAGGCCTTGGATTCAATTCCCAGTATCCCGCAAAACAAAACAAAACAAAACAAATAAAAAGAACTATCCTGGTCAGCCTGGTATGAGCACAAGGGCCTTTAAATGTAGACGAGGGCAACTGGTGCAAGGGATGCCGTGTATGTGAGAAAGGCTTGGCCAGCCATTGCCGACTTTAAAGATGGAAGTGGGTCATGAGCAAGGAGTGCCATCAGCCCCCAGAAGCTGCAAAGGGCAGGACAATGGGGTCACCCTATGGCCCCCAGAAAGGGGCACAGTCCTGCGGACACCTTGATTTTAGCCACTGAGATCCATTTCAGTCTTCACACCTCCAGAACTGTAAGATAATTAATTTGTATTTAAACCATTAGATTTGGTCATTTGTTAACAGCACCAATAGGAAACTAATGAAGCATCCCGCTATTTCTGTAATTTTGTCTCTCCCCTAAAATGCCAGCACCTGAAGAGTGCCCCAGACTTTCCCCGGATTGACCTTTGCCAGGCTGGATGGAGCTCAGAGACAGGCACCACGGTACTGGATGCCACGCCCCCAGAGGGATCTCATCACACCTGGCGGGGAGCATGGCCATGCAAGATCAAGCTCAAAACTGGGCATGATGTGCACATCAGCGTGGCCATGCAAGATCAAGCTCAAAACTGGGCATGATGTGCACATCTGTAATCCCAGCTACCTGGGAGGCTGAGGCAGGAGGAGCACACTTTCAAGGCCAGTCTGGGCAATTTAGTGAAACCCTGTCTTATTAAAATAAAAAGGGCTGGAGCTGGAGCTCAGTGGTAGAGAGCTCTTGGCTTCAATCCCCAGTATGGGAGGGGGGCTCAGGTACAGCCTGGTAAGGTGAGGAAACTGCATAGGATCAAGCCATGAGTTTCTCAGTGTTCATTCTCTCTGATTCCAGTAGCAGCCCCCAGATCTTCAGGGTACCAGACTTCATTCTCAGAAAAGTGCTTCTTGGGGGTAGGCTATTCTGTCATTAAGTTTTGGGTGTTTTGAGGTGAAGCCAATCAGCACTTCCAGCCATCTGCATTGTGCTGGTTTGGGTCAGCTCTAGGGGCGAAGGAGAGTCAAGCCCAGGACTTGGTTCTCTTGTCCAGCGGAGGGAAGCATTTCCTTTTCCCAGGACAGAAACTTGAAAGAAGGGCCAGTGAGATGGCTCAGCGGCATAAGCACCTGCCTGGCAAGTGCGAGGTCCTGAGTTCGACTCCCGGAACCTACATACGAAAAAAGGGCCAGTGATATCGCTCAGTGGCACGGGCGCCTGCTGGCGCACAAGGTCCTGAGTTCAAGCCCCAGTATCCACAAAAAAAAAAAAAAAAAAAAAAAGAGAGAGAGAAACTTGAAAGAATGCATTCTGGGTCATGGCGGGGAGGAGACCTGCCTGAGTGTGGAAGAACAGACCTAGAGCCAAGGGACAGAGAAAAAAATTGCATCCTGATGACGTTGGATTACCTGGGCCAATACATTCCTGCATTCTTTAGGCTGGTTTGAGTGGTCTTCTGTTGTATCAACGACACACACTTGAATATCCACACCCATGTTCCATGCACTTCTGAAAAATTTAAAAATACAGCAACTTGAGCAATTTTTGTTTTGTTTTTCCTGTTTTGTGGTTTTTTTTTTTTTTTTTTTTTGAGGTCAGATCTTATTTATTTGTTACTTAACCATGCTTATTTTTGACTAGACTCAGACTTGGAAGTAGAAGTGCTACAGCAAACAGAAACACTGAAATGTCACCCAGGATTTGGAGGCAGATTTATTTATGTCAACAGGCACTGACAAGGAATCAGTCCTTATAAAAATGTTGGGCCCTGATCCTTGGTAGTTTGTGCTTATATGGGATAAGCAAGCAGGAAGTACAGAAGCAGGGTATTTGGCTGTTATTGATTGGTTCTTACAATATGCATCACAGTGACCAGCCGTTTCTAAGAAACAGAAGTAAAAGGAACTGTAACAGGAACTGTTACCTGGCAACTAACAGAAACTGAAGTATAGTGGCTGGGGGGGACATTTTCCATTATGTTTACCCCCCTCTTCTAGTTTCCCAGCAAATCTTTGCTGGGCATGTTATATGTGATCTTCTGAGATAAGCCGGGTAAGGCAATTAATTATACAAGGCCCAACTAAGAGCAGTTACATTAGGGCTGTAAGTAGTCCTGGGATGGGCCCTAGCCAAGGTCCCCAAGATTGGAAAGCTTTCCCAACAGGAGTTTGTGGTTTGTTTTTCTTATTATAGAGTCTCTCCCTAAGTCACTTTTAGGAAGAGACATGAGTTAGGCCCGTCTGTTTTGTAACGCTACTCTGACAAGGGAGCAAATGCCGTAATGTGATCTAGGAGAGTGTCCAATGTGTCTTGGACGCTTGTCAAATCTTGGACAATTGTAGAATAAGGGGAAGGGCCTTACTGGTTGTTTCCTATTCTCTCGGGGCAGTCATCCATAGAGCTAAGGCAAAAATGACAGCTAGCAGGAGAGCAGGGAGAAAAACCAAGT
The DNA here is from genome assembly GCA_028451465.1 of Erethizon dorsatum. NCBI lineage: Eukaryota > Metazoa > Chordata > Mammalia > Rodentia > Erethizontidae > Erethizon > Erethizon dorsatum. Next base: position 87,372,179 of record CM051822.1, read on the forward strand.
CAGACAATACAATATACACAAGCTGAAGTGGAAGCAAGGACTGGGGTAAGCAGCCTGAAAAGACACAAGAATCAAGGGGGGTAATGAATGTATTTAGGTATGGAACCATCCTGTGAATGGTGTCCTCAGGCTTTAGCCGTGCGTGGACTGGTCAGCATCCAGAGTGACCAGAGCAGGGCTTTGAGTGCATCATCTCTTCAGAGTGAGCCCCAGAGGAGCTGTCTGGTCCAGGTAAACTCTCCAACAATCGTCTGGATGGGCTCTTTTAACTCTGGAATGGTGGATCTAAGGCTGGATTTCTGAAACTTGTAGAGGTAGTTAATATGCATCTGGGTTATATGTATGTGCAGCGGTGTCTACAGGTATAGCTGGTCTTTTTTGCTAAACCTTTATGGAGATGGTTTCAAGCTGTTCCTGTAGGGTTGTGTTTTATTTTTTAATTTTTTTGAGCTTTGTGGATCTAGGGATGATTTTTCACAGCAGGACCCTACAAATTTCTATTTGTCTTCTCAGTGTGGGTAGGAAATGTCTTAGGCCAGCCTGAGTAGGTGCATATAAACACCATTAGATATCTATAGCCCTTGTAAGGCTTTTCTTTAGTGTTTTCAAAGGGTGACATTTCAGCCGATTGGATCCCCGGAGGGGGCTTAGGACTCTGGACTGGATTGTCTTGAGTGCAGGTTTGGCATCATTGGCAGACAGTGGAGCAGATGCTGGCCAGGCATGGGATGTCATGGCTTTTTCCTTTGTGGCTCAGGATGTTTTATTTTGGTGGGTTTCCAGACAGCAGCAGGAAGCAGTCAGTTTGCTGTGCAGATCATCCCTGCAGGAGAGCTTTGGCCAAAATAGCTTTGTCCAAGATGACCACAGCATATTTAGCCTGTCAGACTCCATTCCTAACAGAGCTACTTCCATCTGTAAACAGGGTGTACTCGGCATCTGTCAGGGGATTTTTTTTTTTAAGTCTGATCGGCTTGAGAACATTTCATCAGTTAGTGCCAGGCAGTCATGGTCTGGTGGGCCCAGGTTGGTGGGCAGGTAGGTGGTAGGATTGAGTGGTTTATTGCCACAAGACTGGATGACTCCAGCTATTGGAGCCATGGTTAAGTCCATCACAGCATGTGGTACCTGGACAGTTAGGTTTTGGTTTAAAGTAAGCTTGTCATTCTTTTGATCAGAAGGACAGTGGCCATTAGAGCACAGAGGCAAAGGGGGGAGGCAGCCCTTAGCAACTAGATCCAAGTATTTGCACAGGTAGGCCACTGGGTGCTCCCAGGGGCTGACAGTCTGAATAAGCATCTTTGAAGCCACATGTCATCATCAATAAACAAGTTGAATTCTAGTTACATATGGGATTCCCAATGTTGGGGCTGTAGGGAGGGTCTTTTAATGTTGTTGAAGGCTTTTTTATTCTGGGTTCCAGTCAAAAGTGTAATCCCAGGGCCGGTGAGATGGCTCAGCGGCATAAGCGCCTGCCCGGCAAGCGCGAGGGCCCGAGTTCGACTCCCGGAACCCACATACGAAAAAGGGGCTGGTGATATCACTCAGCGGCACGGGGGCCTACTGACGCGCAAGGTCCTGAGGTCGACCCCCCAGTACCCACAAAAAAAAAAAAAAGTGTAATCCCAGATATCTGACTTTTTGTTTGCAGATTTATGCCTTTTCCCAAGATACCTTATAGCCAGTTTCTGCTAGATACTGCAGCAGAGCTTTTATGTCTTTCCAGCAGGCAGCTTGGGTGTTATTAATCAGAAGTGCAGTGATGTTTTGTGCTGGGAAACTAGCAAGGTCAGTTATGAGGGCTTCTCTAAAGAGGGTAAACAAGTTCTTGAACCTCTGGGAAGTTGAGTCCAGGTCAGTTGACTTTTATTTATTTATTTTTTTTTGTGGGTACCGGGGGGTCGACCTCAGGACCTCGCGCGCCAGCAGGCGCCCGTGCCACTGAGCGATATCACCAGACCCTTTTTCGTATGTGGGATCCGGGAGTCAAACTCGGGCCCTCGTGCTTGCCGGGCAGGCGCTTAAGCCGCTGAGCCATCTCACCGGCCCAGGTCAGTTGACTTTTGAGTTCAGAACTGGGGTCTTTCCATTTAAAGGCAAAGAGAGGCTGGCTCTCAGGAGTCAATCAAAGGCAGAAGAAGGCATTCTTTAGGTCCAGGCAGGTGTACCAGCAGACTGTGGGTGACTGCAGGTTGGAGGGCAACTGCAGTGGCATTGATAGCTTGGAGATCCTGAACTGGCTTTACAGGCAGGAGAGGTGTATTTTAGCAGTTTGACAGTCTATATGTAAGCCTCATTTTTTTCTCAAGGGACCATGACAGCAAGCAGGGAATGTGGTTGTGGAGCTGGAAGGGACAGAGAAATAGGTTGCCTCAGAGAAAAGGTGCTGGTGGCTTGGCCAAATCTGTTGCCAGAGGCTCCCTGAAAATAGTGGGAAAGTTCTTAAGCCCTTGTGGCAATTGAGTCAGTCTGACAGTCTATGTGTAAGCTTCATTTTTTCTCGGGGGACTGTGCTTTTGAGTTTTTATTTTTTTAGTCTGAATGGGCATTTATTTTTTACGTCCATAGCCCTTATAACTCGCATATTGGGGGCCAGTGAGATAGCTCAGCAGCATAAGTGCCTGCCTGGCAAGCACGAGGTCCTGAGTTTGACTCCCAGTACCCACATATGAAAAAAGGGCTGGTGATATCGCTCAGTGGCACAGGTACCTGCTGGTGTGCGAGGTCCTGAGGTCGACCCCCAGTCCACACACAAAAAAATAAAAATAAATAACTCGCATATTGGTCTTTGGTTAGAGGGTATGGTCATCTATCACTCTGGCTTTTCTTGTGGATATCAGGTGCTCTTTGTGCAATGAAGGCTGCATTTATCATCTGTGGATTTTCAGGGGCCTTAGGGTCAAAGGGGTATAGACCCTGTGGGCTTCATGGAGTCTCCCATAAAAGTCCGAAGGGCTTTATCAGGCTTCTGGGTAACCTTAGTAACTTTAACATATTGATGGGCTTTTTGCCCTGCTCTTTAATGCCTTTAAGAAGCACTTGACTGGGTTGCTTTGTGCCATGTCCCACACAGCTCTCAAAGTTCCCGGGAGGAAGGATAGCAAGAGGATGGAGAAATAAAGATAAGAGACAAAAAGCTGAGGTCAGTTGGAGTCATCTCTCCTGATGGGAGGAAAGGAACTGTTCAATTACTCCAGTGCATTTATGTATACATTTTTGCAGGTTGGTGTCATGTGACACTTCTTTGCCTAGCAACCTTGAACTGGAGCAGCTTGTTTAGGTAGCCCACCTCTGCTGCTCTTTGTTTTTGGACCGGCCTTGTCTTGCCCCTGCACATGTGATCACTTTCCAGCTTTAGCCACTGCCCACATCTCCCCCTTTTCTATTTTGTAGTTGTAAGCGATGGGTGGTCAGTTGAAGTTGGAGGAGCTGTGTTTGGAGGACTCTGTAGACAGCTTTCTTGTGGTTATAATTTTCTGCTGGATGTTCAAGACCAAATTAAAGTGAGACCTGTATTAATTAACTTTTTGCTATGTATCAAGTCAGTTAAGTCTCCTCGGGAATTACCTTGGAACCATGCACAGCACCTCTTTGTACTTCTGTCAGTGTCAGCCATCTGGATGAGTCACGGCCATTGCTTGACCAAGTTGCTTTCAGTGAAAGCTTGGCAGATTTTTCTCTCCTGTTGATTGTCCTCAGGCACACTATACATCGTAAATCACTTCCCTCTGTGGTCCCACAGTCTCTTTGGTCAGAAGACCAGGGACTCACAGAGTTATGAGATGTCACAGTAGAGGTTCTCTTATGTCCTGGGTCCTCATTGACCTCAAAGGGCCAGGGGCCAAAATATTGGCTGTCCTCCTAGCCTGTCTATCTTTCTAGTTTTTGGTCTCTAAACCTCAGTTGTTGAACATCCAGAAGAGAAGGTTAATGACATTACGTTTTAATGAAGGCAGTAAGCTTAATGTTACTTTCTTATCTAAATATCAAGCACCTTAGAGCATAAAATAGGATCATTATTTTCTAACAGCCATGGCTATTCTAATATTTGAATCCCTATAGAATGTTAACAGTTACATATTTTACACAGAAAATTAGAAATCAAAAACCATACATAATATTGCAGCACAACAATCATGATGACATTTTGTAACGTACTTAAATTTCCATTTTGACATAGCATAACCCTTTTAATCAATCATCTCTATCTAATACATAAGAAACTTTTACCTAACTTGTTCTTTTATTTTATTTTATTTTATTTATTTTTTTTTTTTGTGGGTACCGGGGGGACGACCTCAGGACCTCACGCGCCAACAGGCACCCGTGCCGCTGAGCGATATCACCGGCCCCTTTTTCGTATGTGGGTTCCGGGAGTCGAACTCGGGCCTTCGCGCTTGCAAGGCAGGCGCTTAAGCCGCTGAGCCGTCTCACCGGCCCTAACTTGTTCTTTTAATGGGATGTACATCATATACGTTTTTGTTAAAGGCACATATCTGAATCTGAAAGAAAAGTCTATCACTATAAGCAATCCTCGTTCCACCTTTGGAAGACCTGCACATCTGCAGGCATGAATACATTCAATATACTACAAAACGATAATCAATTGTCATAGCCATATGAAAACCTTTGTACCAGAGCATTTTTAATTCAAAGACCTTATTGTCTAGAAAACTTAATCCTTTGATGAATGAACAATGTGAACATATTACAGTAATATATTTTAATAATATTTATTGGGGTATCTCCCATAAGGCTTTGGAGATCATTGGGGCCTCCCATCAATGAACAAGAACTGGATAATATTTCCAGGCAGCTGCTTTCTTATCCATCAATTGGAATCCTATCCAATAATTTCTCCCCACCCCAAGGGATTTTTGTTTAATTATCTTAACAACTTTTGATGACCTATGAGAAAACTGAATTTGATATTATTTTGACCAGCTGACAACCCAGGTGGAAGCATGCTTTTTAAATCTATAAACCAAATTAAATTATGAACAAATGATCCAAAAATGCAAAAGAAAAAGGGAAAAGAGAAAAAATTGTTGAGCTCAAATAAAAAACAGCTGTTCACAGAATGGACAAGCAGACAAGCAAGTACACAGCTTAACAGATTAGACAAACAAACATCTTACAAAATCAGAGTGCACTCAAATATGTTTTTGACCAAAATGAATTGTAATAACTCTCTTGCAATTTTAGAAGTTTGTAATTATAAATAGACTAGTCAGAATTATTTGTCAGTCAATTAGCAGAGATGTCTTATAAGAAGAATTTGGAAGGAATAAAATGTTATATATATAATTAATATATAATTTTTGTATGTTATTTTGTCTTAAGAATACTAGTAAGTTTTATGTCCCCTTTTTTCCTGTAAATTTCTGCTCAGTATCTCTATGCACTCAGTCACCTACTTGGACCTTTGATTCCTATTTTTGGTTACCATCTCCTGAGCATCCTGGGTCAATTCCTCTAATTGGTCCCAGGCCAGGTCTAGCCCCATCCTTGTCTATCGGCTGTGGCATGGTCTCTGAAGCATCACTGTCATAGGACTGAGCATCAGTTTCTTGAAAGTTGGAATCAACTCTTTCCCCAGGCCTGGGTCCATGATACAGCTGGACAGCACACTCTGGTATCCAGATAGGCCATTCAGTGTTCTCTGGAAAGACACAAGCATACCTTGACCCCAAGTGAGTAGCGGGCTGGGTCCCTTCTATTGTCCAGTATGAAGATCTTTCCAAAGGACCCTTCCTAACTTCTTTTCTTTCACCTGATTGAATTGTCTTTTTGCTGCTGTATTTCCATCCCTAGTAGGATTTAAAAAGCTAACAGTGTATACTGCCAAGTGAAATCTATTATGAGGTATAAATTTTGTAGGGAAGAATTCCCTTTTTGTTTTAGTAATTTGAATTTTGAGCGTACAGTGAGCACATTCCACAATTCCTTGACCTTGAGGGTAAACTAAAAGCAAAATGTTTTTTATCTTGAGGATGGAGAGGGATAGTAAAAAACAAAACAAAACAAACAAACAAACAAAAACCCACAAAAAAACAGTCCTTTAAATCAATCACCATGGGGCCGGTGATATAGCTCAGCAGCCTAAGCACCTGCCTGGCAAGTGCAAGGTCCTGAGTTCGACTCCCAGTACCTGCATATAAATCAATCACCATGAGGGAAAAATGTAAAGGAATAGCTACAGGACTGGGCAATCCTAGTTGAAGTGCTCCCATAGGTTCCATGGTGTGATTAACAGCCCGCAAACCCTGTAGTAATCTCCACCTTCCTGACTTTTTTTTTATTACAAAAATCAGGATGTTCCAAGGGCTATTGGAGGGTTCTAGGTATCCAACCATCTGCTCATTAACCAGTGTATGAGCTGCTGTAAGCTTCTCCTAAGTGAGGGGCCACTGATCAACCCAAACAGGGTCATCGGACTTCCAAGCTATCTTGGACACCATCCATGAGGTTGGAGAAGAGATCAACACTCCCCCTCAAAATGTGAATGCAAGTAGCCTATACCAAAGTTGTCCTTTTTAGGAATAACTGGAAGAGGTTCTTTCCTTCCTTGATTGTTTTGACCAAGACCTTGAGTGGGAAGGAAACCTTGTTGCAACATCTGATGAGTCACCAAAGAGTTAGGACTAAGCAAAATGTCCCCTGCCCCCAGAGCTGAAACAAGTAACCCTGTTTTTTCCCTTTCCTCTAGGCTGTGGATGAATACCCTGAGTGATAGCTGCTGCCAAGGTAGCCCCCTGAACATTTGAGGGGCTGATGCCTGCACAAATTCAAATCATCTCAACCAGTGTAGCCCATTTTTTGTAGGCTCTTAAAGCCTCTTTACACCATTTATTTGCATTTTCAAAGGCCAACTGTTGAACTATTAACTTGCTAACCTCTGTGTCTCTTATAATCCTCTCACTAGCCTGCAATAAGTGTGCCACGAAATCCTGAAATGGTTCATCAGGACCCTGATGAACAGAAGTCAAATCAAGGGATGTCTCACCCTTTGAAGGAAATTCCCTCCAAGCCCTTGTGGCAGCTATTTTAATTTGTTCATATACTTGTAATTCAAAAGTAAGTTGATTGTTTGTGGCAGCAAAGGCACCTTCTCCGGTTAACATGTCTTTTGTAATGGCTATGTTGGGAGCAGCATTGCAAGTGGCCTGATCTGCACACAAATCAAAGAAATTTCCTTTCCACAACAAATAATCTCCTGGATTTAAGCACACTTTAGCTATTCCTTTTGAATCATTTGGGGCCATAATCTGTTGTCCTATAAGCTCTATTAAACCTAGGGTAAAAGGGGCCATACGGCCATAGGCAGCAGTAGCTTGTTTTAATTCTTTTAAGGTCTTGAAGGGTACAGCTTCATAAAGAGGTAGAACTTGTCCCGGATTATTGGGAACTTGAACTTCAGTAACAGGGTAGATGTGTTGAAAACCCTCCATGGACTCCCCCGCCTGTCTGGCTTCTTTTAGTGCCAATTGCAAGGGAGAGAGAGAACACAGCTCTGCTCCCTGAGAGGCAGAATTTCCAACCTGTGATGCAGCAAAGCTTCTCTGACCTGAAAAGGCGGGAATCGCCACTCGTGGCTCAGTTAAGGTTATCGGGGTGGCTGTTATTCCACCATCCTTTTCCTGGTCGGGACTTGATTTTAAGATAGTGGTCTGAGCCAAATCCTTTGTGGTCATCCCAACAAACTTACAATCATTAAAGCACTCCCTAATGCAAATCCACAAAAGTAAAGTAAATACAGGAATCAAGAACACAACGAACAGTTCCATATACATTTGTGGTTCTTGAGAATCTCTTTGCCCCATGTTTAACACCTGATAAAATCAACACACCTCTCGCTTTTGTTTCTCATGAGCCCCTTTTTGTTGTTGTTGTTTGTTTGTTTTGTTTTGTTTTTTCTTTCAGCCCTAATGAGCCCATTTTTCTCTTGCCCCAAGTTTTACACCTGATGATATCAACATCAATACACCTCTGTGACTAATATTGATGCTATTGATGCTCTTCTCTCCCTCTTGTGAGCACGGTGAGAAGTGTCCCCTTGCCCACTATTTCTTCTTACCCCGGTCCATGTTCAGGTGCCATATGCTGCACCCCACACAGCTCTCAAAGTTCCCGGGGGGGAAGAATGGGGAGAGGATGGAGAAATAAAGATAAGAGACAAAAAGCTGAGGTCAGGTGGAGCCCTCTCTCCTGATGGAAGGAAAGGAACTGCTCAACCACTGCAGCATGTTTATTTATACATTTTTGCAGGTTGGTGTCACGTGACACTCCTTTGCCTAGCAACCTTGAAATGAAGCAGCTTGTTTAAGTAGCCCACCTCCACTGCTCTTTGTTTTTGGACCAGCCTTTCCTGGGCCCTGCACTTGTGATCAATTTCCAGCTTTAGCTGCTCCCCAAGGCTTTGTTTCTTTTTGCTGACTGGAGCTGTTGGCCCAGTGGGAGCTTCAGAGGTGTTTGCCAAGGCGGAATTCTCAGGTCTTGTTCAGGTTCAGGGAGCAGCAGTTTGATTTTATTTTAACTCTGTAATCACCAGAAAAGCCCTTTTAAAAACATTTTTTGGGTCTACGCTCAAGGATAGTGGGCTTTGACTAATTAGTTCCCATTTCTGACTCCCCATGTGTGTGTGTTGTGTACACTTGAACAACGGCATAACAGAGAAAGAGTGCCCCTCAGAGAGAGAGACCATTCAGATGCCCACCTGGCCACTTGCTTCTCAGCAACTTTGGGTCCTTCTGGACTAAGGAGAAGCATTGGTAGTTTCTCCATTTTGTCCTTTATTAGACCCATCCATGGAACCGCAGGTTGGGGCCCAATCAAGCTCTGTAGTTTGGAGAGGGGATCCACCTCCTCGCCGTGGAGCACAGACAGAACAGCCGATTGCTTTCACCATCCATTACAAACACTCACACAATCATTCAGCAAACATTCAGAGGTTGAACATTCCAACCCCCTTCCCTTGAAAGTGGCCCTGACGGGAGTTGATCAGGCTCTCCTTCTGCTCAAGCTGAGCAGGACTGACAGACAGACTAACTGGCATGCCCCCAGGGAGCTTACCCTATCCAATGACCGGGCTAGACTGCGCCCTACTCCCTTTTGGGTCTCATGTGAGCCTCTTGAACAGGGAGCTAGGAATCCTCCTCCAGACCTCTGAGGGGACTCGAGAAATCTCGAGGGCATTCCTTCCCATCACGACCTGGAGTGGTTCTTGCTCCATCCGTGACAGCCATGACCAGTGACCAAAGAGGTCAGCATGGTCAGTCTTCTCAGCCAGCACACCAGATGCTACAACAAACAGAAACACTGAAACATCACCCAGGATTTGGAGGCAGATTTATTTACGTTGACAGGCACTGACAAGAAATCAATCCTTATAAAATTATCAGGCCCTGATCCTTGGTAGTTTGGGGCTTATATGGGATAAGCTAGCAGGAAGAACAGAAGCAGAGTATTTGGCTGTTATTGATTGGTTCTTAAAATATGCATCACAGTGACCAGCCATTTCTAAGAAACAGAAGCAACCGGAACTGTTATCTGGGCAACTAACAGAAACTGAAGTATACTGGCTGTGGGAGGGGCATTTTCTGTTACAGAAGCTCTTGGAGAAAACAGTCTGCATCTCTTGGCAATTTGTTCCTGGCATTTTTCTTTGGCTTCTTTCATTCTCTTGGTGTTATGGTTTGTGTCTGGATGTCCCCCCAAAGCCTCATGTGGTCCAGGGGGGTGGGCTTTTTGGAGGCAGTTAAATCTAGAGTTTGTGATTGGTTCATTGTCTAGTGCTGGGATTGGGGGTATGAATGCTACACCCACCCTAGGGCTGGTAGCCTGCATATAATATAAGGGACAGAAAAGAGGCTTGCTTCTCCCCTTTTTTGCCCTTGTTGATTTTGCTGTCCTCCACTGCCATGAACTGTTGCCCCTCTGCCACATCAGTCTGCCATGGAGCCAGCTGATTATGGGTTGAAATCTCTACAAACTGTGAGCTAAAAAAACCTTTCCTTCCTTAACCTTGGGTGTCACATATTTTGTTTCAGCAATGAGAAAAGTAATCAAAACACTTGGATAGAAGCTTAGCATATTCTGCAGCCTCTTCCTTGTTTTTCTTAGTATGCTGCTTCTTCAGAGCAATACAATGGCGTTTGTGACAAAGGGCACATGGAGTAACAGGATGGTGAGTCTGGGGTCCTTTGGCCTTGGGTTTCTTATCTTCCTTGCTTAAGGGCTGACCACAAATTGGCAGATGTCATCTTTAGAAAGACTGACAAGTTTTCAGGTTCTGCTAGCTCTTTTGGGATCCAGAAGGTGAGGCACAGTAGTAACAGTCAATCCAGAAATATCCTTCTCTCCTTCTTTTACAATAACCAAGTTGAGAACACTCAGATTGGCATCCACAGTGCAACCCCAGATTCGTGCTTTCCTTTCTCTGGTTCTCTTTGGTCTCTAACAGGAATGCCCCATACTCAGTAGCAAACTCACTCAGCCATGAGTCAAGACACCCTGCTTCATGGGGAAACCTTGTTTGTTGTTCCCACCACTGATTCAGACCACATAATCCTTTTATTCTTCACCCAGAATGTCAGCAGCAACTTCTGTGGCCATATGCTTCTCATAGAAAGTACGAAGTTTGCATTCATCATCCACTTCCGAGTTTCTGGCAGCCAGTAGCTGGGGAGGAGATGTTCAGCTTCATCTTGAAGCTACTGATCACCCTCCAGGTGCCACGAAAAAAAGCTCCTGTGTGTGTGTGTGTTTTTTTTTTTGTAGTTTTATTTATTTATTTTTTTAAAACAAGTAAACATTCTCATGTATTAACAAAATCAAGCATTAGAGAATGTACAAATACCTTTTGGAGAAAAATATTACTCAGTATAAGATTAAGCCATGTAAAAGCTAGGTAAAAATAGAAGACTAAGGAATGGAATAGTCACAGTGAAATTGCATTTTCGTACTAGGGAGACAATACGATGTTTACAAATGTGCGTCCGGTTTATTTCGCTTGTGAGTATTTTCTCGAGTTGCATCCATTTACCTATAAAAGTTTCCAGTTTATCTTTCTTTATGGCTGAGTAGTACTCCATTGTATAGAAATACCACATCTTTTTTATCCATTCCTCGGTTAATGGGCATTTGGGTTGTTTCCACGATCTAGCTATTACAAATTGTGTTGCTATAAACATGGGTGCACATATATCACTGTGGTACGATGTTTTTAATTCTTCTGGGAAGATACCCAGAAGGGGAATAGCTGGGTCAAATGGGACCTCCAATCCTAGTTTTTTGAGGAGTCTCCACACGGATTTCCACAGTGGCTGCACCAGTCGACACTCCACCAACAGTGGAGAAGGGTTCCTTTTTCCCCACAGCCCCTCCAGCATTTGTTATTAGTTGACTTCTTGATAATAGCCATTCTTTCTGGGGTGAGATGGAATCTCAGTATTGTTTTAATTTGCATCTCTCGAATGACTAGTGATGTTGAACATTTTTTCATATATTTATTTGCCATTTGTATTTCTTCATCTGAGAAGTGTTTATTCATCTCAAGTGCCCATTTTTGGATTGGGTCTTTAAATTTGGGAGGTCTGATTTTTTTGAGTTCTTTGTATGTTCTTGATAGTAATCCTTTGTCTGAGGAACAGCTGGCAAACATTTTTTCCCACGTTGTGGGTTGTTTCTTCGCTCTGTTGGTGGTTTCTCTTGCTGTGCAAAAGCTTTTTAATAACATGAGATCCTAGTTGTTGATTCTTTGTGATACTACCTGTGCGATGGGGGTTTTATTCATAAAATCTTTGCCTACACCAATGTCTTCAAGAGTTTTACCTATTCTATTTTCCAGGAGATTTAATGGTTCTGTTTTTTTTTTTTTTTTTTTTTTTTTTTTTTTTTTGTGGGTACCAGGGGGACGACCTCAGGACCTCGCGCGCCAACAGGCACCCGTGCCACTGAGCGATATCACCGGCCCCTTTTTCGTATGTGGGATCCAGGAGTCGAACTCGGGCCCTCGCGCTTGCAAGGCAGGCGCTTACGCCACTGAGCCATCTCACCGGCCCTTAATGGTTCTGTTTTAATATTTAGTTCTTTGATCCATTTTGAATTTAGTTTAGTGCACGGTGAAAGATATGGGTCTAATTTTAATCTTCGGCATGTGTAGAGCCAATTTTTCCAGCACCATTTATTAAAGAGGCTATCTTTCTTCCAGTGAATGTGTTAGGCACCTTTGTCAAATATAAGGTGGCTTAGTATGTCTGGAGTTGTTTCTGCATCTTCTATTCTATTCCATTGATCTTCAGGTCTGTTTTTTTGCCAATACCACACTGTTTTTATCACAGTAGCTTTATAGTATAAATTTCAAATCAGGGATTGTGAAGCCCCCATGCCTTGCTTCTGTTGCCCAGAATTGCCTTTGCTATTCTAGGTCTCTTCTGGTTCCAGATGAATTTTAGGATTGTTTTCTCTAGTTCTGTGAGATATGTTGTTGGAATTTTGATCGGAATTGCATTAAATCTGTATAACAGTTTTGGAAGTATGGCCCTTTTCACGATATTGGTTCTTCCGACCCAAGAGCAAGGGATATCTTTCCATTTTCTGATATCCTCTTCAATCTCCTTTTTCAGAGTACTGTAGTTTTCAGTGTAGAGGTCTTTTACTTCCTTTGTGAGATTGATTCCTAGGTATTTCATTTTTTTAGATGTGATTGCGAAAGGTGTTGTTTCCCTAATTTCTCTCTCGGTGAGTTTGTTATTGGTGTACAGGAAGGTTATTGATTTTTGAGTGTTGGCTTTGTATCCAGCTACACTACTGAATTTGCTTATTAAATCTAGCATTTTTTTAGTGGAGTTTTTGGGGTCTTCTACATAGAGTATCATGTCATCTACAAATAATGATAATTTAACTTCTTCCTTTCCAATCATTATTCCTTTTATTTCTTTCTCTTATCTAATTGCTCTGGCTAAAGTTTCCAGGACTATGTTGAATAAAAGTGGGGACAGTGGACATCCTTGTCTTGTTCCTGATTTTAGAGAGAAGGCTTTCAGTTTTTGTCCATTTAGTATATTGGCTGTTGGTTTGTCATAGATAGCTTTTACCAGATTGAGATAAAGACCATCTATTCCAATTTTCTGTAGGGTTTTTATCATGAATGGGTGCTGGACTTTGTCAAAAGCTTTTTCTGCATGTATTGAGATGATAATATGATTATTGTCCTTGGTTCTGTTAATATGGTGTATTACATTTATTGATTTACATATGTTGAACCATCCCTGCATCCCTGGGATGAATCCAACTTGGTCATGGTGTATAATCTTCTTGATGATTTGCTGCATTCTGTTTGCCAGTATCTTATTGAGGATTTTTGCATCTATGTTCATTAGGGAGATTGGTCTGCAGTTCTCTTTCTTAGTTGGGTCCTTCTCTGGTTTTGGTATCAGGGTAATGCTTGCTTCCAGGAATGAATTTGGGAGTATTGCTTCCCTTTGAATTTCATTAAAGAGTTTGAGAAGTAGTGGTGTTAGGTCTTCTCTAAATTTCTTGTAGAATTCAGCAGTGAATCCATCAGGGCCTGGGCTTTTCTTTGTTGGCAAGTTTCTAATTACATCTTCGATTTCATTGATTGTTATTGGTTTATTTAGGATTTTTATATCTTCTTGGTTGAGCTTTCGTAATTCATATGTATCTAGGAATCTGTCCATTTCTTCTGCATTTTCCATCTTATTAGAATACAAGTTTTCAAAGTAGGTATAGATGATCTTCTGGATTTCTGCAGGATCTGTTGTGATATCACCCTTTTCATTCTTTTTTTTTTTTTTTTTTTTTTTTTTTTGTGGGTACCGGGGGAACGACCTCAGGACCTCGGGTGCCTGCGCGCCCGTGCCGCTGAGCGATATCACCGGCCCCTTTTTCGTATGTGGGTTCCGGGAGTCGAACTCGGGCCTTCGCGCTTGCAAGGCAGGCGCTTAAGCCGCTGAGCCGTCTCACCGGGCCCCCTTTTCATTCTTAATTGCATGGATTTGAGTACTTTCTTTCCTTTTTTTAATAAGGTTGGATAAGGGTTTGTTGATTTTATTTAATCTTTAAAAGAACCAACTCTTTGATTCGTTGATTCTTTGTATTATTTTTTTAGTCTCCATACGTTAATTTCTTCTCTGATCTTTATAATTTCCTCCCTTGTACGAGCTTTTGGCTTAGCCTGCTCTTCTTTTTCTAGAAGTTTGAGGTTCACCATTAGGTTGTTTATTTGTGCTTGCTCTGTTTTCCTGATATAGGAATTTAATGCTATAAATTTCCCTCTTAGGACTGCTTTCATTATATCCCATAAGTTCTGGTATGTTGTACTGTCATTATCATTCAGTTGCAGAAACTGTCTAATTTCTTCTTTAATTTCATCTGTGACCCATTGGTTGTTCAGTAGGGTGCTATTTAATTTCCATGTGTTTAGCAAATTCTTGTGGTTTCTTTTGCCATTGATTTCCAATTTCATTGCACTATGGTCTGATAATATACATGGGATAATTTCAATTCCTTTGCATTTACTTAAGCAGGTTCTATGAGCTCGTATGTGGTCTATTTTGGAGAATGTCCCATGTGCAGCTGAGAAGTATGTGTATTCTGATGTTGTGGGGTGGAACACTCTGTAGACATCTACTAAGTCCATTTGTTCCAAAGTTTGGTTCAGTTGTAATATTTCATTGTTGATTTTTTTGTCTAGTTGATCTGTGTTTTTGTGACAGTGGAGTATTGAGATCCCCCAATACAATTGTATTAGTGCTTATTTGATTTTTCATGTCCTTTAGTACTTGTTTTATATAGTTGGGTGCACTGGTATTTGTTGCATATATATTTATGATTGTTATCTCTTCCTCTTGGATTGTTCCCTTTACAAGGATGTAGTGACCTTCTTTATCTCTCTGAATCATTCTTGGCTTGAAATTCACTTTGTCTGCACAAAGAATAGCTACCCGTGCTTTTTTCTGGGTTCCTGTCGCATGGAGTATTGTTTTCCATCCTTTGACTTTCAGTCTATGAATTTCTTTTAGAATTAAATGTGTTTCTTGTATACAGCATATTGTTGGATCTTGCTTCTTGATGCAATTCGCCGGTCTGTGCCTTTTGATTGGTGAATTGAGACCATTAACATTAATGGTTAAAACTGATATGTATTGACTTATCTTTGTCATGTTATTTTCTTGTTGTTGGCTCCCCCTCTTTTAATTTTTGTTTTCCCTCCCTCTCTTTAATCATTTGCTCTGCCTGGTGTATTCCTTCTGTTGGGGTTTCTGGAGTTGTACTCCTTGTTATCCCTTTGTAGAATGTCCTTCAAAACATTTTGGAGTGCTGGTTTGGTGGTTATAAATTTTCTCAGATGTTCTTTGTCATGGAAGTATTTTATTTCTCCATCAGTTTTGAAAGATAGTTTTGCGGGGTACATCAATCTAGGTTGAAGATTATTTTCCTTTAGAACTTGAAATACATCTTTCCAAGCTCTTCTTGACTTGAGGGTTTGTGCTGAATAGTCCACTGTGATTCTGATGGGCTTTCCTTTATAGGTGATTTGTTTCTTTTCTCTAACAGCTTTTAAGATTCTACTCTTATGTTGAATTTCTGGAATCTTGACTATGATATGCCTGGCTGCAGATTTTTTTTGATTGTGGCTAATTGGAGTTCTATAAGCCTCACTTATCTGAACGTCAAATTCTTTTTCTCTACCAGGGAAATTTTCTGTTATAATGTCTGTGAACAGTGTTCTGATGTCATTTATGCTATCTCCTGCTTTTTCATTGACTCTAATCAATCTTAAGTTATTCTTCTTTGTATCATCTAGCAGCTGCTGGATTGATTTTTCATTGTCCCTTGCTATTTTTAAGGATTCTTTCTTATCATGATCACTAATTGCAAGCCTGTCTTCTATATCTGAGATCCTGTCCTCACATTGGCTTAATCTGCTACAAATACTTTCAGTGGAATTTTTGTTCTCCTGGATATCTGCTTGAATCTGCTTTATGGATTCCATTTCTTTCCTATGCTGAGCATTCATGGCTTCCATCATTTTCTTAAGCTGGTCTATTTTTTTGTCTGTGTCTGCTCTAGCGTCCTTAAGCATGGTCTTCATTGTGGACATTATCTCTGCAGTTATCTGAGAAATTATGTCTGATTTAAATTTTCCCAGAGCCTCATTCAACTGCTTTGTTGTTACCACTTCAGAGATGTCAGGTGGGTGGCTTTCGGTTTGTCCCACCTCACTGCCCCCTGGGTTTGCCTTTGGTGAACTGGGTGTGTGGGGTTGCATCTTTTTTAAGTGTCGTCTCATTTTCTTTTCTTTCTTTAGTTTAATTCCTGGGTTGCTGTTTGTAAATTGCCTATGGTAGGTTGCTTTATTGCTAGTATTTCAAACTCTTAAGAGATTCTTGGAATACCAGGAAGAAAAGCGCCAGTCAGTGTGTCCTTCACAGCCGCCGCTTCTCTGTTCCACAGCGTCTCGCGTTACTCCGCGGAGGTTCCCACGGGAGCCGTGGATGGAGTGGCGGCCACCCTGAGTTCCAAGTTCAGCTACTGCTCCCCCAACAATGGCGCCCGGCTGGTCGCTCTCTCGCGCGGGACGGCTGGGCGTCAGCACTCACCACCAGTCAGTGTGTCCTTCACGGCCGCTGCTTCTCTGCGCCGCTGCTTCTCTGCACTGCCGCTTCTCGCGTTCCTCCGTGGAGGCCCCCGGGGGCGCCAGCAGTCACCTTGGGTCCGCAGATTTGAACTGCTTGTGTCTCCAGGGTTCCGACACAGGGAAATGGCGCCGGAGGCCACCTCCTTCTTCTTTGTTGGAGTTTCTCTCTTCACTTTCTCCGTGGGCCCCAAACTGCGCTTCAGATCTTTCCTGGGTCCATGGGAGCCACTTCCCTCTTTCTTGTCCTCCTCCAGTCACTATATTTCAGTGTCCGGATGGCAACTTTTGGAGAGGTTCACTGCCTGCTTCTTATAGATCCGCCATCTTTTTCCGGCCTCTCCTGTGTGGTTTTTGATCAGAGAACTTTGAGATCAGAAAAGTGGAGGACACAAGATTAGACAGAGACAGGAAGCCAGCCAGAGGAGGTTTTCACATTAGCCAGGAAAACTGGCAGGCACGGGAAGGAAAAGAGAGATGGATGGGGTGGGGTTCGCCTGGCCTCCACCCCAGATAATGGCCTGGTTAGAGGGGTAGGAGAGAAGCAGGATGAACATGTTTCTGGCTTGGCTACCTGGGAGGGTACTTGAGGCAATGCTAATTACTTCCGAAAGCCCCACCTCAAAAATTCCATTAACACATGAATGTGGGGATTATCTCCAACTCAGAAACTTTTGAGGGACACAGTCCAACTGTAACAAAGAGTATCACTGAAAAGGGAAGCTGGAGGACCCTCCCTCTACAAGATCTAGGAGAAAGTGCCCCCAGTGAAAGGGGACAAGGAGGAGTTGTTAGGGAGGGAGAGAAACATGATGGAAGGTAGATCATCAGAGAAGTAGGAAGCCAAAGGAGGAGCAAATCTCAAGGACAGAGAGGAGTTGTAAATCTGTTTGTCCTAGGTCTGGGGACTCCAGCAGCATCCCAAGTCCCTTCCCAGTTAGCTCTGTGCTTGGCAATCATGAGAGAAATCAGAGATAATCACAAGCCCAGTCCTGGTATTGACATAAAGGAGTGACCAGTTACACTGTGCAACCTAAAGGGCCCAGGGTCTTCCCTAAGGTCATATCCAGGTGAGTTGCTCGTCAGTCCTTCCACTTTCCTCGGTGGCTCCCAAAGAGGGCTAGGGAAAGACTCAGGGTTTGCTTTGAAATAAAAGCACATCCCAGCCAAGAGTTGGAAGTGCAGGGGAAATTCCTTTTAGCAAATTTACAGAGGGCACAGCATGCTAAACTCCAGGTTGGCAATGTAGGCTGTTTGATCGCTTTGAAACCTATCCAAGCTTACAGATCAGTTGGGGGATGGACTGAGCCATACAAACATGATTTTGGGCAAGGTAGGAAGAGGAAACACTTTTGTTTGGGGGATCAAGACCAGCTTGGCTGGGCCTCTTTGTTGTGTGAAAGTCACTGAGTCTCTCTGAACTTCAGTTTTCTCATCTGTAAAGTGGGAATCATAGCATCTACTTCCCAGTGTAATGTGAGGACTCAACAGGAAGAG
Organism: Erethizon dorsatum; assembly: GCA_028451465.1. Classification (NCBI taxonomy): domain Eukaryota; kingdom Metazoa; phylum Chordata; class Mammalia; order Rodentia; family Erethizontidae; genus Erethizon; species Erethizon dorsatum. The sequence continues at coordinate 87,390,336 of CM051822.1, forward strand.
GCACATAGAATTTTTAGCTCTACATGGCATAAGAGCTCAGTACTCCTAATATTTTACTATTATTATTGAGACAGGGTCTCATTATGCAGTTCAGGCTAGCCTTGAACATGCGGTGTAGCCCAAGCTGGCCTGGAGCTCTCGATTCTGCAGTCGCAGCCTCCGAGTGCTGCAGTGGCAGGCATGTGTCACCATGTCAGCTGTATTATCACTATTGTTAATAGGAGGAGATTGGGCTGCATGGTTGTGATTGCCAGAAGATAGCCTGGTGCCTTTGTCTCCCCTTCCTAGCCTTGGCTCCTGTGGTCTCCATCCACGTCCAGAGGGGCTCACAGTCCAGCCCCAGCAAGTCCCAGGTCGTGCTGTTGCCACCTCCGTATCTGTCTCAGCTGTGCATCCAGACAAGACCTCAAGAAAGGAGCCAAGTTCTCTTGCCCTCCGAATTAGACAAGTAAGGACAGACAAGCAAGGAGGAAGAAGGGGGGTGCCCAGGAAAGAAACTTGTTGACGTGACCTGGGACAACATTTAGCACTCGTGGAAGTGAAAAAGGGGAAAGGCCGGCCAGGAATCCAGGCTGCCTGCCCCTATTTGCCAGCGTCGCTAGCGTCAGCTTGTTTTGGTGGTGGTAGTGGGGTAAGGGCAAGCGCCCATGACAAACATGGCGGCAATTGCCTCAGGCGCGGTCACCTGCCAGAGCCAATCGCTGGGCAGGGAGGAGGGAAGGCCTGGGGAAGCCCGGGGCGGTGCCCGCGCAGGCGCACTGACTTGCACCTGGCTCTCCGCAGCGGCGTAATTAGCCTTCGCTTGCCAGGATTTCGGTGAGAGGGTGGAAGGCGGACTGGGCTCAGGGGCAGGCAGGGCTGGATTAGGGGCGATCTGACACAAACGACAAACTCACGGGGGGCGGGGATGCCTTCTGCCCTGGGAGTCGTGGGAATTGTGTGCAGGGGTCTTGGAGTTGTGGATCAGGTTGTGGATCAGATCTGGGGTCAGGTGGGAGAAGCTTGGCTGCAGGAGCAAGGGTGGAATCCTTGCCAGAGGGCTTCTTGTGGGGGAGAGGAAAGGGGGTGCAGCGGGTCAAATCCTTGGAGATCTTGGGTCCCCGGGAGCAAGAGTCAGGCTGGGGTCCATTCATTGACATAATGGCTCTTAAACCTGGTGGCGCAGTAGAAGCACTTGGGAAGCCAAAAGGGGGAAAAAATAAAATGCTCCCTGCTTTTGATTTTAGAGGTCTTGGAGTGAGGCCTGGGGTTGCTCTAGGTGATTCTCACCTGCAGATGGATGGAGATCCAGGACATGGAGTAAAGAGATCTGGGCTGAGCCGAAGCTCCTTCGTGGCTTGGAAGGAGCCAGTGGTTCCAGAGTGAAGCTGCTGACCGGCCAGTGCCACTGTAGTATCCAGTGAGGCGAAGGGTCATATTCCGGCTGAGAGGGATGGGATAGAGGGTTGGAGCCCCCCAGCAACACTCCTAGGGCTGGGCCTTGCTGTGGGGAGACTGGGCAGGGAGAGAAGGCTCTGGAGTGTGAAAGGGGACACGGCAAACAATTCAGAAGTCAGCCACTTGTTGAGAAAATGGCATACCGAATTGCTTTGCGTGTTACACCTGGAACCTTCATGCGTTCATTTGATACCCCAAGAACAAGCAGGGAATGGAGTTGTTTTTCTTCCTTTTTTGGGGACAGGATCTCGCTACATAGTTCAGGCTGGTCTTGAACTCACTATGTTGCCCAGGCTGGTCTTGAACTCGCAGCGATCCTCCTGCCTCAGCCTCCCGTGTGCTGGCATTACAGACGGGTGTCACCATGCCTGGCTGGAGTTGTTTTTCCTGCTTCACAGATGTGGAAGTAAACAGAGCTGGTCAGTGTTAACGTTCAGACCTGACCCAGGACTCCCCACTCCAAATTATGCTTATTAGTAGTGTTTCCACTCTGCACCAATTCTTCCTCTACAGTCTTAACTCCTGAAGGAAATAGGAAACAAACACCCGCCCTCCTTCTGATGCCCTTCATTCTGGGGGCAAGTCTGATGTTCTTGGTTTCTTCCCCGGCACACACACCCCATAGGTCTGTTCAGAGAGCTTGGAGAGGCTGCTGTGGCTGCAGTCCTAGTTCTTTATCTCTCAGGAGCGTAAGGGAATGAAGTAGGAGAGTTTCTACAAATTGCCAGTGGGCTCCTTCCAAACAGCTGAGACTGTCACTTCTCACCATCAGTATCCCTCATGCTGGGGACCTCAGGGCAGAATCGCCACCCTTTCTACAAGCACTTGGCTTTCATTGTTTCTGCTGTCTCTGCAGTGTTCCTCTTTGCTCTTAGCAATGTTCCTCTTTGCACACCTGTGGCCCTGCTTTACACGCTTTCTTCTGAGGGGCACGCCAGGCTTCCAGGCTTCGGGTTGCCTTTCCCCAGGGCCAAGGATCTCTCTACTGGCCCTTTAAGGACAATTGAACCAGCAGGTATTCATTGAGCACCTACTGTGTGAAGGAGCCTGGTGGGAGGTAGGAGTAGAAATCAGGGGTGGGGCATCACGAGGTGTTTGGGAGGAGCCCTCTGACCTAGCCCTGGCCTGAAGGCGGTTTTGGGCTGGAGAAGGTTAAGAGAGGCCTTTGGTTGCCTGATACAGGGGCTGAGGAATCCGAGAAAGGAGAGAACACCTGGTTGGGTGTACCCAGGAAGGCTGTGCCTGCTCTCCTTGGCCTTGGTTGAGCAGGATTTGATAAGATTGTAGAGGAGGGTGGTGTGTGGTGAAGTGAGAAATGCTGAGATGTTTTTAGCAAAAATATTTTTTTTTTTTTTGCTTTTCTTCTACCAGGAATCGAACTCAGCGTCTTGTGCTTGCTCAGGCTTGCCACTGAGCTACATCCCTGGTCCTGTTTTTTTTTTTTTTAATGTGGGTACCGGGAGTCGACCTCAGGACCTCGCATTTGCCAGCAAGCGCTTGTGCCTCTGAGTGATATCACCGACACTTTTTTTCCTTTATGTGGGTTCCGGGAGTCAAACTCAGGACCTCATGCCTGCCGGGCAGGCGCTTATGCCGCTGAGCTATCTCACTGGCCCTTTTTTTTTTTTTTTTTTGTGGGTACTTGGGTTGACCTCAGGACATCGCGCGCCAGTAGGTGCCCGTGCCACTGAGTAATATCACTGGCCCTTTTTTCGTATGTGGGTACCAGGAGTCGAACTCAGGGCGTGGTGCTTGCCAGGCAGGCGCTTATGCCGCTGAGCTATCTCACCGGCCCCCCCTTTTTTTTTTTTTTTTTTTTGTTTTTTGAGACAGGGTCTCCTTATGTAGTCCAGGCCGGCCTTGAACTCACTGTGTAGCCCATATTGGCCTTGAATTTGCAGTGATCCTCCTGCCTCAGCCTCCCAAGTGCTGAGATTACAGGTGTGCACCACTACGCCCAGCTCTCTTTTTGGTTTCTGAGACAGAGCCTTGCTGTGTAGCCTAGGCTGGCCTTGAACTCACAGCGATCCTCCTGCCTCAGCCTCCCGAGTGCTGGAATGACAGGCGTGTAGCACCACACTTGGGCCAACATCTATTTTGAATCTTGGCTTGAACTCAGGAGCTCGCACTTGCCAGGCAGGCACTTATGCCGCTGAGCTATATCACCAGCCCGAGGGGTCTGGTCTTTGTGAAACCTTTTCTCTCTTGGAAGCTCACCCACTGTCCTCTTTGGCAGTGTACTCTGGCCAAAATAAATTCATCTCTTCTACAAAAAAAAAAAAAAATTATGAAATCAAGTTTCAGAAAATACTATTTCTTGAGAGTTTCCTACACGCTGGGCACTGTGCTTTATTTATTTATTTATTTACTTTTTTTTTGGGTGCCAGGAATCGAACTCAGGACCTCACACTTGCCAGGCAGTGGGCACTGTGCTTTATATTTCCTTTGCATGAACAACTGCACTGGCTCAGGCAGAGGGAGTGGCAGGCCCAAGGCCGCCAACTGGGACTATTCCAAGGGGAGGATGGGCCGTGGGGCCTCTAAAGGCTCTTGTGCAAGGTGCCAAGTGGGCAGTGGAGCTGGTGGCAGGCTGCAGGATCTGTCACCCAGCTCATGCAAGCAGGCTGATTGTGGCTCCTAGCTGTTCTTCCCTGGGACAGGCAGGCCCATTGTTCTCTGCCGGGGCGGGGTAAGGTTGGGAAGCCTCCGGAGAAGGCTGTTTGCTGAGGGATGGAAGCTGGGAGAGAAACAGCTGCGGAGTGCCCCTAGCTCCTCTGCAGGGCCCTTCCCCCCAACAGGCAGTTTTGCCTCCTGCCGGGCCTGTTGGGTGGGTTTGTCTGGTACTCATCATCTGTGTTCCTGCTCCTCGAAGGTCCCCTTCTGACTTTGCCCGCCCTGCCTGTCTTTTTCTTGGACTCCCTTTCTTGGGGAGGGGGCCCTAGTACCAGGATATTTCCCTCCTTCTGCACCGATCTGTTACATGAAAAAGCAAGTTTCCGAGCATCTTCTGTGTGACAGGTGTGGTGCTCTGGGTTTCATCCTCTGAATGCTCCTGTACAGTCTGGCATTTTGCAGATGAGGAAACCAGGCTCCACAGGGGTAGGTGACTTACCTGAGATGACACTGTTTATAGGAAATGCAGTTGGGATTTGAACCCAGGCCCTTTTGGTGGCAAAAGTCACACATTTTCACCTCACCACCTTTGAGTCTTCTTCCATCCTTGGCCCAGGGTGAATGTAGGGAGCCAGCTGGTGGAGGCTGAGGAGGACTTTTATGTGGGCTTTACCTCCTCAGTGACAAGGGCAGGTCAAGGGCATCTGGGTGAGGTTGGGGGGCTTCACTCCCTTTTGACAAAGGCTGTGGAATTAAGCAGGAGAGTTCTGAGAGGCACTGAGGGGATCAGAGAGAGTGACTCGAGTTACAGAGAGTAACAGAGGTGAACACTGCTTTACGGCCCCAAAGCCCCTTGGGGCCTGGGCAGTGGAGGGTTTGCTCTGAAGACCTGGCCAGTGCTGCCCAGGGATGGGAGGACCGCCAGGGAGCCGCTGAAGGAGGGGAGGGCACATCTGTGGGAGGGAGCAACCGGACCAGGAGAGAGGCTAGCTGGGCTGGGAGAGTCCCCTTGCTGGCAGGGCAGGGCAGGGCGTGGTGGGGAGGCTGCCTCCCTCAGTATGCAGCTTTGGTGTCTTGGGCCAGGGCCAGGCCTGAGGAGGTGCTGTGGGCTCTGTTGGACTGGGATTAGGAACAGGTTTGGGCCCTGTGTGGAAGGTGCACACATGGATGTGGGAGCGTGGCAGGTTGGGTGAAAGGAACTGGGGCTCTTTGAGGGTCCCCTTTGCCATACAGATGACACCAGTTGGATGGGTTAAAGCTTGAAATCAAGGCCTTAGCGGGGCTTTGTTCCCTCTGGATGCTCTAGGGGAGAGCCCTGCCTTCCTTCTTCTCGCTTCTGCTGCTCGCTGGCGTTCCTTGGCTTATAGTTGCATCAGTTCAATTCCTGCCTTCATCTGCACACGGCCGTCTTCCTCTGTGTCCACATTTCCTTCTGCTCACAAGGGCGCCATCGTTAGGCCCACCCTGACTCAGTGTGACTCGGTGTGACTGCGTAGTGACTTAAGAGCTGCACAGACAGTGTCCAAAGATGGTTACATTCATGGGTTTGGGAGTTAGGACTTCAGCATGTCTTTTGGGGACCTAATCCAGCTCACGACAGGGAGTGCGAGAGAGGGAAGCCTCCATAGTTTCTCTGGAGGGGTCAGACAGGTGCACAGGGGAATTGTTTTGCAAAAAAGAGAACAGTGGCTTTGAGACGGAGAGACTTAAAGTGTGGTCGTGGGCCAGGGACATCGGCGTCACCTAGGAGCTTGTTAGAAAAGCAGAACCTCGGGTCCTTCCTCATACCGCGGAGTTGGAACAGAGCAGATGTTCTAACAAAGTCCCCAGGTGACTTACATATGTTACAGTGAGAAATGCTGCTTGATTAAAAATCCGACTTTTTTTTCCTTTACCACTCCTGGTCAGCTTAGTTATCAGTCTGTGCACAAGACATTTGTACTTTGGTCCCTGTCTTTGTCTCTGTCTGTCTCTGTCTGTCTCTCTGTCTGTCTCTCCCTCCTGTCCTTCACCCACAGGCAAGCACTCCACCACTAAGCTGTACCGCTGGGCCCTGCTGTCCCTTTCCACTTTGTGTGTTTTGAGCCTCTATCCTCCGGTTCCTGGTTACAGGCCTTTTCTGGAGCGTATGGAGCTTGCTGAGGCAGCCCCTTTGCTGCGTTCTTGGGCTGTGTCCAGCTTTTGCAGTTTATAAATGTTGCTGCTGTGAACATCTCTGCACATGCTTCTTTGGGATTAGTTCCTTGAGGTGGAATTTCTGGGGTCAAAGTGCATGGGCAGTTGCAGGCTCTCATCACAACTTACCCCTCTTGTCACTGAGCAGACATCACTGAGTTCTCATCCTCTGCAACAGTGCCTGGGAACCTGATTTGGGAGGTCAAGTGGGAGGAAATGCTTTGGTATTCAGACAGGCCTGGTTTCAGATCTGTTGCTTGCTGTGACATTGGTCAATTACTCTGTACCTCAGTATCTCTGAACTTGGAGTCACTGTCCTATGAAATCAAAATAGTGTTGTATACTTTGTAGGATTTTTTTTTTTTTTGAGACAGGATCTGCTATATAGTCTAGGATGGTTTTGAACTCATGATGTAGCCCAAGATGGCCTTGAACTTGCAATCTTCCTGCCTCAGCCTCCTGAGTGCAGGGATTATAGCTATGCATGTCTTTGTAGGGATTTTGAAGATGATAATGATACCACCAATGCCCATTTATTGAGCACTTACTGTGAGCTACCTCATTGAGTCCTTCGATAATTTTTTATTTTATTTATCAGTACATGTTTGCAGTCCATGCATTTCACAGTTGTGTTGGGGAGTTGGTACAAGTATATGATATAGTTTCTTTTTTAATCCCCTTCCCTCCCCCCTTCTACCCTCCTTCCTCCCACTCTCCTCCTCTAATTGAATCCTTTTTTGAAGTATTTATTTATTTTATTGGTACATGTTTAATGATTACATTCACCCTGGGGAGTTGGTACATGTACATGACATTTCTTAATTTTTTTTTAACCTTCTCCCCCCTCCCTTAATCCTTACGTTCTTTTGCAGCATAGGCGGCATAATCTTCGCCTTTCGCCTTTTACCAAAAAAAAATGAGCTTGGGTTAATTTTCTCGCACTTACACTATCTGTACACTGCACACCCATGCCAAGGTTGTCACACCAGCACGTAAGATGTGCAGCGTGGGTACGAGAGGCTCCTGAGCACCAGCCTGGCACACGGCCTCGATGCCTGCCTTCTCTCCCACAGCCCTTATCAGTTCTCTCCAGTTCCTCCCAGACCGGGGGTGTCTTGCTTGGCATTGTTTTTGCTGTACTTCATTGCTGATTTTCTCGCTTTGTTTTAGGTACAGACTCTCTCCCGGCAGAAATGAGTGTTGAAAGGATTCAGTGGACTGGGGTTAGGAGCAGAGCAGGCTCTGATCCCTCCTGCTGACAGGCTCCTTCCCCGGGGACAAGGATGGCAAGGCTGCCTGTGGTCTCGAGCCCTCCTCGCTGCTCCTGGGGCTGAGGAGGGCTGGTGGCCATGGGGCTGGGCCGGCCCCAGGCCTGGCTGGTGGGCCTGCCCACAGCCGTGGTCTATGGCTCCCTGGCCCTCTTCACCTCTGTCCTGCACAACGTGTTCCTTCTTTATTATGTGGACACCTTTGTCTCAGTGTACAAGATCAACAAAACGGCCTTCTGGGTTGGAGAGGTAGACGGAGGGTGCCGGGCATGTGGCTTGTGCTGGGTCCCACCCAGTCAGGGGCATGGGCAGGCCAGGTTGTCCACCACGACTCAGCAGAAAGGCTGGTGGAAGCCTCAGCGACTCCTGCACGGGGACATGGCTCCTGTCCCTGGCTACTGTCTTGTGTACTCACTGTTCTGTGTGTTTACGTGAAATGTAATATAATGGAGCCTCACATGCTCACTGATCAGCTGGATATACTTGCCAGCTGGACCTTGGCTGGGGGAGTCTGGAGGGTGCAGTGGCTGGAAGAGGGGGAGTTTCTGACATGGGTGGGGGTTTCCTCTCATCTTTGAGGGAGGTGAGCAGGCTTGGGGCGTAGCCCCGACGGAGGCCGCCTGCAGCCAGCCCACCCTGTCTCCCTCTGCCCACAGACAGTGTTTCTCCTCTGGAACAGCCTCAATGATCCTCTCTTCGGTTGGCTCAGTGACCGCCAGTTCCTCAGCTCCCAGCCTCGGTTTGTGTCTTGGGGCCGGCTTGTAACTGCTCCAGCCCCACACTCTGCAGAGCTGCAGGATAGCTGCCTGTGTTTGGGGTGGGGGGAGGTTGGAAGGCCAGTTCGGGTGTTAGGTGTGGACCCTTCCCTTCCAGGGCTGGGTGGGTGCTGTCCAGGTAGGAGAAGTGGCCTTGAGTGACCCCAGCTGGGTCTGTCTGGCTACTCAGGATCTAGCAGCAAACACCTTCTGCCGCTTCTGGCAGATTTCCTTACCCTCCCTGTTTGGGCCCATTGCTGTCCCCAACCCTGAGCAGTGGCATCCACTGTCCTGGGCTGGCAGCCCTGACTGGCTAGTATGTGAGGGGAGGGTAGAGGCCGAGGAGCAGGTGCACCCACTGCTAAGCCGTGCCCCTAGGCTGGGGACTTGGGCGCACCCCGGAGTGAATCCCACACTCCAGGACTCCATCCCTCGTCTGGGGCCTGGGCAGTGGAATGGGGCCGCCCAGGCCAAAAGGGCGTCTCCCAATACCTCCTCTCCCTGGCAGGTCAGGTGCTGGGCTCTCCTCACGGGCCGTGGTGCTGGCCCGGGTACGAGCACTGGGCCGGCACGGGCCGCTGCTGGCACTCTCATTCCTGGCATTCTGGGTGCCCTGGGCCCCCGCGGGCCTGCAGTTCCTGCTGTGCCTGTGCCTCTATGACGGCTTCCTGACGCTTGTGGACCTGCACCATCATGCTTTGCTGGCCGACCTGGCCCTCTCGGCCCACGACCGCACCCACCTCAACTTCTACTGCTCCCTCTTCAGCGCTGCTGGCTCCCTCTCTGTCTTTGCCTCCTATGCCTTTTGGAACAAGGAGGACTTCTCTTCCTTCCGTACCTTCTGCGTGGCACTGGCTGCTGGCTCTGCGCTGGGCTTTCTGGGGGCCACACATGTGCTGAGGCGGTGGGTTGAGGCAGCCAGAAGGGACGCAGGGTGCTCAGCCCTGGCCAGGGATGGCGGGTGAGTGACCAGCCCTGCCTTTCCAGGTTCGGAGTCTGACTTCGGTGCTGGGTCCCCTGGCTGATGGGTGGCCCTGGGGTGGGGGCTGCCTCTGGCCTGGCCCTGGCAGTGCTCAGCTCTCCTCTGCTCCATAGTCTGTGCAGGGAGGAGCTGCTGTGTGGCGGCGAGGAAGCAGGCAGCATCACCTTGGGCCAGTACCTCCAGCAACTAGCACACCACCAAAACTTCCTGTGGTTCGTGGGCATGGATCTGGTGCAGGTATGGGGCATCCCCTCCCCACACTGGACTGTGCCTCACTCCAGGGAAGCGGTCTCAGGAGCTGGAACTCAGGAGGCCTACCCGGTGACAGGTTGGCAGGGACCAAGTCGGGGGCTTAGGAGATCTGAACTCTAGCACCTTCTGATATCCTCACACCCTGTGTGGTCTTAGGCAGGTTTTAGCCTCCCTGGACAGCCCTGTCATCATCTGTAAAGGGAGGACTGAAAAAGAGATGCCCCCATGGGGCCTCTGTGACAATCCTTTTAAAACACAAGTGCCACACCTAAAATATGTAGTATAGAAGCTAGTCAGATTTAGAAATAAATTGTTTTCATGTCATGAAATTTGTATTACTAGCTGGGTGTGGTGGTGCATGCCTATAATCCCAGTACTTGGGAGGCTGAGGCAGGAGGATTATTGCTGAGAGTTTGAGGCCATCCTGGACTACATAGTGAGTTCAAGGCCACCCTGCACTACAAAGCAAGACCCTGTCTCAAACAAACAAACAAACAAACAAAAAGAGTAAAGAAACTTGTATTACTAAGATGTTTTCAATTAAATTGAAAAATTTAGCCGGGCATGGTGGCTCACACCTGTAATCCCTGTCACTTGGGAGGCTGAGGCAGGAGGATTGCCGCAAGTTTGAGGCCAGCCTGGGCTACATAGAGAGTGAAAGTCCAGTGAGACCCTGTCTCAAAAAAAAAAAAAAAGAAAGAAAAACTTGTTCCAATTACTATCTTACCATGTCTTCTAACTTTTAACGGAATTAGACAGCCAACAGGAACGTGGTTTTAGGTTCTGTTCTGGCATGTTCCACGTCTAGGGACACAGGGACAGAGGACATGTGCTCTCCAGTTGGCTGGGTCCCTGTCAGTTCCCTCCTTACCACTCTGTGGCTTGCAGGTGTTTCATTGCCACTTCAACAGCAACTTCTTCCCCCTCTTCCTGGAGCACCTGCTGTCGGACCACATCTCCCTGTCCACTGGCTCCTTCCTGTTGGGTGAGTTGCTGCCCGGGCAGCCACAGGGGACTGGCTTTGCCCCAAACCCCCAGCCCAGCTGATGGCAGGGCCACCTCACTGGCTGGAGCCCGGTGGCAGAGGCCTGGCCTGTGCCACAGCCTGTGGCTGCTTTCCTATCTTGGGTGTGGGGCAGGGCTGTCCTCATGCTGGTCCCCTTGGTGACGGTGCCACCCAGAGGCGAGGGGTGCAAGTGGCTGTGAACTGCAAGGACCGGAGTCTGGCAGGCCTGTGTGCAAGCCTGTGAACCTCTGGGCCTTTCTCGTTTGTAAAGTAAGGATGATAACAGTACCTGTACCTGTGGCCTGTGCATCTGTGCATTCAACCAACCATGGGTGGAAAATATTTGGGGAAAAAATTGTCTCTGCATGGAACATGTATAATCTTTTTCTTCTTGTGATTATCCCCTAACGATACAGTACAACAGCTGTTTACATAGATGGCATTTATGTGGCATTAGGTTATGTAAATAATCGAGATGATTTAAAGTGTGGGGGGATGTGTATAGGTTGTTATGGAAATTTTATCTTCAGATTTTGCTATCCTGTGGGGGCCCTGGAACCAGTCCTCTAGGACAACTGTATTTATCTCCAGGGCTTGTGAATATTAAACAAAAGTGTGCAATGCACACAGCCCAGAGGACTGTTAGTGTGAAAGCACTGCAAACAGTAGCTCTGATTGCTGTTTTGTCTGGTTTTTTTTGAGACAGCATCTTGCTATGTAGTTCAGGCTGGCCTTGAACTCATGGCAATCCTCCTGCCTCAGCCTCCTGAGTGCTGGGATTATAGGTGTTTACTACCACACCTAGCTAGTAGCTCTAATATTACAAGGCTGTGGCATTGCCCTTGATAAGATGGCACCTCCTCCTTCCCAGGCATCTCCTATGTTGCTCCTCATCTCAACAACCTCTACTTCCTGCCCCTGTGCCGGCGCTGGGGCGTCTATGCCGTGGTGCAGGGGCTCTTCTTGCTCAAGCTGGGCCTTAGCCTGCTCATGCTGGTGGCTGGCCCGGACCACCCGGGCCTGCTCTGCTTCTTCATTGCCAGGTATGCCTCTGGCCAGCCTTGCCTCCACAACTCTGTCCTACCCCTTCACTCTTTTTTATTAATCTTAAACATTTTTATTAGTCCATGTTTGCAGTACACAATGATTGCCTATCATGGGGAGCTGATACCTGCACATAACACATCTTACCTATTTCCTTCCCTCCCCTCCCCACCTCTCTGGCGCTCTCCAACGGCAGTAACCGTGTCTTCACGGAGGGCACCTGTAAGCTGCTGACGCTGGTGGTCACTGACCTGGTGGATGAGGACCTGGTGCTGAATAACCGCAAGCAGGCAGCCTCAGCGCTCCTCTTTGGCATGGTTGCCCTGGTGACCAAGCCAGGCCAGACCTTTGCCCCACTGTTGGGTACCTGGCTTCTCTGCTTCTACACAGGTGAAGGCCTGGGGACAGGCCAGGGGCTCTTGAGGCTCTGGGGCCCAGCTTCCCTGGGATACCAGCTGTAAGCCCGGGCGCTGGGTCCAGAGAGGGAGAGAGAATGGCCCTGGCATTTGACACCGCCCACGAGCATTCCGTGTATGGGGAGAGGAACTGGGTCTCAAATTCCTGTTCCCCCATTAGTCCGTTCATTCATTCATGCATTCATTCAACAGACCAGTGCAGAATGCTGTCTCCCCAGGTTCTGCTATGATGGGGCCTCTACTTTCATCAGCCAGAGGGGCGGGGTGGCAATAAACAGTGAGCCAAGAGCTTACCAGGCAGTGGTGAGTGCAGTGGTAAAATGGACAGTGTGACTCAGAAGTTACTCGGTGTAGTCAGGGAGGGCCTCTCTGAGGAGGTGACCCTCTGGTGTGAATGGAGTGGCAAGGGTTGGGTCCAGAAAGTTGCCAGTGAATCACAGGCAGAGGAAACGGAACGTGCCAAGGCCCCGGATGTTGGGGTTAGCGGTGAGGCTGGGCAAGCAAAGAGGGCTTTGCAGATTGGGGCGGGGTTTGGAGTTTATTTTCACTGCACAGGGACGGTACTGGGAGTTAGAAGCAGGGAAGGGGCATGGTCTGAAGGATGCTTTGACGAGTTGACTCTGGCCGCCCCAGGGAGGCCTGAGGGAGAAGCAGGCCAAGATGTGGGATGCCTTTTGGGGTTGGACAGATACAAATGGAGGGTGTTGGGGAGTGCTGGAGTTAAACAGAGCAACTGAGGCAGACTGGGAGGTTTCTGGCCTGAGTTTTTGGGGAGATGGTGGTGGCATTCACCAGAAGGGAAGAAGGGGAGTGGGTTTGGGTGAGGCATCAAAAGTCGTGTGGCCTGCGATATGTACCTGTGATGTTTGAGGTATCACCCTATGGACTCTGGAGGGGAACTGGGCCGACCATGTTTTCTGTGCTCTTGTCCTAGGTCATGACCTCTTCCAGCAACCCCCAGTGATCCCTGTGGGCAGTGCCCAGTCCTGGCCAGAGCCACCAGCTCCCGCCCCAGCACAGGCCCCGACGCTGCGCCAGGGCTGCTTCTACCTGCTGGTGCTGGTGCCCATCACCTGTGCGCTGCTGCAGCTCCTCACCTGGTCCCAGTTCACACTGCATGGGCGGCGCCTGCACATGGTCAAGGCCCAGCGTCAGAGCCTGGCACAGGTCCAAACTCTCGACATTAAGACAGTGTGAGTGGTGTGCTGGGGATACTGCCCAGCCCCTCTCCTACTCCTCTGCCTTCCTGGGTACAACCTAGAGGACAGATGGCAGATGGGAGCTCTCGGGGCTGAGCCAGGAATGTCACTGAGGTCTGCCTGGCTCTGCTAGGCAAGGGCTGGGCTGTCTGTGCTCAGGGACCTACCTCTCCTGGGGGGCAGGACAAAAGGGACCAGCAGGGATGGGGCTGAGCGTGGCACACAGGAGGCTGCACCCTGTGGGTGGGTCCCAAGGCCCATGCCACTGCCTGCTGTGGTTGGCTGCTCTGGTGGCCTCAGGAACCACTTCTGGTACTGCGACTGCTCCCTTAGCCTGGTCAGGGGAAGCTGACTGTGTCACCCACTTTCTCCTTCCATCCTTCTGGTGGCCTCAGACAGTTCCCTGCTCCTGCAGCTGTGCCACCTCTAAAGAGGCTTTTGTTACTGAGTGATTAAAGCTGGTCATTCCTATTCCTCAGGTCTGCGCTGTGAGTAGGCTGGTAAACAAGATCCCTCACTGAGAGCCAGGTGTAGTGGCACAGGCTTATAACTCCAGCACTGAGAGGCTGAGACAGGAAGATTACTGCAAGTTGGAGGCCAGCCTGAGCTACATAGTGAGTTCAAGTCCAGCCCAGACTATATAGAGAAACCTGTCTGAAAAAAACAAACAAAAAAGGTTCCTCACTGAGCAGGAGAGCACCCTGAGAGCAGTTTCCTAGAGTGGTGGCCACTGTGTCAAAGACTCTGAGGTACCAGGATAAGAATGCAGATTGCTGGGTGTGTGCAAGTGGCACTCAGGTCTGAAGCCAGCCGCCCAGTGCATTCCCCACGCACCGCTGCCGGACAGTCATCAAAGAGGACCTGTGCGAGGTCACAGGCTCCCAGCTCAGGTATCACCAGAGGAGCTTCACAAAGCTGCATGGGGAGTTCTGTTCCCCAAGATTCTAGCTTATTGAGCCTGGGGTATGGCCTGAACACTGGGGTCTTGAAAACCTCTGTGATTTCACCTTGCAGGTGGGTTGAAAACCACCATGCTAGCTAAGTGTCTCAGCCTACCCACTAGGAACATTGGGGGCAGAGAATTCTGTGATGTTTAACAGTGGTTTTTTTGTTTTGTTTTGGAGACAGAGTCTTGCTATGTAGCCCGGGCTGGCCTTGAAACTCTCAGCGATCCTCCTGCCTCAGCTTCCAAAGTGTTGGGATTACAGGCGTGCACCACCACGCCTGGCTCAACATCATAGTTTTGAGAAACCCTAAGAAGGCAAGAGCTGCTCCTGTCAGTCTCACTCATGGCTGGAGTGTACACAGCTCAGTTTTTGAACCTGGGTTTTGGTGTGAACACTGGGTTCTCTTTATCCATTGGACAGCCTGATGCTCAGGTCTGACTTGGAGGGTGTAATAATGCCTGCCCAGGGACAGACCAGGTTGGGTTGCCACCTCTCATCCAGAGGCTGCCACATCTCCCCTTCCTGCCCTGCATTGGCCACAGACAGAGGCCCCGCTCATGTGTCTATCAGAACAACTTTATTTAAGTACACTGGGCCCCACCAGGCAACATGGTTTGTGCGAGGCTATGCAAGGGACAGGCTTGGGCTAAGAGGAGGGAGGTGAGCTGGTTACGTGCACTGCAGTCCGCAGTTGCCACATTGCTTTCACACACACCTGCTTTGGCTCACATCTGGCAGGGGCCTTTGGTCACAGGATGGCATGGGGAAAGAATACTGCCTGGAATCTCAGATTGGCTGGGTCCTGGTGTCACAGATGATAGTGCCGGTGAAGACAGGTTTGCCCCAGCTTTGTACCATCTGGGCTGAAGGCCGCTGAACTTCCTAGGGCCAGGCCCAAGCCATCAGCTCCTGGCCCTCTGGTCTGGCCCCAGTCCCTCCCTCCCGAAACAGGACCAAAGTCAACAGTGGCACATGATCACTCCGAGGGGCCTTCCTGTCTCTTCAGCCTAGTTCCCCTGGTCAGGTAGAATGACAAAAGGCAACCTGGTAAACTGCAGCTTTCTGCAGTCCTAAGGGACTGGATTTCCAATAACCCTCCCTTGCAAGGGGCTCTGCCAAAGAGTGATTCTACCTCCTGTTTCAGAAAATTCAACCAGCAACCAGCCTGTTGGTTCCAGGGCAGCGAGCAAGTGGAGGAGGGAGAAAGGCTTTCAGTATAACCTCCCGTCCCAGAGTGTGGTGAGGCATAGCTATGGATATCGTCAATTCACTGTCAGCAGGGAGTGGCGGCCCTGGATGCTACGCTGTAAACATTAGTGTGACATGGTGGCTGGCAGGCAGGAGGCAGGGAGCCCCATGCTCCCAGTCCCCTTACTGAACAAATACTTCAATAAATAAACCTGTTAGGATGGCATCGAAACAAGGATGGATGAGAAGCGAGGAACAGGACCTGAAGCCGACAGATTCCTTAGCTCTCCTAAGATCCCGGGGATGGGCTAGGCTTGGAGCATTAACTCTGCAGCCAATCACAGGTGGCACCACTGCCCTTCCCAAATGCCCAGTGAGGGCCCGGGCCCAAGGAGACATGAGGGCACTCTGCCATCTCCCAACCCTGGTCTCTAATCGTGCTAGAGTGGTCTTACAGCCTCTTACAACCGAAAGACAACCAGACCAGGTAGAACTTAACCCCAACCCCAGTCCACAGTCCACCGTCAAGAGGCAAGGACAGCAGGATGGTGCCAAGGACAGGCAGCAGCTCAGGCCTCAGAGCACGCTGGGGTGGGGCTGGGTGGGCCAGCCAGCCTAGGGTGGGCAGCAGCAAGTCTCTCTGCGGTGGTAACCGAACCCCACAGCCAGATGCAGGCCCAGCTGAGGAAGGAGTGGGCCTCTGCCAGCATTCTTCCCTGCCAGGGCCCATTAGTGGTCAAGGCCAGGCCTCGGCTGTCACCATCGTGGGTAGTCGCCATCCTTTCTGGGCCCAGAGATGCCTGGGCCACACGGCACTTGCATTTGTGCACACATTCTCACACACACACGCACACGCACACACACATGCACGCAGTTCCTTGCAATCACTCTGACTCAAGAAAGCGAGTTTAAAGTGGAGTTAACTTCAGAGAGAGGTAAAGATGATGTCTCAACATTAGAAGGTTTTCCTGTGGATGGATCGGGCACCATCTTCCTCGTATTCCTTCTTGGAGACCCACATCTTCTTAAAGGTGTCCAGGGAGGCAAGGATGGAGCCCCTGGGGTGGAGGGATCCAAAGGAGCAGTGTGAGAGATTGAATCCCAGAGCCAGTCAGTCCCCCGGGGCCAGACCAGATTGGGGCCTGTCTTGAAAGGGACAGGGATGAAGGGTGATCAATGCCTTTGCTTCCTGTGCTCTTATTCCCAAGAGAGCTACTCACCCAATCCACGTGGAGTACAGTCTCTCCTGTGGCGCAGATATCTGCAAAGGTGAATGGGAAGAGAAGCTGAGACTGCCCCTCCCTCCCTTCTTCCGCCTGTCTCGCCCCACCCCGCGGGCAGTGGGTGCACTGCACACACCCGGCTCCACTCCTGCTGGGCTGCACTCCCGCTGGGCCCCAGCCCCTCTGGAGGCACAGTGGGGACACACACTCATGCAAGAACTGCATGCCTTAATTTAGGATCCTTCCTGCCTGCAGGCAGCCAGCCTGCCTTGGGAGATGCTGGACTGGTTACAGGGCAGGGGGGCACGGCAGCAGCAAAGTCCATCTCATCACCCAAAGGCCCACAGGTGGTGCCCTCAGCCTGGTACCCTGCTGCATCTGGGTCCTGACACTGCCTTCCGAGTGAAAAGGAGGGTCTCCTCTGGCTGCCTAGACCTCAGGGTCAGTGTGTAAAAGGAAGCCCCGCCCCACCTGCCAGCCCCGCTGTGCTCCTACCCTGATCTTCACGTCTTTGGGAGCCAGTTTCTTCACTTCACTCAGGAGCCTGTCACCAAAACCTAAATGTGCAGAAAAGGAGATTCTCAAGTCAATTCTTGGGGCACCTGGGCCAAGCCGGATTGGGATTCGTTCTGGGAAAGGGCTTCAAGAGCAAAGACCGACCTTTGAACAGGGTGGAGCCTCCTGAGAGGACAATGTTGGAGAAAAGTGTGCGCCGCAAGTCCATGTCAGATTTCTGGATGGCGAACACCAGGACCTCGTGGATGCCCTCGCTCTCCTCACCAATCAAGTCTGGCCTGAACAGCAGCTCTGGGGCCCGGAATCGAGAAGGACCGATCTGCAGAGTGAAGGGCCAGCTTAACAGGCGGGGCTGGCACTGAGGTCCCTTTGCGAGTGTGAATGGAAGAAGCTTCTCTGCCCATCTTATAGCAAGCAGATGGCTACTGAAGACCAGGCTCAAGACAGACCCTATATGTCAAGGGCCACAAGGAACAAAGACAGGACTTTTGGGAACAAATAGGGGAAAAGGAACAAACAGCACTCCTGGGAAACTAAATCTCTGGCGTTATTATATGGATTCATTCACTCATGGAAATTTCTTCCTATCAGCGGGACTTCATAAAGACAGCACGAACATCCCAATTCCTAATCCATCCTGACCTGGGACATTCCCCTGGCGCCTGCTCTCCTCCACAGAGGAACAAAGATCCTGCTTCTCTGCAGGACACGGGGCCATGTGTGCTGCTGCGGAGCACCACTGTGCCAGGCCCTCAGGGGAGTCCTGTTTGGGCCCAGGGCTTTGATGGGTCTGAGGGGAAAGGGAGTGATACAGCCCCTACCTCAATGGTGCTGCCATCAGGCAGGTAGTACTGAGCCTTCTCTGTCTCCAGGGTCTCGTCCTTCTGGGGGTTTATGGACAGGTAGCAGGCTCTCTGCAGAACCAAGCAAACAGTCAGCACCCAGTGCCTCAGGGAAGAGGTGTGCTGCTGCAGAAGTCTGCCCATCACAGTGACTGCACTGTCATTGTCAGAGCCGCCGCCCAGAAGCAGGCACAGGGAGGTCTCTGTTGGCCTGCACTGGGTGGCACTTGGGACATGAGTGTTTACCTGCCCCACCTTCCCAGTGGGCAAGTTTGGAACTCGCCTCTCTGGCTCCTGGGTCTGAGACCACAGTCTGATTTTAACGTAGGCCCAGACATCTTTCTCCTTCCTCGATCCCCATGGTGCTGGACCCCTGTGACCAGCTTGGAGGTCTGCCTAGAGCCAGAGGTCGCAGGATAGTTCTGTTTGCTTAGAAAAGCATTCTGACTTCCCCGGGAGGGAAGGGACTTGTGCAGTCTGTATATAGCAGCACCGGGTCCCTGTCCCCAGCTCAAGGAGTGGAGGCAACTGTTGCCCCCTAAACGGCAGCATTCCAGAAAGTGACTGTCAGTAGGTGGGCTAGAAAGCCAGGCTGGGGAGAAGAGCCTGACCCGGAACCCCAGGGAGGAGCTGCACCCCTCTTCATTCACAGGGCCCCATCCCCACGTGTGTGGGGCAGCACTCACTTCTTTTATGGCCTTGACAATCTCAAATTCGGAGGACGAGTGGAAATCGTAGCCCTCCTTGCGTAGGTAGAGGCGAAGGAAGCGAGAGACATCTCGGCCAGCGATGTCAATGCGCATGATGGAGTGAGGCATGGCAAAGCCTTCATAAATGGGCACAGCATGGGTGACGCCATCACCAGAATCCAGCACCACGCCTGTGGTCCTGCCTGTGGCATAACTGAGCAAAGGGGGACCCTCACTGATCTTGTTTCTGCACTCTGGGAAAAAGCCCACTTCTCCTAGGGCTCAGTGCCCACCCAACTGAAGCCTGGGCCTGCCTTCCTCTTGGGCCTAGCATGGACCACATACTGTGGAATCCCTGAAACACCCGAACAGAGGTGCTGAACTTCCCCAGCCCCCCAACTTCCTGGTAAGCAGGCCTTCCAGTCTGAGGAGGCAGCCTGGCCTCCAACTGCTCCAGGGACCCTGCCTGAGAGGCAGTTTTAACTTTCCAGACAAGAGGAAACACCTACAGGGCCCAGGAAGACAAGGAAATGGGTAAAGGAAAATAAGACTATAGTTTTCACTTCCATAAAGACCTAGTTTTTCTGTCACACAGCCTTCTAGGTCTGCCTTTAGTTTTCTCTCATCTACATTTTTTCTTTTTTTGTGTGGGGGGGTGTTTGAGACAGGGTCCAGGCTGGCCTCAGACTTAAGACAGGCAATCCTCCTGCCTCAGCCTCCCAAGTGCTAGGATTACCACAACACCCAGGCTTCTCTCATATATTTCTGATATGAGGGCAAAACGCCAATGTTGGATAAACAGCAGTGGGCACTCTGCATCAGTGGTGGGAGGACAGCAGTGGACTGTGGTGAAGCCAGCTTGCAAACCCTATCTGTTATGGCAGCAGCTAGCAGCTTTGGCTGGTTTTTGCCCTACAGGAATGTAGGCCTTGCATTACCACATTTTCCTATTTTTCCAGAGAAGCCCAGAATTTGGATTTTGATATGAAAACTAACTTTTAAATGCTGGCTCACAGATTTTCACTGAAACCAAACTAATTCAGTGTACCACCTCTGTAGCAGACAGAGGCAGGGTGTGGAGTGAGACAGGAATAACAGGGAATAAGAGCAGGGCCGGGTGTGTCTGGACTGCAGCTGGAGCTGGAGCAGCAGCCTGGCAGAGTGCCTGGCACACCATAGGGACTGTAGGAATGCTCAATGCGTTCAGGGCCTTCAGGAAGCAGGTGGCCTTCTCCACAGGCCAGTGGAGAGCCTTGAACAACAAACTCACTGAGAGTCCCAGGTCTAGGACACAGTCTCGGTCCCAGCCATATCTTCTCTTTTAGTTCCAACCGAGAAACCTCAGTATCCAGTTCCAACAAAAGTCTCCCTCCCTTTGCCGCCATCTTTAACCCTTCCCAGCAGGACTGGGTGGAGCTTCAACTACTCTGAAATGCCCAAAGGAGAGGCAGCCTCGATTGTGCCAAAGGACTCTTTCTGTCCACGAGGCCCAGCTAGCCAGCCAGGCTATTACTCACAGGCTAAGTACAGCTTGCATGGAGATGAAAAGAGCGGGCACATTGAAGGTCTCAAAGAAAACTTCAGCAGCTCGTTCTCGATTTTTCCGTGGGTTTAAAGGCGCCTCGGTCAGTAGCACAGGATGCTGGAGAAAGGAACCCAGGGGACAGTCGGGAAGTCAGATTTCCACCATCAGCAGTAGTGGAGGAAAAGCCCCTACCTTGATGGCTGGAGAGCCCATGAGACCTTTGTCAGACTCCCTCCCAAAAAGGCAAGCTAAGCCTGTCACCGACCCTGCCCAAGTTCGTTTCTCAGCTTTCCAAATTCATGCCTCTTAAAAGTCTCACTCTGTCCCCACCCTCACCCTCTGACTCCTCTTATTGTCCCAAGATTCTTCTATATGACCCAGTATCTACTGTATCTCTCACTGTCAAGAAGATTTTATAGCCAGGGATAGTGGTGCATGCTTGTAACCCTAGGACTATGACAGCCTGAGGCAGGAGCTTGCAAGTTTGAGCCTAGCCTGGGCAACTCAGTGACTTAGCGAGACTCTATCTCAAAGTCAAACATAAAAAAACGGTCTGGGGATATAACTCAGTGTACAGGGCCTGGGTTCAATCCCTAGCACTAAAAAAAAAAAAAGATTTTGTTTAAATTCTGAATTATGATAAAATGATAGCATAAAAATTTATACTGTAAGATGGAAAATTAAATTTTAACATTGAGTTTCTTTTTTAAGATGGAATCTAAATATGTAGTTCAGACTGGCCTTGAACTCATGGCAATCCTCCTGCCTCAGCTTCCTCATTGCTGGGATTACAGGTGCGTGCCACCATGCCTGGGATCCTGGTGTTCTTAACACAGTGTGAGGATGTCCCAGGGCTGCTGTGAGTTCTTGTGTGGTCTGATCATGCTGTGAGTGATATGGCCTGTTAGTTACATGGGTCTCTACGTGTGCGTCATGGTCTACTTAGGTCACATTCATATGTGTTAAGGAGTACTAGGTAAAAGTGTGTGTATGTGTGTGTGTGTGTTGGAGTATGTGTATCGAGCCATCAGATGTGAGATACAGGGTAGCAAGCTGTCCCCGGCACTGATCTGTGATTTATCATTCTACGTGTCAGTACACATGCATGTCCCTGCATGTGGGTGTATGGGGGGTGTTCTACGTGTCACATGCATGAACAAGTCTGAAAAGCATTTGGCCTGGTGCCTGGCACACGGTAAGGCTTAAACACTCTTGGCAGTTTCATTGTCATCCTCGTCATCTCTGGGGTAGGGTTTGCCCAGCATGGGCGACCCGCACCTCCTCTGAGAAAGTCTGCAGCTGGTCCTTAGAATAGACATACTGCCAGATGCGCTCCATGTCATTCCAGTCCTTGACGATGCCGTGTTCCATGGGGTAGCGGATGGACAGCAGCCCTCGGTGCTCCTGTGGGCAGAGGGCAGGACTGGTAGCAGCAGGCAGGGGACCCTGCTTTTCCAGGCCTGAGCCGTGCAAGCTCAGTCACTTCCACAGGCACCTCAGCCTCCCCAGTCTGTACCCAGGCAGAAGGTGGGCATCCATGCTCCAGGCCTTTAGGCTGTGTTGCACTCTGCCCTTGCTGCCCAAGCAGCTGCAAAGCAGAGGGCTTCTGCATTTCCATGGCCCCTCAGGACCCGAGGGCAAGGGACTGCCTGGTTCCAGGATACACTCTCTCGCCCTCACCTCTCACCTGGGCACTTGAAGTCAAAGTTGACCACCAAGATTCTGTTGTTCTTATTAGAGGCTGCCTGGGGTTTCTGGCAAAAGTGTGCAAATTAACTCATCCCCAGAGAATGTCAGCCAGGATCTCCACTTTGAATCCCTTTTGCCAAAAAGAAACCAAGCCCGTCAACTGGATCACTGGCAAGGTAGTGATTGGCTACAGAAGAAAGGCAAAAGCCTTGTTTTCTACATCGGTCTCTGCTTCCCAAAGTGGGGTTCCAGCTATTCTTCAATGCCAGAGGCTGCTCTTGGGAGAAATAAACTGCCTATGCCAGGGATGAAAGGACCAAAAGGGAGATTTTAAGAGAAAACCACTCATTCTGCTCAGGGCTAATATGCAAATACTGGGATACTTCTCATGTAGTGGATCATGAAGGTCCTCTGCTGGTCTGAGGCTTTTTCTGTAGGACTGGGAATTACCTCGGCTTTGGGGCCAATGAAGATGTCTCCTTCAAGGGCTCCTGCCATGACACGAACATGCTTGGGTCTGCCCACACTAGAGAGATGGCGGGGGGAAGATCAGTTTCATTTCAGGATAGACACAGGAAGAATATACATACAGATGCACACATACCCAAATTCCACTGCACTCATCTCTGAGCTACGCTCAGCTCCTTATACTTTATTTTATATAATTTCTCCAAAGAACATACCTTCTTTTCTTTTTTGAGATAGGGTCTTGCTATGTGGCCCAGACTGGCCTTGAACTCACTATGTAGCTCAGGCTGGCCTCGAACTTGCAGCAATCCTCCTGCCTTAGCCTCCTGAGTGCTAGGATTACAGGTGTGCACCACCACGCCCAGTCAAGAATTTTTAAATAAATGATTAATTCAAACTTTTTCGGGCCGGTGAGATGGCTCAGCGGCATAAGCGCCTGCCTTGCAAGCGCGAGGGCCCGAGTTCGACTCCCGGATCCCACATACGAAAAAGGGGCCGGTGATATCGCTCAGAGGCACGGGCGCCTGCTGGTGCGCGAGGTCCTGAGGTCGACCCCCCGGTACCCACAAAAAAAAAAAAAAAAAAAAAAAAAAAAAACTTTTTAAGGGGCTGAGATGTAGCTCAGTGGTATAGCATTTGCCCAGCATGTGTAAGGTCCTGGCTTCCATCCCCAGCACTTAAAAACAAACAAACAAACAAACAAACACCAAAAAACTCTTAAAACACCTGTTGGACTTCTTAGTCTCCTGCCAGGACATCTGCTAAGTGAGGCTGCGATGTTACTCTGACAGCCTTCTTCCTTTTCCTCTTGCTTAAACCCCTTCCCTAGGTCTCCACACCATCTCCATCTCCTGATAGTCTCTGCATCAGGAGGAAAGCTCCAAGAAACTCATTTTCACTAAGATGGGAACAAGCTTGATGGTAGATATGGTTTAAAGTTAAACCCTATCTTGGGTGATAGGAGAATTTTAAAAAGAAGGCTTCTAGGCAGGCTCAGTGGCACATACCTATGGTCCCAGTTACATGAGAGGCTGAGGCAGGAGTATTGCTTGGGTCCAGAAGTTTGAGACCAGCCTGGGCAACATAGTAAAACTCTGTCTTAAAAATGAGAATAACAAACTGGGCACAGTGGTGCGTGCCTGCAGCCCCAACTCCTTGGAGGGCTAAGGCAGGAGGATCCCAAGTTTGAGGCCAGCTCAGGCAACTCAGCTGGACCTTGTTTCAAAATAATTTTTTGTTTTATTTTGTGTTTTGTTTTTTGAGACAGGCTCTTGCTATGTAGTTTAGGCTGGCCTCAAACTCTCAGTAATCTTCCTGCCTCAGCCTCCTCAGTGCTGGGGACAAGTATGCACCACCACCCCAGGCTCAAAATAAAATTCATCATCATCATCATCATTATTATTATTGTTATTATTATTATTATTGGGTTTTTCTTTGAGACAGGGTTTTGCTGTGTAGTTCAGGCTGACCTTCAACTCATTGTGTAACCCAGGCTGGCTCTGAATTCACAGTGATCCTCCTGCCTCAGCCTCCTGAGTGCTGGGATTACAGGTGTGCGCCACCACACCTGGCTCAAAATAAAATTAAAAAAAAAGAGGTAGGGATATAGCTTAGTGGCAGAATATTCCTGGTTTCAATCCCCAGTATCAGTAAATAAGTAAATAAATAAATAATTAAAAAGTGAGTAAAAAAGAAGCGATAGGGCCGGTGAGATGGCTCAGCGGCGTAAGCGCCTGCCTTGCAAGCGCAAGGGCCCGAGTTCGACTCCCGGATCCTACATATGAAAAAGGGGCCGGTGATATCGCTCAGCGGCACGGGTGCCTGTTGGCACATGAGGTCTTGAGGTCGACCCCCCGGTACCCACACACACAAAAAAAGAAGTGATAAAAATTGTGGCATCAGACATAATGAGATTTTTAAAAACAAGGCCTATTGTCTGTGCCTTATGAATGACACCAGGTAGCAACTGTTTCCTTTGCTTATTCCAAACACATCTCCTGTCCCTTGCTTGTCACTGTTTGAAGTACCAAGGTTGACCTGAGCGAGAAATCTTCCTAAAAGAGGAGGGCTGGTCTCTTAAAGTCCTGGCTAAGCTACAGAATGACTTACTAGTTTGGAAAGCAGTATTTCGGGATCTGATCACCAGCAAAACCAGCTTTAATCACACCGGATCCCTGAGGAGAGAGAGAGAGAGAGAGAGGAGGGAGAGAGAGAGAAGTTAGAACTATCACTAAAGCAAGAGGAACTACGTACGATATGGGCGTATAATACACACACGCGGAGGAGCCTAAGAAGGAGAATGTGTCCAGGGAGGGATGTGGTGCAGGGATGGTGACGAGGGTGTCCACTGCACACTTGCAAAGTGTTTGATTTCTCTGCAGGCTTTAGGTTTTCTATACTGAATATGATTTCCTTTGGGAATTAAACAATAAAGGGAAGAAAAAGATAGAAAACCTAAGAAAAGGAAAGAACCTGGGAGCATCAGAGAAGCCAGGTTCAAGAATATAACTGGCGGGGCTGGTGATATAGCTCAGCGGCATAAGCACCTGCCTGGCAGGCGCGAGGTCCTGAGTTTGACTCCCAGTACCCGCATATTTAAAAAAAAAAAAAAAAAAAGAACATAACTGGGGAGGGGAAAGCACATGACCCTTTCTGTTGCACCAGTATGGCACCCTTTCAACCCATGCCTCCCTGCCTCCCTCCAGGACTGCCCCCAACATGGCTCCGTCCTGCTTGCAGCTGACTGCAGACCACACACTGTCTGCTTCAGGGACAGAGCACTCTGCCCTGTGGGGGCTGGTTATGTACTGCTTGTTTGTTTATTTTGGGTTTCTGAGATAGGGTCTTGCTATGTAATTCAGGCAGGCCTTGAATTCGTAAGTGATCCTCCTGGCTCAGCCTTCTGAGTGCTGGGATTACAGGTGTGCACCACCATGCCTGGTTTATGGTTTTGTTTTTTACTGTTCTTTTACTCCCCAGTCTCCTGATGGTAAAGAACAGAGAAGCCCTAAAGCCTTGTCTGGTGGTGGGAGACCCACAATCCTGCTGGCTCTAATACTTAGTATGATGGGTGAGATGTCTAGAAAAGAATCCAAGGTTTCCAAACAGCATCGACCTTCCAGGGCTCAACCAACATAAACACGGACTCTCTAGACACAGATAACACCTGGTGAGGGACAGATGTCAAGGCCTGAGATTGCTTTCTTCTCAACTCTTCTACCCCCACACCTGTAACCCTCACCCTTCACCCCAGCATGATTTGCAGTTGCATGCGTAACTGGTGCAAGCTCTTTTCTGCTGCCTGTTGACATGTCTCCTGGGCAGAGTGTGACACTTCCAGATCCCACACAGCAAGTGGTAAACACATCTGGAGATGCTAAGTAGCCAAGGCTTCCCAGCAACATGCCCAGTTCCCCTCACCCCTCTGACTTCTGCTCTTCTGCACAGACTGCAGAAGACTGGCCATTCTGGTGCCTGCCTCTGGCAAGACAGAGGGCTGGGGTGGGTGCAGTAAGAAACGGTGAAAGGACAGGCAAGCGGTATGGGGGAGAGCAGGGTCAGCCTAGTTCTCAAAAGGAGTAGGAACCTCTGCTAGAAGAGAGAAAAAACAGGAGACAGGGCCGGTGAGATGGCTCAGTGGCATAAGCGCCTGCCTTGCAAGCGTGAGGGCCTGAGTTCGACTCCCGGATCCCACATACGAAAAAGGGGCCGGTGATATCGCTCAGCGGCACGGGTGCCTGTTGGCGCGCAAGGTCCTGAGGTCGACCCCCTGGTACCCACCAAAAAAAAAAAAAAAAAAAACAGGAGACAACATGCAAGCTCACTGGCCCAGGCAGTACAGCAAGGAGCCTAAAAAAGGTACAGCTATAAATGGAGCTGGAAGACGGGAGGAGGAGGAAGAACTCTCTTATTGCCAACCTCAGGGCTCTGGGACCGTGGCATGGACAGGCAGAACAGCCCTGTGCAAGAGAAGTACAGGAACTTGTTAGCTCACATCTCCAGTGATTGCTCACTGCCTTCACTGTGGTGTGGTGATGCCAATGGATCTCCAGGCAGAGGGTGAGAACAAAAGAAGTACTTCAGATGTGAATATTTTTAAGAGATGCTTTTCCTGGATGCCTAGATTTTTTTTTTTTTTTTTTTTTAGACAGGGTCTTGCTACACTGTTCAGGCTGTCCTTGAACTCACTGTGTAGGCTGGCCTCAAACTCACAGCAATCCTCCTGCCTCAGCCTCCCAAGTGGTGGGATTACAAGTATGCATCACCATGCCTGGCTTTGATCTTTGAATATAAGGAGAAAGATAACCAGATGCTTGATTTTAGAGTACTAGCAAAAGGACTACATTCTGCGTAACAAGGTAGATTAAGATGTCTGATTCTTTTTTTCCTCTCTGTCCTTCCCAGATTGAGTGTAACAGGCCCAGTTCAAATGTCACCACCTTCCTCCTGAAGAATAAGCCCAAGCTGATGTTGATTACTGACTTCCAGTAGTGGTGAACTGTGTTATTTGTTTTTCTTTTAAGCCAAAAGATGTTAATGTATGAGTTGTTTTTTCTCAACTAAAGCCTCAGTATTCAGGTTTAATTTCAGTGTTGGCACTTTGTGATAAATAAATGAATTTTGGGTTGCAGTTGGGCACTTGTCTTTAAAACGTTCACCATCACTGTATAGCCAGTCACCAATACCTATACTATCAGGTAGTATGCATCTCATTCTGCTTTCAGAATTTAGGGTTTCCATTTTTGTTTCTTCTCAGTCCAAGTTTCCTGAAGTCAGAGACTTCATACATTGATAATATCTGGCATTTGCTGGGTACTCAATAGATGCTGGCTAGCTAAGGATAAAAGCAAGTGAAAATGATTAGCAGATGAAAATGTAAAGTGTGGAACCTGAATGAGGAGCTGGAATGCCAGCTGCCCCAAGGAGAGGAGGTGCAGGGAAGGTAAAAGCAGCTTTGGGAATGATGAGTAAGGAGGAACGAGACCCAGCTTGTCCCTGTGGTCCCTAGTAGGCCTGTCAGGCCAGTGGTAAATAATCACTGGGGAGGGGAGGTGGCTGAGCTCTCTCTTCCGTTCAAGCCATACAGTGACTGCATTTGGAAGGGTCACACCCATTTCTTTAATCTCTCTGCTTTGAGACAGGCTCTCGCTATGCAGTTCAGGCTGGCCTTGAACTCACTCTGTAGCCCAAGCTGGCCTCAAATTTACAGCGATTCTCCTGCCTCAGCCTCCCAGTACTGGGATTACAGGTGTGTCCACCACATCTGGGTCCATTTCTTTAACAGTATTTACATTATAAACTGTGTGCCTGGCAAATAAGCTGCCATTCTGTTATTTACTTTGGCAAAGCCATGTGAAGAAATGTTTTTTGTTTGTTTGTTTTTGTTTTTTGAGACAGGGTCTCACTATGTGTTCCAGGCTGGACTTGAACTCACGGCAGTCCCCCTGCCTTTGCCTCCTGAGTACTTGGATTACAGGCATGTACCTTCATGCTCAGTCAGAACATACTTTTTTTTTTTTTTTTTGTGGGTACCGGGGGGTCGACCTCAGGACCTCGCGCGCCAGCAGGCACCCGTGCCACTGAGCGATATCACCAGCCCCTTTTTCGTATGTGGGTTCCGGGAGTCGAACTTGGGCCCTCGCGCTTGCCAGGCAGGCACTTAAGCCGCTGAGCCATCTCACCGGCCCTATACTTTTTATTTATTTATTTGTTTTGTTTTTTTGAGACAGGGTCTTGCTATATAGCTCCAGCTGGTCTCGAACTTGTAGCAATCCTCCTACCTCAGGCTCCTGAGTGCTGGGATGACAGGTGTGTGCCACCACACCTGGCATGATAATGTTAATTTTGTTAGGAGTAACAATAGCATTATTATTATTTTTTTTTTTTTTGCAGTGCTCGGAATTGAACCCAGGGCTTCATACATATTAGGCAAGCACTCTACAACAATAGTATATTGAGTATATTTTTGAGAAAGGAAAGTGAGTGGGAATATAGTTGAAAAACTGGCCAGGAATTGAAAACTGGTATAGTGAGGTATAGTGGATGTTCATTATACTATTCCCTCTCCTTTTGTATGTTTGGAATTTGCTGTAATAAAAAGAGCTGACAAATAAGATGATAGCACTTAAATAAAATTTGAAAACACAAATACTGAATATGCACATATATACCCACAAAATATAAAATATATGTCCAAATTGGACATGGCGGTGCACTCCTGTAATCCCAGCACTTAGGAGGCTGAGGCAGGAGGATTGCTGTGAGTTCGAGGCCAGCCTGGGCTCCAAAGCAAGACCCTATCTCAAAAACCCAAAAACCAAAACCAAAATATATAGATAGATAGATATAGATATAGATATAGATATAGATATAGATAAAATCTCTCCATAAAATCATAGAAGGAAAGGAACATATCAATTTTATAATGATAGTTGATTCTGGAGCAGAACATCAGGATGGGTTTGTATGTGGGGGTACAAAGAGGCTTCAATTATATCTGTAATTTTTTTATTTCCTTAAAAATATTCTGAAGCAAATATAGCAAATTTTCAACAGTTACGAAAACTGGGTGGTAGATGCCAGCCAGGCTCAGTGGCATTTGCCTGTAATCCCAGCTACTTGGGGGGCTAAGGCAGAAGAATTGCAAGTTTGATGCCAGGCCTGGGCAATTTAGTGAAACCCAGTTTTAAAACATAAACAAAAAGGGCTGGCAGTATAACTCGGTGGTAGAGCGTCTGCTCAGCATGTGCTCAGTATGCCCCAGTACCACAAAACGACAACAGAGCAACAACCAAAACCACGTGGGGGTAGAGAGATGCTACATGGGTACTTGTGATATAAGTCTTTGAATTCTTCCAGAAGTTTGAAGTATCTGAAGCAGCACAACATCCCCAAAATCCCAGTGGACCCCGCCCCCCAGTTTACTGACGTACTTCTGAAGACTGGACACTGTTCCTGCATGGAGGCCCACGTGGCACAAAGACAGTGTTATGATGGACAAGAATGGCGAACCATGTTAGCCCAGAACTGTATCCTCTGAGATCTTAGCACAGATTTGAGCTTCAGAATAAACAGTCTGCTCTTCTCGTGTATGTCTATGATTATGCTTATCACTTTATTATTGCTGGTAAAGCAACCCCCCATTTTCTCATTACATTCTGATGAACTGGGTTAGTGTCAGAGCAGGATGAGAAGAGTAGTTTCAAGACAGGAGAAGGCAGCAAAGAGTGGTGGTGCACGCCTGCAATCCCAGCACTCTGGGAGGCTGAGGCAGGAAGACGGCCAAGTTCACGCCCAGCTTGAGAACTTAGTGAGACTCTGTCTCAAAATAGAAAAGGGCTGAGGATGTAGGTCAGTGTGAAGGCCCTGGGTTCAATCCTCAGTACTGCAAGATAAAGAGATAAAATAAATAAAACCTAATATCATGTAAATGCTATGTAAATTGGTGTTGT
Organism: Erethizon dorsatum; assembly: GCA_028451465.1. Lineage (NCBI taxonomy): Eukaryota > Metazoa > Chordata > Mammalia > Rodentia > Erethizontidae > Erethizon > Erethizon dorsatum. Next base: position 87,420,021 of record CM051822.1, read on the forward strand.
ACTGCACTGTTTAGGGGATAACGACAAGAAAAGTCTGTACTTGTGTGGTATAGATGCAGTATTCTTTAAAAACATTTTTGATCTGCCATTGGTTGAATCGTGGATGTAGAATGATGGATATGGAGGGCTGACTGTACTATCAGGAAAGATAAAGGTCAAACTAAGAAGCATTAGCTTAAATGACATTAAAGGAAATGGCTGGAGATACAACCCCGCCCATCAATGCAACCATGCAAAGGAATCAGCAGGATGGACAGGTTGCTCCTTCTGTACTGCTAACGACAACAGGAAATTAATGATTTCTATATATTTTTCCTTTTTCTTTTTTTTTTTTTTTTTTTTGAGACAAGGTCTTGCTATGTAGTTCAGGCTGGCCTTGCACTCACTATATAGTACAGGTTGGCCTCAAACTCATGGCAATCCTCCTGCTTCAGCCTCCCAAGTGCTGGGATTACAGGAATGTGCCACCACACCTGACATTTTTTCTTCTTACAACGAAGAAAAAAGTAGATGGAGGATGCAGAAACTGGGTAAAGATAGAAATAATGTTCTCTGAAATCAACATCAAGAACAAGGAATCCTATTCAACCCTCTGGACTATTAACTAGGGAAAATACTTCATTCTTTTTTACAGAGGGACATCTTCATTATTGTGATACAACCATTCACCTACCAATCCAATGGGAAAGCTTTACTGAGCACACTGTGGTGCTAGACCCTCAGTACCGTCTGTGCGTGCAGGGGCTAGGTAAAGGGACACTATAAAAAATAAAGGAATATCATCTTTTCACACAAGGATTTAATCGTTTAGAAAGGAGACAAAATCCTCTCAGAAATTAGGTGTGTTAGCAAAGGATGTAAAAGACCTATACACTGAAAACTACAGTACTCTGAAAAAGGAGATTGAAGAGGATATCAGAAAATGGAAAGATATCCCTTGCTCCTGGATAGGAAGAACCAACATAGTGAAAATGGCCATACTTCCAAAATTGTTATACAGATTTAATGCAATTCCAATCAAAATTCCAACAGCATATCTCACAGAATTAGAGAAAACAATCCTAAAATTCATTTGGAATCAGAAGAGACCTAGAATAGCAAAGGCAATTCTGGGCAACAAAGGCAAGGCAGGGGGCATCACAATCCCTGACTTGAAATTATACTATACAGCTACTGTGATAAAAACAGTGTGGTACTGGCAAAAAAAAAAAAAAAAAAAAACAGACCTGAAGATCAATGGAACAAGTTAGAAGATGCTGAAACAACCCCAGACATACTATGCCACCTTATCTTTGACAAAGGTGCCAAACACATTCACTGGAAGAAAGAGAGCCTCTTTAATAAATGGTGCTGGAAAAATAGGCTCTACACATGCTGAAGATTAAAATTAGACCCATATCTTTCACCATGCACTAAACTAAATTCAAAATGGATCAGAGATCTAAATATTAAAACAGAAACATTAACTCTGCTGGAAGGTAGGATAGGTAAAACCCTTGAAGACATTGGTGTAGGCAAAGACTTTATGAATAAAACCTCAACCGCACAGGAAATATCACAAAGAATCAACAACTGGTATCTCATCTTATTAAAAAGCTTTTGCACAGCAAGAGAAACCACCAACAGAGTGAAGAGACAACCCACAACGTAGGAAAAAATGTTTGCCAGCTGTTCCTCAGACAAAGGATTACTATCGAGAACATATAAAGAACTCAAGGGCCGGTGAGATGGCTCAGCAGTGTACGCAACTGCCTGGCAAGCGCGAGGGCCCGAGTTCAACTCCTGGAACCCACATACCGAAAAAGGACCGGTGATATCGCTCAGTGGCACCGGCGCCTGCTGGTGCATGAGGTCCTGAAGTCGACCCCGGTACCCACAAAAAAAAAAAAAAAAAAAAAAAAAAAAAAGAACTAAAAAAAAAAATCAGACCTCCCAAATTTAAAGACCCACTCCAAAAATGGGCATCTGGGGAGCTGGTGAGATGGCTCAGCAGCATAAGCGCCTACCTGGCAAGCGCGAGGGCCCGAGTTTGACTCCCGGTACCCACATACGAAAAAAGGGCCGGTGATATCGCTCAGCGGCACTGGCGCCCAGTGGCGTGCGAGGTCCTGAGGTCGACCCCCCCCGTACCCACCAAAAAAAAAAAAAAAAAAAAATGGGCATCTGAGATGAATACACATTTCTCAGATGAAGAAATACAAATGGCAAATAAATATACAAAAAAAAATGTGCAACATCACTAGTCATTCGAGAGATGCAAATTAAAACAACACTGAGATACCATCTCACCCCAGAAAGAATGGCTATTATTAAGAAATCAACTAATAACAAATGCTGGAGGGGCTGTGGGGAAAAAGGAACCCTTCTTCACTGTTGGTGGGAGTGTCGACTGGTACAGCCACTATGGAAATCAGTGTGGAGATTCCTCAAAAAACTAGGATTGGAGGTCCCATTTGACCCAGCTATTCCCCTTCTGGGTATCTTCCCAGAAGAGTTAAAAACATCATACCACAGCGATATATGTGCACCCATGTTTATAGCAGCACAATTTGTAATAGCCAGATCCTGGAAACAACCCAAATGCCCATCAACTGAGGAATGGATAAGAAAGATGTGGTATTTTTATACAATGGAGTACTATTCAGCCATAAAGAAGGATAAACTGGAGACTTTTATAGGTAAATGGATGCAACTCGAGAAAATACTCATAAGTGAAATAAACCAGAAGCACATGTGTAAGCATCGTATTGTCTCTCTAGTATGAGAAACTGAAAGAGTAAATAAGATCCAAAATGTACAATAGACATGGTGAATCAAAAAGAAACCGGTCAAAAGGAAAGAGAGGGCCGGTGAGATGGCTCAGCGGCTTAAGCGCCTGCCCAGCAAGCGCAAGGGCCCGAGTTCGACTCCTGGAACCCACATACGAAAAAGGGGCCGGTGATGTCGCTCAGCGGCACGGGCGCCTGCTGGCGCGCGAGGTCCTGAGATCGACCCCCCGGTACCCACAAAAAAAAAAAAAAAAAAAAAAAAAGGAAAGAGAGACTGGGATGGGGGAGTAGGGAAAAGAAAGAAGGGAAAGGAAAAAAAAATATATAAGATGGTTAAGATAGATACACTACTAATTTTACTTAGTTCATTGAAGAGTAAGGTTTGTGCCAATAATGTTTAGACAATTGAATGCTAATATCTGGTATCCTGAATAACTAACTTAAAGATAACAATATGTAATGCATTAACCATTGTTACCCTCCTATTATATTGTTTTGAAAATTTGTTCTTTTTTGATTTGTTTTGTTTTTTTTCTTCTCTTTAAAATAAAAAAAAAAAGAAAAAGAAATTAGGTGTGTTAGAATTAAGATGTGCTAGGTACAATGTACCAACTCCCCATGATGAATATAATCATTATGCACTGCAAACATGCACTAATAAAAATTTTAAAATTATTTTAAAAACACAAATAAAACATGCTTTACCCCTTAAAAAAATAAGGTGTCTCATTGAGTTCAATCCTGCCTTTTCAAAGGCAAAAGTCATACCTCTGGGGAGAAGGAAAACTGACAAATAAAGCACCTTTCTGTAGAAAACGTGAGCAACCTGGAACCAGATCTCAGCCTGAGTCTTGGTTCCTCAACTCCCTTTCTTTTTTTTTTTTTTTTTTTTTGAGATAGAGTCTCACTATGTAATTCAGGCTGGCCTGGAACTGGCAGCAATCCTCCTGCCTTAGCCTTCCGAGTGCTGGGATTACAGACTGCACCACTGTGCCTGGCTGGTTCCTCAACTCCTAAATGGGATGTTTTGAATAATCTTTCCAAGGTTCACTTTCCTGCAAACTGGGGAAAGTAATTCCTCTCTCCCTACTAGAGCTGAATCTTAAATAAGATGACGTAAAGAAAACAACTTTATAATATCCCCAGGTCGCAAGGACTAGATCAACAGAGTGAGCCCTGATAGCCTGGCACAGAAGGAACTGGTGTTTTTGCCAAATAAATGGACCTAGAAGGGGCACGGACAGGTGTATCAACCAATCTCGCCCAGACCAAACCTTTAAGGGAGTACACAAACGGAACACAATTGTCCCTCATCCCACCCTATAAAAGCGATATTTAAATTCTATTTGTCATTATTGGTGCATCTGCGTGGGGGTGCTAAGCAAAGGGAATGACGAATAAAGCAGCGGATTTAGGGCACCTGTACTGTGTACCCTTGGGCTCACTTTACACGTTTCGGTTTTCTCACTTGAGAAACGAGAATTAAACTTCTTAACTAGCCACCCGGTTTCGTGGACATCCAACTCGAAGGTAGGTGAAAGTGTCCTTGAAGCGTCAGAGCGCCCGGCAAACACTGTAGGTGTGGTAATTTTTCCTGAAAAGACCAGGCGTCCGTTTGCTTTGTCATTCCCCTTTCTTCTCGACTTTTATTAACTATAATTTAAAGTCGCAGAAATAACTGAAGTCCTATAGCAGTTTCTGGCACCAACTCTCCGGCCCCACCCAGGTACACACACCACTCCGGCTCCACCCTTCGCTGCCCGCGGGCGCACCCTCGCCTCCCGGCCCCGCCACCGGAGTCCGCGAGGCCAATCCCCACAGCCCTCGTGACTGCCCCGCCCCCTAGACGGAGAAACACTATGGCGGAGGGAAGAAGGACAGGCGCGCGAGCCAATAATTGCAGAGCGCTGCCCTCATCCGGCAAGGCCCAGAGGCGCGGGGGGGGGGTCGTCACATAAGATGGACAGCCAGAGCAGCCAATGGAGTGATTGGAACCCGTGGAGGGGGCGGGCGCCAGGCTCCAACAGAGCGGTTAAGGCCCCTCCAGCCAAGGGCCTAAGGACCCTGCTCCGGCTAGGGAAGTCCCCTTTACCCACCCCAAGTTCTCCATCCCACGGTTGCTGGTCGGCCGCCCCGCCTGAAGACTGTGGATGGGGAAAGGAGGGAGGCGGCGGCACCGGAACCCGCCTGACAGGCCGGGCCAGTGACAAAAGAGTCGGCAGCCCAGTGGTGAAACCTGGGAAGCCATCCTTTCTGAGAGGCCGGCACAAGTCCCTTAGAGATAGGAAAGACACAACTCACGTTGTCGATCACAACAGGCTGGTTGGCGATCACATCGTAGGACTCCATGGCAGAGGAATCGCTCCTTCCAGGGAATGTACTGCCAGCCGGGTCCGCCGCTAACGCCACTGACACGCATGCGCAGTCCAGCCGCCGGCACCGTGCGTCCGGGGAGCGGCCCTATCTCGCCTCGGAGGAACTACCATTCCCAGCATACCTTGTGCCAGAGCGAGCGCTCCAGCCTGCCACTGGGCTCCGCCTTCTTCAGGAGACAGGGCGAGGTGTTTTGACGCACGGTGCCGTGGGGTTTGTAGTCCCCACAGATTAGATAGCCGAGACAAAAGTTGATGGTTGTGTTGCGAGCCAGAATGTGTCGTCCCTTTGAAGGGGTTCGCAGTGCATACTGAAGCATGTAGTCTTGAGTGTGTGTAGTTGGGTTTGGATTGGTCAGTAACTGGTGGGTGTTTGGATTTGATAAATCAGTCCTGCCAGTCCCCCCCCCCCCGCCTTGGGACAATTTTTATTTGGGTCTATAAGACACTTCACATTCCAACAGGAAATTTTAACACGCACAAAGGAAGGACATACTCCTAAAACGAAGAAAAATATTTTAAATTGCATAAATTTAGCTTTAAGAAAAAAACCCTGCATATTGTCATTGCTTTTCCCATTTCTTTCCTGGATAAGTATAAACTTTGTAACAAGTAAACACAGGATTGGCATTTGGAACTACTACTATGCGTCATTAAAACATCAACTAAAGTTTTAAGAACTGCTCTAATATCCCTTTAGGGATATCATGAGGAGCTAGGATTGACTTTGACGAGAAAATAGAGGTGAAGAAAAGTTACGAGTAAACCTTTCAAAAGACTTCATTTTTTGGAGGGGGGGACTATTATTTCCCCCCCCCAACCTCCTTTCAAGTCGCAAGGACTGTTTAGGAAATACTGTATTAAGATTTATAATCTCGGGGCCGGTGAGATGGCTCAGCGGCTTAAGCGCCTGCCCGGCAAGCGCGAGGGCCCGAGTTCGACTCCCAGAACCCACATACGAAAAAGGGTGACATCGCTCAGTGGCACGGGCGCCTGCTGGCGCGCGAGGTCCTGAGGTCGACTCCCTGGTACCCACACACACACAAAAAAAGATTTATAATCTCGGGACCGGGGATTTAGCTCTGTGCCATAGCTCCTGCTTGGCAAGCACGAGGTCCTGAGTTCGATTCCCGGTACAAAAAAAAAAAAGATTTATAATCTCTAATGCCAAAGGAAGGAATAATCAATATGTTGTCCGATTTGTGCTTAAATCGTTGTCAGCAGGGTGTCAGCAAAACAGTATCAATCCCTTTGTCGGCTCTCCTTCGTGAGACCCTAGCACCTCAGCAGGGTGCCTTATCTCTATTCACACCGGGTTCCTCCTAACGCTAGGGGGAGACCAAAAGCCTTGGGCTACACCCTACGCGTGAGAGGGAGGCGGGGCTATTGTCGAGTCACGCCTTCCCACCTGTGACTGGCAAACATGCTAACCAATGGGTGCCGGGGCAGGGCGTGTCGGCGCCCCGCCCTCTCGCGCTCCCTGCGGTCCGGAGGCGCCCTCTGGCAGACTCCGCGGCGGCGACGGCCTGGGCGAACGGCCCGCGTGCGCAGGCGCGGAGCTATCCCTCGCTGCAGCCCCCCCCATCGCCACCGCGAGTCGCATCCGCCGAGTCCACCCGCTGGATTGTCGGGGCTCCCCTTACTCCCCGCTTTAGGCCCCCCAGCGCCCCACGCGCCCCCATGGCGGAGCTGCGGCCTAGCGGCGCCCCCGGCCCGACCGCGCCCCCGGCCCCCGGCCCCTCTGCCCCGCCAGCCTTCGCCTCGCTCTTTCCCCCGGGATTGCACGCCATCTACGGGGAGTGCCGCCGCCTTTACCCCGACCAGCCCAACCCGCTCCAGGTGACCGCTATCGTCAAGTACTGGTGAGCCCGGGCCGCGGGGAGGGTGGGATCTCCGGGGCGGGGGCCGGCGCAGGGTGAAAGCACTTTGAAAGAGAACTTCCTGTCGCCGGGGAAGGAGTTAGGGCTGAAGTTGGCGATGGGGACAAAGGGGTTAACGGGGCCCGTGGTTAGTGAAGGGTTAACCGGGTTTAGGAGAATAGAGGAGAACTGGGGGTGTGTGTAGGAGCAGAGTGGAGCGGTGTGAGAGGGAACTGTAAACGTGGTGAAAGGAGGGGGCGCCCGTAGGGGGTCATTAGTGGGCGAGGGGAAGCCGAGGGGGGCGGCGAGGCGGGGCCTGGGAGGGCTTCGGGGGAGCGAGGCTGGGGAAGCTCCGAGGGCACGAGACTGCACAGGCTCGGGCGGGTCTTGGGGCCCTGGGCTCTCCTGTGGGTTAGGAGAGGAGCAAGAGGAGGATGCTGTGCTTGTGATGAGGAGGAGGACTCCTTTTGATACCTGCCCGGGGAGGTCAGAAGTGTGTCCCTGTAAAGCTGTTGCTTTTGAAGTTTGACGGACCAACTCTCCCTGATAAACTTTTTGCTTACTCTGCACAGTTTTCTCTCGCTCTCTGCAAGCTTCCTTCTGGCTTTGCAGCTGCTTTGCTTTAGAACGAGAGTTAAGAACATGGCAGGGAGAGCCTTGGTTTGGCTCAGGATTAAGGAGGATGAGAGTTTCCAAATTTCAGTGGGAAGTAAATGATGGAGACCCGGGCCCTGGGCGGGGAGAAAAGAAATGCAGTGAGACATTAAGAGGAACTTTTCGTCCACAGCTTCAGCATTTAGACAGCAGTTTCTCTGGGAAGCCCAGGGTAAACCCTAAGTTGCTGTTAAAGATTAGTTTACAGATGGGCTTGTGGGGAAGAATGGACTTTTCTAGTTTCCCATTCCTGTTTGGAACCTGTTTCTTCCTTCACCTTTCAGGCAAAACAGGTGTTATAGGGACCATGGAAAACAGCCTATTTATGGTCTTTTCCTACCAAAAGTTGAATGAAGAACTGGTCAGATCTATCCAGGACCACTTTCATGAAGGCACTGTATTCGGTGATCCCCTTAGGATCCTGAAAGACTGAAGCTGCTTGGGGTGTTGGCAAAGGGCAGAACTGAAGGGGGAGGTGGATGACTTTGTTGATTACCATCCTTTTTAGGACTGAGTCTTTCTTCTCTATGACAGCCTCTTACTGACTCTGGAAATGGCAGTCGCCAGGTTGTAGTGGCTTGAGGCCAGCTCCCTGTGTCAGTGGGAGGATACAAAGTAGGCTGACAGCGCAAAGGGCCTGGGGCCCAGCTACTAAGTGTTCCCCAAGGTGGGGCCAGAGGGAGCAGCTTCCTCTGTCTGGGAAGCCAGGAGGAGGTATGGCGTGCGGTGCAGTCCTCTCTGGCAGGTAAAGTGTTCTTTGGTACAAAGGAGTTTTTTATTTTTTTGGTCTTTTTTTTTTTTTTTTGGTGGGTACCGGGAGTCGACCTCAGGACCTCACGCACCAGCAGGCGCTTGTGCCGCTGAGCGATATCACCGGCCCTTTTTTCGTATGTTGGTACCGGGAGTTGAACTCAGGACCTCGCGCTTGCCAGGCAGGCACTTATGCAGCTGAGCCATCTCACCGGCCCCTTTTTGGTCTTTTTTGAGACAGGGTCTTGCTATGTAGTCCTGGCTGGCCTTGAACTCATTATGTAGCCCAGACTGGCCTTGAACTTGTGGCGCTCCTCCTGCATCAGCCTCCTGAGTGCTGGGATTACAGGCATGCACTACCACGCCTGGCTGGTAAAAAGGAGTTTTTGAAGAGCACTTTTCAGTGGAAAGCAGCTCTCGCTAACCTAATCACCTGTTCTAATGGCACCTGTGGATTTAACCATGTTGTGATGAACTTGACCCTTGAGACCCATAGCTGTCCATGCTATGCTGTTTGTTCAGGTGTCATTTGAGTGTGATAAGTCCTTGCACAGAATTGGGCAACTGTTTTTGTATCATCCAAGTGGCCATCCAGGGATAGGGTTGTAAGAGGTATCTGAGCATTATGCAAAGGACTAAAGATGGTTACTGCAATTATTTTTATTATTCTTGCTGCAAGCTTGTTAGCCAGACCATTTCTTCCCAGATGGCCAGCGTGCAATGACAAGGAGAATTATATAGCACTTTGTGAAATTAGCAATGCTGCCTGGATATAGAACAATCTGAGGGAACAGCTCAGTGACTGGTTCTTTCTAAGATATGGAGGGGTTTGCAAAATTAAGATATTGAAGTTCATTCATATCCCCACATTTGGGATCCCACCAGCCTCTTTAATTTTCATATCAGGATGACTGGCCCAGGCTGCCTGGCTCTGGCTGTGGCCTAAGGTACCTTGGGATTCTGTCTGTTGTGGAGGGCTGGCTCTTTGGCTAGTGGTCCCTGGCTAGCAGGGACATTTTGACTGAAAGCTGAGACTTTAATGAGGCAGATCAAATTATAGGGGCAGAACCTGTACTCTGGTCCACTCCAGAACCTGCCCTGTGTAGAGAAGTCAGGTATCCAAGAAATTATGGTGAGATATGCTCTGGGGCCCTTGGCTAACATCTTTTTCTAAGTATAAAATATGATTGTTTGCCATACTCATCTGGGACTGAGCAGTACAGCAAAACACTCTTGAGCTTGGGAACATTCCCTGACTCTTGGTAAGCGCCTCTCCTCCTGGAAGACTTGGTCAGAAGAAGGGCTGCAGTGAATGTCTAGCAGGTGAAACAGGGAATCGTGAACGGAGTTTTGCTGCTTGTTGGATGGACCTAGACTGTAGGATGGGCAGGGTGGGAATTTGCAGCAGGAAACCGGAGCAGATAGGAGGCCTGTAGTCCTATCCGTTCTACGGTTCTGCAGCTATAATGGGTTCTCCCAGGGATCTTTCCCCTTTTCTTTCCTCCTTCCCTCTACAAACTTCTCTAAATTTCAGCTGGTTGTAGAATTAGTCAAATTATTTGGTAAAATCAGAGTTAAGGACAGACATGGAAATTTGTCCCTTTCCCTAACTCATTTGAGATTCTAAGCTATTTGTAGCAACTTTCTTACAAATTCTATAAATAACTTAGCATTTCCCAGCAGAGAATAAGGATTTCTACAGAAAAGCAAATAGTATTATAGCAAAGAAGAAGAAACCAGGCCTATTGGTTTGGTGGTGGTTTTGTGTGTGTGTGTGTGGTACTGGGGATTGAACCCAGGACCTTGCACATGCTAGGCAAGTGCTGTAGCACTGAGCTATATCCCCAGACTGACCTACTGGTTTTATTTATTTATTTTTGGTTTTTTGAGACAAAGTCTTTCTAGGTAACTCAGGCTGTCCTCAGACTAGTGGCAGTTCTCTTGCCTCAGCCTCCTGAGTGCTGGGACTACAGGCGTGTATGCCACCATGCCTGACGACCTACTGGTTTTAAATAGCGTTTAAATTGCATGTACTAGTACACTTGCTGGGGTCTCCCATAGCATGTGTTTTATTAGGATGTTGGCTTCCCTTCAGCAAACTCTCTACTAACAGAGTGCACTCCATTTGTCTCAGGGGCAAAGTTGTGTGCCACTCCCCCCCCATTGAACCCTGGGCCTTGGGCAAAGTGCTCTATCACTGCACTGCGTTCCAGCCCTCAGGTGAAGTTTTTACAGTCCTTTGAAGAGTTAGGTATCTGAGGTAGTTCACTCAAGTGCAGTGTTGGTGGGCTAAATGCAGATTTCTTTTTGCTGATGGTTTCCTTTGAGTCTGTTTTTTGTTTTTTTTTGTTTTTTTTTTTTTAAAGAGAAGAAAAAACAAAACAAATCAAAAGAAGAACAAATTTTCAAAACAACATAATAGGAGGGTAACAATGGTTAATACATTACGTATTACTATCTTTAAGTTAGTTATTCAGGATACCAGACATTAGCATTCAATTGTCCAAACATTATTGGCACAAACCTTACTCTTCAATGAACTAAGTAAAATTGGTAGTGTATCTATCTTAACCATCTTATATATATATACAATTTTTTTTTCCCCTTTCCCTTCTTTCTTTTCCCTATTCCAGTCTCTCTTTCCTTTTGACCAGTTTCTTTTTGATTCACCGTGTCTATTGTACATTTTGGATCTTATTTACTCTTTCAGTTTCTCATACTAGAGAGACAATACGATGCTTACACATGTGCTTCTGGTTTATTTCACTTATGAGTATTTTCTCGAGTTGCATCCATTTACCTATAAAAGTCTCCAGTTTATCCTTCTTTATGGCTGAATAGTACTCCATTGTATAAAAATACCACATCTTTCTTATCCATTCCTCAGTTGATGGGCATTTGGGTTGTTTCCAAGATCTGGCTATTACAAATTGTGCTGCTATAAACATGGGTGCACATATATCGCTGTGGTACAATGTTTTTAATTCTTCTGGGAAGATGCCCAGAAGGGGAATAGCTGGGTCAAATGGGACCTCCAACCCTAGTTTTCTGAGGAATCTCCACACTGACTTCCACAGTGGCTGTACCAGTCGACACTCCCACCAACAGTGAAGAAGGGTTCCTTTTTCCCCACAGCCCCTCCAGCATTTGTTATTAGTTGATTTCTTTATAGTAGCCATTCTTTCTGGGGTGAGATGGTATCTCAGTGTTGTTTTAATTTGCATCTCTCGAATGACTAGTGATGTTGCACATTTTTTTGTATATTTATTTGCCATTAGTATTTCTTCATCTGAGAAATGTGTATTCATCTCAGATGCCCATTTTTGGAGTGGGTCTTTAAATTTGGGAGGTCTGATTTTTTTGAGTTCTCGATAGTAATCCTTTGTCTGAGGAACAGCTGGCAAACATTTTTTCCCACATTGTGGGTTGTCTCTTCACTCTGTTGGTGGTTTCTCTTGCTGTGCAAAAGCTTTTTAATAAGATGAGATCCCAGTTATTGATTCTTTGGGATAGTTCCCGTGCGGTTGAGTTTTTATTCATAAAGTCTTTGCCTACACCAATGTCTCCAAGGGTTTTACCTATCCTACCTTCCAGCAGATTTAATGTTTCTGTTTTAATATTTAGATCTCTGATCCATTTTGAATTTAGTTTAGTGCATGGTGAAAGATATGGATCTAGTTTTAATCTTCGGCATGTGTAGAGCCAGTTTTTCCAGCACCATTTATTAAAGAGGCTATCTTTCTTCCAGCAAATGTGTTTCACACCTTTGTCAAAGATAAGGTGGCTTAGTATGTCTGGGGTTGTTTCAGCATCTTCTAATCTGTTCCATTGATCTTCAGGTCTGTTTTTTTGCCAGTACCACACTGTTTTTATCACAGTAGCTTTATAGTATAATTTCAAGTCGGGGATTGTGATGCCCCCTGCCTTGCGTTTGTTGCCCAGAATTGCCTTTGCTATTCTAGGTCTCTTCTGATTCCAAATGAATTTTAGGATTGTTTTCTCTAATTCTGTGAGATATGCTGTTGGAATTTTGATTGGAATTGCATTAAATCTGTATAACAATTTTGGAAGTATGGCCATTTTCACTATATTGGTTCTTCCTATCCAGGAGCAAGGGATATCTTTCCATTTTCTGATATCCTCTTCAATCTCCTTTTTCAGAGTACTGTAGTTTTCAGTATAGAGGTCTTTTACATCCTTTGTGAGGTTGATTCCTAGGTATTTCATTTTTTTGGATGTTATTGTGAAAGGTATTGTTTCCCTAATTTCTCTTTCAGTAAGTTTGTTATTTGTGTACAGGAAGGCTATTGACTTTTGAGTATTGACTTTGTATCCAGCTACACTACTGAATTTGCTTATTAAATCTAGCAGTTTTTTAGTGGAGTTTTTGGGGTCTTCTGTGTAGAGTATCATGTCATCTGCAAATAATGATAATTTAACTTCTTCCTTTCCAATCATTATTCCTTTTATTTCTTTCTCTTGTCTAATTGCTCTGGCTAAAGTTTCCAGAACTATGTTGAATAAGAGTGGGGACAGTGGACATCCTTGTCTTGTTCCTGATTTTAGAGGGAAGGCTTTCAGTTTTTGGCCATTTAGTATAATATTGGCTGTTGGTTTGTCATAGATAGCTTTTACCAGATTGAGATAAAGACCCTCTATTCCAATTTTCTGTAGGGTTTTTATCATGAAAAGGTGCTTGACTTTGTCAAAAGCTTTTTCTGCATCTATTGAGATGATCATGTGATTTTTGTCTTTGGTTCTGTTAATATGCTGTATTACATTTATTGATTTACGTATGTTGAACCATCCCTGCATCCCAGGGATGAATCCAACTTGGTCATGGTGTATAATCTTCTTGATAATTTGTTGGATTCTGTTTGCCAGTATCTTATTAAGGATTTTTGCATCTATGTTCATTAGGGAGATTGGCCTGTAGTTCTCTTTCTTAATTGGGTCCTTCTCTGGTTTTGGTATCAGGGTAATGCTTGCTTCCAGGAATGAATTTGGGAGTATTGCTTCCCTTTCAATTTCATTGAAAAGTTTGAGAAGTAGGGGTGTTAGGTCTTCTCTAAATTTCTTGTAGAATTTGGCAGTGAATCCATCAGGGCCTGGGCTTTTCTTTGTTGGGAGGTTTTTAATTATATCTTCAATTTCATTGGTTGATATTGGTTTATTTAGGATTTTTAAATCTTCTTGATTCAGCTTTGGTAATTCATACGAATCTAGGAATCTGTCCATTTCTTCTGCATTTTCCATCTTAGTAGAATATAAATTTTCAAAATAAGTATAGATGATCTTCTGGATTTCTGCAGGGTCCGTCGTGATATCACCCTTTTCATTTTCAATTGCATGGATTTGAGTCTTTTCTTTTTTTAATAAGGTTGGATAAGGGTTTGTCAATCTTATTTATTCTTTCAAAGAACCAACTTTTTGCTTCATTGATTCTTTGTATTGTTTTTTTAGTCTCCAATACATTAATTTCTGCTCTGATCTTTATAATTTCCTCCCTTGTACGGGCTTTTGGCTTAACCTGCTCTTTTTCTAGAAGCTCGAGGTTCACCCTTAACTTGTTTATTTGCGCTTGCTCTATTTTCCTGATATAAGTATTTAATGCTATAAATTTCCCTCTTAGGACTGCTTTCATTGTATCCCATAAGTTCCGGTATGTTGTACTGTCATTATCATTCAGTTGTAGAAAGTGTCTAATTTCTTCTTTAATTTCATCTGTGACCCATTGGTTGTTCAGGAGGGTGCTGTTTAATTTCCATGTGTTTAGGGAGTTTTTATGAGATCTTTTGCCATTGATTTCCAATTTCATTGCACTATGGTCTGATAATATGCATGGGATAATTTCAATTCCTTTGCATTTACTTAAGCAGGTTTTATGAGCTAGTATGTGGTCTATTTTGGAGAACGTCCCATGTGCACCTGAGAAGAATGTGTATTCTGATGTTGTGGGATGGAACACTCTGTAGACATCTACTAAGTCCATTTGTTCAAAAGTTTGGTTCAGTTCTACTATTTCATTATTGATTTTCTGTCCAGTTGATCTGTCTTTTTGTGACAGTGGAGTATTGAGATCTCCCAATATAATTGTATTAGTGCTTATTTGATTTTTCATGTCCTTTAGTACTTGTTTTATATAGCTGGGTGCATTGGTATTTGACGCATATATATTTATGATCGTTATCTCTTCCTCTTGGATTGTTCCCTTTACAAGGATGTAATGACTGTCTTTATCTCTCTGAATCCTTCTTGGCTTGAAGTTCACTTTGTCTGCAAAAAGAATAGCTACCCCTGCTTTTTTCTGGGTTCCTGTGGCATGGAGTATTGTTTTCCATCCTTTGACTTTCAGTCTATGAATTTCTTTCTGAATTAAATGTGTTTCTTGTATACAGCATATTGTTGGATCTTGCTTCTTGATCCATTTCACCAGTCTGTGCCTTTTGATTGGTGAATTGAGACTGTTAACATTGATGGTTAAAACTGATATGTATTGACTTATACTTGTCATGATATTTTCCTGTTGTTGGTTCCCACTCTTTGTTTTTCCCCTTTCCTGCTATTTAATTATCTGCCCTGCCTGGTGGATTCCTTCTGTTGGGGTTCCTATCTCTTTCTAGAATGTCCTTCAGAACATTTTGGAGTGCTGGTTTGGTGGTCATAAATTTTCTCAGATGTTCTTTGTCATGAAAGTATTTTATTTCTCCATCAATTTTGAAAGATAGTTTTGCAGGGTACATCAATCTGGGTTGAAAATTATTTTCCTTTAGAGCTTGAAATACATCATTCCAAGCTCTTCTTGAATTGAGGGTTTGTGCTGAAAAGTCAGCTGTGATTCTGATGAGTTTTCCTTTATAGGTGATTTGTCTCTTCTCCCTAACAGCTTTTAAGATTCTGTCCTTCTGTTGAATTTCTGGGATCTTGACTATAATATGTCTGGCTGAAGTTTTTTTTTGATCATGTCTAGTTGGTGTTCTAAAAGCTTCACTTACAGGGGCGTCAAATTCCTTTTCTCTTCCAGGAAAGTTCTCCCTGATTATGTCTTTGAACAAGGTTTTAATGTCATTGATGCTATCTCCTGCTTTTTCATTTATTCCAATTATTCTTAAGTTGTTTATCTTTGAGTCATCTAGCAGCTGCTGAATTGATTTTTCATGGTCCCTTGCTGTTTTTAAGAATTCTTCCTTTTCATGATCACTAATTGCAAGCCTGTCTTCTATATCTGAGATCCTGTCCTTGCATTGGCTTACTCTGCTACAAATACTTTCAATGGAATTTTTGTTCTCTTGGATATCTGCTTGAATCTGCCTTATGGATTCCATTTCTTTCCTATGCTGAGCATTCATGGTTTCTATAGTTTTCTTAAGCTCATCTATTTTTTGTCTGTATCAGCTATAGTGTCCTTAAGCATGGTCTTCATTGTGGACATTATCTCTGCAGTTATCTGTGAGATTATTTCTGTTTTAATTTTTTCCAGAGCCTCATTCAGTTGCTTTGTTGTTACCACTTAAGATAGGCCAGGTGGGTGGCTTTCGGATTGTCCCACCTCGTTGCCCCCTAGGTTTGCCTTTGGTGAATTGGATGTGTGGGGTTGCATCTTGTTTAAGTGTCGTCTCATGTTTTCTTTCTTTAATTCCTGGGGTGATGTTTGCAAATTACCGATGGTAGGTTACTTTATTGCTAGTGTTTAAGATCTTTAGAAGATGACTACTTCTCTGCAGTATCTTCCAAGTGGAGCTTGCTTTTGGGTTTTGAGCTTTCTGCCAGATCCTACCTCTTCAATTCGTTGGGTATGCGAAGTTGCTACCTGTTTGGCCCAGTCCTTGATTCTTTGGTACTGTGCCACTGTATTTTCTGTGTCCCTTAGTCAATCTCAATCATGAAATATCAGGAAGGAAAGATGTTTAGAACAATTATTTCACATTTGGCTATAATGTTAACTAAAGCATCAAACACAGCCTAGAAAATGACAGACTGAGCTAACCAGTTATTTACCGCTTTTAGCTGTATAGAGTTGCGGTTATATAACAAAATCTAAAACACATCAGAAAAATTATATGCAGTATACAAGTCCTATGTATGTCAATTTTTCCCTGAGGAGTTTAAATTTAAAATGAGTTAAGGAGGAAAGAGTGTTGGGAGAATAGGAAGGAATTAGATGTAAGGTTAGAGGACCAAGAGGGATCCCACTAAAATTGGGACACTGGTGCAGAGGACTGGTGGGAAAAAGAGAAGGAGGGGATAAAAGGAAGAACAGATCACAATCACAAAGAAGTTAGAGGCGCTGTTTACACTCATATAAAAAACCAGAGAGAATAATGAAGGAAAGAGCAAATACACATACAGAAACAAAAACGAAGATAAAAACAATAAAACAGACAAAACAAAAATAAAACCCCACCAAAAAAAAAAAAAAAAAAAAAAAAACCCTTCGCCAGAACAAAAAACAAATGAGTGAGAAAAAAATAAAAAAATAAAAAAATAAATAAAATAAAAAAAAATAAAAAGAATCAGTTCCAGGTGTTGACTCTGCTGTAGGCAGGCACCGTGTGGTGACAGAGTCCTGTTCCGTGCAGGTCGGTCCCAGTAAGCCAGGAGCGGCCCTCTGGCGGGCAGTGAGCAGAGGCCCGTACATTCAGGCAGAGACCAGTCTAGCTTGCCTGCCGCTCTTAGCGCCCTTTCGCTATCCCTGGGCCTGAGAGGCACAGCGCGCTGTCCGGAGCGCGAGTGTCCAGCGCTGTTTTTCTTTCGCGCTGCTCTGATTTTCGCCGCACCCCCCACAATGGCGCCCGGCCAGTCGCTCTCTGGCGCGGGGCAGCTGTGGCTGAGAGACACTCACCGCCGGCCAGCGCAGTTCTCCGCTACTCCCCTGCCCAGCCGCTGTCTCAGGATCCTCCGTGGGGGCTCCCTGGGCGCCAGCTGTCACCGTGTGTCCATAGAATTGAGCTTCTGTCGCGCTGCGATTCCTGGGATGGTAGAAGGTGCGCGCCCGCGGTCTGCTTCTTCTTCTTTGTTGGAAAGCACCCTTCACTGGTGCTGGGGGTCCCAGATTGCACTTCAGAACTTTTCTGGGTTCCGGGGAGGCATCTCCCCCCCCCTGCGCTTTCCCGGTCGCTATATTCCCGTGTTCCAACGGTAACTTTTAGAGAGAGTTTCGCTGCCTGCTTCTTACTTATCCGCCATCTTTTTCCTCCTTGAGTCTGTTTTTTAAGTGTATCAGGTTTCCCTGTCCATTTGAAGAACAGCAAGATTTTTTTTTTTTTTTAAGCATTAGTTATGACACTAATGAGTGAACTAATGCCTGAATCTCTTCCACGACTCCTCTGTTGGACTTGTGGGGGAAATTTAATGTGGTCCTCAGCAGCCCCAAGTCATTTAACGTCCCAGCTCTTCCTTTGAAGCAGCAGTCTCCGGGATCATCTTCTGGAGGGACGCTCTAACAGAGCTAGCCTGGATCCTGATGCACTTCTCTGGGCACAACTGATCTAGCCTGCATTTGGCCTTTGTCACTTGTGATGATGAAAGATCAGCTTTGGCCTATGGGATGCAGGCAGGGCCTTCACTGACTGCAGACTTTGGGTTTGTTTAGAACAAACCGTAGTTAACATAGGGGCCAATGAAGTCTTTCAGGAATTAGCTGTTGAAGAGGCAGGAGTGGAGCAGAGCCTCTGCTTCCAGGAACAGTGCCCACTGGGGATGCTCCGGATGGTGCTTCAGCACGGGCCAGTAGATTGGCTGATGCATCTCTTGCCTTGAAATTTGGCATGTTTACAGGCACCATCGAAGAGTTAATCCCTGTCAACCCCATTTGGGATTGGTAATTTGAAACAGAAGAAAGCATTGTGGACAACCATGAAGCCTCCTTTATTTCTAAAAGAGGCCCTGCCAGTGGGAGCTTTCTGTGCGGTGGAATTGGGTGTTCTCAGCTGCTTGCTTCCCTGGGTCTCACCTCCCAAAGGTATAGCATCCTGTAGTTATCTTTTGCCTCAGGTTCCTCCAGGGTGAGGCCTCAAGACTTGTAAAGTAGAGCTCCTTAGCATGATGGTATCTGGTTTCTAGGCTCACACTCATGCTCCTGTATTTCATCTTTTTCAGGTTGGGCGGCCCAGACCCTTTGGACTATGTAAGCATGTACAGGAATGTGGGGAGCCCTTCTGCCAACATCCCTGAGCACTGGCACTACATCAGCTTTGGCCTGAGTGATCTCTATGGGGACAGCAGAGTCCATGAGTGAGTATGTCTCACCTTTCTACCCTCCATGTGCCCATTCTTAGGCTTGAGCCTTATTTCTGAGGTTTTCCTGAGCAGGAGCAATGATGTCAGTCCTGTGAGGTTGACACTTCTCAGGTGGACCCTCTGGGTTTCTGCCTTCTGTTGGTATCTACTTGTGCCGAAATGGTCCAGGTGGGTACTTGAGCGTTGCTCCTCTCTTACAGGAAAGTGTTGATGATAAATAAGAGTTCCAAAACCCATCAGTTTTTTTCTAAGCTTGCTCTGGAGTTTGGGCTAGAGGACAGACAGCATGGCTGTGACCCAGAACCTGGGCTGATGCACCCATATTCTTCTATCTTATAAGATATTTTATTTATTTATTTTTTCAAGGAAAATTATTTTTCATTATGAGATACTTTAAACAAAGCAAAACTGAAAACATTTACAGCTGGGTGTGGTGGCCTGTAATCCCAGCACTTAGGAGGCTGAGGCAGGAGGATTGCCACAAGTTTGAGGTCAGCCTAGGCTACATAGTGAGTTCAGGGCCAACCTTAACTACATAGTAAGACCCCATCTCAAAAAAAGAAAATATTTACAACACTCATATTCCCACAGCCCAGATTCTGTTGTTCACTTCGTGCTGTACCTGCCTTTTCTCTTCTCTTCTCTTCTCTTCTCTTCTCTTCTCTTCTCTTCTCTTCTCTTCTCTTCTCTTCTCTTCTCTTCTTTCTATACTGGGGATTGAACCCAGGGCCTTTGCATTATGCTACATCCCCAGCTCCATTTTTATTTTTTGTTTTGAGACAGGGTCTTGCTACATCCCTAAATTGCCAGGCTGAGCTTAAACTTGAGTTCCTTCTGTCTCAGACTCCTAGAGTGCTGGAATTGCAGGTGTACACCACCACACCTGACCAAGGAGATGTTTTTTGTTTTTCTAGAGCTGACCGTGCTACCATACTGGCCAAATTTAATTTTCACAACATTGTAAAACTGATAAGTTTTACTAATATGCAGTCCACTGTGTACCTGAGGAAACCGAGACACAAAGAGGTTCTATACCTTGCTTAATGTAACTGCTTAGAAGTGGTAGAGCCAGGATTTCAATGTAGGCAGTCTGGCTTCAGAATCCATACTACTTTAATGACTGTCCTGTTCCTCCTAAACAGTTGTATTATATATTCTAATGAATTATTATTTACAGTTTCAAAAACCATTTTTTCACATTTACTTTTTTTTTTTTTTTTTCATTATTGATAAGTTAACCTAGAGCCTCACACATTGTAGGCAAGTGCTTTACCACTGACCTATACTTCTAGCCCTTTTTATTTTTCAGAAATGGAATCTCACTGAATTGCCCAGGCTGGCTTAGCACTTACAATCCTCCTGCCTCAGCCTCCTGAGTAGTTGTAATTACAGATGTATGCCACCACCCAGCTTGCATTTATACAGTACTCCTGAGGGAGGGGTTCTTTTCTTTGATGTAAATGTAGTATTCTTTTTTTCTTCATTAGCATAGTTAATCAAGGGCTGGGGATATAGCTCAGTGGCACAGTGCCTGCCTGGCAAGCATGAGGTTGTGAGCTCGATTCCCGGTACCAGAAAAAGTAAAAACAAAAACATAGTTAATCAAGAGCTGGTTTTATTTTTATTGTCATATCCTTTTCTGTTTTTTGCTTTTTGACTTCCTGCCTCTTAAACCATCTTTTTTTTTTTTTTTTTGCGACAAGTTCTCACTATTTAGTTCAAACTGGCCTTGAACTCATTATGTAGCCCAAGCTGGCCTTGAACTCACAGCAATCCTCCTGCCTCAGCCTCCTAAGTGCTGGGTTATACTGTCTTTTTTGTGGTGGCCACTTGGTTAAGTTGAAAGAGTAGCAGGGTTCTTCCTTTCCTGCCTCAACAGGCAGATTCTGGAGATGGTGAAATGATGAAAAAGATGATAATGGCCTTTTCCCTTGTTTTAGTTCTATCTTCCATGTTGCTGTGTTCAGTGCATTGCAGTATAATCAGGTTCTCTTGTTATCAGCATCTTAATGATGGTGGGACAGTCTCCTGAGGAGTTAAATGAGTTGCTCGGGTTCACATCTAGGCTGTGAAAGAGCTGGGACTGAATTGGGCTGTCTGCGCTCTTAACTATTGGACTATGCCAATCCCTGAGACAGGCCTGACCAACTTCCTTCTTCTCTCCTGTTAAGCTTGGAGGCCCAGGCCTCATCTCCTTGAAAGCAGTGTCTGGACCTGCCTTTACAGCTTTGAAATAGATCCAGTGCAGTGTCAGCAGAAGGCTTTGGGAGCAGGGACTTAATCTTTCCTGAATGGGGAGCCTGCATTATAGTATTAATAATGGAGGTAGAATAGCAAACAGATGTGGGAGTAAGGGACCATGCTGGACTTTAATTTATATTTTTAATAAGAACCTGCAGAGAGTATTTAGAGCAGCTACCCTGTACCTTTTTGTTGGCAGATTTATTCTAAGTAAAATAATACTGTTTCCTGTGTGGCTTAAGGATTCTTCCTGTCTACCTACTTATCAGGTGTGGGCCTAAGGCCCCAAATAGCATGATAAGTGTAATAGAGAAAGTTTTGTTTTAGTGGGAGCAACCTTTGAATTTCAAATAAGACCTTTCTTACTGTTTTTCCTAACACTACCCCCTTACATGGGTACCATGTTCATATGATAAAGCACTTTGATATTGATATGTCATTTATGAGAAGACTGAAACCTCGATTAGTGAGACCTCTCATCTTTTTTTTTTTTTTTTTTTTTTTTTTTTTTTCTCCTCATCTTTTGAGCCTAAGATTTTCTGGCATTATTACATCCTGCCACTAGAAGGATAGGGAAGGAATGATCTCACATATTTACCCAGTTCTGCTTTATGTAGCAGAAGTCAAAAGTGCCTT
The DNA here is from genome assembly GCA_028451465.1 of Erethizon dorsatum. Lineage (NCBI taxonomy): Eukaryota > Metazoa > Chordata > Mammalia > Rodentia > Erethizontidae > Erethizon > Erethizon dorsatum. The sequence continues at coordinate 87,441,540 of CM051822.1, forward strand.
TATAATTGGCCTTATACCAGGGTGACTGACTTCTTGATTTTGGTAAATTTCTTGAATAAAAGTCTGCTCTTCCAAACATTTCATGTGGTGAGATCTCTTCAAATTTAACTTAGTATTCGAAGCCAAGGTCAGGAAGGTGAGTATTCTGCCAGCCAGTGTAAGTGCTGAAAAGCACTAGATTGAAATTACGGCAAATAAATCTCTGGCAATGTTTTTCTTCACTGTCTCATTTTCTCATTCAATAAAAGTAAAAACATTGCTTCATTTATTTTAGCATATATTTATCAAGCACCTATTTATTTATTTATTTTGGGGGGGATTTGAGGCAGGGTTTTGCTATGTAGCTCAGGCTGGCCTTGAACTCTAGGCAATCCTCTTGCCTCAGCTTCCCGAGTACTGGGATTACAGGTGTGCGCCACTGTGCCCAACCAAGCACCAATTTTACACCAGACAGAATGTCATAGCAGACATCTTGGGGATAAAATGGCAAGGCCTAATTCCTGTCTCAGAGCGCTCACGTTCTAGAGGGGAGAGTAAATGCTATGGTGTGTGGGTGTAGGGCATGACCTGGGAGCACAGTGGAGGGGATGACATTTAGTCAGGCTGCTGTATTGGAAGAGGCCCCAGGGAGGAGGGGAAGCTGGAGAGGAACCTTGTAAGAAGGGCCTGAGGTGTGACCCACAGCCTCATACTCCAGGCTACTGACACTCACTGTTGGGGCTTGTTTCCAAAACTTCTAGTGCCATAGTCATGTTTTGTTACCTGTAGTGTTATTTACTGTATGCCCCTTTTAAGTTATTCTCTCCATTTTTAAGTGATATAAATATATTTATTTTTATTTCTATTTTTTGGTACTGGGGAATGAAGCTACCACCTTCATACTGAGCTGCATCCCCAGCCCATTTTATTTTTTATTTTGAGACAGGCTCTTGCTGAATCACTATGTTGCCCAGGCTGGGCTCAAACTTGTAATCCTCCTGCCTCAGTTTTCCAGAGTGCCGGGATTACAGGCGTGTGCCACCACCCCGGCTCATAAGTATATTTTTAAAAGTTGAATTGCTATCATGTGTGAAAATCAATATCACTTGCCATAATTTAAGGTAGTTACAGAAATAAATGCAGTACAAACAAATTAAGTTAATTTACAGAATTATTAAATTCTGTATTAATTCTGTGGCCTATCAAAGAAGCTTCTAAGCCCAATTTCCTTGTCCCCCCTCCACCAATTTCTCTTTGTTCAAGAGATTAGTGAGTATGAGAGAGGTGTTAAAAAGATACAGCTAACATCAAGTAGCACTTTCCCCTTCACATGATCAGAAAAGTTGAAAGAGAATTGAAAAGGGAACTTTTTGTAGCATGATTCAGTATTATTCAGTGTCAAACAAATTCCACACTTAGGAAACAGTGATCTGCTTTACACTTGATCTTAGACAAAAGGCTGGGGGAGATGTGCTGTTTCCTTAATTGTGTAGTTGAGGAAAGTAGAGCTGCCTGCCTGAGGCGAGGGGAAGGTAATGAGAGCAGCAGGTTGAAGGAGGCTCTCCTGACACACTCACTGCTCTGTGCTGTTCTTCATGACTGGAGAGAGAGCAATGCGTGAGCATTGTTTTTCTTCAAGGTAATAACATAAGCAAACCTTTTCCACTTCTTACTGTCAACCAGGTTAGTGCTAATCCTTGATATAAAATTAGCATTTTATGTTATATTCATAGTAATGCTATGACATGAGGACTTGCAGTACTACCTTTTGCCAGTAGATACAACTCAGAGCAGCTGTTGCACAGCTAGTAAATTAAAAGCCAGTCTGGTGACCCGAAAGCCTGGAGTCTTACTTATGCTTTGTATCACCTTTTCATTTTAATCAGTTAATAGCATTTGTTACATGCCCACTGTGTGTTTCCTCTTAGTAGGATGTTGCTTTTTCTTCATAGCTTGTTGACATAGGAACAAGCAGCAGTGAAGAGGTCCCCTGCATTTCTTCTTGTTCAGGGGCAGGTGGGGAGCCCCACCGTGGCAAACCTTAAGAGAGCTAGGAGTGAAGAGCAGGCTGCTTGGATGAGTCCTGGGACAGGCAGTCCCAGTTCTGTCCCTCTGCACATTCACTAAAGGAAACAGGGCAGGAGAGCACTTGTTTGGACCAAAGGTTTCTTTTTCTGCTGTTTGTTTTTTTAAGTTAAATTATTTATTTAGATGCTATGGATTGTAATTTTTTTGTATGTGGGTGTATTGGGAGTTGTACCCAGTTCTTTCACATTATAGGTACTCATTCTACTGCTGAGCTATACCCCTCAGAAGCCCTGTAAATTTATTTTTTAACTGACATATAAAAAAATTGTACAGGGGCCAGTGAGATAGCTCAGTGGCATAAGCGCCTGCCTGGCAAGCGCGAGGTCCTGAGTTCGACTCCCGGAACCCACATAAAGGGGAAAAAAGGGCTGGTGATATCGCTCAGCAGCACAAGTGCTTGCTGGCAAGCACGAGGTCCTAAGGTCGACTCCCGGTACCCGCATTAAAAAAAAAAAGAAAAAAATTGTACATATTAATGGGATATGCATGTGATATTTCAATACATGTGTACATCATATAATGTTTAAATCTGGATAAACATATCTATCTTCTTAGACATTCATCATTTCATTATGGTGAAAACATTCAAAATTCTTTTTTCTGGCTTTTTGAAGTGTACAGTCAGCCAGGCGTGGTGGTACCTGCCTGTAGTCCCAGCACTCTGGGAGGCTGAGGCAGGATTGTAAATTCAAGCTCAGCCAGGACAACTTAGCATGACTGTGTCCTCCGAAAAAGGGAAGGGGCGTTGACTAGAGACATAGCTCAGTGCAGAGCCCTTGGGTTCAATCCTCAGTGCCACCAAAAAAAGTACATTTTCTGTAGTTACCCTACTATGCAATAACACACCAAAACTTAATTTATTTGTTTATTTTTGTGGTACTGGGGATTGAACACACTCCTTGTGCATGCTAGCACTTCAGTGCTAAGCTGCATCCCTAGCCCTTTTTATGTTTATTAAGAGGTAGGGTCTCACTCAGTTCCCAGGTCGCCCCCAAACTTGTCCTCCTGCCGTAGCCTCCTGAGTAGCTGGGATTATAGGCACATGCCACCATGCCTTGCTACACTGGAACCCCTTGCTCCTGTGTAACTGTAAATTACTTCCCGTGGATGAGCCTCTTCCCAGACCTCCCCAACTATTCTCCCTGGCCCTTGGTAACCACCCTCCTACTCTCAACCGTGATGGATCACAGGTTCTGGAGAGGGTGTTTCTGAAGTTGGAGTTTCTGAAGTTGGAGAGAGGGTGCAGGTTCCAGCTCAGAGCAGCCACAGGGGAGACTAGAGCACTTTTCTAGGAAGCTGGAGGCTCCCCTCAACTGACTTCGGCGGGGAGACTGCACTGGCTATGTCCTTGACCTCAGAAGTGTCGGACAGCTGAGTCTCAGCTGCCAAGTGCTTGTTGGAAGCCCGCAGCTCTGGCCTTTTCCTCTGTGGCCAGGCAGCTGTGGATGGGGATCTCTGGGGCTCTGGAAGAGTTGGCTTCAGTGCCCTTTCTGAGAAATTCTGGCTGCCCCGGTACCGCCAGCAGCCCTGACTGGACAAAAACTACAGGGGCCTAACCAAGGCTTGTGAGGCTGGCTAGTTGGAGACTGCTCATGAACTCAGGCAGGCTGCCCTGGTGGAATTCTGCCGGGGCAGGCATCTGTTGTGCATGTCAGGCTGGCCAAAGACAGCCTTTGTGTAGAGTTGGCCTCAGTGTCTCAGCTTCATGGTGGAAGCTACACCTCCCTGTGTGGGAGACCTGGGCCTTACCTCACAAATGCTGACTTGGTGGCGGTGTGTCCAGTGGGGTTTGGAGTTGTTCTGGCCTGCTCTGGGGCTGGAACTGCTGCTGGCCAGCTTCCTGTGGCTGCGTCTGCATGGCTGGTGGAAAGCCTACTTTTCCCTTCATGTTCTTTGTTGGGCTGTACACCACATGAGTTATTTATTAAAACCCTGGACATAGATTAACTTTTCCACTTATTGTTGAGCATGGCCTCAGTCCCCTACAGTTGAGAAATGCTAATTTTCTTTCCTCAGTGCTTGTTTTGCAGGAACTCTTTAACACACACTTTCATCCCTTGGGATTTCCAAAAGAAATCTTGCCTTTGCCGTACATAACTGTCTGGGAGCTCAGCCCCATTTGGGCCTGCACTTTCCTCCCAAAGCTCACACTGACTGCCCCACTAAGCCACCTGCAGATGGCAGATCCTGGCCCACCCTGGCTGGGTTCAGCAGGCGAGAGATAGTATTCTGCAGTGGAGGGCAGGTCGCCCTGAAGCTGTGAGCCCTCTCCCTCTCCTTTCAGAGGTGTTTAGTTTCAAGGATGATGGTGTGATTGGTAGAGTTGTCTGCTAAGGGCACAGATTTGGGCCATCTAGGAAGGGTGGGGTGCCCTTGGTCTTTACCCAGGGAGGGAGGGGACCTCGCGCTCTCCCTGACGCTGAAGCTGGCACCCTGGGTTAGATTTCAGGCATCGAAACTCTGAACTTTTAAATGTTAAGAATTCCTTTTTCTCTGAATCCACAGGAAAATCTAAGACATTGTGGGGACTCCCAGCAGATCTGTTTGGGTATTTGGGTTTATCCATTTTAAAACATTTCATTGCAGCATGTATTGTCTCTTCCTTCATAGGGTAGAGATTTCAAATTCTCCCACTCAGAGAGTCCCTCAGCACTAAGGGGATAGTTGGGAAGAGAATCCTCTAGCTGGCTCAGCCGGGGTGGTGCCAGGGATATTTCTTTCTTTCTGAAGAGACTTGGAAGCTTTTTTGAGTTTATATGATCACTGCCAGGATTGTTCCCATTTAGCCCACCTTTCTGGGCGCCCATCTTCTAGAAGCTGGCTTTTTCTATATTGAAGGTGGCCATCTTACCTGCTGTGTTCTGGTCTGCGTCTGTCAGCATCTCCTTTGTCCAGCATTTCTGATTCAGCAGTCCCAACCCTGGCCTCATTTCTACATTTCACCTCTGAGTTATCCAACTCTGCTACATTTCTCTTTCAGGTATCTAATGCTGCTACATTTTCTGTTTCTCTTTCTAATGTTTCATCTGGAGATCTAGTCCTCTCTGAGCCCTGAGCCCAGGGGAATGAACTTTTTACTCCTCCGTATAACTTTGTAGCTCACTGATCTGTCTGCGGAGCTCTCAGACAGGGGGATGAGGCTATACAGCACCCACCAACAAAGCTATGTTCAGTCCTGTATGGGCAGAACATTCAACAAGATGGTGTGTTTGGGTGGTGGGGGATGATGAGAAACGAGATTCAAAAATCTAATCTTTGTATGGAATGAGATGGCGAAGTCCCAGAAAAGAAGATGAGGGTGAGGTCTGGGAGCAGCTTTTGGCTTTGCCCATCTCCTGGGCTTTTGAGGCTGTCTCCTCTCACCCTTGTTCTTTAGGGTTTCAAGAAACTTAGAACATACAATAATAGCAAACACGGCCCTTACTTTGTATAAGGTACTATTTTCCTTTCTGTTGTTGTTACTGTTTTTGAGACAGGATCTCACTATGTAATTCAGGCTGGCCTCACTACATAGTCCAAGCTGGTCTTGAATTCTCCACAATCCTCCTGCCTCAGCCTCCCGAGTGCTGGGATTATAGGCATGTGCCACCATGCTGGGCTTGTACAAGGTACTATTATAAGTGCTTTATACAAACTCATTTAATCCTCAGAACAACTCTGAGACATGTTCTCCTTATAAAGAGGGAAACTGAGGTTCTGAGATGTTAAGGAACTAATCCTCTCAGTCAGTGAATATGAGGAACCTGAACCCAGGCGGTTTGGAGTGAGGAGTGCCCCCTCATCTTCCGTTGCCCCCTGCAGAGAGAGCACTGGAGAACTCTCTTCAATTATGCACCAAAGTTCAAAGGTATCTTGGATTAATGGTTGATCCGGACTGAATAGGGTTAACCAGGAAATGCTTTGTAGGGGAAATGTTGAGCCGGATATGGTAGCAGCTTTGTAGTGAAGGAAGAGTCCTATCAGGTGATGGCAAGACAGTCCCGCTGGCCAGTAGGTGACAGTCATCTCTCAGGTCCAGGCCTCTGCAGCCTTACTGTAGTCATTTCTAAAAAGTTACCAGGAAAGTCTGCACCTGTTCGGAAGTGTGAAGGCAGTGTTGCTGGCTTGGATGATTTCATGTGGCCACCCTTAATGTGTGGCCAGCAGTGTGGCCCGCATTGCCGTGCCAAGACCATCTCGGCTGGGCTTTGTTGGGTAGTGGGCATTCTCTGTGGGGCTGGTGTAGCTACGAGGAACTCGTGCAGCCTGTGAGTACCTCACAGCCATGTAGCTTCTTAGGTGTCTGCAGTGCCAGTCTGGGAAGGTTTCTTTCTGATATCAAGACAGTGCCTTCCGGGAGGCAGGATTTTTATCCTGTTTTTTGTTTGTTTGTTTTACATTTTGAGACAGGGTCTCACGAAGTTGCCCAGACTCAAATTTGCAGTCCTCCCGCCTCCACCTCCCAGAGTGTGTGGACCACTGTGATTAGCCTCCTCTGCTCTTGCATCGATGCAGACAGTCATTTTAAAAAGCATTTTTTCTTTTAATGATTTATTTTAAATTAACAGCGTTTTTTTTTTTTTTTTTTTTTTTTTTTTTTTTTTTTGTGGGTACCGGGGGGACGACCTCAGGACCTCGCGCGCCAACAGGCACCCGTGCCACTGAGCGATATCACCGGCCCCTTTTTTCGTATGTGGGATCCGGGAGTCGAACTCGGGCCTTCGCGCTTGCAAGGCAGGCGCTTAAGCCGCTGAGCCGTCTCACCGGCCCCAACAGCGTTTTTTAAAGAGCAGTTTTAGGCTTATAAAAATTGAGCAAAGAGGTTGGGGCCGTGTAGTTCAGTGGTAGAGCGCATGATTAGTATTCATGAGACCTTGGGTTCCAAAATAAGAAATAAAAGAAAAAGAAAATTGCAGCTCTTGTATAATTTCCTGTCTCCTCTGTTTAGTTTCTCCTGTTATTAACATCTTGCATTGGTGTGGTACATTTATTACAGTTGATGAGCCAATATTGATCTTTTCTTTTCTTCTTTCTCTCTCTCTTTCTTTCTTTTTCTTTCTCTTTCTTTCTTTCTTTATTTCTGAGACAGGATCTCACTCTGTAGTTCAGGCTGGCCTTGAACTCACTATGTAGCCCAGGCTACATGAACTCATAGCGCTCTTCCTAACTCAGCCTCCTGAGTGCTGGGATTACAGGTGAGCACCACTACACCTGGCTAATGCTGATTTGTATAAACAGTTCAAGTGACTGATGCTGTCCCAAGTGTTTGTAGATTTATTTTACATGAATTTCTTCACTTTGTGACTGACATCTTCCAGGGCTTCCCTGCTACCTGGTTAGTTTCTAAATTCAGCTTGCCACTGCTGTTAGTGTTTCGAGGTTCTGAATACAACACATTTGCTTGGGAAGTGTTATGACTTGTGTCTAGATGTCCCCCAAAGCCTCATGCAGTCATAGGTGGGGCTTCTTCAGAGGTGGCTGAATCTAGAATATGTGATGCTGCGATTGATTCATGGTGCGATGCTGGGATTGAGGGCACTGGGATTAAGGGTGTGAGTGCTACCCACCCTGAGTAACCTGGATAAGATATAAGGGGTAGAAAGAGCTGTGGTTGTCCCTTGCTTGCTTTGCTACTTTCTGCCCACCATGAACTGCTTCTCCTCTGCGATGCCTGTCTGCCACACCACCCTGCCTTGGAGCCAGCCGATTATGGACTGAAACCTCCACAAACTGTGAGCTAAATAAATCCTTTCCCCTTTAACTTTGGGTTGGGTATTTTGTCTCAGCAACAAGAAAAGTAACTAATGCAGGAGGATGGCCCCTACCCATTGCCATGTTACACCAGCTGCATTCATTTTTCCCTGCTTGACTTCTCACAGTACTGCCTATGGCTGTGTTTGTTGGCCACTTCCCAGTTAATACCTAGGTGCTTGAAACAAGTCACAGCTTTACTTTCACACATGGTAGCAGTCCTGACAGTGTGTTCTTCTTGTTGTATTTTTCTTGTGGATAGGCCAGCCTGACCTACATAGCGAGAACTTGTCTCCAAAGAACCAAATAAATAAATAAAAGTAAATTAAAAAAATAAAAAGGAAACAGCAGCAAAAGTGGCTCAAAGGCAATGCCCTTAAGGTATTTAAATCTGACTTTGATAGTGAGTTAAGAGGAAGGCTCATTGCTTTTTAATACTGCCTTATCTTGCTTGTTGTCCAGTGTCTCGGCTTGATTAGCTCTTCGGGAGGCGGTGGGAATGTTATGATAATACAGCATTGCTCAACTATGACATGATGTACCCATGTACAGAGTACACAGAAGTACAATCCTTGCCCTTGAGGAGCTGAGATACGAAAAGATTTGTTCCCTTACCCTGTTTCAGATGTCTCGACCTTCTGGGGCAGCTGGCTTCCCAGAGTCCTGGAGGGAAGAGTGTGGGTGAAAGGCCTTTTAGGTCCGTAAGAAGGCCTCAGGCTGCACTCGTGTGCAGAGGCACCTCACTCCTCACATTGGTCTGTGACCCTATCGCCACTGGCCCAGCTTGCTTTTTTAATTTATAAAGACTTTGTAAAGATGTTGCTTTAAGCCAAAGCCCAGAGAGGGTGTGGTCAGAGTTCCTATAGAACCTCAAACTGGCTTGGGATCCCCCTGAGGCTGACCCTCTGGTTCTCTGGAGGTAGCTGGTTAGAAGGTACAGCAGAGCTTCCACCACCCTCCATGGAAGGGGCTGTTGCTTCTGCCGTGCGCTTTGCCTTATTCAGTGTCTCAGGCCGGTAAGCTCTTTGCTCACTGCAAGTCCGCAGTAGAGTTAAGCTGCCCAAGAGTTGGAAGTCAGAAGAGTCTGGTTGGATTCTCAGCTGAAGCAGTCCTGGGAGCTACTGTTTTTAAACCTGAGAAGTATTGTGGTAGTACAGTCCTTGGTACCCCCAAGGAGTCTCAGGAAAGGGTTACTTGAGTGCAGCACATGGCTGTCTTAGTTTCTTCATTGCTGGGACAAAATACCCAACATCCACAATTTAAGGAAGGAGAAGTTTATTTTGGCTCACAGTTTGTAGAGGTTTCAGTCCGTAGTCGGCAGCTCCGAGACAGAGGGGCATAGCAGAAGGAAAACAGCTCATGGCATGGTCACAGGAAGCCGAGAGAAGGAAGGGAGAGAGACCCTCCCGGGCCACGCTCCCAGTGACCCACGCCCTCCAATCAGCCTTCTCCTCCCAAATCACAGTTACCTATAAACTCATCAGTGGGCTAATCCACCAGCAAGTATTACGCCCCTGTGACCCAGTCACCTCCCTGAAGCCCCACCTGTGAGCGCACGAGGCATTGGGGGACATCTAGATATAACCCACAACACATGCATTCCATAAATCTGGGTGGGTGGGGTGTAGAGGAAAGAAAGCACGTGAAGCTCAGTTGCAATTCAAGAGCAGAGGTGGCTGGCTGCTGGCTGCAGCTGTATCACAGCCCCAGCTCCCGCTGAGTGCAGTCCTGGCTGATGTGCTTTTGCTTTCGGTGGTGCTGTGGCTCTTCGGCGTGCTGGGCAGGGGCTCTGCCACTAAGCCACACCCTACCGTAGGGTGGTATGTGTTTTCTTTTCTTCCTTCTTTTTTTTTTTTTTAATTATACAAAATGACTTACTATAACTGAAGTTCTAAAAACTCTTTTTAAATTTTCTTTTATTTTTTGGTTTTTAAAGACTGAGTCTCGTTATGTAATTTAGGTTGGCCTTGAACTTACTGTGTAGCCCAGGCTGGCCTTGAACTTGTAGCGATCCTCCTGCCTCAGCCTCCCAAGTGCTGGGATTACAGGTATGTACCACTATGCCTGGCTAAAAATAACTTATCCCTGTCAGAATATTACAGTAGAAACATTTCAAAAACACTTAAGTTAGCCAGGTGTGGTGGCGCACGCCTGTAATCCCAGTACTTGGAAGGCTGAGGCAGGAGGATCACTGCGAGGTCGAGGCCAGCCTGGGCTACATAGTGAGTTCAGGGCAGCCTGAACTACACAGCAAGAACCTGTCTCAAAAAACAAACAAACAAACACTTAAGTTGTACTACCTATTACCTAGTAGCATACTTGGGTTGTCATACCATTTCCATTAATATAGTCTGTATAATTGCGAAGTCTTCAAAATGAACACATCCTCTCTGTGAATGTTTATTTAGTAATTGTTTGCTGAATTCCACTGTAACAGCTATCACTCAAAGTGGGTAGCAGTCAGGAAGAGTCTCAGGCCTGGTTGGAGGGCTCTGGGAAGAACCCAAGGCTAGGAAACCAGGTGAAGCTGATAGACTGAGGCAGCTCTGAAAGGACTGGGCCCGTGAGAGCCCCAGAGTCGGGAGTTAGGACAGCCACAGCACCTAAGGGTGCTTTCAGAAGAGAGAATGAGCAGGGACCACTTCCCTAGTGAGCAGTGAGGAGAGGAGAGGTGAACAGAGCTTCTGGGTGAGGGTGTGCATTGGTGCCAGGTGCTGTGCCAGCCCATAAAGTACGGTACCAGCCTGTGGTTGGTTCTCTTTACCCCATTTGCAGAGATGTGGAAACTTGGGCAAGTGGGAGTGAACTTGCCCCGGGTCAGCTAGAAGGTGGTGGAGCTGGGGTTGGCATCAGCTCTGGTGGCCTTCGCAGTCTGTATTCTTGCCCACTTCACTGGCTGCTTCTTTAGCCTCTTATCGTGATCCTGGAGTGCTATAGCTCTATGTACTTTCTACCCTAAGTCTACCCTGGGACCTCCAGCAGGCCCTAGGAGGTGAAATCTGAGATTGCTGGACAACTTCCCTGACACTGCGGGCAGCTCGTCACCTCACTCTGCTGAGCCTCTGCCCTTAACCTTGGACTGGCCTTATACCCTCCTGTGCCTTCTCCACAGAGTCTTGCTGTGTCTCGAACTCAGCCTCCTGAATAGCTGGGACCACAGGCTCGTACCGCCTCAGCCAGCTATGCGGATATTTTAAAATCATACACTGTGTTAACTTGTTTCATGTTTTACTCATGACCATTTGTGGTAAAATGTACATAATATGTAATTCATCATCTTAACCATTTTTAGGTCTATAGTTCGGTGGACTTTCATACCATACTGGTATGCAACCATTACTACCTTCCTTTTTTGGAAATTTTTTATCTTCCTAAACCAAAATTCTGTACCTATTATGTAATAACAACCCCTCTCCCATTCCCCACTTCCCCCAAACCGTGGAAGCCACTGTTGTATTTTCCGTCTCTATTAATTTGATTATCTAGGCACCTCATGTAAGTGGAATCATACAGTATTTGTCTTTCTGTGTCTGGCTTTTTTCCCCTAACATAATGTCTTCAGTGGTCATCCATGTTGTAAGTGTCAGAATGTCCTTCTCCTTTTTTTTTTTTTTGTGGGTACCGGGGGGTCGACCTCAGGACCTCGCGCGCCAGCAGGCGCCCGTGCCGCTGAGCGATATCACCGGCCCCTTTTTCGTATGTGGGTTCCGGGAGTCGAACTTGGGCCCTTGCGCTTGCCGGGCAGGCGCTTAAGCCAATGAGCCATCTCACCGGCCCTTCTTCTTCTTTTTTTGAGACAGTCTTGCTATGTAGTTCAGGTTGGCCTTGAACTCACGATGTAGTTCAGGGTGGCCTCCAACTTGTGGTGAACCCGAGTGCTGGGATTACAGGTATGCGCCACCACACCTGGCTTAGAATGTCGTTCTTTTTTAGGGCTGAGTAATACTTTTTTATCTACACATTGTTTTGCTCACTCATCCATCAATAGGCTCTTGGGTTGCCTCTACCTTTTGGCTATTGTGAATAATGCTGCTGTGATATTAGGTGTGCAAATACCTGTGTACAGATTTCTGCTTTTAACTTTTTGAGTGTGTATCCTGAAGTGGAATTGCTGGATCATGTGGTAATTAAGTGTTTAATTTTTTGAAGAGCCACCAAAAGTCTCTCATTTCATGACCATGTGAAAATCAGTCCATTTACATTTTACCCAGAGTTAGCAGTAGAGGAGCAGCACATGGAACAGGCCCTAGAGTGGGGTCAGATGTGGGCTTCCTGTTCCACCTCACCAGGCAGAGGCAGAACGCCCTTTGCCTTTCAGAGCTCGCAGATCAGTCTCTGTTTCCGCTAGCCCTTGTCCTACCACGTGGTGCATCAGAACTTATATAATTCTCCTACTTGTAGAACATTTAAATTGTTTCTAAACTTTACTGTTATAAATACTACTGAGTACATTTATGTTAGAGGGTTTTTGCAAATACAAGATTATTTCCTTAGGATGAACTGGTAACTACACTATAAATAATAGCTGGTGCTTAAATTGCACCTCCTGTGTCCCAGGTACTGTTTTAATGTTTTGTACATGTCATGTTTTAACTAATTTAAGTAGCTACTATGATCTCTGTGAGTTTGGTTTGTTCTACAGTACTAGGGATTAAACACAGGGGACACTCTACCACTGAGCTACATCCCTGGCCCTTAGAAAAAAAATTTTTCTGAGACTGGGTAATGCTGAGAGTGGGTAATTGCTCAGGGTGGCTTCAAACTTGTGATCCTCCTGTCTCAGCTTTCCAACTAGCTGGGATTACAGATGTGTACCACTGTGCCTGGATAGACCTTCGTGTTTTTGGAGATAGGCCTTGCTATTTTTCCCAGGCTAGTCTTGAATTCCTGGGATCAAGTGACTCTCCTGTCTCAACCTCCTATGTAGCTGGGACTACAGGCGTGTGCCACCTTGAGCAGAATTTTTTTAATACAGCAGTTTTTAGAGCAGTTTTAGGTTTTTAGCAAAATTGAGCAGGAGATACAGAGTTGCTGTATTATCTCTTCCCCTGTGTGTACCCCACTTTTCTGTGTCTACGTCTATAAATACCATGAGTTCATACTGATACCTCCAATTTCAAAGCTTTACCCAAGGAGTTCATTCTAGATTGCCCTTTTCTTTTTCATATATGTCTGACTCTGACACATATTTACCAATTTCTCTGACAGTGAGAGAGACCTGACTTCCTTTATGCACAATATGTTCAGAATTACCCACCCATACTACTATATAAAGTTAACCAGCTAACCAGAGTTCAGTATTTGTTTACTGTTCTTTTTGTCTTTAGCCTGAAGATATGCAGCCAACAAACTGTGTACAAAACTTATTTGGGTTCCTTCTTTAATCCCCTTCTTCAGTGTGTTTGTATTGTTAATTTGAAATACAGTTAAGTTCATTAATATCTGTATGTATTTCATTTTGGGATTTTCCTCCATCCTCATTGATTCTCTTTTGTTAAGCATGTGAAAGTATTGGCATGAACCCCAAAGTGAGAACTATATTTAGAAAAATGTCACCCTACCCCTGCAATCCCTTCTACCTCATTCCCACCTACTGCATATCTTACCTTCTGATGTATCCTTCCTGTGTGGCTTCTTGCACAAATGAACAGATACTTATGGGCATCTTTTTTTATTTTCCTTTTTTCCACAAAATCAGACTGTAACATTCCTTTGCCTTTTTACTTAAAAGTATCCATATCAGCTTACTATAGAGTCCTTTATTCTTACTTTTAAAACTACTCTCCTAAATATAAATTTTGTTTCCTTTTGTTTGTTTTGATTTGTTTTATTTTATTTATTTATTATAATTTTTTTTTTGTGGGTACCGGGGGGTCGACCTCAGGACCTCACGCGCCAACAGGCGCTCGTGCTGCTGAGCGATATCACCAGCCCCTTTTTCGTATGTGGGATCCGGGAGTCGAACTCGGGCCCTAGCGCTTGCAAGGCAGGTGCTTACGCCGCTGAGCCATCTCACCGGCCCAATTTTGTTTTATTTTTGAGACAGGGTCTTGCTGTGTAGTTAAGGCTGGCTTTGAATTCACTGTGTAGCCCAGGCTGGCCTCAAATGCTTGGTAATCCTCCTGCCTCAGCCTCCTAAGTGCTGTGATTATAGTTGTGTGTCATTATGCCCAGCCTAAATAAAATTTTTTTTTAAATTAAAAACTCTCCACTGTCCTATGAATGGGATTGAAGAGGATATCAGAAAATGGAAAGATAGCCCTTGCTCTTGGGTAGGAAGAACTAATATAGTGAAAATGGTGATACTTCCAAAATTGTTATATAGATTTAATGCAATTCTGATCAAAATTCCAACAGTATTATCTCACAGAATTAGAGAAAACAATCCTAAAATTCATTTGGAACCAGAGGAGACCTAGAATAGCAAAGGCAATTCTGGGCAACAAAGGCAAGGCAGGGGGCATCACAATCCCTGACTTGAAATTATACTACAAAGCTACTGTGATAAAAACAGCATGGTACTGGCAAAAAAACAGAACCGAGGATCAATGGAACAGATTAGAAGACGCAGAAATAACTCCAGACATACTTAGCCACCTTATCTTTGACAAAGCAGCCAAACACGTTCACCAGAAGAAAGACAGCCTCTTTAATAAATGGTGCTGGAAAAACTGGCTTTGCATGTGCTGAACATTAAAATTGGACCCATATCTTTCACCATGCACTAAGCTAAATTCAAAATGGATCAAAGATCTAAATATTAAAATAGAAACATTAAATCTGGTAAAACTCTTGAAGACATTGCTATAGGCAAAGACTTTATGAACAAAACCCCAGTTGCACAGGAACCATCACAAAGAATCAACAACTGGGATATCATCTTATTAAAAAGCTTTTGCACAGCAAGAGAAACCACCAAGAGTGAAGAGACAATCCACAGTGTGGGAAAAAAATTTTTGCCAGCTGTTCCTCAGACAAAGGATTATTGTCTAGAATGTGTAAAGAACTCAAAAACACCAGACCCCCCAAATTTAAAGACCCAATCCAAAAATGGGCATCTGAAATGAATAGACATCACTCAGATGAAGAAACAGAAATGGCAGATAAGGGCCAGGGATGTAGCTCAGGAGCACAGAGCCTGCCTGGCAAGTGCGAGGCCCTGAGTTCGATTCCCCGTACCACCAAAAAAAAAAAAGGGGCAAATAAATATATGAAAAAATATTCAGCATCACTGGTCATTTGCAAAATGTAAATTAAAACAACACTGAGATTCCATATCACCCCAGAAAGAATGGCTGTCATCAAGAAATCAACCAATAACAAACGGTGGGGCTGTGGGGAAAAAGGAACCCTTCTCCACTGTTAGTAGGAGTGTGGACTGGTGCAACCACTGTGGAAATCAGTGTGGAGATTCCTCAAAAAACTAAAACTATAGGTTCCATTTGACCCAGCTATTCCCTTTCCTGATATCTTCCTGAAAGAATTTAATAAAAAAGCATCATAGCACAGTGACATACGCACACTCATGTTTATAGCGGCACAGTTTGTAATAGCCAAATCTTGGAAACTGCCCAAATGCCCATCAGCTGGTGAATGGATAAAGAAGATGTGGGTTTTTTATTCAATAAAGTACTACTTGCCATAAAGAAGGATAAGCTAGAGACACATCTAGGTAAATGGATGCACCTTGAGACCATACTCTTAAGTGAAATAAGTCGGACACGTGTAAATACAGCATTGTTTCTCTGGTGTGAGAAACCGAAAGTGTAAATAAGGACTAAAATGTATAATAGATATTGTGAGATAGAAAGAAAATGTTCAAATGGGGAGGGGAACAAGAGAGGGGAGTGGGGGAAAGGAAATAAGGGAAAAGTAAAAAATGAGAAAAGAAGGAAAAAATGGAGACAAAACTTTTGTAAATGGGGAAGGAAGGAGGGATTGAAGGGAGGGTAGGGGAATGGGAAAAAAAAAGAAACAACTTATATCATGTACAGGTACAAATTCTCTGTGATGAATGTGATCATTATATATACCTAAAATGTACCAATAAAATCTTATTGGAGGAAAAATAATTAAAGAAATCCTCACTGTCCTGTGAATGGGCATCTTGGTGGTTTCTGGGATTTTGTGATTACAAATTCTCAGAAGTGGCAAACACATATGGAGTTCTGCTGGGTATTACTAAATTCCCCTCTGTGAAGGTGGCATTAATTTGTACCATACCAGTAACAAAAGAGAATGCCTATTTTCCCTGCATGCCCACCAACAGGAATGACGTCAGACTTTTTAAAATTTTGGCCGGCTTAATAAGTGAGAATGGTTTTTTAATTTGCATTTTTTTTTTCTAATTATGAGTGAGGTTGAGCATTTTGTCAAGGGCTTGAGACATATACAGTCGTATGTAGTTTAATGGGGATCAGTTTAAGAAATGCGCCGTCAGGCTATTTCACTGCTGTGTGCATTTCGTGGAGTGTACACACACACACACCTAGATGGTGTGGCCCGCCGCGTAGCGAGGCCATACTGTGCAGTCTGGTCCTCCTAGGCGAGGGCCTGTGCGGCAGTTTGCTGTACTGAATATCATAGCAGTTCTAAGTCAGCGGTGAAAAAGTACTGAAAGAATATGGTATAAAAGATAGAAAATGAGATGCAGCTGTCCAGGAAGTTTAGTCTGAGTGGAGCCTGAGCACTGGAAGCTGCTCTGGAGGAGTCGGAGCGTGAATGGGAGGTGAGCGGGAAGGGCTCAGGCGGACCTCGCACCTCTGTCGGGCTTTTAAACACTTGACACGCCAGCAACACTAAATTCACAGAAAATATTTTTCTTTCACCAATAATTAACCCTAGGTTACTTTAATATTTTTACTTTATAAACTTTTGTTTTAATTTTTATTTTAAAGAGAAAAAACCAGGGCCGGTGAGATGGCTCAGCGGCTTAAGCGCCTGCCCGGCAAGCGCGAAGGCCCGAGTTCGACTCCCGGATCCCACATACGAAAAAAGGGCCGGTGATATCGCTCAGCGGCACGGGCGCCTGCTGGCGTGCGAGGTCCTGAGGTCGACCCCCCGGTACCCACAAAAAAAAAAAAATAAAGAGAAAAAACCAAAATTTCAAAACAACGTAATAGGAGGGTAACAAAGGTTAGTACATTGCATATTGTTATCTTTAAATTAGTTACTCAGAGTACAAGATATCAGCATTTAATTGTCCAAACAATATTAGCAAATACCTTTCTTTTCAATAAACTAAGAGAAATTAGTAGTATGTCTATCTTAACTATCTTATATATATATATGTGTGTGTGTATATATATATATATATTTTTTTTTTCCTTTCTTTTCTCCATTCCACAATCCCAGTTTCTCTTTCCTTTTGAACAGTTTCTTGCCATTTTACGATATCTGTTGTACACTTTGGATCTTATTTACTCTTTCAGCTTCTCACACGAGGGAGACAATATGATGTTTATACATGTGCATCTGGTTTATTTCACTTATGTGTATGGTCTTGAGTTGCATCCATTTACCTATAAAAGTTAACAGTTTATCCTTCTTTATGGCCGAGTAGTACTCCATTGTATAAAAAGACCACATCTTTTTAATCCATTCCTTGGTTGATGGGCATTTGGGTTGTTTCCAAGATCTGGCTATTACAAATTGTGCTGCTATAAACATGGGTGCACATATATCGCTGTGGTACAATGTTTTTAATTCTTCTAGGAAGATACCCAGGAGGGGAATAGCTGGGTCAAATGGGACCTCCAATCCTAATTTTTTTTTTTTTTTTTTTTTTGTGGGTACCAGGGGGTCGACCTCAGGACCTCGCGCGCCAACAGACACCTGTGCCGCTGAGCGATATCACCGGCCCCTTTTTCGTATGTGGGTTCCGGGAGTCGAACTCGGGCCCTCGCGCTTGCAAGGCAGGTGCTTACGCCGCTGAGCCATCTCACCGGCCCCAATCCTAATTTTTTGAGGAATCTCCACACTGATTTCCACAGTGATTGCACCATTCTACACTCCCACCAACAGTGGAGGAGGGTTCCTTTTTCCCCCACAGCCCCTCCAGCATTTGTTATTGGTTGATTGCTTGATAATAGCCATTCTTTCTGGGGTGATATGGAATCTCAGTGTTGTTTTAATTTGCATCTCTCGAATGACCAGTGATGTTGAACATTTTTTCATATATTTATTTGCTGTTTGTGTACTTTTTTGTTTTTTGAGACATGGTCTTGCTGTGTAGTTCAGGGTGGCCTTGAGCTCACTATGTAGCTTGGGCTATCCTGGAACTCACAGCAACCCTCCTGCCTCAGCTTCCTGAGCACTGGGATTACAGGGGTGTGCCACCACGCTGGGCAATTACTTTATAAACTTTTTAACTTTAAAAAACTACTTGACTCACCTATTTTCTATTTAAAGAACTTTTTTTTTTTTTTTGGTACCGGGGGTCGACCTCAGGGCCTCCCGCGCCAGCAGGCACCCATGCCGCTGAGTGATATCACCGGCCCTTTTTTCGTATGTGGGTTCCGGGAGTCGAACTTGTGCCCTCGCGCTTGCCAGGCAGGCACTTATGCCGCTGAGCCATCTCACTGGCCCTCTTTTTTTAAACTTTTAAAAATTTTTGCTGCTACTTTGGCTATGTAACTCAGTGGTAGAACAATGCCTAGCATGCTTGAGGCTAGGGCCTCCAGCACCAAAAACCAAAATAGAAAAACTTTTTTGTTAAATACTAAGACACAGCCAGGTGTGGTGGTGCACACTTATAACCCTAGTACTTGAGGCTGAGGCAGGAGGATTGCTGTGAGTTCAAGGCCAATCGGAACTACATACATGAGCCTAGGCCAACACAGAGTCAGGGTCATCAACCTCACTGTCCCTGTCTCCACACCTTGTCCCATTGGAAGGTCTTCAGGAGTGGCAGCACACATGGAGCTGTCACCTGTGATAACAAGGCCTTCTGAGGCTCTGCTTCCTCCAACATTTAAGTAATGCCAGTTTTCTTTTTTTAAATTCATATACCATGGAATTTACCCTATTAAAGTATGCAATTCAGTGGTTTTTAGTATGTTTATAAGGTTGCACAACCATGTCCATGGTCTAACTCTAGAACATTTCCATCACCTCAGAAACAAATTCTGGACCCACTAGCAAATTCCTCTCCCCTACCTCCTTACCCCAGCCTCTGAAAGCTACTGATCTACTAACTGTCTCTGTGCAGAGATTTGTCTGTTGCAGAGATTTTATATAAAAGGCCTCATAATGTTTTCAAGGTTCATCTGTGTTGTAGCAATTGTCACTGTACTGTTTCTTTTTATTGCCAAATAATATTTTATTGTAAATGTATACCTTATTTTGTTTGTCTGTTCTGCAGTTGATGGACATTTGGGTTGCTTACACTTTTTTAGCTATTATGAATAGTGCTATTATGAACACTGGTGTATAAGTTTTTGTGTGAACATCTTTTCAGTTCTTTTGGGTGTATACTAAGGAGTTCACCTCCTGGGTCATATGGTAACTGTGTTACCTTTTTGAGGATTGCCCAACAGTTTTTCAAAGCAGCACCATCAATTTACGTCCCGACCAGCAATGTATGAGTGTTCTGATTGCCTCCCCTGCCAACACTTGTTATTGCTGGCCTTATTTTAGCCATGCTAGAGGGTGTGAAGTGGTAGCTCACTGAAGGTTTGGTTTGCATTTTCTTGCTGACTAGTGATGTTGAGCATGAAGTGCCAGCTTTTTGGTTGGCTTGTTTTGTGCCACCAGCTATGCGTTGCCTCTAGAAAGTCTCTCCTGGGTTCCTGTTTACTTCCTGCTTGAAATTAGCAGTTATTTTCACCTCTTGGAGACTGATTGATTCCTCCTTAGTGTGGTGATTCAGGAGGGGCCATGAGGCAGATTCTGATGGTTGGGCATCTGTATGTCTAGGATTCAAGGCCGCATATTCTTTCTGTCAGCAGGTCTGATTGCTGTGAGTCTGGCACAGCCATGGTGTTGGCTTATCAAACTGCTGAGACAAAGCCAGCCTCTCCAGGATACCTCAGTAGGCAGGATCAAGGGTTCTGAAGTGGAAACAGTCTTTAGAGGCCATCTCCTCCATCCTGCAACAAGACAGACCCCTTCCCTCTTGCCAGAGGAGGGAGAATCTGTAACTTACTCCTTGAAAAATTCCTCCAGAAAGAAATTCCTCTGGCCTCATTTACCACCCGCGAGTATTTTAGCAGCCTTTTGTGCTGAAAAATGATTCTCTCTGACCCAGATCCCCCTTCTGCAGCATGTGACAGCTTCCTCTTAGAAGACATGAGAGAACATTGCTCCCTTGGAGGGCCTTCATCGTCTGGTCAGATGGAACCGCTCTGGCAGGAGAAGCCCTCATGTGAAGATGTCCAGACCAGGCCAGGCCCCTCCAGCACACTTCGAAGACAGAATGACCTTGGCTATTGCCTGGGAAGCCTGCTTTGAAACAGAGACCTTCTGACAGGCACAGGTTGTGTGTTTACCCTGTGGCTGGACCATTCCAACCCATGTTTCAGAGGTTATGTCCCACGAGCGAGCCCAGTGGTGGTAATCAAATGCAGGTAGAGACCATCTGGCCAGGCCTCCCCTCCCCGACAGCTGAGCGAGGGCTGGCCTGCCCCCCACGGAGCTGGCCCCAAAGCAGCCTTTGTGGAGACAGAGGGTGTGTGCATGTGTGCGTGCATACTCACGCTTGCATGCGTGCAGCCCTCATCAGTGAGGTGCTGCTATGTTTATGTGAATGATTCAACGACCTCTCTCTGCATCTAAGGGAGAACACTTGTGCAGCTCACAATGAACATATTCCTTTTAGTCTGTTTCTCAAGTTTTTGTGGTTAAAAATCATGTATTTTCCTTGGCCCAAGATGAAAGCCCTGGAATAATGGTCTAATATGTTTTACATAGCTGCCTCTAATTGGTGGCTGCTTGAAATCTTCCCATTGCCCTAGTGACCCATCTCCTTTTATAAAATTTTAGAGTCCATCTATCATTACCCCCAGGTTTTCACATCCCTTCCAAACTGTAGCGTCAACAAAGGCAGCTTTTGCAGCCTCAGTTTGTGTAGATATACCCTCAGCCACGCTACACTGCAGTGATCCCAGACAGGGTAGTTCGGCAAGGAAATGAACTAGCTTAAGTGGTATCACTTCCAGCGTCTTCTTCTAGCCAGACCTCCAGAATTTCATGCTTATATCCTCCAAATGGATTCTGACTCCCACGTTGCTAGATAACCAGAGAAAATACTATGGATATTTCTTAAAAATATAGTTGGGAGCCAGGCAGGGTGGCACACACCTATAATCCCAGTACTTGGGAGGCTGAGGCAGGGGGATCACTGAGAGTTCGAAGCCAGCCAGCGCTACACAGTGAGTTCAAGGCCAGTCTGAACAGCACAGTAAGACCCTGTCTCAAAAAAAACAGAAAAAAGAAAAGAAAAGAAAAGTAAAGAAAAAATATGCTTGGGTTTGACCTGATCATTCCTAAGGATTCCTTTTTAGTTTGAAAGAGGTTGAACTTAGCATCTCAGAGGTGATCTTCCTCTGCACAGTGCAGGAAGGCTGACTTCACCCAAGCACACAAAGCCAAGGCTAGGACTATGTCAGCTTCTGAGACCTCGGGATCTCTTTCTCTCCAGTCTCCCAGCTGGCCTTTTGGGGATGATGGTGAAGGAAAGATGCCATGAGGAGTTCCAGGGTGCCTTGGCTGCATCATCAGCCCTTGAGAGCAATCTGTTCTGATAGCCTGTTTAGGAAGCTTGGCTAGCAAGGAGGTGTCAGCTATCATCTTAGTTTATGGTTTGTATTTATATGCTGGAGAGTTTACACATGTATAACCACTGTGGCTTATGTTTGCACAAGATATAATTACTGAAAATTATATCACGAACATATTTTAACTTTTAGCCATTCCCATGCCGGCAAGCCTCAGGAACTCTCAGGAACTCCTACCCAGGTACCCTCCTGACCTGTGGAAGTATGGCACCCCACCAACCCGGCCTGCCTCTGACCCACATCCTTGCCTTCTGGTAGTGGTCCATTGCAGGTCTTTCCTGAGAGTTTGCAATCCTAGCAGTTAGGGAGGGAGACACTCCCAGCTTGTCTCATTGTCACTGTGAGGAGTTGGGGCCACAGAAGCCATAATCCTCACCACTGTGGGTCTCCAGAGATAGGAAGGGCAGCAAGCCGTGTTTCTTCAGTCTCCATGATTGAGGCGTGCTCATGGAGAGCAGTACTGATTGATGTGGGTATGTGGGATGTGGCTTGTAGGAAGAATATGCGTCCACCCAGTACTTGGAACCTGCCTCGGGACCTCTCTCCCATCCCGATGACAACTGTACCCTGTGGGGTGTGTGGGGGGAAGGGTCTTATTCTCACAGAGCACATGGCCTTCTTGGTTGCTCATAACACATTATCTTACCAACCTAAGTGGGTGCTGAGTAGCAGCTTGCAGTAAGGAGCGTGGATGAAGAAGATTTTCTTTAATGGGCCTTAATCATACAGAAAGGAATGCTCTAGAACCACAAAACCTGGAACTCCTAATTCAGAGTGCCCGCAGGGGAGTTTGGTAGGCCAGACTGACTGTGGACTGCACTGCACGGGCAGGAGGGCAAGGTCAGTGTTCTGCTTTCCTCCAGGCTTTCCGGCCCTTCTCTCCCTCAGGGCTTACACTCTGGGAAATCCTGGAGTAGAGGGTTTGCATGCGAGGCCACCACACAGAGCAAGAGCTTTCAGGGGACTATCAGGCAGTATTTCTCCTAAGGTAGTTGAATTTTTTCCTTTTTATTCCTTTCAGGTTTACAGGAACAGATGGGCCTAGTGGTTTTGGCTTTGAGTTGACTTTTCGTCTGAAAAGAGAAACTGGGGAGTCCGCCCCACCCACATGGCCAGCAGAGCTAATGCAGGGCCTGGCCCGATACGTGTTCCAGTCAGGTAAGAGCCCAAGGGCTGGCTGGTGTGCCAGTCCTGTGCCAGGAGCCTGGTTGGCTTTGGGAACTTGCAAGTATAGATGTCTGCAATGTCTTTTCCCTGGGGGTACTGTACCCCTGTTGTACAGTGAGGGTGGCTTGTTTTGCCGGGTGTTCCCTGGGTGGAAAGCTCCCTGGGCCAGAGCAGAGAGGGATATGTCACTGTACCTTCCTGCTCCCAATGGTCTGGCTGCCCTTGTTTCTTTTTCTTTTTCTTTTTCTTTTCTTTTCTTTTTTTTTTTTTTTTTCCTTTTCTTTTTTTTGAGACAGGGTCTTGCTTTGTAGTTGAAGCTGG
The DNA here is from genome assembly GCA_028451465.1 of Erethizon dorsatum. Classification (NCBI taxonomy): domain Eukaryota; kingdom Metazoa; phylum Chordata; class Mammalia; order Rodentia; family Erethizontidae; genus Erethizon; species Erethizon dorsatum. The sequence goes on from CM051822.1 coordinate 87,464,600, forward strand.
CCTTGAACTCACCATGTAGCCCAGGTTGGCCTGAAACTCAAGGCGATCCTCTTGCCTCAGCCTCCTGAGTGCTGGGATCACAGTTGTGCACCACCATGCCTGACCTGTCCCTGTTTCTGATGCTACAGGCACATAGGCTAATCTTGGCTCAGGCTTGGGTAACAGTAGAGAGTGGGGTAGAGAAGGGAATGAATTGCCAGGAACTTGCTGCCCCGCAAGGTGAAGGGAATCAGGCAGGGCCTCAACAGTCAGAAGTGTTGTTTGGTCAGGTGTGATGCACACGCCTGTAATCCCAGCACTTGGGAGGCTGAGGCAGGAGGATTGCTATGAGGTGAAGGCCAGCCTGGACTGCACAGTGAGACACAGTCTCAAAAAAAAAAAGTAATGTTTGATTCAGATGATTCACATGCCCTCCAGATGATTGTCCTTTGCTCTAGGCTGTCCACTGGAGACTGCTGATGGGGACCCTGAAATGGGGGCTTTGTGCAGGGAACCTTGGCCTCACTGTCTGGGCTCAGTCTGCCTGTATCCTCTGGTGGGATTAGAGGCTGAGTGCATTTAGGACATTTCCTCGAAGCTTCACTTCGTCTGAGTGTTTCTGTGTGGCTGATGAATTGCTCAGAAGCACTTTCCAAGTAGCCTTCAAATGAAGGCTGACATCCTTTCTCCTGGCTTTTTTGCTCCCTGACTGTCATGGCTATGTGCAGAGCAGTGTTTCAAGCCAGTGGCCCTTGGTGTGCTCCTTGGGCCTCTTGCACCTGAAGCCTCTGCGGACCTTGTTGCAAACACATATTTTGGACCCCATGGAGACCTTGAACTCAAAATGTAGATGCTGGGCCGGTGAGATGGCTCAGCGGTGTAAGCACCTGCCTGGCAAGCGCGAGGGCCTGAGTTCGACTCCCAGAACCCACATACGAAAAAAGGGCCGGTGATATTGCTCAGCGGCATGGGCGCCTGCTGGCACGCGAGGTCCTGAGGTCGACTCCCGATACCCACAAAAAAAAAAAAAAAAAAAAAAATCTAGATGCTTCAGGTAGAATCTGAATTTGGAAAACCATGGATCTGGTAGCTTCTGTAGGCACAGTGGCTTTTTTAAAGCCTTGAATAGGTTACATTTTTGAGATGCAACACACCTGTCTGCATTGGACCCTTTCATCCTTGGTCCGAGACCTCTGGGAGCTGCTTCTTAGCGGGGAGTTGTCATATAAGGAGACAGATCCGTAAGTGCCATGCACCAGCGTGTGTCTTAGGAGATATAGTAGTCTCTTGGAGGTTGCAGCAGGTCCTCTTTAAGCAGATTCCCATAGCTCCCTGCAGAGCTCTGATACAGTCAAACTCTAGAGGCCTGCTGAGGGCGTCTGTTTCTTAACCAGCTTCTGAAGGAGGTTCTGGTGTGGCTGGTCTGTCTGGTGTTCAGCCTCTAGAGGACTGTCAGCTGGGAAGAAGTAACATTCCTGGGGGCAGGGAACAGGCTGCCGGAGGCAGCTGGCTCGTGTGTAGTTCGGTACTGGCCCAGGGCAGTGTGCAGGCCTCTAAATTGTGCAGAGGTCTACCACCTGAGGCCTTCGTGTCCCACTGCTCCCTGCTCGTTATGCTGGAGCTGACTCTGGCGTGGAACTGTTTTTGGGAAAATAGACTTTTCATGACATAGAATTAGATCGCCATGGGAAATGGGGCTCCAGAGACTAGGGAACCTCCTGTGTGCATGGACAGGTGTGTGCCCTGCCTGCTGCTGAAGCGGTGCGTGTTTATGGGTGCCTGCTCAGGTAGGTAGAGATGAGAGAAAGATGAAACAGGTGTCAGTGAGGGTCAAGCAAATGAACTTCTGAAATTAGTTGTGAGACAGTTCTGTAGTTAAAATCCAAGAAGGTGGGAAAGAGAATTTGATTCGCAAGTGTGTATTTCACCCACATAATAAACATGACTGGTGGGCCGGTGAGATGGCTCAGCGGCTTAAGCGCCTGCCTTGCAAGCGCGAAGGCCCGAGTTCGACTCCCGGAACCCACATACGAAAAAGGGGCCGGTGATATCGCTCAGCGGCACGGGCGCCTGTTGGCGCGTGAGGTCCTGAGGTCGTCCCCCCGGTACCCACAAAAAAAAAAAAATAAATAAATAAATAAACATGACTGGTGATCATTGTGTAGCTACTAATGGTGATGTTGATTCAGGCAAAGAATATCAATGGTTGCTAAAACTGCTGGGTAAAGAAGGTGTTTGGGGAACAGGATATTCACAAGGACTGAGAAAGAATCACTCTACAGATTACTCTTTTTTTTTTTTTTGTAGGTACCGGGGGTCGACCTCAGGACCTCGCGCGCCAGTAGGCGCCCGTGCCGCTGAGTGATATCACTGGCCCTTTTTTCGTATGTGGGTTGCGGGAGTCAAACTCGGGCCCTTGCGCTTGCCAAGCAGGCGCTTACGCCGCTGAGCCATCTCACCGGCCCGATTACTCATTTTTTAAAAGAGAAAAAGTATCTGTAGAATGGAAAGGTTTTTTTGTTTGTTTGTTTTTTGTTTTTGTTTTTGTTTTTTGAGACAGGGTCTTACCGTGTAGTTCAGGCTGGCCTCAAACTTGCTGTGTACCCCCGGCTGACCTTGAACTCACAATCTTCCTGCCTCAGCCTCCTGAGTGCGGGGATTACAGTTACTGTTGCATGTGACTTTGTTATTTTTGTGGTGCTGAGGATTGGACTCTGAGCCTTGTCCATGCTACCACCAAGCTGTACCCTCAACCTCACTGGAAAAGTTTAAGTGGACATCACCCTGACCAGATGATCACTGTAGCAACACTAATAATGAACAAATTAATTTTATGTATCTCATATGTTAAAGTGTAATATATGAAAAGAAACATTAACTAAGTTGCACTTTCCCAAAAATATTGAACCTGAACCTAGGTGCCGGTGAGATAGCTCAGCGTCATAAGCGCCTGCCTGGCAAGTGTGAGGTCCTGAGTTCGACTCCCAGTACCCACATACGAAAAAAGGGCCGGTGATATTGCTCAGTGGCATGGGCACCTGCTGGCACGCGAGGTCCTGAGTTTGACCCCCGGTACCCACAAAAAAAAAAAAAGAATCTGAACCCAATTTTGAGCAGTCAAACAAGTCCAGGTTGTAGGACATTTTACAAGACGGCTGCTTGAATTCTTCAAAAATATCAATGCATAGGGAGGGGGGAAGGGGAAGGGAAGGAAGGGAAAAGAAAAGAATGAGAAAAGAAGAATAAAATGGAATAAAAGGTTTATAAAAAAAGGGGACGTGGGCCAGAGAGATGGCTCAGCGGCATAAGCGCCTGCCTGGCAAGTGCGAGGGCCCGAGTTCGACTCCCGGAACCCACATACGAAAAAGGGGCCGGTGATATCGCTCAGCGGCACGGGCGCCTGCTGGCGCGCGAGGTCCTGAGGTCGACCCCCGGTACCCACAAAAAAAAAAAAAAAAAAAGGGGACGAGGGGATTGAAAAGTGGAGAGGGGAATGGGAAGAAAGGAATCAAGATATATCATGAATAGGTACAAATTCCCTATGATGAATGTGATCATTATGTATATCTGAATTGTACCAATAAACGTAATTTTTTAAAAATGTCAGTGCTATGAAAGACCTGAAAAGACAAGGGGAGGGGATTGCCCTAGATTAGTGATGGTGGATCTTTTAGAGATCCAATGGCCAAATTGCAGCCCAAAACCCACTTAGTTATCACAGAGTAGCAACACTGCTACTCTGCTACTCAAGTATTAAACTTGAATACTGAGGTTTTAGTTTAGAAAAAATAACTCATACATTAACATCTTTTGTCTAAAAAGAAAAACACAATAACATGCATGCCATAGGTTCACCACCACTGCCCTATATCAGAGGAACCCTGACAGTTTAAATGTGCTGTGTGATCCTAGATTGGATCCTGAATTGAAAAAAAAGGTCATTTGTAGAACAATTAGAAAAGTAAAAATATAGACTGTTTTTTAGATAATAATACCATACTACTGTGAAGTTCCTGGATGTGATCATGGTAGTATGGCTTTACCAGCTAATATTCTTCTTCTCAGTAGATAAAGACTGAAGTAGTTAGGGATAAAATGACATTATGTCTGTTATTTAATTGTCAAGTGATTCAGCAAAAATCAAAAAGCCGGGGCCAGGGATATAGCTCAGTGGCATCACGCCTGCCTGGCAAGCTCAAGGTCCTGAGTTTGATTCCCAGTTCCAAAGAAACCCACAAAAAACAAAAAGCCAGGCATGGTGGTGCATACCTGTAATCCCAGCACTTGGGAGGCTGAGGCAGGAGAATTGTCATGAGTTCGAGGCAAGCCTGGGCTACGTAGTGAATTCAAGGCCAGTCTGAACTACATAGCAAAACCCTGTCTCAATCAATCAATCAATCAGTAAAAAAAGGTGTGGGGAGGAGAGAAAACAAACATGGAAAATGTTAATAGCTAGTAAGTTTAGGTGGAGGGTATTTCAGTATTCATTGTACTGTCCTTCTAACTCTTCTGTAGGATTAAAAATTTTCTTAGTAAAACTTATGACTTTTTCTTGAATGTGTGTTGATGAGCGTGTGCTTGGCAGTTTCTTCTGCACCAGTAGCCCCTCTTAGAGTGTTGCTGATGTGACCACTAGCTTGTGTCTGCAGATCCTGTTAGGTACTTCAGCACAGGGCAAGATGGCTACATTCCTAAACGTACAATGCTTTGTGTGACATGATTGTAATAGTCAGATAAGCAAATCTTTGAGTTCTTTTTGGAACATGGCAGGGAATACTAGTAAGTTATTAAAGGAATAGGAAAATGATAAAGAAAAAGAAATAACTGATTTTAAGGTAGGAGACCACCAGGGATGGTGGCACATGACTGTAATCCCAGTATTCAGGAGGCTGAGGCAGGAGGATCGCTGCAAGTTTAGGGCCAGCCTGAACTATACAATGAGACCCTGTCTCAAAAAACAAAACAAAACAAAAAAACAAGGTAGGATACCATGGCTAAGGGATAAAGATCAGAGCTAATGTGTACTGTCTTGTATGCCAGGCACTACTGTTCACCGTATGTGCATTTTTTTTTTTTTTAATGTGGGTACTGGGAGTCGACCTTAGGACCTTGCGCTTGCCAGCAGGCGCTTATGCCACTGAGCGATATCACCGGCCCTTTTTTTTGTATTTGGGTTCCGGGAGTCGAACTCAGGACCTCGCACTTGCCAGGCAGGCGCTTATGCCGCTGAGCTATCTCACTGGCCCCTGTATGTGCATTTTTGATGTTACACTGGCTTTACAGTTGTAGAATGAAGACAACACAGAGAAATTAAGTAGCATGTTCAGCATCCCTTATCTAACAGTACAAAGGCAGGACTGGAGCCCAGGCAGCGTAGCTCATAGTGGCACTCACCTTACCATGGTGCTGCGTTGCTGGTTCTCAGCTGATGTCGGGTCTGCTGGGTATCTGAGGCTGCACGGGGGGCTTGAGGTGTGGCCCTGTGCTTGCCAGCTGCTGCTTCTGGGCCCTCCGTGGCTGTGATGCCTTGCTCCGTGGTAGGCGTGCTGCTAATACTCAGTGTAATGAAGCATTTGGAAGATAGAGGAGGGAAAAGGCCATTCATAATACTGGCCTCCTTTCATCTTTTAACTTTTTACACATGGAAATATGTATGTAGACAGGGCACCTATGATGTTGGATGAGTTTTCACAAACTGAACACTCCCTTGTAACCAGCAGTCAAATCAAGAAACAGACTAGTTCTCCAGAAACTTCCTTTGTGTCCCTTTGAGCCACCACCCTTCCAGCCGCACCCCTGCCCCATCCCTACCCCATCCCGCTGCAGTTCCCCAGCACTGCTGCCTGAGCAGGTTGCTCATAGCCCGGGCCATCTCCATCCCCTCCGGTGCTCTTTGCGCGTGTGTGCCTGCCAGACCAAGGGGCAGCCTGGGAAGGTGGTTTAAAGGTGGAGCCCCGGGCCCAGACTGCCTGCCTTTGTAGTACAGCTCTGCCGGTTCCTGCCTACTGACTATGTAGGCATTAAGTCCACTCGCACATCTGGAAAGCAAGGTCAGTAATAGCAACTGCTCACGAAGTTACTGAGGGGTGACATGGCTCACTTAGAACAGTGCCCAGCGCACAGTGTTATGTAAGTGTTGTTTGAACTTACTGTGTAGTCTTTAAAAACCTTATATGAATCAAGAAGGTTTTTTGTCTTTTTGTTTTGGGCAGTGACCATAAAGACCCTGTTTAACAGCAAAACCCTATTAGGAGATCCCTTGCTCGTCACTGAATTCGATGCCTGCCTCAATTGACATGGTATTTAATGCCTTTATTTTGTTCTGACACATAAAATCAGTAGTAGTGATACGAATAGAGTTACTTGTTTTACGGGTCACATTACACAATCCAAAAGCAAATTCATTTCACATGTGGCTCCTTGATTTTCTGCACTTGGTTTATGTAGTTGCCTCCGAAGTCTTAGGTAAATCAAACACTATTCTAAATACTATAGAGTCTATGCAGTTAGTGAGACCTTGTAGAAAATCCTTTAAGGGTGAAGAATCTTTTTATAGTGTGAATAATTACTCCTTATTGTAAAGATTGGGATTAGGCCTATCAGTTGTATCAGAGCAAGAGCATGCTGAACTGATTCAGAAAAGAACTTGTGGCTTGTAGGCATTCCCCAGTCTGTATGCTTACACAGGATGTGTGTTTTATGTTCGCTGTGTACACAGACATACCTGCACGTGTAAATGGCATTGTAATTCTGTCTGATGGCCTTGTCTCACCTGTGCTGTTCACCCTAAACCCAGTAGCTGTGTGGGACACTCACCGCCCATCCATCTGCATGTGAAGACGTGCTGAGCAGTATAATCAAGTCAGTGGAATGTTCAGACTTGCTCTTCCAGATCAAAATAGCACCCAAAACTTTGCCATCCAGGCTTGGAAATAGCATCAGAGCAGTGGCAGGCAAAGGAGAGAGGAATGATGAGTCCATGGTGGGTGTGGGCTGGGGGTGGTGCTGCCCACTCCCAGCCATGGGGCTCTGCCAGACAGCTCTGAATGACTGATGACTCAGAAGTGTCCTGTAATTTAGCCCCAATTTGCTGGAGGACAGGTCTCCTTGGATAGGTTTGCTCAGAGGAAGGAAGCTGAGCTGGAGAGAAAAGAAAGTAGAAATGAGAAAGACCCAGGAAAGAGGAACGTGCAGAGGTGGTGAAGGCTTCTCCACATGAGGGGGAAGGCAGTTAGGGTTTATTTTAGTTGAGATTCTTTTCGTTATGAGAAGATGGCAGAAACCCAACTTAAACTGCCTTAAACAATAGCAGACTTTATTGGCTCAGCTAACTGGGTCATCCTGGATTTCAGGCATGGCTTGATCTGTATACTGAAAATGTGTCTGCAGGGCTGCCACTCTGCATTGTTCTTGTACTGTGCACTGGCTCTCCCCTGAGCATCCCTTTCTTAGTTCAGGTCCTCTCAGTTTGTAGCCCAGCAGGCAGAAGGTCTTTTCCTCCCAACATTCCTATATCAGGCCTGGGGAAGAACTCATATTAGCTCTGCCTGGGTCACTTGATCCCCCTCGTTGGTGCCTTGGTCCAGATGGAGCACAGGGATTTGTGTTTAAAGTCCTTCCCCTCCTCACTTCCAATCACATGGAGTAGGAGGGAAGTCCCCTAAAACAAAGACTTATAACTTTCTGTACTGGCTTCATCAGCACTTTGGCTTGTCATTTTAAATTGGTTCTCTCATACCCCAAAGATGGCTGCATCCTAGTATCTCACTTGACAAGAGTCTATAAGCAATAAGGGGGACATTTCTGTCTGTTTTTTTTTTTTTTCCAGTTACTTTTTAAAAATTAAGTTTATTGGTACATTTTAGGTATACATAATGATCACATTCATCATAGGGAATTTGTACCTGTACATGATATAACTTGATTCTTTTTTTTCCCTTTTCCCTTCCCTGCCTTCAATTCCTCTTCCTCTTTATGTAGATATTTCTGTTTTGTGTCAAATTAAAGATTGGTTAAAGCTGGCATGGTGGAGCATGCCTATAATCTTAGTACTCTGGGAAGATGAGGTAGGAGGATTGCAAATTCAAACCCAGCCTGGGCAATTTAACAAGACCTTGTCACAAAACTTTAAAAGAGGGTGTGGGGGTGGGGATGTATCTCAGAATGAAGGCCCTGCTGGGCATGGTGGTGCATGCCTGTAATCCCAGCACTCGGGGCTGAAGCAGGAGTATCCCAGCAAGTTTGAAGTCAGCCTGGGCCACGTAGTGAGTTCAAGGCCAGCCTCAACTGCATAGCAAGACCTTGTCTCAAAAAACCTAAATAAGAGCGGCGGGTATGGCGACACCCTCCAGAAGTGGAGCCTGGGACTTCCACTTGCGCGTGAGGCGAGTATAGCCGGACGGGACTAGAGGCCAAACTCAGGATCTGACAAGATGGCCAGGCTGCCCCACAGGAACATCAAGGAAACCCAGCATTTGCTGGGATTAAAGCAGAACCAGATGAGAACAACGCCCCTTATTTTCATGTGGTCATTGCTGGTCCCCAGGATTCCCCCTTTGAAGGAGGGACTTTTAAGCTTGAACTATTTCTGCCAGAAGAATACCCAATGGCAGCACCTAGAGTACGTTTCATGACCAAAATTTATCATCCTAATGACAAGTTGGGATGAATATGTTTAGATATTTTGAAAGATAAATGGTCGCCAGCACTGCCGATCCGCACAGTTCTGCTATATCCAGGCTTTTTTAAGTGCTCCTAATCCAGATGACCCATTAGCAAACAATGTAGCGGAGCAGTGGAAGACCAAGGAAGCCCAAACCGAAGAAACAGCTAGAGCATGGACTAGGCTGTGTGCCATGAATAGTATTTAAGTCGATCAGTCATCAAGTTTGTGTCACTTCTCCTGTTCTGCCAAGACTTCTTCCTTTTTTATTTGCATTTAATGGTCACAGTCTTAGAATCATTATAGAATAAAAGCCCAGACATTTTCAGTCCTTTGGTGATTAAATGCACATCAGCAAATCTATGTCTTGTCCTGATTCACTGTTGTAAAGCATGAGCAGAGGCTAGAAGTTTCATCCGGATTGTTGTGAAACGTTTAAAAGCAGCGGCCCTCTGCTTTTGCTCTTTTCCCCCATCTGGTTTAAGTATAAGGCACTGTGATTGAAGGTAATTGTCAGGGTTAGCTGCAGGAGTATGGGTGTTCTTTATTTTATTTTTTTGAGGGGAAAGGTAGTTTCAAAATTTTATGAGCTCCCCCCACCTTTTATGGTGATCTAATTGCACTGGTTAAAAAGCAACTAACCAGTTCTTTAAGATATGCTGTCTAAAACCAACAGCCAATATCATACTAAATGGACAAAAACTGAAAGCCTTCTCTCTAAAATCAGGAACAAGACAAGGATGTCCACTGTCCCCACTCTTACTCAACATAGTCCTGGAAACTTTAGCTAGAGCAATTAGACAAGAGAAAGAAATAAAAGGAATTATGATTGGAAAGGAAGAAGTTAAATTATCATTATTTGCAGACGACATGATACTCTACATAGAAGACCCCAAAAACTCCACTAAAAAATTGCTAGATTTAATAAGCAAATTCAGTAGTGTAGCTGGATACAAAGTCAACACTCAAAAATCAATAGCCTTCCTGTACACCAATAACAAACTCACTGAGAGAGAAATTAGGGAAACAACACCTTTCACAATCATATCTAAAAAAATGAAATACCTAGGAATCAATCTCACAAAGGAAGTAAAAGACCTCTACACTGAAAACTACAGTACTCTGAAAAAGGAGATTGAAGAGGATATCAGAAAATGGAAAGATATCCCTTGCTTTTGGGTCGGAAGAACCAATATAGTGAAAATGGCCATACTTCCAAAACTGTTATACAGATTTAATGCAATTCCGATCAAAATTCCAATAACATATCTCACAGAATTACAGAAAACAATCCTAAAATTCATCTGGAACCAGAAGAGACCTAGAATAGCAAAGGCAATTCTGGGCAACAAGAGCAAGACAGGGGGCATCACAATCCCTGATTTGAAATTATACTATAAAGCTACTGTGATAAAAACAGCGTGGTATTGGCAAAAAAACAGACCTGAAGATCAATGGAATAGAATAAAAGATACAGAAACAACTCCAGACATACTAAGCCACTTTATCTTTGACAAAGGCGCCAAACACATTCACTGGAAGGAAGATAGCCTCTTTAATAAATGGTGCTGGAAAAATTGGCTCTACACATGCTGAAGATTAAAATTAGACCCATATCTTTCACCATGCACAAAACTAAATTCAAAATGGATCAAAGAACTAAATATTAAAACAGAAACATTAAATCTCCTGGAAAATAGAATAGGTAAAACTCTTGAAGACATTGGTGTAGGCAAAGACTTTATGAATAAAACCCCCATCGCACAGGAAGTATCACAAAGAATCAACAACTAGGATCTCATGTTATTAAAAAGCTTTTGCACAGCAAGAGAAACCACCAACAGAGTGAAAAGACAACCCACAACGTGGGAAAAAATGTTTGCCAGCTGTTCCTCAGACAAAGGATTACTATCGAGAACATATAAAGAACTCAAAAAAATCAGACCTCCCAAATTTAAAGACCCAATCCAAAAATGGGCATCTGAGATGAATAAACACTTCTCAGATGAAGAAATACAAATGGCAAATATATATATGAAAAAATGTTCAACATCACTAGTCATTCGAGAGATGCAAATGAAAACAACACTGAGATTCCGTCTCACCCCAGAAAGAATGGCTATTATCAAGAAATCAACTAATAACCGATGCTGGAGGGGCTGTGGGGAAAAAGGAACCCTTCTCCACTGTTGGTGGGAGTGTCGACTGGTGCAGCCACTGTGGAAATCCGTGTGGAGACTCCTCAAAAAACTAGGATTGGCGGTCCCATTTGATCCAGCTATTCTCCTTCTGGGTATCTTCCCAGAAGAATTAAAAACATCATACCATAGCGATATATGTGCATCCATGTTTATAGCAACACAATTTGTAATAGCTAGATCGTGGAAACAACCCAAATGCCCATTAACCGAGGAATGGATAAAAAAGATGTGCTATTTCTACACAATGGAGTACTACTCAGCCATAAAGAAAGATAAACTGGAAACTTTTATAGGTAAATGGATGCAACTCGAGAAAATACTCACAAGCGAAATAAACCGGATGCACATTTGTAAACATCGTATTGTCTCCCTAGTACGAAAATGCAATTTCACTGTGACTATTCCATTCCTTAGTCTTCTATTTTTATCTAGCTTTTACATGGCTTAATCTTACACTGAGTAATATTTTTCTCCAAAAGGTATTTGTACATTCTCTAATGCTTGAGTTTGTTAATACATAAGAATGTTTACTTGTTGTCTTTAAAAAAAAAAATAAAAAAAAAAATAAGATATGCTGTCTAGCCAAGTCTAACTTTATTTAGATGCTATAGATGGACAAGCTGATTTTTTTTTTTTGTGGGTACTGGGAGTTGACCTCAGGACCTCGTGCGCCAGCAGGCGCCCGTGCCACTGAGCAATATCACCGGCCCTTTTTTCCTATGTGGGTACTGGGAGTAGAACTCGGGCCCTCTCGCTTGCCAGGCAGGTGCTTACACCGCTGAGCCATTTCACCAGCCCTGATTGTTTGAACTAAATTGGGAACATTAACAAACATCACAGCCCTCACTAATAATATTGTGATTTTGCAGTCAAGTGTAGATTCCCCCCTTCAGAAAAAGCTTGTGACCATTTTGTATGGCTTGTCTGGAAACTTCTGTAAATCTTGTGTTTTAGTAAAATATTTTTTGTTATTCTAAAGAAAAAAAAAACTTAAAAAATAAAATGTGGCCCTGAGTTCAACATGTAGTGCTGAAAAAATATCCTTCAGAACTTCACAGATTCCCCTCTATTTCCAGGAAATAGAGACAACCATAGTGGCTGGGAGTGGACCCAGTTCCCAAAAGAGCTTGCCAAGAAAAGGTATAAGCATAAATTGGGATCCTGGCCAGGGATGTAGCTCAACAGCACAGCACCTGCCTGGCAAGCGCAAGGTCCTGAATTTGATTCCGGGTACCAAAAAAAAAAAAAACGAAACCAAATTGGGATCCTGTTATAAGGAAGGTGCCATGGTTTGGGTGTGGTTCATCCCCCAGCCGTGCATGTGCTGGAAGCTTGGTTCCCAGTGCAGTGTGGAGGCTCTGGACACTTCAGTGCTAGCTGGCAGGAGTTCTAGCTCTAGAGGAACTAGATTAGTTCTCGCTGTTAGTGAGGCCACTCCATGCCTTAGCCCCTTTTGCTCATGAACAGCCCCCCCACACACACCTTTTTGCAGCACTGGGGATTGAGCACAGGGCCTTCACACTGAGCTACATCCCCAGCCCTTAAAATTTTTTTTTTTTTTTTTTTTTAATTTTGAGACAAGGTCTTGCTAAGTTGCTTAGGTTGGGCTCAAAATTGTGAGCCTTCTGTCTCAGCTTCCCACAGTGCTGGGATTTCAGTCATGTGCCACCATGTCACTAGTTCCCTTTCTGCTTCACCATTTGTGACAGAGCCAGGGGCCTTTTACCAGGTGCTGGCACCATGCTGTTTGGGCCCTTCAGCTAACAGAATCATGAGCCAAATAAACCTCTTTATAGGTTGCCCAACTGCAGACATCTTGGTACAGCAATACAAATGAACTATGGCTGAGGGAGTGGCCATCAGGTGGACAAAACAGTACCTGTCGTTCCTAGGACACTGGGCCAGTACCAGCATGTGGGAAGAGACTGTTCTGGGCCTGAGGACAAGGTGGCTGTCATCTTACCTGCTTGGCACATTTAGAACCAGATCCAGTGTGAATCATTTGAAAGATTTATCAGTAATCGCATCAGTAAGCAGAGACACTCCACTGTCTGTCCTTCCTGCTTTGCTGCCAGTTTCTCTGACTTCCCTGTTTGCTTTTAATTTTATAGTCAATTCTTTCTTCTCTGATTGCCAGTGACTGCTCTCCTGCCCTCCCTTCTGGGTTTCATTAGAAAGAAACCATTCCCCAACTCAGCAGGGCTTGATCTTTGAGCTTTGGATTAGAATTCTGCCGAACAGGCTGGGTGCCGTCAGCTCTGCTGGTGGTGGGCCTTAAGCACAAATTCCAAGGCACTTTCACTTGTGTCTTCATGAGAAGCATGGCTCCTAACCTCATACTTCCATGTGGAGACTCAGGTGCTCTGCTAGCTGCTGCTTAGTGGCAACCTCTGGACCCGTGCTGAGTCGGCTCTGTCTGTGAGTCAGGCCAGAGGGGAGATGAAGGCACCGTGTACCTGGGACCTCTCCTGGGCTGCCAGGCTCCAGCTGGTTGAGCTATGGTATTGACAGACTACTACCACAGATACATATATTCTTTGCTTTCCTCTGTTTATAAAAGAAGTGCTTGATCATTATAGAAACAGAAATATATGACAAAAAAACTTTATAATTCTCAATTCTCCCAATGAGAAAACTTTGGTGTTCTTGGTTCCAGATTTTATTTTTAATGCATGTATCTAGATATAGTTATCATTATTTAATAAAGTGGACTGTACTTTTCATACTGCTTTTCAGCTTGTGCATGTGTGTGTGTGTCTGGTGCTTCGGATCAAGCCCAGGGCTTTGTACTCTACCATTAGACACATCCTGAGGCCCATCAGCTTGCTTTTTTAACTTAATATTTTTTGGACATCTTTCAATGTCAATATGTTCTTTTTAACCTTATACTTTTTTTTTTTTTTTTTTTTTTTATCTAGATACTGTATGCTGTACTTTGTTTAGCCAATCTCCAACAATAGGTTGGATATTTGGGTTACTTCCAATTTTTTCCTTACCACAACCTTGCAGTGAATGACCCTTGTATTACATGTACATGTATGTGTTTGTATTCTTGCATGAGTATTTCTGTGGGATAATTCCTAAAAGTAAGATTGCTAGGTTTAGGGAAGTGAGCATAATACATGTTAACAGCCATTGCTAAAGGTTTTTTTTTTTTTTTAAAGTAAGAGGGTTTTAGATGAATGAATATATTATTATAGCAATACTGTAAATGACGTAATTGTATTCGTAATTGTATTCAACAAAGAATAAAATGGTGGTTATATACAAGTATTTTTATAGCAACAAAGTACTCTACCAAGTCCCCGAGAATTGGTCTCCTTTCTTAGGCTACTTAGCCTGAGAGAGAGAACACTGTTGCACACTAAACAGCACACATTTGGGGTTCAGAAAGGTCAGCACATCTGGCACCTTATGTCCTACAGTTTAGGGTTAGCACAGGAGCCGTCCACCATGGGTGAGGGATGCAGCTTCTCTCCTGGAATCAGACTTTTCCAGATGTCACCAGCAGGTCAAGTAGTGTATATAGAATCTCAACGAATTCTGGCCTCTGCTGGAGTTTTGCTTTTTCTGACATTAAAATTACATGTGTGGGTCAGTCTTTTTCTGTAGAAGTCATATAAAAACTTGCTTTTCTGTAGCTAGAAGTAAGTAATGTTGCTAGGTGTGTAGCTTAGTGGGAGAGCACATGCTTAACATTCATGGTGCCCTGAGTTCAGTCATAAAAAAAGTAAATACAGCGGTAGTTGATGAGTACCAAGCCTTGCTGGGCATTTAACATTCTCTTCTCTAACTTCTACAGTAGGTAACTGGGAGGGGAAGATGTGATGCTGTACTATTCAGAGAAGGAAATATGGTCCTGCAGAATTCCCTGCAGCTGGTGAGTGGCAGGTGAGAGCCTCCAGGGACAGCCTAGCCCATGTGGCTTAGTGAGCTGTGCCTCCCAGGCTCCAAGAATCCACTTTGTTTGTTCGTTCGTTTAGTTTATTTGGTTGTACCGGGGATCAAATGTAGGAGCTCACACACACTAAAGCAGGCTCCAAGGATCCATTTTAGATGAAGTGAGAGAGGTTGGGGAAAGGAACTTTTGGTCATTATTTGTATTGGTTTTATTTAAATGCTTGCTGTATACTGGGAACTGCAGATGCGGGGACAGCCATGTGGAACAGTGAGGATTCCTGCCCTCAGGTGGTGAAGACACAAGAGAGAACACAGGCAAATAATAAATACTGGAGTCTATAAAATTACCGAGAGGGAATGATCAGGGTTGGTGGGCCCATTCTAGACTGTGGGGTCGGCAAAGGACAGAGTTGGAGGCCAAGAGTGAGAACAGCTCTTCTGGTAGGGGGACCACGTGTGGGTCCCTGAGGAGAAAGCACCAAGAGCTTCCGGGTGAGGAACTGAAAGGTGGCCTCAGCGGCTAGAGGGAGCTGAGGGAGAGGAAAAAGCCCAAGCTGCACAGCTGGAGGCACAGCAGGAACAGGAAAGCGAGGGGCCGCAGGCAAGTGAGAGTGGAGAGTGGATTTGATGGTCAGGGCAATGGAAAGCCACGAAAGTCTTTTAAAGGAGAGGGAAAACTTTTTTTAAAGATACGCTTGGATTTGAGGTACTTAAGATTCTCTGCCTGCATTTTAAGAGTGACCTTTCCCCAGAAGGCACTAGG
The DNA here is from genome assembly GCA_028451465.1 of Erethizon dorsatum. NCBI lineage: Eukaryota > Metazoa > Chordata > Mammalia > Rodentia > Erethizontidae > Erethizon > Erethizon dorsatum. The sequence continues at coordinate 87,480,105 of CM051822.1, forward strand.
GCTATGCTACAGTTGGAGCCCAGCCATCAGTCGTGGATTCCTCTCAGCTCTGCATTCCTGTCCTTGGGACCCAGAGCTCGGAGCTCGGGAGTCTCCCCAGTCTGCCATCCCCTGAGGCTCTCAGCCTAAGAAGGGCACCCCACCCTCACCCTTTCTCTGGGGTGTTAGCAGCCTCACATACCTGTGTTGCATACCCCAGGGCTCTCTTCTCCCATCCAGGAGGTAGATCAGCTCTGCTTCCTCCTGCCTCCCTACAGGTGAGCTGAAGACAGCAGGTAGACTGGGAGAGGGGCTCCAACCCGGCCCAGGTAAGACATGGCTGGGCTGCACTTGACCTCCTCATCTGCAGCTTACCTGCTTTCTTCTTTCTGGTATCCCAAGTGTGTGTGGCTTTAATGTCTTTGTCTCAAGTAAAGTTTCCTGAAAGGAGATGGCTCCACTGTTGCTAAGGGGAGCTGCTGAGTTCCCTAGTTTCCTGGTTTGGTTAAACTGCCCATTGCCCCAGTCAGCTAACCAAGGCCAAATGGAACTGTCCGGATATATTAACATCATTTTTCTTTCTCATAGTCCTTTAGATTTTCTTGGCATTTTTTCTTTTCTCAGCCCAATGTATCCTCTTTTCTGGTTGCTATGGATCTGTAAAATATTTTCCCTTTCATCTGTTATTAATACTGACCAATTATAGGGTGAAACAACACCAGTTTCTCTGTGCTTTTCCACAATTTTGTTTTGTTTTATTTTATTTTACTTCACTTTACTTTTTACTTTACTTTGCTTTACTGTATTTTATTTCATTTTAAATTTTTTGAGACAGGGTCCTGCTGTATTGTTCAGGCTGGCCATGAACTCACTGTGTACCCCAGGCTGGCCTCGAACTAATGACAATCCTCCTGCCTCATCCTCCTGAGTGCTGGGGTTACAGGCGAGCACCACTCCCGGCAACACAATTCTAGATTAATAGTTGAAAGATTGGGTTCCTACTCTGCTGAAAAAAAGCAGGGCAATCCCTCAGAAATAAGCTTGTGCCATAATCTAAGTGATTTAGTCCATGTCTAAATGAGTGTTTTTAAGGAAGACATTCAACCCTGAAAGCAGAGGTTGGCCACCTGTGTTGCCCTGGAGCACAGCCATACCCTATGTGCATTACCTGTGGCTTCTTTTGTGCTGTAACAGTAGTGTTGGTGGTCATGTAAGAACTTCATGGGAAAAAAAATATTGCAGGGTTGGGGGTGTGGCTCACTGGTGGAGCACTTGCCTAACATGTGCAGGGCCCTGGGTTTGGTCCCCAGCGCTGCAAAAGAAAACAAAAACAATAACAAAAATGGTATGGCCCTTTGAAGCCCAATATATTTGATATCTGACCCCTACTGAAAAAGTCTAACAGCCCAGGCATAGTGGTGCACACCTGTAATTCCAGCACTTGGGAGCCTGGGCTACATAGTGAGTTCAAGGGCAGCCAGAACTACATAGTGAGACCCTGCCTCAAACAAGCAGTCTAGCAGCTTCTGACTTGAAAGTGTTCTCTGCTTCTGAATAATGACCCAAGTACAGAGGCGGCCATCTTTAAACCTCTGTGAGGTTGTAGAGGCCCTGAGAAAGGAAGTGCCTTAACTGGATTCTGTGCCCTAGGCCGCGTGATAGAGGAGTACCTAGCAGATGCACTGGGGGAGATGGGGAATGCATCTCCTGCTGAGCTGCTGCAGAATTTAGAGCAAATTCCTTTGGCTTCCATGGGTGTATATCTTACTTGGAGACCTGCATGAAATGCTTTGAGCTCTGACTAGAAAGAGGCTCTTAGACACAGGCATTAAATTAGGGTAATTTGCCCTCAGCCTAAGGCTCTCTTCTCTGGCCCCCTGTGGAGTCTTAATTGCCTGTCTCTCAATAGAATTTGGCCCCTTTGTCTCTGGCACCTGCATTTCAGGGACACTTCCTGCAGGGGGCAGTGAGGGCCACTGGTGGGCAGAACAGAGCTGATGGAGAGTTAGGACAGCAGACCCTACAGGTCTGCAGGAAGCAAAGCAGAAACTGCTCAGGATAGAAGGTGCAGCACTGTGTGGCTGAGAGCAGCAGCCCAGTTGGCAGGCTGCCTGGGTTTAAGTCCCGGGATGGGCATAAGGGACCCATGGGGCCTTAGGTCAAAAGTGAACATCTCCAAGGCATGGTTGTGTCATCTGTGAAACACTGGTATTAGTGATATTTATGTTTATAACATATGTACTGCTCCTAGTGCAGTGCCTGGCATTACATATGGAAACAGTTATTAACCATTTAACAGTTTACCCTGAGCATCACTGAGCATTGTTCGGGCAGGTGTCATTTCAACCAGTTGAGTCTTTTTTTTTTTTTTTTCCCCCTGTCTTTTTGAGACAGGGTTCATTGTGCAGTTCAGGCTGACCTTGAACTCTTGAACTCTCTTTATAGCCCAGGCTGGCCTCCTGCCTCAGCCTCCCAAGCGCTGAGATTACAGGCGTGCACCACTATACCTGGCCTCAACCAGTTGATTCTTGTATTGAATAAATTTGATAAGCTTGTTGTTTTTATATTTCCTGTTATATTACCTTATAAAAATTAATGAAAAATGTGCAATTTTGGGTCAACCTGTATTTAAATAATTGGACTGCTAAGTGGTCAGTATTATTTGTATGATTATTTAAAAAGCCTTTATTTTGTTTTTTTGTTTTTGGAAACAGGGTCGCATTGTGTTGTCCAGACTGGCCTTAAACTTGCTATCATGCCCTGCTTGCACACCTGTAATCCTAGCACTGAGGGAGAACGATCACACGTATGAGTCCAAGCTGGGCAACTTAGTGAAACCCTGTCTCAAAATGAAAAATAAAAAAGGGCTGGGGATGTATTTTGGTTCAAGGCCCCAGGTTCAATCCCTAGTACAGGAAAAAAAATTTTTTTTTTTTTGAGATAGGGTCTTGTTATGTAGAAAGGTGGCCAGGCTGGCCTTGAACTCACTATGTAGCCCAGGCTGACTTCGAACTCTTGGTGAACCTCCTGCCTCAGCCTCCAGAGTGCTGGGATTACAGGTGTGTGCCACCAAGCTTGGCTAAGTTTTTTTAAAAGATGCATATTGAAGATAAAAGGGAAACAGGCTTAAAAGAAAGAAAAAAAAACAAACAGGAAGAAGCAGCATATCATAGTACTGCATAGAGTGGTCCCATTTCTGATAATAGTGTGCCTTTTGGCGTCGATGACTGGAAGAGACACGAGAATGTTCACAGAGGCCTTTTTAATGTGGTAGAGGGGGCTACGAGTCATTGACATTTTCTTTTTTGTATCTTCTTGCTGTTTGAAATTTTCTGCATAGAGTGCAGTTTTATTATCAGAAGGAACCAAAGGGGTAACCATGACAGAACTTTAGAAGAACTTCTCGGAGAACAGGACACTGAACCCTGGGAAGCAGCCCAGGCCAGGACACCATGCTGGGGAGGAGAGGGAGGAGGTGTTTCTGGGGACTCCTGTGGACAGAGGCCGTGATCTGCTTGCCTGCTTGGTTTCTTCTGACTCAGTGGGAAGCAGCTGACGCCCCGAGCCAGGTCCATTTCTGCCTGGACTCCCTGGATGTGGTCTCCACTGTATGTTCAGCCCTCTTTCTCCCTCACAGGCAGGCATGGCGGCAGGCTGCTTGTTTGGTCTCTCTCCAGAACTCAGGCCAGAAGACTGACATGGCTCCCCCTTCCATATTTCTGGTGAACTGCTAGCAGCATTTCTGACTCCTCACAGAGCCTCCTCCCCAGGAACATGATAGTTGGAACTAGTACCAGGGAGGAAAGGGGAGGGGAGTCAGGCATTTTTCAAGAGAAATTACATGCCTATAATTGCAGCTCCTCACAAGGCTGAGGCAGGAGAATCTCTTGAGCCAGCTTGGACTACATAGCAAGACCTCATCTTAGAAAAAAAGAAGAAAAAAAGGATTACAACAAGCCAAGGGATGGGTTATTGTTTGTTGGATGTGATCAGTGAGCTCCAAAACAGTATCAGGGCCTTCCTGTGCCCGTGGAAGCTGCACTCCGAGGACACTGTGCTAGAGCAGGGCAGTTTTTCTAAATTAGGCTGCAGCCTTCCTGAGTACGGGCCTAGCCCTGGCAGGTCTTGTTTGGATTTGAAGATTTAGAAGAACAGGGCGTTGTCAACTTCCTGGCCTTGCTGGGCATGTCTGCATCCTCCCTATACTGAGCAGCGTGATGACCTGAATACCAGAAGCCTTTGTTCCTCACGTCTCTTCACTGGCCCTCAGATCACGCCTACGTTGTCTCCTGTCCTGGTCGGTACACCCACCCCGCCCCCACCCCCTGTCCTGGGGATGGAACCCAGGGCCTCATACGTGCTGGGCGAGTTCTGTACCACTGAGCTGCATCCCAGCTCTCCAACCCCTTGTATTTGAGACACGGTTCCACTAAACTGCACAGGCCGAGCTCGACCTTGCAGCTCTGCCCCAGCCTGCTGAACAGCTGGGGTCACAGGCGTGTGCCACACCCCTGGCTATGTCATTACTTCAAAAGAAAGAAAACGTGAGGCCTAGGGGTACAGATAAGGTCCCGGGTTTGATTCCCAGCACCAACCCCCAAAAAGAGAGAAATAAAAGAAAAAGTACGAGTTTGATTATACTTGCTTAGAAGAAAGTCATCTCAAATAATAGCAGTGGTCATATCTGAGAAGTGAAAATGATGGGAAAGGAGATTCTCATTTTTTTACTTCTGCATCTCTATTGTTTAAATTTTTTATAATAAGCCTGTAAAACCTTGTAACTTAAATAAATATATAATTGAGAATGAAAAATAAACTAAATCCCAGTCCTGAGGCAGCTGTGCTATTTATCATCCTTGGAGGTATTTCTCCATTGGTAAACTAATTAGACAATCTTACTAAATATTGTTGTGCATGTTAAAATGCTTTTTTCGGCCCCACATCGTGTCCTGGAAGTCTCTCTAGCTGAGTAAATATGGCTCAGTAGGAGTACCTGTGATATTGCATGGTGTCCCATTGTGTGGTAGTGACATAACAGGCCCCTCTAGTTAAACAGGTCCCTCTTGACAGGCTTTCACATAGTTCCCAGTTTCCCCAGTTTAAAAGTGCTGCAAGGAACTTTCACAGATGTGCAGCTTGGCAACTGTACCCCATTATTTTGGGATAAATCCCTAAAGTGGGATATCTAGGTCACGAGGTCTGCACATTTTGCAGTTTAGTGCCCTCTGAGAAGGAGATTGCACCAGGCTGGGGGGCCTGGACCAGAACTGCCCTGTGCTTTCACCTGCCAGCAGCAGGCAGCCAGGAAGCTCTGTGCTGCCTTTGAAGTCCAATGAGTCACAGGAGTGTTCTAGCATTTGCTAACTTCAAAGCTCGCTGGATTCCGGTGTTCTTTGGGGTTAGAGGCCTCTGGGCTAGGTAGACACTGGGGCTCTCAGCAAGCCCTGCGAAATGCCCTTCCTGAGTTTACCCTAAACTCTGTCCAGACTGAGCAGGAAGAGGTGTCCTTATTATCACTAATGGTTAATGCGGCTTCTTCCCATAATCAGCTCTCTCCGAATTGGTTATCAGCATCCCCTTTCCTTTATGGGAGCAGCAGGAGTCTCTGAAAGGACCCTGAAACAGGTGTGCAGATGCAGGGGATGTGGCCTTTACACACATGCTCAGAAGTGAGCGCCTGCTTCAGGTGCCATCTCTGATCCAGCAGCCCTACCTCGGACCACACTCTACAAGGTCTGTTGGCACATCAGAGTGAATGCGAAGAAGGGAGGCTTTCAGACTGGCAAGACCTCTCTAAACTGCGCTGTGAGAAATGACTGCGGAGGTGAGGGAACTACAGACATTTCGGTTTGAAGAAAAGCCTGGGGGCGGGGATGGAGTATGTTAGGGGTGGAACTGTGATGCATATCAAGAGCTTAAAAATGTTGCAGGTCTTGCCGGGCATGGTGGCACATGCCTGTAATCCCAGCACTTGGGGGGCTGAGGCCGGCATGGGTTAAATAGAGAGTTCAAGGCCAGCCTGAACTACATAATGAGACCCCGTCTCAAAGAAAAGCAAAAACCAAAACGTGTGTGTGTGTGTGTGTGTATGTGTATTCTCAATTTTTTTTTTTTTCTCTGAGATAGGGTCCCCCTGTGTAGCCTTGGCTGGCCTAGAACTCTCAGTGATTCTCCTGCCTCAGTCTCTGAAGTGCTGGGATTATAGGCATGCACCACCATGCCTGGCAGTCTTGCCATATGAAAAGGGGATTTGCCTTTTTGTTACTTTTTCTTTCCTGTTAATGGGATTTAAATAGAAGCCACTAACTATTCGCTGAGCTGTGGAAGCATTTCCTAATGTGGACAGGCCTCGGGAAGCAGTCAGCTTGCCTCTCTGAAGCTGTCCTAGTAAAGTCAGAGCAGTCACTGGTGCACATTTGTGAAGGGGAGATTGACGCACTCGGCTTAGTTTCCTGAGCTGAAAATTAGAAGCCAGTCTCCTTGAGGAGACTGTCAGCTCTGCCGCAGGACTGGACTCTGGGTCTGTAGTCTTAGTTCCAATGGGGCCCTGTGGCTGTCGTTTCTTTTTCCTGTCAGTAGTGGCCTGGTTTTCCAGTGGTTGACTCTTTCAGATGAATAGCAACTGCTTAGTTTGTGCGCAAGGCAGCTTTTACACATTTTGTTTTCTTTGATTCTAAAAGTAACCCTGGCGCTGGGGATTTAGCTCAGTGGTGCAGCACCTGCCTGGCAAGCATGAGGTCCTGAGTTCAATTCCTGTACCCCCTCCAAAAATAAAAAAAAAAGATACCCTGTAAGGTAGATAGTATCATCATCACATCATATTTTGATACCTGTAAAAACAAATGCAGAGAAATTTAGTGACTTAAGTGACATAGCAAAAGAAATTGCATCAAAGAATAAAACTAGGTCTCTTAACATGCGGATCTGGATTTGCCTCTGACTTGAGGGCAAGCACAGTACATCTGCCCCCATGATCTGGCAGAAGAAAAAGAGTCAGTGCTAATAATAATCGTACTTTACACTATGGTGGCCAGTGATAGCCAGAGTCAATGTTCTATTATGTTATCTTTTTCCAGGTTGCTGGGGATGAGAGCAACCAAAATACTCTCCGTGTTAAAAGTTGATGTTTCTACAGCTGGTGGCCCACACCTGTCTGTAATCTCAGTAGTCTAGAGGACTGAGGCAGGAGGGCTGCAATTGCGGTCCCAGCCCGGGAAACTTAGCAACCTAGCAAGACCCTACCTCAAAATAAATTTTTTTTTAAGAGGGCCAGGGATGTAGCTCAGTGTGAAGGCCCTGGGTTCAATCCCTAGTACTGAAAAAAAAAAAAAAAAAAACCAAAAAAAAAAAGTTGATGTTTTAAGCAAATATTCCATAAACATAAAAAAAAAAAAAAGCTGTTTCACTCACTAAGAGAAATGCAAGTATGTAAATTACACTGCCCTGAGCTATCACTGCGCCTATTAGATTGGCAGAGTCAAGTCAAGCTTGGAAGGTAAAACGCCGCTGTCTCTTTGGAAGAGACTGTGTCGGTACTGAGCAAGATGCACATGTATTTACCCTTTGATGTAACCACTTCTAGGAATCTCAGAGATATGAGCAAAAATATGAAAAGACATTCACAAGTGGCTATTAATTGAAGCACTGACTGCAGGAATTAGCTGAGGCCTCTTCTCATGTTGTGCCGGGTCCATGGGGAAGTTGAAGTGTGAGTATGCTGTGTCAAGTCTGCTTGTATTTGCTCCTGGCCCACTGACCAAGGCAAGTCCCATGGCTGGTCCTGGGGGAGGAGAGAAGTTATAGGTACAAGGAGTGAATTCAGGGAGGGTATTGATTTGGGCTGGTAATGGAATCAGTTTACCTCAGGAAAAAGTCTTTCTTGTCGTCCATATGGCATAGTTTATCAACCTGATTATCCAAACAGAATACACTTGAGGTTGACAAGATAGCTCTTAAAAGGTATAATTCAAAGCTCTCCATTGTTGGTATTTCAATGTACATTAGGCAGTTATGTTTGGGAATATGAATACTCATCGTTCCGCCTGTGCAGCAGAAGATTTGAAGGTAACAATGACACGCTGATAGAGACAACCATTGGACAGCCATTGTCATCAAGAATGTCTGCATGGTCTTCAAAGTTGTCGTTTTAAATGGTATAATAAGTCAAAGCGAAAAGAAATTTCTTTTTCATATTGCCTAGAAAGTTGTTAAACGTTCAGGCCTATAAAATCATATGTATTAGTTGTGTTGTAACCAAAATAAAAGTATTACCATTGCGATCTTTAAAAAGGAATGTGGAGGGCCAGTGAGATGGCTCAGCGGCTTAAGTGCCTGCCCTGCAAGCGCGAGGGCCCAAGTTCGACTCCCGGATCCCACATACGAAAAAGGGGCCGGTTATATCACTCAGTGGCACGGGCGCCTACTGGCGCGTGAGGTCCTGAGGTCGACCCCCCGGTACCCACAAAAAAAAAAAAAAAAAAAAAAGGAATGTGGAGGGCCGGTGAGATGGCTCAGTGGCATAAGTGCCTGCCTGGCAAGCGCGAGGGCCCGAGTTTGACTCCCGGTACTCACATACTTTAAAAGGGCTGGTGATATCGCTCAGCGGCATGGGCGCCTGCTGGCGCTCGAGGTCCTGAGGTCGACCCCCCGGTACCCACACACACAAAAAAAAGAAAATAAAAAAAAGGAATGTGGAGAAAAGTATATAGAGTAAGTTATTTATATAAGAAAACGTGTTTTTCTTTATGTGTATGTCCTTAAATGGAAGGATAAACTATAGTATTTTTATGAATGATGACCACAAAAAGAAACGGTGGAGAAAGCAGGAAGCCAGACCTCTCTAAATATATCTTGTTTTATAATTTTTTTTTTTTTTTTGGAGACAGGGTCTCACCGTGTAGTCCAGGCTGGGCTTGAACTAAACTATGTATCCCAGGCTGGCCTGGAACTTGCAGTGATTGTCCTGCCTCAGCCTCCCAAGTGCTGGGATTACAGGCATGTGCTACCATGCCCAGCACTGTGTTTTGTAAATTTGACTTTGGAATCATGTAAACTTTTGTAGAATTAGGAAACAAAATTAAACCAAAATGAAAATTTTTCCTGTGTTAGGTTTTCTGTGTTGTGTAGCATACTTAGTGAAGACAAAATAGACTTGTGAGTGAGCCTGGCATCTGGCATAGCTTCTCTGGGTCACCTGCTCAGGGCCACACAGGGCTGTGATCAAGGTGCTGTGTAGCCTTCTTATTCGGGGCTTTGCTAGGGAAGGCTCTTTTTGCAGGTTCCCTCCGGTTGTTGGCAGAGTTCCAGTCCTTGGAACTGCAGCTTGCTTCTTCAAAGCCAGCAATAGAAAAAGCGTTTCAAGGCCAGTGAGATGGCTCAGCGGTGTAAGCGCCTGCCTTGCAAGCACGAGGGCCCGAGTTCGACTCCCGGAACCCACATACGAAAAAGGGGCTGGTGATATCGCTCAGCGGCACAGGTGCCTGTTGGCGTGCGAGGTCCTGAGGTCGACCCCCTGGTACCCAAAAAAAAAAAAAAAAAAAAAGCGTTTCGGACCTGTGTGGGGAGGTACAGACTCCTTTGTATGGACTTCTGGCTGATTCAGGCAGGTCTACCCAGGATGATCTCCCTTTAATTCACTCAAAATCACCCGATTTAGGCAACCATTAGGATGGCTACCATCAAAACACAACAGATGCACCCAAAGTAACAAGCATTGGTGAGAATGTGGAGAAGTGTATACTTTGTATACATACTGGTGACGGGAGTATGAAAAAAATAAATAATGCAGCCAGGGGCTAGGGGTGTAACTCAGTGGTAGAGTGTGTGCTTAGCATGTGTGAGGTTTCAATTCCTGGCACCAATAAATAAATACAATCACGCAGCCACTATGGAAAACAGTATGACAGTTCCCCCAAAAATTAAAAACAGAATTACCATGTGACCCAGCAATCCCACCTCTGGGTATATATCCAAAAGAATTGAAAACAAGGATTTGAACAGATATCTAGGGCCGGTGAGATGGCTCAGCGGCGTAAGCGCCTGCCTGGCAAGCGTGAGGGCCCAAGTTCGACTCCTGGAACCCACATACAAAAAATGGGCCGGTGATATCGCTCAGCGGCACGGGTGCCTGTTGGCGCGCAAGGTCCTGAGGTCAACCCCTGGTACCCACAAAAAAAAAATAAATAAATAAATGAACAGATATCTGTACATCCATTTTATAGCAGCGTTATTCACAATAGCCAAAAAGTGGAAGCAACCCAGATACCCACTGAAAGATAGTAGAGCTGGGTGTGTAGCTTAATGGTACCACACTTGGCTAGGATGTACAGGGCCCTGGGTTTGATCTCTAGCACTGTTAAAAAAAAAAAAAAAAAAAGATATAGAAGAAATATCTATATGATGAAGTATTCAGCCTGGACAAGGAAGGACATTCTGACCCATGCTACAATATGGATGAACCTTAAAGACATTATTCTATGTAAAATAAGCCGATCACAAAAGGACAGATGCATTTTACATGAAGTATCCACAGTAGTCAAATTGATTGAAATAGAAAGTGAGGTAGTAATTGCCAGGAGCTGGGGAAAGGGCAGAATAGAGACAATTATTGTTTAATGGTTGTGAATTTCAGTTTGGGATGGAGAGTAAAGTCTTAGAAATGAGAAGTGTTTCTGGTTAAATAATGGAAATGTACTTGATGTCATAGAGCTTCACACTTAAAAATGATTAAGACAGTAAATTTTATGTTGCTGTTTTATTTTACTACAACTAAAAATGAAAAATAAAGAATTTAAATAAACAGATTAGGGATATTAACTTACATGCTGAGGATCAATGGACCTCAGGCATGCTAGGCAGCGCTCTACCTGCATCTTCAGCCCAGATCCCTGCACCTTTGCTTATATTCCCTTGAAAGAAGCAGATTACAAATGTTGCCACACTCCGAGGGAGAGTACCATGTGGGCTTGAATCTGAAGGAGATGGGGATAGGGATCATGGAACAGTTTTAAAGTCTGCCTCTCATACTTCCTAAGCCTCCATAGCAAAATGAAACAAATGAAATTTATACCATATCCAATTGGCGGCATAAGAGATTTTAAAACAATATTTGGGTATACTTAATATATATGCCACAAAGACAATAGAACCTGATTTCAGTAACCGTATTTTAAAAAGTGTTAGAAGCTGGGCATAGTGGTGAACACTTGTCATCCCAGCGCTTTGGGAGGCTGAGACAGAATCACAAGTTTGAGGCCAGCCTGAGCTACATAGCAAATTTCAAGGCCAGCCTGGATTACATAGCGAGATCCCGTTTCAGAAAGTTCAAAAATGTGTGTTGTGGGCCGGTGAGATGGCTCAGCGGCATAAGCACCTGCCTGGCAAGCGCGAGGTCCAGAGTTCGACTCCCGATACCTACATACAAAGGAAAAAAGGGCTGGTGATATCGCTCAACGGCACAAGCACCTGCTCGCAGGCACGAGGTCCTGAGTTCGACCCCCGGTACCCACAAAAAAAAAAGAAAAAAAAATGTGTGTTGTAATTCTGAAACCAATATATGTACATAGTAAGATAAAGCAAATGAATAATTATGTTAGAAAACAAGATGTTCCACATAAGAGAAAAATATACAAATATAAAAATAAATAAAAATTCTATATTCTTTACATTTAGATTGGAGATAGCAGGAGGAACTCAGGATCTCTCACTCCCACTCGCCTCCCCTCTGCCTCCTCGTTTTTGCCCCTTTCTCACCCCACCTTAAAATGTGTTTCATCTGTTCACTGAACATTTTGATAAAATAGTCCACTAGGAAATCCTGAGTCCAAATCGTGATCACTATACATTTCCCAATAAAGAAACCAGGGCTTTAGGGAAATAGCTGATACCCAGTCAGGGGCAGGAAATGTGCACGGTGGATCTGCAACATCTTTTCAGACCAAGAAACAAGTTATGGACGTTTATGAGGGTCGTGGCGACAGAGCCAGGAGTCTGTTGCAGCATTTCCCACCAGCCAAAGAGGACAGTATGAATATCATTAACAACTCCATGAAGCAGTAAATCTGTTAAATTCACATCATATTGAATAATTTAAAAGGCAAAACCCATCGATCATCCTTAGAAACTGTGGCAGTTTGTTATTCTGAAAACTAGCAAGTAAAGGAAAAGAACCACACATTTAATCCGCTTTTCCTGTATAAATTACCTCAGGGTAAAGTTATAGAAGATTTCTAGCTATATGATATGAAGACTATTAGATTAAATCATCACTAGTTTACAAACTCCTAATGAAATACTGCATGTAGGCCGGGTGTGGTAGTGTAAGCCTGTAATCCCAGCACTCGGGAGGCTGAGGCAGGAGGATCACCTCGCGTTCGAGGCCAGCTTGGGCTACATAGTGAGTTCAAGGCCACTCAGTAAACTACACAGTGAGACCCTGTCTCCAAAAAAAAAAAAAAAAAAAAAAATACTGAATGGAGACAGTTGTCATCATTGGCTGCTAATAATACAACCTCTAGGACAGTGATGGTGAACCTATGGCACACGTGCCAAAGGCGGCTCTTTAAAAGCTCTAAACATTAAAACATCTATCATTAAAAGCTCTAAAACGTTCACCACTGCTGCTCTAGGACTTTGACATATTTAAAAGATACACCAAGGGACAGAGGAACATGTTAAATGCTAGTCTGAGGACACAGACAACAAAGTTCAGACTGTAGGGAATTCTACCAGACCAACCTATTTTCTTTCTCTCTCTCTCTTTTTTTTTTTTTTTTTGGAGACAGAGTCTCACTATATAGCCCAGGCTGACCTTGAACTCACTGAACTCGCTGTGTGGCCTAGGCTGGCCTCATACTCGTGATCTGCCTCAGCCTCCTGAGTGCTGGGATTATAGGTGTGTACCACCATGCCCAACCCAACCTAATTTCTTCAACAAATAAATTGCAAGGGGGAAAAAAAAGAGGAAATGAGAAAAACCTTTAAAGAAAATGCAGAAGATAAACCAGCAGCCAGGCAGGGTGGTACCTGCCTGTAATCTCAGCATTCTAAGGATGCTAAGACAGGAGGATCATAAGTTTGAGTCCAGCCTGGGCAGCTTAGTGGCTTGGCAAGACCTTGTCTCAAAATTTAAAAGGGGAGGTGGGTGGGAAGACCCTGAGTTCAACCCCCAGTACCAGAGGTGGGGCAGCAGATAAACCAACTAAATGTACTGTGTGAGCTTTGTGTGGATAGTAACTTGAATAAACCAACTGTGAGAAGACTTTAAAAAATTAATTTGAAGAATAATTTGGATATTTAATAATATTTAAAAAGTAATGTCAATTTTTTATGTGTGATGCTGATAATTGATTTTTTAGTTTAAGAGGTAGAATCTTGCCGTGTTGGCTAGGCTGACACCCAACTGCTGAGCTCAAGTGATCCTCCTGAGAGGTCTATAAATGTTTACCACTACATCCAGCTATGTTTATGTTTTTTTGTGTGTGTGTGTGTGTGTGTGTGGGTACCGGGGTTGACCTCAGGACCTCGCGTGCCAACAGGCGACCGTGCTGCTGAGTGATATCACCGGCCCTTTTTTCGTATGTGGGTTCCGGGAGTCAAACTCGGGCCCTCGTGCTTGCCAGGCAGGCGCTTATGCCGCTGAGCCGTCTCACCGGCCCCTATGTTTATGTTTTTAAAAGCATCCTTATAATTTAGAGGTCCGTGTGAAAGTATTTATGGGTGAAATGATACGATGTCTGGGCTTTGCTTCAAAATAACCCCATGGAGATTGGAGGGGTTGTTACAGATGAGTCAGGATTGTCCATGATTTGATAATTACTGAAGAAGTCAAGTGATATGTATAGGAGTTATATTGTTTTCTCTACTTTGGTTTACGATTGTTTACTTCACATGAGAGAGAGAGGAAAGGAGAGAGAATGAATGAACATTTTAGACTGGAAGTGTCAGGCCGAGCTGTGTGAGGAGATGGTGGTGGCTGGGCAAGCTGTTGGGTTGGAGATGGTGACATGCAAATGACTCTTCGGTGCCCATAGGTCGTGCCGTGTGCTTCCCTTTCTTCTTGGACTGCCGAGTGTGTCTTATGTGTTGGTGGCAGGGTAGGGCTGTCAAGATTTGTTGGTTTGCTTTGATGGATCCAGCTGGTCTCCTCTGCTGGGGACTCAGCCTGGTGACTCACTGGCAGTGACTTCCTCCCAGAGCCCTGAGGGGAAACCAGGGCTGCCCTCCAAGGGCTGCTATTGAATGGCTCCATTCTCGGTGCACTTGCTTTTGTAATGAGCCCAGAACTTTGAGATAAGAATTTATTTGTCTTTTGAGACAGGGTCTTGCTGTATAGTCAAGTTGGCCTTGAACTCACTGTGTAGCTCAGGTTGGCCTTGAATCGGAGATCCTCCTGCCTCAGCCTCCAGAGTGCTGGGCTGAACAGGCGTGTGCTACCATGCCCAGCAAGAATGTCTTTTTTTTTTTTTTTTTTTAATGTGGGTATCGGGAGTCAAACTCAGGACCTCGCACTTGCCAGGCAGGCGCTTATGCTGCTGAGCTATATCACAGGCCCAAGAATGTCTTTTTTGATGTACTCAACTCCTTGCCTGACTGCACAGAGTTCTCTGTTCGTATCAATTGAAAATCAAATGTTTTATGTACATAAGGCTGTAACAGAATCAGTTATTCTCCTGAGGTGCCAGAGCCAGTCTGCCCTCACCATCTTCTCCCTGAAGGAAAACCAAACATGCTTATTTTGTCTGCATCTCCCTAGCCTGTAAGTACTAAGAAATAGTTCTCTTTGTTCTTTTTTCTGTTTCGTTTTGTTTTGTTTTGTTTTGTTTTAGTCTTGAGACAGGCTCTCACTATGTAGTCCAGGCTGGCCTTGAACTCACTGTGTGGCCCAGGCTGGCCTCAAACTCAAAGTGATCCTCCTGCCTCAGCCTCCCAAGTGCTGGAATAGTGTGTTTCTCTCCAGAGTTTTAAATACAGAGCCATCTGCAGTAGGACAGGAAACCTTCCATTTTGGAATTTGGGCAAAATCAGGTCCACACTCAAGTTCTTGCATGAACTACACAGATACAAGCCAAGTGCTCCATGACTACTCCACCCAAGCCCAGGCCCCTCCCTGAAGGACAGGCTTGCAACCTCCTAGAATTTTTTTTATGTATTCATCTTCTGGTTATCTCTGCAATACTTTGGGTTTGTGTGGGTTTTCCTTCTTCCTCCCTCTCTCCCTCCTCCTTCCTTCCCTTTAATGTAAGTGAAACCATACTGTCCTTCATTAATTAAGCTAGGGAAAGTGCCCCATATTCAATTAACAATATGTCTTGGAGACCTTTATCTAGTTTTTTTAACTGTTGCCTGTGATGTTATTGTCTAAATTAACTGTGGTTTACCATTCCCCTGGTGATACACACTTAGATTGTCGCCATTTTTCCCGCAGTGCACAGATGCAGTAACCATCCTTGTTATCTCTCCTCCAAGCATGGTTTGCTGTAGGGTTGATGCTAAGAAACAGAATAGTTAGGTTATAAAGGGAAAGTACTGTGTGTATGTGTGTGTGTTTCAGTACTAGGGTTGAAAACCAGGACCACTCTACTACTGAGCTACACCCCCAGCCCTTTTTATTTTTTATTTTGAGATAGGGTCTCACTGAGTTGCCCAGGCTGGCAAATTTGTGATCCTCCTGCCTCAGCCTTCTAAACTGGGATTAGGGGTGTGTGCCACCATAGCCAGGTGTGAAGTTATCTTTTTTTTTTTTTTTTTTTTTTTTTTTTTTCAGTCTTTTTATATTAGTAGATTCTGTGGCACATGTCTGTAATCCCAGCACTCCGGAGGCTGAGGCAGAAGGTTTGCTGAGAGTTTGAAGCCAACCTGTACTAGTGAGACCCTGTCTCAGAAAACCAAAAAAAAAAAAAAAGAGAGAGAGAGAGGGAGTGAGACAAAGGGAGGGAGAAGAGCAGGAGCAGAAGTCTTCTTTCTCACACGGACAAGTGTCTAAGATCTTTAGAAGATGACTACTTCTCTGCAGTATCTTCCAAGTGGAGCTTGCTTTTGGGTTTTGAGCTTTCTGCCAGATCCTACCTCTTCAATTCGTTGGATGTGAGAAGTTGCTACCTGTTTGGCCCAGTCCTTGATTCTTTGGTACTGTGCCACTGTATTTTCTGTGTCCCTTAGTCAATCTCAATCACGAAATATCAGGAAGGAAAGATGTTTAGAATAATTATTTCACATTTGGCTATAATGTTAACTAAAGCATCAAACACAGCCGAGAAAATGACAGACTGAGCTAACCAGTTATTTACCGCTTTTAGCTGTATAGAGTTGCGGTTATATAACAAAATCTAAAACACACCAGAAAAATTATATGCAGTATACAAGTCCTATGTATGTCAGTTTTTCCCTGAGGAGTTTAAATTTAAAATGAGTTAAGGAGGAAATAGAGTGTTGGGAGAATAGGAAGGAATTAGATGTAAGGTTAGAGGACCAAGAGGGATCCCACTAAAATTGGGACACTGGTGCAGAGGACTGGTGGTAAAAAGAGAAGGAAGGGATAAAAGGAAGAACAGATCACAATCACAAAGAAGTTAGAGGCGCTGTTTACACTCATATAAAAAACCAGAGAGAGGGCCGGTGAGACGGCTCAGCGGCTTAAGCGCCTGCCTTGCAAGCGCGAAGGCCCGAGTTCGACTCCCGGAACCCACATACGAAAAAGGGGCCGGTGATATCGCTCAGCGGCACGGGTGCCTGTTGGCGCGTGAGGTCCTGAGGTCGTCCCCCCGGTACCCACAAAAAAAAAAAAAAAAAAACCAGAGAGAATAATGAAGGAAAGAGCAAATACACATACAGAAACAAAAACGAAGATAAAAACAATAAAACAGACAAAACAAAAATAAAACCCCACCAAAAAAAAAAAAAAAAAAAAACCTTCGCCAGAACAAAAAACAAATGAGTGAGAAAAATAAAAAAAATAAAAAAAATAAAAAGAATCAGTTCCAGGTGTTGACTCTGCTGTAGGCAGGCACCGTGTGGTGACAGAGTCCTGTTCCGTGCAGGTCGGTCCCAGTAAGCCAGGAGCGGCCCTCTGGCGGGCGGTGAGCAGAGGCCCGTACTTTCAGGCAGAGACCAGTCTAGCTCGCCTGCCGCTCTCAGCGCCCTTTCACTATCCCTGGGCCTGAGAGGCACAGCGCGCTGTCCGAAGCACGGGTTCCCTGCACTGGTTTCCCGCCGCTCTGATTTTCACCATGCCCCCCACAATGGCGCCGGGCCAGTCGCTCTCTGGCGCGGGACAGGTGTGGCTGAGAGACCAGTCTCGTTTGCCTACTGACCTCAGCACACTTTCGTGGGCCTGAGAGGCCCCGCGCTGCCCTGTCCGGAGCACGAGTGTCCAGCGCTGTTTTTCTTTCGCGCCACTCTGAGTTTCTCCACACCCCCCACAATGGCGCCCGGCCGGTCGCTCTCTGGCGCGGGGCAGCTGTGGCTGAGAGACACTCACCGCCGGCCAGCGCAGTTCTCTGCCGCTCCCCCACCTCGCCGCTGTCTCAGGATCCTCCGTGGGGGCTCCCCGGGCACCAGCTGTGACCGTGTGTCCCTAGAATTGAGCTTCTGTCGCGCCGCGATTCCTGGGATGGCAGAAGGTGCGCGCGCGCGGTCTGCTCCTTCTTTGTTGGAAATCACCCTTCACTGGTGCCGGGGGTCCCAGATTGCGCTTCAGAACTTTTCTGGGTTCCGGGGAGGCATCTCCCCCCCTCCTGCGCTTTCCCGGTCGCTATATTCCCGTGTTCCAACGGTAACTTTTAGAGAGAGTTTCGCTGCCTGCTTCTTACTCATCCGCCATCTTTTTCCCCTCCTCCGGACAAGTGTCTAAACAGATGGAGCTGCTTAAAAAGAGAACTGACAGCATTGCAGATTAGGACTGAAGCTTCCTCCAAATGGTAAGCAAGGCCATGTATTCTGTACAGGTGTGTACGGGGTGAATGAATCAGTGGGCATTGACTAGGGACAGCTATAAGCTGTGGCCAGAACACCCCAAGTTCTGTTGGCTGTCGAGCACCCCTCCACCATGGGGAGAACGAGTGATCCTGCACAGGCCCTGCGTATGTGGGTACAGGGTGGGTGCAGGGACCTCCAGGTTATGTCCATTCGCAGCCCAGAGACTTTGAAGGCACAGCCTGCCAGCCCCTTGTCCCATACCACGACCTGTGTTCCAGTTTGCTGAGGTCTGATTATGTAAGGAATTTTCCTTATGTTCACTGTCTCCTCCTTTGTGGTTTTGAGGGAAAGGAAAGAAGCTAGAGAGCCAGAGCTTTTGAAACAATTCCTAGGGAAACAACTTTGAGTCTCCCTTGAATAGCTTTCTAAGCTTTTTCAGTTCCTTTGATGCCAGGCAAAACCTAGAAGGACTGTCCTGTATGTTTCATTTTAGTTCTGTGAGTGCAAACACATCTCCTCTTGCTCTTCTTTACATAGCCATTGGCACTGCACATTCATTTCCCCGTGCTGTCTTGAAACAGTATTTGGTCAAATTAGTATTGGACAGCACTAGTTGAGGGAAGCTCTCCATCCACTCAGATGAACTTTTTAAGTCATAAAATTGCATTCATAATTTTTTAAAGGCAGGTAGGTCTAGATGGGGAGGAATTCTTTTTTCTACCATTTGACCAGGTTAGGAAAACTTTACAATGGCGCACCATCCACACATCCATCCATTTATGAAGAGCTTTGCCACACAAGCTCATTAAGACAGGTACACAGAAACCGTTTGTACAGTGGTACCTCAGTTCACAAACTTAATTCTTTCCACATTTCTGGTCGCAAACCGAATTGGATGAGAACCAAATCAAATTCAGTGGTTAGGTTCAATGTTGACCTCGTGGGGAAATTTGATTCGGTTCTCATCCAATTTGGTTTGTGAACAGGAATGTGGAAAGAACTAAGTTCATGAATCAAGGTACCACTTGTATTTCCCCCTACCATTTATTTGTTGTTTTTCTCTTTCTAGAAGGTTTTTGCCAAGTATGGTGGCTTGCACCCGTAATCTCAGCACTGGGAAGGCTGAGCTAACAGGATGGAAAATGTAAGGCCAGCCTGGACTACACAGTGCGACTGTGTCGTGAAAGAGAGAGAAAGAGGTTTTGTCTTCGGAAGTTTGCTGTGAGACCCTGCTTTGAGTGTTATACAAGTGAGCCTCCGGGGTTTCCCTCTCACAAGCAGTGTGTCTGTTGTGCATATATGTGGTGAAAGGTGGAGTACCAGGTTGTGTTTGTACCAACTGGAGCATCTAAGCTCCAGAGTATCCCATCTTTTCCTCGTCCTGCCGGAAGTCAGGTGTTAAAGGAGGGTCACCAGACATATTTAGGTCTTGCTTCCGTGTGTTATGCATGTATCATTGCTGAAACTGCTGTCTGAAGTTCCTCAGATGGGCTCCTGGCTTTGGCAGGGGGACCGTGGGCGTCTACTGAAGGGCTCATTCACAGGCTTATTTGGATCCCTGGAGATAGGCATGTTGCTGTTAACAGGAAAAGGAGAGCACCGATCTTCCCCAGCAGGAGGGGGCCTGCGGGCCTTCATTTGGTGGGTGGGTGCTCAGTCTGGAGGTAGAGTCTGCGTGGAGGAGGCTTCGGGCATTAGGGTATTGGGACAGCAGGGTCAGTGCCTGGGGTCACGCCTTCCTAGAATGAGTATGTTAAGGGTTCCAGGAATATAATCTGTGGCGGTGACATCAGGCTGTCCCACACCCTGTGGCCTCCTCCAAGTTTTGTAGGCTCCTCATTTCATAGTAGATTAGGCATGTACAGCTTGGCTTAGAGCAAGAAATAAGCCCCTGGGCTTTAGAAATTGGAATGGGCTTGTGGAGAGGTTGGTGGGGGCAGTCAGGCATCCCAGTGAGGAACATCTGTGCTTGGCAGAGGCCAACAGGACTGACTTTGAACTTTATTTCCTCTGCTCCCTCATCTGGGGCTG
Organism: Erethizon dorsatum; assembly: GCA_028451465.1. Lineage (NCBI taxonomy): Eukaryota > Metazoa > Chordata > Mammalia > Rodentia > Erethizontidae > Erethizon > Erethizon dorsatum. The sequence goes on from CM051822.1 coordinate 87,500,028, forward strand.
GTTCATTTCAGCAACACTTGCAGCACTGCTCTCCCTGGGGAGTCATGACCCTGCCTCCCTCCGCAGAACTTTATGTTTGCCCCCAGGGTATGGCATCTTGGGCAGGGAGCAGAGGAAGCCTTTCCTGGACACAGCTCCGCCAGCAGCCCGCAGTGGCTACAGCAGCAGCTCAGGCCTTCTTAGGAAGGAGGGTGGCATAGACAGTTGCCAGATTCCCCCCTTGTGTGTTGGCTTCACCCTGGAACTTTCCGAGATGGGGCACAATCTAACTGGCTCTTTCCCCCGCAGTCTGTGTTGCTAAAGGCACATCTGATACCTTGACATTTGGGGGACGCACTTCTGAGCCCTCTAAGAACCAGCTCTGGGTCTTTATAGAGGATAATTGGGCTCTGGTCATCAGTGATTTGTGAACACCAAGAAGGCAAGAGGGGTCTGGGTGTGTACCTCAGTGGTCGAGGACTTACCTAGCATGTGTGAGGCTCTAGGTTTGATTCCTGTCACCACAAGAGCAAGAAGGCAAGAGGGATGGAGATTTTTGCCTGAGAGACAGCAAGGGCTGTGCTGTCGTTCAGAAGTTGGACCTCAGCCGGGCCTGGTGATGCCTATGTGTAATCCCAGCACTCAGGAGGCTGAGGCCGGAGGAACACCCTGAGTTCAAAGCCAGCGTGCACTACATAGTGAGACTCTGTCTCAAAAAAACCGAAAAAAAAAAAAAAAAAAAAAAGAAGTCGTTTGACCTCAAAGTTGACAGCTTGCTTTGGGCTGCCTCCTACTTTCCTGTTCACTCTAAAATATGTCCTGCAGAGCAGCCCTTCATTTGGCCCAGGCATGATTCAGCTGCATTTCTTGCCCTGTTCTGTCCTTGGAAAAAGCAAGTGATCATCTCAGCGTGCTCAAAAGGAAAGGGGAGTTTGCCTTCAGGGCCCCAGCTTCCACCATGAGAAATCCCAAGAGAACTTCTGGGAAGATGGCAGAGCGGGAAGCAGCAACAAACCAACCTTTCCAAGATTCTGAATCCAGACACTGAAAAATAAGAACTCGGGGAAGGAAAGAAGGCGAGAGGAGGATCCCCAGGACCCAGGAAGGATGTGAGGGGAAAATTAGAGCTCACAGAGAAAGTGAAGAGACAGACCACAATGCAGAAAAAGGAGGGGGCAGGGCAACCCATTTGGGACCCCTCCTGTCTCTCAGGAGCTATTCCTATTCCCCATTCCTATTCTCCAATAAATTTTCCTACTCTTCACCTCCAAGAAAAAGAGGGGGCAGACTGCACTTTCTTCCTGGCTCCTGGCTCACAGCATGAGAAAGGAGAATCAAATCTACAGAGACACAGTGACAGTGGGGACTCCAGAGGCCACCAGGGAGAAACGCTGGTGGAACAGAGCAGTGGATGCTGTGTGCTGCCACAGCTGGTGAGTGACTCCAGCCCAAGCATCTGCCGCGTCCTCTGGAGGGGGTGCTTGGCCAGACACCATTTTAGGGAGGGGCCACCTCAACCTGGGATTTGGAGCAGCTGTGGGTTGGCTTCATCTCAGGGTTCCCAGTGTTGAATCCCATAGAGACTGAGTGAGGGACAACCACGGGAGATGTCCAGGGTGAGGGAGCCGAGGTCAGGCCGGCAAAGACACCCAGAGTGTTGTAGGCTGAACAGCTCAGGCCCCCACCCCACAACCAGAGCCCAGGATCAGCCTGAACTTGTGTGGAATTGAAAACACCAGAGTTGGCATCTCCCCTAATTGTACTGCAGGGTTGCTGGGATCATCCAGCGTGGATCTGGGCTCTGTCTGCCTCCTGTGTCTACAGTGACAGTAGAGTCACGCCCTGAATTGGACACTACCACAAAACTGTAGACACCAGAAGATAACCAAGGCTTGAAATCACAGAGAACTCTCCTTTTTCAATTCTTTGCTTTTTTTAATTTTTTTGCTGTTTTTTTGTTTGTTTGTTTTCATTGTTTGTAGTTTTTTTGTTTTGTTTTGTTCTTTCCATCCTGTCTTCTTCACCAGCTTCCCAAAGGTTGGGTAATCTTCCTTTGTCCTTCAGCCTTTCTTCTAATCTCTTTCTTTTCTTTATTTTTTTTTTTCATTTTTCTTATCTCTTAAAATTTCTCCCCTGAGGGGTAAAATCACTCTGTTAAGTGGATATTTGCTGTATGTAATTTTCTGTTTTTGTTTTGTTTTGTTTTTGAGACAGGGTCTCACTGTATAGTTCAGGCTGCCTTGAACTTACTGTGTAGCCCAGGCTGGCCTCAACTCACAGCGATCCTCCTGCCTCAGCCTCTGGAGTTCTGGGATTACAGGTGTACACCACTACACCCAGCACTGTATATAATTTTCTGATTTGTTTTAGATTTTGTTATATAACTATAAATCTTGTACCTGTGGTTAAAGGTGGCAAATTAACAGTTATCACTGTCATTTTATAGACTGTGCTTGATGCTATTGTTATTACTGATTGTACTACTTTAGCCAAGGTGACATAGTTGTTGTGATCAGCTGTTCGTCCTTGTATACCAATACCAAGATTGCGGTGTCATAGACAATACCATAGTCCAGTACCAAAGAACTGAATGCAACTCTCATCACTCATAAATTGAAGAGGCAGGATCTTGGGGCAGACTCAAAAGCCAAAAGCCAGTATGCCTGGAAAACATCTCTAAAAATTAGTCATTTCCTAGAGAGGTCTCAATACTAGTAATAAAGCTACCTACCATAAGCAATTTACAACCATCAACACAAAAAACAAATTTTTAAAACATGGAAAATGAGAAAACATAGAAGCAAGATACAGGCGGCATTGAGGAAGAAGAAGTCAAAAGTCACCCAGCTGAACTTGAAATGGTAGGAGCGGAAGTAGCAAAGCAGATGAATGAGTCTCCAGAAAAAAATAAATCAGAAATAATTATGCAGATAATTAAAGAGAGGTCCATAATGGAGGAAGTGGTTAGTGAATCTAGAATACATACAGATAAGAAATATAGAGAAGCTTAGGAAAGTGATGGAAACCGTGGATGCCCAGCATAGGAAAGAACTGGATTTAATAAAAGATATTCAACCAGATATCCAGGAGATTAAAAATTCTGTTGAACATATAGGCAGCAGAATCAACCAATATGAAGATAAAATATTAGATCTAGAAGACAGGCGTTTGGTTAGAGATCATCAAATGCAAGACTTCTTAAAACTAACGAGGGGGCTGGTGAGATAACTCAGCAGCATAAGCGCCTGCCTGGCAAGCGCGAGGTCCTGAGTTCAACTCCCAGTACCCACATACGAACAAAAAAGGGCCAGTGATATCGCTCAGTGGCACGGGTGCCTCCTGGCGCTTGAGGTCCTGAGGTCGACCCCCGGTACCCACACACAAAAAAAAATAATGCGGGTGTCTACAAAAAATCAATCCAATAGCTGCCTAGATGATGCAAAGAAGAATAACATAAGATTAATCAGAATCAATAAAAAAGTCAGAAGAATAGCACATAGAACATAAAAAAAACCTGTTCACAAAAGTAATAGAAAACTTCCCAAGCATGGAAAAAGAATTTGACATACAGGTAAGTGAGGCATACAGAACTCCAAATAGTCAGGATCAGAAAACAACTACACCAAGGCATATAATAGTGAATATTCCAGAAATTGGACACAAGAGCAGAATTTTAAAAGCTGTTAGAGAAAAGAAACAAATCATCTCTAAAGGAAAACCCATCAGAGTCACAGCCAACATCTCAATACAAATCCTTAAGGAGATCTTTTTTTTTTTTTTTTTTTTTTTTTTTTTTGTGGGTACCGGGGGGTCGACCTCAGGACCTCGTGCGCCAACAGGCACCCGTGCCGCTGAGCGATATCACCAGCCCCTTTTCCGTATGTGGGATCCGGGAGTCGAACTCGGGCCCTCGCGCTTGCAAGGCAGGCGCTTACGCCGCTGAGCCATCTCACCGGCCCCTTAAGGAGATCTTAAAGTGAAGTATTTCAAGCCCTAAAATGAAACAACCTCCAACCCAGATTGATGTACCCTGCAAAATTATCTTTCAAAATTGATGGAGAAAGCTGGGCATGGTTGCACACGCCTATAATCCTAGCACTCAAGAGGCTGAGGTAGGAGGATTGCTGTGAGTTCGAGGCCAGCCTGAACTACATAGCAAGACCCTGTCTCGGAAAAAAAAAAAAAAAAAAAAAAAAGGAGACATAACAACACCTAAAGAAATTCATGACCACCAAACCAGCACTCTAAAAAGTTCTGAAGGGTATTCTAGAAGAAGACAATGAAAACAATAATTCCATGAATCCCAGAAGAATGACTCTACCAGGCAAGGCAAGCAGTTAAACAGAAGGGAAAGAAAGGGAACCAATAACAGGAAAATAATATGTATGACAATGATAAGTCAATGCGTATCAATTGTAACCATCAACGTAAAGGTCTTAATTCACCAATCAAAAAAAACAGATTGGCAGAATGGATCAAGAAGCAAGATCCCACAATATGCTTCATACAAGAAACACATTTAACTCAAAAAGAAATCCATAGACTGAAAGTTAAAGGATGGAAAATAATATTCCATGCAGCAGGAACCCAGAAAAAAGCAGGGTAGCTATTCTGTTTCCAGACAAAGTGGATTTCAAGCCAGGACTGATCAGAAGAAACAAAAAAGGTCACTACATACTTGTTAGAGGAACAATCCAAGAAGAAGAGAAAATAATCTTAAACATATATGCACCAAATACCAGCACATCAAACTATATAAAACATTAACGGATATGAAAAATCAGATAAGCACTAATACAGTTGTAACGGGGGAGTTCAATACCCAACTGTCACAAATAGATCAAGTAGACTGAAAAAAAAATCAACAAAGAAATATCAGAGCTGAACCAAACCTTTGAGCAAATGGAGTTAGTAGATATCTACAGCATGTTCAGATCATAGTGCAATGAAATTGGAAATCAATGGCAAAAGAAACCACAAAACTACATAAACACATGGAAATTAAATAACACCCTCCTGAGCAACCAATGGGTCACAGGTGAAATTAAAGAAATTAGTTTCTGCAATTAAAGAATAATGCCAATATGACATACCGGAATTTATGGGACATGGTGAAAGCAGTCCTATGAGGGAAATTTATTTATTTATTTTATTTATTATTATTTTTTGTGTGTGGGTACCGGGGGTCGACCTCAGGACCTCGTGCGCCAGCAGGTGCCCGTGCTGCTGAACGATATCACCGGCCCTTTTTTCATATGTGGGTTCCGGGAGTCGAACTTGGGCACTCGTGCTTGCCAGGCAGGTGCTTAAGCCGCTGAGCCATCTCACTGGCCCCTATCAGGGAAATTTATAGCAATGAATTCCCACATTAGAAAAACAGAGCAAGCTCAAATAACCTAATGTTGAACCTCAAGCTTCTGGAAAAAGAAGAGCAAATTAAACCCAAACTGAGTACAAGGGAGGAAATTATAAAGATCAGAACAGAAATTAATGCAATTGAGACTAAGAAAACAATACAAAGAATCAATGAATCAAAAAGTTGGTTCTTTGAAAGATTAAATAAAATAGACAAACCATTAGCCAACCTTATCAAAAAAAGGAAAGAAAAGTCTCAAATCCATGCAGTTAGGTATGAAAAGGGGAAAATCACAACTGATCTTACAGAAATTCAGAAGATTTTCAGGACCTACTTTGAGAACTTGTACTCTACTAAAATGGAAAACTCAGAAGAAATGGACAGATTCTTAGAAACATATGAATTACTAAAGGTGAGTCAAGAATATATAAAAATTCTGAATAACCCAATATCTGTCAGTGAAATTGAAGAAGTAATTAAAAAACTACGAATAAGGAAAAGCCCAGGTCCTCACGGATTCATTGCTGAATTCTATAAGAACTTTAGAGAACATCTAATGCCACTATTCCTCAAACTTTTTAATGAAATTGGAAGGGAAGCAATACTCCCAAACTCATCCCTGAAAGCAAGCATGAACCTGATATCAAAACCAGAGAATGATCCAACCAAGAAAAACTACAGGCCAATCTCCCTAATGAACATAGATGCAAAAATCCTTAATAAGATACTGGCAAACAGAATACAGCAAATCATCAAGAAGATCATATACCAGACAAAGAAGGATTCATGCTAGGGGGTGCAGGGATGGTTCAGTATACTCAAATCAATAAATGTAATACACCATATTAACAAAACCAAAGACAAAAACCATATAATCATCTCCATAGATGCAGAAAAGCATATGATAAAGTCCAACACCCATTCATGCTAAAAACCCTACAGAAAATTAGAATGGATGGTATTTATCTTAATCTGATAAAAGTTATCTATGACAAACCAACAGCCAACATCATACTAAGTGGTCGAAAACTGAAAGCTTTCTCTCTAAAATCAGGGACAGGGATGCCCACTGTCACCACTCCTGTTCAATATAGTTCTGGAAACATTAGCCAGAGCAATTAGACAAGAGAAAGAAATAAAAGGAATAAGGATAGGAAAGGAAGAAGATAAATTATCATTATTTCCAGATGACATGATACTCTACATAGAAGACCCCAAAACTCCACCAAAAGACTCCTAGATTTAATAATCAAATTCAGTAGCATAGCTGGATACAAAGTCAACATTCAATCGAAAAATGGGCATCTGAAATCACTAGATATTTCTCAGATTAAGGAGTACAAACAGGGGCCGGTGAGATGGCTCAGCAGCATAAGCACCTGCCTGGGCAAGCGTGAGGGCCCGAGTTCAACTCCCAGAACCCACATACAAAAAAAAGGGCCGGTGATATTGCTCAGTGGCACAGGCGCCTGCTGGCGCGCAAGGTCCTGAGGTCGACCCCCGGTACCCACAAAAAATAAATAAGTACAAACAGGGGGGCCAGGGATATAGCTCAAGCGGCATGGCACCTGCCGGGCAAGTGTGAGGTCCTGAGTTCAATTCCCAGTCCCCCCCGACCCCCCCAAAAAGTACAAACAGGAAATAAATATATGAAAAAATGTTCAACATCACTGGTCATTCGAGAAATGCAAATTAAAACAGCACAAATTCCATCTCACTCCTGAAAGAATGGCTATCATCAAAAACTCAACCAATAACAAATGCTGGCGGGGCTGTGGGGAAAAAGGATGAATAGATAAAGAAAATGTATTTATATGCAATAGAGTACTACTCTGCCATAAAGGATAAACTTGAGTCATTTATAGGAAAATGGATGCACCTCAAGACCATAATCTTAAGTGAAATAAATCAGACACATAAGTTTAAATATATTATTTCTCTTATGTGAGGGACCCAAAATGTAAACAAGGAGCATAATGGAGGATAGATACTGGGAAGTAGGAAGAACATGTTCAGATGAGAATAAAGGAGCAGGAAGAGGGAAGGAAAAGGAAAAAAAAAAAAAAGAATGGGAGGGAAAAAATGGAAACAAAGCTTCCCTAAATGGGACAGGAAGAAGGGTTGAAGAGAGAAGGGAATGGTAAAAAAAAAAAAAAAAAAAAAAAAAAAAAATATATATATATATATATATATATATATGTATGTATGTATATATTATGTACAGGTACAAATTCCTATGATAAATGTGACCAATATGTATGACAAGTACATACTAATTAAAAAAAAGTTAAAAAAAAGGAAATCCTGAAAGGAACAGGAGCTTCAGCTTCACCCACCGAACACATTAGTTCTGACTGCAGGGTGGGTGGGTGTTATTTTTGCAGCCATTGTAAAGAGCATCACTGGTACTGTCCTTTACCTGTAATGCAGGAAACCATCACTCTTCAGAGCTGGGATGAGTTAAGAACACTTGGAGTTATGTGTGGTGGTGCACACTTACAATCCCAGCTACGGAAGAGGCTGAGAGGAGGATTGCAAGACCAAGGCCAGCCTGAGCAATTTAGCAAGACCTTGTCTCAAAATAACTAAAAAAGATCAGTGGCTGAGAGCTTGCCTAGCATGCACAAGGCCCTAGGTTCAATCTCCAGTACCTAAAAAAAGAAAAGAAAAAAAAGAAAAGCAGTCCTTGAGAATGAATTTGTTTTTCAGTGCTTCAAAGACAACACTAATTATTTTACCTAACAAGCTTCCTCCCAAATTTAGCACGTACAAAGTGCCTTTTGGTTAAACAGTTTGGATTTGTACAACATTTTAAAATCGTTGTCAGTTCTAGCTAATAAAAGGTCATGGTTCACACCTTTCCAGCCCCTTCCCTGTTTTCACCCTGCGTCCCTGCTTAGTTTAGGGTATTTTTCTACAGACCTGAGATCAGATAGTTTCCAGAGGCCCTGAGGGAACTGGCAGGCCTGTGTCTTAAACCAGGAGCCATGGTCCCACCTGCTGGACACTTGCTGTTACTACAGGCCCGATGGCTGGCTGCCTTGTTCTGGTGACCAGGATTTGGTGGAGAGCATTCCAGCGCAGGAATAAGTAACGTGTGGCAGTGGACAGCACGGAGTAGGCACCCTCATCCCTGCTTATAGATGAGATAGGCTTATATATTGTGCTAAGTCAAGTTGCCCAGGGTTACAACTAGTAAGGGACAGGCAAAAAGGAAGCCGGCTTTTCCAGCTGTTTGCCACCATGCTGTTGTCTGCCTTCAGAGTCAGCCGATTCCAGCTGGAATTAGGACATTAAGCAACGTGAACAATGAGGTTTCTTTCTCCTCCTAAGTTCTTTCAATCTGTCGATTCTGTTTTAATTTGATATGACTCTTTACTCTTTCAGCTCTTTTACTGGGGGGGCAGGTTTTGAGACAGGTCTCACTATGTAGTTCAGGCTGGCCTTGAACTCACTGTGTAGCCCAGGGTAGCCTCAAACTCTCGGTGATCCTCCTGCCTCAGCCTCCCGAGTGCTGGGATTACAGGTGTGCGCCACCACACCCGGCTAAATTTATCTTTCTTTATGGCAGCTAGTACTCCATTGTGTGTAAATACCAAGTTTTCCTTATTCGTTTATCTGTTGATGGACATACATATGCAGTTTCCAAAATCTAGCTATTATAAATTGTGCTGATATAAACATGGGTATGCATGTATCCCTATAATATGATGATTTGTTTTTGTTTTTTTGAGACAGGGTCTCACTATATAGTCCAGGCTGGCTTTGAACTCTCAGTGATCCTCCTGCCTCAGCCTCCCAAGTGCTGGTATTACAGGCATGTGCCACCACACCTGCTTGTAATATGATGATTTTAACTCTTTGAGACAGGGTCTTGCTATGTAATTCAGGCTGGCCTTAAAGCTTTTGAGATCCTCTTGCCTCAGCCTCTCGAGTGCTGGGATTACAGGTGTGTGCCACCATGCCTGGAAACTCTTGGGAAGAGGGCCGGTGAGATGGCTCAGCGGCGTAAGCGCCTGCCTTGCAAGCGCGAGGGCCCGAGTTCGACTCCCGGAACCCACATACGAAAAAGGGGCCGGTGATATCGCTCTGGCACGGGTGCCTGTTGGTGCGCGAGGTCCTGAGGTCGTCCCCCTGGTACCCACAAAAAAAAAAAAAAAAAAAAAAACTCTTGGGAAGAGATCTAGAAGGATAGCTGGGTCAAATGAAATTTCTATTTTTAGGTTTTTTTTGTTTTTTGTTTTGTTTTTTTTTTTTAAGGACTCTCTACATTGATTTCCATAGTAGTTGTACTAGTTTACATTCCCACCAACAATGTAAAAGGGTTCCTTTTTTCCCCTACCTCTTTGCCCACATTTGTTTTTATTAGATTTGTTTGATGATGGCCATTCTTTCTGGGGTAAGGTGGTATCTCAGTGTAGTTTTAATTTGCATTTCTCTGATGGCCAGTGATGAGGAGCATTTTTTCATATATTTATTGGCCATCTATATTTCTTGAACAGAAATGTCTGTTCATTTCAATTGCCCATTTTTTGATTAGATCTTTTATTTTGGGTGGTCTAATTTTTTTGAGTTCTTTATATGTTCTTTTTTTTTTTTTTTTTTGTGGCTACCAGGGGTCGACCTCAGGACCTTGCATGCCAGCAGGCGCCCGTGACGCTGAGCAATATCACCGGCCCTTTTTTTGTATGTGGGTTCCGGGAGTTGAACTTGGGCCCTCGCGCTTGCCAGGCAGGTGCTTACGCCACTGAGCCATCTCACCGGCCCCTATATGTTCTAATGTTAGTCGTCTGTCCATGCAACAATAGTCAAAAATGTTTTCCCATTCTGTAGATTGTCTCTTCACTCTGCTGGTTGTTTTCTTTGCTGTGCAGAAACTTTTTAATTTGATATGATCCCATTTGTTCTTGGTATTATCTCTTGTGCCTCTGGGGTTCTGTTTAGAAAGTCCTTGCCTGTGCCTATATCTTCAAGAGTTGCACCTATTTTAGCTTCCAGCAGATTAAGTATTTCTATTTTAACATTTGGATCTTTGACCCATTTTGATTTCATTAATGGTGAATTATACGGGTCTAGACTCAATCTTCAACATGTGAACATCCCAGTTTTCCCAACACCATTTATTAAAAGAGTCTATCTTTCCTCCAATGTATATTTGTGGCTCTTTTGTCAAAGATCAAATAGCTGTATGTCCCCGGGATTGTTTCTGCTTCTTCTGTTCTGTTCCATTGATCCACATGACTGTTTTTGTGTCATGCTGTTTTAATCATTGTATCTTTATAGTATAACTTCAAATCTGGGATTGTGATGCTGCTTACCTTGCTTTTGTGGCCCAGGATTGCCTTTGCTATTCTGGGTCTCTTCTGATTCCATATAAATTTTAGGATTGTTTTCTCTGGCTCTGTGAGAAATGCCATTGGTATTTTCATTGTGGCTGCATTAAATTTGTATAACAATTTTGGAAATGTGGCCATTTTGATTATGTTGGTTCTGCCTACCCAGGAACAGGGGATATCTTTCTTTCCGTTGTCTGATGTCCTCTTCAATTTCCTTTTTCAGAGTGATGGTAGAGTGATGGTAGTGATGGTAACCTTAGTTAGGTTAATACCTAAGTATTTACTTTTTTTCCTAATTGCTTTTTCAGTGAGTTCATTATTAGTATGTAGGAATGCTATTGATTTGTGTGTTTATTTTGTATCTTGCTACACTGCTGATTTTTGTCATCAATTGTAGGAGTCTTTTGGTGGAGTTTTTTGGGTCTTGTAAGTAAAGGATCATGTCATCTGCAAATAATGATATTTTGACTTCATCCTTTCCTAAACCTATTCCTTTTATGTCTTTCTCTTGCCTGATTGCTCTGGCTAATGTTTTGAGACTGTGTTGAACAGGAGTGGTGATAATGGACATCCTTGTCTTGTTCTTATTTTAGAGGGAAGGCTTTCAGTTTTCCCCCATTTAATATGACGTTAGCAGTAAGTTGGTCATAATGACTTTTATCATGTTGAGATAAAGACCTTCTAGCCAGGTATGGTGGCACATCCCTGTAATCCCAGCACTCAGGATGCTGAGGCAGAAGGATTGCCATGAGTTTGAGGCCAGCCTGGATACATAGTGAGTTCAAGGCCAAGATGAACTACATAGCAAGACCTTGTCTCAAAAAAACAAAAACAAAACAAAACAAAACACAAAACAACAACAAAAATCTTCTATACCTATTTTCTTCAGGGTTTTTGTCATGAATGGATGTTGGATTTTGTCAAAGGTGTTTTCTGCATCTCTTGAGATGATCATGTGATTTTTGTCCTTGCTGCTGTTTATGTGATGTATTACATTTATTGATTTGCATACGTTGAACCATCCTTGCATCCCTGGAATGAAGCCTCCTTCGTCATGGTGTATGATCTTTTTGATGATTTGTTGCATTGTTGTAAGTATCTTGTTAAGGATTTTTGCATCTATCTTCATTAGAGAAATTGGCCTATGGTTCTCCTTTTGGGGTTGGATCCTTGTCTGGCTTTGGGATCAGGATAAGGTTAGCTTCTGAGAATGAATTTGGAAGTACTCCTTCTGTCTCAATTTCATTAAAAAGTTTGAGGAGTATTGGCATTCGGTCTTCCCTGAAGTTCTTCTAGTATTTGGCTATGAATCCATTGGGTACTGGGCTTTTCCTAGTCGGTCTTTTTTTTTTTTAATTGCTTCAATTTCATTACCTGTTATTGAATTGTTCAAGGTTGTTACATCTTTTTGGTTCAGTTTTGGCAATTTATATATATCTAGGAATCTCTCCATTTCTTCTGAGTTCTCCAGTTGTTTGGCATATATGTTTGTGAAATATTTGCTAATAATTTTCTGGATTTCAGCAGCATTTGTTGTGATTTCACCTTTTTCATTTCTAATTGTGTCTTTTGGCTTTGTTAGCTTCATTGTCTCCTAGAATATCCTTGAGAATTTTTTGGAGTGTTGGTTTGGTGGTCAAGAATTTCTTTAGATTTTCTCAATTTTGAAAGATAACTGTGCAGAATATAACAGTCTGGGTTGGAAGTCGTTTTCTTTTAAGAGCTTAAAACACTTCATTCCATACTGTCTTTACCTTTTGGGTTTGCATTGAGAAGTCTATTGTAATTTTAATGAGTTTTCCTTTATAGGTGATTCATTGCTTTTCTCTAGCACCCTTTCAGATTCTGCTCTTATGTTGTATTTCTGGTATTTTAATTATTTGTAGCATGGAGTGGTTTTTCTGATCATGGCTATTTCAGGGTTCTATATGCTTCACTTATCTCTATGTTAAATTCTTTTTCTGTGTCTGGCAAGTTTTCCACTATTACTTGTGTAAACAGGTTTTTTTATGCCCGTTGTGCTGTCTTCTGATTTTTCACTAATTTCAGTTACTCTTGTGTTAATCTTTGAGTCATCTAGGAGCTGGTGGATCCATTTTTCATGTTCCCTTGTTTGTTGGATTGTTCCTTTGTGTTTTTTTTTTTCTTTTTTTTTCAGGCAAGGTCTTGCTATGTAGTCCAGGCTGGCCTTGAACTCACTGTGGAGCCCAGGCTGGCCTCCAACTCCCAGCAATCCTCCTGCTTCAGCCTCCCAAATGCTGTTATTACAGGCATGTACCACCATGCCCAGCTCCCTTGTTGTTATTGTTATTGTTATTGTTTTTGTTTTTGAGACAGGGTGTCACTATGTAGTTCACACTGTCCTTAAACTCACTGTGTAGCGCAGGTTGGCCTTGAATTTGTAACTGTCCTCCCGTCTCTGCCTCCTGAGTGCTGGGATTACAGGCGTGCACCCCCACGCCCGGCTCCCTTTTAAGGTATCTCTTATTAATTGGTCATTGACCTCAGGCCTGACCTCTAGGTCTGACACTCTGTCATCACGTTGGTTACTTCTGCTACCCGTACTTTCGATCATGTTTTTGATCTCCTGATTTCTGTTTGGACCTTTCTTATGGACTCCAGTTCTCTTCTGTGCTGGACATTTATGTTTTGCCTCTTTCTTTAGCTCCTCTGTTAGTGTCCTCTAGACTTGCTGATCATTTGTTCCATTAGGCTCGTTATCTGATTAGTTATATCTTCTTTAAATTCACCAAGCACCTTATTGAACTGTTTACTTCCATTGGTACCCTTTCAGACCTATCTGCTGTGTAGCTTCTGATTTCCTCCCCCTCGTTGCCCCTTGAACTGCTTTTAGGGGAGTTGGGAGTTTGGGGAGGCATTTTGTTGCCTTGTTTTTTGTGTTTCTGGGTTTTTTTTTGTGCTGGGCTTTGCAAATTATTTGGCCCAGTGCCCCGTTCTTTGGGCGCAAGCCACAGTATTGTTTATAACCCCCAGGCAGTCCAGATATTGGCGTAGAGAGAAAACCAGTTGCTGACCGTTACCATGTTACCTTGGCTGTACAGTGGTATAGCACACTTGCGATTTGGTTGCAACCATAATTGTAGAACAAATTCTGCAACCAGAATGGTGCCAAGAATTAGGTTTGTGAACCCAGATACCAGGGTAGCAGTAAATTCAGCAACAACAATGGCATTAAATTTCAACTGGATATTGATAAATCCTAGGAACCACTCATGAACAGCCCTTAACCAAAACAAAGAGAACTCTGTGGAGACAGTTAGGCTCCTCTTGTATTGACCTGTAGTAATTCAGAGAACTGATTTCTGCTGGCTGTTGGCAGCAATGCCAGAGCTCAAATGTGTCACTAAACTGTATGCCTTCTTCGGGACCACCCTCTCTTGATTGTTAATTCAGCTGAACCTGGTGTCCCACAGCAGAATACAGGACTGTGCAGAATACAGTAATCTCCTTGGTCTGATCCCAGGAGCTCCCTATTTAGCTGTTAGCCTCTCCAAGCCCATCTCCCAAGGCTGTGTCTTACTGTTGCTGTGATGGGGTTTCAGTCCTGAAGTGGAACTTTCCAGGGTACCTGAGCGATGATCTCTTGTGGGATCAGGTCAGTCTGTTGACTGTTGCGTCTGTTGCCCTGTGCTGTGGAGAACCTATAGGCTGAGGATAGGGCGCTTAGTTCTAGGTCCTCCTGGCTTGGCACAGGGCCCTGGTTATAACCATTTTAATAGGCTCGAAGTGGTCATATCTCCTTGTGACTTTCATTTTCATTTCCCTAATATCTAATCATACTAAACATCTTTTTATATACCTATTGGCTATTTGTATATATTCTTTGGAGAAATAGCTATTCCAATTCTTTGTCCATTTTCTTTGTAATTATTTATCTTTTATTACTGAGTTGTAAGAGTTCTTTATATATTCTGAGTACAATAAACTTTATATAAAATTTTGTTTTTGTTTTTGGTACTGGGAATCGAACTCAGGGCCTCGCGCTTGCCAGGCAGACACTGTGCCACTGAGCTATATACTCAGCCCCTACTTTATATATTATAATGTTTAACAGACACATTAATTTGAAAATATTTGCCCCCAGTCTTTGGGTGTCTTTTTTAAAATTGTGTTTAAATATACATAACATAAATTTACCATTGTAAACATTTTTAAGTGTACATTAAGTACAGTGTTTTTTGGTTTTGGTTTTGGTTTTGTTTGCGGGAACTGGGAATCGAACTCAGGACCTTGTACTTGCCAAACAGGCACCGTGCCGCTGAGCTATATCCCTGGCCCTAAGTACAGTGTTAAGTATATTTACATGTTGCATAACCATCGCCACTGTCCGTCTCCAGCCCTTTTCTCATCCTCTCATACTGAAACTGCCGTTAAATGCTAGCTCCCTACCACTTCTCAACTGAGCCTCTGGCAACTGCCTTTCTAATGTCTGTCTTTGTGAATTTGCATGCCTCATATGCTTGGAATTATCCAGTATTTATCCTTTTGTGACTGGCTTATTGTACTTAGCACAATGTCTTCAAGATTCATCCACATTGTAGCATGGGACAGGATGTCCTTTTCAAGACTGATCATATTCCATTTTATGTAAATACTACATTTTTAAAAGCCATTTATTTGTTGATGGACATTTGGGGGTTGCTTTCACTTTCTGGCTCTGTTGTGTGTATGTGTGTTTGTGCGTGTGTTGGGAATCAAACCTAGGGCCTTATGCATGCTAGGCAAGTGCTGCACCACTGATTGAACACCCCCCAGTCCCACTTTTTGGCGCTTGTGAATAGCGCTGCTATGGACATTGGTGTACAGATATTTGTTCAAGTCCCTGATTTTAATTTTGGGGGAGTTTATACCCAGAACTGGAATTTCTGGAACATATGGTAATTCCGTTTGTAAATTTTTGAGGAATTGCCATTTCTATAGCAGCTGCCCCACATTACGTTACCACCAGCATTGCACAAGGGTTCCAGTTTCTCCACATTCTCACAAAACTCGTTACTTTCTGGATTTCTCTTTTTTTTCTTTTCTTTTTTTTTGAGACAGGGTCTCACCATGTAGTTCAGGAGGCTGGCTTTGAACTCACAGTGTAGCTCAGGCTGGCCTTGAACTCACAGTGATCCTCCTGCTTCAGCCTCCCAAGTGCTGGGATTACAGGCGTGTGCCACCGCACCTGGCTAGGATTCATTTTTATTATTTTTTATAATTGCCATTGTAGTGGGTGTAAAGTAGTAGTAGTTTTGATTCATATTTCTTTGGTATTGTTTGTAACACAATACATTTCATTTTGATGAAGTCCAATTTATCTGTCCTTGGTTGCATGTGCCTTTGGTATTAAATCTAAAAAAAATTGCCTAATCCAAGACAGATGATTTACTTCTATTTTCCTCTAAGGGTTTTATAGTTTTAGCTATTACAGTGAGTCAATTTTTGTTTATGGTATTAAAAAGGAACCCAACCTGAGCATTGTGTGTGTGGCTACCCCATCCCAGCACTATTTGCTGAAAAGACTGTTGTTTTTCCTTATTAAAGTATCTTGGTACCCTTGTCAAAAATTAATGACCATAAATGTTAAGTTTTATTTTTGGACTCTAATTCTATTACATTGATCAAATGTTTCTCCTTATGCCAGTGCCACACTGACTTGGTTACTGTAGCTCTGTAGCAAATTTTAAAATTGGGAAGATTGGGCTGGGAATGTAGCTCATTGTAGAGCCCTTACCTTGCGTGTGTAAGCCCCTGGGTTTGATCCTAGCACTGTAAAAAAGTAAAATAATAAGTAATAAAATGAGAAATATTAAGTTCAACTTTGTTCCTTCTTTTTCAAGTTTTTTTTTTGGGGGGGTCTTTTGCATTTCCATATGAATTTTAAAATCACTTTATGGATTTCTGCCCAAAAGGCATCTGACATATTTATGGGACTGTGTTGAATCTGTACATCAGTTTGGGGAGTCTTACCAGCATAACAATATGAAGTCTTGCAGTTTATGAACACTGTACATCTTTCCACTTATGGAGGTCTTCTCTAAGTTCTTTCAACAGTGTTTTGTAGTTTTCAGAGTACATGTTTTTTACTTATTTTGTTAAGCTTATTCCTAAATATTGTATTCTTTTGATGCTGTTGTGAAGAAATTTTCTTAATTTCAGAGTGTTTATTGCTAGTGTATAGAAAGATCGGTGATTTTTACATATTGCTCTTGTACCCTGCATCCTTCTAACCTTGTTTATTGGTTCTAATGATTTGTATTGCATTATTTAAAGTTTTTGTATACAAGATCGTGTCATCTGTGAATAGATGCAGTTTTAGCTCATCCTTTCCAGTCTGGATGTCTTGTATTTTTTTACTAATTGTCACGACTAAAATTCTAATACGTGTTGACTGGAAGTAGTGAGAGTGGACTTCTCTGTCTTGTTCCTGATCATAGAGGGAATAACTCAAGTATTCACCATCAGGTGTGATTTAGCTGCGGAGTGTTTGTAGATGCCCCATACCAGATTGAGAAAGTTCCATCTATTCCTAGTTTGAGTGTTTTTATCATTAAAAGGTGTTAGAGTTTGTCAAATACCTTTTCTGTGTCTACTGAGATGATTGTGTGATGTTTTAAAACCTTTATTCTATTGATATATTGAAAAACAATCTTTTTTTTCAGTTCTTAGGATTGTACCTTCACACTGAGCTACATATACCCGCCTCCCTTTTTTATTTTTCATTTTGAGACAGGGTCTGAGTTTTCAAGCTACCCAGCCTGGCTCAAACTTGTAATCCTCCTGCATAAAGTACTGGGATTACTGTGCCATCATGCCCAGCTTGATTTTTTGTTGTTGTTTTTGTTTTTGTTTTTTGAGACAGGGTCTTGCTGTGTAGTTCAGGCTGGCCTTGAACTCACTATGTAGCCCAGGCTGGCCTCGAACTCACAGCAGCCCTCCTACCTCAGCCTCCTGAGTGCTGGGATTACAGGCATGCGCCACCCCACCCAGAGCTTGATTTTCTTATGTTAAACCAACCCTACATTTCTGGGATATATCCCATGTGGTTGTTTGTTTAATGATGCTATTTATTTTTTTACTAGTATATGTTTGTAATACATAATAATCTTGGGGAATTGTTACATATACTTATCACATCTTGATCATTTTTACTCCCTTGGTCATGGTATATAACCCTTTTTATAAGTTGCTGGGTTCAGCTTGCTGTATTTTATTGAGGATTATTGTTTCTGTATGCATAAAGAATATTGGTCAATGGTTTGTCTTTTGGTTTTATTTTTACAATTCTTTGGTTTTGGTATCAGAATAATATTGGCTTCATAGAATGAATGGGGAAGTGTTTTTCTCTTTTATTTTTTATTTTAGTTTTAGTTTTTTTTTTTTTTTTTTTTTGTGGGTACCGGGGGGTCGACCTCAGGACCTCGCGTGCCAGCAGGCGCCCGTGCCACTGAGCGATATCACCGGCCCCTTTTTCGTATGTGGGTTCCGGGAGTCGAACTCGGGCCCTCGCGCTTGCCGGGCAGGCGCTTAAGCCGCTGAGCCATCTCACCGGCCCAGTTTTAGTTTTTTGAGACAGGGTCTCGCTATGTAGTTCAGGCTGGCCTTAAACTTACTATGTAGCCCAGGATGGTCTTGAATTCACAGTGATCCTCCTGCTTCAGCTTCCCAAGTGCTGGGATTACAAATGTGCACCACCATGCCTGGCTTACTCTTTTAGTTTTTAGAAGATGTTGTGAAGATTGATATTATTCATTCTCTAAATGTTTGGTAGAATTTACTGATGAAGTCATCTGGACTTGTACTCTGTGACTCTGTGCGTGTGTGTGTGTGTGTGTGTGTGTGTGTGTGTGTGTGGAATAATTTTTATTATTAATTCGTCCTTTTACCTGTTGCATTGTATCTTACTCATGGAACATGAAAGGCACCTAAAGACCCACACCTCTGTGAAGTGGGAATCTGGGAAGTGTGGGCCAGCAGGAGTCAGGAAATACGGAGTTTCTTATGGCACACCTGGAGCTGCACCCGCTCCTCTCCCCTTCACTCCGCTGTGTTGCTGATGAGGTCAGGACAACAACCTGAACCTGTCTTGGATGGGAAAGATGTTTATATAAACATCACCTGACAGAGGAGGGGTTTAGTGTTCAGACTTAAGAGAGAGCAGAAGCTTGAAAACTTCCCATAGAGCCTTCAGGCGGGGGTGGGGGTGTCTGTGGTGTGTGTGTGTGTGTGTGTGTGTGTGTAAATGTTGATAAAGAGATCTCAGTTGTACTGCTACACCATAATGAACTAAGGCACAGCCATTTAAGGAGTAAAGTGGCTCTTGTACACTGATATGAAGTGAGCTCTAAGACATATAATTAAGTGAAATACGCAAAATAATGTTCTTTCATTTGTGTTAGAAGCAGAAAGTGGAAGGGAACCTGTGGACGCTTGTGGGCTGGTAAATGTGTGTGCCTTGGATACGCAAGATAAGAGTCAGGGGTGGTAGGACACTTAATACCGCGTGGGATTTTCCCCTTATGGTTATGCTGCCTTAAACAATTTCTTAAAGTCCTGGGTGCGTGTGAAGCTCAGTGGTGAGGCAAGAGGTGGCTGTGTCCTCAGGGTGACTGCTGCCCTCCACCTTGCACACTCCGCCAGGGTGCGTGAGGCACCGTGCAGGCCCCATCGTGTCGAAGCCTCCCCGACGAGTGGGGTATTGGGACGTCTCTGGGAAGCCTCTGCTCCTTACCACTGCAGGCCAGCAGAGTGGGGTCATTTAGATTCGGCAGTGCCCACAAGCTCCTTGCTTCCATCTGGAGAGAGCACTCTTACCTTCCACAGGGGCTACCCCAGGAGCTGAGGCACCTCCCAGCCCAGGCTCCTCAGGCCCCAGATACCAAGGGTCCTCCTGTCTCTCCACAGAGAACACCTTCTGCAGTGGGGACCATGTGTCCTGGCACAGCCCTCTGGATAACAGTGAGTCCAGAATCCAGCACATGCTGCTGACAGAGGACCCGCAGTTGCAGCCCGTGCAGACGCCCTTTGGGGTGGTCACCTTCCTCCAGGTGAGATGCAGGCACAGGCAGGAGGGACTGAAGGGAGCAGGAGGCTCCTGCTGGTCTTGTCCAGCCTCTGATCGTCTGTTGGGTGATTCAGCTGGTCTCGGGTAGGGGAAGGGCAGCTGGGGTGGAGGGAATGGCTGTGGCTTTGAGGGGGTAACAGGAAGGGGATTTCAGACCTAAAGGCCCAGTGGGCTGCAGGCACAGGACTTCCCAGAGGAAGCCAGCTCCAGGCTGGCCTCACACGTCAGCACTTGCTTTTGGTTATGATGAGGTCTATGTGAAGGTTCGCTTGCTTTCTTGTGGGGCCGCCTCCCTGATCCTCCCTTGCTGCCAGAGACGGGGCCTGAGTTGGCGCAGGCCCTGGTTTTCTTCTCTGCCACTGGGAGCTGGACCTTGTTTTAGCCAGACCCCTGACCCATCACAGCGAGAGCAAGAGTGAGGCCTCAGTGGTCTGTGGACCCAGCTACCTCCTTGCCGGGAGCCCTGCTCTCCTCAGGGAGCCCTCCCAGTCTGAACACACAGTGCAGGAGCGCAGAGGTTCCTGTGAGTGAATCTGGGTGGCTGACCTGTGGGGCAATGGGGTTGACCAGTAACACGGTGGAATCTTGTTCCGGGCTTCAGATCGTTGGCGTCTGCACGGAGGAGCTGCACTCAGCCCAGCAGTGGAATGGACAGGGCATCCTGGAGCTGCTTCGGACAGTGCCCGTGTGAGTGTGTGCCACGAGCCGTGGGGGCCGGGCCGCCCTGGTCTGGGCTGGGGTCCTTCCTGCACTACATCTCAGGGAGGCTGGCGTCCCTGCCACAGACCCTGACACCACTGTCTCCCCTTTCCTCATTCACAGCGCTGGTGGCCCCTGGCTCATAACTGACATGCGGAGAGGAGAGACCATATTTGAGATCGATCCGCACCTGCAAGTATGTCTCGAGTGAGGAGAACTTGCTAGCACACTGCGCCTAGGCTCTTTCCAAATAGCACGGGCTTTCATCCTGGGAAAAAGGAGCAACTTCGTGTGGGGATGAGAAATACAGCATGACTTGGAACTTGTCCCCTGAGCACTGCAGGGCACATAAGGAGCAGGGATTTCAGCCCTGGAAAGCATGTCTCAGACTGAGTTTTTCCATTTTAAAAAGATGAATTTTATCATATGTAAATTACATATCAGCTTTAAAAATTAGATAACCAGCAGCAAAAGTAAATAAGTGTAGTGGATGTTGCTTTCTTGCCCAGGATTTATTTCCCCCACCCCCCCTTTTTTCTTTTGGTATCAGGAATCGAACTCATGACCTCGTGCTTGCCAGGCAGGCGCTGTACTGCTGAGCTATATCCCCGGCCCCCTACTTTCCCTCCTTAAGAGAACAGACTTTCTTTCAAAGAGCCACTGTACAGACAGTGGCCCAGGTAATACTGGCCCCATGGCCTAGCTGCAAGGTGCATGCTGGTTGGTCTAAGGATCCCATCACCCCTCCTGACACATTCATCTTCCACCCTAGCCTGGAGAGTTTGGCACTCCTTGATGTGTGAAGAAGTCTTCAGACACTCGGCCTGCCACTGCCCCTCACTGTGGCCCACCTGCACAGAGTATCAGTGTCATCTTTAGTGTTTTAGAGGAAGTACTTCTTTGGCATGCAGGTGAATTTTGAAAACCCTAAGAGCATCACTGCCTGTCCTATGGGCTACTAGGGACAGGGGCAACAGGCAGCTGGCTCCTTCTACCTACCCCACACAAATTTCAGGTCACCGCCATCTCTGAACCTTCCATGCTTCTGTAAAGCTCTGACAAGTCACAGACTGCTGCCAGGATTTCATGTCCTAGAGAGGGGAGAGCTGATGGACATGTAGCCTGCCATTCCTGGGGTTCTTTACTGCCGGCCTGTGAGTTCTTGGGCATGAATCCATTTCATTCACAGATGATGCTCCTCTGTTTGTTTTGTCTTTTTGTTTTGTGTGTATATATATATATATATATATATATTTATGTACCGGGAGTCAAACTCAGGACCTCGTGCTTGCCAGGCAAGCGCTTACACCACTGAGCTATATCACCAGCCCTCCTCTGTTTTCCTAGTGCCTCTAACACTGAAATTTTCAAATTGCTGCCAGGTTCCTCTGTTATCTCTACTTTAAACTTAATGTCTGCATATCCTCTGCCTAAGCATGAACTAGGAACCATAAAGGCAGTGTGTCCCTAAGTTCTTGTTCTGCAGCCATAGTGGGATCCAGCATGAAGCACTGTGGGCTGCTATTCAGCTACTGTCATAAGTGCCAAGTACTCAGAGCAAATCTGGTCCTTGAACTGGTAGGGTAAGCAAACCACCCTTTGTCTTCATACCAAGAACAGTTCTCAAGTCTGCGGCCTCCCTTAGACCAGCCAGCAGGACTAGCAAACCATGGGAGAAAGTTCAGCTCTCTCCTGGTGGCCCTAGTACACCAAATTTGAACTCCTCTGTATTTGTTTGGGTCTTTCTGGGGTCTGCTTACGATCAGTTCATTTGAGAGCTATCTCATGTTTCTTTGATTTAAGCTCTACTACTGGGCCAGGCATGGTGGTACACACCTATAATTCCAGCACTTGGGAGGCTGGGGCAGGAGGATCACTGCTAGTTCGAGGCCAGCCTGGACTATACAGCGAGACCCTGTCTCAAAAAAACAAACAAAGAACAATTAAACAATCCACCACTTTAAGCTCTACTACTAACCAGCAGTGTGCTTAAACAAGTCCCTAACTTCTCTGTGTCTTAACTCTCTTTTTACTTATAAAGTAAGTGGGCTGGACTAGTAAAGCCAAGAAGTATCTATCATCAGTTCTTCACCTAGGGGAGGGCTTCAGGGCAGCCAGTGGAGAGAGAGAAACTCAGGCTCTCCCCTGAGCAGACCAGGGCCTGCGTGCCCTGCTCAGAGCCCCCAGCTTTGCCCAGGCTGATGGTAGCACCAGAAGGGACCAGGCTGTGACTGGTCCAAAGAAATAAGGACAGTGCCTGGGCTTCCCCCAGATAGGCTCTCTGGCCAATTTGGCGCTTATGGATCCCTAGGAGAGAGGCAAGAAGACAGGGAAGTGCAGACCGTCACAGGAGGTTTATTTGGCCATGTGGCTGTTTACGGGCAGGATTACTAGAGCCTTCAGATGACCTTTGATCCAAAGCCCAGCATTACAGAACAGTGTTTTGCCAGAAAACCCAGGGATGTTTTGAGTACAGCTCTTCCTTGAGGCTGTTTGGAGAGGTTTAGACTCCACAGTGCCAAGGCCTGCACAAAGACAGGGCTTGAGGGTGGGAGGTCTGCAGATGGTCACTGCCCTTCAGGCCCAGTTAGGCCTAAGAAGTGAAAAGCAACTGAATCCAGAACCCTTTGGCAAACCAGTCAGCTGGCAGGTAGGGGAAGCATGGACAGCTAGGGGAAGGGCAGCCCTCTGCTCTGGGGTGACCACCCCCTCTAGCTGTTAGAAGAGGCAACTGCACTTGTGGCTCTCCGCAACCTTGGCAGGTTCACCCAGGCTCCTGTAGCAGCAATGGGGGCGGGGGGCTTCCTGCAGGATCAGAGAGGACAGCAAAGGTTATGCCTTTCCTCAAGGAAGCAGCTCCTATCATTGCTATGTCAGCTCCATGGGCTAGCATGGGATAGGCAGGGTAGGGGTTTGGAAAGAGGCATGAAGGCCACTGTGCTGGAAGGTTGATGGTAGAGAATCTTCCCTGGCATTTTCATTCTTCCTGGCTTTCCCTAATTCTGGTTCTTGAGGGGTCCAGTGGCTGGCAGAACCCATCACACATGTAACCAGAGTGGGACAGGCTCAGAGTCCCTGCTCTTGCAGCAGCTGTCCGTGCTCGGCACCTGTAAGGGCTCAGTACATGCTAAGGGTGGTAGCTGGAAGTGTGGTGGTAACCTTGGGCCACCAGTTCTCTGAAGGAACTCTGGCTGTTTGGCTCTTTTCAAGCAGGAAAGAGTTGACAAAGGCATCGAGACTGATGGCTCCAACCTAAGTGGTGTCAGTGCTAAGTGTGCCTGGGATGACCTAAGCCGGCCCCCTGAGGACGATGAGGACAGCCGGAGCATCTGCATTGGCACACAGCCCCGGCGGCTCTCTGGCAAAGGTAGCAGCTGTCACCCTGCCTTTCCTCTTCCTTTTCAGGCTCATCCTAGGGAGCCTAACTAAGAGCCCTTTCAGTGGTTTATTTCCTGGCCTGCCTTAAGGAGCAACTGAAGTCTTGAGGCAAGGGGGATTTAAAGGAGTTCTTTGGCCCTTTTCTAGCTGTGTTTGCCATGTGTATTTCAAATGCATCACCCAACAGGGACCATTGTGTTTTCCCTTTGCCCTTTCGATCTGAGGTTATAGAGGTAAGTGGAAACCATAGAACAGTTAATGGGAAAAGTCCACAGTCTACTCAAGAGCAAGAGAAAAATGTTGGCCACCCACAAAATTGACACAGGGCCCAGCTCTGGCCTTCAGGCCATGCCAGACCCTAAGATCTGTCCTCAGGCCCTTCCAGGGCTTCAGTGAGGGAAGCCTGAGTATGAAGCCAGCTTGCAAATGGCCAATGCCCACTGTCCTGCAGATGCAGTATAAGGGGCTGTGATAGCACCCCCAGCACTCTGCCTTCTGGGTGAGGTTGGAGGGAAGGAGGATGTGCCTGTCCTGTTGGAAGCTCCCGTGCTCGGTCTTGGTTTTCGTGGTTTTTAGCAAAGGACGTCCCTAATAGCTCCAAAGGAGGAACACCCATTTATATGCACATACGTTCGCAGCTTGTTTGTCTATTTCCTTTCTCAATTCCTCCGTCCTTATTTATTGAAGAACAAGTTACCTACCACCTTGGATAAAATATCTATGTGTATATTTTTTCTTTCTTTTTTTCTTCTTTTTCGTGTTGGGGATGGAACCCAGGGCCTTGTGCATGCTGAACATGCATTCTACTGCTGGCTGCACCTTTAGGTGTGGGAAGAGTCATAAAAGGTTTTCTCTTTTCGAAAATGACAATTTAAACCTCTAGTACAAATATTTAACCCATTTCTTTCCCTCCTGCTGTTTTGTTTTGTTTTCATTTTCTTTTTTTGAGACAGGGTTTTGCTCTTTAGTCAAGGCTGGCCTTGAACCTGCTGCAGTCCTTTTACCTCAGCCTCCCAAGTGCTGGGAATTCAGGAGTGCGCCACCACACCAGGCTCCTGCTTGTTACGACAGTGTACCCAGCTCGTAGGATATTCAGAGAGAAGGCATACAGTTATTACAGTGATATAGTTATTAAAATCACTTACCATGAAGCTCCGTGGTGGAGCACTTGTCTAGCCTGTGTGAGGTCCTGGGTTTGATTCCAGCACTGCCCCCCGCAAAAAGAATCATTTGGTTACTTTTTTTTTTTTTTGTGGGTACCGGGGGTCGACCTCAGGACCTCGCGCACCAACAGGCACCCGTGCCACTGAGCGATATCACCGGCCCCTTTTTCGTATGTGGGATCCGGGAGTCGAACTCGGGCCCTCGCGCTTGCAAGGCAGGCGCTTACGCCACTGAGCCATCTCACCGGCCCTGGTTACTTTTGACAGAAGGGGCAATTTAAGAAGTGATTCACAATTTTTTTGTGTGTGTGTGTGTGGGTACTGGGGATCGAACTCAGGACCTCGCGCTTGCCAGCAGGCGCCCATGCCACTGAGCGATATCACCGGCCCTTTTTTCGTGTGTGGGTACCAGGAGTCGAACTCAGGACCTCGCACTTGCCAGGCAGGCGCTTATGCCGCTGAGCCATCTCACCGGCCCCAACACAATTTTAATCATTATTGGCTATTAAAAAATTACAACTGATGGGCCGGTGAGATGGCTCAGCGGCTTAAGCGCCTGCCCGGCAAGCGCGAGGGCCCGAGTTCGACTCCCGGAACCCACATACGAAAAAGGGGCCGGTGATATCGCTCAGTGGCACGGGCGCCTGCTGGCGCGCGAGGTCCTGAGGTCGACCCCCCGGTACCCACAGAAAAAAAAGAAAAAAAAAAAAAAAAAATTACAACTGAGCATGGTGGCACATGCCTATAATCCCAGGACTTTGAGAGGCTGAAGCAGGACAATTATAAACCTGAGTCCAGCCTGGGCTACATAATGACTTAGTAAGTCCCTGTCTCAAAAAATAAAAGGGGGGGTGGTATATAACTCAGTGCTAAGGTGCTGGATTCAATCCCCAGTACCAGGGGGAATTTTTGTTTAATTAAAAAATAAAAATTAGTGCTGGTGAGACAGCTCAGCAGCGTAAGTGCCTGCCTGGCAAGTGCAAGGTCCTGAGTTCGACTCCCGGAACCCACATACGAAAAAAGGGCCGGTAATATCACTCAGCGGCACGGGCACCTGCTGGTGTGCAAGGTCCTGAGGTCGACCCCCAGTACCCACAAAAAAAATAAATAAATAAAATAAAATAAAAATTAGCTGAGCGTGGTGGCACATGCCTATAATCCCAGTACTCGGGAGGCTGAGGCAGGAGGATCACTGAGAGTTCGAGGCCAGCCTGAACTACGTAGTGAGACCCTGTCTCAAAAAACAAAAATAAATAAATAAATAATAAACATTATAATGGTAATCCATTCCCTGGTAACAAGTCAGTCAGAAAAGTTAGTATTCCTGTCTTCCCACTCTAAGCCCACCCTTTGGATAACTAGTGTTCGTTTCATTTTCATATGTGTTTACAGTGGCAGAGGTAAATCTTAGATCAAATTCTTCATATAGGGAAAGAGACTAGTCAGCTTCATTCCAAAGACCATTAGAACACCTTACAGAGAAATAATCCCACCAAGGGGCTGCTGTCTCACCTCGCAGTCCTTGCCATCTCCTTGGAGTTGGAGTTCCTGGCATAGGGTGAGGTGGAGAGATGACCTCAGGTAGCCCACTGACCCAGGCCTCAGGGAGGGGCAGCAGGACCAGACACTAGTGGTCTCCCTAGAGCCCACTTGTGGCAGGGCACTTGAAGCCCTTGCAGCATCCATTTCATGGGGCAGAATCCCTGGTGGTCTGGGCAGTGGCAAAGGCCTTGGTAAACATTCAGTGTCTGGGACCAAGGCCTGAGTGTCAGGAAGGAAAAGGACAATGGCGAGTACCCTTCTGAGGTCCAGGGACTGCCCCCTGATTCCTCAAGACTGGTGCTCCTCAGACCCACAGCTACTTCTCAAGAGCATGGTGCCTCGTCCTGTCTCCTCACATCTGCGCTCACTCAGCTGTCCCGTCTGGATGCCTGGACAGCATGGTGGCCTTTCCCCAGTAATCTGCTGAACTAGGTTCAAGAAAGGTTGGGGGTGGCTGGGAGCCCAAAGGGCCATCAGGCAACTTAGTGATGTCATTGCAGACACAGAGCAGATCCGGGAGACTCTGAGGAGAGGCCTTGAGATCAACAGCAAACCTGTTCTTCCACCAATCAATCCTCAGCGGCAGAACGGCCTCACCCATGACCGGACTCCGTAAGTTCCCCAGTGTCCCAGGGCTGGGGTGAGAGGACAGTTTTGTCCTGAGGGACTGCTCCTGTGAATCACATGGGAAAACAATGCCTGTGGCCCTTTCCGAGTGAGCCAGGGTCTCCTCTAGGTTTGAAGGCAGGCATGGTTGGGAGCTTGCAGATCTCTGGGGTATAGGAAAGGGCCTCAAAGGGGGCCCAGTGGAGCAGGAACATAAACAGCAGTAAATATTTTCATGGGCTGTGTGAACAGACAGGAGGCCAGGTTGGGGCAAAATCTGACTTGGGGCCTCCCAGCCTTGTGGGACCCATTGTGCTGAGCATGGTTCCCTTCTTATCTTGGCCTCGGCCAGAGTTGCCCTTCCTTCCTTCCTGGAGCCTGGTCTCCGGCTGATAGCTGCAACCCCAGGGACCTCCCTGTCTGGCCACCCCCATACTGGACGCCTGCTGCTGAGGCCCTTCTTCCTGCCTGCTTTCCCTGAGGCCAGGGAAGGGAAGAAAAGTCCTCTGCAGGCCTTTGCTGCCTGTACAGGGGTCCTTCTAGCCCTTGGAAGAAACTGTGGCCACTCCAGAGGTCAGATGCACTTCCTGGCAGCCTCTTTTCCTCTGATAGGGAGCAAGTGGTGGGCAGGGTTGAAGCTGGGCACCCTCTTCTGCCCTCAGTCCCAGGGCAGCTCTAGGGAATAGCTGTTGGCAAGGGATGCCTGGGAGCTGGCAGCTCAGAGCAGGAACTTTGCCTGCCAGGAAGGAAATCGCTGTGCCTTGGGCTAAAAGGAAGGTCAGCTAATCCTGCAAGACTAGGGTGATCTACCCATTTTCTAAGAAGTCTTTATTGCACACTTGCTATGTGGCAAGCTCAAGGCCCACGGGGCCATTTGGGATGCACAGGCTTGTCCTTTCAGGGTGCATGAATGAAACAGTGAACTTTTAGTGGCAGAAGCTGCCTGTAGACTCAGTTTGCTGGAGATGGCTGCTACTTGTAGTCCAGCTCCAATTGCTGATCCATGGTCCCCAGAAACAGCAGTGATGTAACACAGTGCAGGAAAGATGGCATGATCTTGAGGAGTTCAGAAGGGTGTCTACAAGGAGGAGGACCATGAGATGTCCTTGAAGTGTAACAAGCAGGAAAAGCTTCCATGGGGGCCAGAACAGGGAGGCCTGGCTAGCTAAGGTCGAGGCTGCATCCTGAGAGCAGGCTGAGGGGCAGGGAGAGTTACTCCATGTGGCTCACCTGCCATCCAGAAGCCAGGAAAGCTGACTCTTTGGCAGATCCTGGAGAGGCCTCCACTGCCACTGCCACTGCCACTGCCCCAGAGCGGCTTCCGTCTGTGGCCAGTGGGCCTCTCCAGCCAGCAGCCCTGAGGTAGCTGGCTTGAGGCACCGGGATCTTCTCTTGGAAGCAGCAGATGGCCAAGCTGGGTCATGAGACACTGGGAATCTCTCTGCTGAAGTCTGGGCTGTGTCCTAGGGACCCGCTCCTTCTGGGGCACTGAGCTTGGCTTCTCACTCAGTTTCCTTGGCACTGGTAGGAGGCCAGAAAAATGAGTAGGCTTGAAGTCTCAAGATGATTGCCTACAGTGTGGAGACGGTTGCAGCCCAGATGGCCCCCTGCCTCTGGAAGGCCAGCATGTCTGGGCAGAGGGCAAGGCCTCCTGCAGAAACATAGCCCACTTGCCCTCTTATATGTCAGGGACAGGCCTGAGATCTATCGATTGATCTCTCTCTCTCTCTCTCTCTCTCCCTCTCTCTCTCTCTCTCTCTCTCTCTCTCTCTCTGTGTGTGTGTGTGTGTGTGTGTTTCTCTTAGGCATCCTTCAGCTGCTGCATACACAGACCACTGCGTGTGGACACAGGCTCTTTGTTCCCATAGACAGCTCCTGACAGGGTAGTAGGGCAGTGGTTCTGTACACAAGGCAAGGAGACTGCAGCCTACATCCTTTGGCCTCAGTTATGTTGAGATACAGAAATGGGAGGATGCCAGGTGTGGCAGTACATCCCTATAATCCTAGCACTCTGGAAGGCTGAGGCAGGAGGATCAAAAGTTTAAACCCAGTTTGAACAACTTACCAAGATCCTATCTCAAAATAAAAACAGGGCTGGGTATGTAGCCCTGTTCAAAGGACCTGTACTGAATCCCCGGTGTGGGGGTGTGGGAAGCAAAGGTGGGATCAATCAGAGATGACGGTCCTCTGGGATCATCTCCTTCCTGCAGGTCCCCAGAGTTCTGGAATCTGTCAGCTGGAGGGAATCAGGACATTTCCTCTGAGGTTCTCGGTGCTCATTACCAATTTGTTAGCAACTGGGTGAGCAGTGGTTCCTTGTCCTCCTCTGCCAACTCCATTCCCCAGCACACCCTCAAGTTTCTCGGACTCCAGCTCCCTGTGGCTGCAGGGTCGATGCTGACAGACTCCGTTCAGGTTAGCAAGCACAAGTGTAATATCTGTGCTGCCCACTCTGGGGCCTGACCCGGTTTCAGACACCACATGAATCGTGACTGAGAAAGCCGACCCAAAATGTGCTGGCAGCAGTGTTTGCGCCTCTGCCTAGCAGGAAGCGGCCATCACAGGCCTTATTTTGTCTGATTTCCCCTGAGGATTCCTGGGCTGGGGAGTTATGATGCCTGGGTCTTCGCAGGTCTATATATGGTCTGAGATGATCAGAGGTTCAGGACAGCCGATCAGCCCTGGGTACCAGCAGCCAGGTTCTGGCCTACTTGGGGGAGTCAGGCACATACTCTTCACTCCTCCGTAGCAACCAGCATTTCCATAGAGCTTATCCTGTGCCAGGTAATGTTTAGGAAGCTTATCCCCACATTAATTCATCCTCAGGCCACTCTAGAAGTAATCTCTTTCCCTCTCCCTCTGCCTCCGTGTGTGTGTGTGTGTGTGTGCGTGCGTGCGTGTGAGAGAGAGAGAGAGAGAGAGAGGCTCTGTCTCTGACTCTGTCTCTGCGATAAGAATGACCCTCACTGGTGGGACCCATGTAACTAGTTGGAGCATGTCGACACCATGAAAGCTCATTCACACCAGAATTACTTTTGTACACCAGGACTTGTTTTCTTTATGTTCAGACACAAACACAAGGGGCTGGGGATATAGCTCGGTGGCACAACGCCTGCCTGGCAAGTGTAAGGTCATGAGTTCGATTCCTGGTGCCAAAAAAAAAAAAAAAAAGAAACAAACAAACAAACCTATCGCTGGCCTCCTCCCCCTCAGTGCAAGGGAGTTTCTTTCTTTCTAGAGGCCCTGCTTCCTGCTTCCCAGAAAGGCAGGCCCCTTGGGGTAACCTGCTTTTCTCCTACTCGATGTTGCCAGCCCTCCTCCCATCGCCTTCCCAGAAGGAGAGTCCTTGGCCCTCTTTGGGGCTTCTTCAGCATTTCACAACGCTTGCATTCCAGCTGTGCAGTTTGTGTCTGGGTTTTCCCAAGATGATCAGTTGAGAAAAGCCGCCTTCAGCTTGTTGGTGCCTCCCTTCCCCCCGCCTGCTTGGGTGAGTTTGGGATGCAGAGGAAGGAAAGGAAGCAACCCCTTTCTGCCACTTAAGGACAGTCTGGCCTGAACACTGTGCCTGCCAGCGTTCGTCGGGATCTGGGGTGGGGGGTCTCTGGACATCTTGTCCGAGGAGCGCTCTGAGCCAGAGTCTGAGTCTGACTTTAGGTCCAGCCTCTCCCCATTGACGGGGGAGGAGGGGTCAGGTGCACGCGGGGGGAGGTTTGCATTTCTATAAGGCGTAGCTCAGAGCTGGGGGCCTGCATCAGTCTTCCAGAACCTCCTCTTCTTGAGGCCAGTGCCTCACTGATGGGCGCTGTCGGGGCGGCGCATCCTCTCGGTGAGGGCCAGCCTTGTGTGTGTACACGTGTGTGTGAGCAGGGGGACTCCTGACCACAGGAGGAGCACTTTGTAGTTAAGAGGCACCTCCGAAAAGCAAACGCTCCATCATTGCTGAGCCAGTTTTCTGTGTTCTGAAATTATACCAACAGCTTTTAAAGCTGTTTCTTCTTTCTTTTTTCCTTTTTGATTTTTCCCTCTTAATTCCCTGGGAAATCAAGTGTTGTTTGGTTTGGTTTGGGTTGGGTTGGTTTCTGCTTTGGGTTTTTTGAGACGCAGTCTCGCTGTATAGTTCAGGCTCACTGTGTACTCCAGGCTGGCCTCGAACTCACAGTGATCCTCCCGCCTCAGGTCTCCCCAGTGCTGGGATTACAGCCGTGTACCACTACACCTGGCCAGAAAGTCAAGTTTTCAGACAGCGAATTCTCCATTTGTAACATTCTCATCTATAACACCTTGCCCAACACACATGGTCATACATATATGGCATATGTACATGTATGTGTTTCTCTACTTTTCTGGGTGTCTCTGCTCCCATCCATTTGACCTTTGGGTTGGGTGACTTTGCTGCCTTTAATTCTCCATCTTGAACAGTTTGTAACCTGGCCAAGGAGTCACCTGTAGAGAGAACTCTGTTTTGTTTTGCTCAGCCTATGAGGTGCGTGAAGATTAATTAAGAGAAGAACTTACCTGGTTTGCGTCCACTCTAACAGTGGATTTGGTATGGAAGGTAAGTCTCCATCTGGGAAGACAGCCCGACTGCTGTGGTGCCGCTTGCGTACGGGGCAGCGTTGGGTGACCCTGATGTCAGGGCCTCTCACGTCAGGGCAGCGGCCGGCCTGGAGCCTGCTTTGTCACCCTGGCTTCCCTCACCACTCCCACGCCGGGAAAGTACAGTTGTTTGCACTGGAAAGAAAGCCCAGAGAGAAAGAGCCCTGCTCTCAGGGCCCCAACCAGGCCCCACAGGACTGATGGGAAGAAGAGCCCAGACTTCTCCCCTACATCTGAACGCAGTCTCGTTTTTGTCTTCCTCACTATGATCTGGGTTGTCACGCTCAGCGCCTCTCTCAGAGATACACATTTGAACAGGTAGAACAAGGGGCTCCCGCAAATCTGGCCTGGGCCTTTGCTTCATTTCCACAAAGAAATGAAGCCATGGCCATTGTTAATGCCTCATCTTCAGGGTTCCTGACTGGTGCTTTGAATTCTGAGTGCAAACGTTGCATCCCCCTTCTTTGAGTTGCACAATCAGGAGTATTTTTATCGCCCCCTCCTTGGTCTTCAGTGTCACCCAGCACTTCAGCAATGAGTCACTTCTGCAGAGAAGGGAAAAGGAAGGCTCAAAGGTAAGAGCTGGAGAAAGGAAATGACTCAGTGTCTCAGGAAAAGGAAGCCAGGAGCTGTGGCTAGAGCAGCTCACTCAGGAAGGCAGGGGGCCTGGCTCCTACCTGAGCCAGAGGGCCAGGCTAGGGTAGAGGTCCCTGGTACCTAGAGGAGTCAATAGCTGGTTAGAGAGCCCCACAATCATGATGCAAGTTTTCGTCGCCCTGTCTCCTCAGCCACACACTACCCCACCATCCCATCTTTAGAATCAGTCTGTGGTATGTACCTGTCGAGAACACTGCTCTTTATCATCTGGTTATGGATTTCGTAGCCTCTTATTCCTAGTAGCCTATCAGAATTTGTCACAGTGACTAAGTGATGTAGCCTTGGGCTTCACAGTAACTTTGGAGGTAAGCTGGTCTTCCCCTTAGCCTCACCCCTATTCCACACCCACACCCTTTCCCAGTGCTGCCCTGAAGGGAGACCTACAAGTGGTTCTTTCTCTGGAAAGTTCAGAGCTTTCGTCAGCAATCAGAAAGTAAAAGGAATAAATCTCCCAGGCAAGAGGCAGAAGCCAGAGGTTGGACTGGGCTCTGCCAGCCAAATCCACTTTGCTTCTGAATAATTGCCAGTCTTGATGCCCTCGTTCCTATTCCCCGGTGTCCCCAAGGAGAAGGCCTAAGTTATGTGGCCAGTGCAGACGTCATGATTGTCACAGGACAAGGACTGTGGCTAAAAAGAGTCACAGTGGTTCAACTCCTCTCCACCTCTGCTGCCATTGGTAGAATATGGCTGTGCCTTTTAGGCTAATGTGCAGAAATTCAGTCATTTCGGTTTACGGAAACCAGAGTAAAGAGGACGTGTGGACACGGTTCTGCCAGCCTGTAAAGTATTGGTAGGATTACCAGGGCGTGTGCTGTAAACATACTGTACTAGAAATCAAGAGTCTTATTGTGACATTGGAAGAAGTATGTTAGGATATGTGAAAAGTCAGCATATGCAGTGAGGCGTATAAATGTAGAATGTATCATATAGACAGGTGGCAAAGACAAAATTAATGAAGACTTAGATCTGTTGCTGAATTGCTGAAGTGCGGCTCTAAGCCATCCCCTGAGCCAGCCTCAGTGCTCCCGTTATAAGGTAGGAAGCATCCTGGGCTGCACAGGTTCTTCTTTTTTTCTTTTTCCTTCCTGGGATTGAACCCATGCTGTTTCACACATGCTGGGCAAGCGTTCTACCACTGAGCCACAGCTGCAGCCTTGGGACAAGTTCAAACAGTTTGGGGGTTTTCTTTTTTTTTTTTGTGGGTACCGGGGGGTCGACCTCAGGACCTCGCACGCCAGGAGGCGCCCATGCCGCTGAGCGATATCACCGTCCCCTTTTTTTGTATGTGGGATCCGGGAGTCGAACTCGGGCCCTCGCGCTTGCAGGGCAGGCGCTTAAGCCGCTGAGCCATCTCACCGGCCCCAGTTTGGGGGTTTTCTTTGCTTGTGTGTTTGTTTGTTTTTATTGTACAGGGGATCGACCCACAGTTTTGCACTGATCCCCAACTCTTTTTATTTTGAGACAGGGTCTTACTAAGTCATTTAATTTCCGAGGCTGGGATTGCAAGTGTACACCCCATGCCCAGCTTCAAGCGGGCAGTTTTCGCTGCACATCGCCACTGCCAGGCCTGTGTTATGGGCTGTTGTCATTCCAGTTTCTCAGATTAGAACACTGAAGCTTGGGTTTTATAATCTATCTTGAGTCAAAGTACTTGGAATAAGTTTCCCCTGACATTTGAACCTTGAGTCGTTTGCTTTCAGACCCAGGTCTGTATATCACTACTTACTGCCCATAAAAGAGGAAAGGGAGGGAAGGTCAAATAACAAAGAATTGGGGTGTGTTAGGGGCATGTACCTACTTCCTAAGGTGAATATAAACTTCATGTTCTACAAACATGTACTAACTAAATAAACTTTTTTTTTTAAAAAGAGGGTAAAAGTGGAGGAGATGCCTGCAAATCCACAAGAAAGGGATCCTTGGAAGTCCATGTGCCAGCGTGGAGTGAAGCTAGCCTTTTAGTTTGCCCAGAAACCCATGAAGGTGACAGATCAGTGAGGACCATTTGGCAATTTTTGTTTGTTGGTTGGTTTTTTTTTGGGGGGGGGGGTGAGACAGGGTCTCACCGGTATAAATATACCGGCTGGTTTTGAACTCACCCCAGGCTGGCTTGAAGTCTCAGTGATCCTCTTGCTTCAGCCTCCCAAGTGCTGGGATTACAGGCATGTGCCATCATGCCCAGCTTGGCAACTTTTTGCATACCGAAAGATTAAATGAAATATGCTAAAGGATATGCTGTATCAGAATGAATGAGGATACATATGAGGTGTAGGAAAGGGGGTGCAACATGAGAAGGAGGTGGGGCCACAGAGTGAAGGTAAAGAGGGATTATAGGTCGCAGCTGTGCAGCAAGAATGGCAGGCAGCTGCCTCGGATGGAAGGGGTTGGAAGGATCTGCTGGAAGAATGTTTTCAAGATAAAATTGGCAAATACTTGTATTTGAATGCTTTGAGAGGAGAATCTGTAGAACATTGTATAGTAATCTGAATTGAATTGGTGATAAATACAAAGAAAATTAAGATAGTTGGGCTGAGGTATATAGGCCCCTACTAGAGCACTTCCCTAGCACGCACAAGGCCTTGGTTTAGTCCCCAGAGCTGAAAACTGTGGACATGGCCTAGGTCGTGGTGCAGTGCTGGAGTGCTTGCTTGGCGTGTGCCTGGCCCTGGGTTCCATCCCCAGAACAACGTACGTATGTACACACATGCATACAAGCATACATACATAACTTTTAAATAAGAGGGTGGGGGTTGTAGCTCAGTGGTAGAGCACTGTGTAGCCATGTGTGAAGCCCTGGAGTCAATCCCTCAAGTACTGAAGGAAAAAAGAAAGGGAAAGAAAAAGGGAGAAAGAAGACTACAACTGTTAATAATTAAATTCAAGGGAAATGGAAAGTTATGACAGAACGGCAGGACAGCTGTAGCATACTACACAGCTCAGCTGTCATGCCATTGACGTAGTCAGAATAATGTGAACACGCAAGCTGACGATGCAGCCATCTTGGAGAAACAGGCAGGAGGGTGGGGTGGAAGACAGTACGGACTTGTCTTCCACAGTGGAGTGTCCACGGGCAAAGCCTAGAAAAGAAATAACCGAAAAGCAGAGGCAAAGTATATTTAAAATATCAAGGAAGATACCAAAAGGGTCACTGCACAGAGATGACACTTGTTGCTTGTCAGGAGAAAGGAGCAGCAGTGCTGCCGACTACTGTAACGAACCTCGTGGACCTGTTGGACTCTTGAAACTTTTTCCCCTCAAAAGGACATAAGATACTAAGAGGCTATCCCCGAAGAGCCAACTAAAAGAATCACAACACTTGGAACAAAATAAAGTATTATTGGATTATTACCCAAAGTATAAATATACCTGAGTCACAGCGGTTATAAAAAAATAAATGGGAAAGTAAACCTTGTCCAGAATAACTCCAAGTACCTTGTGTAGATACCTACCTTCAAGGACAGCACAGCTCCCTGTGCCTTTCTCTGTGGGCTGCAGAGAGCACAGCGTGAGCAGACGGGGAAGGGAGTAGCTGCAGGTGGTGAAGGTCGTGGTGTCGACAGGATTAAGTCGCGCTGACACTGAGTGCCTTGATACGCGATGAGTGAAGACGCGGGTTGCCTCTGTGCTCTTCCTTACCCAAGCCCGTAAAACCGAGCCTGACATGAGGAAAACTCCATCTCAAATGAGGGACTTCCTACAAACTACAAAATAATTGGCCAGAACCCCTCAAAGCTTGTAAGGTCATTAAACACAGAAAGTCCGTCGGGCGTGGAGGCACACATTTGTAATGCTAGCACTCTGGGAGGCCGAGGCAGGAGGGTCACAAGTGGAGCCCAACCTGGGCTCCTTAGGGACTTAGTGAGACCCTGTCTCAGAATAAAAAGGAAAATATGAAACTAAGTGGAAGAGTGGGCAAGGAGGCGATGAGGGGAAATACGTCATACGTGTGTACAAATCTGCCAGAGTTAAACCCGTTCATCTGTGTAACCAGTATGCACTAATATAAGTGTGGGGGATCTAGAGTGAGGTGATGCGCAAGCGAGTTCCTGGCTGGGTAGTTTGCAGGTCTATAGAAAGTCTTCAGTGACAACTAATAAAATACCACACTGAGTGGAGTTTAAATAACTTTCGGGGTTGTTTCGTTTTGTTTTTCGTATCGCTTCCCTAGCTGGTTCAGTGGCTCAAGAATGTTAGGGCTCTGAGTATCTTTTCTTGATTTTCTTGGTTCGCCCTTCATTGTAGCAACATGACTACAGGAGCTCCAAGCATTTCTTCGTAACATGACAGTGCATAATGCTGGGAAAAAAGGCAGAAGACGCTTCCTTTTGTTCTGCTCTTTCTCATTCCAGAATTAAAAGTTTACAGAAGCTTTTAAAAAAATAATAATTAGGGCCAGGGATATAGCTCAGTGGCATAGTGCCTGCCTGGCAAGCGTGAGGTCATGACTTCGATTCCCATTACGAAATAAATAAATAATTAAAAAGGGCCTGGATGTGGTGGCACACACCTATAATCCCATCACTCAGGAGGCTGAGGCAGGAGGATCACTGCAAGTTCGAGGCCATCCTAGGTTACCAAAGTGAGTTAAAGGCCAGCCTGAACTGCATAGTGAAACCCTGGCTGAAAAAGACCAAAAAAAAAAAAAAAAAAAAAGAGCTGTGGATGTAGCTCAGTGTGAAGGCCCTGGACTCGATCCCTAGTACCACCCCCCAAAAAAAAGTTTAGTTCGAGAAAGTCTAAGAAGCTGTCATAGCCAAGAAGAGCCTCAGACATAACAGCCAGCAGTAACATGGCATCCTCAGTGGGTCCTGAAGCAGATGAAGAACATTCAGTAAAGCACCAAGGTGGCATTGGCAGTGTGGCTCTAGCAGAGCAAGTGCTCCAGTCTCCAGCACAGGGGATAAATTTCTCTGGTAGCTCTGTGTGACACAGGGCTGTCAGACACCTGAGGTCCTGATGGAAGCAGGTTCCTCATTTCGACATTGGAGAGCTCCATGTGCACACTGTCCACCTGTCACTATCTCCTCTCTTCAGGAGGGCAAAGATGATCCTGCTTTTCGGGCATACTGGGGTCACATCTGTCTGAAGTCCACTGCCGGCTACTTCACACATGTCCAGCGCTCCATAGAGCACACCGCCCAGGCAGAGACCTCAGGAAAAAGTGACTCTGAAAAAACAAACAGCCAGAGCGGGTGAGATGGCTCAGCGGCGTAAGCGCCTGCCTGGCAAGCGCGAGGGCCCGAGTTCGACTCCCGGATCCCACATACGAGAAAAGGGCCGGTGATATCGCTCAGCAGCACGGGCGCCTGCTGGCGCGCGAGGTCCTGAGGTCGACCCCTGGTGCCCAACAACAAAAAAAAAAAAACAGCCAGCTGTGGGCACACTCCTATAATCCCAGCACTCGAGAGGCTGAGGCAGGAGGATCACTGCGAGTTCAAGGCCAGCCTGAACTACATAGTGAGACCCTGTCTCAGTCAAATCCATCAACAAATAAATAAATTAAAAACAAACAAACAGTTCAGGGGCACCATGCCTGCTTGGCAAGCTTGAGGTCATGAGTTCAATTCCCAGTACCAAAAAAAAAAAAAAAAAAAAATCAAAGAAATGACATTGTGCAAGCTGTTATAGCTTGCCCTCCTCAATGAAAAGAGACAGTACTTGCTTCAGCAGCACATATACCAGTGAAAAAGACAGCATGTTCTAAGTAGAAAGTACATTGGCCCCAGGTCAAGCCCGGGGGACTTCACTCTCCCCAGCATCAAGCTACGAGCTGGAGGTGAGCACAGAGCCATCCGACAGGCCCCACAGGGTATTAGCCCATCTTGGGTGGAAGAGGCGAGAGGAGGATCTCAGCCGTGGGCCTAATTCTGACTGGCAAGGAGCTCGACAAGAGACAATGACAGAATCTCCGGAAGAAAGCAGCCTGAGCAGGCAGAGAGCAGGAGGGAAAAACCAAGGCCTGTCAGAGGGCGCCTGGCCAGTGGTCCCCACAGCATTCGAGGGGATTTTGGTAAATGTTAGGTGAAGAGAGGGTTCTCCAGCTTTGGTTGGAAAGTGCTGTTTTACCCAAAATGAAACAAGTTCGTTTTCCCTTGGTAGTCCTCAGAGTTCAAAATGCTGATATTTTCAGAAGCTCTAATCTGAGATGCAACAAACTGCATCTAGTCCTTACTATATCTGTTTTTCCTAGAAGCTTCTCAAATTAAAATTCCACTGAATACTCTTTAAAAATCCCTGACCTACCTTCTAGGAAAGCTGTTCTTTTAAGAGTTCAGGGAAGAGAGATGTGTGTTTGTGGCCCTGAAACCCCAGAAGGAAAGACCACTCAAAAGGAGTGGAAATTTCTTAGGAGAAATATACTGACATTTTAGCTGGCATCAGAAAGATCTGGGGTTTTGTCTCAACTTTTGTTTGCTCATTGTATGACCTGGGCTAGTTATTTAAGTCTGAGTTTCAGTTTCTTCATCTGTAAAATGAGGAAAATAATACCTATTTATAGGGATGTTATGAAAATGAAGCAAAATTTATAAAGGGTTTAGAATAGGACCCAGCATCATCATCTAAGCTCAGTAAAAGCCATCTCTTGATATTGTTATTGTAAATAGTTTCCTGGAGCTGCAAGGAGGCGTAATACCTCCAGGGACCAGGGCAGGGATGCACAGTTCCTCACACAACTCGGATTTTTGGAAGAATGCGGTATAACAATAGCTAGAAGGGGAGGTATTTTATACTAGCAGAGATGAGAAGAACAGGGTCAAGAAAAGCTACAGCTCAACCGGGCGTGGTGGCGCATGCCTGTAATCCCAGCACTTGGGAGGCTGAGGCAGGAGGATTGCTGCCAGTTCAAGGCCCCCTGAACTACATAATGGGCTCAAGGCCAGTCTGGCTATATAGGCAGACCTTGCATCAAAAAACCAAAAGCAAAGAAAAGCTGCAACTCAAGAACTGAGTCTGTTTTTTGTTGTTTTTGAGACAGGGTCTTGCTATGTAGTTTAGGCTGGCCTCAAGCTCACTATGTAGCCCAGGCTGGCCTTGAACTTGTGGCAACCTTCCTGCCTCAGCCTTCTTTTTTTTTTTTTTTTTTTTTTGTGGGTACCGGGGGGACGACCTCAGGACCTCACGCGCCAACAGGCACCCGTGCCACTGAGCGATATCACCGGCCCCTTTTTCGTATGTGGGTTCCGGGAGTCGAACTCGGGCCTTTGCGCTTGCAAGGCAGGCGCTTAAGCCGCTGAGCCATCTCACCGGCCCTGCCTCAGCCTTCTAAATGCTGAGATTACAGGGATATGCCACCACGCCCAGCAAGAATTGAGTTTTAGCTGGGCATGGTGGCATATCCCTGTAATCCCAGCACTTAGGCTGAGGTAAATCATAAGTTTTAGCCCAGCCTGGGCAATTTAGAAAAATTTTTTTAAATAATCTTTTTTTTTTTTTTTTTTTTTTTTTTTTTTTTTTTTTTGAGATGAGGTCTCACTATGCAGTTCAGGCTGACCTTGAACTCACTGTGTAGCCCAGGCTGGCCTCAAACTCGGCCTCAAACTTAGCAAGACCCTCCACAATCTCCCCCATACCCCCCAAAAAAGGAGTCTTGCTAAAAAGTGCTATATTCAGCAAAAAAACACTTTATTCTTTTTTTTTTTTTTTTTTTTTTTGGTACTGGGAATCGAACTCACAACATCGTGCTTGCCAGGCAGGCTCTGTGCCGCTGAGCTATATACCCAGCCAACCACTTTATTGTTACACTTCCCTTTGGAGCAAGAAGAAAACCTAGGCCTTGTTGTTTGTACAAAGTAATACTATTCAGTGATAGAAAACGAAAGCTAGTGGAATGTGTTATGTTTCCCTCTCAAAATAAGTGGTTATCAGTCTAGGAAAGGTCACACAGGTAGTAGTGAGAGAACGAGGCTGTGCATTCAGATCTCCCAGTCCCCAAGCATCTGCCCGAGAACACCAGGAGAACTGGCAGGTGAGAGACACAGGCTGGGGTCAGTATTGTCCCTTTCCCTCCCTCCCTCCCTCCGTCCTCCCTTCCTGTACTGGAGATTGAACCCAGGGCCTCGGTTGCTGAGGGAGTGCTCTACTACTGAGCTATTGGCAGGCTGAAACACTCAAACGTTTGCCGATATCAAGAGCATCTTGCAGCTCCATACTAGTGAGCTTGATGTTGCTCTCAGGAGAATTCTAGCCTAGCTTATCAGCAATGAGGTTTTGAATACTGTAAGGGAAAGAGCCCTGAGCATCAGAAAGTCAGGCCTGAGCTGTGCTCCCCTGCCTGGTAGACAAGTGCCAGGGACCTCAGGTTGGCAAGGTTTAGCACGACATTTTGAGAATGTTTTGACAGCATTATAGGCAAGACAGAAATGTGCAGAGAGC
Source organism: Erethizon dorsatum (assembly GCA_028451465.1). Taxonomy (NCBI): domain Eukaryota; kingdom Metazoa; phylum Chordata; class Mammalia; order Rodentia; family Erethizontidae; genus Erethizon; species Erethizon dorsatum. The sequence goes on from CM051822.1 coordinate 87,540,777, forward strand.
ACCCAGGAGGGTGAGGCTGGAGATGAGAGGGTGGGGTGATTTGCAATTGCACGAATGAGCATACTCAGAGTGGTGTGGTCTGTTAGCCTAGTGCTAGCCTGTTTGCTGTTTAGTCAGCCTGGGATGAGAACATTGATGGCGAGTTCATCAGTTTAGTCGGTGATACAGAGTGAGGAAGGAATGCCAGTGTGATAGAGGCCAGAGTCAGTTCATAATTATCAAACTTCCTGAAACCCGGCCAGCTAACAGAGTTCTGCTTTTAGCATCAAATAATCAACAGTGTGTACTAGATGAGGAAGAGGAGGGGTAAGGGCAGCCCAGGGGGAAAGCTGGAGGGAGATTTTGTTGACTGAGTACAATGTGAGTTGGTAGTTTGATGAGGTTACAAAGAATAGACAATTCGATGACAGTTTTAATAGAAACAAAGTATCCCACATGAGAGTGATCATACAGCCCCTGTGATCTGGCCTGGTTAAACCTCATACTGTATTTATTTCCACACATAACACTTCATTTCTGGACACGACACTCTAGTTTGACAAGCTACACTGAATCCAAGGAATGGAGGCTTGAATAGATGGATTTCAGAACCTGGTCAAGAACACAGTTGAAAGCTGGGGCCACCAATCATAGAAAAAGAAGCTGTTGATCGGATGTGAAAGCAGCCTTCGAGATTCAAAAGGTTGTTGTAGGAGGATGGATTCAACTACAATGACTCGAAGGCCAGTGCTCTGAGAATTGCAGATGGCAGATTCAATTCTGTAGAACGGAGCTGCTTCCCGCAGCACAGCCAAGGCCTCGGGTTTTGTTGGCTTGGTCCAGTCTCACCATTGTTTGACCAAGACCTACAGCGTCTATGCCAGGAGTCAGGAGCCCTTTCACACCCCATTTCTGAAGTCTCCTCTCCCAAACTGAGAGCAGGACCTTTGCTCAGCAGGGGAACTGATCTGGTCAGAGACAGTTGGATTCTGGGCCCAGGAAACAAGAAACAATTTTCTGTTAAGCCATTGACATTCTTATAGGCAGAACAGAGACTTTAGTAGCAGTCAGCTATATTTTGAGCACTTATTGCTTTGGTATAGTGATCTTACTGTTACTTATTCCCACTGAGAATATATCGAGGCTTAGAGGTTAAATCATTTGCCCAAGGTCACGTAAACTCAAACCAAGAACCTGTGCAGTTCAGCACTCTGCCTCCTGGAGCATGCCCCTGGTGCCGTGCCCCTAGCAGCCCACAGTAGATTGGGTCCTGCCTTCCCAGGAGCCCCTCCCTGCCAGCCCCCAAGCCTCTGCCTTCTCTGTGGGGAACTCTGGGAGAAAGCAGCCCAGCTGAAAAATTAGGCCATGCTGCTGAGCACACTACTTATTTTTTTATGACTAAGATTAAGCTGACAACCACGCAAAACATTGCAAACCTGTGTCGGCTGCAGATTTAATACCTCACCTAACCCACACAAATAATTCATGTTTCTGCATCGATGTCCAGAAAAAAACAAATCAGCAAAAAGCCGGGCTCCTGTGTGTATGTGAGCGGCTGCGTTTCCATTGAAGCAGCATGCCGGAAATACCCAAGCTTCAGTACTGCAGATCTAGCATTTTGCAATTTTTCTTCTCTTAAAAGATTAAAGTACATTTTTTCAAATGAGTGAAGGTTGGTGGGAGGTGTAAATGTGGGCACTTGTCACATTAATTCTTCAGATGATTAAGTTCTTTTCCATTTCTTTAAAGCTGTTTGCAGTTGGGTTTGATGTCCTCCTTCTGGGTGAGTGTGTTGTGGCAGTTACCAAGGTGACTTTAGCTGACTTTCAACAATTTATTTTTCCCTCCAGCTTGAGATGTCTCTAGGCTGTGGGCTGTTGATTCTTCTCTACCCGCCCCCACCCCACCTCCCATTGCTCTTGGTCAGCATTTTCGCCTGTGTCTGAGAGGCTGGGACCCTGGCAGGCCCCACCCGCCCAGGCCAAGCCACAGCCCCCTGGGGAGCATGGGGGTGTGCCTGGTATAAGAACCTGTTGGGGGATGGCACAGGGGAGTGACTGAGAGCTTTTCCCCTTCAACTCCAGGTGAGAGCGTAGGGGTGTAGCTCAGTGGCGTAGCGTTTGCCTAGCATGTGTGAGGACCTCCATTCCCAGTACCTCAAAAAGTAAAAGTTAAAAAAAAGTAAAAACCTGGCTCTTTGACCTTAGACTTGTCACCTCACCTCATCTGTGAGCGCCTACATCAGGCTTGCCTGGGGGCTCAGTGAGGGAACCTGTGGAGTTCATAGAGGGCCTGGCACAGAGGAAGTACTCAGCAAATGCAGGCTGCTGTTACTTTCTGTGTTCTGCTTTTGTTTGGGCCCCAAGGGACTGCTGTGTCCCCTTTGAGCCCTTCAGTAGTGCCTGGCTGAGAGGTGGGGTTCAGTGTTGCCCTGAGGCACAGCAGCCTTGGTGGAGGAGAGAGTTGGTTGTAAGTCCAAGGTTCCCCTGCTGGCCAGTCACAGACCAGCTCTGTGGCCTTGGATCCCTTGCTGTCCCTTTTTTGAAAAGGAAGAGGTAGATGAAATAACCTCTGCATTTCCTTCCAGTTCTCACAAAGCGTGACCCTCTTGGCCATAATGTTTGTCTTCTCCACAGGTCTTGGGAAAACTTGCCAAGGAAAAGCCAGGGGTAAACAGTTCCCGAGTCAGCTTTGGGCAGCCAGAGGAAGGGACCGCTTTTGTGAAAGAACAACCAACTCTGGGATGGATCCTCACAGGGAGAAGTTGAGCGAAGTGTAACTGTCCCCTTCACTTTGGGGCCTTGCTGTCCAGCACTGCCCACGCCCCCTTGCCTGGGCAGGGGCTCTGCCTATGTGTCACCCCATTGGCTGCAGCCCCATCATCATCCCCCAGTGTACAAGGAGCTTGGCCCTGCCTCTCTGGGGCTGGGCAGCCCAGACATCCTGGGTGGCTCCTGCCTGCCACTTGAATGATAAATAACTAGAACTTCTCACCCAGTATTTTGATGGGCACTTGGGGAATTGTCCCGAGATTCACAGCCTAAACCAGAATCCGGCCTTTTGAGTGGGATCAGTGGGTGACCCTCATTTCCTGCCAAGGCGGATTTGAGAGGTTGTCAGTTGGGGCAGCTGAATTTGAAAGAGCAAATCTTAGCATGCAAAGGGCCCCTGTGGCCCAGCTATAGGACAAGCTGTTGGTAGGGAACAGGGCAGGAGGGAGTGTGAAGCAGTGGTGGCAGCTTACTGTGGCCAAGATCACAGTCAGGAGGAATCAGTACAGAGCTCCCAGCAGGCGCACTGGTCTGACACACAAGGGTCTGACACCCAAGGGCCACCTTCTCCCCCAAGGGAGGATTGGTTGGATGAAGGGTGCCCGTGTCACCACTGCATTGGCATGAGCAGGGATGGACATGCGTGAAGCCTTTTCAGGTCAGCTGAACAGAAGTCCTTGGAGCTGGATCTCAAGGTGCTCTCTCATGCCAGCCTTGGAAAGCTAGGGCCTTGGGCTTTAGGGAAAAGAGCGAGCAAGGGCTCCCAGGAGATCCTGCTGATCTCACGGTGGAGCGGAAGCCGCTGTGGCATAGGCTGCAATGCTGGGTGCTGCTCACTGCGATAGAGGCTCTAGAGCCAGCCCTGCTGAGACCGAATGCCAGCTCCAGCTCTCACTGGCTGTGGGACCCGGGTGAGTAGCTTGGCCTCCCTGTCCCAGTTCCTTGTCTATAAAAGGAAAATGGTAATAGTGCCCACCTTGAGGGAATGTACTGAGGAGCAGCCAGCCAGTGAGTGTGCTTGGTACACAGCTGGCACTTGACGGGTGCACAGTGAAGGCTGGTGCTGTTACCGTGATCAGGCACCACAATTGTTAGTAACCAGGACTCCAGCCCGCAGCTCCCGTCCTGCTCCTCTAAGTGCTCTTCACCGTATGCCAACCCTGTCCCTGTGCTTGCTTTGCAGGAGCCGCAAAGACAGCCTAGAAAGCGATAGCTCCACGGCCATAATTCCCCATGAGCTGATCCGCACACGGCAGCTCGAGAGCGTACATTTGAAATTCAACCAGGAGTCCGGCGCCCTCATTCCTCTCTGCCTAAGGTGAGCCAAGAATGCCCCCTATGCAGCTTAGCCACAGGGACCATTCGCAGCTCCCTTATCCCCTCCTCCAGCAGCCACCAGGCCTATGCTTGCCAGTCATTCAGGGAGGGAGGCACCTGTGGCCAGCCCACATACCGAAGCAGAGTCGGGCTGGGGAGGGAGGAGAACACTTTGGCCTGTGTGGGAGCCTGGGGACTCCGAGCCAGCAAGTAACGCCTGTGTCAATGGTCTGTACGGTATTCCTCCCCACCAAGCCTCTGGATACCCAAGGTGGTGTGAAGTCTCCAGCAGTGGGGGTGGCCGGTGGACCCTGTGAAAGGAAATGGTCTCTGAGAGGGACTCTTTTCTGCGTCTCTTAGCTCAGAGCAGTGGCAGCCTCAGTGGGCAAAGGACTGTGGCCCAAGAGCCCGATTGTTCTTTAGTCTGGCTAGTTTGGGAGGCTTAGAAGCCACAGGGGATAGGTGCTAAAGAACACTTCTTTGTTCAGGAATTGTCCATCAGCCCTGCTCACCTTGGGGAGGTTCAGTAACCAAAGGCATCTCAGATGACCCCTGCCATCCCATAAGCTCAGGGCCACCAGTAGAACTGGGCTGTCGGGAAGTGGGTTCCAGTGGGTTGGGCTCTATTTCCTCCTCCTTGCTTCTTTTCCTTGAAAACACTCGAGTCTTCACACATAGCAACCAGTGCAGCTGACTCCTTGAGGGACCAGAAAGCCCCACTGTGTCCCTTCTGCTGTTGTTTGAAGTCGGAAACACAGCCCTGAGGCCAGAAGTCAGCTGTCTGCTTGGGGATGCTGCTTTGGGCTGACTCTTGGAGTGGCACTACACGGCTTTCCGGGCTTCCACCCTTATATTGCTAGCAGAGGAAGCAGTAAGAATCCCTCTAAAGCTGGATGTGGTGATGCACACCTGTAATCCCAGCGCTCAGGAGACTGAGGCAGGAAAATCATGAGTTCAAGACCAGTCTGGACTACATACCAAGTTCAGGGCTGGCCTGGACTACATTGCAAGATCCTTTCTCAAAGAAATGCCAGACATGGTGGTGCACACCTGTAATTTCAGCATTCGGGAGGATGAGGCAGGAGGATCACCAGGAGTTTGAGGCCAGCCTAGGCTACATAGAGTTCAAGGCCAACCTGTACTATATATCAAGGCCCTGTCTCAAAAACAAAACAAAACACACAGAACACAGAACAAAAGAATGAATGAATGAATGAATGAAAGAAGAACAAAAGAGGGAGGGAATTACTCTGAACTCAGGGCAGTGACAAGGAAGAAGTGGTTGTATGGTTTACTGTCTCAACTATCACTGGAGTCTGGGGAAAGCATTTGGAAGGTAACCAGACTTTGCCAGCCATCCTGGGCAGCAGCAGGGCAAAGGCAGCAAGTGGTCAGAGTGAACAGGAATTGGCAGAGCCTAGCACCAGGACCCATCCATTTCCTCCCAGCTGCCCCTTGGTACAGGCTCAGGGCCTTGAAGACTGATGACGGGCTAACGCGAGGTGGCCTAAAGAAGCAGGTTTTGTTTGCTTCTCTTGCTCACTGGCATCCCTGCTTGCCCTTCCCCCAGGTGTATTTCCAGACTGAGGATTTAAGAGTGACTTTTTGCTACTCCCTCAGAGTGACTCCACTTGGCTTCAGCTTTTTCTTCAAAGCTGTGTTTGTGGCCTTCAGACTAGCTATTTAAACGTTACAGGAGCACCCAGGAGCAGGTGAAAGATTCTGCCCTGGTCATTGTAAAGTGTCCTGCTGTGAAGGCACCACACTGTCATTTGTGTGGGTACCACTCCACCTTCATCCCCCAGAGGGGGAGGCAACTTCCTCTCCACTCGGGCGTGGCCCTAGGCACATCCTTGACTTCCCTCTCTGGCCTCAGGGTTCTTCCCTCTCACCTGTAGGTGAGGGCCCTCCACCACCCTGGAGACTCTTTGAACTCTGCTCTAGAGTTGTCTCTGCTAGCTTTGAGCACTTCGAAAGGATGGCATCAAAGAACGAGTGACAGAGCTACTGGTGCTTGCTTGCTTCCCCACCCCCCCAGTACTGGAGATTTAACACAGGGTCTTCAAATTAAGCTGTATCCCCACCCTTTTTTTAAATTTTGGTTTGGTTTGGTTTGGTTTTTTGGTTTTTTTGAGATAAGGTCTTGCTATGTAGTTCAGGCTGGCCTTGAACTTACAGTGATTCTCCTGCTTTAGCCTCCGAGTGCTGGGATTACAGGTGTGTACCACCACACCTGGTCTTAAATTTTTTATTTTGAGACAAAGTCTCTGGGTCACTAAGTTGCCCAGGCTGGGCTCATACTTGTGATCCTTCTGCCCCTGCCTCCAGAGTGTGGGGATTACAGATGTGTGCCACCACACCCATCTGGAGGCTTCCTTTTGAAGGTGCTATGATGAATGTATTTGGCTGCGGCCTTATTAGTGGGCAGATGGGCCATCAGGAAGGCATCTGTTAGGCACCCTACCTCAGGGAACATAGCTCTATAGTCCCAGAGGCTTGGCCAGGCCTCCTGCACTTTGGGGTGTTCAAAGGCCCAGTTCCTCACTGTCTCTGTGTTCCTACCCCCAGGGGCAGGCTCCTGCATGGACGGCACTTTACATATAAAAGTATCACAGGCGATATGGCCATCACGTTTGTCTCCACGGGAGTAGAAGGTGCTTTTGCCACAGAGGAGCATCCTTATGCGGCTCACGGACCTTGGTTACAAGTGAGAAGGCCCCTTTTCTTCTCCCCACCTTCTTTCCACAGGCTCTCCCCTACCCACCCACCTGCCCCTCCCTGCACAGCTCTTGGTGGTGCCCCTTCCCAAGGGGCTGGATTCAGGGCCTGAGGCCTATGTGTGCTCATGGAGTGTGGATTCTGCCACCTGTGCCAGTGGTTCCAGGGGTATTTCCTGGCTCCTTCCCCTCACCAGAGACACAGGGGACCACTTTCCTGGCCAGTGGTGGTTCTGGTTCCTGTGGAAATCCAGCTATGGGGAAATAGGGCTTTCCATATCCTAATTAAACTAAGGTACAGGTAACCAAGGGTGAAGCAAGACAGAGGAGCTGTGGAAGCCACTCTGCAGCAGCTGTATAGAAATCTTACCAGAAATCATAGAAGGTGGTGTCTTCCTGGGGCTGAGATGGGTAGGCTGCAATGGCCAGAGGTGCCCCCACACACCCCATTGTAACAGCTCTGCTTTTCCTCCTGATGGAAACCCAGCCTGTCTGAGCAGAAGCCTGCTGGCTGGTCCCAGGCAGCTCAGCTTCAGAGCCGAAGCCAAACACAGTGCTGGGGCTAGAACCCTTGGCCTCTTGCCAGCATCCCCCTACCCCCCAAGTCCACTCTAGTTCACACTCCTTTTTGGCTTTTGGAGTGGGGGAAGAACACTTTACCTTATCTCCCTCAGGAGTATCTAGAGAGGGAATTCAGGGCTAAGGGTGTAGCTCGGTAGGAGAGCACTTGCCTAGCATGCACAAGGCTCTGGGTTCAGTCCCCAGGAAGGGGGAGGGCAGAGAAACAGACAAAGAAAGAGAAAGGAAAGAAGGAGAAGGCAGGGAAGGAGGAAGGAGAGGAAGGGAAGGAGGGAATCCCCAGCAAGGGTGGGGTTAGGGGGAGACAGAGAAAGAAAAAGCAGAAGGAAGAAACAGAGAAGGAAGGAAGAAAGGAGAAAGAAAGAAGAGAAAGGGAGGGAGGGAGAAATGACAGAAGAAAAAAAAAGAAAAGGAAGGAAGGAAAGAAAACCTAACCCTAATCCAAAAGATGACCCAGCTTTGTGCTATGTTGAAGAGAATATAGGAGAATTATGGTGTGTGGGTGGGGGGAGTCGTAATGGTCTTGTCTGGGGGTCTGTAAAGCATATATGCTCTTTTTGTTTTGTTTTGTTTATGTGGGTACCGGGAGTCGACCTCAGGACCTCGTGCTTGCCAGCAAGCGCTTCTGCTGCTGAGCGATATTACCGGCCCTTTTTTTACTTTATGTGGGTACCAGGAGTCAAACTCAGGACCTCGCGCTTGCCAGGCAGGTGCTTATGCCGCTGAGCTATCTCACGGGCCCTTTGTTTTGTTTTGAGACAGAGTCTCACTGTGTAGTTCAGTCTGGCCTCAAACTCATGGCAATCCTCCTGCCTCAGTCTCCTGAGTGCTGGGATTACAGGCGTGCACCACCATGCCTGGCCAAGCATATATACTCCTGATATGGACATGTTTGTCAGTGTATGTCTGCTTGCAGAATTCTTTCTCCTTCAAGCAAGCCTCCTCCTCCCTTCTACCAAAATCCTAACCCTTAATTAAAACAAACAGCAAACAAAGAACACCAACAGCGCTCCCCAGACTCAGCTGAGGTAGAAATGGAAGCTAGTGCTTTAGAGAGATATTGTGTTCCATAAATTATCTTTCCTTTTTCCACTGTTGTTATTACATTGTTTCATAACAAAATTACTTTGAACTATAAAGTTATAAATACATTTTAAAAGTCCCACTTGGTAACATTAGATTTCTGTCCACGTGGTATTGGTAGTTACTGTAGCAAAAGCTCTGAAATGTAACATTTGAGATTAGCCCAGCACAAGTGGAAATCCCCCTACTCCCAACCCCAGCTATGCCCCAAGCTGCGGCCACCTCTACCAGGAACATGAGGGCACTGGCCTCTCCCCTGGCAGAGTTGGTGGGGAAGTGGGAGGTGGGACTGTGCAGGAGACCCCCACTCCTGAGAGCTCACAGGCTGTCGTTCCAGGAGATGACATCATGCTTGCAGTTCTCAGCACAAGTGTTCTCGCAGGCCCTGTGCATGTATTGAAGGTTCACGTGCATTTTTGGGGGAAGTAGGGACTAGGGTCTCCCTAAACTCAAGAAGAAAGTCCATCCAGTTTTATGTCACATCCTCAATTCTGAACTTGCCCTCAGAGTCCTGCCAAACCCTGGGAATGTCTCCCTGGCCTGAGGGGTGGGGTGATCAGCATCACCGGTTTTCAGACGCCTGCGATCCGCAGGCCCTGGAGGACTCAGCAGATGTTGAGTGGCCCCTCAGTAATCTGGAAGGAAGCTTCTGAACCCCATAGAAAATCCCAACCTCCTGGCCCCCTGGCTCCCAGCATTCCCAGCCCCCTCCCTCCCTGGCAGCCCCTCAGTGAGCTGGGGCACTTGGTACCCATGGGCTGTTGCCCAGGGAACTGGGGAGCGGTGGGAACGAGCCGCTGGCCTCAGCATGTTTCAATAAAGTTGCTGTGCTGGTAGCTGCTTAATCAAAGGCCTGTGTTATGGGCTCATTAGTGTGGTCCACCACAGGCCTGCTCACAGCAGAACTCTGGGGAAGGCTGGCTGAGTCCCCACATCCCAGGCATGCACCCTCGATCACCGAGGGTTTTCTCAGGCCCTTTGCAAGGAGCTCTGGGAAACCCTCCCCCCCGTGCCCCCAGCCAGCCAGAGTCTCAGCCTTAGAGCCAACACCCACACCAGCCCTCCACCCCTCCACACAAGCAGTCAGCAGTTTCTGCATCTGCAGGCCAGCTCACCTTCCCCTTTAGGGTCTTGCCCGTGTGGTCACAGGCAGCTCCCTAGCTTGTGGGAACCTGGGCTTGTAATGACTTGTGGGCCTCTAGGTCTCTCCTGGGGTGTGGCTGTCACCCTGGGAGCCTGCAGGATTCTTGGAGGCTAGGGTTAGACTTACAGTCACAGGTGGGGCCCACTCTGCCACACCAAGAAGGGCCCCAGGCCCCTTGGTGTGAACCCAACACAAAGGCATCTTTCACTCAAGCTCCAGGGCTGGGGGTGTCTCCTAGGCTGTGTGCCCAAGCCTGTTGGGGGCAGGGGAGCAGGAAGGAGCTGAACGCAGCAGACCCAGGATGTGGGGAAACCGAGACTTGTGTTCTCTTGGCTGCTGCTTGCACTCTCCCTGTGAGTCCCAGCTGAAGCAGGAGAGGCAGGGAGGACTTTCTCGCATCAGCCTGGGAGGCCTCACTCACAGCCTTGGCACCTTGCTCTGGCTCCCAGCCCAGACCTGTTATCTTCTGGTGGAAAGCAAGGCGCAGACACCCTGCGTGCATGGGGGAAGAGCGACAGAGGAGAGGCTGAGGGAAAGGCAGGTTAGGGAACCTGAGCTGTTTTCCAGAGCTCGAGGAATGGCCCCAGAGAGGCCCTTTCCCCTACCTCCTCCTGGGCCGACACTCATTCCCTCCATCTCGGAGAGACTTGGGCCTAGGAGAGTCAGGACGCTGGTGCACAGAAGAGCATGGTGCCTGCAGTGCCAGGTAGACAGTCGTGCATTTGCGAGGAGCTGCAGAGATGAGAGCAGCTCCGGCTCTACACTGGCTCACTTTCCCCATCTGCCCTACCTCTGTTGCTCACCCTTGTTGGGAATAGAAAATCTGTCAGCCAACGTGAGTATTGCAAGAGGGTCTTCAGAGCCTGCCAAGGCCCTCTTCTACCTCTCTTCCCCCACGTCCCCACACTGCGCAGGCCTGTTGTCACTGAGTGTCGGTCTTCTGAGCAGAGCCCAGCCCAGCCAGGCAAGCCGAAGGGGAGCGGTCTCCAGCCCAGAGGTCAGAGAGGGGTCACATTGCCAAATAGGAGAATATTTTCTTAGGCCCTGTAGTGCTTTCTCAGCTGTGTGGCGTCCAACAGCTCACCCAGATAGCCGCCCCAGGCTCAGCCATCCCCTAGTAGCCCCAAGGGGAGGCCCCAGACTCGGGAGAAGATGCTTAGCAGCTGTTATGAGTGGGCTCTGCTGCTCCCAGCCAGGCTTGAAGGAGTCCCCAGTGGGCTGGCCCCCGGCCTCCTGCCACGCCCACCCACTTGAAAGCTGTGTTGGAAGAGACTTGGGAAGCCGTCTCAGGCCCTGGGTAGCTCCTCGTGATGGCTTCCATTTCGCCACACCTGTTGTCCCTGGAGACCTCTGCTTGGGCTGTCAGACTCCTCATTGTCCAGGGCTGTGCCTGTGAGATATAAAGTCCAGCATTGTGCCTGGGGAAGGGAGCTGCCCTTCAAGGAGAGGACTGTGACTCCCCACCGTGTCCCCAGCAGCAAACAGCTGGAGCAGGAGTCTGAGCCTACTTCTGGCCACCAAAGCCAACTTCTCACCAGCCACTGAGAACAGGAAACAAACGAGTGAGGCCTCACTGCCCGCCCCCCAGCACATGGCTCTGCCCCTCCCTGTGTGGTTGGGGGTGCCTGCAGGCTGTTTCCTGGCTTTTGTCTGGCCTGGGTGAGGAGAAGGGTCACAGCAGACAGGACTGCTTGCTTGTTCCTGCCTCCACTGCCATTCTGGGTGCCGGAATGGCACCTTGGCAGGCCTGGCCACTGTAAACAGCACATTTCCTTCCCCAAGAGAAGGAAAGGGAGGGAAAAGAAAGCCAAACTTGTTGGGAAGCAAGAACAACGTGTCAACACAAAGAGCAAACAAGGCCCTGGACAAAGTGTGGATTGTCATACCAGGGGGAAGGAGTGGGCATTGTCAGCCACTCAGAAATATCATTGACCACAGACATTTGAATTGGCGTCAGATCTGCAGCAGCTAGGCCCCTGCCTGCAGCACAGCCGGCCTGCCCGGGGCAGGCACAGACAAAAGATCACTTTTCAGGTTCCTTTCTGGAACTTGTTGGGACCTGGGGAATTAAAAAGTTGTTGACAATGCTCCCTGACCACCAACCAGCCAGGCTGTCCTAAGGCACCTGGTGTGAGGCTGTTGGAATAATTTACTAACCTAGATTCCAAGCCCCCTCCTTGGTCAAAGGTGGGATTGGGCAGGGGGAGCCCATTGCTCCCCTCACTGCTCAGCTAGTTAGATGGTGGTGGAGCTGCAGCCACTGACTGTTGGTTAAGCCTGTACCCAAATTTCCCTTTCCCTCTGGGCCCATTTCCCAGTGCTCATCCACCATGAGCTCCTAGGGTGCCTTTTTTAAAATGCAGGTGCCGGGCCAGTGAGATGGCTCAGTGGCATAAGTGCCTGCCTGGCAAGCGCGAGGGCCCGAGTTCGACTCCCGGATCCTACATACGAAAAAAGGGGCCGGTGATATCGCTCAGCAGCACGGGCGCCTGCTGGCGCGCGAGGTCCTGAGGTCGACCCCCTGGTACCCACAAAAAATAAAAATAAAAATAAATAAAATGCAGGTGCCTTGGCCTCGCCCGGGTACTCTGACTGAGGAGCTTATGTCTTCTAACACCTCCAGTTTCCAAAAGCCTCATGGGAGTGCACTGCTTAGCTTTGCTTGGGGCGTCTCTCACTCTAGAGGGTCTCCTCTCTCCAAGGGCTCTTTGTGCACAAATCTAAGCATTTTCTACCCTGCTGTTCAAGAGTGCAGTTATCGTTGTCATTGTCATTATCTCTATTGCTTTTTTCTTGTCTAGAGGAACTGTTTTTTTTTTGTTTTTTTTTTGTTTTTTTGTGGGTACCGGGGGGTCGACCTCAGGACCTCGTGCGCCAGCAGGCGCCCGTGCCGCTGAGCGATATCACCGGCCCCTTTTTCATATGTGGGTTCCGGGAGTCGAACTTGGGCCCTCGCACTTGCCGGGCAGGTGCTTAAGCCGCTGAGCCATCTCACCGGCCCTGTTTTATTTTTTTTAATAGAGGAAAGGTTGAAGTTTACACACTCATTGGACTGACCTAGAAATTTTCCTCACTGGCCCCACTTAAACCATCTTGGGGCATGGCTTGCCTTCCTTTCCAGTTGGCCAGCCTGAATTTTTGAGACTGTGTGTCTGTGACACTTGGGGCTCCAGTCCGGTTGAACTGAGCATGTGGCCTGGACACATATGGCTGGCTGGGGTTGGGATTGCTGGTTTTCCAGGCCATTGGTAGAAGCCAGGTCTACCTTTATCTCCCCCATCAGAGGAGAGAGAGCAAAGTCAACCCCAAGTATACAGGCTTCTAGAGGTGCCTGCCACCACCTGTCACGTCTGTATTCTGGAGTCCTGTGGGCTGTCTCCTCCTGGGCACCCACTGTCCTGCAAAGTGAGGACGAGAGTCATGTCCCTTGTAGGACCTCTGTAGGATGCCATGAAATGACAGTGTCACTGTCATAGTCACTCCCGATTTTATTTGTAGCAGAGCCAGGCCACTCCACAGGGACCCAGTGAGCTTGAGGAGCCCCAAATCTGCATGGCTTTTCCCACAGCTACATCACAACAGTGGGTCTGTTCCCTGTGCGTGCTCCCAGGAGCTGCTCCATCGTAGCTGTCGATCTCCAGTGTCCTGTTGATAAGATCTGTTAACATTCTCAGCTCCAGCTCTGAAATACACAAAGAGCAGGGCCTGTTTGTTCAATCCAGGGTTCTAAGGTTTAACTCCCAGAGGAAATTAAATTAGGTGCCTGGAGCTATGACAGTCTGTTGTATTTCTTTGCAGAGAATGTCATCCTTAATATCATTCAGATCTTGTGTATAATTTTCCCCTTTAATTTTTTAAAATAAAATAATGTGAGGTTTCCAGCAGAAACTAGCAAATCACCAGAAGTGAAAATGGAGGAGTGACTAGGATTTTCCCCCATTGTGAGGTCTTGCCATCACTTCCCCCAGCCGAGTACAAAATAAGTCCACACAGATGGTGCCACACTTGGTGGTGGCCCTGCTAAAAGCCTCCACAACTTACCCTTTCCCGGCACCAATTTCGGACCTCTGTCAGAGCAGCTGGCTTAGGGCTTGGTATTGGTGGCATTACTTTTCCTGTGTGGAAGAATGGTTCCCTGTAGTTTAACTGGGGTGGCCGCAGGCCCTGCACGTCGCCTCTCCCCAGCACCAGCTAGTTCCAGACTCGCTCACCGCTCCCTAGCAGAAAGCCACTCCCTCCAAGTTATTTGTGGGTTCGAAGTGAGCCCAGTGTGGCCCGGACTGGAGCCATTGTAATGTGAGGTTTGAGGTATGCTTGTGTTTGTAGTAGCATTTGCAGGGATGGCAACAAGCGCCAGAAATGCCAAAAATATAAATGTGGACTCAAGCGGACTGGGGATAACTGACTGAGAGCCTCTGGCCTTGGGTATAGGGGTTTTCCCTTGGGATACAAGAGTTAGAGGGTCAGGGCGTAGGCCACCAGAGGGCTGCATATAGTCGGACACATGGCTGAGGCTGCACTCCAGGAAGATCTGTCTGCTCTGGGGGCTTGGAGGAAGAATGAAGAGGGGACACCTGTGGTGGGCACTCTCCTAGGCCGCCTTTGTCCTCTGACTCTAAACCTTGTTCCTGTCTGCACTTGAGGCCTGAACTCCTGGAACGGAAACTGGTGAGGAGACGGGCCAGTGATCAGAGCTGTTTGTCCCTGACTGAAGGATGGGTGCTGTCAGCCAGGGGAGAGGCTAGTCCACGGGGGATGAGCACGTGAGTGTGTGTCCTGGGGCTAAGAGTTCAGGGCTCAGTAGAAGCACTTAAGACACTGAGTCTAGCCCAGACGTGGCTGGAATATGGCTTCGTCTCAGCCCCACAGCTGCGTGCTATAACCTGTCTGTGCCTCAGTTTTCTTGTCTGTGAGGAGACTGAAAGAGCCCTGGGTATGATGGTGATTTTTCTGCTCAGGTGAGGGTAGTTTTCTCATTTGTCTCCCCAACCCTGTCAGCTTCCTTCCTTTGGGGGGGGCCACTCTGCCCCCAAAGGTCCCTCGTGATTGTCACTTCACTCACCTTCCTTTCTCTGCCACTTCAGTTCATCTCACAGTGTGGAAACTTCTGTTATCAGAGCAGACCATCCCCCAGGGAAACCTGATGGGTATTTTCCAAGTTCTTGGTCCCCGTCCTTCCCATAGGAGAGTTTCACTCAGAGAAGCCCCTCTCCTTGGTCTCCCTGCCCCACTGGCCCAGGATCTGCTGGAGAGGTGGAGAGGCAGGGAGAGCCACAGCCTGGGGAAGCTGGGGAGGCCCTGTAAGCAGAACAGAGGACAGAGAGAGGCTTCCGAATGTGGAAGGTGAAAGACATTCGAGACCAGGGCTTGAGTAGGTACAGGCTCGGGTGCACCTGGCCTGGCTGGCAGATCAGCCTGACCACAGGGGTGCTTGAGGAAGGCCTGTTAAAGACCCTGTGGACATCATTCCCACCAGCTCAGGACACTGGGTGTGGTTGTGCCAGCCAAATATGGGTCCAGACTGCCTTTGAAATCAAAGCATGAAGTGACAGGTGTCAGACTAAAGCAGCAGCCTAGGAAGCTGGAAGGGACCTAGAGGAGAGCCTTCTCAGAAGTCTTGAAGAGCTCAGCAGCAGGAGGGCGTGGTGTCGCATGTCTGTAGTCCCAGCACTTGGGAGGCTGAGGCAGGAGGACTACAAGTTCAAGGCCAAACTGGGCTACATAGACCTGTCTCAAAAAAAAAAGAAAAAAGAAAAAAAAAAAAAACTGCTCAGAGGCTGAATGGGCCAGCAGGGTAGGGCGCAGGAGCCAGGCTGAGAGCATGTGGATTCTGTGGGTGGAGAGAGAAGTTGGATTCCCTACACCATCTGCAAAATGAGAGGTTGGTCCACAATCTCCAAATTCTCCAGTGCAGACATTCTGGGATGTATCTTCCAGGGCATTTCCAGACTCCAGACAGGGCTTATATTCCAAAGTCAGACGGATTCCTTTCGTCTGCCAAGTTTGGGGGAGGGGTGGGGCCTGTAATTCTGATGGGGCAAGGAGGACATGACAGCGACTTCTCTCTGCCTTTGGCTTTTCTGCTGGTCTGCCTCAGGCAGGAGGCCTGAACAGGCAAAAAGATTTGTTTTTTGGTTTTCCCCACCAATTTCCATCTTCCTTTTGGGCCCAGCACTACCCACCCGCCAGATGTCCCTGCAGCCTCTCCCCTCTGTCCTCTGACCTTCTTCCTCCTTTGCCCCACTCTGGCTATGTCAGGCAGCAGCGGTGGTGAGAGCCATTGGGTGTATGCAATAGGGAACGGGCCTCAAGCACTTCCCTCTGTCCCTGGGACTGATCAGTGGGCTCATGCCTCCTCCAGGGCCAGAAGGAAGAGTTGTAGCTTGGCAGTTAGTAAAAAGACCATCCTTTTAAAATAATTAATAATAATAATAATAATAATAATGGCCTCCCCTATGCCTTCTTTCTAGATTCTGTTGACCAAAGAGTTTGTAGAGAAAATGTTGGAAGACTTAGAAGATTTGACTTCTCCAGAGGAAGTAAGCCTGTTTGATTTCTCTGTCACAGTCTTCAGGGGGCCGGTCTTCAGGAGCTCGGGCCTGCAATGCGAGTCTGTGTGCATATACACGCGTGTCTGTGTCTGTGAGCTGCTGCCTGAGGTGTGGGGAGAGGCTGGAGAGGAGCCCCCAGGAATGTTAAACGGCTTCATTTTTCCTCTGTGTCCATGGACCACGGCTGTCCCTTGCCCCACCCCCGCCCTTCTGGGGACACCAGCAAATTGTCTGACTTGCTGGCTCCTGAGAACCTCATTGAAGAGGCAGCCAGGGCATTCAGGCCAGTACAAGTTCTCCCCAGCCCCTGCTGTTCCCTGGCAGGTTCTGAACAGAAAGCCCATGTCTGCTGCCAGAGAACATTCCATGGGGGAGTTCTGGTGGGCAGCGAGGGCCCCAGGCCACCCAGGAGCCTCTCTCCTTTCCTTCCTTCTTCAGCCATAAGTGCTCCCCTTAGTCACCTCTTTCTGGCTATTTTGGGGCCTGAGGAGCTGGCAGGCCAGGTGAGGTTATACCTTCCCGTGGCTACTTCTCTTGGGTTCAGGAATGAGTCCATAATCCCCTTTGTTTTTCTTCCTTGTTCCCAGCACCCTTATTTGTGGGGACTTACCTCATCCTGGAAAGTCCCTCCCCCCCCCCCGCCGCCTCCTAACCAGCACCCCAGTGGGACCTGAGCCTTCCTGGCCTGCGTGCCGATGGGTTAGTGGGACATTAGCAAGCTGCCCGGGCCTCTGGAGGGCTCTTCTGGCCTTCTCTGCTGAGGCAGAGACAGACCTTTCTGTACCCTGTCTGCCAGGAAGTATGCTTCAGGGAGAGCACCTTCGCCGCCTGTGGCTCCCAGGGCTCTCTCAGGCAGGACCCAGAGGCCCCCAGTGTTGAGGCTGCAGAGAGCGCTCAGGGTGGACTGTCCTGGCCAGGAGCTCCTCAGAGCCAGTCACCCCAGTAGTCCAGTGTATCCTCTGTCTTCTGGGGTGCAGCTTGATGAATTAATTCATTATACATTCCAAAATCAAGTGTCTACTCCGTGCTGGCCCACCAATCCCCACAAGTCCCCAGTCTGTGAAGCCCAGGTCCCCATTCACTCGGACCAGAGCCAGCTGCCCCGAAGTGCTTCTGGAGAGTCCTTGTCATGCTGGGGTGGCACTGCACCAGACTGCTGCTTTGAGCTTGGGTGTTGAGGGGGTGGCAGGGAGACAGTCCAGGCGAGAGGGACAGGAGCCAGGGGGAGCTTAGGAAAGTAGGTCACTAAAAATGACTTTTTTTTTTTTTTTTTTTTTTTGCTTTGCTTTCCTGCCCAGAGGCTATCCCCACACCCTGCCCGCTCTCCACTTTGTCCTGGCATGGAGAGCCCCCCATCAGAGGGAGGCCAGAGCAAGCCAGCCAGGAAGCGCCAGACCTCCGGCCTGGCTCCCAGAGTCTGAGAGCCTTGTTCTCCTTCCCACCCTGGCCCTGACGTGGAGCCTGGCCTGAGACACACCTGGGCTGGGGGTGTAGCTTGGTGACAGAGCAGTGGCCTAGTGTGCAGTAGGCCTTGAGTTTGATCCTCAGCCTTGCAAAAAAATAAGTAAAATAAAGTAAAATAGACCCAGTTTCCAAGCTCTAGCCTCAGTCCACATCCACAAGCACTTGGGGACCAGGCAGTGTGCCCAACTAAATGCAAGGTCGTGGAATCCAGAGGGAATGAACATCAGCTCTCCCCCACCCTTCCCCAGAAACCCCCAGGGAGTGGGAGAAGCCAGTTAGTGCTTCCTGGGGCGGATGGCCTTGGGCTCTCCTGGGCCACCATGAGACTCATTCTGTGCTTACAACCCCAGGAGCAGCGTAAGGACTTGCTCTTTCAGAGCCTGCACACTGCTCCCAAGCCACACTCGGCCTTCTCTGCCCCTGCCAAGGCCATAGTGCAGTCTGACTTTGAGGCTGACTCTCAGCAAAAGACACAGAGGATAGGTTCTGGGGCCTTTCCCACATCAGTCCTAGAGAGGCCATGAGAAAAAAAGAGAGGCCATGGCAGTGACAGACCTCAAGCCACTTCCCTGTAGCATCTGCACCCTACCGGCCCCCCATCCTCCAGCCCCAGGGCCTCAGGGAGCAGATTCCTTACATGCTTGTGGCCGGAGGCAGAACCAAGGAAGTGAGCAGGAGGGAGGTCAGCACAGTCAAGAAAAAGCTGAAAACACACGTGCCTGACCTGGTTAGTTATTGGCAGGGCAAGGGGAAAGCAGCAGCAAGGGGACCCCTGCAACTGGATCCCAGCCACCTGCCTGGGCCTTCCAGAGTGAAGCCAGGCATCCAATGGCCTGTCCTGCCCCAAACCTCAGACACAGGGCCTGGGCAAGCGCCCTGCCTCTTCTTGCAGTTTCTGGGATGAACGCAGTGAGTCTGCTAACCATGTGTGTGCTGGGTCTGTGCTTGCTCCCCCACAGTTCAAACTTCCCAAAGAGTACAGCTGGCCTGAAAAGAAGCTCAAAGTCTCCATCCTCCCCGACGTGGTGTTCGACAGTCCACTGCACTAGCCTGGGCTGGGCCCTGCAGGGGCCAAGGGGAGCCCAGATGTTCCCCGGTGACTTCCAGCGTAACAGCTGCAAAAGAAAGACTCCCACAATAAAAGGACAAGTGTGAGGATGACTACACAGCCGCCACACCCGCAGCCCAGTGGATGTCATGCACGGGCCACTCGCCCCACCTTCCTTCCAGCTCTGGGTCCTTACCCCCCTCCAGCTGGGGCCATGGGACTAGGCCCTCCTCCCGCCAAGCCAGTGAGCAGGCATGTGCAGACCCTTCCTCCCCGCTGCTGCCACAGGTTCTGGCTTGAGGTTTGACTCTGAACCCTTGCTGTCCCCATGGGCCTGGTCCTCACCTATCCCTGCCACGCAGCATGCTCATAAGGGTGCACTGCCCAGCTAGACTCAGGCAAGCCTTTGCTAGTCAGGCTGTTTCCACCACAGGGCCACAGGGCAATTCCTCCGATCATGTTTGGTTTTCTTCCTTATTTTATTTTGTAGAAACCGGATGGTATTCTGTTGCTCAGCAAAGATGTCCAGAAGCCATGTATATAATATTTTTTAAGCTGAACCTTATTCCCAGATGAACTTTCTCATTCTCTCAGATAGAGACCTGGGCCCTGTCTCCCCACACAGCACTACCAGAGCAAAATGCCTGGTTCCTGCCTGCCAGCCCAAGCCCTGGCAGAGCTGCTTCTTGGAGCCAGTGCCAGGGAGGTTGGAGATGCGCTCTCCACACAGCCCTGCCAGAAAGAGGGGCTGCTGCTTTCCCAGGGAACTGGGCCCTGCAAGGTGGTCCAGGGTCCTTTAGGGGCTCAGGGGTTTGGTGGCCACAGCCTCATCTTCCAGGCCTTCTCCACCCAGGCAGGCCTTCCAGGACCACCCCAGACCACCCCCACTTGCTGCTCAGGGCCTGGACCTGCATCTCTTTGACCACCCTTCTTTCTTTTCCTCATTCCCTGGGCTTCCCAGGATGCAGGACTCTGGCTGATTAAAAACTGAAAAATCACCCTCTCCGTATCTCTTTCACTTTGATTTTGCTGACACTGCTCTCTGCCTCCCTCCTTCCTTCCATTCTTTTCTCATCTTTCATCCTGTTCCTTGTCTTGTTCTTGTCTTGCATCCTGGCCTCTTATTGTCCTTGGTCCCTCTCCCCAGTACTTATATCTCACAATCTGCCTTCCAGAAGCCAGCCTCTCTCTAGCCCATGGTCTGGGGGTTCCTCTTGAGGTATCTCCTACTCCTGACCTGGGATCAGCAAGCCCTTATCCTGCCCAGTCACCCGCTACTCAAGGGACTGCTCCTTCAAGTGACACTTCAGGCCTCTCCCAAGCAAAGTCACTTTGTTTGTCAGGGACCAAGCAGGGCTTCTCCTGCCCTGGCCTGCCTCCACCATACTCAGGCACCACTAGGGGTACCCATAAGGTACAAGTTCTCTCCAAAGAGAGATCCAACCAAAGGCCCATGAGAGCCCTGGCCAGGCTCTCCAGGGAGCAGGAATGGACCTCCAAGGCCCACTAGGCCTGGCCCCGTCTACACACCCCAGGGCTGTCTGTGAACTCTGTCACACTCAGTGTTTCAGGGCAAATCAACTGTGACACGTGAGGGGTGCTGCTCCGAGTCCTGCCAACTAAGATCCAGTCCTCTTTGGACCTCATATCAAGGACTTTTCCAGAAGGTTGCTTACTGGCCTTTGCCCATGTGGTAACCCTGCCTTTGTTTGACACTTTCTGACATTTCATGGGCAGAGAGGTGCATCAACTTGCCTCCATTCCTTGCCATCCTGACCAGCTTCTCCATAGATTCTCCCTTCCTGGAGCCCTGCCTGAGGGTCCCTGCTACAGGTTGCCCTACCTGCATCTGCCTGGCTTGGGGAAGGATAAACTTTGTCATCCGTCTGTGAGGCATCCAGTAAACAATTTGCTCCAGGCCTGCAGGGTTGGCACCACTAGCATAGTGGCCCTGGGCTAGGGAGAAGGGGATGGCAGGAAGAAGCAGGTAAGCTCTGAGAGGAAGAGCCCAGGAAGTCAGGGACCCCTTCCTGCCTACCACCATGCTAGGAACCTCATGCACATCCAGGATTCTGCAGGGACCAGGCCCCCGTCATTCTTTTCCAGCACACTGGCTTGGGCAGAACATCAGGCCCTCAGCCACCTCTGAGCAAGCCTCCTCTCCTGTGGGCTCCAGTTCCTTCCAGAGGTTTCTCAGTGAGGTTGCTCCATTGAGCTTCAGGCTTGTGAGAAAGGCCCTGATGGACCTCAAACTGTCCCCAGCACAGCTCCTGTCAGCTCTTTGGGACCCCTTGACCTCATGTGGGTGAGGAGGTCGGGAGCCTCTCTGTCTGCCTCTTCTGCAGGCTTTCTCGAGACTTGCCCAGTCTTCTCCAATCCCTCCAGGCCCCTGATGCTAAAGCTTCTGAGAAGGGGCTCCTTCCCGCCTGCTGTGTGCCTACAATCTAAAGTAGCCTTCTGGGGTGCCCAGGTCCAATGTGGGCTGTGAGAGGATGGTGACCCCAGCCGCTGCTCAGAAGTGCTGGGAGGCTCCCGTAAGGTCTTGGTCCGCTGGTTCTCTGCCCATATTCCCCTCCCAACACCAGGGGCAGGGGCAGGGGCTAAAGCATTCTGCAACCAGACCTGAGGGCTTGGCACGGGGTTTTGCAATTGAGAACAGGGAGGAAACCTGAAGGTTGGGGCCCCTATGGGGCGGAGAATTCCCAGGACTGTATTTTTTATCTGGTCTTCCCTCTCTGGCTTCCAGGACCTCCACACCAGGTCAGGGGCCCGGGTCCCTGTTACAAGTCAGGAGCCCCATAGGAAGACCCCTCCTTTTCTACCAGTACCTGAATGCTGCAGTGAGACTTTTGTAAAATTTTCTATTAGTTGGGCTGGTGAGACGGCTCAGCGGCTTAAGCGCCTGCCTTGCAAGCGCGAAGGCCCGAGTTCGACTCCCGGAACCCACATACGAAAAAGGGGCCGGTGATATCGCTCAGCGGCACGGGCGCCTGTTGGCGCGTGAGGTCCTGAGGTCGTCCCCCCGGTACCCACAAAAAAAAAAAAAAAAAAAAATTAGTTTTTAATGTCAGTGGCGACTCAGTTCCTGGGGCTTCAGCCAGCCTGGGACCTTTGTAAGAATTTTTGAGTGACTCACTTAGATGTCATTCTGCTGCCCCTCTCCTACGGTGTAATCTAAGTACATTAAATGTATTTGCAGAAGTGCCTGGGTCCTGTGCTCCTTTCTGGCTGCCTGGACTAGGGGAGCAGCCGCTTAGAAGCGTGCAGGATGGGTAGGCCCAAGGAGTGTTGTTGAGAATGTAGGGGGTGCCAGGGAGTGGGGTCACATAGTTGATGACTCCGGTCATGCAGAAATGACTGCAGGGACCTTCATTCCTCTAAGGTCATTGGGGGAGGAGCGAGGATCACAGGCTGGAGTAATGAGTGGGTGGGTAAAGACTCTCTCTACTGCTTCATTCCTCTTCTACCCACCTCTCACCAAAACCCCCAAGGTGACAAAAGTGGCCCTTTCTCATCTCCAGTTTGGGAGTTCCTTTTCAGCCAACCATTCCCTTCCTTCCTAGGATCAGGGAGGAGGGGCGCCATCGGAGCCCACCGCCCCGCTGGTGACTGAGGCCAGCGCACCCTGCCTGGGCTGGTGAGGAGGCAAGGCGGTGGGTCCGACTGCCCAGCAGCTCCGCCTTGCCAAAGCCCAGTGCTGGGGGGTGCAGGAGGCAACAGCCCGGGGCCGGGAGGCAGGCGCAGGGCTTCTGCCTCCAGACAGACTTCCTGGACCTGTGGGACCACCTGTGGGGCCCGCACACATTCTTTCCCATCCTGCTGGGCCCGGTTCTCTGTCCTGGAGAGTGGCAGGGCCTCTTCTGATCCTCCCATGAGGCTGGCGCTGATGACAGAGCTCCGGGAACATCACAAGGCTGGAAGAGGAGTTGTCAGCCCCCCACAGGGTCTCAGTGCTCCTCCCAACCTCCGTGAGGTTGCTTTGCCTGAGGGAGAGCCGAGAGGAGGCCGGGGCCCTTCTTCCCCTGTGACCGCTGACTGAACTCTGGCCAGGGCTGGCCCAGGAGCAGTGGGGTAGGTCCTGCTGGGCCTCAGTCACTGGTGGCCAGAACAGGCCCACAATACCGGGGTGGCCCAGGCCACGCCCCTCGCCTTTGCTGCCTGGAGACTGGGGCTGGGGGGCTTATCTTGCCCTCCCTTTTTTTTTTGAGACAGAGTCTCACTATTCAGACTGGGCTTGAACTCACCATATACCCCATCCTGGCCTCAAACTCATGATCCTCCTGCCTCAGCCTCCTGAGTGCTCAGGTTCCAGGTGTGCCCTATTCTGACTCTGGCCTACAAACACCCAGGGTCAGGGAACTAGAGAGCCTCAGAGAATGCAGAATAGCAAGATCCTGTGCTTGGGTGGTTCTGGGAGACAGTATCAGGCTGGGGTGGTTTCTGGAAAAAGGATTCCTGGCCTAGACCAGGTCTCTGGAGCAGAGACTTCATCCCTAGATTTAGGGAGGGGAGAAATCTGCCATGTTTTCTCTAATGTCTCCCCCAGAAAGGCCAGTACACTCCTGTCTGCTATGCCTCACCTGGGGGGTCAGGGGCCCCAGGCTCCAAGGCCATGAGGCCAGGGAGCTGAGCAGTTTGTCAAACTGCCATGGCTACAAGGAAAAAGCGAGCTGGAAGTGACTCAGCCCAGCCTGCCAGGCACTGGGGCAGCTGCGGGCCAGGAGAGGAAGGAGGTGGGGATGCCAGGGCAAGGGGGTAACTTACTGGTTGGGAGGGGAGAGAGCTGTGTCCCCAGACAGCAGGGCAGGGCAGGATGTGGCCTGGGAGGGGAGCATCCTCAGCGCAGGGGCTTTAGGAGAGCGGAATGGGGAAAGGGCAGCTCCTGGCTGGCGGGTGTCCCTGGTTTGTGTGAGCACAGCTCTGAATGACATGGGGTGACAGAGGCCTGGGCAGCAGCCTTCCAGGAGCAGAGAGCCTGCTCCTCATTTCTCCAATGCCCCCCACCTCCAGCCCATGCCCCACCTCAGTACCATGAGGCCCACTGTGCACTCCGGGGACGCAAGGACTGGAAAACACTCAGTTCTTTCAAAACCCGTGTGCCAGGACCCTTCTACGCCAGGAGACAGGCACAGGCCCTGCCTGAAGGAGCTCTTGTGCAGGAGGGCAAAGGGACAGGGAAATGGACACAAGGGAGAGCCACGAAAGAGGAAGGCAGGAAAGTGCTCCCTGTCCTGCCCCAGCTCCACCACTTAACTACCAGTATGACTCCCCAGGCTAACTGACCTATGCCCCAAGTGCCTTCATCTGCAGTGGGTCTGTGTCTCTTAGTTTTATATGAGGTAACACCCATGACCCACTGGGCTCCATTCTCCGTCCTTTGTTTTTTGTTTGTTTGTTTTTGAGACAGTCTAGCTATGCGGTTCAGGCTGGCCTTGAACCCACTATGGAGCCCAGGCTGGCCTGGAAATCACAGTGATTGATCCTCCTGCCTCAGCCTCCCAAGTGCTGGGATTACAGGTGTGCGCCACCATGCCTGGCTCTCCATCCTTCTAGCTATCTGACCCTGTCTGGGGAGATTAAAAAAGGCTTCCTGAAGAAGTGACTTCTATACTAAAATCTTAACACTTACAAATGTGGATGAATTGAGCAAAAGAGGGGGCTTTTCTTTCAAAAGCTCTCCAGGCAGATAGAACAACAGAGGCAAACACCTCACCTCAAAACTTCCTGGGAACTGAGACCACCTCAGATGGTCTGGAGCGGGTGGTTTAAGACATCAAGCTCTCATTTTAGGCTTGTGCCCTGAAGTCTGCTGGATGGAGAACAGTTTTTGTTTTCGTTTGGTTTTTTTTTTGTGTGTGTGGGTGCCGGGGGTCGACCTCAGGACCTCGAGCGCCAGCAGGTGCCTGTGTCGATGAGCGATATCACCAGCCCTTTTTTCGTATGTGGGTTCCGGGAGTCGAACTCGGCCTCTCGCGCTTGCCAGGCAGGCGGCTACGCCGCTGAGCCATCTCACCAGCCCTGGTTTTTGTTTTTTTGAGACAGGGTCTCGCTATGCAGTTCAGGCTGGCCTTGAACTCACTATGTAGCCTGGGCAGGCCTCAAACTCATGGCAATCCTCCTGCCTCAGCCTCCCGAGTGCTGGGATTACAGGTGTGTAACACCTGGCCTCAGAGAACATTTCAAAAGGGAGAATGGAGGCGAGGTGACTGGTCCAGCCTGGATCAGCCAGACACAGTCTGGCTGGAGTCACAAATACTCACTGGGCATCTGCTGTGCTAGGCCCCATGCTAAGCGCCTGCGGTGCAGCATTAATGAGAATCCCTCCTCCCCAGATCTTATGTTTCAGGGATAAGCAACAGGCAATTTTATATTAATATTTTATACACATAAAGCATTTATATATAAAGTATTTCTATAAGTATACATACATGTATACATTTGTTAATTCAAGCACATTTTATATTAATTTAGATTAATATACAGTACATGGAGATACATACTGTGGGGAGAAAGCAGAGGAGGCAGCACAGGGCTGGAGAGAGGAGCATTTCTAACTAGGTCAGGGAAGGCCAAGCTGCATAGGTGACATTTGAATAAAGGCTCTCAATGACAGGAAGGAGTGCACTATACAGCGATGTGGGGGAAACAGGCCAGGCGAAGTGAAGAGCAGTTACACAGACTATAGCAGTCACGCCAGGTATGCTTGAGGAACAGCACAGAAGCCAGGGATGGCTGGCACAGGAAGGGGACGGGGGCACAAGACCTGGCAGTTAGAGGCCAGGTTGTGTGGGGCCCTGGAGACACTTCAAAATTTTGGCTTTTATTCTGGGAAGATTTTATTTTCTCTGAGGCAGGGTTTTACTATGTAGCCCAGGCTGGCCTCAAACTGGTGGTCCTCCTGCCTCAGCCTGCTAAGTGCTAGGATTATAGGCTTTTGCCACCACACCCAGCTACCATTAGAAGAGTTTGAACAAAAGAATGACATGACTCAGGTATTTACCTGTTCATTTATTTTTGAGATGGTGTCTTGCTGTGTTATCCAGGCAAATCTCAAAGACCACTCAAGTGATCCTCCCATCTTGGCCTGAGTAGCTGGGACGTCAGGCCTGTGCCACCATGACTAGCTGCTGACTTACATTTTTAAGATGACCATGCTGAGAACTTACTCCAAGAGGTGAAGGACAGAAGGAGGGAAACCAGTTAAGACCTACTGAAATAAGCCAGCAGTGGAGATGTTAAGAAGTAGTCAAGGGCTGGGGGTGAAGCTCGGGGTAGCATGCTTGCCTAGCATGTGCAAGGCCCTGGATTTGATCCCTAGCATAGGGGGAGGGGGGTAGGATTTGCTGAAGGTTTGGCTATAGGATGTTCACTGTGAAGCAGAGAGCTGCAGGGGCAGGGGTTAGGAGGGAGCAAAAATTAGTATACTTTGGACATGCTGAGTTTGCAGTGTGTGTTATACAGTATCTCCAGATGAAGATGTTAAGTGAGCAACTAGTTAACAAGTATACAAGTGGGTGAGCTGAGAGATTTAAGAAAGCGATCTCTCTGCAAGACCTGATGCTGATGCGTGCATCCAGGGGAGGGGCAGAGAGGTATCCAGTTGTTGCTGATCCCTGGCTTGGTAAGTGAATGGTTGGTGGGTCCACTGACTGAGATGGGGAACATAGGAGGTGGAACAGGCTGGGATGTGAGAAGACGGCCCTTTCTGATACACTGAATTAAAGGCGCCTGTGAGAATCTATGGAGAGCCGTGGATCTGCAGTCGGGAGGGACGATCTAGTCTGGAGATTGTGGCTGGGGAGCCATCAGCATACAGAGAGTAATAAAGGCTCAGAGGTAACTGAAAGGCCCCAGGAAGAGAGACGGACTAGTGACAGGAAGATGCAGTCCTGCTCAGGACTGTCCACACTGCTGTCCTGGAAACTGCCGAGTTGAGAGGGCAGAAGATAAGAAAACCAGAAGCATAAAATGCCTTGCAAATTGGGTGAGAACGGTGAGATGGATTATCCTGCAGGTCACTGGTGGGGCGGCCAGAAAAGGGCCCTCAACCCTCCAACTTCTCCTAGTTAAACCTCCTTTTTTCCTTTGCTTCTGTTGTTTCTTTTTTCTGCAGCAGGGTCTATGTAGTTCAGGCTGTACTTGAACTCATGATGTAACCCAGACTGGCCTTGAACTCGCAGCCATCTTTCTGCCTCAGCCTCCCAAGTGCTGGGCTTAAAGGCATGTGACGTCAAGCCTGGTTTAAACCTTTTTCTTCTCTTTTCTTTTCTTTTTTGTACTAGGGCATGAACCTAGGGCCTTGTGCATGCCAGGAAAGAGCGCTATCACTGAGCTGCATCGCCAGCTCTTTTTTTTTTTTTTTGGTAATTGCCCAGGCTGGACTTGAACTTACAATCCTCCTGCCTCAGCCTCCCTAATGGTTGGGACTGTAGGCATGCACCACATCATTTGGCTTAGACCCTGTTTCTTTGTACCATCTTTAGAGCATAGCACTGAGGCTTAGAGCTTGGAAGCCATTTCCTTCTTGCGCCTTCACTCAGACATGCATTCACTCATTCATGTGTTAATTTGTCCAGCGCATGACCTCTCTTGTGAGGAATGCAGAGTGCTAAAGGCACAGGCTGTCTCCTCAAGGGGCAGGGACCCAGAGTTCAAACCGGGACTGGAAAGCTGGGCATTGTGGCGCATGCCTGTAATCCCAGCACTCGGGAGGCTGAGGCAGGAGGATTGCCATGGGTTCGAGGCCAGCCTGAACTGGACCCTGTCTCAAAACACAAACAAACAATCGCTCAGCAGCATGGGCGCCTGCTGGAGCGCGAGGTCCTGAGGTCGACCCCCCGGTACCCACAAAAAAAAAAAAAAAAAACACAAACAAACAAACAATCAAACTGGACTGGATCTGAATCTCAGTTTACCATTTACAGTAGTCTCTGACGTCCTGAAGTTTCTATCTCAGGACACATCTCCCCACCGAGGCTGTATACGCAGTGCCTTTCAACATTTCCACTGGGATAGTTCAGCCAACTCAACCTCACTTAGAAAGCCCCTCTACCAAAACTTAATCCGCCTCCATTCTCCCCTTCTTAGGAAATGGCACTACCATCCAGCTTCTTGTCGGTGCCCAAGTCCTAGGGGTCATTTTATTTATTTTTGTTTGCTTGTTTGTTTTGAGACAGGGTCTCTGTATAGTTCAGGCTGGCCTTGAACTCACTGTATAGTCCAGGCTAACCTCAAATGGCAATCCTCCTGCCTCAGCCTCCCAAGTGCTGGGATTACAGGTGTGGGTCACCATGCCTAGATTCCTAGGAGTCATTTTAAAACATTTTGTTCATTACATGTTGAATAATGTATTATCATACTAAACCCATCTTTATACAAATATTATATATATCAATTAATAATTAAAGGGCTGGTGAGACGGCTCAGCGGCTTAAGCGCCTGCCTGGCAAGCACGAGGGCCCGAGTTTGACTCCCGGAACCCACATACGAAGAAAGGGCTGGTGATATCGCTCAGCGGCACAGGTGCCTGCTGGCATGTGAGGTCCTGAGGTCGACCCCCAGTACCCACAAAAAAAAAAAAAAAAAGAATTAAAGAATTAAAAAATAGGTGCACTATTAAGAATTTTAAAATAGGTGCGCTAGGGACTGTAATTCAGTGGTAGAGTGCTTGCCTAGCATGTGCGAGGCCCAGGATTCAATCCCCCATACCACCAAAAAATAAATAAATAAAAAGTATGCCTGGGGGAAGCCAGGTGAATCCTAGCACTTGGGAGCCTAAAGCTGGAGAACTGTTAGTTCCAAGACCTGCCTAAACCTTGTCTCAAAAGTAATAATAATACTAATTACAAAGGGGCTGGGGATGTAACTCAGTGCAAAGGCTCTGGGTTCAATCTCCATCGTTGGAGAAAAAAGCGGTGCTGGGGGTATAGCTTAGTGGTAGAGTGCTTGGCTATCATGTGAAAGGTCCCGGATTTCATTTCTAGTACTGCAAGAAAAAAATGAGGAAGAATTAAAAATATTTTGGGATACGTATATAAAATATATATGTTCGAAGTTCAGAAGGATATGCTACATACATCTTGTCTCCATTCTTATTATCATTGCATGGATTCCCCTCCATCCTGAATCTAGTCCATCAGCAAGTCCTACTGGTTCCACTTCCAAAACATACAGTGAATCTAACAGCTGCTTATGTCCAAACGCTCTCCATCCAGGTCCCCTCCGCAGCCGTCCTCTGCCCGGAACATACCTGCTCCGCTTCTGCACGTTTCTCCTTTCGCCAGTAGCACTCTTCAGGCTGTCACTTGTCTGGCTCCTTGCGCACATTCAGGCCTCCGTTCACACGCCACTTTTTCAGGGCGCCTTTATGCATGCCTCTGCTCTTACCACAGAAATTACTCCACATATATTTTTAAATGTGTTTAACTTTCGTACGTGGGCCAAGGATGTAGCTCTGCAGTAGAACAATTGCCTGGCATACGCGAGGCCCTGGGTTAGATTCTGTGTTTTCCAGTGAATCCCCAGGTCGTAGAAAAATGCCAGGCACGTGAAGTCTTTTGTTATACTGTGTATTTATAAACAAATGAGCTCGGTTCTCTAAGCCTCAGTCTCTTTATTAATAGAAGAGGGGTCATGCCTATTTTGCTTGGTAGTTTCAAGCGTCAGAAGTGTGGGGAAAGTATCGTGAACACGGAAATTGCTGGGACAGATGAGCAGACTGGGTGACAAACCCTCCTTTGCCTCTCTAAAATGAGCGAGGAGAGAAGCAACCCAGGAAGAAGTGGTCCCACTACCAAGTGGCAGTACTGCTCTTTCAGGAGGCGCGGAACACCCAGCCCAACGTTTAAGGTACTGAAATTAGTGCCAGTCACGTGAGGCTCTCGGGACTGCCCCGCCCCGAAGAGGCGGAGCCTCACTGGGGACTAATAGCGCTGGCGGCCGATCCCGGCAGGCGAAGGGGAGGAGCCGAGCGCCGCGGCGGCCAGAACGGCACTTCCGGACAGCACAGCGCGCCGCGCCCCGCCCCGCCCCCGTCCATTCCGCCGGGGCCACTGGGCCGAGCCCACGGGTGCAGATTAAAGGCGCCGCCGGCCGCTTCCTCCTCCCCTCCCCCTCGCGTCACCCCGCCCCTGCCTGAGTAGCGGGACCGGCCTTGATGTGGGGGGCCGCCCCCGCCTCCGTTCGCCCCGTCCGGGAGACCGGCTCCCCGCAGCCTCTGCCCCCGGCCTCCGCCCTGCCCCGAGCCCATTGTGTCCTGTGAGCCCCGCCGCTGGTCCCGAGGGCCGCGGCCCTCCCCGCACCCCGGCCCGGCCACAAGCCCCCGCACCCTGGCCCTTCCTGGGGGCGGCGAGCCGGCGCCGCGCGAGCCGAGGCAGGAAAGGCGGCCGCGCACTGCCAGGCTCGCAGGTCATTTTATTATCGAGAGCATTAAAAGGGGGCGGGGACGCAGCTGCTCTATTAAACAGATTATTCTGAAATAAGCACAACACACGCGCAAGATGGCTGAAGGCGCTGTGATGCGCGCTCGGGCTGGGAGGGTGCTTCCTTTTTCTCCTCGGCTGAGGACGCCGCTCTGAGCGCAGCGCAGCGCCGCGGAGACCCTGCCGGCCCCCCCAGCTGCGGCGGACGCGCGGACCCGCCCCGGACGCGCCGCCGGGGCAGCAGCCGGGGCCGCGGCGCTCGCCTGTGCGACTCTGTCCAGTTCTCTTTTTTTATTTTTTGGAAAGGACCGGGGTGGGTGGAGCAGAGGTGGAGAGAAATCAAGACTAGGCATTTTCTCCCCTCTCCCTCTCCTAATTTGCTGGAGACCGCCAGCCCTCCTCTTGGGAAAAGGAAAAAAAAAATAATCCCACCGAAAAAAGACAGCGAAGGCTGCAGGACCCTCAGCGCACGCAGGGACCCCCGGACCCCGGACCTCCGTGCCGCCCCGCCGCCGCCGCCGCCGCCGCCGCCGCCGCCGCCGCCGCCGCCGCCGCGCGCCCAAGATGGCTGGGCGCTGAGTCGGCCGCCGCCTCGCGCAGGCCGGACCCGGCCGCAGCCCAGAGCCTCCCGGGCCGGAGCGGCGGCCGAGAAGAAAAGAGTGGGGGAGGGGCGGGGCCGAGGGGGAGGGCGCGGGGAGGGGCGGGCCGGCGCCGAGCCTCCGTGCCTTAGCAGTTGGGAGGAATTCCTCTCCAGTTGGATCAATCCCTGCTCCCGGTAGAGCCGCGGCGCCCGCCCAGCCCGGAGACGGAGCGCGGGGTCTCTCGGCGGTGGGGGCGCCCCGCTCGGGGCCGGGGGGCGCAGAGGCGGCGACGCGGGATCGGCCGAGCGCCCCTGGGGCTTCTCCCTCCCTTCCTGGTGGCCTTTTTTCCCCTCTCTCTCCCTCCCCCTTCCGTTTCTATTTGTGAAAGGAGGAGGAAGGCAGAGGCGGGCTGGTGTCTCGGGCCGGGGGCTGGAATTTCATCTGAATGACCGCCCCGGCGCGCGCGCAGCGCCACGCAGCCGGCCGGTCGGGGGACGCCCGCACCGCGGCCCGGGGACCGCCGGGTCGCCGCGCCCGCGTCTAGCGGCCCCGGCCCCGGCCGGCCGGGCGGGAAGAGGTGCGCGCCCCGATGGCAGCCGCGGGGCCGAGCGCAGGCCGCGGGCCGCCGCTGCCCTAGCCGCGCCGACGGGGGCGGCCTCTTATATGGAATTCGGATCCCGCCGCCCGCGGGGCGCTCGCGAGGAAGAGGAGGCGGCGCAGCCGGCGGCGCCAGGACCCAGACCCCCTCCGCCGCGGGGCGGGCGCGCGGGTGACTGAGCGGCCGTCGGGCCGGGGCACGGGGCTCCGCGGGCCCACCGTGGGGTCCGGCCCCGCACGGAGGGAGGCCGGCCCGGGCCCCTGTCCGCGTTCGCCATGGCGGAGAACTGGAAGAACTGCTTCGAGGAGGAGCTCATCTGCCCCATCTGCTTGCACGTCTTCGTGGAGCCCGTGCAGCTGCCCTGCAAGCACAACTTCTGCCGGGGCTGCATCGGCGAGGCGTGGGCCAAGGACAGCGGCCTCGTGCGCTGCCCGGAGTGCAACCAGGCCTACAACCAGAAGCCCGGGCTGGAGAAAAACCTGAAGCTCACCAACATCGTGGAGAAGTTCAACGCGCTGCACGTGGAGAAGCCCCCGGCGGCGCTGCACTGCGTCTTCTGCCGCCGCGGGCCCCCGCTGCCCGCGCAGAAGGTCTGCTTGCGCTGCGAGGCGCCCTGCTGCCAGTCCCACGTGCAGACGCACCTGCAGCAGCCCTCCACCGCCCGCGGGCACCTCCTGGTGGAGGCGGACGACGTGCGGGCCTGGAGCTGCCCGCAGCACAACGCCTACCGCCTCTACCACTGCGAGGCCGAGCAGGTGGCCGTGTGCCAGTACTGCTGCTACTACAGCGGCGCTCATCAGGGACACTCGGTCTGCGACGTGGAGATCCGGAGGAACGAGATCCGGGCAAGTACCCCGCACACGCACCTCGTGCGCACACGCTCCCGCCTGACCCCGACCCCGACCCTGACCCCGGGGACACCCATCCCACTGGCCGACCCTCGGGACATCAGGCTGGAGGCCCCCTTAACGCTTCTCTGGAAGTTTGGGGTAAGGTCCTGGGAAGAATGGGCCCAGGTCGCTTCTGGGTCTGTTCCACCACCTGTCCTCCTAGGGTCCCTCTTGGGAGTCCTTTAGGGAAGCGGAGGCAGGGGGCATCAGCAGAGGAGTTTGGGTGTCGCTTTTCTGCCTTGCTCCACTCCCTCCCCCAGCGTTGTTTCCGTAAGCCCTAAGGGAAGTCACCAAGGCACTGACCCCGGTCCTGCAGCTCCAGCTGCTGTTTATGTAATGAGTGGCCGACATGATCCATGGTGCTGGCATACCAATGAGGAAGTAAACAAAAGCAGCCATATTCGCATTAAGCGCTGCTAGAAACACATGGGGGGCAGGGGCAGCTTCTAGGAGGAGAGCCCAGCTTCTGCTGTCTGTGGGGGCCCGGCCGGCCAGCCAGTGCCTCCAATTTGTGGATTAGTCTCGGGAGCCCACTCCCGTGTGCCTAGTGAACAAACCTTAAAGTATGTGTCCTCCTCACCCAGAGTCCTCGCTCCCAGCCCGGCCCGGCCGGCGGCACAGCCCTCCCACAGTTGGGGAGGGGAGGTGGAAGAGGGAGGAAGAGGCCTGTGGGTTTAAGGTGGAGCTGCCTTGCAGTCCGGTTCCAGGCAGCTGGCTCCCTTGGGCGGCCAGCCGGGTGACGCTGGAACCGCACCCCCTCCCTTTGTATACACCCTGCGGCGCAGCCAATGTCAAAACCGCCTTCCCCCTCGGGCCCCTGGGCCTGGCTTGGAGCTGGGCGAGGCCATACTTCGGTCCCCGCCCTTCTTTTTTTGAGACAGGGTCTTGCTGTGTAGTTCATGCTAGCCTTGAGCTCACTGTGTAGCCCAGGCTGGCCTTGAACTTGCAGCAGTCCTCCTGCCTCAGTCTCCTGACCCTCCCCTTTTGGTGGAGGGCTCTTCCTAGGTTCCTCCCCAGTCCCCTGGCACTCAGGGTGAGTCACAGCAGAAGGAAGGGGTTGGCCTAAGACCAAGTGAGTGAGCCATCTCTGAAGCCCCAGTTTAGGGCCTGGGTGTGACTTGGGGCCAAGGTTGGGTGAGGAGGGACTGAGAGTGTTTATGGGAGGGGGACCCTGGAGGCCAGTAGAGACCAGTGGGAAGCCTGAGTATGAGGAAGCTTTGAGCAGGGCACCATGGAGATAGAGGCTGTTTTCTGGGGGGACCGGCCAACAGTGAGTCACTGTTTAGCAATTAAACATATATCCACAACCAACAAAAGGCTGGAGGGCCACCACAGGCTGTGGGCAGGGCTAACAAATAAAATTTGCTGTATAATTAGTTTGCAGTCCGATGGGCCAGCTCCAGGGTTTTGTGCCAGGATAGGCCTCTGGTTTCTTAACGGAAGTGTTGGGGATGGAGAGAGGAGCCACTCCTTTCCTGTATCGTCCTCCCGGCCTCTCCCCAGTGTTGGGAAGCTGCTGCTATGAAGAAAGATAGCAGAGCTGGGCGAGGAGCCTGGGGAGGAGGGCTGAACAGTTGTCTGTCCCAGGATTGGCAGTGGGAAGTGAGGAGGGAAGGAGATGTGGCTGGAAGGAACAGGAGAGGACAGTGTGCAAGCTGCTCTTTGCTCTTCGTCAGGTCTGAGTGCTGGAGATGTCTGTAGTGACGGGAAGGAGAAAAGGGACTTATACCCGACTTGGCAGTAGGAGGGAGTCCGCAGTTGTGTGCCTCCCCTCTCCAGTGGACCTGTCTCCTGCCTGCAGTGTTGGGGGCTGGGGTGGCACTTGCTTGCGGAGTAGACCCTGGGGTTCAGTTCCGCAGGCCCCTGATCTCACCTGCAGGTCCGGATGGAAACTGCCACCGAACTTTGTCAGCAACTTCATTGTGTGTGTGCGCGCACGCACGCATGCTTGTGCCTGGTGTGAGTGGGCTCAGAAGTAGTGGGTTGTATCGGGGCCAGATGTGCGACTCTGCGCTCAGCATCTGTGCCCAGCCTTTGGCAGCCTGAGTCTCGCCATCCCTCAGACTCTCGACCCCTCCATTCTGCCTGGTGGCCCAGGGCACTGGGGTCAAAGCCCTTCAACAGCTCAGTGTCACTCCCGTGAGCTTGACTTATCGATGCGGAGGCGTAGGGGCTGCCTCTGGGGGGGAGAGTGTGCCTGAGCCTGGGGAATGTGGAGGAGCCCTGCCCTCTCTCCAGGCCAGGCATGGGGAAGGTCCTTTACCTTGGCTCTTGGCCCTTCCTAGAGGGAGTCTATCTTACGGGGCCTTTGCTGCTGCCCTGGATGAGGGCAGTAGACTTCTCCAGGATACCAGTAGAGCACAGAGACCAGGCACAGGCCTTAAAGTCTAGGCTCAGTTTCCCTTCCCTGCCCTCCCAGGGGCTGTGGATGGGCTGGATCAATTGGCTAGAAACACCAGCGCACCCCTTCCTGGGGTCTCACCCTCACAACTTGCGCACCTAAGCCATTGGCCTAGCAGGCAGGGGGTGGGCACCAGGAAGGCAGACAGGTCTCTCCACCGCCTCTGCAGGTTAGGGTGCTGCCCCTGTGCTCTGCGGAAACCAGCATGTCAGCCACATGGCTTGAACCCTGATGGGCCCTAAAACTGCTGTCTGGGACATGCCTAGACTCCGTGCGTTTTCCCCCATGGGGCTGAGGGGGACCTAGGGCCCAGGATTGGGGCATCCAGGTAGGCAGAGGCCTGATAGCCTTGGACAGACAAACCCTCTTCTAGTCCCCAGGGTCAGGGATTCTTCTGAGTAACATAGAAAGGACCCTGGAGAAGGCCTGGTTGGGCGGGTGTGCCAGTGTGAGCCTGGTCAGTCTAAGTGTGCTGCTGTGTCACCCCTCAGACCCCAGGTCAGGGTGAAAATGTTGCCAGGACCTCATTCCTGGCATCCTCCTGAGTGCAGATTTGGAGAGGTGCTCGCTGCCTACGAGATTGCACTGCTTGGGCCATTTTGGGGTTTGTGGCTTCATGGGGCGAGAGCACCCGGCTTTCCCTGCCTGTGCCTATACCGGTGCCCTGGCGGGAGTCCTGGGTGTCTCCCTCTGCCTGGGCTGAAGCAGAGGGCCCTGCTCTGTGGGGTGGTGAGTGGCAGTGCAGACCTGGACTCCTAAAGTCTCAGACAGGGTGGGGAGGGTGTGTGTGTGTGTGTGTGTCAGAGACAAGGAGATTGAGGACGGGGCCTGGCTTGGCCTTCCTGGACCTAAAGAGGAGCCTCTGGCAGAGGCCCTGCCTCGCCTCTACCCCGTCCTGCAGACACAGTGGGAGCTGTCACGCTGCCCTGTGGATGCCTGTGCCTCCTGCAGCCTCAGGGGCTCTGTAGGTGTGTGCGCGCGTGTTGTGTATCTCACATGTGACTGAGTCTCTGTACCTTGCACGAGCATCTTTGCGGAGGCACGGTGCGTGTGACCGGCTGGTTCCACCGTGGTTCTGAGTGTGTGCGGTGGCATGCGCCGTGCTGCCCCAGCTCCTGCTTGGGGAAGTGAGTGCGGGCTTCACTGCCGTCGACGTGACCGCCACCCTGTGAGCTGCCATACGAGAGCCTGCTCAGGTTCTGCGTGCTGGAACTGTGCGGGGAAGTGCCTTTCTCTCGTGGTAGGGTGTTGGGGAGACGGGGCTCCCCTAGGGTGGCTTGTGGCCTGTGGTGGGTACTGGCTCTGGCAGCACTGTGGTGGGCCCCCTGCCCTGGGCTGTGCCAGGTTGGCCAGGTCCCTGGCCCTGAGAACCCTTCCTCCCCGGCTGGCCTGGCATTCAAGCCCAGACAAAGGGGGGCTTTCTCTCACGCCTCTTTGTTCTGCTGCCCCAGAGCACTGCTCTCTGCATGGCAAAAGGTAATTCCACTCTGCAGCTGGGAAGCCGGGGGGGGGGGGGGGGCTGCTGTGCCGAGCCCTGCCTCCTGCCCTGTCATCACTTCTTGCTGACCCCCCCACCAGGGTTCACATGGTACCCCAAGGCAGGCAAAAGGCCGTGAGGGCAGGGAGAGAAGGGGAGAGTGGTGTGGGCCATGAGCTCCTGGGACCAGGCATGGGGGCAGCAGCCCGAGGGAAGGTAGCTGGGGCAGCTCCACACGGGCCTGGGGCCAGAGCTGGAGCTGGTGGAGAGGCCAGCAGTCCAGCCCCTTCCTGCCCCCTCCCTCCATTCCTGCCCCATCCCGGGGGCTGCCTCTGCCTCAGCCTTGAGCCTGATCCCTCTTGACCTTGCCTCTCTGCAAGGTTGACTTGCGGGTTTTATCATTATTATTTATTAACTTATACAGCCCAGAGTCCCCATGCCTCACCCGCCTTCCCCGGGCCAGTCTGGCAACAAAAATGCCATCAGGGCCTGGCCCAGCAGGCTCCATGGAGAGCTGAAATTTGCCAGGGCAGGAATGGAGGGGTTAGGATTCCCCCTTTCCAGGCTGGGAGGGCCCGAAGGGAGCTGCTGCAGGACAGGTCTGTGGGGCAGGGGCCCCGGGGCCCAGGCGGATTGGGACTGGATGCTTTTGTCTCATAGGCCCAGGAGCAGACCCTAGAAAGGCCTGAGGCCCTAAGGGTCAGGGACAGGGACAGGCAGGTCCTACCTGGGCCAGGGGCTGCAGTTGAGGAAGGCTCCATGGTTCCTCCACCCCACTTGAAATGTGGCTGGGAAGTTCGCAGAGCCCTCCTTCCAGCCCCACCCCATCAGGAGGCCTGGATCGGAATGGGGGACTGGGAAATGTGCTGCCACCTCAGCTGTGGGGGTTTTCCCAGGTGGGAAATAGAATTCCCTGGGGAGGCAGGTGGGAATTGTTCGGAAAGGAGGATACTGGGCTGGGGAGAGGGTATGGGTCCTGCTTTTGGCTCCTGGAGGCCCTCTGGCATGCCACCGACCTGATGCCGCTGTAGGGTAAAGAAAGGGCAGCACCTCCCCTCTTCCCCAGGCACACCATAGCAGGATTAAGATCACCTGGCCTGCAAGGGCAGTGAGCCTGGCCAGCGTGGCCCCCAAGCCCTCCTGCCAGCAGCCACCTCTGGTCAGCTTTGCTTCCTGCCCTCTCTCTAGTCCCCACAGCAGAGGGCAGCTCTGAGGTCTCAAGGTGGGAGAGGGGAGATGAGGCCTATCCACCTGCTAGGGAGTGTGGCTGCTATCTTTGCTGGGCCCCTCAGAGGGTCCCGGGACCCTGAGGCTAAGGAGACACCTAGGGCTCTCAGGGTAGAAGCACTGGCTGCCCAGGGAGGCCCAGCGATGCCTGGAAGAAGGAAGGGGCTGAGGTGCACCCCTGCCTCTGCCCCAGGGGTCAGCCACCCGTTGAAGCCTCAGTGGAAGATGGGGAGGGGGCTGCCCCTCACCTGGGACTCAGCCCAGCACCCCTAGTCTGTACTAATGGGTGTGTTGTCGAGAAGTAGTTGGGCAGAGAGACCATGGAGCATGGTGTGGGGTGAATGGGGGCCTGGGCACTGGCACCTAGACTGAGGTGTCCCATGGGTCCTTGTCCTCCTGAGCCTGCATGGGTGTGGGGCAGCAAGCAGCCAAGTGTTTGAGGACAGCCTGGTATAGTGGCACATACCTATAATCCTAGCACTTGAGAGGCTGAGGCAGGAAGATTGCTGTGAGTTTGAGGCCAGCCTGCGCTGCATAACGAGACCTTGTCTTGAAGAAAACAAAAAAAATAGTTTGAGGAGGGTTGTTATGGGGTAGGGGTGGGGCGAGAAGGCCTGGGGTCTGAAGGAGTGTCCTGGGTCCTTCCTTTAGTGGTCCTGTGCTGGTCACTAAAAGGTAGAGCTGGCTGGGGTTGGGGGCAACATTTCCCCAGCTTAGAACAAGAGCCCCACCCCACCCCTCTGCTGTTCCCGGCATCCTGGGTCTTTATTTCTGGGGCAGCTTCCTGCATGAAGTGGGCTCTGGCTGAAGTCTTGCTGGCCTTAATGTCTCCACATGTAAAATGTCTTCAGAGCTTGAGAAAGGGGCTGTTGACAGCTTGGCTTCGGGAAGCCAGCTGGCTGAGGCTGGGAGCAGGGGACATGGGTCAACCTCAGGGGTCACTCTGAGACCCCCACAGGGAGCAGGAGAGCCCCTCTCTGCCGAGGGGACACTTGCTGAGGGTGAGTGAGAGAGGGCAGGTGCCAGGCCTGCTCTGCAAACCTCCCCTTGCACAGAGGCCGTGGGTCTGCTCAGTTCGTAATCAGCTCTGTGAGGTCTGGCTGTGAAGGACAGGGCAAAGCAGCAGCGAGGCCCTGCGCTGAGAGGCCTTGCGCCCCGGGGAGAGGTCACCCCGTGGTGCTGAGGCCGTCAGAAAGCTCCAGCATGCAGCTGCCACTTGGAACTAACGGGTGGTGTATGTCTCGCATCCACGACATCCTGTACCAGCTATGCGGAGCCACTGAGCACCAGAATCAAGGCAGGTGCAGCTGAGGAGCTGATGTTTAAGTTCAACTTAGTTTTAATTAAGGTGAGCTTAAATAGCCGCTTGTGACTAATGGCTGCCTTACGGGACGGCACAACGAGAGGGAAGGCAGGAGGTGACAGCTCGCCTCATGGCCAGGACAGGCAGGGCTGGTGCAGACTTGAAATGGGGGTCATGGAGAGTTTCCCAGGGTTAGGCCTTAAGGAGAAGAGAGGGCTCTGGAGGCAGAAAAACATCCAAAGAGTGCTGGGGACAGCACATCGGCCCATCTGGCTGGAAGAGTCAGGCACAAAAGAGCCTTCGAGGCCGTGCTGAAGTACTTGAAAGCAGGGAGCTCTGGAGGGTTCCGGAGCAAGGGACAGACCCTGTTTGAAGAGGTTTGCAGGTGAGGGCAATGGACAGGAGGGACGGAGCTGTGGGCCGGGCAGCCTGGTAGGAGAGCGGTTGTGGGGACAGGAGATTAAGAGCTAAGACCTGCTTGATCTGACACCTTCTAGGAGACTGGCTCAGGTCTTAGGAGAGCAAGGTCTCCTTTCTGCCTGCATCCTGCTGAGGGAGCTCAGAAGGACTCCAGGGGCATCACACAGCCTCACGACGTCTTTGGACTGAGCACAAGGGCCTGTGATACTGGGAAGATTATGAGACCCTTTGCTCTCAGGGCCCTCCCCTTTAAGATGGTCCTGAAGAACAGCCTGGCATGGTTAAGAACAGGGCCTGCTGCCGCATCACCTGGGTTTGGGCCATTTATTGGCTGTGTGACTTTGTACAAGTTGCTTAGCCTCTCTGGGCCTCAGTTTCCTCTTCTGTGAAACGAGAGTCGTACTAGAATTTACTGCATTGTGTTGCTGCGATGATTAGATAAATCTGTCTAGGAAAAGAGTTTAGAACAGAGGCCCACCCAAGCCTGCCCTCAGAAAGCTCAGCGTTTAAATATGCTGGAAACAGGCTGGCCCAGCAGCTGTCAGCAGGCCCTGAGATTGCACAGGGCCAGAAGGGGCTGGCTGGGTTAAATAACCTCTCAGATGAGTCCGTTGTATGGCGGTGTTCAGCCCCTCTTGGTAAGGGTTAGTGTGGCTGGTGCCCTGACGCCCCTGCCCGTCCTGTCCCTACAGAAGATGCTGATGAAGCAGCAGGACCGGCTGGAGGAGCGAGAGCAGGACATCGAGGACCAGCTCTACAAGCTGGAGTCTGACAAGCGCCTGGTGGAGGTAGTGAGGGCCTGAGCCCCAGGCGGGGGAGGGGTTGTGGGGCCTCCGGCCGTCTCCTTAGGACTAGTCTGTGGGATGGCGCGTATCACTCGGTGACCTTTCAGAGGATGAGCCCTACTGGTACGGGGTCCAGGGGAACCAGGGCCAGGACCTGCGCTCACCTGCTCACTGGCCCGCCCGCTCTGGGCACTGCCCACCCCGCAGGAGAAGGTGAGCCAGCTGAAGGAGGAGGTGCGGCTGCAGTATGAGAAGCTGCACCAGCTGCTGGATGAAGACCTGCGGCAGACGGTGGAGGTGCTGGACAAGGCCCAGGCCAAGTTCTGCAGCGAGAACGCGGCGCAAGCGCTGCAGCTGGGCGAGCGCATGCAGGAGGCCAAGAAGCTGCTTGGCTCCCTGCAGCTGCTCTTTGATAAGACAGAGGACGTCAGCTTCATGAAGGTGGGCTGGTAGGCTCCAGCCATTCCCAGAGGGCTCTGCCAGTCTCCCCGGGGTGCCCACCTCCTCCCTGGCGCAGTTCGGCGAGTTGTAGATGCTTCCTGCACCCTAATCCCCCACCTGTCAAATGGGGCTGATGGTACAGGTCTGCTGTCCTTTATCTATTATTCAAGATTTTAAAATGTCTGGAAACAAGCAGAAACAAATTTGGGCAACTCATTTAACAGCAAAAATTGACCAGAACTGATGGTAGTTGGTTTATGGTCTTTCTGTGTCTCGGTATGAAAATTCAGACATTTTGCGGCAGAAGTGTTGATGGATTCCATTGCAGTGTCCTGCTGGGGTGATATGTAATAAACGGTGTGGCACCATATTTCCCTTCTAAAATCTAAAACATTTCAAGTTTCAAAACATACCTGGCCCCAGCAACTTCAGATAAAAGGCGAGGGGCCTGTGGAACCCAGCTTCTGCATAGCTGCGCAGATGAAGTAACAGGTGTAAAGTACTTACACTGGCATAGGTCACATAGCAAGTGCTCAAAAATTGCTATTCTGGTTTCCAAAAGTGGCGGCCCTCCCTTCTCCCTTGCCAGATGTCACGGTGCCTAGGGACGTGGAGGGTGGGTAGCTTCTGTCTTCCCTTTCCCACTGCCTGACCCTTTTCTCCCCCTGCAGAACACCAAGTCCGTGAAGATCCTAATGGACAGGTGAGCAGGTGCCCTGGCCTCGGTGTACACACATGGGGGCCGGGAGGCCAGGCCCGCGGGGGCGGTGGGGCGGGCTCACCGGTGATGCCTCCTCACAGCAGCCGCCCCGTCCACTGCCCCCAGGACCCAGACCTGCACGGGCAGCAGCCTCTCTGCCCCCAAGATCGGCCACCTGAATTCCAAGCTTTTCCTGAACGAGGTAGCCAAGAAGGAGAAGCAGCTGCGGAAGATGCTGGAAGGTGAGGGCGGGGTCCCCTGTGGAAGAGAGAGCTCTGCCTTCGGGTTGGGTGAAGGCCTGAGCCCTCCCCACCAGGGCCAGTGTGGCCTCGTTGGGCTTTCTGCACATCCCAGTTTAGCCTCTTCTAGCCCTGGGACCTTGGACAAGTGCCATAGCCTCCCCAAGCCTCAGTGTCTGCGGCTGGAAAATGGGAATAATAGTCTCCACCTCCTAATGGAGGAGGGAGCATCGAGCAGCATGGCACATGTTGGGTTCTGTAGATGTAGAGGTTGCCAGGAGAGGAGGCCTTGTCACTTGGGCTGGGAGCTTTGGCAACTTTTCCCTTGCCCTCTTCACAGGCCCCTTCAGCACACCAGTGCCCTTCCTGCAGAGCGTCCCCCTGTACCCCTGCGGTGTAAGCAGCTCTGGGGCCGAGAAGCGCAAGCACTCAACAGCCTTCCCTGAGGCCAGTTTCCTAGAGACGTCTTCAGGCCCTGTGGGCAGCCAGTATGGGGCAGCAGGCACAGCCACTGGCGAAGGCCAGTCCGGGCAGCCCCTGGGGCCCTGCAGCTCTACGCAGCACTTGGTGGCCCTGCCAGGCGGCGCCCAGCCAGTGCACTCGAGTCCTGTGTTCCCCCCATCACAGTACCCCAATGGCTCTGCCACCCAGCAGCCCATGCTCCCTCAGTACGGCAGCCGCAAGATTCTCGTCTGTTCTGTGGACAACTGTTACTGCTCTTCCGTGGCCAACCATGGCGGCCACCAGCCCTACCCCCGCTCCGGCCACTTCCCCTGGACAGTGCCCTCGCAGGAGTACTCTCACCCGCTGCCACCCGCGCCCTCCGTGCCCCAGTCCCTTCCCGGCCTGGCCGTCAGAGACTGGCTCGACGCCTCCCAGCAGCCTGGCCACCAGGATTTCTACAGGGTGTATGGGCAGCCGTCCACCAAACACTACGTGACGAGCTAACGCCACGCCACGGGCGGCAGACACTGGGGACCCTCCCCTGCCCCAGTGGCTTGGGAATTATGCATCCAGAGGCCTGCCCTTCCACCTCCTTTCTCCCTCCCTCACTCCATTCCCCCAGAGCTTTTCCTTCTGGATTTTGTTTGGGCCTTTGTTTTTGACCTTTTTTTTTTTTTAATTACAAATCTCCTGGACACGGAGGTGACAGTGGGAGCTGGTCTGGGCAGGGCCACAGGTGGCCCTAGATTTGGGGAAGTGTCTATCTCATGGCGCTGAGCTCTTGCTGTCTCCCCTTTTTCTTCCACTCCTTCCCCCTCACACCCCTGGGGCTGGAGGAACTTCAGTTTGCCCTAAAGCCTTGGGCACCTGCCCTCTGCACTTGCCCCGAAGGAAGGCCCAGTGCCCACTGGCCTGCTTCTCCCTCTTGTTTTTCTTTTGGGCAGTTTGATCACTGATTAAGGAATGACCTATAGATTGTGGGAGTTTTGTTTTTTTAATTTTTTTTAAGCCAAGAATGATTTCTCCTTCCTTTCCCTCACCATCTTCCCAGACGGAGGTCAAAGGCTACTTCTCAAGCAGCTTTCGGCACCTTCAGCCACAAAGTGGAATCTACAGACAGGAGCCTCATGTCCAGGAAAGGGGAAAAGGGACTTTGCCAATGATAGTGACCACAGCAAAAGCAAATAATAATAATATTAATAATAATAAAGAGAAATAAATAATAAAGTAAAAACAATAGCACAGCCCTTGTTGAGGTCAGTGGAGGAGGAGGGGCTGCCCAAGTTGGGTCCCTGCCTGGAATCTGGTGCAGCACCTTCCTGTGGTGAGCACTTTGGATGGATCGTGGACTTCCTGTTCTCAAGGTGCAGGTGTTTATTCTGTAATGTCTAGAGCACACACTGAAATCCAACCTAATAAATATGACAGCGCAGTCCCACTCCCTGCCTCGCCTGTAGCCCAGCCTGCGCAGCCTGGAGGCATTCAAGCCTTGCCCTGACAAAAGCCCCTCCTGTCCCTCCATTTTACCCTTCTGGGTCTGGAGGATTCCAGGCTTGTGAATATCAGTTCCTCAAGTACTAACTGACTGCTGCTGCCCTTGACCTTGGCTTCATTTGACAAATATTTGCTGAAGGTCTCCCAGGCCCAGCCCCATGCTACACCTCTGAGGTTCTGCCAGTGCGCTGTTTAGCTAGGATAGATGATGAAGAGAGATCTATAAGTCTTGCAAAGTTTATGTCCTTCAGCCCACAAATATTTATTGAGCACATACTATGTGCCAAGCACTACAGGGCTGCAGGCTTAGAGGCAGAACAGCTGGGCCCCTATAGGGAGAGGGGTCCTGTGCCTCTGTGCTTCGGGGGAGTAGAGGTGGGTACAGATGAAGATCCTACCTGCTTTGGCAGTTCTTCAGAATCTCAAGCATGACAAGACTCCTGGCTCTTGCTTAGCTTCAGTGGGAAACAGACCCCAGGAATTCTTGGAGGTTCTGACACACTGGAATTTGAGAAGTACTGCTATGAGGGGCTGACCCCTGGGGATGGGTCAGGGGTGCCAGGACACTGGTGCTCTCTGCAGAGGGCCAGCTCTCCAGTTAGCAGCCTAATGAGTTTTGTGGGTTTTTTGTTTTTTTGTTTTTTTGTTTTTTTTTTTTTTTTTCCTTCCAGACAGCACTTTGGATTGAACCAGGCAGGACCTTCCCACTGAGCTACATTCCTATCCCTTTTTTTGGTGGGGATGGGGTACAGGGAATCGAACTCAGGACCTTATA
Organism: Erethizon dorsatum; assembly: GCA_028451465.1. Taxonomy (NCBI): domain Eukaryota; kingdom Metazoa; phylum Chordata; class Mammalia; order Rodentia; family Erethizontidae; genus Erethizon; species Erethizon dorsatum. Next base: position 87,584,625 of record CM051822.1, read on the forward strand.
CTTGCCAGGCAGGTGCTGCACCACTGAACTAAATCCCTGCCCACCCCCAATCCCTTTTTAATTTTGAGACAGTTGTGCTAAGTTATTTGGGCTGGGCTCCAACTTGCAATCCCCCTGCCTCAGCCTCCCAGAGTATTGGGAATACAAGCATGCCAAAAGCCCTGCCTGGTGTTTTTTTGTGTAAATCTCAGGTGAGCCCATGTGCTCCTCCCACCTTAGAAGCACAACCTTTGTGAGTGCCTCTTTCCCCTTGTCTGGGTGGATTGGAAATGTGGGACAAGGCAGGGAACCTTCGTTTAAGTCCCTTGCCAGTGGTCTACGGCTCAATACTCCTAGCCACCCCTCAGGAAAATAAAAAGTCAGGCAGGCAGATGATCAGGCTTTGCGGGGCCCGGATCACACCCAGGTGCAGGTCCTCCTGCCACACCCACCTGTCCCGCAGAGCAGGGCTCTGGGCCCCCTCACCAGTCAGGCAGGGAGCCCGAGCCAGGAGCGGGAGGGTGACTCTCATTCTCTGCCTCTTCTCTGCCCTGCACCTGTTTGGGGTAAAAGGAGGGGCAGGTAGTGGGAGCAGGGTCTGCAGCCTGAGATGGGAGGACGCGAGGTGGGGGGGCAGGTGCTGGTGGACAGACTGAGCTTCACGCACATCTGCTCCTGTCTCCCTGTCCTTTTCTCCAGTTTGTCATGAGCCCTGGGACACTAACCATGCCAAGAGCTGGAGCCAAGACAGGAAGCTGCCCAATTTCTTACCCACTTGGCCTAGTTTCGCTTTGGCTGGTGGGAGGGGTCCTCTTTTCCAGGCGCATCCAACGCATTCACCCGGAGAGGAGGAGGGGACATTCGTGGGAGGGGGACCTCAAGCACCACCACCACCCAGCCCGGAAGCCACCCTCACAGTAACAGCGCGCAGCTGTAGGCGACAATGCCGGCTGGGACAGCCAAGAAAGCAGGGAGATGCTAACCCCATCCAGCTGTCCCCAGCTACCCAGCCAGCTGTCCCTGGCTTTGTTGAAGCAGCTGTCACCCACCTCCCAAAAGAGTCAGGGGCAGAGGGGGCCCAGAAAGAGCTGGGGCTGCCTAGGATACAGGGCGGCTAGGGAAGGCTCGCCCCCCTCCCCGGAGCCCACCCCTACCAGAATGTCCCCTGCTTGTCCCCAGAGGCCACCGGCCCCCCTTTCCGGGCAGGGCCGGGTGCCCACCGCGTCTCCCCACCCCGCGGACGGGGCGGCGGCCCCTGGGGCCCAGATGTGCAGAGCGGCGGGGAGGCCACGGCCGGCCTTTCAAGTCGCGGCCGCTCCCAGCTGTCGGGGCGGGCGGGCGGCAGCTGGGGAACAGCTGCGGGCGGGGCGGGGCGGGGCGGTGCCGGAAACGGCTCCGCGCGCCGGGGCGGGGCGGGGACGGAGCTGCGACCCAGCGGCCCAGATGAAAAGGGCACCCTAGGGCGGGACGCTGAGCCAGCACCTTGGCCTCTCTCGCTCCCGCCGGGGCCCCTCGTGCTACCCTCACTTCTGGGCTCTCCCAGCCAGGCCCGCTCACGCCCGCCCAGTCGCGCCCTGTCATTGTCGTTATGCCTCCCCACCTCAGACACCTCCACCCTCTTCCGGAGAGGGGGCAACGGGTCCCACCCCCAGCCCCACCCCGCTTTGCACCGGGTGTTCGCCCTGGGGGAAGAGGGGCGGGAGGGAGGTCGGGACCCCTGGGGCTCTGGGGGGGGGATGAAATGGGGGTGAACTTAAGGGAGTGAGGGGGAGGAGACCATGACTCCTGGGCGTCCCTGGACACTTCGGATGTGAGTTTCCGTTGTGTAGTTTTGGAGCTGTCTTCCTTGAAAGCGCTTTAGAAACAGTGGTCTCCAGACCTTGGGGCCCCGGAACTGCTTCTGGACTACTCTTGAGGCCTGGTTCTTCGAGTTAAGGGGAGAAGGAAACCCTGGGCACTTTTAGATTTTCCCCCACCCCCACCCTGTACAGAAATGCTGGGCCAAGTGCCTGAGGCTGAAGTCCTTCGGAGACAAGATTCCAGAACCTTCTGTGCTACCTGGGGTAGGGGCAGAGGCGTGAGGCAAGAGTCATAGACTAGGGAGATGCTGCCCCAAGAACATCACCGCTTCCCTTCAGCTTCTTTATTTCCCCAACACTCTACCTTCAACCTTTCTTCTCTCCAGGGCATGACATATTCCAATGACAGCCAGTTTACGATTCCAAGGCATCCCTTCCACATCGGAAGTCCTTTCTAAGAGCAAGTAAAAATCTGGAGCCAGGTGTAGTGTTGCACGCCTGCAATCCCAGCTACTCGGGAAGCTGACGCAGGAGGATCGCCATGAGTTCAAAGCCAGCCTGAACTACATAGGGAGACCCTGTCTCAAAAAAAAAAAAAAAAAAAAAAAAAAAGAAAAAAAGAAAAAGAAGAAAAATATCTGGTGGCCCTCTCAGGTCCCTGCCATGTTCTCCATGGTGGGGGGAATCACACACCTGCTTCCCTGCCGTTAATGATTCAGGGACCTGCACTGGATGTCCTCGGATTCCTGAGTTCTGCACTGAGGGTCTTTGAGTGCTTCCTCCAAGGGAGACCAGTTTTCTTTCATTGCTATGCGGTTAATTTCTCCCAACTGCTGCAAACTGGGATATTTATGGCTTCTGTTTGCATTAGATCTCTAGTAATTGGGTCTTTCTGCTCTGGGCCACAGGTTATTTTTCATTATTTACACTGAAGCAAAAGGTGGGGGTGGGTATGTGTGATGGTACGCAGCTTGTATAAAAGGGATGTTAGAGGTAACACAGAAAATATCTTGAAATCACAGGTTGGAAGTAGAATCTGAGAACTGAGTGGTAAGGATTGTGCAGACTTCTGGTCAACTTGGGAAAAAATGGCAGTTTGACTTCTGGATGTGCTGGCTGCCTGGCTGTGAGTTGGATGTTGTTATCAGCTGCTGTCCATGTGTGCATCTGCTATCAGGCATGGAGCAGGAGGGCACAGAGGCAGACCTAACAGGGACTAACCAGCCACGCCTCCAGCAACTCAGGAGTCCCATAACCCAGGGGCTCTGGACTTACTCCTTCCGTGTAGCCTCAAAATCTCCTTCCTCCATGCAGCCCTCCCCTCCTTTCCAGAGGGCACTGAGGAGCAGTGAGATGATGGTTTGGAGCAGCGCATCCAGTTTGGGCATCCAGCTCTCAGGCCTCAGAAGCTGGGCAGGTTTGGGCTCCTTAGGCCAGGCATACTCCCACACACTTGTGTCTCCCTGGTATTGTAACTCATTGTGGTTTACATGTCACATGTCACAACCACACAGTTTACATGTCCAACTAGGCTGTAGGCTGCGAATCCCTGGGGGACACAAAATATAAAGTATTTTTGATTTTTTAAAGTCTAGCACAGCTAGGCGTGGCAGCGCACACCTGTGATCCCAGCACTCAGGAGGCTGAGGCAGGAGGATTGCTGTGATTTCGAGGCCAGCCTAGGCTACAAACTGAGTTCAAGGCCAGTGTGAACTTCATAGTGAAACCCTGTCTCAAAAAGACAGAAAAGAAAAATAAAAAATAAAGTCTAGCACAGTGTTTCACTCGTTCATTCATTCATGCAGTACTTACTGAGGTTTTTCTAGTACCAACGTTGCTCTGGTGTGAGAGGTGTGAGAACTGTGTCACTGAACAGGACAGACTTTGCCCTCTTACAGCTTAATTTCCCTCGTGGGTGGGGAACAGACAGAGGACAACCGGTAAGTTTGAGGTGGTGAGTTGGCGGTGAAGTGTCACAACGGAAAGTAAAGCAGAGTGGGGGTAGGGAAGTTTTTCTATAGGGAGATGGCTGGGGAAGGTGACATTCAACAGAAACCTCAAGAATGTCATGGGGGGGGCAAGATCTGGGGATATTTGGAGCAAAAATGTCCCAGGGAGAGGGGACAGACCCAAAGGCCTCAGCGGAAGACTCACTTCAGGAGAGTCAGGGGTGACGAGTGTGGCCAGAAGGAGTGAGTGGGGGCAGGGTAGTGGGCAACAAACTCAGGGGGACAGCGCGGGAATGGAGCCAGGACAGGAGGCCAAGTGCTTAAAAAAAAAAAAAAAAAAAAATGTTGACTCTAGGCATGGTGGTGCATGCCTATACTCCCAGCACACTCTGGGAGGCTGAGGCAAGAGGATCACAATTTCCAGCCCTGGGTCAACCGAGTGACTTAGTGAGACCTTGTCTTAAAAATAAGAAAGGGGTAGGGCTAGGGATGTAGTCCAGCGCAAAGGTCCAATCCCTAATATTGAAACAAACAAACAAACAAACAAAACAAGGTCAGATCAGAGGGCCTTGAACACCAGGCCAGCTGGCTTGGGCATGCACCAGCAGCAAAGCCCCTGAGGAGCTTGAGCAGAGGAGCCCAGCAGAGGAGCTGCCCTTAAGCGCCAGGGCTCTGCCGAGGAATGGCCAGGGGGAGGTGAGGGTGGTCCCTGTGAGCAGGAGCAAAGAGGTGGGGGCGCAGGAAGGTCTGGGGCCAGGGCGCCCACTGCCTGAAGCCAGGACCAGGCCTTCTCCTCCCCTGCAAATCAGCAGAAAACCCTGGCTCAGCTCAGGGAGGAGGCGGCGCAGAGCCAGAGCTGCTGAGAAAGCTCGGGCAGCGAGATGCCATTGTGCGTCCGCAATCAAGAGGCTTCAGAGGAAATCAAAAGCACCAACTGGGGAAATGATGTGTGCACACTCTCTCTTTCTGAAACACACAAACTTCTGCCTCCAAAATGGGTCAAGTGAAGGCTGTGGGCGTGGCTTGGGGGCGAGAGTGCTGGGAGGGTGTCTTGGGGCCCAGAGCAGCCCGGCCCTCAGGCCCACTCGCCCTCCTGGTGCAGGGGCTGGCAGCAGCTGCAGGGTGGGGTGGGATGGGAGGGTCGATCTGCGCCTCCCCATGCATATGGATAACGCACACAGCTGCCACTGCTTCCTGTTCTTTAGGGCCCATGGATTCAGGAGAGTGCAGCGGGCAGTCGGGGTGCCGTGCCGTACCCATTCCTGGCCTGGGGTGGGGGATGCACCAGCAAACCAACCTCGAGTGCCCCTTCTTCCTTCTGCCACTCCTCTGCCAGATCTGGAGTGAGTCAAGGTGAATCTAGGCTGAATCCTGCTTGTTCACCTGGCATAGGAGCAGGGTGACCGTGGAGCAGGCTGACACAAGGGGAGACTTGTGCTGGGCTGGGTCCCCTGGCCCCAGGATGGGCTGCTGCCCACAAACCAAAGCTTCTTAGTCTTTCCAGAAGCCACCTGTGGTGTCCGGGCAGGAAAACTGGCCCTGTCATCTGGAAGCTCTGAGGAAGCTCCATTCATAGTCAAAAGCCCCATATCAGGCATGCTCTGCGCCCCTAGACAGAGTCCAAGGGGGCTGGGGGTTGTGCCAGCCTGACTCTGCTCCACCCTGCAGCAGAGGAGGCTGGGAGGGGAGGCCGCTGGGCTCCAGCCCCCAAGAGCAGGTATGCACACGTGGCTGGGGACGGGTTGCGGGGAAGTGCTGAGGGCCAGGGTGCACCACTGAGGTACAGCTTGTGCCCAACACAAGGGTACCTGATTGAGGGCCTGTGCCACACCATGCACCCTGCTGTGGGGTGTCCTCTCCCCTGAGGGCGCGTGGGGATGCAGGTGATAGGCCCCTCTCTCTCTGCAGCCTCAGGAACATGTATTCCTCTCACAGACAGCGGCTGTGACAAAGATGGTGCATGCCACCTACCTGCTCTCCCCTCAGGTCCCGGATTGGGCTGCCGTGCTGTAGGCAGGAGGGGGGCCAGGAGCCCCCAGCCACAGCCCAACTGTGGCATCCTCCCCACCCCCAACCCCCTTCCTTTTGAGGAAAGGGTCCCCAGAGCAGCAGCCCTGTAGGACCCAGGAGAAGGGTCCCATGGACCCTTCATGGAGAGAGGTAAAGGGTGAGGTTGATTCGCTCACCTGTGTCCTGGAGCCCGTTCTCCAGCTGCTCCTGGTGCTTGTGGGCCCTCTCTTTGGTCAGGACCTTGTCCTGGAGAAAAGGGACTTTGAGCAGGGAGCCAGAAGGACCCCAATTAAGCTACTTCCTAGCTGTGTACTTCTTGGCAAGTGTCTCAACCTCTGCAAGCCTCAGTTTCCTCATCTGGGAGCAAGGGACAGTAAAGGCTATTGGGTAGGCCCTAGGGATCTGCTCAGCTAATTGCTAAAGGGGTAGCAGTTTGCCCTGCCCCTGGCCCTTGGGTTTCAAGTATCCCAGCAAAGCACTTCCTTGCCCTCGCCAGTCCTGCCATTAATATTTCATTTCTTCAGCAAAGGCGCTGTGTCCCTGAGACACTGCTGTTCACTCCAAGAAATCTGTGTCCTTTTGTGCAGAATTCCTTCACTCTTTCTCTGACAGCAGAGCCTTAGAAGTCAAAAGGGAAAAAGGTATCTTGGGACCCAGCCAACAGGTGTTGATTCAAATTCTACCTCTTGTCTCCTATTTCCTAGGTGATCTTGGCGGAGTGATTCAAATTCTGTGAACCTTCGCCTCATCTCCGAATTGCGGATGGTGATACTGAGTTACTGATGCCCTTGCAAGGACTAAGTAAGATAGTAAGTGCAATGTTCCTGGCACGAGTGGGCACCTCAGTTGTTGCTGAACTGACACCATGGGGGACTGGCTGCTGGCTGTCCGCCTCACACATCACACGTCCACATCCACGTGCACGGCCCACATCGTGCTGGGCCCCAGACCCACTGCAGGAGCTGCAGCGCTCTTTCTGTCCTCCCTGCCTGCTCCTGGTGGCTGCAGTGTCTCGGTGTTCTGCAGTGTTGGAAAGGGAAATTACAGAACAGATTGCAGTTAAGGGAGTTGAGGGGGCAGGGGCCCTAAAATGCAGCCTGACTGAGCATTAAGCTGTGTTTTTGCCTGGAGCCTATCAGAGCCTCTGACAAGAGCCCATTCCAACTCTTGAATCTAACTGCAGGCGGGGTGGCCAGGAGCCTGGAACCCAGGGGGCTGGCAGCAGGCAGGGGGCTAGCAGGCCCCTTGTTTGTTGCTTTGAAAGTCACAGAGCCACAGAGGAAGGGAGGTGGGGACAGAGGCCTTGAAGGCCTGGGACAGCCAGGGCTTGGGAATTCCTGTCAGTTACTGTAACAGCTACCAGTGATTTAGCACGTCCTTCACACTGTACATACACAATCTTCTCTAATCCTCCAGACGACGCCACGAGACGATTATTACAGATAAAGGAACCAAGGGACAGAGTGTCCCACTGTATTTTAGGTATTGCCCTAGGTCTCGGCATTTCATTTACATCATTTCTCTTTTCCCTGACTCTTTCGCCCAGTTTTGCAGATGAAGAGGCACAGCATGCTCATGACTGGAAGAGAGTAACTTGCCCGAGATCATACGGCTGATTTATGGACAGGGCAGGATTGAACTTGGGTCTCTCTGGCTCCAGAGAGTAAGTGTTTTAACTGTACGGCATTGTCACTTTATTGAGTCCTGGGTAAGAGTGTCAGATTCATTGAAACAAAAACAAAAACCAGCATGGCAAGTTAAACCTGAATTTCAGATAAACAATGACTTTTCTTGAGTATTAAAACGATGTCCCAGCTTGGTGTGCTGGCGTTTACCTATAATCCCAGCACTCAGGAGGCTGAGGCAGGAGGACTGCCTTGAGTTCAAGGCCAGCCTGGACTCATAGTGAATCCAAGACCAGCCTGAATTAGAGTGAGACCCTGTCGCAAAAAAACCAAAATAAATAAGCAAAATAAAATGTCACAAATATTTCAAGGGGAATGTTTAAATTACAAACTATTCATTGTTTACCTGAAATTCAAGTTAAACTGAATGTCCTGTAATGTATCGGGCACCCGCAGGCCCTCTCTCTCCTGTCTCTGGCTCCCTACTCCTGCCAGCAGCTTGCCCTTTCAGTGCAGGGCCCTTTGGGACCAGTTGGGCTGTGGCATCTGTAGGCTGCTAGAGAGGGGGGTCACACTCTCTGGCCCTGCCAGCCCTGCTACCTATCATGAGACTCTGGGTAAACCCTCCCACAGGAAGGCCCAGGACCAGGCACTAAGGAATGGTGAGCCTCCCCGCCAGCCCTAACTTTCCCAATGATGTCTTCTCCTTTTCTCTTGTCTTTTGAGGCTGGAGCTGTAGAAAAGATGCTACAAAATCTAAGGTTGTGCTGCTGTAGTGGGGACAGACAACACCCAACAGCTGGGACAGGAGGGCCAAGGGACAGTGCTGACCAGAGGAGATGCGTGGTGTGCAGGGGTGTGAGGAGGGCTGAGCACGAGGAGGACTTGGGGGTGCTAAGGGCTGAGGCTGTGGGAGGTGGGCCATTCACAGTTGTTTCGGTTTCTGTGGGCACCGAGGACCAAACCCAGGGGTGCTCTACCACTGAGCTCCATCCCCACAAGGTCTATGTTAGTTCAGATTGGCTTGGAACTCACTACGTAGCTCAGGCTGGCCTTAAACCAGCCTGATCCTCCTGACTCAGCCTCCAGAGTGCTGGGATTACAGGTGTGCACCACTGTGCCCAGCCCATTCACAGTTTTTGTCCTCCAGAGGAGATAGCTGCACCAGGCTTCTAGCTCCATCTGGTATTATGGCTTGGCAATCTTGGCAAATTGGTTAACTGAGGCAAACGCCTGTCTCAGCTGTGAAGTGATGCAAGTGGGAGGAGCCTAAGAAAGGCCGGTGGTTGTCCTGCTGCTGGTGGTATTAATGTTAGCAAATCCTGGAACTCAGTCCTGAGGTGACCAGCCTGACAGGACAGAGCTCCCTGCGCCCTCTCACAGCTTCTGCAAAAAAACAGAACACATCCAGGAGGCCTTCATCCCAGCTACATTTTATTTGTCGCATTTTTGACAGACGTCTAAATTATACATTGAGTTTTCCACATGACCAAACACCACATCCCTTCCTTTGATTATCAGTTTCAAAACGGACTACAAAAAAAGAACCTTTGCTAGATCAGACTGAACCCTGAAACCACACAGAGTGCAGAGCTAAAAATAAAAGGAAGGGAAGGAGAAAGAAATCAAAGCACATTATGATGGGGACTCAGGGACAGTCCTGGCGAGGGGGACATGGTGTCACCCTCCAGGCCATGCTGGATCAGAAGCGGCCAACAGTGAGGGTGGGGCACAGAATGGCACAAAAATAGTTACCACTTTGGTCTAGAAGGGAATAAAAAAATTCATGAAAAAGCAAGAGCGCGAAGCGGAGCCCGAGTAGGGAGGACGGGGCAGGACTTGTCATCCGCGGCTCCCTGGGCTGCAGACTCCTCTAACCCTGGCACTGTGCTAACCGCTGGCAGAATCAGCTGTGTACCGACATGTTCCCCGGCACAGCCCACATCAATGACACCCTTGTTTCCATAGTAACCGAGAGTAAGGGGAAAGGGTGCGCTGCACTGGGCCCAGGAAAGCCAGCCCAAAGCAGCCGCTGGTGGGGGAGGAGGGCAGACTGAGTTTTCCCCACAGCTGGCTGGAGCGTGCAGGGTGGGCACCCCAGCTCTCTGCCCCACACACTCCGATGCCACGGTGTGCAGAGGGCTCTGTGGGGGTGGGGTGCCCCTTTCTGGCTTCAGGTTCTGTCCTCCAGTCCGGGTGTGGAGGGTGAGGGGTGACACAGGGAGGAAAGGAGACTTTAAAGCATTTTGTTGTCACAAATGGGAGCTTTTCAACTCTGCATTTTCCAGGCCCCTCTCTTCTGCCCCCACCCCCTGGAGGGTTCAGTAGAGCTCACAGGGAAGATGAAAGCATGTGACATCCACAATGGCCCTGTGTCTTTGGCTAAAAAGCAAAAGTGAGCATTTCCAGAGGCTTCTGCCTGCTAGCTGGGGCCTGTGGAGGGCTCTTTAGAGCAGTTCTCAAAGTTGGTGGTGAGAGACTAAAAATATTTTACAGACTGTCCACTGCCAAAGTCACAGTTCCCTATTGCAGTTTTCCAAAACTGCAGACCTCAAAGCAGGCATTCTGCCCTTCAGATAACATGCCTGGTGCACTATTTGGAAGAACAGATTTTTCAAGAGCTGGAGCCCTATTTGCAGGCTGGTTGGCAGAAGGGGTGTTTCAGATTCCTTATAGTTCTGTTTTGCCAACAGCAGGAGAAGAGCTTGGGGGCCAGAGAAGTCCGGAGAGGGTTGCAGGGAATGACTAGCCGGGTGGTTAAAAATCTCACCTTTGGTTTTGCAAGCCCTTATAAGTCTGTCCACAGCACCCCAGGGCTTCTGCTCCAGGCTGGCTTTGTTAATGGCTTTCGCCCCAGACTGCCTTTGAAACTGACCAGGCTTCTGCCTCTCCTGCCTGAGTCTCCTCAGAAAAAGCAGGGTCCTGAGGACACCCCTTCTGTCCCCTCCCACGTCTCAATAGGTTCAGAAGGGCCCGCTCCTGGGAGGAGGAGGCAGCTGGCCTCCCCGGACTCCAGCCTCCACCAGGCTCCAGACAGTCTCTTATTCATTCTCTGAAAACCCCTGTGCTCAGGCCCCAAACAGAGCTCAATTCAGGAGCTGGCGAGGCTCTGGCCTGCTTTCCCATGTCTGAAGCCGGGGATTTCTGAAAGCTGGGGAAACGAGCTCTGCCGTCCCTCTCCAATCAATCAACAGGACACATCTTGCTGGGGAGAGGCAGGGGGAACAGCAGATGGGGGGCCGGCTCCCCTGGGCTCGACCCGCAATCGTCACCCGTGCTCTTCCCAGCAGCGAAGCCTCTCAGCCAGACGCGTCCCACACCTCCTCCTTGCAAGCACTGTAAAAATCAATCTCTTCTCAAAATCGACCTGCCTGGCCTATCTCAGTGGAGCCAGTTCATGGTAAAGCTGCATTTATTTTTAAAATCTGATAGCAGTGGTCTATTGTGATCATTTAAACACAGAATTCTTTGAGCTTTAGAAATCCTTCCATAGGACAGCCTGGAGAAGCCAGCTAATCTCAGAGCGGCTGCTCCCTGCTCCACTGAACTGGAGAAAGCCTGTTTACGCTAGCCTAAGCCCTCCGTGTGAGGGCTTTTTAAGGACCTTGTAATTTTTCTGGAATTAAACCTCCCACCTCTCCCTACATTCCAGACGTCACTCCAGTAAGAATCCCCTCCCCGTGTGGTGGGTGGAGGGGGTGTTTCTGCAGTGACTTGTTGGCAAGGGGGGATTTTTCTCCTGTCCAAAGGGTGAGATTACACAGTCTCCCACCTGCATGACAAGAAGGTTTAATCATCTGCTGTCCCCCGCCCTCCCCTGCTGCACAGACGGAAGCCCTGGCTCAGGGGGTGATGGGAGAAGTCACCAGCCAGCACCACAAACACTGTGTGCGCTTTCGAAGCACAGAGGGGACCAAGGGACAGGTCAGGAGATAAATGAACTCAGCCTGAGCGGCTCTTCCTCTTTTTTTTTTGCGAGAAGCAAGCCCACTGGAATTGTCTAAACTGCGGTGCCGCCTCCTGCTTGTTTAAAAGATCTCATCTTCTACTCATGTGCTTTGAGACACTTGATACCACTCAATTATGCAGAGGAAATGATACGATTCCTTTATTTGAAAACTGACACTGAGCCTCAGAGGTCAGTTAAATCTACTGCTGGAATGGGGACTCTTTAAATTGTGTTGTTCCCTCTCTTCAAACAGCTGTAGCTGTACACAGATGGAAAAACATTTGGTCAGAAAGCTGCAAATCAGTGTTTTCCAGCACTGAATCGGCTCCCGCGGCTCCTGCGTCTCCATTTGTCTAGATTTTATTTCTTCTTTGCATTGACATTTTTGCAGACCCAGTTCATGCCATCCTTTGAGGAAAATGGGCAAAGAAAGACAACGTTAGCTGCAAGAAAGGCCCAGCACCCTCCACGAGGGGAGGGCCCCGTCCTCCCTCCAGGGACCTCCGATGCCAGGGGCCACCTGGGTGACCAGGGACAGTGACCTCGTGGGAGGAGGAGCCCCTGAGAGCACAGAGGGAGATGGGAAGGGAGCGCCCAGAGCCTGAACTTGAGATGAGGCCTTGGGAACTCCCTCTGAAAAAACAAACACATCTGCTGGATCCAAGGCTTGACTGAAGAGCTATCAGGAAGGATTCCAGCCATTTTTGGCTTTTTCTAAAAGCTGACCTTTGCTAGGGCATTAAATTCAGTAAGCCACCCTTCTGGAGCCCCAGTGTGTTTACAGTGTGACAGTGTACACTTGTGTGAAATTAAATTTTCTTTTTGGAAAAACAAGCCCTCTGCAGTGTGTGTTAGACAACACACTAGGGCCATGCACATTTATTTCTCTCTAGCACTACAATAGGTTTATAGGGGCCTGGCCTACTTTCGGGTAGCTTTAAGTGGCCCAAGCAGAGGGACAGGGAGAAGGTTCCCCAAAAGGCACAGTAACCTTGAAAGTAGCCTCTCTTGAAAGGCTGGAGAGGGACTGAGGTAAGAACCACACAAGGCCTACAGCCACCTGGCAGGCAGCACAATTCCTTATGGATGCCAGACCTGTCAGACATGACCTCCTTTCCAACCCCCTCTGGAGCGCACCTAGCTGCTCCCTCCAGGCCCAGCCGCTGACGACCTTCAGGGGCGCGTGCTTGTCCCCACAGGAACCCAGAGCAAACTCCCAGGTAGCTCTTTCCCGGTGCCCCCTTCCCTGAATCTGGGTCCCATGCATTCGCTCCCGTCAGGCATCCACGGTACCCCGCATTTCCTGTGCCCTGGACAGAGCTGCGGAACCCGCGCAGCTGAGACAGCTTATAGTAATAAATATCAGCTGACACTCTTGCCGTCCAGAACGTTAATCCCATAAACAAGCAACTGCAGCAGCTGCCTCTCCCCTGGCTGATCTGACCAGCACCTGCATTTACAGTGATTCAGACTCCACCAGGTGCCACCCGGCCCTCTCGCAGGGACCAGATCATCTGGGCGGGCCTTAGGAGCCCTGCCCAGGAATGGCTGGTGGCAGCAGGGTGGGGGGCTACCCAAGGTCTCCAAGTCCAACTGGGTCAGCGTTGCTTTTGGAAAAGCTGAGGCCAATTTTAAAGCCATTTCATGAAAAGGATAAATTTAAAGAGAAGCATGTTTAATTTTAGTAGCTAATTGGTTTCCAGGAAAAAAAAATGCTCACCTACCAGGAGACAGATAAGATTTTACCAATACAAGAGGGATGAATAAGATAGCCATCTTGCCTGCCTTGGAAGCTGAGCAGCTCAGCACCCTGCAGCCGCCCTGCCCACACCCAGAGGTACCACAGCACTCTCCTTTCCTTTACAGAGACTCTCACGTCCTATCACAGCAGCTTCCCTGAGAAATCGAGGACAGTGCTCCCACGCGCTGTGACCCCATGCTCTTTTCTTGTTTTGTAGCTGAGGAAGGAGGGGGCTGCCTTTAGCACAGGAACTGAACGTTGGGTGCAGGCAGAGACAGAAAAATATTGACTCAGCTGCAGCACTGGGGGCAGAAGGTGCCGGCGTGGTGGGCAGCCTTACCCTCTGTGGAGGCGCCTGGGGTATGAAAGGTGAGCAAGCTGCGAGGCAGGTCCTCCAGCTGCATGGGGCCTGTCCAGCCACATCCTGCCCACAGGGGGCGCATGAGGCCAGCGCCTGTCCCCTGGCCCCTCCCTGGCACCCCAACCTGGGAGCCCCACGTCCCAAGTTGGGGGCTGGGCCTGGAAAGAACCCGAGGTAGAGGTGGGAGGCATGGAAGACAGTCAATGGTGTTGACACCTCATAAATCAAATCATTAGCTCCTGGAAAAGGAAAGGTAACAGTGTTGTCCACGACCCCGAGGTCCTAGTCACCGAAACTGGCTCGAGTCCAGCCTACAGTCCACCCCACGGAGACTGAGGATTGAAACAGGGAGCGCTGAACTACATCCCCTGCCCTTCTAAAACATTTTCCTTTTTAAATTTTTGAGCCAGGGTCACACCACGTTGCCCAGGCTGGCTCTGAACTTCCCATCAGCCTCCCGGTGGCTGGAATTCCAGGCATGTGTGTGGTATCGTGCCTGGCCCACGCTTTTTCTCCTCTAAATTACTCCTCATGACTGTGCTCTTACAGTTTCCATATCACAGATGGGGAAAGCGAGGCACACAATGGTTGCGGGCAGAGGAGGCTGTGCAGCCAGGCAGCCTCACTCCGGCAGCACTCCTGCTCTGGTCCTGCTTCCATCTCTCTGTGGCTGTGGGGGACAGCGGCACGGAGGAAAGGCTCTGTAGCTTAGAGAGGAGAGGAGCTGGGAGTGCCCTGGAGGGGGAAAAGCAGCCATTCACGAGCTTTCTTCTTCATTCTTTCTGCCCAGTAGAGGCAGGGAGGGGCAGAGCCCCCAGCAGGGCACCCTGTAGCTCTAAGACCTCTCAGGGCTGCAGGGCTGCCAGGTATCTAGGCCCTCGGAGCTACCGGTAGTCCCCTGGCCCTGTGACCCCAGCATCTTAACTATCCACCAAGTCCACCTCCTCCAGTGGAAACTCTATACTCAGAGAGAACATTAATTGCTCACGGAGGACTTTTGGCTTCTTGATGGGAATGAACGAGCACATCACTGCCTTTCACCGGCCAGGCTTTGTTTTTTTTTTTTTTTTTTTTTTTTTTTGTGGGTACCGGGGGGTCGACCTCAGGACCTCACGCGCCAGCAGGCGCCCGTGCCACTGAGCGATATCACCGGCCCCTTTTTCGTATGTGGGTTCCGGGAGTCGAACTCGGGCCTTCGTGCTTGCCGGGCAGGCGCTTAAGCCGCTGAGCCATCTCACCGGCCCAGGCTTTGTTTTTATAAAACACAACAGACAAGGAGATCACTTACTTGAAGCAGAATACTGCTCTGCCTCTAAAGAAGGAAATGAACTCATAGGTTTGTTTAATGGTTGACCCTTTATTGTTAAAACTGGTTTGACCAACTCCCTGTGCACTTGATCTTCACTGTGGGGATGACAATCTCTGGCATGAACAGCCCCTGCTTTCTTCCTCCATCCTACCCTTCCCTGACCAATCTCCCTGCAGCTGAATTTGAATTGATTAGTTTCAATTCAATAATAGGGAGTAAGAAACATTATTGGACTTCAAAGACTGAGCTTTGTTTGGCCTCATGGAGAGGAAATAAATTCCTCCGCGTCACAGTATTATTCCCCACAGTAACCACTGGGAGAAACAGAAGGCTGCCCCAACCCTGCCTTGCTGGGATTTCAGGTGGCCACTTCCTTCTGCGGGAAAAGTGGTCTCCAGCTGCACTGCTCTTTTTAATTTGATCTCAGTCTGGGGCGTCCATCACTGCTGGCTGCTCGGAAGGAAGAGGTGTAGCCATGGTTGGATGGGCCTGGTTTGTAAAGCCACGGCGACTATGCGGTCACTTCAGTAATTGCTTTAAGATGACGCAGAGCTCAGGCCCTGGCTGAGCAATGTAGCCTGTCCCATTGTGCCACTAGGCCCCCAGGGTCAAGAAGCAGCTGGATATAGCATACATAAAATATTGCTTGCTATTAATATTTTTCTAGTGACAAAGGGCACTGTACCAGGGAGGTAGCAAAATCACACAGACTAAACTTGCTATCTTAGTGTACAAAAAGGTTTAAAAATTTAAAAATAAAGGTCTGACTCAGAGGTAAGCAATTCCATGTATACCTGGAGTAAGTAAGAAATGATGCTGGGCCTAGAAAGCAGTAGCAATGTCTATGTGGAGGGGTACTGGGGATTGAACCCAGGGCTTTCGCACCGAGCTACACCCCCACCCCTTTTATTTTTTGAGATAGGGACTCCCTAAGTCGCTAGGTTGCTCAGGCTGGGCTCACATTCGGACAGCTGGAGACCCTGTCTATGGACAGGAGGCAGCTGCAAGGCTACTGTGACCTGGATCTCTACTCCAGTTTGGAGAAGGACGAGGGAACAGAAGGCAGATGGAAGGTGAAAAGGTTAGCATGACATGGTACTGGAGAGCAACACCCAGGGCACATTCTGCTAGCCCAAAGCCACTGGTACAGGCAGGTTCTCTGTGGGGACCACAGCCAGAAGCAAGGTAAAAACTGCTCATCTTGCTGGACATGGTGGTGTGCTCCTGTAATCCCAGCTCTTTGGGAGGCTGAGGCAGGATTGCAAGTTTGAGCCCAGTCTTGGCTCAAATGTAAGCCTATCTCAAAATGAAAATATGAAAAAGGGCTGGGGATGTAGCTCTGCATGAAGGTATTAGGTTCAATCCCCAGTGCTGCATAAAACTGAAACAAAATAAAACAAAACCCTACAAACAAACAAAACTGCTATCTTTGACTTGAAAAGAAATCCAAAGCCAGGATAATTTTACACACACACACACACACACATGCACATGCGCACACAGAGTTATGGTTTAGATCTAGAACGGCCCCCACGAGGCTGTGTTCAGAGGCGCGGTTCCGGGGGTGACTGGCTCAGTGAGGCTGTACCCATCAGCAGGTTGCCGCTAGGAGGTGGGGCCTGGTCAGAAGAGGCGGGTCACTGCGGGTGAGCCGGGAAGATACCTCTGGCTCTCCCTTCTAGCTTCCTGCAGGCCACTGGTAAGCAGCTGTTGTCTGCCAAGACCCTTTCGCCATGCCCTGCCCTTTCTGCCTTGGAGCCAGCTGGCCATGGACTGAAACCTCTAAAACCCATGGGCCAAAATAAATCTCTCCTCCTCTAAGTCATGGATGTTGCTCATTTCGTCCCAGAGACAAGAAAGTCACTAACTTCTGCAACAACGGCAGCGAGCGCAGCCAGGGTACGGGGCTGGAATTCAGGCCACAAGGTGGAAGACGGATGGCTTCCTCTATACCCTCTGCTTGCCCCAAGCCAGATCCTGTTTGTTCACTATTTTCTGGATATCCCCGGGAAGAGAACAAATGTTACATCCGAGCAGAGGCCCAAGCAACAAGGCCAGGGAGGGAGACTTCCTCCTTGTTTACAAGGCTGTCCCTCGCACTCTCGTCTCTCCTCTCTGCCTCCATCTACTTGGCATAACTGGCTCTCTTCTGATCCCTTTTCTGGACTCTGGGCCTCTCAGCAGGACAAAGTTTCCAAGACATATTCTTCAGCACCTTGTGCTCTTGACAGTTTCCCACAAAAACCTGCATTAACTGCATGGTGGACTGGCCTCCTAGTCACCATCCATCAGCAAAAACAGACCTGTTCCAGACTCTCTGGATGCCCTCGAAAGTCAGTGTCCACACCACACGCAGCCGTTGAGCAGCACGTGGTATCACCTGCCACGTGAAGACTGCATACGTTTGTCTTGAGAATGTAATTGGGGTGTTATGGTTTATATCTAGACGTCTCCCCAAAGCTCATGAGCTCATGGTGGGGGCTGTGGGGAGGTGATGATCAGGGGTGTGAGTGATGAGTGTATGGCTAACTGTGACTTGGGAGGGGAAGCCTGGTTGCAGGGGAGGGTCACTGGGGGCGTTGCCTGGGGGGTCTGTCTCCCCCTCCTCCCTTGATCATTCTCTGCTTCCTGCCTCTATGCCACAAACTGTTTCTCTTCTGCCATCCACCCTGCCTTGCAAACAGCTGACTATGGACTGAAACCTCTACAAACCATGAGCCAAAATAAACCTCTCCTCCTTTAACTTGTGGGTGCCAGGTATTGTGTCTCAGCTATGAGAACATAACTAAGACAAGAGCGAATGTGATCCTACAACCCATCCCAGGAATCAGCAACTTCTGTAATCTCAAAGCACATGTTTAAACCACCTGACTAGTGCGAAGTGACAGATGTAGTCTGCTGACCACTACTGATGGCCACAGGAGTGTGGCACAACATGTAGCAGACATGTGGCTATTCCCTCGACCTACCCCCCAATGGCCTCTGCTGTTTGTTGGCATAAGGTAGGTTTCCCAGAGGCACTGGAATTATACACACCCACAGCACACACAGACGCTGCCTTTCAACACCTCTACTGTAACAGAATTTCCGGGTCCTTTTTTTTTTTCAGACAGGGTCTTGCTGTACAGTCCAGGCTCGCCTTGAACCTGTGGTGATCCTCCTGACTCAGCCTCTTGAGCACTGCAATTAGAGGCACGCACCACCACACACAGAGCATCCTGAGCATAAACGTTTCTACATTTTCTTTCAGGGTTGTTAGAACTGTGGTACCAGTTGTGGCCTGCTGGACCACTTAGTGTCCAACCATTTCTGTGGCTCGCCTGTTGCTGACCAGCTTCTGGGGAGTGGAGGAGGGCAGAGAGGATGAAATTGGAGTTCAGAGAATTTTAATGAATACTACACAGTATCAAGTCTGAAAGTGAATCTTAAACAATTTTATCTTATAGACATTTCCTAGTGAAGTCTTTCACTTTCAGGAATATTGTGAGCGTTGACAGAGAGTCATGAGCAGCCTGGATGTTTCCGTCTAGGGAAGGTGGAAACCAGGCTGGCTGAGTGGACAGAGCTCAGGTCAGAGGGACATGGTCTGTCAGGGCCTCACAACAAAAAACATTTCCACAGAGAAACTCCATGACCTTTCTCTGGTCCCCAAAGGTTACTATCAAAGGACATTAGATAGCAGATTCCCTCCTTAATTAACATTTTTATTAAATAACCCATGTCAAATAATGGTTAAATCCTCTAAATTTATATCATTCTATTAACCATAATCTAATCTCATTAACCTTGAAATCCCAGTCTTAACTACCCAATTCTATACACCACAGTACTATCTACTAAACTAATTAAGTGACCTTCAAACTACTTCTCCTTACAAAATCATTATTGTTTTTTTCCCTCATAGTTCTTTGCTGGATCCCTCACATTTTTCTTTTTGTGGTGCTGGGGATGGAACCCAGTGTCTGCCAGGCAAGTGCTCACCCTGAGCTTACCCTAAGGTCTGGGTCTCCTAATATCACTTCCTGTGAAGCTGGATGCTGAAGGCCTTGGACTGGAGAACTTTCTTCCCAAATCCAAACTCTACGTACTAATCTCACTTCATTCACGCAGCCCTCCCCTACCACCTCCATCTCTACCCTCTACCTGCCTGGCAGCTTGCAGCCTCTTGTTTGGCCTCACGGTCCTCCAAAGGGGTTGGGGCTGTAGCTCAGTGATTGAGGGTTTGTGTAGCATGTGTGAGGCCCTGGGTTTTATCCCAGCATCATGAAAAGAAAAAGAAAACAAAAACCCTGGATAGGGCACAGCCTGTCTGTGGGCTACACAGCCAGGAGGGAGGAGCTCTCTCCTGAGAATCGGGATGGGCAGGGGTGGAGGAGAATCACAGGCGCTCCCTCGCCACTCCAGGCTCCTCTGAAGCAGCCCCGATGTCAATGCCACTGCTCCTTTCCACAGCCCGCAGCTTCGCTGTGTATCCAGCCAAGGGGAGGTCACAGAGCTGCAGCCCCGCTTTCCGACAAACACACCGGCAAGACGGATTTTGTCTTCAGCCCACCTTTACAAGCCCAGCTCAGGATGCTCTCCGTTCTCAAGCACTGAGCAAGGCGTCCTCCCACTGGGGGAGTTTGTAGAAACACAAGCGAGCTGCCACTGGGCTGGGCAGAGTGCTTGTCTAGCATGCGCAGGGCCCAGGGTTGGATCCTCGGCACCACCAAGGAGGAAGATACATTGCGGCGGTCTTTTCCTGAGCTGTGTTTTATCACAGTGACCTTCGGCTTCTGGAAACAATCCTATGTAGGTATAACTGGAGGAAACTGATCTTTTAAAAAACAGGTTGTGAGCTGGGTGGGGTGGCGCATGACGGTACTCCCTGCACTTGGGGGGCTGAGGCAGGAGGAACATCTCGAGTTCGAGACTAGCCTGGGCTACACAATGAGTTCGTGACAAGCCTGGGCTACGTAGTGTGACCCTGTCTCAAAAGACCAACCCCCCTCCTAAAAAAAAGTAGGCTGTAACTAGAAGAGGTAAATACAATGATCAAATTTCACCTATTCAAAAACATCCTGGCAATTGGGTGCAGTGGTACATACTCCACAAAACTGAGGCAGGAGGATTGATGCCAATTTGAGCCCAGCCTGGGCTACAAAGAGATTTAGCAAAACTCTGTCTCAAAATTAAAAGCCTTCCCAGAACTCAGGAGGCTGAGGCAGGAGGATCACCATGAGTTCAAAGCTGGCCTGGGCTATATAATGGCCAGGCTTAACTACAGAGTGAGACGCTATCCCTCCAACAAAAAAAATTTTTAAAAGGCTGGGATGGAGCTCAGTGTGAAAGCCTTAGGTTCAAACCCCACAAAACCTCACAAAAATCCTGGGGTATAGTTTATAAATTAAACTGCAAAATGAAGTTAAATTTAATCCTGGTATCTAGAGCCTGGCATAGTGGTACACACCTGTAATCCCAGCATTTGGGAGGCTGAGGCAGGATGATTGCTGTGAGTTTGAGGCCAGCCTGGGCTACATCGTGAAACCGTCTCAACCCTCCCCCCGCAAAAAAGCAAGCCCCTTAGATAGATAGATAGATAAAATAACTTATGGGACAGCAATTTTATAAGAAAAATTATAATAGAAAAAAATACATTTTTCTCCCAGGGGCTTTGCACTGAGTTATGTCCCCAGATCTTTTTTTTTTTTTTTATTTTGAGACAAGGTCTTGCTAAATTCTTAGGCTAAGCCTGAATTTGTGATCTTGCCTCTGCCTGTAAGAGTGCTGGCATGGGATAACAGGCATGTGCCACCACATCCGACTAGAATACTACCATTAATGGTAATTAATCCCTATTATGGAAAGAGGAAAGAGCTTTACAGGTTTTTTTTTTTTTTTTTTTTAGTTTTCTGGTGGTGTTGGGACTGAATCTTGGGCCTTTACACTATGCTATATATATACTCAGCCCCTTTTAATTTTTATTTTGAGGCAGGGTCTTGCTAAATTGCCTAAATTTGCGCCAGGCACGGTGGTACACACCTGTAATACCAGCACTTGGGAGGCTGAGGCAGGAGGACTGCCGTGAGATCAAGGCCAATCTGTACTACATAGTCAGACCGTCTCAAAAAAAAAAAAAAAAAAAAAAAAAAAAAAATCAACAACCCCCCCCCAACAAAACAATACTTTACTTAAATTGGGCTCAAAATTGCAATTGTCCTGTCTCAGCCTCCCAGAATACTGGAATTACAGATGTGCATGTCTATGCTCAGCTCCTCATGCCCCCTCCCCTCACACTGATTATTGAATCCAGAGCCTTTGCACATAGCTACATCCCCAGCCCTTTTTATTTTTTATTTTGAGACAGGGGTCCCACTAAGTAGTTAATTTGCCCAGGCTGAACTTGACTTTATAATCTTTCTGCCTCAGCCTCCCAGAGTGCTGAGATTACAGGCAGGCACCACCAAGACCCACTCTCACTTTTTAACTTTATATACCTTAATGTAATTAAGACTGAGAATATATTATTTTTATAATCAGAATCTAGGAAGGAAGAAAGGAAATAAATAAGACAAAAAAACTCCACAAGGGGCTGGGATATAACTCAGTGGCACAGCACCTGCCTGGCAAGTGCAAGGTCCTGAGTTTGATGCCCAGTACCACACACATACAAAAAAAGAATGTAAAAAAAAGAAAAACACCCATGAAAAACAAAAAAACAAAAAATATCTCCCCCAAGCCTAAATTCCACAGAGCCCCAAAGAGCCCCAGAATCTTATTTACAGAGTGTAGCTGAGGTAATCCAGCCAGGAAGCAGCCCCCGACACAGGCGCACACACACAAATGCCCGCATGCATGCACACGCAGCTTCTGGGGCGCAGGCCGTGCATCTGTAGAGGGGTGCTTGTTTCCTACCTCCTGTGAGCCCTAGGTCCAGAGGCTGCACACAGAAGAAGGCTGGGGCTACTTTCGTAACAAAAGGAAACAGCAAAAGCAACGTGACAGGATTGAGACAACTCTAGGAAGTGATTATGTGCTTGGGATAAAAGCGATCTCGTCATTTGACAGAGCTCAGTGTCAGGTGTCAGGAGAGAGGGAAGTGTGTTAGAAAGGGGCGGCAGTGAGGAAGCACCTGGTCAGACAGCGTGAACTGCACATGCCGCAGAGCAGTGAGGGAGGGAAGATACATGCTCCCCCTGCAAGTACCAGGACTGAAGCAGGGCCGCTCACATGCTAGGTAAGCACTCTACCACTGAGCTACATCCCTAGCCTCGCCTTTTTTTAATTTTGAGAGAAGGTCTTGCTATGTTGCCCAGACTGGGCTCAAACTTGTGATATTCCTGCCTTAGCCTCCCAAGTAGCTGGGGCTTCGGGTATGCACCAGCACCACCCAGCCAAGATATAATTTCTTTCCATGTGGCAAATCCCCCTTGGCATCCTAGAGCAGGATGGTCTGGTCCTCACCACACAGTGCCACCCTGTAGCAGGTACAGCACATGTTAAAAGGAGGCCTGTGCGGGCTGGGGATATAGCTCAATTGCATAACGCTTGCCTGGCAAGTGTGAGGTCATGAGTTCGATTCCTGGTACCAAAAAAAAAAAAAAGGAGGCCTGTGGAGGAGGCTTGGGCTTCAGAATAAGCAGCAGTCCTAGAGGGCCGACACAGGGTCAGTGCATTTGAGGGTGCTTGGTAGGAAGCATCAGAGTTGAAAGCGTTTATCACGCCAGGACGACGTAGTCTCCTGGGTGTTGGGAACACAACCATGTTCTGCCCTAAATGAAATTAGGGGAGTCTGTTCTCCTCACATACAGTTCCTCAGGGCAAAGCATGGGCCTTTCCGTCCCCAGAAGCCCCCTGGTTGGAAACCAACGCGCACTAGCAGGAAACAGACACCAACCTTGGGGCAGGGGAGAGAACCACAGAAAAAACAAAAACACTTTTCGGATCACTGTGTGCATTGGTTGCTGACGGCATCACCTTGGGAGTAAGGGTTTCTAGCATCCACAATATTAGATACCATGTAGACCCAGTCTGACCCAGTCTCAGAGAATTCCAGAGTTCGAAACCATTTTCAGAGTCTTCTGTTCTGACCGCCTGTCTGTCCCATGGGGAAAGCTGGCTGTGTGTGCAGGTGGGGTTCTGGGGCTTTCCTGGGACATTCTATGGTATCTTCTTGTTCACTAAGCAGGAAAGAACCAGTCTTCTTCACGCACTCCTCACCCTAGAATGGATCGTCTGCCCTTCTGAGGCTGTTTGTTTTGTACCTCCTTCTATCTCCATTGCCCCGACCCATGAGACAGCACCTTGGTTGTGCACTGCTAAGGGACCACGCTTCCCGCGGCCTCACCTGAACGCCCTCGCCGGTGAGCGCCGAGCAGGACTGGATCTGCCAGACACGGTCGCGGATGGTGTGCAGGTTCAGCCCCTCTGCAATTTCAGAGGCGGGGGCCGCCGTGAGCAGATCCTGCTTGTTAGCAAAGATAAGCACTGGCACACAGCTGAGCTTCTCTTCCTCCAGCAACTCAGCTAGCTCCTACACCACGGTGGGAAGGAAGAGGGGCAAGGGTGAAATCTATGGTATTCAGCATACACTCTTAATTACAAAACCAGAGCACGTAAGATGATCCACTAGCAACTTTCAAGGGCAGGGATTCTCAGGCTTCAGCCTCTGGAAGACCCCCCAGCAGACTCCTAGGCCAAACAGGGACGCTGACTTCAGAAAGTCTGAGCCGGGGCTCAGGAACCTGCATTTTTAACAAACTCCCTAGGTGATTCTCCCATAGGTGATTCATGGATCATACCATGAGAAGCACTGTTCAAGGGAGAACGTAAATAATGGGTAGAGATTTAAAACTGATCCACAACTTATTATCTGCAAATAACTTTCTTTTTTTGGTGCTGGGGAGTGAACCCAGGGCCTTGTGTCTGCAAGGCAGGTGCTCTACCACTGAGCTACACTCAGGGCCCCACAAGTAACTTTCAATGCATGTATGTGTGTGGATACATAAAAACTGAAAGCTGACAATTAGAAATTATAATTGTTTAATCAGTCTCTATCTCAAAACATGCACGCTTACGCATACATTAAATTTCATCAGACCCACATCCTGAAATAACTTTACTGGTCCATCTGCCAAGATCCCTGATTTTCAGGTTACAGATTAAGTCTAAACTGCATGTTGATTTTGTCTGCAGTAAGGACAAGAGAGGGTGTAGAGTTACCCACATGACAGGTCCCATCCTTTCCCAGTTAAACCCACATTTTAGCCATTTTAAAGACTTGGGCTTACAAACCCGAATGGCTCAAGAGGCCAATGGCTCTACAGTTCTCTTTCCACCCCTGCGTCCACACAGCACTGGCTCACCTGAGTGGTGGCCCAGAAATCAAGATACGGAAGGGAGGTGGTCTGTCTCCAGGGTTCTGGAGAGCGCTCAACTTATTTTCCGAAAAAAAGGAACAAAACGGGGACTGCTGCCTTTGGAAGCCCACTTCTGAGATTTTAGGACACAGGCCAAAGACTGCAATGAGATCTAAGCATGCTTCTCCCAAGAGGCCCACTTTACCAAGCGAGGACTCCCCTGCCAGTAAACTTACGCTGGGTAAAGCAGTCTGTGCCCACTGCTTCTCTATGTGAAACCGTGCACACACACATCACAGAACCGTGTCGACCCATAACCTGCGTTTGAAGCCACATTTGGGGTCAAGGTTTATCTACCGACTTAGAAGCAAGAGCAGTTTAATTCTGGCCTATAAATTTGTTCCCATCCTTCTGAATTTGTCAAAATTAGCTCTGGATCAATTAAACAGAAATATAAGTGCAAAGCTACACATAGTGGCACAGGCTTGTAACCCTACCACTCTGGGAGGCTGAGGAAGGAGGATCACAAGTTGGAGCTCAGCATGTTTAGTGAGATCTTGTCTCAAAAAATGGATGGGGGGCCAGTAATATGGCTCAGTGGCATAAACGCCTGCCTGGCAAGCGCGAGGTCCTGAGTTCGACTCCCGGTACCCGCATAAAGGAAAAAAAAAAAGGGCCAGTGATATCGCTTAGCGGCACAAGTGCCTGCTAGCAAGCGCAAGGTCCTGAGTTCGACTCCCGGTACCCACATTAAAAAAAAAGGGATGGGAATCTGGGTGTGATGGCGCATGCCTGTAATCCCAGCACTCAGGAGGCTGAGGCAGGAGGATCACCACAAGTTTGATGCCAGCCTGGACTACATAGTGAGTTCAAGGCCAGCCTGACTTACATAGTGAGACCTGTCTCACCCTTCTCCCCCACCCAAAAAAGGGCTGGCAATGTAGCTCAGTGCGAAGGCCCTGGGTTCAATCCTCACTACTGCAAAAAGAATAAAACAAAACAGGACAAGACAAAACACCAAACATGGAAAGGGTAAGTGCATTATTCCTGTGGGCTCATTTCTACATGGTCTAAAAGAAACAGAAGAGCATGGTACTAAGTTTTAGGCATGGTACTAAATTCCATTTGCTTATATCTTGCATATTCAATTCGATTAAAGCTAAAAGGCTTTAATCACAAAATAATTTAAGGACTCTCAACTAGTTTCTTTCTAGATAGCTGTTATTTTTATTTGTGAGTCAGAATGACCACATTGTTTGAACTTAAAGGTTAACAAAAACCACCTCCCTCACTCTCACACATTTACAAGGTGGATTAATGAACACCCAGGTTTTGGAAAGTATCTCAAGAGCAGTGTTATTTACCTGTCCCGTCTCTTCAAATCTTTTTCTGTCTGCACTGTCAATTACATATATCTGTAAAGGAAAAAAGGAGATTACTTCACCAAGCAGAGATGGAAAACAGAGGGGCCAGCTTCTATCAAAGGAACAGGTAGATTGCAGCAGATTTCAGATGAGTACAACATACAGAAACCACCAGCAGTTCTCACCTGATCTATGGAAGCAAAATGAATAAACCAACTAATTAGTTTGTTATCTGTTCGGGTGAAGACACCCAGTGAAGACTTCCAGCAAAGCCAAAGCCTAAGAGGTCAGGAAAGCCAAGTGGCAGAAAAGCTACATTTGGTGGGCACTTGACATTGTTACTAGCTCTACTCTGTTAATCATTCCTGCCACTCTGAGAGACAGCGCTCGTTATTTCCCCACGTGATACATACAGACACACAAGCCCAAAGTTAGGTAACTCGCCCAAGTTGTGCTGCAGCTGCCACTCGACACAACCAGGTCCACACGCATGCGCACCAGCAGGGACGTCCACAGCTCTCTAACCCCTGCTGCTGTGCCGCGTCCCAAATTGGCAGAATGCCAGTGGCGGTGTCTCCCGGCACCTGCAATCCTGTGTCCCTCCAATGTCATCACTCTACAAGTGCCATCTGCACACTGACCACATGCTGACTTCAGGGGCCGAGACAGGACACAGTGATCTCCTCTCATCCTTCCCTTCCCAAGCCTCTGGGGGATCAAGATTGAGTACCAGAAATAGTAAGGGCACAGGCTTTGCCAGAGAGAAAAAAAATTCTTTTTTTTTTTTTGAGACAGGGTCTCGCCCTGTAGTTCAGGCTGGCCTTGAATTCACTATGTAGCCGCCCAGGCTGGCCTCGAACTCACAGTGATCCTCCTGCCTCAGCCTTCCAAGTGCTGGGATTTTTTTTTTTTTCTTTAGTACTGGGAACTGAACCCTGAGCTTTTGCACTGAGCTACATCTCTAACCCATTTTTTATTTTGATAAAAGTGGGCTGGGGATGTGGCTCAGTAGTATAGTTCTTGCCGTGAATGCACAATGCCCTGAGTTTGATCCCCAGCACCACACACACACACACACACACACACACACACACACACAGAAAAAAAAAAAAAAAAAAAGAATATTTTGATACAGGGTCTTGCGAAATTGCCCAGACTGGGCTTGAATTTGTAACCCTCCTCCTTCGGCCTCCCACAGTGCTGGGATTACAGGAATGCACCACCATCCTGGCTAGAAATCTTAAGATTCATCATAAATTATAAATGCAAGCCTTGTCCCCAGTTCCTTTTAGTTACTGCACCAATAACATCCTATAATAATAAAGGAAATAAAGACAAAAAAAGAAGAAAAATCATATATAAAGCTCCCAAACATATTTTAACTTCCTAAAGATAGTCCCCTTCTAATTCTCCATCACATGAAAATTTAAAAAAATTAAAGAATTTTATAGTCTTTTAATTAAATGATTGTTTTCCCATTTGCTAATCTAGACATTATCAATTTTTCAAACTTTTTGTAGAGTTTAAAATTGTTATTAAAACTAATGCCATAACAGAAGCACTCTCTTTTATTTATTCATTTATTTATTTTTTGGTACCAGGAATCGAACTCAGGACCTTGCATTTGCCAGGCAGGCGCTGTACCACTGAGCTAAATCTGCAGCCCTCAAGCATTCTTTTTTATTTATTTTATTTTATTTTATTTTTGTGGGTACTGGGAGTTGACCTCAGGACCTTGCGCGCCAGCAGGCGCCCGTGCCACTGAGTGATATCACCGGCCGTTTTTTCGTATGTGGGTACCGGGAGTCAAACTCAGGACCTCGCGCTTGCACAGGCAGGCGCTTATGCCACTGAGCTCTCTCACCAGCGCGAGCACTCTCTTTTAAAAGAGCATATTCAGTTTAAAACAAAAGCCAATATTCAACTCTCACCATTATATAAGCCTTGAATTACAGAAACCGATACGCTGCAATGCACATAGACGTTTCTGTACGCAAGTCAAATTCTGTGCTTCACAGAAAACTTGCTCTCAAAAAAACCCACAAATAACCTTCTTTTGCTTAATGCTTTCTCATTTAATCACTAGTACGAACTACTAGAAACCACTTTTTCAGCCTTTTCTCACAGTAACAGCTTATATTTAGCCAGGCAGACTGACACACCTGTCATCCCAGCACTGTACTTAGGAGGCTGAGACCTGTCTCCAAGGAAAAAAAAAAAAAAAAAAAAAAAAAGGCTAGGTTTCTACTTGGAGAATCACAGGAGGATGAATACAATCGACTTCCTCTTCTTGGGTGGCCCATATTATTACTGTTGCTGTTAGTATTACTGACTCGGTGTCAATACATGTGTCACTGGGTTGGTACACATCACAGACCTCCAAAACTCAGTGCTGACTGCAAGCACGTGGGAGTAACCTTATACCAATGAGACTCACATTTTATGTTTATTTATTTATTTAGAGGTCTGGGAATCAAACACAGGCATGTTGGGGGCTTTTATGGGGAGTCAGTAATTGCGCTTCCAAGGTTCAAACTCAGGAAAACTCTACCACTGAGATTCATGCTACATCCTCAGTTGTTTTTTTTTTTTTTTTTGTGGGTACCGGGGGTCGACCTTAGGACCTCGTGCACCAGCAGGCGCCCGTGCCGCTGAGCGGTATCACCGGCCCTTTTTTCGTATGTGGGTTCCAGGAGTCAAACTCGGGCCCTCGCGCTTGCCAGACAGGCGCTTACACCGCTGAGCCATCTCACCGGCCCATCCCCAGGTCTTTTTATTTTTTATTTTGAGATGGGGTCTTAAGTTGCCTAGGCTGGCCTCAAATCTGTGATCCTCCTGCCTTCACCTCCAGAAGCTGGGTTATAGGAATACAGCACCGCGCAGGGCTCCAGGCTCAGGCTTTGGGTGAAGCAGGCACAGTACAGAGAGCTGTAGAGAAGGAAGGCAGTGCGAGAGTGAACCTGAGTATGAAGGCCTAGCTGGGACCATCTGGGAGGCTTCAGTGGCTAGGATGACCTTCCCTGGCAAGGA
This sequence comes from Erethizon dorsatum, assembly GCA_028451465.1. Classification (NCBI taxonomy): domain Eukaryota; kingdom Metazoa; phylum Chordata; class Mammalia; order Rodentia; family Erethizontidae; genus Erethizon; species Erethizon dorsatum. The sequence continues at coordinate 87,613,079 of CM051822.1, forward strand.
GGGGAGGGGGCTGGGCGGCTGTGAGTGCGAGACAGGAGCACAGGGCAGGGACAGGCGTCCTGGGAGCACAGGGTCTGAATAAAGGCGAGGGGAGAAAAGAGGAGACCATTTATACAATGAAAACAGGAGAGGAGGGCAGAGTGGGAAGAGAGTTTTGTACAGAGAACAAGATGGGCAGGTACCTGAGAATCCAGAGGCTGAAGGCCAATGATGAGAAAGCTTTCATTTTTACTCATAATTTTTATTTATTGCTTTGACATGAAATTTCACAGGAAGCATTTCCACTATCAGATTCAAAAGGATTTTCCTAAACTGCACACAATCCTTCCTCTTATTTAGTATTTTTCTAAAATGATTTGCTTACAATTTGAAAATCACTATATAATAATTTTTTACAATTAAGCCTATAAGACTGCCCCATTTATTTCTTAAGAAACAGGCCAATCTTAAGAAACAGGCCAAATGAGGGCATCTGAGATGAATACACATTTCTCAGATGAAGAAATATTAATGGCAAATAAATATACAAAAAAATGTGCAACATCATTAGTCATTCGAGAGACGCAAATTAAAACAACACTGAGATACCATCTCACCCCAGAAAGAATGGCTACTATAAAGAAATCAACTAATAACAAATGCTGGAGGGGCTGTGGGGAAAAAGGAACCCTTCTTCACTGTTGGTGGGAGTGTCGACTGGTACAGCCACTATGGAAGTCAGTGTGGAGATTCCTCAAAAAACTAGGGTTGGAGGTCCCATTTGAACCAGCTATTCCCCTTCTGGGCATCTTCCCAGAAGAATTAAAAACATCGTACCACAGTGAAATATGTGCACCCATGTTTATAGCAGCACAATTTGTAATAGCCAGATCTTGGAAACAACCCAAATGCCCATCAACTGAGGAATGGATAAGAAAGATGTGGTATTTTTATACAATGGAGTACTATTCAGCCATAAAGAAGGATAAACTGGAGACTTTTATAGGTAAATGGATGCAACTCGAGAAAATACTCATAAGTGAAATAAGCCGGAAGCATATGTGTAAGCATCGTATTGTCTCTCTAGTATGAGAAACTGAAAGAGTAAATAAGATCCAAAATGTACAATAGACACGGTGAATCAAAAAGAAACTGGTCAATAGGAAAGAGAGACTGGAATAGGGAAAAGAAAGAAGGGAAAGGGAAAAAAATTGTATATATATATAAGATGGTTAAGATAGATACACTACCAATTTTACTTAGTTCATTGAAGAGTAAGGTTTGAGCCAATAATGTTTGGACAATTGAATGCTAATGTCTGGTATCCTGAATAACTGACTTAAAGATAATAATACGTAATGCATTGACCATTGTTACCCTCATATTATGTTGTTTTGAAAATTTGTTCTTTTTTTGATTTGTTTTGTTTTTTCTTCTCTTTAAAATAAAAAAAAAGAAAAAAAAAAGAAACAGGCCAAATGAAAAGTCACAGACACAAACTCCTCTCTGGTGACCCCATGACCCACAGATGCAAACTCCTCCAGGTCCCTCCCCAACTCTCCCGGTTTCCCCATGTACGTATCTTCTGGCCAGCAGCGAAAGGTAAGAATAGTAGTTACGGATGCTGTTTTTAAATAGCACAGCTATTGGTTAATTTAGTCATGAAAAACAAAAAAAAGCCTGGGGGAGGTGGTGCACATCTCTAATCCCACCACTCAGGAGGCTGAGGCAGGAGGACTGTGTTGAGTTTTAGGCCAGCCTGAGCTACATAGCAAGACCTATCTCAAAAAAAAAAAAAAAAAAAAATTAATTAATTAATAAAAAAATAAAATCAAAATGGTGCTGTAGGCAGTTAGTTGTACTTTTGGCAGTTGCTTTGAAATTTTTATTTGGTTACAGAAGACCTAGAGAAAGGGTTTACTACTAATTATTATTATTATCATTATTATTTTGTAGTACTGGGTACTAAACCCAGAGCACACTGAGCTACACCACTAAACCTTTTTTATTTTGAGACAGGGTTTTGCCAAGTTGCTAAATTGCCTAAGCTGGGCTCAAACATGCGATCCTCATGCCTCAGCTTCAGGGTGTAAGATTTCAGGCGTGTGCCACCATGCCTGGCAAGAGAAAGGGTTTCCCTTTTTTACCAGACGAAGTGACACACGCCTGTATGTGCACCAACTCCCCACAGTGAATGTAATCATTATGTATTGCAAATGTGCTAATGAAAATTAAGAAGGGGTTTCTCCTGATAAGAATTTAGGCAACAGTGCCTGAGCGTCTGAATGGAGGGCCCTTTGTCTAGCCTTCTGCTTCTGCTCCTCCTCCAGCCTGCTGCCACCTCTTGGCCATTTTATTGCTCCTCTGTGTTTCTCTCCGAGGCTGGACAGCAATGAGAGGCACAAGAGCGCGGCTTCCCACGACAGCTTGCGCTGAAGCCTGAGTGGGGTGTCTGGAGAACTTCTGGCTTTCAGTTACTGCAGCTCCTTCTATTCTCTAGCAGTGTCCGTGTGAGCAGTATTATGCAAATAGCAGAGAGGGTTATTTTAATGTTTGAAATGTACCTCACTTGATGTCCTTTGTTATTATTTTGTGGTAGTGGGGATTGAACCCACGGCCTTTGCACTGAGCTACAGCTCCCTAGTCATTTTATTTTGAGACAGGGTCTCACTAAGTTACCCAGGCTGGGCTTGAATTTGAGATCCTCTTGCCTCAGCCTCCCAGTGTACTGGGGTTACAGGTATGTGCCACCACACCTGGTGATGTCCTCTATTTTGGATAGGAAATGTTGACTAAGTCACTCTGTTTAAGTTAAGTTTAAACTTTTTTTTTTTTTTTTTTTGTGGGTACCGGGGGGTCGACCTCAGGACTTCGCGCGCCAACAGGCACCCGTGCCGCTGAGCGATATCACCGGCCCCTTTTTCGTATGTGGGATCCGGGAGTCGAACTTGGGCCGTCGCGCTTGCAAGGCAGGCGCTTACACCGCTGAGCCATCTCACCGGCCCCCTAAGTTAAGTTTAAATACCAAGCCGATAACAATAATGTGAGTGGAGTTTCACAGTAACATGAATATACTGTGAGAAAACATTACTACATTTGCCACTGCACACCTTGCATGTGCTGCGTAAGCATCTCTAGTGAGCCACTCGTGTATTTTTATGTATTAAAAGGTCATTTTCCTCCCCTGGCCTAAAGAGAACTGGAAGGTACCTTGTCCTCTCCCTTCTATCGTACTTCACGTTTTATTTCTTAGTCACTTCCCCCAAATTAATAAAGCCTAGTCCGATGTTCTCAGTGTCACCCTCCCTGAGAATAACTAACACTTTACAGGTCACCCCATTTCTTTCAAGCCACTACAGAACCATTCAGTGCTGTCAAGCAAGGGAAGGCAAACCTTTTTGGGAAGGAGTTAGGGGTAAATACTTTACCCTTGTGGCCAAAAGCTCTCATCTGCAGCACTGATGCTGGTGGGCAGTGAGAAGCAGCCATGGGAAACCCATATGCAGATGTGTGTGCCTGAGTCCCAACAGGACTTTATTTGTGGACACTGAAATCTGAATTCCATATAATTTTCATATGTCACAAAATATATATTTTTTTCTATCACTTAAAAATGTAAAAACCTCTCCAGCTTGCAGGCTATACAGACAGGTGGAGGCTGGATCAATTTATCCATGCTGGTACTAAAGCAAGATTTTCCCACAGCCCCTAGAAGGGACGGAAAGACTTACGCAGGCGAGGAAACGTGCCTTGCCTCCGTCCTGCTCCCGCAGCAGCGTGGAACGCAGAGCAATGGCCTTTTCCACCAGCAGTGGGAGACGGTATACAGACGCGCATGCAGAGCCCTTGGCACTGCCGCTCCAGCGGCTGCAGACAGGCAGCGGCACTCACAAAGAAGTTCGTGGCCTTAGGATCCAGCCCACGGACTCAGCCGCTTCAGAAACTTGTGATCTCTGGCCAGGGATAGAGCTCAGCGGCACAGCGCCTGCCTGGCAAGCGCAAAGTCCTGAATTAGATTTCCGATACCCCCCCCCACAAAAAAAGAAACTTGTGATCTCAAATGGCACAGGAAATAATGAAAGGCTGGCTCGAAACCCCAGTGCTACCTTGTGCTAGTGTGGGATGTGGCTGAAGGCTGCCTCTCCACGGCTGCTCTGAGCTGATTTTCTGCTGGATGGGACGTTAATTCCTGGGCACTCTTGGCTGATGAGAAGGTGGGATCTAGGGTTATATTCCAACTACAGTACCTTGCAGCCCACCCTCCAGGTGTTAGAGCTTATGATTTAAAACTGCCCTTACCTGTAGCCCAGAAGGTATCTTACGGAGCCTCATGATCACAATGTCCTCACAAACTGCTCTTCTTTGGGTCATTCTTTTGTTTTTTTGTTTTTGTTTTTATAGACAGGGTCTCACCATGTAGTCCACGCTGGCTTCAAACTCACTGCGTGGCCCAGGCTGGCCTCGAACTCACAGTGATCCTCCTTCCTAAGCCTCCCAAGTGCTGGGATTATAGGTGCAAGCCACCACGCCTGGTGTTTTTTGTTTTTCTTGAGATAGTGTTTCGCCTTGTAGTTCAGGCTGGCCTTGAACTCACTGTGTATCCTAGGCTGGCCTCAAATTTGTGGCAATCCAGCCTGGGCTACAAAGTGAGTTCAAGGCCAGCCTGAACTGCATAGTGAAACCCTGTCTCAAAAAGAGACAAAAATAAAAAAGACACCCCCCCAAAAAAAAAAAATTGCAGCAATCCTCCTGGCTCAGCCCCGCCAGTGCTGGGTAATTTTTAGTTTTAGATTTACAGAATAATTGAGTAGATAAAACAAGAGTTCCATATACCTACCCCATCTCTACCCTCACCCCTAAACAGTTTCCTCTAGCAACATCTTCCATCAGTGTGGTAGTTTGTTTTAATTAGCCAGGTGTGGTGGTGCACACCTGCAATACCAGCATTCTGGGAGGCAGAGGCAGGAGGATCAAAAGTTTAAGTGCAGCCTGGGCAACTTAGTGACTTACCAAGATCCTGTCTCAAAATAAAAGTATGAAAAGAGGGCTGGGGATGTAGCTCAATCCAAAAGCTCTAGGTTCAATCCTCAATAATGAAAATAGTTAGAATTAAACAATATTGAAACAAAAATTCATTCTTCATATTTCTAAGTTCAATAGATTACGGGCTGAGAATGTAGCTCAGTGGCAGAGAACTTACCTTGCATGTGCGGAACACTCAGTTCAATCTCCAGCATGACAAACACACACAAAATCATACAACTGGAAAAAGTGTATGTGTCCTTCTCAGAGTGACTTCTTTCACTAGCAATATGCATTCAAGGGTCTTACGTCTTTCTGTGCTTTGATGACTCTTTTCCCTTTTTCTTGTAGTACTGACATTGAACCTAGGGCCTCACACACACTAGGTGAGCGCTCTATCACTGAGCCACACCAAGCCATTTTTAAATTTTGAGACAGGATTTTACTAAATTGCCCAGGCTGGCCTTGAACTTGCGATCTTCCTGCCTCAACCTCCTGAGTAGCTAGGGTTACAGCTGGGTGCCACCATCCCAGCGACAACTAATTTTTAATCAATGAATAATATGACATTAAATGAGTGTAGCACGACTTGCTTATCCATTCACCTACTGAAGAGTACCTTGGTGGCTTCCAGTTTTTGGCAACTAGGAATAAAGCAGCTATAAACATCCAGAGGCAGGATTTTGTGTGGAACCTGAGTTTTCATCCAATGCAGTAGATATTCTGTAGTATTCCCAGATTGCATGATACTATGTTTTGCTTTGTAAGAAACTGCCAGCTGCCTTCCAAAGCGGCTGTGCCATTCTGCATTGCCTCCAGCAAGGCTGCGAGTGCCCACTGCCCCATGCCCTCACTGGCATCGAGGTCTCAGCCATTCTTTTTTTTTTTTTTTTGTGGGTACCGGGGGTCGACCTCAGGACCTCGCACACCAGCAGGCGCCCGTGCCACTGAGCGATATCACCGGCCCCTTTTTCGTATGTGGGATCCGGGAGTTGAACTCGGGCCCTCGCGCTTGCAAGGCAGGCGCTTACACCACTGAGCCATCTCACCGGCCCAGGATTTCAGCCATTCTTGCAGCTATGTAGTGGCATCTCACTGTTAAGTTGAAATTCCCTAATGACATGATGTTGAGCATATTTTCATATGCTTATTTGCCATTGGTGTATCTTTTTTTTTTTTTTGGTACCAGGAATCAAATTCAGGACGTTGTGCTTGCTAGGCAGGCGCTTGTGCTGCTGAGCTGTATCCCCAGCCCTGGTGTATCTTCTTTGGTGAGGTGTCTACTCAGATCTTTTGTCCATTTAAAAAATCAGGTTGTTGGGGAAAAAGGAACCCTTCTTCACTGTTGGTGGGAGTGTCGACTGGTACAGCCACTGTGGAAGTCAGTGTGGAGATTCCTCAAAAAACTAGGGTTGGAGGTCCCATTTGAACCAGCTATTCCCCTTCTGGGCATCTTCCCAGAAGAATTAAAAACATCGTACCACAGCGATATATGTGCACCCATGTTTATAGCAGCACAATTTGTAATAGCCAGATCTTGGAAACAACCCAAATGCCCATCAACTGAGGAATGGATAAGAAAGATGTGGTATTTTTATACAATGGAGTACTATTCAGCCATAAAGAAGGATAAACTGGAGACTTTTATAGGTAAATGGATGCAACTCGAGAAAATACTCATAAGTGAAATAAACCGGAAGCACATGTGTAAGCATCGTATTGTCTCTCTAGTATGAGAAACTGAAAGAGTAAATAAGATCCAAAATGTACAATAGACACGGTGAATCAAAAAGAAACTGGTCAAAAGGAAAGAGAGACTGGAATAGGGAAAAGAAAGAAGGGAAAGGGAAAAAAATTGTATATATATATAAGATGGTTAAGATAGATACACTACCAATTTTACTTAGTTCACTGAAGAGTAAGGTTTGTGCCAATAATGTTTGGACAATTGAATGCTAATATCTGGTATCCTGAATAACTAACTTAAAGATAATAATACGTAATGCATTAACCATTGTTACCCTCATATTATGTTGTTTTGAAAATTTGTTCTTTTTTTGATTTGTTTTGTTTTTTCTTCTCTTTAAAAAAAAAAAAAATCAGGTTGTTGATTTTTGAATTCTTTGTATATTCTGAATACTCTCTCTCTCTCTCTTTCACAAGGCCTACATAGTCTAGGCCGACCATGAACTCTTAACTATCTAGCCTAGACTGACTTCAAATTTGCAGAGATACTCCTGCTTCGGCCTCCCAAGTGCTAGAATTACAGGTGTGCACCACCACGCCTGACAAGGATACAAGTCTTTTATCAGACATTTATTTTACAAATATTTTGTCCAAATCTGTGATTTGTCTCTTCTTCATTCTCTTTTTGAGACAGAGTCTTGCCATGTAGTTCAGGCGGTCTTGAACTCACTATGTAGCCCAGGCTGGTCTCAAACTCGCAGCAATCCTCTTGCCTCATCCTCCCAAGTGCTGGGCTTCATTCTCTTGTGTCTTTCATAGAGGAAAAGTTTTTGTTTTTTGTTTTGAGGAGAAGTTTTAAATTCCAACAGAGCACCAGGCTTGGTGGCACATGCCTGTAATGCCTGCACTGGGGAGGCTGAGACAGGAGGATTTTTGGGAGTTTGAGGCCAGCCTGGGCTACACAGTGAGTTCAAGGATAGCCTGAATTATAGAGAAAGAGCCTGTCTCAAGTAACTAACTAACTAACTAACTAACTAAATTCCAACAAAGCCCAACTAATTTTTTCATTTGTGGATGTGCTTTTGCTATAACTAAAGCATCATCAAATCCAAGGTCATCTAGATGTTCTATGGTATCATCTAGAAGTTTTATAGTTTTGGGTTTCTCATTCATTCATTTATTTACTTATTTATTGAGACAGAGTCTCACTATGAAGCCCAGGTTGACCTTGAACTCACTGCAATCCTCCTGGCTCAGCTTCCTGAGTGCTGGGATGCCAGGTGTGCAACACCACACCTGGCTCACGTTTATGTTTCAGATCCATTCTTTTTTTTTTTTTTTTTTTTTGGTGGGTACCGGGGGGTCGACCTCAGGACCTCACGCGCCAACAGGCGCCCGTGCCGCTGAGCGATATCACCGGCCCCTTTTTCATATGTGGGATCCGGGAGACGAACTCGGGCCCTTGCGCTTGCAAGGCAGGCGCTTATGCCGCTGAGCCATCTCACCGGCCCTCAGATCCATTCTGAGCTTTCTGTGAAAGGGGTGAGGTCTGTATGCAGATATTCTCTACCTCTGTCTCTCTGGATGTGGATATCCCATTGTTTCAGCAGCATTTGCTGAAATTACTGCCCTTCCTTGCTCCTTTCCAAAGACTGCCTGCAGGGTTTTCCCTTCTGTCCCCCTGATCAGTTTGTCTAGTCTTTCTGAGATGCACTGTGGACGGCTCCCTGCTCCAGCTCTAGAGTAAACCCTGCAGTAGGGTGGAGTCAGTATTCCAGTTTGTTCCTCTTCAGTACTATGCTGGTTATCTGGATCTTTCATCTTTTCAAATAAACTTTAGAGTCAGCTTGTCAACATCCCTGAAGTACTTTGCTGGGATTTTGATTGGGGTTGCACGGAGTCTATAGATTTAGTTGGGTGTAACTGACAGCCTAGCAATCTTGAGTCTCCTTATCTATGCACATGGAATCTCTGTATTTGTGTGTGTGTGTGTGTGTGTGTGTGTATTGCTACGGACTAAATTCAAAGCCTCACATATGCTAGAATTTATCAGTTTTGTAATTTTTCTTATATTGATCCTGTGTAAGTTTTATTATATTTATGCCTAAATATTTCATTTTGGGCGCTGGTGCTAAGTGGCACTTTGCTTTCAAATTCCACTTGTTCATTGCTGGTTTAAAGGACAGCAAGTGACTCTTGTTTATGAATCCTCTATCCTACGACCCTGCTATAATCACTTACTAGCTCCAGAAGTTTCCTCACTGAGTTTCCTTGTAAGTCAAATTTTCTAACATGTAGGTTCCTATAACAGTTTAGAGACTGCGCTTTCAAATTTACACTGGAAGTATCTGTGAACGAAAAATATACAATGACTGGGATTTGCCTTAACATACTTCAAAAAAGCCAGGTGTGGTGGCATGAGTCTGTAATCCTATCTACTCAGAGGCTGAGGAAGGAGGATTTCAAGTTCAAGGCCAGCCTCAGAAGCTTAAAAAAGGACTGGGCATGTGGCTCAGTGTGAAGGCCCAAGGACTCAATCCATAATACCATGGGAGGGAAAAAATAATCCAAAATTGAAAGCAGTGAAATTGGGTGATGGGCAGGTGTTTGGGATTGCATTATACCTTTTTTTAACCTTTATGTAAATTTGAAATTTTTCTTTTTTTCTTTCTTTTAGGATTTTTTTTTTTTTTTTTTTTTTTGAGTTAGGGTCTTGCTATGTAGTTCGGGCTGTCCTTGAACTAACCATGTATCCCAGGCTGGCCTCGAACTCATAGTTATCCTCCTGCATCAGCCTCCTGAGTGCTGGGGTTATGGGCATGCGCCTCCATGCCTGGCTGAAATTTTTCTAATGTTAAAAAATTAATGAGGGCAAGCATGGTGGCACATGCCTGTAATAATCCCAGCACTTGGGAGGCTGAGGAAGGAGGGCGATGAGTTCAAGGCCAGCCTGGGCTACAAAGGAAGTTTGAGGCCTGTTTGGGATACTTAGTGAGACCCTGTCTCAAAAAGCTGAAAAAACAAAACAAAACAAAACAAAACCCTGAAAAAATTTAAATATCAAGAATGGACACATTACTTGGGATTAGGGAAGAAGTTGCTGTGTTAAAGGGATGGATAATCTCGCTCTCCTTGGAGGGATCTAATGCATTTTGGAGGAGCAAGTGGCTGGCAAGATGGGGATGGGATAGGTGCGTGCTTCCTTTCACCTCCTCATCCCTGTGGACCTGAACCCAGCATCAGGGTCAGAAAGCCAGGAATATGAGGAAGCTGTGTGAAGCCTACCTCAGTACCACAAGTGTCTGATGGTGGCAGTACTGCTTTATATTTTGGTATTAGTCTCCATTTAAGCACTTAAGGGAGCTGGACACAGTGTGCAAACCTGTAACCCCAGCTGCCTGGGAACCTGACACAGGAGAATTGCAAGTTCAAGGACAGCCTGTACAACTTGGTGAGAACCTGTCTCAAAGTAATAAATAAATACATAAATAAATAAGGGGGGCTGGGGATGTAGCTCAGGGTTTCCTGGGTTCAATCCCCAGTGCTGGGAAAAAGAAATTATAGAGTGAACGACTTCATTACATCTCATAACACCCCCTGCCATGAAGTAGTGATCTCCCCACTTTATAGAAGGAATTAGCGAGCCCTCGGACTTGACCACAGTAATATGCAATCGCAGAGTCTTCGCAAGGGAAGGGAATTTAGAAGTTATGTAATGTAACTCTACTTCCATCTGTTTTTATAATCCATCCATTACAACGTTCTGTGTCATTCATTCAGGCACTTTTGTAGACAATGGGGATACAACACTTATAAAATACTCAGAAGTTCCTGATCTCGTGGAGCTTCTGTTCTAATGGGAGAGAGAGGTAATAAACCAAAATATGTCTGACGTTGGCTGGGGGCTGAGAGGTAGAATGCTCATCTAGCATGTGAGAGGCCCTGAACTAGATCCTCAGGATCAAAAAAGAAACAAAGAACAAAATCTAACGGTACTGGGTCCTGATAGGTCTGATGGAGGAAAACAAGAGGAAAAGCAAAGAAAAATTCTACTGCCAGAAGGGAGGCTGTCATGGCTAGATCCAAGTCAGAGAGGGGAAAGACGAAGTCAGAGAGGTAACAAGAAGCCAGATGAAAAGGAGGCTGGGAGGTGGGGAAGTAAAATTGACCAAGATGCGATGTGTGTCTGTACCAATTCCCCAAGATGAATGGAATTATTATGTATCGTAAGCATATACTAATATAATAAAAAAAGCCAGACTACAGAGGGCCACATGGGCCACTGAGAGAACCCTGGCTGTTATTCTGAGATGGGAACTTACGTTTTTAACTTGATCACTATGGCAACACTGCTGAGGAAGGGCTTCTGGGGCAAGGACAGAGGGAAGGAGACGATTAGCACAATACTGCCGTAACTTTGTGTGGTGGCAGTGGAGTGGAGAGAAGTGCCTGGGCTCTAGATATGTTTTGAGCGACAATGAACAAGAACTGCTGATGGATGACACAAGAAGTGGGAAGAACGGAGCTGAAGATGACCATTGTATTTGGATGATGGGGACTGCCATTTTCTGAGCAGGAGAGGGAGCAGTGGGCCGGGTGGGACTGCATGGAGACAGGAGTTTGGTTTGGGATGTGCTGCAGTTGGCTTTCTAGCATGGAAGGGGGCGTCAAACAGGCAGCTGGCTCCAGATGACTGGAGTTCAGGAGAGCGGTTCAGGCTGGAGCTGACAGTGTGGGATTGACCAGTGCGTAGGTGGCGACCAAAGCCTTGAGAGCTGTATGAGGTCACCCAAGTAGTGATTTAGAGGAGAAAAACACAAGGGCTGAGCTCTGAGACATCCCAAGATTTGGAGGTTGGGAGATGCATTACTCAGTTTTCCATTCCTCTAACAAATGACAAAGATAAACAACTTATAAAGAGAAAAGGTTGGCTCAGGTTTTGGCGGTTTCAAGCCATGGTCTATTAGTGTTATTTCTGGGCATAAGTAAGGCACTATGTCAGGGTGGGCTGTGCGTGACAGGGAAAAGTGCTGCAACTCATGGCCCAGGCACAGAAAGAAGAAGAAGCCGGGTGTGGTGGCGAAGGCCTGTGATCCCAGCACCTGTGAGGCTGAGGCAGGAGGACTGCTGTGAGTTCAAGGCCAGCCTGAACTACAAAGTGACACCCTGTTCTGAAAGAGGGGAAAAAAGAGAGAGAGAGAGAAATCCCCTTTGAGGGCATGCCCCCAATCACTTTAAATCTCCCATCAGACCTTACAGATTCACAACCTCCCAACAGCACCAAGCTGAAGACCGAGCCTTTAACACAGGGGACATTCCTGATCAAACCATAGCAGGAGATTTAAAAAAAGAAAAAGAAAAAGCCATGGAGATTGAGGAGGAAAATAAAGATGGAATGGTACCCTGGAAGGCAAAGACAGACGATGTTTCAAGGATACAAGAGACCGTTCTGCTACTTGTGCTGGAGCTGGCAGGCCAAGGAGATGAGTGCCCCCTGGGCTTAGGAGGGGGCTGTGGGCGACCCTGGAAGGAAGGCTCTAGAGTGACTGGGAGGGGAGAGAGAGAGAATGCAGAAAACTCATGTTTTATTGTACAGGGAGCCTGAGGAATGGGACAGCATCCAGAGAGGGCTGTTCGATCAGAAGAGTTGTTTGTCTTTGATTTTATTTATTTATTGCTTTTCTTTTTAAAGGCCTGAGCCACCATGCCCAGCTGTTTTTCGCTTTTTAAATGAGAGGACATGAGGATGAAGATAGGAAGTACCCAAGAGAGAAATAGAGGAAGCAACCGGAGAGTGATGCTTTCGGTGGTGCGTGATGACTCCTACTGGCAGTGAGGACACAGATGTGGCTCGTGTCCTGCAGTTTATTGCCTATGGTCATAACTAAGGTAAAAACAATCTCTCAGGGGCTAGTGAAAACAATATGCACTTTTCTTTTTTTACCATCCAAGTTTGCGAGACCCTCCCTAGGTTTTGCTGAATGAATGCCACCTGAGCTGGGGAATCGCCAGTGCGCCAGGCAGTCTGCCTACTCCTGGACAGTCAGAGTCTCAGGAAACTTCCTCCTCACTCTGCATTAAATTCCCCACCCTCACACTCCTCATACTGCCCCTCGCTCAGGCTTCCAGAGCTATTTGGGAGGGGCTGGCCCTCAGCTTTAACGGAGTTCCCCAAGCACAGGAAGACAGCCGCAAGCGTTGTCTTTTCTAGGGAGGACGCTGTCAGACTTTCGGCCGTTCCTTATCCACCCCAGACTCCCGCTGTCTTCTGGTTCTCTCAGGGATACTCCTAACATGTCGACTCACCTGGGGGACAGTGTCAGTGTACGACCTCCTGACTTCCGTGCTGCTATTCATATCACTATGGTAAGAAGCGCTTTATTTTGCCAAAGTGGATGTGGGTGCCACAATATAACTGAATGACAGGAAAACACTTTATGGAGAGATTTTTCTCTTCCACACCTGCAGCCTTCTGCTAGCCTCTAACGTATGGCAATTAATATCGTGGCAATGGAATTACTGGCAAGAAAGATCATAGTGTCAATGTTCTTAGCACATGGCAAAAAAAGGAGCACGAGTTAGCACATCAGAAAGCATACTTACAAGAATATCAGTATTTTCAAAATAATTCCTCCAGTATGGTCTGATTTTCCTCTGTCCACCAATGTCCCATACATTCAGTTTAAAACCCTGTGATTGTACACTTTTGATGTTAAAACCCTGAAACAGACAAAGGCAAAAATACCAAGTTTTATTAATTCTGATAAATTTAGTAGGTTTGTGCGTGTTGGGGATTAAACCCAGGGTCTTGTGCACGCTAAGTACACACGTTACCACTGAGCTACATCCCAGCCTCTACTAGCTATGCTTAAAATTAATTTTGAATGGGCCGGTGATATAGCTCAGGGGCATAAGTGCCTGCCTGGCAAGCGGGAGGTCCTGAGTTCAACTCCTGGTACCCACATATAAAAAAAAAATTAATTTTGAAGTACTGGTTTGTCAGATGGAATAGTTTTTTTGTGGTGCTGGTGACAGAAGAATCCAGGGCCTTGTGGCAAGCCCTCTGCTACTCAGCTATATCCCCAGCCCCAGATGTGATACTGCTAATATTGAAAATAGCTTACTGTGATAGAGAAAAAACATGTTTATACGGACTTATTTCATTTAGGTTGTAGTCAGCATTGGTAATGTCAGGGCTAACATAAATGTTTTTCTATAACAGAAAAAATATACATGGATTGGAGATGTAGCGCAGGGGTAGAGCACTTGCCTGGCATACATGAGGCCCTAATCTGTGGCACCGCAAGAAAGGAAACTATATACATATAACAGATGTGTACCATGTATGTGATTGCTGAGGACAACTGTGGTAGGTATGTGAGAATACCTATGATCAGTATAGATCACATCCCCTGAAAAATCTACAGAATGGTAAATTTAACAGGACATTACATGAAACTAACAAAAAACAAAGGCTAACTCTGAAGACGACAAACAAGAACAAATGCTAAGTGTTGACTGTAACTTTTAATTTTCGTTATTTCATGGTTGCTTTATGACTTTAGCATATATATTCAAATACTATTGGGGGGTTAGGCATGGACTTGCTATGTAGTTCAGGCTGGCCTTGAGCTCACTATGTAGCCCAGCTCGCCTCAAACTTGCAGCAGCGATCCTCTTGCCTCAGCCTTCTGAGTGATGGGGTTACAGGAGTACACCACCATTGCTGGCTTCAAATGCTAAATATGAAAAGAGGCAAGAGCTGGGTGTGGTGGCACACACCTATAATCCCAGGAGACTGAGGCAGAAGGACTGCCCCCAGTTCAAGGTCAGCCTGGGCTGCATGATGAGTTCAAGGCCAGCCTGAACTACATAGTGAGACCCTGTTTCAAAACATTCCCCCCCCAAATAAAAATAATAATAATAATAAAAATAAATAAATAGAAGAGCTACAAATTTGGAGGACTAGACTTCACAAGCACAGCTCAAAATCACTTTCCTCCTATGGATTAATCAGAGAAAGAGGGAGCTGAACTGAGGATGTGGCAACGGAGGCTGGGCTGGAGCCTTGGCAAGTAGGGGTGGGGCCTGCAGAAAGCACATCGGGTTCGGAAGTGCAGTCCTCAACAACAGCCATTGAAACAGAGAGCAAACCTCTCCGATGAACTGTTTTAGGACAGCAACTCCAGGCAGAGCGCTGAGGAAGGTGAGTAAATCAGGAGGGCCAGCTGGGAGTCAGTTTGGAGAGAAACAAATTAACAAGACCTTTGGGGCTCAGAGAGGAGGTACTTGGTGAACAAGAGTTCAAAAGAAAACAACAACAAAAACCAAAACCTTATTGCAAGAAAGATAAAGGGAAACCAAGATTTAAAAATCCAATCAATAGTTTGCTACCATAGAAGAGACATTGCCTCTGGGAGGAAGAGGCAGGAGGATCACAAGTTCAAACCCAGCCTGGGCAACTTAGTGAGACCCTGTCTAAGAATAAGAAAAAGAGAGCTGGGAACGTAGCTCACTGCAAAGGCCCTGGGTTCAGTCCCCAGTTACACTCCCCCCGCCCCAAGAGACATTCCTCCCAGAGGGAGCGGAGCGCGGGGACCTGCAGAGGCATTCGTCGCCACACAAGCACACTGCATCTGCCGAGCGCAGGGACAAGGTGTGGTGCAGCGCCACGGGCACACGCCACCCACTTTCCCCTGAGGATCAGTCCATGGGATAACTGGGATGATGCTACCACTCCTCTAAAACGCCAACGACCCAACAAATGAGGAGTTTAAGGACTCTAAAGGAAAATGGCTTAAGCTCATTATGAAAAGCACCTTCTCTGTGACTTCCTGAGAAAATGACTTTTGTGGGTTTAAATTCTACATTCAACAATATTAAGTATTAAACTCAGTAATATCAAATCTTTTCTGGAATGAAGCAGGAAACAGATGCCAGTATCCTGCAACCTGACCATATACATCAACTGCCTTAAATTTCTATAAGTCATCAGACCAAGCAAAGCTGGCAAGTTATTGTAAGGAAATACTGTAATGAGTGGGTACAAACATTTAGAGATGTGTTACAGTACAGAAAAACACAGAAAGATGCTCATGACTCATTAAGTGAAAAAATGATATATATTCTGCATGAGCTATTTTTTTTTTAAAATTTAAATGACCCATTACACACAAATACATACATACATGCAAGCACAAGGAAAAAAAAAAAAAAAAAAAGAACCCTTGAAGTTGTGTGTAGCACTGCAAGCCTGTAATCTCAGCATTCTGAGAGGCTGAGGCAGGAGGAAGATAAGTTCGACCCCAGCCTGTAATTTAGCTATTTAGCAAGATCCTAACTCGAAAAAAAAAAAAAAAAAGCTGGGGATGCAGCTCAGTGTGAACTCCCTGGTTCAATCCCCAGTACCAAAAAACAATACTAAAACAAACCCAACCTGAATGGATACATTTCCAAATGTTAACAGTGGTTCTGTCTGGGCATTATCAGTGATTTCTACTTTCTCAATTTTATTTTATTTGTACTTTCTAAATTTACTATAATGAGCACCTATTACTTTTTCTATTAAAAAATATATAGTACAAAAATTTGTTCTTAGAAAATAAAATGAAAGCCAGGTGTGGTGGTGCACACCTGTAATCCCAGCACTCGGGAGGCTAAGGCAGGAGGACTGCTGTGAGTTCAAGGTCAGCCTCGACTACATAGTGAGACCCTGCCTCAAAAAAAAAAAAAAAGAAAAGAAAAAAGAAAGGAAGGAAGGAAGGAACTCTGACATGCTACAACAGTCACTGTTAACACATCAAACAAAGCCTGAGGTTACAATTGGAACTCTACGTTTCTAACTTTGAGTTTGTTTGCAGTGTGGAAATCTTCATCTTAGTGACACTGAAAATTAGTGTATTGCTGATATTAAATAGAAAAGACAGATAAAAAAACCAAAAGGCCAGCCCTTCTTTTCCTGCCAGAAACCCTGACATATTCATATGTGTCTTCAGCTCCTCTAGGCTCGACTGCTGCAATTAGCTCCCCCTTCAGCTGCACATTACATTTGTTCAGAAACTGTCAGATCACTCAGGGGGTAGCATTGAGATGAGCTTTCTGCAAAGAGCTGTCAATCACTAAGACTCAAGACCAGGAAGTACACAAACCAGCACAGCCACCCAGACACCAAGCTCTTCTCACTGCAGCATGACAGAAAATGCTAAACGACACTGCTTTTGATAAATCCTCTAATGCTCGAGTGCTTTAAAGTGACTGAGTCCAGGGCTGGTGAGATAGCTCAGCGGCATAAACACCTGCCTGGCAAGTGCGAGGTCCTGAGTTCGACCCCCGGTACCCACAAACAAACAAACAAACAAACAAACAAACAAAACAAGTTACTAAGTCCAGCAGGCTGTCCCTATTGGCTCTGCCATAAATCAAGCTTTCTCAGGTTTCTTATAGGGAATGAAGGCTAAAAAAGCCTACTAGAGGGGCCGGTGAGATGGCTCAGTGGCGTAAGCACCTGCCTGGCAAGAATGAGGTCCTAAGTTCGACTCCCGGTACCCACATAAAGGAAAAAAAGGGCCAGTGATATTGCTCAGCAGCACAAGCGCCTGCCTGTCAAGCGCGAGGTCCTGAGTTCAACTCCTAGTACCCATTTAAAAAAAAAAAAAAAAAAAAAAAGGCCTACTAGAGCCAGGTGTCGTGGTGCACCCCTTTAATCCGGGAAGCTGAAGCAGAAGAATCTCTGAGTTTGAGGCCAGCCTGGACTACACAGAGAGACACTGTTTAAAAAAAAAAAAAAAAAAAAAAAGGCAGGTGTGGTGGTACACGCCTGTAATCCCAGCATTTAGGAGGCTGAGGCAGGAGGATTGCAGGAGTTCAAGATCAACCTGGACTACACAGTAAATTCTAGGGCATCCTGTCTACATAGTGAGACCCTGTCTCAAAAAACCAGGAAAAACAAAAACAAAACAAAGCCTACAATCCCAGCTGCTCAGGAGGCAGAGACAAGGATGACTGCAAGTTTGAGGTCAGCTTGGACAGTTTAGTAAAACCCTGCCTCCAATTAATTAATTAATTTTCACTGCTCAGGATTGAGCCCAGGATTTCTGCACTGAGCTACATCCCTAGCCCTGTTTTGCTTTTACATATTGAGACAGGGTCTCACTAAATTGCTATATTGCATAGGTTAGGCTCAAACTTTTGATCTTCCTGCCTCAGCCACCCAGAGTGCCGGGATTATAGACATGTACCATCATGCTCAGCTTCAAAATAAAATTTAAGAAAGGACTGGGGATGTAGCTCAGTGGTAGAGTACTTCCCTAGCACATTCAAGTTTCTGACTTCAATCCCTAGTACTGTTAAAAAAAATAAAGCCTACTAAAGGCCTTCCAATCAGCACCCCCTTTCTGTGGCACCCCACTGCCTTGTCCTTTGCATTTTGCTTGTCTGGCCTTAGGAAAGAAAAGGTGGATGAGGCTGCATTTTAAAAGTTATGTAACTTTTTTAATTTTTAAAATGATACATATTTGTTTATATGAAGTCTGAAAAACACCCACTAAAATATATATATATGTATTTTTTTTTTTTGTGGGTACCGGGGGGTCGACCTCAGGACCTCGCGCGCCAGCAGGCGCCCGTGCCGCTGAGCGATATCACCGGCCCCTTTTTCGTATGTGGGTTCCGAGAGTCGAACTCGGGCCCTCGCGCTTGCCGGTTAGGCGCTTAAGCCGCTGAGCCATCTCACCGGCCCCCCACTAAAATATTAACAGTTGTTTTCTTCAGGAAACGGTGTAGTGTTTTCTTTTTTTTTTTTTAATATGTGGGTACTGGGAGTCGAACTCAGGACCTTGTGCTTGCCAGGCAGGCACTTTTGCCGCTGAGCTGTATCACCGGCCTGTGTTTTCTTTTTATACATTGCCTGTAACTTCATAATCAAAGAAGATAAAGGATTTTTTTGGTGTGGTGCTAGGGATGAAACCCAGGGGCTTGAGCATGTTGGGTCAAGTACTCTACCACTGAGCTATACCCCTAGCCCTGAAAAGGCTATTTTTAAAATGAATATATAGGTCTGGGCATGTAGCTCAGTGATGGAATGCTTGCCTAACGTGTGAGGCTCTGAGTTTAATCCCCAGCACTGGGGGAAAAAAAAAAAGGCTAATCTAAACCAGGTGTGGTAGCTCATGCCTGTAATCCCAGTACTCAGGCCGCCGAGGCAGGAGGATTGCAGCGAGTTCAAGGCCAGCCTGAGGTATATAAGTGAGTTCAAGGGCAGCTTGCACTACATAGTGAGACCCTGTCTCAAAAAAACAAAAACAAAAAAAAGAAAACCAAACCAAAAAAAGCTAATCTATAACTGATCTACGACTATGACACACACCACCCATTTATTTATTTTATTTTATTTTTTTAATTTTTGAGCCAGGGTCTTGCCATGTAGTTAAGTCTGGTCTTGAACTCACTACGTAGCCCCTCCAATTTGTAGCGATCCTTCTGCTTCAGCCTCCCAAGTGCTGGGATTACAGGTGTGTGCCACCGTGCCCGGCTAACCCCCATTTATATATTTGACTATGGTAGATAATGCAGGACATAAAATGTACCATTCTAACCAAGTGAGAGTGCATTTACTGGTACCAGTGCACTGAGTACGTTCACACTGTGCACCTCCATTACAGAACTGCTTCTGTCTTGGGAAACAGCCCACCGTGTACACAGAACTCCCCACACCCGCACCCTGCTCCAACCACCTCTGTCTCTATGAATTTGGCTACTCGAAAAATGTCCTATTTGTGGACTCTCTGCTATTTTTATACTGTATAGTCTTTTCTCAGAAACAATGCTTGGAGGTGGACACTGTCTTTCCAGCTGCTGTTACCACCCCGCTGTGGGACAGGAGTCTGGAGCCAGGACGGCATTCACCTGTGTAGGTGTGATGTGGCTGATGTCTTCAGAGGCGAGCTGCTTCAGCAGAGTGGTCTTGCCAGCATTATCCAAACCGAGGAGAAGGATTCTCACCTCCCGGTCCGGCGCACTTTTCAATTTGCGCAAAATGGAGAGTAAGCCCTTGAACAGCATTAAGGAGACAGATTACTTTTAGGCACATTGACTTTGTCATTACTGCACATCAGAATGACTTCTTGAAAAAAGTTCTAGGTTATGGAGAGCTTCCTATTGCTTTCCAACTCTAACACCATGTATGCCACTTTTCCTTCCAAGTTTCAGCAGAAGTACTGTACTGTAGTACATTCAAGTTAATAATAACATGGCTTTAGGCTGGGCATGGCGGCGCATGCCTGTTGTCCCAGGACTTGGGAGCCTGAGCCAGGAGGACTGCTGTGAGTTCGAGGCCAGGCTGAGCTACATAGCAAGACCCTGTCTCAAAAAACCAAACCAAACCAAACCATGGCTTTAAAGAAGGATAAACTTGAGTCTTTTTAGGAGAATGAATGCACCTTGAGACCATAACATTAAGTGAAATGTATCAGACACACAAGTTTAAATATCACATGGTTTCTCTCTTCTGAAAAACCCGAAATATAAATAAAGAACAAAATAAAAGACAGATAATATGAAGTAGAGAGATCAAAGGGAAAGGGGATCAAAAGACAGAAGTGAGAGGGAAGGGAAGGGGATAAAAACAGAATTGAGGGCCGGTGAGATGGCTCAGTGGCTTAAGCGCCTGCCCGGCAAGCGCGAGGGCCCGAGTTCAACTCCCGGAACCCACATACGAAAAAAGGGGCCGGTGATATCGCTCAGCGGCATGGGCGCCTGCTGGCGCGCGAGGTCCTGAGGTCGACCCCCCGGTACCCACAAAAAAAAAAAAAAAAAACAGAATTGAGATGTTATGTACCAACTCCATACAAGGAATGTAAATAGTATGTACCGCAAATTATACTAATAAAAAGTAAAAACTAATAATAACAACATGACTCGTTCTTGCTCCTATTAATCTAGTTTACCAGTCACTACAAATCTTCTGAAGTATGAACTACCTCTATCTGTATTTCTGAAGTCTTCCATATCTACTTGGACTAGAGCACTCACATTGGACTAGGTAACTGAGTTTTGTATTCTGCTTCTTTACTATGGTGACGCTCCTCATGGGTAAGGGTTATTGCTTTTGTATTCCACCCTGGCACTTATTAGATAAACACTATATAATAAACTGGGTGTGGTGGCACATGCCTGTAATCCCTATACTCTGGAGGCTGAGGCAGGAGGATTACCATGAGTTTGATGCCAACCTGGACTACACAGTGAGACCCTGTCTCAAAAATCAAAACAAAAGGGTTGAAGGGAGGGTAAGGGAATGGGAAAAAAAGAAGCACAATATTCACGTACAGGTACAAATTCCCTATGATGAATGTGATCATTATTTACACCTGAAATGTGCCAATAAACTTAACTTAAAAAAATCAAAACAGGGCCGGCGATATAGCTCAGTGGCACAAGTGCCTGCCTGGCAAGTGCAAGGTCCTGAGTTTGATTTTCAGAACCAAAACAAACCAAACAAAACAAAACAACTAGACAACAGTCATAGAATGAAGTCGAATTATCCACCCAATATAAATAAATAAATAAATAATCCACCCAAGTTAATGCAAGATTTTAAGGCATTATGCCAAAAAATAAAAATGAAAAAAACTACATAAAATTATATCTAGGTTCTCTATTTAAGACTTTGTTTCAGCCAGGCGTGGTGGTGCACGCCTGTGATCCCAGCACTCAGGAGGCTAAGTCAGGAAGATCCCTGCAAGTTCAAGGCCAGCCTGAACTACATAGTGACACCCTGTCTCAAAAAAAAAAAAAAAAAAAAAAAAGAAAAGAAAAGAAAAGAAAAATAAAATAAAAATAAAAATAAAAATAAAAAAGCCGAACATGGTGGTGCAAGCCTGTAATCCCAGCACTCGGGAGGCTGAGGCAGGAGGATCATTGCAAGTTCGAGACCAGCCTGGGCTACACAATGAGCGCAAGGCCAGCCTAAACTACATAGCGAGACCCTGTCTCAAAAAAACAAAATAAATAAATAAATAAAATATAAAAAATAAAGGACTTTATTTCAGTTCCAGGCCCTCAAGCATGCTAGGCAAGTGCTCTACCACTGAGCTAAATCCCCAGCCCCAAAATTTTACTTGATAGTTTTGCTCTGTCCTGCAGCTGACAATCTGGGTGTAATCTTCAGGCATGGCTACAAGAATCAAGAATCCCAGAGTTTGGGGCCGGTGAGATGGCTCAGTGGCATAAGCGCCTGCCTGGCAAGCACAAGGGCCTGAGTTCAACTTCCGGAACCCACATACCAAAAAAGTGCCGGTGACATCGCTCAGCGGCACAGGAGCCTGCTGGCGCGTGAGGTCCTGAGGTCGACCCCTGGTACCCACAGAAAAAAAAAATGAAAAAAGAATCCCAGAGTTTAAAAGGCATGTATTATAATTTCTCAGCCAGAATAGAAATCACTTCAATTTGAGTTCTTAGAATTACATAAAACGGTTGTATTTGTTATCTGCATTGCACCAGTCCATAAATCAGACCAGTTGGTTCACAACAATCAAATAATAACTGTGAAATATTCAACAATCAGGCCTTTAGACCATGACATGCAAATATGCATCATTAAGAGTACCTAGGGTGGGCCGGTGAGATGGCTCAGCGGCATAGGCGCCTGCCTGGCAAGTACGAGGGCCCAAGTTCGACTCCTGAAACCCACATACGAAAAAAGGGCCGGTGATATCGCTCAGTGGCACTGGCACCTGCTGGCATGTGAGGTCCTGAGGTCGACCACCAGCACAAAAAAAAAAAAAAAAAAAAAAAAAAAAAAAGAGTGCCTAGGGCAACCCATTTGGGACCCCTCCTGTCTCTCAGGAGATATTCGTATTCCTATTCCCCAATACATTTTCCTACTTTTTCT
Organism: Erethizon dorsatum; assembly: GCA_028451465.1. NCBI lineage: Eukaryota > Metazoa > Chordata > Mammalia > Rodentia > Erethizontidae > Erethizon > Erethizon dorsatum. The sequence continues at coordinate 87,635,655 of CM051822.1, forward strand.
TTTTCTTTCTTTTTTTTTCCTTCTGAGACAGGATCCTACTATGTAGTTCTGGCTGGACTTGAACTCACTATATAGCCTAGGCTGGCCTCAAACTCACAGGAATCCTCCTGCCTCAGCCTCCTGAGTGCTGGGATTATAGGTGTGCACCACCACGCCCAGCAATTATTCTTTTTTTTGTGTGTGTGGGTACCGGGGTCGACCTCAGGACCTCATGTGCCAGCAGGTGCCCGTGCCGCTGAGCGATATCACCAGCCCTTTTTTCGTATGTGGGTTCCGGGAGTCGAACTCAGGAACTCGTGCTTGCCAGGCAGGTGCTTATGCCGCTGAGACATCTCACCGGTCCCAATTATTCTACTCTTAACCTCCGTTGTTCCTTAGAATTCCTTCTTCGACTTCACAGAACACAAACTCGGCATATGGGACATCTAGCAGGTTGGGAGTTACATTTATTTTCCCTATATCTTTTGGAGGTCCTATATCTCAGGATCGACCAGCTCTGTCCCTGATGGTGAGGCTGGGTCTGGGGCAGGTACGTCCAGCAACCCTGCAATGATTCTTAAAACAAAAGAGTGCCTTTGTGCTTCATATTCTCTGTCTCCTACTGCCGATATGAGACTTGCACTGACTTGAAAAAGACCAAGTTAACCTGTCTAGGGCTCAGTGTTTTCCAGCAATAAAGTAAAAGGTTTAGTCTAATAAAGACAAATTTTATGGCAAAAGATTTAGGAGAGAGCTGGGCGTGGTGGCACACACCTGTAATTCCAGCACTGGGGAGGCTGAGGCAGGAGGATCACTGCAAATTCGAGGCCAGCCTGGGCTACATAGTAAGATCAAAGTCAGCCTGAACTATATAGTGAGAACTTGTCACAAAAAAACTAGGAAAAAAAAAATTTAGGAGGGACCAAATAGATTTGCAACAAACGAGATATGGAAGGAGTGTTTTTGATCTGATACTGGGTATCAAGCATGGTAGGCAAATGCTCTACCACTGAGTTACAGCCCCCCACACCCACTTTTTTTGTGTGTGTGTGTGGGTACCGGGGATCAACCTCAGGACCTTGCGTGCCAGAAGGCGCCCGTGCTGCTGAGCGATATCACCGGCCCTTTAATCGTATGTGGGTTCCGGGAGTCGAACTCAGGACCTCGTGCTTGCCAGGTAGGCGCTTATGCCGCTGAGCTGTCTCACCAGCCCTTTTTTTTTTTGAGACAGGGTCTCACTCTGTAATTCAGGCTAGCCTTGAACTCACTATGTAGCCCATCCTCCTGGCTCAGCCTCCCAAGTGCTGGGATTACAGGTGTGCACCACCATGCCTGGCCCCTAGGCCTTTATCTTTTATTGTGAGACAGGGTTTTGATACTTGCCGAGGCTGGCCTCGAACTTGTGATCCTCCTGCTTCAACCAAGCATAGATGGGATTATTGGCATGTGCTACTTCTGCACCCATTTTTTTTTTAAAGGGAAAACATACTTTTGCTTTTGTTTTTATTGCATCTGGCCTTGAATACTTTGACACACTACCTCCTAAAATGACGCTTATAAGAAGTCTCCCAGATTTCTATAGCTGTATTGCAATCACCTCTTCTGATACCTTCAGACTAGTGATATAAAAGGACTAAGGCCACACTGAACACATAGAGTCTTTTTAGGAGAATGAATGCACCTTGAGACCATAACATTAAGTGAAATATATCAGATACACAAGCTTAAATATCACATGGTTTCTCTCATCTGAAAAACCCGAAATATAAATAATGAACAAAATAAAAGACAGAGGGCTGATGAGATGGCTCAGTGGCGTAAGCGCCTGCCTGGCAAGCGCGAGGGCCCGAGTTCAACTCCCGGAACTCACATATGAAAAAAGGGCCGGTGATATCACTCAGCGGCACGGGCACCTGCTGGCGCGCGAGGTCCTGAGGTCGACCCCTGGTACCCACAAAAAAATAAAAAAATAAATAAAAATAAAAGACAGATAATAGGAAGTAGAGAGACAGATCAAAGGGAAAAGGGATCAAGAGACGGAAGTGAGAGGGAAGGGAGGGAGAGGGGATAAAAACGGAATTGAGATGTACTACTCATGCTGAGTTCCTAATTGGACGTGAAAAGAAAGGATCTCCTTACTGATAATAAATTCTAAAACAACTGGAATCTATAAAATTAATATATTAAATGACATACAGGTAAAATTCTTATGGATTACCTACTACTAGTACAGTAATGAAGGAAAATCTGTTGCCTATAAAATATTTTCACGTATTGATTGAGACAGGGTCTCACTATGTAGTTTAGGCTGGCCTTGACACTCTGTGTAGTCCAGGCTGGCCTCAAATTTATGGCAATCCTCCTGCTTCAGCCTCCCAAGTGTTGGGATTACAGGCGTGCACCACCACACCTGGCTCACCTAAAGTATTTTCAAAGTTTAAAATTAATGATTTTGGTTTTTCATCATGTGTCTTTTCTTTTCAAAAATTACTAAATTAAGCTGGGTGTAGTGATGCATGCATATAATCCCAGCACTCAGGAGGCTGAGGCAGAAAGATCACCAGTAAGTTTGAGGACAGCCTGGGTTACAAAGTGAGTTCAAGGCCAGCCTGGACTACATAGCATGACCACGTCTCAAAACAAAACAAAACAAAACATAAATTAGAGCCAGATGTGGTAGTGCATGCCTATAATCCCAGTACTCTGGGAGGTGGAGTCAGGAGCATTTCCAAATTCCAACTCAGCTTCAACAATTCAGCAATTTAGTGAGAACCTGTCTCAAAATAAAAAATCAAAATGGGGTGGGCATGTAGCTCAATGTGAAGGCCCTGAGTTCAATCCCCACTACAAAAAAGAAAAGAAAAAAAATCACTAAATAAAAATACTGTTGTCTGGGCCGGTGAGATGGCTCAGCGGCTTAAGCGCCTGCCCGGCAAGCGCGAGGGCCCGAGTTCGACTCCCGGAACCCACATACGAAAAAGGGGCCGGTGATATCGCTCAGCGGCACGGGCGCCTGCTGGCGCGCGAGGTCCTGAGGTCGACCCCCCGGTACCCACAAAAAAAAAAAAAATACTGTTGTCTGCAAACTGAGAGTTTTTATACATTCATTGTATTTTTTATTTAATTTAATATTTTTTATGTGGGTACCGGGAGTCGACCTCAGGACCTCGCGCTTGCCAGCCAGCGCTTGTGCTGCTGAGCGATATCACTGGCCGGTCTTTTTCTTTATGTGGGTACCGGGAGTCGAACACAGGACCTCGCGCTTGCCAGGCAGGCACTTATGCCGCTGAGCTATCTCACCGGCCCACATTCATTGTATTTTAAATTGAATAATTATGAGAAAAACAATTTCTATTCATCTTAAAAGAACCAAAGCACAGATGAGAAAGAAATCATTCCAAGTACAGACAAACTTTATTAATCGAATGGCACAGTATAGAATAGAGTACTTCTACATTACTAGTCAGTAACCTTCCTTATTAGGAAACAATAATGGCAGATACTTCGCCTTTAAGTGAAATTACACAGAAATGGAAAGGTTAGTTAAGAGTCTCTCCCAGCAAAATGACAAAGGGCGTCTCCAGCAAGGCCGAGGGAAGACAAGTACGAATGTAATACAGCATCAGACTAACCCAGCCACCGGGATGGGGGAATCACAGGATTATCAAGGTGTGCTGAATAGGAAAGAGGATATTTTTAGAGGTCAGGGTTCTGTTGGTTTAAGTAAGCTGATTTAAGAGGCTGGATGAAAAAGACCAGGCTGAGTCTACTCTACCCTTCTATGCGCACTGGATATGCCATGCTTTCAGTATCAAATGAAGGGAAACAACCACTAGGAGTTTAAATTCATGGTGTGGCTGAGTTTTACAGTATAAATACAATGAAATTAATTTTTTTGAAATTAATTTTTAAAGTGGATTCTTGGTCCGAATATCCATTCACTGAATTATCACTGACACTCCTAACATGCCCCAAGCACAACAGTGAGCGAAACAGACGTGAGCTCCACATAGGACTTACACTCGTGACACTGAATAAAGGCAATAAGAAACAAGAACCACAGTAAATTGTAGGTCTGTGAGAACAGCATGTGTGTATGCAAGTTATATGCACGCTGGTGGACAGACGAGTTCTGAGCCACAAGACACTTACACAAACTTCTACGAGCAAATCCTGAAAAGATATGCTGTTAATTAACACATTTTATCTGCCTCCAAATCAGCTTCAACTCCACTCCAGGCAGAAGCCTGGCAGGCTGACCTAAAACAATACATACCAGCTCATTCAGAGAGACCTGATGGGGGAGGGATGTGTTGCTACATGGAAATATACTTGGCTGGGAGGTGCCCCCAAGATTTAAAAACTGCACTACTGAGCCAACTGTCAGAAAGACATTCCATTAACTAGTTTAAATGAAACTGATTTTACTTTCTTTTTGCCTCCTTTTTTATTTTTTATTTATTTTTGAGGGAGTGTCTTACTATGTAGTCCAGGCTGACCCTGAATTCACTATGCAGTAGGCCAGGCTGGCTTTGAACTCACGGCGATCCTCCTGCCTCTGCCTCCCAAGTTCTGGGATTACAGGCATGGGCCACCATCTCCGGCCTCTTTCAACATTTTACGCCCTTCAAAGCTTTGACAGGGAGGGCCAGGGATACAGCTCAGTAGCACAGCACCTGCCTGGCAAGCGTGAGATCTTGGAGTTCCATTGTCAGTACCAAAAAACAAAACAAACAAACAAAAACACCCCGGGGAGAATGTAAGCCAAACTTCCACTTCTCTCTCATCATCTACTAAATAAATACAGTGTTTCCTAAGGCATCTGCTCAGAATGATACATAGTAATCACTCAAAAGAGTAGCTGTTTGTTTTCTCTCCCTTTCTTTCTTTTTTTGGTTTTTTGAGACAGGGTCTCACTATGTAGTTTAGGCTGGCATTGAACTCTTAGTGATTCTTCTGCCTCAGCCTGTGGAGTGCTGGGACTACATGCATGTGTCACCACTCCCAGCAGTAGCTGTCTTTTCTTAAAACTTTTTCTTGCTGGGCGTGGTGATGCACGCCTGTGATCCCAGCACTTGGGAGGCTGAGGCAGGAGGATCGCTGCAAGTTTGAGGCCAGCTGGGCTACAAAATGAGTTCAAGGCCAGCCTGAACTGCATAGTGAAACTGTCTCAAAAGGACAAAAATGAAAAAAAAAATTTTTTTTTTAAATTTAGGGCCTTGAAAATATTTACTTTCATCTATTTCTTTCTTTCTTTCTTGTGGTACCAGGAATCGAACTCAGGACCTTGTGCTTGCCAGACAGACGTTGCGCTGCTACGCCATATCTCCGGGCCCCCCCCAAAATTTTTTTCTTGCAGTGCTGGGGATTAAACCCTGGGTCCTCCACATGCCAAGCATATACTCCTACCACTAAGCCATCCCCCCAGGCCCATATTTCTTTTTTTAGTATTTTTTTAAATTATATCTTTCACTACCATTTTCTAGCCAAAAAACAAATACTGTGGGGGAATAATCTTCAGATGTTGAACATGCTTAATAACTACCACCAGCTCCATATGTGTAGAAAGTACTCCAAAAATAATTACTGAATTAAGTTACATATTAAATAATAGTGATCAGTTAGTTATGTGCCAAAATTGCTGTCATCTTAGTATTTCAAAAAGGAACTGGTACAACAAGGCAAATGTAAAAGAGCAGGCCCTAAATGCTCAGAGAAATTCATAATTTTTTTTTTTTGCAGGATCTCAAATTTAGAAAAAATGTACTAGTCATAACTGAAGTTTTTTAAAACGAAAAAAACAAAAGCCTGACTTTCACATCATTTTAGTCATGGGATACCAGCTGTGACACGCTTAATCATACCACTGACTTTAAATTCAGTGTTCCACATCCATCTCTAAGAATAGCTCACACTTTTGGAAATGGGGGGGGGTTGTATTTGGGAAACCAGATAAAGAATCCAAAATAATTTGTCCTAATTCCTTATTGTTCAAGGAAAAAAGAAAAAATGTTTTTATCATTGAATATAACAGTTGTAAGTAAACAATGGTGTTTACAAACGTTGTTCATTTGTTGTATGCACTGCCAGTTTGTACCTAGAGACATGAGCAGTGGTTAATTTGTTATGCTCTGTAAGTATAAATAAGGCAATCATGAAATTATACAGTCCGCCTAATTGATAAACAAAAGGGGAAAGTTAGCCAAATCTTAGGGTCTCATTTGTAATGACAAATCTCATTCTCTGTGGGTTTGACATGCCCTTTTCATTTCAATTCTAGCTATTTCTCTGTGTATTTATGTTTGTACTCAGTTGTAGAGACAGACTTAGCCTTTAAATGGACAGCTCAGGTATAAATGCTTAAGAAAAAAGACAACACTTGTAAAAATCTGCTTAAACCAGGTGTGGTGGCATACACTTGCGATTCCAGCACGGAGGCTGAGGCCGGAGGATTGCAGAGAGTTCGAGGCCAGCCTAGGCTACACAGTGAGTTCAAGGCCAGGCTGCAAGACTACGGCCCCCCCCCCCCCCGCAACAAAAAAAATCTGTTTAGCCTGAAGTTAAAAAAACTGAGAATGTATCAAGTGTGAAATGTGACTGGCAATCTTGGATCAAATAATTATATTTCTTTAACAATCTAACAATGTAAAAGCAATTGAAAAAGTTTGCTGATCAATATTTACTGATTGGGTATCTGACCAAAGGTAATGTATTTTTTCCTCCCGGACATCAAGCTTTTTCTTACTTCATGAATCAACATAACTGGTTCAACATTTTTAAGTGTCAAAAAGAGAACAAGAGCTAGGGTGTTGAAGTAACTATAACTGGCTCTTCGCAGTTGGTAAACCAACCAACCTGCTCTAAGTGCTTTCAAACCAATTTTTCCTTGACTAGCTCTAAAATTACTCAATTTAATTTTACTCCCTCCACCTAACCGCACAGAAAAACATGGAATTGAACGTTAGCGTTCAAATCTTTTATAATTTGGGTAAACTTTGTGGTTGACGGGGAAAAGGCTTGCTCCAAATTAATGCCCACTCTCCAGTTGTAACTCCCCATTCTTTTTCATTTGTAGACCTCAAACTGGAATTAAGACCTTTGGTCCTGGTGTGGTCACTTGAAAAATGGGGCTTGCAACAGGTTTTGCAAGAAATACTAGGGACTAAGCGGCTTAAGTATGGAACGAAAAACTGGTCATCATCTACAACCAGACCGTAGAGAACTGTCCGCAAATACGTAACTGGGGACCGCAGAAGTGCGCTCATCCCGCACACACCGAGAGGGGCCTCGGGACCTGCCCCTTCCCTCCGCACCGGGCGCCGGCCCACACGTCCCGGGACCGCCAGGGCGACCTCGGCCGGCCGGGCGCACCCCCGCCTCCGGAGCGATACACGCCCGCGAGCGGAGCCCGCTCTCCACTCTCGTCCGACCCAGCCTCAGCCTCAGCCCTGCCCAGAGCACCTAGGAGCCCGCGCCCGCCGCCGCCCGAGCTCGGACCCCCGCAAGCCCCGCCCCCTCCCCGGCCCAGGCCTCCCAAGGGCCCACCCTCGGGGCGCCTCGCCACCCCGACGCCAAGCCAGAGTCCCGGTAGCAGGCAGAGCGCCATCCTTTTCCCCCTCGGCTTTGAGCGCAGGGCCCCACGGGAAGGGGGTGACCAGCAGGATCCAGAGGGGCCCGGGGCCCTCCACGCTCACCATCCTCCCGCTGAGTCCCTCCTCCTCCGCCTCCTCCTGCGGCCTCCCCGGTTACCAAGGGCAACTGCTGCGGCACCGCCCCTGACGTCCTCCGCGCTCACCGCGGAGGCGCAAATCCGCGGTGTGCGGCTCCTGCCCCGCGCTTCCCGAGCTGCGCAAGCGCACTGAAGTTCCCGCCCACTGCGCAGGCGTGCTCCTAGCGCGGCGGGGGCGGGGCCTGGCCGCGGCGCAGGAGGAGCCCGGATTGCTGATCTACTAGGCGGCGAGAGCCTCGCGGCTGGTGACTGGCGGGCAGAGAGGCTGTGGGAGGGCGCGGGGCGGGACTCGGCCCCGCTGGCGGTGCACGGCTGCCAGGCTCCCAGCGCGCGCTTCCTTTGGTGGCAGCTGTTTCAGGGCATCCCTCCGGTGGCCAGGTAAGGGGCCACCCGCCGCATTTCCCTCCGATCCCTACCTCCCTGTGAGGGTGCAGCACAGCGGGGGCTGCAGCGTCCACCTGAGGAAGCCGAGCGGGGCCCGGGGACCCCTCCCGCGCCCCTGTGGCCCGAGGGCGGGCCGTGCTCGGTGGCGCCCGTGTCTCCGCAGCTGGGTTCGGAATCGAGGTCAGGAGTCCGTCTCGCCAGGGAGCGGCGTGGGAGGCCGAGGCAGCCGGGTCCTGGCTCTGAGCCGGGATGGGAGAGCTGACAGTTGGAGCGGGAGGCGGTGTGGAGCCCTGAGGGGACACAGGCCGAGGACCCCCTGAAGAACCCTTGCAGCGAAGCCACAGTCTGCCCTCGTGGAAATCACGGTCTGCCTGGAGAAACACTTCGCACAACCCTAGACACTACCTATCGTGAGCCGCAGTTAGAACTTGTAAACACTGTACCCCACTTACGGTGTTGCTTCTAAACACTGTCGTCCAGGTGGGAGGAACGGAGTGATTGTATCTGTGATGTAAACCGAGAATTTTCTAAGAGCTGATCCTTGGAGAGAAAACAGCTGGGAAGTTGACGGAGGGAGGAGGTGCAAGGTGAATGGTGGCACGCGCCCCTATAATCCACCCACCTGGAGAAAGTTGCTCTTTTGTGGGAAAGACCACGCAGATTGCACTCTAGTTGTCTGGTGTCTGTCCTCAGGGTTGCCATGGAGTCAGGGCCACAAGCGTGTACCCGGAGGTGACCGGAATCGCTCTGTCTCCAACGTGCTCTAGGCAGCCTTGACACGAATCCTTCCCTTTCTCAGTGGTTGCCCTGTGTTGGGCTGCCTTCTTGATTTCCCTCTGTTGTACCAATAATGATGTTTTGTATTGTCTTTTTGGGGAGAGGGGCAATACTGGGGTTTGAACCCAAAGCCTTTGCACTGAGCTACATCCCCAGACCCTTTTTAAAATTTTTTATTTTAAAACAAGGCCTTGTCTGTCGTGGTGGCACATGCCTGTAATCCAAGCACTCGGGAGCCTGAGGCAGGAGGATCACTGAGAGTTTGAGGCCAGCCTGAGCTGAATAATGAAACCCTGTCTCAAAAAACACCAAAAAAAAAAAAAAAAAAAAAAAAAAAAATCAAGGTCTTGTTAAGTTGTCCCCAGGCTGGGCTTGAACTTTCTATCCTCCTGCCTCAGCCTCCTAGAGTTCTGGGAGTACAAGCAATGTACCAAAGATTTTTTTTTTCCCTATCTGGAGCCACAAACAGGGAAATCTTGAGCACTTTACCTCATTGTAAGAGAATACCATGAGAAACCCAAAATATAAATAAACTAAAGAGCAAAATAAAAGATAGATAATAGGAAACGGGGAAGAGGACAAAGAGATGGAGGGAGGAAAGGGAAGGGAAGAGAAAGGGTTGTAAAAAGAATTAAGATGTGTTATGTACATGTACCAACTCCCCATAATGAATGTAATCATGTACTGATAAAAGTTTTTTTAAAAAGAAGATACCTCAGAGGGGCTTTGGAAGCCTGTTCTCTGAGCTTTGATACGGTTTGCGAGAGAAAATCAGTTCTCTCTGGGAAGGATGAGGATGAGTATTATTTCAGGGGGCATAGTAGTCTATTTCATTTTCTTCTTTCTCTTGCTCACTCTTCTTTCTTTTCTTTTTGGTGGTACTGGGTATCAAACTCAGGCGCACTCTACCACTGAGCTACACTCTTAGCCTTATTCTTTTTTTTTTTTTGTGTGGGTATTGGGGGTCAACCTCAGGACCTCGCATGCCAGCAGGCGCCCGTGCCACTGAGCTATATCACCGGCCTTTTTTTGTATGTGGGTTCTGGGAGTCGAACTCAGGACCTCGCGCTTGCCAGGCAGGCGCTTATGGCGCTGAGCCATCTCACTGGCCCCAATTCTTTTTTGAGTCAGGGTCTTGCTATGGAGTTCAGGGTGGCCTTGGACTCACTATGTAGCCAGGCTGGCCTCCAACTCAAACTCACAGTGAACCTCCTGCCTCAGCTTCCTGAGTGCTGGGATTACAGGCGAGTGCCACCACACTTGCCTTATTTTTCTTCTTTAAAGGAGAAAACAAATAGGCTGTGGTGGATAGAGGCCTGTCTGGGTGACTACTGTTGGATGTTGAGGACTGGGTCTGTTTGCTCACTTTTTTGTCTGCTGCAATGCTTAGTACGGGACACGTAGGCCCCAGATGCTCACTGCGCAGGCGTAATCACTGAGCGAAACCTCGCCACACTCCAGTGAACTGAGACTTTGGCTTCCTTGTGTCTTTAATCCTAGAAAGGAGGCACCAGTTAGTCCCCTGTTTGGTTTGTACTCCTACCTTATTCCTAGCAGTGGAACCATAGTCCTTCAGAAGCGGAGCCACCCTGGACATGATGTGAGGTTTGTAGGAAGGACTATGTGTGACTTGCCTGGGAGGATGCTGAGTGAATGGACTGGGCTTAGAGACCAGATGTGACTCGATAGAGCTGGCATGACTTCATGAAAGCCTGCTCTTTTGTAACCAAGATAGGGCTGAGTTTGGTTTAAAAGAGGCAACATCCTTGAAGCCAAGAGAACCCAATAATAAGTTGGAACACATTTCAGGCAGGGATAAATGTCATTACAGGGCATGTGGGAGACACAGCAGTGGACATTACAGACATGGTTCTGATACTCGTGTCAGGGGAAGCAGGCTTTATACAAAGAACTGTAAGTGACAAGGAGGTGATAGTTACAAAAGTCCAGCATGCTGCAAAGAGGGACAGGCCACTGTGGGAGGATACAACAAAAGGAGTCGAGGAACTGTGCCCTTTGGGAGACAATGGGTGTAGGAGGAAATGTTCCAGAGAAATAATTTAGATTTGGGGTGCCTTATGGTTTATGTAACACGGGCTGTGTGGTTTCTGCCCTGACCTCAGTTAAGACGGTGGAGGTTCTTGTGTAATTTAGCAAATGATTGCTCCGTAAGAAGCTGCTTCCATTATGAGATGCAGAGAACTTTGTAGTCTTGGGGGTGGATATCAGAGGAGTATGTGTGTGTCCGAGGGTGGGGCTAGCATTTCGCTCAGTTGGGCTGCCTCCAGAGCGGGAGCCTGGCTCTGTGTAGGCCGAGGCAGAGTGCGACCTGCCTGCCAGCCAACTCCTCTAACTTCCCATCGCATTTGGCAGGTGAACCCTTTCCTTGTTGCACTCTGCTCTGTTGAGACCAGGAGAGATGCCTTAGGTAGGAGGTCAGGGGATCAGGGGAGGTGGCACTTCATGCGGAGTGCGGGGCCAGGCAAGGGTGCTGTGGCTCCGCACGCTGGGCCTCCTCTCCACTTCTGTGTCGTTCCTCTTAGGAGTGGCTGACCCAGCCCAGCAGCCTTCAGTCCCCCCAGAACATCTGAATGTTGACTGCAGCTCTCCCTTTCCCCACTCATTCCTCGTGCCTCCTGTCTTTCTGGGGTTCTTTCCCATTTTGGGGGGCTCCTTTTCTTGGTTTGCTTCTTAAATGTTTTGGTTTTTCAGGTTTTGTCCTCATTTTCCTCCTTTTTCCAGTCTATTTTCCCTGGAAATCTTTCGCTTAAACTACCTTGGGGCTGCTGATCAGTTTTTACACTTAGCCCAGATCTCGGTGTTTCCTTTCAAGTGTGAGCACTCGCTGCCAAGAAACTAGACCTGTGCACGGAGTGGTGAACGGCAGAGAACAGCCTCTCCAAGCTGCCGTGTCCAGACGCTGGATACAGCAACGTAAGAAGGAGGGAAGTAGTCCCCGGGACCGGCAAGGATCTGAAGCGCGAATTGAAGCCAAGAGAGATCTCATCACAGGAGGAGGAGGAAGCAGGCAGTGCTTTCTCTCTGAGCCCGGACTCACTGCGTGGGAAGGGTGGCCTGAACCTGCAGACGCACAGAAACTGGACGTCTTGTGCAGCCCTAAGTGAGTGTTTTTGCTAAGCAGCAAGGTGATATTGGTAAGCGAAATGAACACACTCCCTGACTTTGCAGGTGAAAATTTAAATTAGTTTTAAAAAGACAAATTGCCTGGCGTATGCCTGTAATCCCAGCACTTGGGAGGCTGAGGCAAGAGGATCCCAAGTTCAAACCCAGCCTGGGCAACTTAGTGAGACCCTATCTCAAAATAAAAAATAAAAAGGGCTGGGAATGTAGCAGTCTTAGCACACCCTGGGTTCAATCCCCAGTACCACAATAACAATAGAAGGTCCCCTGGTACTTGAAACTCCACACATGGAAAATTAAATTCATTGTGTTCTCTCTTAAAGCCTTTTGTTTTTGGCAGTGCTGGGGATCCAACCTAGGGCCTTGTGCATGCTAGGCACGTGCTCTGCCCCTGACCTACAACCTCAGCCCAAAGCCTATTTTTTTATATTCTGTTTCACTGCCTTATGCAATCCTGACGTCTCTTTAAATACTTGCTATATGTGTTCACCTTGGCTAGGCTGAAAAGATTCCCAGGAGTTATTCCTCCTGTGTATCTAGTTATCCTGGCCTATGCGGAGCCCTCCAGTTCTTCAGTCAAATGCTAAGCTAGGTGCTGCTCTGAAGGTTTTACAGATGTAATCAAAAGTCACTAATTGCTTATCCTTAAATTAATCTAAAAGGAAATTTTCTTTTTTTTTTGTGGGTACCGGGGGTCGACCTCAGGACCTCGTGCGCCAGCAGGCGCCTGTGCCGCTGAGCGATATCACCGGCCCTTTTTTCGTATGTGGGTTCCGGGAGTCAAACTCGGGCCCTCATGCTTGCCAGGCAGGCACTTACGCTGCTGAGCCATCTCACTGGCCTGAAAAGGAAATTTTTATGCATAGAATTTCTTAATCACAGGGGAGCCTTTAAGACTTCTTTATTTTATTTTTGAATTTTGAGACGTGGTCTTGCTAAGTTGCCCAGGCTGGTCTCGAACTTGCGATCCTTTTGCCTCAGTCTCCCAGAGTGCTGGAATTACAGGTGCCTGCCACAGTGCCTGGCAGAGGGAGGGGTAGGCTCTGAGTTGGAGCATCTCAAGCCACGCTGGGCTGGGATTGCTTTCTTTTCCAAGGTTGACCCTGATAGCAACAACATTCCTCCTATGCTCATGGCTTAGCCTAGCATAAAATTGTGCTTGTTTAAAAGGCTCTCTCCTCTTGGCCCCCTCTCTGGGTGTATCTAAGTTCATTTGACTCTTCCCTCTCATTTCCTGAGTTACTGGGGTTCCCTTCCAGCTCACTTACCTGTGTCTGGTGAGGTCCTGCCACACCCTATTATTCTCATGATTGCCCAGGGTGTTTTTCCTAATTACACATTGATGTTTTGTCTCGTCTTACACAATAGTCCTCTAATGACTTCCTGAAATTTTCAGGGAAAAAATTTAAAAACCTTGGCTTTTTTAAAGATGTATGACTACTTTCTCTCCCGTTTATCAGATCAGTTATACTTCTTTTGAAAATGTTTTTAGTGGTTGCCCTGCAGTTTTCGGTATTCCAGCTGAGCCAAGTCCCCTGTGAAGGACCACTGTCCCCGTCACAGGTGGCGCAGTACCTTATACCAGTGAGTTTCCAATTCGTCCTTCTTTACGTCATCGCTGTCATTCGTCTCACTTATTCATAAGCTATAATCACTGAACACTGTTGCTATTAATATTTTAAGCAAACTCTATCTGTTTGATAATGTTCATTTGTTCCATCTCTGACACACTCTTTCTTTCTATGCAGGTATCCATTTATGGCCTACACTGTATAATTTCCTCTCTGAAGAACTTCTGTTAACATTTTGTAGATCAGGTCTGCTATGACAGATTCCCTCAGTTTTGTTTGTCCAGCAGAGTCTCTTCTTCAGTTCTGAAGGATAATTCCACTGGGTACAGAGGTCTGAGTTGGAGGTGTCTTTCTTTCAGCACAACCTGTACTTTTTACCTTTCCGTGTGCGTTGCTGCTTTTGCTTGCAGCAGGACCTGAAGTTCCTAGAAGGAGGCCCTGAGCTAGACAGGCCTTTATTTTTTTATTTTTTTATTTTTTTTGTGGGTGCTGGGGGTCAACCTCAGGACCTCGCGCACCAGCAGGCGCCCGTGCCGCTGAGCGATATCACCAGCCCTTTTTTTTCGTATGTGGGTTCCGGGAGTCGAACTCGGGCCCTCGCGCTTGCCGGGCAGGCGCGTACGCCGCTGAGCCATCTCACTGGTCCCTAGACAGACCTTTAGTGGGCAGTTTCAGTTTGTCTTGCTAGGTGTGTTGTGCTCTACTGTCTGCTGTAGTTGTAGGTGTCACAGCTAAAATTTCCCTTATGTCCTTGTTTTTGCCTCCCCTGTTGTCTTTTGGTTTCTAGAGACTTCTCTTTTTTTTCTCCCCCTGGTGCTGGGGATTGAACCAGGCCATGCTCTGTCACTGAGCTACACCCCATCCCCTATCAACTTAGTAAATAAAGCACCAGGTCACTGTCCCTCTGAGGTGACCCCTTGCTGCTCCGGAGTCCTGCCGAGGAGGGGCCTGGCCAGCAGGGGAGGGGCCTGCTCTTCAGTGAGCAGAGCTCAGTCTCCCCTCCCCTCAGGCCGCCTTCAGCAGAGGCAGGAAGACTAGAAGGGGCGGGGGTCACCTTTCCACGTGGCTAGGCCTGGATAAAAGGGCAGCCTTGGGAAGAACTTCGGGCTGGGTGGATTTTAGAGCAGCAGCTTTCCCCATCTGCCTGCCGGAAGCACGGGGGACAGTGTGTATTCTTCCATGGGTGTTCCCCAGGCAGACTCTGAGCTCCTCAAGGACAGGTACCATCTGGTCCCGTTCTCCAGTTGCTCCCACAGCGTGAGCAGGCACAAGGCTGGCCACCAGCAGGGGCCCAAAGTGCCTGCAGGTGTCTCGTTGCTCAGCCCAGTGTCCATTCACCTCAGTGAGTCAGCAGATGCCCAGGGGCTAGACAAGACAGGCAGGCAGGACAATGGGAGGTGCTCAGGGCCTCTGGGGTGCCTTTGATTTGGGGGGTGTCCTCATTCTTCCTCTGTCTTCTAGGTCTGCAGTCTTGTGTGTGAACAAGATGGAGACTGATCTGTCTGGCTTTGACATCGATGCCCCCCGTTGGGACCAGGGCACTTTCCTGGGGCGTGTGAAGCACTTCTTTAACATCACAGACCCCCGCACTGTCTTGGTACCAGAGCGCGAGCTGGACTGGGCCAAGGCAACAGTGGAGAGGAGCAGGTAAGAGGTCAAGGGAGGGTGCAGAGGCACTAGGGTGACTTTGAGGGTATCCCCTGGGGAAAGCAGAAACTGAAAGTGAAGGAACTCAGCAAGGGAAGAGACTGGGGGACATCTGCCTGTTGCCCTTATCTGGTAGGTTGGGGGTTGTGCCCCCAGGCACCCAAGTGGAGCAGCTGCTGTATGCTAAGAAGCTGTATGACTCGGCCTTCCACCCTGACACCGGGGAGAAGATGAACATCATCGGGCGGATGTCCTTCCAGGTCCCTGGCGGCATGATCATCACAGGTTTCATGCTGCACTTCTACAGGTGGGCCCTAGGAGCCAGGCAGGTGTGCAGCCAGCTTTTCTCCCCCCTGGTGCTGGAGCTGGAACCTAGGGCCTCATGCATGCTAGAGAAGCATCTACCACTGAGCCTTGGCCCCAGGGTGCCAGTTTCTGATAACAGCAGTCCTCTTGATTGATATACCAGAGAGCAATCATTATGCCGATTTGTTTTGCATGTATGCTTGCTTTAACACTCTCAGCAACCCTACCCATAGATACTGTACCATCACCATTGTGCACTTTTTCTGTTTTATGGATGGAATTCTACAGAGGCTAAGTAATTTGTCCAGATTCACACAGTAAGGAAATATGGATACCTGGATTTTAACAGGGGCAGTCCTCACTAGAACTCAACAAATAAGCTATTCTAAGTCTCTGGTGAACCAGTCCTTGAGAGGCAGGAGGATCACGGCGAGTTCAAGGCCAACCTGGGCTATATAGTGGGTTCAAGGCCAGCCTGAACTGCGTAGCAAAACCCTGTCTCAAAAAACCAAAACAGGGGCCGGTGAGGTGGCTCAGCAGCGTAAGCGCCTGCCTGGCAAGCGCGAGGGCCCAAGTTCGACTCCTGGAACCCACATAGAAAAAAGGGCCGGTGATATCGCTCAGCGGCACAGGCGCCTGCTGGCGCGCGAGGTCCTGAGGTCGACCCCCGGTACCCACAAAAAAAAAAAAAACCAAAACAAAACAAAGTCACAATGAATGTTATTATTTTTATACTGTAATGTGTAATATCTAAGTTTAAAAAAGAAAGACCTGGGCCGGTGAGATGGCTCAGTGGCTTAAGCGCCTGCCCGGCAAGCGCGAGGGCCTGAGTTCGACTCCTGGAACCCACATACAAAAAAGGGGCCGGTGATATCGCTCAGCGGCACGGGCGCCTGCTGGCGTGCACGGTCCTGAGGTCGACCCCCCGGTACCCACAAAAAAAAAAAAAAAAAAAGAACCTTTTTCTTGGGTAGTTGGCAGGAAATAAACTTTCTGTGCAGCCTGGATGTGACTCTCCCCTTCCTCCCAGTCGTCCATTGCCAGTTGAGCTGGCCTGGGAGTATGGCCTGTGGTCTCTGGCCCCGGGGAGCTTTGTTGAGGAGATCGAGAAGTAAGTGGTAGATTAGGGGAAGAGTCTGGTAGTGGAGCGGGGCTCAGGGAGGAGCTGAGTATCTCAGGAGGACAGGGAAGGCTCGGGGAGGTTCCGAGGAGGAAGTGATGTCAGCAGAGCTGCAGGATTTTGCTCTGTGTGGAAGGAGACAGGTGCATATTCTGGGCAGAGGGCTCAGCCTGCCTGTCTGAAAGCCAGGGGCACAGAGCAGACTGGGGGCAGCCCAGGGCAGTACAGGTGCATGGTGAGTGGTGAACCCCACGGCCTCCATCCTATCCTCTGCTTCTCCCGACCTCCTTTCCCAGCAGGACCATGCCAGCGGTGATCTTCTGGCAATGGGTGAACCAGTCCTTCAATGCCTTGGTCAACTATACCAACAGGAACGCGGCTTCCCCCACGTCGGTCAGGTAGGAGACCTGGTCCCTGGCTGTTACGCCTTCCTGGTGGGGCCACACTGAACAGGTGGGCGAGTCACCCTTTTCCAGGGCTTGGAGGTATTTTCTCTGCCTGACCAGGGGAGTATCTTCTTCCCAGACCAATTCAAACTGTGCTCCTGCGTTCACTCATCCTGTCTCTCGTGGGTGTGCATCACATGCCAGGCAGCATCCTAGGACCTGGCGATGCCTTGATGAGGAGACCTTGTGTCCCTGGTGGAGTTGAAGGTCTTCTCGGAGACCAGCACATAATCTCAGAGTAGGATGGCTGCCACTCAGGACATTAGTAGGTGCCAGGACAGCCGTCAGCAGGAGTGACTGCAGACAGACTGGGCAGGAAGTCCTTTCTGTAGAGGTGACGTTTCAGCTGAGTTCTGAGGGGTACATATTCGCTGTGCTAGAGCCCAAGGAGCCATTCACGGGGCATGGGGGGCGTCAACATGCAGTTTGTCTGCCAGAGAGACTTGGGCATGTTTAAGGTACTGAAAAGGCCAAGGGGGCTGGCTATTGTGGGTGAGGGCTGAGGGCCCACGATGAGGCTGGGGACAGAGCACGAGTCTTTCTCCTAGCACCTCAGCCTCCACCCCCTCTCCTCCCTTAGGCAGATGGCCTTCTCCTACCTCACAGCCACCACCACCGCAGTGGCCACTGCTGTGGGCATGAACATGTGGACAAAGGTGTGGTCTGGGGCAGCGGTGGGTGTGGTCGCCACTGGGGGGCAGCAGAGTCCTAGGGAAAACAGCAGGGCTGTCCCCAGGTTTTTCCTTCTTGGGTTTTTGCTGGAGTTTGGGGTCCTCAGACTGAATGGATGTGTGGCAGTAGCAAGGTCTCATTTTCTTTCTGATTTACGGTTCTGAAGCCCCCTCCACTCCCATCTGAATACTCCTGTTGTCCCTGTCCCCAACAGAGAGCTCCTCCCTTGGTGTGCCGCTGGGTGCCCTTCGCTGCTGTGGCTGCTGCAAACTGTGTCAATATCCCGATGATGCGACAGCAGTGAGTAGAGGCCGCCCTTCTCCCTTTGCGTTGAAGCTTAGCCGGGGAAGGGAGGAAGCCCCCGCAGCGGACAGGGCCACTGGGCTGAGCCTCTGAAGGGTTCCTGAGGGCTGGTCACACCTGCGGGATGCCTGGGACTTGTAGGTGACAAGGTGGGTCAGCATTCAAGCGCACGCTTTCCCGCGTGGTGAGGGGAGAGGGAGTGTAGACCCATGGGCTTTTATACGAGATCCTATCTTTTTTGTTTTTTTGAGACAGGGTCTCGCTATGTAGTTCAGGCTGGCTTTGAACTCACTGTGTAGTCCAGGCTGGTCTGGAACTCACGGTGATCCTCCTGCCTCAGCCTCCCAGGTGAGGGGATTATAGGCGTGCACCACCACACCTGGTTAGATGCTGTCCTTTCAATTGCAACTGTGTTAGAGTTGTGAACTCTGCCTGCTCCCAAAGGCCTGGGGATTGTATTCTAAATGAATTTTGGCAGAGTGAGGCACCTAAAGGTAGAGCATAACCAAGAAGCTTTGAAAGAAGCCAGGGAAGGGGCTGGGGATATAGCTCAGCAGCACAGCACCTGCCTAGCAAGTGCAAGGTCCTGAGTTCAATTCCCGGTACAAAAAAAAAAGAAAGAAAGAAGCCAGGGGAGTGGATAGATGTTTTCCAGGCATCAAGCTCTAATGTTTTCAGTAGGAAAAGTAGAGGAGAAACTCACCATTGTGTTTCATTTTTACTTATTTTTTTCTGCTATGCTGGGGGTGGAGCCCAAGGCCTCATGCATGCTAGGCCAGCACTGTACCACTGAGCTGACCGCAGCCTGGGCTTCTTTCTTGCCTAGCGTGCAAAATCTCTGCCTGAGGTTTTGATGATGTAGTATGTGTAGAGCTCCCAGGCAGCACCTGAACATGATGAATGCTGTGTAAGTGTTAGCTAACGTTGCTGCCGTTGTCGTTGTCATCTGTATCCATGAGCCGTATTTCCTGGAGGCCACTAGCAAAAGTGGGCCTCAGCAGCCCTTAGAGAAAGAGCTTTAGGGATACCAGGCCTGCACACTGCTCCTCTTCTCTTCCCTTCCCCCACCCAGCGCTTACCCAGCGGATGATTGAAGCCACTCAGCTGCCTGGTCTCAGTTCATCAAGAGGTGACCTGAGAACAGCCAGAGTAGCTTCTGTCTGGGGAGAAGTCCCTCTCTCAGGGGCTGGACTAAGCACTTGTCTGGCATCATCTCATGCAGTCCTCACCACATCCTCTGAAGTGGGTGCCAAGATTATCCCCATTCTGCAGATGAAGAGAACTGAGGCTTTAGCAAGGTCAAAGACTGTGCTCAGGGTCACATACACCCTCTTCAGTTGCAGGAATAACCTGAGGCAGTGCGGGCCCAGGACCAGCTCCCTTGCCTCTGCCCCAGATCACTTCTGAGATGCCACTTACGGAGTGAAGAAGGGGGATCAGAGGGCCGGGCTGCAGGGGGCTTCCCAGACCACAGCTCAGCCATGGTCCCCTGGGATGTTACATGGCCTGGGTGGCTCCCAGCACCCCTTTCCCAAAATCAACAACACCTGTTTCTGTTTAGGGAACTCATCCAGGGCATATCCGTGAAGGACAAGGACCACAATGAGGTCGGCCATTCCCAGGTGAGCAGAGTGCTCCTTTGAGTAGTAGGGAATTCCTTTTTGGACCCTGTCTCCTCCTTAGTGATCACAGTAGGCCTGGGTGCCGTTAAAGTGTTAAGGAGGCTTCTGCCTGACTCCATCCTCATTCCCCATCCATTCTTCCCTACATTTCTCTGTTGAGAACGTGCCTCTTAGGTCTTTTACACTACTGGAGATTGAACCCAGGCCTTTGCACTAAGCTGTATCCTCAGACCCTTTTACTATTTATTCATTGTTTTTTGTTTGTTTGTTTTGTGGTGCTAGGCATTGTACCCAGGGCCTTAGTACTGAGCTACAACCCCGGCCCTGTTTTTAATTTATATTTTGAGACAGTGTCTCACTAAATTGGTCTAACTTGTGATCCTCCTCCCTCAGCCTCCCAGAGTGCTGGAATTATTTTGAGAAAGGGTCTCACTAAGCACAAAGTAGCCCAGGCTAGGCTCGAAATTGTGATCCTCCTTGCTTCAGCCTCCCCGAGTGCTGGGATTACAGGTGTGTACCACCACACCCAGCTTCTTCCTTCCTTCTTCCATCATTTCTTGTTCTGAAGGTAACTCTGGCTTGGCCATGACCTCGACTTAGCCCTCCAGTATAGCCCATTTATACTTGATACGTCATTCCCAATCACTACTCTTTTCTGCCCTCAGAGAGCTGCAGCCATAGGCATCACCCAAGTGGTTATTTCCCGGATCACCATGGCAGCTCCTGGCATGAGTAAGATGGGGAAGCCCCCATCCTGGGGGACCCTGGAGCACATGGGTGGGTGGTGGGGCCTCAGCCTCCAGAGCCAGGCTTCTCCAACTGGATTGCATGAAGGCTGCAAGCTCAGGAGAACTATACTAGTTCCCAGATCATCGCTTAATGACAGATTTGAGGGAGAAAGTTATTTCCCTTCAACTAATAGTCATTAAACAACAGTCCTTGATGTGCAGGAGTGGGGGCACTAGGCAGATAGTGGTAGAGAAAATATGTTGCCTACCCTAATTTGCTTACTGCAGAGCAAGATACAAATTTTGTTTGTGTGAACCTTCAGATAGTTTTAATTTTGAGGAGGCAGCTTTGGGCCTCGTGGCACAGGTGTGTACCTTGAGAGGTCGGTGAAGCATGCTTCCCTGGGGGCTGGGGGACAGCGGCTGGGGGTGGCTTTGCCTATGCAGTCTCCATTCTTCCCAATGATGAGTATTTTCTGGAGCTGCTAGGGAAGGAGGGCGAATCACCCAGTCCCTCATCTGACAGCCAGAAGGCGTCCTGGGGAATCCTGGGCCTCCCCTCAGTACCTCCCCTGGTCTCTTCCAGTCTTGTTGCCAGTCATCATGGAAAGGCTGGAGAAACTGCACTTCATGAAGGTCAGCATGGTTCCCTTTTGCATCCTCCCTGTGCCTGGGGCTCCCGACCCTCCCCTGCTGCCCTCACCACCACCTCCTCATCTTGCTAAAGTAGAGCCCTGTCCCCATTGACCTCCTCCTGCAGAGAGCTGGGGCGCCCCGTCCCTTCTGCTTCAGGGCCAGGGCTCCAGCGTCTGGCTGCTTCAAGCTAGCTGGGCCTTGGCAGGGCAGGCGTGGGTTCACCCCAGGGATCCGAGTGCCCCATGGGGCTCTGTTATTTTTGTGCAGAAAGCCAAGGTGCTGCATGTGCCATTGCAAGTCACGCTGTCTGGGTGCTTGTGAGTACAGGGCTTGGGTGGCCTGGGTTGTCTGGGGCTGGGGCCCCTATAGTCCACCTTCTCGTGTTGCCCATTTCAGAGCTGTGTGCACCCTCACTTGGCTTTAAAAGTGGCCACGCTCAGGGTACCTGTGGTCTGTCTGGAGCACTCACCTCATCCTCCTTGAGGGCACCAGACTGGGGTGTGCACAGGAGCTGGGGTGCATCATGGTGTCCCCCCAACCTCAAGCCTTGAGCACTTTTAAAGGAGAAAAGGGGAGCTGGGGATATAGCTCAGTGACACAAGTGCCTCCCTGGCAAGTGCAAGGTCCTGAGTTCGATTCCCTGTACCCCAAAAAAAGGAGAAAAGGGAGGCGAGGCGAGGCATAGCCTGGCCTGGGGCTGCCAAGCACCCAGCCTGACACAGGAGGACACCAGCCATATCGACATCTGTAGGAGGCCGCCATGGGCCGGACATGGCCTGGCATTGTGCAGGGCCTGGGGCTCAGGGAGCCACACCTTCCCCTAACGCAGCTGAGGTACAGTGGCCTCAATACCCACTCCTCAAGCTCCATGGTCGCATCGTCTTCCTCCTCTGCTTGAATGTGGGCGTGCAGTGGGGTGAGGGATGGGGGGACTCTGATTTTGTCCCCATGCTAGTGTGGGTTTCCTGGTGCTCACTAGAGAAGGGTGGATGGAGAGGCAGCCAGGTGTGGGTGTCTTCCCTTCCTTCTGGGGCTCTGGGATGGCGTGTGGGTGGGGCTGAAGGGACAGGTACCTAATTAATGGCTTGTTTTCCTTCCGTACAGCCTCTTCTTCATGGTGCCAGTGGCATGTGGGCTCTTCCCACAGACATGGTATTGCCTGTTTGTCACCTGCTTTGTTTCGTTGACCCCACTGCCACTGCTTCCCTGATCCTCAGCAGAGGGATGGGACAGCAAGGGCAGCACTCTGAGCCCCTTCACCCCTGGTAAATGGCAAACCAGCCAGATTGACCAGGGGCAGAGAAGTTAGGAAGAGGAGTGACATTGCTCCTATTGGGGAGCCAGGGCTGCCAAGGGATTGTAGGGGACACGAAGAGACTGTCCTGCTTGCCAGGTTATGAGGAAGTTCTCCCCTGGCTGTTCCTGGTCTTTAAAATTGAGTAAGGTGGGGCCGGTGAGATGGCTCAGCGGCGTACGCGCCTGCCTGGCAGGCGCAAGGGCCCGAGTTCGACTCCCGGAACCCACATACGAAAAAAGGGCCGGTGATATCGCTCAGCGGCACGGGCGCCTGCTGGCGCGCGAGGTCCTGAGGTCTACCCCCTGGTACCCACAAAAAAAAAAAAAAAAAAAATTGAGTAAGGTGGGCCAGTGAGATAGCTCAGCGGCATAAGCGCCTGCCTGGCAAGCACGAGGTCCTGAGTTCAACTCCCGGAACCCACATACGAGAAAAGGGCCGGTGATATCGCTCAGCAGCACAAACGCTTGCTGGCGCGCGAGGTCCTAAGGTCGACTCCTGGTACCCACATTAAAAAAATTGAGGGGCTGGTGAGATGGCTCAGCGGCGTAAGCGCCTGCCCGGCAAGCGCGAGGGCCTGAGTTCGACTCCCGGAACCCACATACGAAAAAGGGGCCGGTGATATCGCTCAGTGGCACGGGTGCCTCCTGGCGCGCGAGGTCCTGAGGTTGACACTCCGGTACCCACACAAAAAAAAAAAAAAAGTTGAGTAAGGTACTTGTCCTGGCTCTTGTTTCTCAGAGGATAATGACTTAGACCTATCCACTCCCCTCATGTGTCCTAGAAGAGGTGGGCAAGAGCAAAGGGACAGTGGAGAAGGGACGGGGGACATCAGACTGCTGCGGGAGCTGGCCAGCTCTAGGAACAGGTGTGGCTTGGATATGTACCAAGATGGTGCCATTGCCCCTCTTGGGCACTCTGGTCATGTGCTAGACATTTGTGTCCCGAGCACTTGCTCATCATCTTCTGGAGAAGATAGAAGTTTAGCCAAGGACTTGCGCACAGGGAGAAGGAAGCAGGCCAGAATAGAGGCGAAAGCTGTACAGAGGCCTCTAACAATTCCAACAGGGAGGATCAGGAAGGATTGGCCTTTTCTGTGGGTGACTTGTTGCGTATTCCAGGCGGCACACTCAGAACCCCTTTCTGTCCTCTCTTCAGTGAATTGCCAGTTTCCTGTCTGGAACCAGATCTCCAAGACACTGTCAAGGCCAAGGACAGAGAACATGCACCTTACGTCTACTTCAACAAGGGTCTCTAAATGCCCCATGCCAGTGAGGAGCAGCCTGCCCATATCCATTGCTCTGCACACCTGTGCCCACAATCTTCCTTGCCAACGAGGCCTGAGAGCCAGGCCAGACTGGGGCATGTTACCTGTCACTTTGACCAAGTAGTTTGTTTACTGGACTCCAGGGGGTAATCATGGAAATGGGGGGCAAAGACCAGAGTCCTCTCTGCCTCCTCCTTAACCCTCTTCCCTGGAGGCCAGAACCTGCTGCCTTTGCAGGGAGAAGTTGCTGGTATCTGATGGTGGGCAGGGTGGGGAGACATTCAAGCAAATCATTTGGAAACTTAGGAAACCTTTAGGATTTTGGTCCAGCCAGGATTGGGGAAATGGCCTAGGACAGGAAGAGCTCTGCATCCTCACTCCTCTTTCCTTCCCAAGCAGGGGAGCCTTTACCTTGCCATGCTAGCCTGACTCACAGGGGAAGGGGAAGGCAGGCTCATCTCTCCCAATGCTCTTCCCCATTGCACCTGGCCGGAAAGCTACCTTGTGAGTGCTGCTAAATGGGTTTATTGAGCACCAAGGAGTTATTTGTGCTAAAAAGTGACACTGCACAGAGCAGCAAAGTTACATGGTGCTTCAAGCCCTATCCATTGACACTGACTTTCAGCCAGCGCTCTGGGAGACTGAGGCAGGAGGATCACAAATTTGAGTCCAGCCTGGGCAATTTACTGAGACTGTCTCAGAATAAAAGAGGGCTGGTATAGCTCAGTGCAGCTGCCCTGGGTTCAATACCCAGTACTGAAGAAAAAAGAAAAAATCATGCCTGGGTCCATTTGGTAGATCTTCTCTATAACGATGGAAACCTCCTCCCTCATTGCTTCATATCTGTTTTGAAAGAGAAATCCCGTCACTGCGAGTGGAAAGGATGTATGTTAGCATTAACCACATGATTAATGGGTATAATCTGGCTGCCTCCTTTCCTCAGCCCATTAGGCTAAGCACCAAAGAAAGACTGGTGTTTGCTGAATACGAGAGGGAGGTTGGACTTGGATACCTCTAAGGGGAAACCAACCAGAACCAAAGGGCCTCAAGAGTGTGTAGGGTGCACTCTTCCCTTCCAGCTGCCCGGGTGGCTTCTTGGGTTGGGGGGTGGGGGTAGGACTACTATGGTGTCCCTTTGTCAGTGTGTGTGGCTTGTCTGGAGTCTGCTAACTGTTCAAAGGCCATCCCTGAATTGGATAAAGTGCTTGAAAAAGCATGAGAATCTGCGAACTAAGTAATAAAGCCTGGATAGAACACAGAATCTGGTCTTACCTAGGCCTTGGCATGTCAGAGGATATCACAACTAAAAAGTTACAAAAGGAAAAGCCCCGCGTGATGGTGCATAACCTGTAAGTCTAGGGCTGGTAAGATGGCTTAGTGGCATAAGCGCCTGCCCAGCAAGCGCAAGGTCCTGAGTTCGACTCCTGGAACCCACATAAAGGAGAAAAAGGGCCGGTGATATCGCTCAGCGGCACAAGCGCTTGCTGGCAAGTGCAAGGTCCTGAGGTCGACTCCCAGAAACCACACACACACACAAAAAAACCCTGTAAGTCTAGTACTCTGGCAGCTAAGGTAGGAGGATTGCAAGTTTGAGCCTAGCTTGGGCAACTTAGCTACTTAGGGAGACCCTCTTTCAGAAGAAGATAAAAGAGGCTGGGAATGTAGTTCAGTGCACCTATGTTGCCCAGGCTGGGCTCTATAGTAACTTGCAATCCTCCTGCCTCAGTCTCCCAGCATGTGGGATTGTATGCAGACATATGCCACCACACCTGGTTTGTGGACCACAGTTGAAGGAATACTGCTTTAAGGGGAAAAGGCCCCAGTCCTGACACTGAGGTACTGGCTGTGATTTGAGCACCTAACTACTTCATTTTTAAAAAGTAAAGCAACAGGGCCGGTGAGATAACTTAGCGGCGTGAGCGCCTGCCTGGCAAGCGCGAGGGCCCGAGTTCGACTCCTAGAACCCACATATGAAAAAAGGGCCGGTGATATTGCTCAGTGGCATGGGCGCCTGCTGGCACACGAGGTCCTGAGGTCAACCCCTGGTACCCACAAAAAAAAAAAAAGAGCAACAATTGACGGGGGCCGGTGAGATGGCTCAGCGGCGTGAGCACCTGCCCGGCAAGCGCGAGGGCCCAAGTTCGACTCCCGGTACCCACATACGAAAAAAGGGCCGATGATATCGCTCAGCGGCATGGGCGCCTGCTGGCGCACGAGGTCCTGAGGTCGACCCCTGGTACCCACACACACACACACACACAAAAAAAATTGAGATAACTTTTTAAAAGCAAAATGAATGTATATGTATACGTATACGTATACGTATACGTATGTGTGTATGTATATTTACCTGGAGGTTGCACCCAGGGAGCACTGAACTATGTGTATAACCCTTTTTTAGACAGGGTCTTGCTAAATTGTATAGGCTGGCCTCAAACTTGTGATCCTCCTGCCTCAGCCTCTTGAGTAGCTGGGGTTACAGGTGTACACCACTACCACACCCAGCAACACTCATCCTTTTTGATTGTATAATTCTAGCCAAACCTGGTGGCACAAGCCTGTAATTGCAGCATCACAAGTTCGAGCTCAACTTGGGCAACGTAGTGGTTTAGTGAGACCCTGTCTCAGAATTTTAAAAAGGCTTGGGGATGTAGCTCAGTGTGACGGCCCTGGGTTGAGTCCCCACTACTGCAAAAATTAATGAATTAAAAACAAAGTGTACAATTCAGTGATGTTTGGTGTGGTCACGGAGCTGTGCAGTCATCACCAGCCTAACTTCAGAGCACTTTTACTACCCACAAAGAAATCCCTGGTCCCTTAGCGGTTACCCCTTACTCCGTCTACTTCTGAGGTAGGATGGAAGAAATAGGAAGGAGACAAAGAAAATCTCATTTAAAAATTGTGCTTTTAACTAGACCACAACTTGACACAATTGGAGTTACCCAAGACGATCCAGATCCATACTCCCTAGGCTTGTGCCTCCTTTCTTCCAGTGCCCTCACTCCCCAAACCCCGAAAGACACTTTAGTTAGTAAGGTAAAGAGCAAAACCCTGACCATGAGTGGGGGAGAGAAACAGATTCCAGGATTCAAAAAATGTTCTTAGGCAAAACATCTTAGATCACTCATCTTTTTTTTCTTCTTCTTTTTTTTTTTTTTAATGTGGGTACCGGGAGTTGAACTCAGGACCTCGCGCTTGCCAGCAGGCACTTGTGCCACTAAGTGATATCACCGGCCCCTTTTTTTCCTTTATGTGGGTACCGGGAGTCGAACTCAGGACCTCGCACTTGCCAGGCAGGCGCTTATGCCACTGAGGTATATCACCAGCCCCAGATCACTCATCTTTAAAAAAAAAGAAGGGGGACAGACCAAAATGATGGAGTGGTGAGAAGCAGAGAAAGAGCCTCTGAGAGTTGTCCAGATGCTGAAATATAGCAACTCGAGGAAGACAAGAAAGAGGGAAGTGGGTCCCCTGGACCCAGGAAGGATCCAAAGTGCAATCTGAAGCCCACGGAGAGGGTGAAGAGAAATTTCTACAAAGAAGAAGTAGGTAGCCGCCAGTGCCTTTGCCCTGTGTCGGGACTCGCTGTGTGACAGGAGCAAGGTAACTGTGGTTACCGCTGTGGACACACGGTAACTGCTGCAACCGCAGGGTCCTCCACGGAGAGATGCAGTGGTGCAGGGGTGCAGTGGATGTGAGGGGCTGCACTGGCTGGCACTGAGTGCTGAGGGCTCAGTCGTCCTGCAAAAGAGAGAGCGATTGGCCGGGAGCTGAGCTTGGAACTCAGAAGCGGCCAGCTCCATCTACGGCTCCCAGCCGGGCTCAGGCCTGCGGAAGGTGCGCTGACAGCTGCAGGCTGAGTCTGGTCTCGGCCAGAAAGTGCAGGCTTGCTGGGATTATCCACGACCCCACCAAAAAGCTACTGCTGGCTTGCTGGGACAGATTAACACAGAACAGGACTCTGTCTCCACACGTTGTCTACCAGCGACAGCAGAGACAAACCTGGAAGTGAAATTTTTTTTTTTCCTCTCGTTGTGGTTTTGTTTTTTGTTTTTGTTTTTTTCTCCTTGTTTGATCTTGTTTTTTTTTTTTTTTTTTTTTTTTTTTGGGTACCTGGGGTTGACCTCAGGACCTCAGGTGCCAGCAGGCGCCCGTGCCGCTGAGCAATATCACCAGCCCTTTTTTCATATGTGGGTTCCAGGAGTTGAACTCAGGACCTCGCGCTTGCCAGGCAGGCGCTTACGCCGCTGAGCCATCTCACCGGCCCAAAATTTCTTAAAAATAGCAAGAGACCATGAGAAATCAATCCAGCAGCTGCTAGATGAGGCAAAGAAGAATAACTTAAGATTGATTAGAGACAATGAAAAAGCAGGAGATCGCACAAATGATATAAAAAAACTGTTCCCAGACATTATGGCAGGAAACTTCCCTGGTAGAGAAAAAGAATTTGACATACAGATAAGTGAGGCATATAGAACTCAAATTAACCACTATCAAAAAAAAAAAATCTACAGCCAGTCATAGTCAAGATTCCAGAAATTCAACACAAGAATATAATCTTTAAAGCCAGGGAAAAGTATCAAATCACCTGTAAAGGAAAGCCCATCAGAATTATACCTGACTTCTCAGAACAAACCCTCAAGTCAAGGAGAGCTTGAATTGAAATATTTCAAGTTCTAAAGGAAAACAATCTTCAACCCAGATTGATGTACCCCACAAAACTATCTTTCAAAACAGAGACATAAAATACTTCCATGGCAAAAAACGTCTGAGGAAATTTGTGACCACTAAACCAGCACTCCAAAATGTTTCAAAGGACATTCTAGAAAGAGATAACAAGGACTACAACTCCATGAACCCCAACAGAAGGAATCCACCAGGCAAGGCAAACAATTAAACAGAGGGGAAAAAAAAGAGAGGGAGCCAACAACAGGAAAATAACATGACAAGGATAAGTCAAAATATATCAGTTATAACCATCAATGTTAATGGTCGCAGTTCACCAATCAAAAGACACAGACTGGCAGAATGGATCAAAAAGCAAGATCCAACAATATGCTGCATACAAGAAACACATTTAATTCAAAAATAAATTCATAGACTGAAAGTCAAAGGATGGAAAACAATACTCCATGCGACAGGAACCCAGAAAAAAGCGGAGGTAACTATTCTATTTGCAGACAGAGAATTTTAAGCCAAGACTGTCTAAGAGAGATAAAGAAGGTCACTGCATCCTTATAAAGGGAACAATCCAAGAGGAAGAGATAACAACCATAAATATATATGCAACAAATATCAGTGCACCCAACTTTATAAAACAATTAATAGGCATGAAAAATCAAATAAGTACTAATACAATGTATGGGGGAATCTCAATACCCCACTGTCACAAAAAGACAGATCAACTAGACAAAAAATCAATGATGAAATATTAGAACTGAACCAAACTTTTGAACAAATGGATTTAGTAGATGTCTACAGAGTGTTCCACCCCACATCAGAATACACATTCTTCTCAGCTGCACACGGGACATTCTCCAAAATAGACCACATACTAGCTCATAGAACCTGCTTAAGTAAATGCAAAGGAATTGAAATTATCCCATGCATATTATCAGACCATAGTGCAATGAAATTGGAAATCAATGGCAAAAGAAACCACAAGAACTTCCTAAACACATGGAAATTAAATAGCACCCTCCTGAACAACCAATGACTCACAGATGAAATTAAAGAAGAAATTAGACAGTTTCTACAATTAGATGATCATGACAGTACAACATACCAGAACTCATGGGACACAAAGAAAGCAGTCCTAAGAGGGAAATTATAGCAGTAAATACCCATATCAGGAAAACAGAGCAAGTGCAAATAAACAACTTAAAGGTGAACCTCGAACTTCTAGAAAAAGAAGAGCAGGCTAAGCCCAAAGCTCATATGAGGGAGGAAATTATAAAGATCAGAGCAGAAATTAACACATTGGAGACTAAACAATACAAAGAATCAATGAATCCAAGAGTTGGTTCTTTGAAAGATTAAATAAAATAAACCCTTATCCAATCTTATCAAAAAAAGGAAAGGAAAGACTCAAATCCACACAATTAGGAATGAAAGGGGTGAAATCACAATGGACCCTGCAGAGATCCAGAAGATCATCTACACCTACTTTGAAAACTTGTATTCTAATAAGATGGAAAATGCAGAAGAAATGGACAGATTCCTAGATACATATGACTTACCAAAGCTGAATCAAGAAGATATAAAAGTCCTAAATAAACCAATATCAATCAATGAAATCAAAGTGTAATTAAAAACCTACCAACAAAGAAAAGCCCAGGCCCTGACAGATCCAGGGATGAATTCTGCAAGAAATTTAGAGAAGACCTAACACCACTACTTCTCAAACTCTTTAATGAAATTGAAAGGGAAGCAATACTCCAAAATTCATTCCTGGAAGCAGTCATTATCCTGATACCAAAACCAGAGAAGGATCCAACTAAGAAACAGAACTATGGGCCAATCTCCCTAATGAACATAGATGCATAAATCCTCCATAAGATACTGGCAAAGAGAATGCAGCAAATCATCAAGAAGATTGTACACCATGACCAAGTTGGATTCATCCCAGGGATGCAAGGATGGTTCAACATATGTAAATCAATAACTGTAATACACCATACTAACAGAACCAAGGACAAAAATCATATGATCATCTCAATAGATGCCGAAAGAGCTTTTGACAAAGTCCAGCATCTATTCATGATAAAAACCCTACAGAAAATTGGAATAGATGGTCTTTATCTCAATCTGACAAAAGCCATCTATGACAAACTGACAACCAGCATCATACTAAATGGACCAAAACTGAAAGCTTTCTCTCTAAAATGAGGAACAAGGCAAGGATGTCCACTGTCTCCACTCTTATTCAACATAGTCCTGGAAACTTTAGCCAGAGCAATTAGACAAGAGAAAGAAATAAAAGGAATAATGATAGGAAAGGAAGACGTTAAATTATCATTATTTGCAGATGACATGGTACTCTACATAGAAGACCCCAAAAACTCCACTTAAAAACTGCTAGATATAATAAACAAATTCAGTAGCGTAGCTGGATACAAAGTCAACACTCAAAAATCAATAGCATTCCTGTACATGATTAACAAACTCACTGAGAGAGAAATTAGGGAAATAATACCTTTTACAATATCATCCAAAAAAAAAAAAAAAAGAAAGAAATACCTAGGAATCAATCTAACAAAGGATATAAAAGACGTCTACATTGAAAACCACAGCACTCTGAAAAAGGAGATTGGGGCCAGGGATATAGCTTAGCGGCTCAGTGCCTACCTGGCAAGCATGAGGTTCTGAGTTCCTGGTACCAAAAAAAAAAAAAAAAAGAGAGATTGAAGAGGATATCAGAAAATGGAAAGATATCACTTGCTCTTGGGTAGGAAGAACCAATATAGAGAAAATAGCCATGCTTCCAAAACTGTTATACAGATTTAATGCAATTCCAATCAAAATTCCAACAGCATATCTCACAGAATTAGAGAAAACAATCCTAAAATTCATTTGGAACCAGAAGAGTCCTAGAATAGCAAAGGCAATTCTGGGCAACAAAGGCAAGGCAGGGGGCATCACAATCCCTGACTTGAAATTATATTATAAAGCTACTGTGATAAAAACAGCATGGTACTGGCAAAAACAAAACAAAACAACCAGACCCAAAGATCAATGAAACAGATTAGAAGATGCAGAAACCACTCCAGACATACTAAGCCACCTTATCTTTGACAAAGGTGCCAAACACATTCATTGGAAGTAAGATATCCTCTTTAATAAATGGTGCTAGAAAAACTGGCTCTGCACATGCTGGAGATTAAAATTAGACTCATATATTTCACCATGCACTAAACTAAATTTGAAATGGGTCAAAGATCTAAATATCAAAACAGAAACATTAAATCTGTTGGAAGATGGAATAGGTAAAACTCTTGAAGACATTGGTGTAGGCAAAGACTTATAAATAAAACCCTGATTGCATAGGAACTATCACAAAGAATCAACAACAGGGGTCTCATCTTATTAAAAAGCTTTTGCACAGCAAGAGAAACCACCGACAGAGTGAAGAGACAACACACAATGTGGGAAAAAAATGTTTGCCAGCTGTTCCTCAGACAAAGGATTACTATCGAGAACATATAAAGAATTCAAAAACATCAGACCTCCCAAATTTAAAGACCCAATCCAAAAATGGGCATCTGGGATGAATACATGCTTCTCATATGAAGAAATACAAACAGCAAATACATATATGAAAAAATGTTCAACATCACTGGTCATTCGAGAGATGCAAATTAAAACAACACTGAGATTCCATCTCACTCCAGAAAGAATGGCTATTATCAAGAAATCAACCAATAACAAATGCTGGAGGGGCTGTGGGAAAAAGGAACCCTTCTCCACCGTTGGTGGGAGTGTAGACTGGTGAAAACACTATGGAAACTGGTGTGGAGATTCCTGAAAAAACTAGGATTAGAGATCCCATTCGACCCAGGATTCCCCTTCTGGGTATCTTCCCACAAGAATTAAAAGCATCATACCACAGCGATATATGTGCACCCATATTTATAGCAGCACAATTTGTAATAGCCAGATCTTGGAAACAACCCAAATGCCCATCAGCTGAAGAATGGATAAAAAAGATGTGGTGTTTTTATACAATGGAATACTACTCAGCCATAAAGAAGGGTAAACTGGAGACTTTTTATAAGTAAATGGATGCAACTTGAGACCATATTCATAAGTGAAATAAATCAGATGCACATGTGCAAACATCATATTGTCTCCCTAGTGTGAGAAGCTGAAAGAGTAAATAAGATCCAAAAAGTACAATAGATATTGTAAAATGGGAATAAACTTCAAAAGGAAAGAGAAACTGGGATGGGGGAATGGAGAAAAAAGGAAGGGAAAAGCAAAAAAAAAAAATAATATATATATATGTATATAAAAGACAGTTAAGATAGTTATACTACTAATTTCTCTTAGTTCATTGAAAAGAAAGGTTTGTGCTAGTATTGTTTGGGCAATTAAATGCTGATATCTTTTACTCTGAGTAACTAATTTAAAGATAACAATTCGCAATGTATTAACCATTGTTACCCTCCTACTATCTTTTTTTTTTTTTTTTTGTGGGTACCAGGGGGGTCGACCTCAGGACCTCGTGCACCAGCAGGCGCCCGTGCCGCTGAGCGATATCACCGGCCCCTTTTTCGTATGTGGGATCCGGGAGTCGAACTCGGGCCCTCGCGCTTGCTGGGCAGGCGCTTAAGCCGCTGAGCCATCTCACCGGCCCCCCCTCCTACTATCTTGTTTTGAAAAAAAAAAAAAAAAATTTTTTTTTTTCTCTTTAAAATAAAAGAAAGAGGGGCCAGTGAGACGGCTCAGCGGCGTAAGTGCCTGCCCGGCAAGTGCGAGGTCCTGAGTTTAACTCCTGGTACCCACATAAAAATAAATAAATAAATAAATAAATAAATAAAAGAGAGAAAGAAAAAAGAAGGAAGGAAAGAAAGAAAGAAAGAAAGAAAGAAAGAAAGAAAGAAAGAAAGAAAGAAAGAAAGAGTCCTTTCCCCTGTAAAACGGGCCTTTGTTATCTCTCTGCCTATGGGTGGGCCATTCCTTTCTCTGGTAAAGAGGGACTTCTGTAGGTTCCCAGATTCCAGTTCCACCCCAAATAAAATCGGTCTTCCCAGCTCTGACTCCACTGCGGCCCTCCCCACTCCGGGTCCCCACTCTGCTTCTTCGAGTGTGCACTTCTAAAGTTCCGTGTAACCCTTCGTGCCTCTTCCTGACGGCTCCTGGGAAGGCTTCTGTGGCAGCAGTCAGTGAGCCTGCAGCCTGCACCGTGGGTCC
The DNA here is from genome assembly GCA_028451465.1 of Erethizon dorsatum. Classification (NCBI taxonomy): domain Eukaryota; kingdom Metazoa; phylum Chordata; class Mammalia; order Rodentia; family Erethizontidae; genus Erethizon; species Erethizon dorsatum. Next base: position 87,669,189 of record CM051822.1, read on the forward strand.
CACCTCTTCAGTTCCGACGTCTCCCTGGAGCCTGACCGGTGCCACTCCCAACTCTTCTACATTCTCTGTGATTTGCCTCTTTTAGATGTTTTGTATAAGTGGCACAAGATTGTAAATTGGAGCCATCCTGGGCGTTTAGCAGGATTCTCCCTGCTCTAAATAAAGGGCTGGGACTCTAGCTCAGTGCCAAGGCCTGGGTTCAATCCCCACTGCCACATATAAAGTCAGTAGCGTCGCTCAGCCCTGCCTTGTAACACCCCTCCCTTCTCTGAGCTGGCTCCTGTTCATGTGGGAAGGTAGTTAGGGTGACTGGCGGATAGGTATGAGAAGTGCTGCTCCAGACCGTGAAGAGCGCAGTGTTTGTCTGGCCCAGGAGCTCTTGGGTAAGTTGGGTTAGAGTCCTCTGCATTTACCAGATTTAATTGAGTTCCTTTTTTTTTTTTTTTTCTTTTTGGTGGCAGTGGGGATTGAACCCAGGTACTTTTCATTGAGCTATATCCTCAACTCTATTTTTTTATTTTTTGAGACAGGATCTCACTAAATCGTTAAGTTTCCTAGGCCAGGCTCGAACTTGCCATCTTCCTGCCTCAGCCTTCCATGGAGCTGGAATGACAGCTGTGTGCCACCACACTGCGCTGCCAGGCTCTTTATGTTTTGGTGTGGGGTTGAAACCCAGGGCTCCTTGCATGCTAATCTTGTTCAGTTATTTTACCAGCACTGAGTTCATGACTGAGCCCTGTATAAGGCATAGAAATTTTACTTCATTTTGAGACAGGGTCTCACTTTACAGCCCAGGCTGGCCTTGAACTCTCTACGTAGCCCAGGGTGGCCTCTAGCTCGCTGCAATCCTGCCTCAGCCTCTCGAGTGCTGGGATTACAGATGTGCACCACCACACCTGGCCTTGTAGAAATTTTAAAAGGAGAAGAACCAGACCTGGTGACACATACCTGTAATCCTAGATTCTTGGGAGGCTGAAACAAGAGGATGGGCAATTTAGGAAATTAGCCAGACCTTATCTCAGAATTAAAAAACAAACAGAAAAACCAAAATAGGTGTGGTGGTGCACACCTGTAAAGTCAGCATTTAGGTGGCTAAGGCTGGAGAATCATCACAAGTTCAAGGCCAGCCTGAGCTAAGTAGTGAGACCGTATCTCAGAAAAATGTAAAATTTTTAAAAATTTTAAAAGGGATAAAAATTAAAAATAAAATAAAATAAATAAAAAGGGCTATGGATGTAGGTCAGTGGGAAAGCCTGTGTTCAATTTTCAGTACCACGAAAAACAAACGGAGGAGGAGACAGACTTGGTGTGCTATACAAAATTCTGCAGATCAGCCAGGTGGGGTGGTGCATGCCTGTAATCCCAGCACTCAGGAGGCTGAGGCAGGAGGATCCCATGAGTTCCAGGCCAGCCTGGGCAACATAAGCCAGTTCAAGGCCAGCCTGCGCTACACAGTGAGACCTTGCCTCAAAAAGCAAAACAAAACAAAAATCTGCAGATCAGCCAGGCATGGTGATGCAAACCTATAATCCCAGCACTCAGGAGGCTGAGGCAGGAGGACTGCCATGAGTTTGAGGCCAATCTGGGCTACACAGTGAGTTCAAGGCCAGCCTGCATTACATAGTGAGACCCTGTCTCCAAAAAAAAAATCTGCAAATCAGACAGGCAGATACAGACTATATACTGTGTTACACATGAATCCAGAAGAAGCAAGGGCTAGAAATTTGTAAAGAGAACTCTGTGTAATGTGTAAAAAAGGTGTGGGGCATTTCTCAGGTGTGCAGTGTGAGTGAGGTGTGAGGAAATGGAGTGGCAGGCAGTGAGAGAGAAGTAGGTGGGGATGAGGTCCCAGAGAGGCCATACTGAGGAACTTCAGATAGATGTCGTGTAGGGCAGTATTCTACAAGTGGGAAACTGTCCCATTAAGTTTGGTTTTATGTTGTGTGGCGCTGTTGCTGTGGTGTGTGGAAGTGTCAGTGGCTAGAGAGATAATGGAGATCAAGACTAAAACAACAATATGAATTTACAGTCAAAAGCTTTAATTGGAAAGTAGGATAGTACTGTAGGATTCCATCCATCATGAGCTCGGTCTTGGATTTTTTTTTTTTTTGTCTTTTGAGACAGGGTCTCACTATGTAGCCTGGCCTCAGTTGCTGTGTAGTTCAGGCTGGCGTTGAACTCACAGGGATCCTCCTGCCTCAACCTCCCAAATGCTGGGGTTACAGGTGTGCATAACCACACCCCACTTTCAGTCTTGGTTTTGTAGGGCCAAAGGAACCCGTATGATTTGAGGGGCAAGTCGGTTCTCATGTGAGGAATCCTCAAGGCTTGAGGGTTTACTTGATTCCCAGAAGACTTCATAACTTGGGGCAGAGTCAGTTGTGTGAGGCTCTGCTGGAATCCAAGGTGACCACAGGTTTAACGCAACTGGAGATTTCCGGAGTAGGTTTTCTCAGTCTTGAAGGAGGATGAGCTAAGCGAGGTAAATTTAGGGCTAAGAAAACTTGTTTTGGTAACTTTCAGATAAAAACTCTCTAAATGACTAATACTGTAGTTCTTTTTTTTGTGTGTGGGTACTGGGGGTCGACCTCAGGACCTCGCACACCAGCAGGCGCCCGTGCTGCTGAGCGATATCACCGGCCCTTTTTTCTTTTGTGGGTTCCGGGAGTCGAACTTGGGCCCTCGTGCTTGCCAGGCAGGCACTTATGCCGCTGAGCCATCTCACCAGCCCCCCTGTATTTCTTTTTCTTTTTATTTTTAATGTATGTGGGTACTGGGAGTCAAACTCAGGACCTCGCACTTGCCAGGCAGGCGCTTATGCCACTGAGCTATATCACTGCCCCCCCCCCCGTATTTCTATATGCAGAGCTGAGAAGGATTTGTTCCAGAGTTTCACAAAATGAAGGTCAAGCTTTGTTCTACTCTTAGTTGCCTATTGGGCATTTGTAAGCCCAAGTGAGGAGTCATGGTTTTTAGCAAAAACTACTTTTTAAAAAAATTAATTAATTTTATTGGTACATTTTAGATATACATAGTAATCACATTCATCATAGGGAGTTTGTACCTGTACATGATATATGTTGCTGCTTCTTTTTTTCCATTCCCCTCCTCTCCCTTCAACCCCTCTTCCCCACCTTATTTACAAAAGCTTTGTTTCCATTTTTCTTTTTTCTCTTTTTTCCCCTTCCTTCCATCCCCCCTCCCTAGTTCCTCTTCTTATTTGAATATTTTCTTCCTATTTTACAATATCTATTATATATTTTGGTCTTTGTTTACACTACATTTCTCACACCAGAGAAACCATGTGATATTTTTTTTTTTTTTTTTTTTTTTTTTTGTTTTTTTGTGGGTACCGGGGGGTCGACCTCAGGACCTCGCGCGCCAGCAGGCGCCCGTGCCGCTGAGCAATATCACCGGCCCCTTTTTTGTATGTGGGTTCCGGGAGTCGAACTCGGGCCCTCGCGCTTGCCAGGCAGGCGCTTAAGCTGCTGAGCCATCTCACCGGACCACCATGTGATATTTGAACATGTGTGTCTGATTTATTTCACTTAAGAGTGTGGTCTCAAGGTGCGTCTGTTTGCCTAGAAATATCTCAAATTTATCCTTTTTTATGGCTGAGTAGTACATCATTGTATTAAAAAAAAAACATCTTTATCCATTCATTGGATGATGAGCATTTGGGCAGTTTCCAAGATTTAGCTATTACAAACTGTGCCTCTATAAACATGGCTGTGCATATATCACTGTGGTATGATGCTTTTAATTCTTTGGAGAAGATACCAAGAAGGGGAACAGCTGGGTCAAATGTAACCTCTAGTTTTAGTTTTTTGAGGAATCTCCACTCTGATTTCCACAGTGGTTCCACCGATCATTCAAGAGATACAATTTAAAACAACACTGAGATTCCATTTCATCCCAGCAAGAATGGCTAGCATCAAGAAATCAACCTATAACAAATGCCGGTGGGGTTGTGAGGAAAAAGAAACCCTTTTCCACTGTTGGTGTGTAGACCGTTTTGCTTTGTTTTGTTTTTGAGATGTTCTCACCTTGTAGTTCAGGCTGGTTTTGAACTCACTATGGAGACCACTGGCCCTCAAACTTGAAGTGATCCTTCTGCCTCAGCCTGGAGGGCTGGGATTACTGGTGTGAGCCATCATCACACCCTGCCCCCAAAACTACTTTTAAATGTTAGTAGCATGCCTTTTTTTTTTTTTTTTTTTTTTTGAGACAAAAGTACAGGCTGGCCTTGAACTCTTTTGAACTCTTTAAGTCTTTTTGGAGGTAGGGTCATTAGAATTTTGTCCCTGAAACTTGGTGACAAAGCTCTGTGACCTAGATGAAGATACTACCTAACGGGAATTGAAGTGGACTGAAGCTGCTGCTTGGGCTGTTTGAGACCGGAACAAAGACCCTGTTAATGGGGTTGTGCTTCAAGACAAAAGACCTCAAAGACTTTTAGACTGCAACTGTTTTTCTCTTTAGGAGCACCTGTTTGCCTTCTGGCGCCTGTTTATCTTCAAACATCCTTTAGAATCACCATCCCCTTCTCTCCCTTTTTTTTTTTTTTTTTGGCTAGTCTGTGGAAACCTACTATTTCCGGCACAGTGAAAATGGCTGAATCCGAAGTGGACTGTTCAATACAGTACATCTTTTGGATGGCTCTAGCCAGTGATCCTAGTTACTTCCGCCACTCTCCGCGGGACGGAACGTATTTTACACCAAGCCGCAGCACTCAAGATGGCCCGTCTTCCTCCTACTTTTCATTGGCTGAATCCCTCCGGCCTTCCACTCGATGGGCGGGACTTACTCTTGATTGACATCTATTTTGGTCAATACGCGAAGGCGAAGAGCCAATGAGGCGCTGGAACTGGAGACCTCCTCCGGCCTCGTCTTGCTTGGGGCGGGGTGGAGCAGAGCCGGAAGCAGGAGGGGAGAGAGAAACAGGAAAAGAAGGGAAGAAAGAAGAGGAAAGGAGAGAGGGAGGAGGAGGAGGAGGGTGGCGGCGCCGTTTCGGAGGAGCAGGAGCAGGGGGTGGGATGGAGAGGAGGAGGCTCGTGGGTGGCATGGCGCTCCTGCTCCTCCAGGCGCTGCCCAGCCCTCTGTCTGCCCGGGCTGAACCCCCGCAGGTAAGGGGGAGGGGCCGTCCGGGTGGGACTGGGGACCAGGGGGTCGCCGAGGCCTGGCTGGAGGGGTCTGAAGTAGAGTTGTTGCCCGGCCTTGCGGAGTCCCGAGGGTAACGCCGGCGCCTGGCGTGGGCAGGCGCTAAGGGAGCACCGGCGTTTAGCTGGGGACACCTGTGACGGTTCTGGTGGCGGAGACCGTGCCCAGCGCGTGAGGGGCCTTTGGGACGGCCTCTGCTGGGTGCGTTGGGGTGGTGTTGCGGGACATTGGCGGCCCCCCGAGGAGCAGGTGTCTGAGGCAGTGGGGCTGCATGCGCGTCTGTGGTGTCGGGCCAGGGAGGAGACAGAGCTGACCGCAGGGGGAAGCGGCCTGAGAGCATGTTTATTTCAGGCCGGGCAAGGGGAAGTTCTGAGGGCATCCTTGCTCCATTTTGCGTGGAGTCAGGCATGGCACCTTTGTGGCATGTGGTTGGAGGCAGGAGGCAGTGGGATGAGTGGATTGGGGACCTCCCACCCCCAGAGAAGCTATAAATAACCCCTATTGGGCTGGCCGGCCTGGGAGGGCAAGTCATTTGCTGATCTGGGCCAGCTCAGGGCTTTGGAGTAAGTAAAGGGTGGCTGCGATGCCAGTGTGGGCAGCACATGGAGCGCCCCGGCTTTTCTTGCTGGGTGACTTACTGCTTTTCCAGACGGGGAAGCTCGCCTGTGCCGGTTCCCGCTCTGGCTGGCGTTTCGACACCCTAATGGGAGTGTTACCTGCGGTGCCAGGTTGGATGGGGTCGTGCAGGGGGAATCACCCCTCCTCCCTTAATTTGGCAAGGCTTTAGCCGTGTATTTTCTTCCACTCCTGTTCCCTTCCTCGTCTTTTGCCGAAGGAAAATCACACACACACACACAAATACCACAATGGCAACGTCTATCCATGTAGCACTTGAACTTCATATTGTGATCAAGGGCAGAAGCAGAGTGCCAGTAAAAATACTCCTTTTCCCTCCGCGTGTAAAGACTGCCTCTTCACACATGCATCTTGTCTTGCCCATTAGTGTGCTCTATTTTTTTTTTTTAATGTGCTCTATTTTAAAATACGGATTAATTTTTAAAGTGAATTGGCATTTCTGTAGCAAAAATAGCAGTTTTATTTTTTTATTTTTTTTATTTTTATTTTTGGTGGGTACCGGGGGGTCGACCTCAGGACCTGGTGCGCCAGCAGGCGCCCGTGCCGCTGAGCGATATCACCGACCCCTTTTTCGTATGTGGGTTCCGGGAGTCGAACTCGGGCCCTCGCGCTTGCCAGGCAGGCGCTTAAGCCGCTGAGCCATCTCACCGGCCCAAAAAATAGCAGTTTTAAAGTGAACAGTTCTGTGGTGGTTAGTACGTTCGCAGTGTTGTACAACCACCAACTATCCAGTCCCAAAACATTTTCATCACTCCACAAAAAACTGTCCCCTCAACCGGTTACTCTGGCCCTCCCTACAGCCCCTGGCAACCACCGGTCTGCCTTCTGTCTCCCGATTTACCAGTTTGGATATTTCATGTAAATGGAATTCCACAATATGTGATCTTTAGTGGGTTTTCTTGTTGTCGTTGTTTTGTTTTGTTTTTGTTTTTGTTTTTTGGTACTCGGATTGAACTCAGGGTTTTTGCACTGAGCTACATCCCCAACTCTTTTTATTTTGAGACAAGGGTCTCACTGAGTTTCCAAGACTGGGCCTGAACTTGCACTCCTGTTTCAGCCTCCAAGAGTGCTGGGATTACGGTCATGTGCCGCCACATCTGGCCTCATGTAATCTTTTCAAGGTTCATCCATATAGGGGTCCAGTAGTTCGTTCCTTCTTCTGGCTGAATAGTATTCCATTGTATGTATACATCACACTTTATCTGTTGAAATATTTAATTTTTCTTCAGCATATTTGTGCATATTGGAAATAATGTGAAAGAAGTAGAGCTCATTTTCTAACCATTACGACCTTTTGTGGGTCCAGGACCCTTCAGTTTTAACCTTTGTTGAGCTTCTCTGTTTTCCCAGTTAAAATCATAAAGTCTCAGGAGAAATAAATTTTCTTTGTCTGCTGGAACAGTTATAACTCTCAGGACTGGTAAGGTTAAGAAATACAGGTATGTGTTGGGCTGGGTGTGGTGGCACACCCCTGTAATCCCAGCACTTGGGAGGCTGAGGCAGTTTAGGCTACATGGTGAGTTCAAGGTCAGTCTGAACTATATAGTGAGACCTTATCTCAAAAAACAAACAAACAAAAAGGAAATATAGATATTGGCAAGGCAAAATATAGAATGTGCTTGCTTTTGTTTTGCCCATGTCCATTTGTTTGTTTGTTTGAGACAGGGTAGTTCAGGCTGGCCATGAACTCACAGTGATCCTCCTGCCTCAGCCTCCCAAGTGCTGGAATTACAGGCGTGCGCCACCACCCCTGGCTGCCCATGTCTATTTTTGTAAATGTCTCTGTCAGGCCTTTGGGGGTGGGCTGGTCAATGGTAGGCATTGAATCCACTTCTTCAGCAAGGAGAAGGTTGGAAGGTGGCTGTTCCTGTCAGGTCCTGGAGCCTGGGAGGATGTGAGAAGAGGAGGGGATCCAATTGTCTTTTATTAACTCATACATTAAAGAGATTTGCAGGGCTGGTGAAATAGCTCAGCGGTATAAGCACCTACCTGGCAAGCGTGAGGTCCTGAGTTCAACTCCTGGTACCCATATACAAAAAAAGGGCCGGTGATATCGCTCAGCGGCACGGGTGCCTGCTGGCACGCGAGGTCCTGAGGTTGACCCCCGGTACCCACAAAAAAAAAAAAAGATTTGCAAAATGTAGGGAAAAAAAAGAACGCCACAGAAGAGGATCTTCAATGTCATGCCGGAATTGCATCCTTATTGCATTTCTGGTGCCTCTAATACTTACTTTGGGGACAGGACGGCTTTTGTACTTTGTTCTGTTTGGATGGCTGCTTGCACTGACCAACAGCTGTTAGGTGCTTCTGGTTGCTGCCCTCTGGGAAAGCTTTGCAAGGAGCTGCCTGCCCCCCTTCCTAATCTTACCCTTATGTACCCCATTCCCATCCCACACCTGAACTTGCCTCTTTCTGGTCAGGAGTGCTAGATACCTACAGTGAGGTTTGTGTTTTGATTTTTAACTTTAGAACGGAAGTTAAAATATAATTAGTAACTCTTAATCTGTCACAAGTTAGGTGTGTTGGGGGGTTTATAAGGCAACAGAGGGGCCCGGGATTTAGCTCAGTGGTGCAGTGCCTGTCTGGCAAGCGTGAGGTCCTGAGTTCGATTCCCGGTACCAAAAAAAAAAACTAACCTCAAACTAAAAAAAAAAAAAAAAAAAAAAAAAGACAACAGAATTCAGAGACTTTTTGGCATAGATGGACTTCAGGGACTCACTGTCCTTATTTCAGCAGCAAGTCCAGTTCCCTCTGAGTTGAGGAAGGTGTGCTGTACTCATGCTGTGTGGGAAAGGTGGCGTATGGGCACCTCGCTGTGTCTCCCTCCCCCTGAAGGGATCTACTATACAATCTTTCTCGTATGTGCATTCAATTTACCTTCAGAAGCTGCTCTTCCAGCTCCCAGCTCTGCTTCCCATGCAGCCCCAGGAAAAGTTGATTGGCCTGGCACACTTCTCTGGTTAGGAATTCAGATTTAACTTTCCCTGTGACTCACAGACGTGATTCCTTGAATTAGAGCTCTTAAACAGGAAGGCCTTGGTGTTTGTTTCCTCCATTTAATTTGATTGAGATAACAGAGTTTATTTGTAATAATGGTGTTTAGATTCAACCAGAATATTTGACTACATTATTTCAAATAAAGCTTTAAACTGGGTATGCTGTTGGAGGCCTGTAATCCCAGCGCTCTGGGAGAATTTGGGCAATTTGGTAATTGAGAACCTTGTCTCAAAAGGTAGGATGGGTGTCTTGGTTCACACTTGTAATCTGAGCACTCTGGGAAATTGAGGTAGGAAGATTGAACATTTGAGACCAGCCTGGGCGATTTTTCTTTTTCTCTTTTCTCTCTCTCATCTTTCTTTCTCTTTCCCTTTCTCTCTCTCTCTTTCTTTCTTTCTTTGAGACAGGGTCTCACTGTGTAATTCAGGATGGTTTTGAACTCACTCTGTAGCCCAGGCTGGCCTCAAACTCATAGCGATCCTCCTGCTTCAGCCTCCCAAGTGCTGGGATTATAGGTATACATCACCATGCCTGGCTTTTTAGTGATTTTTTGAGATCTTGTCAAAATAAATGTGGAAAGGGCTAAGGGTTTAAGCTTAGTGTGAGGGCTCTGGGCTCAATCCTTAGTACCACAATGAATGAGTGGATGAATGAAATTTTTTAAAAATGAAGTTTTGAAAGTTGGGTGTGGTAGTGCACGACTGTAATCCCAGCATTCAGGAGGCTGAGACAGGAGGATCCCTGTGAATTCGAGGCCAGCCTGAAACAGCCTAAGACCCTGTCTCAGAAAAACAAAATAAACAAACAAAAAAAGAAATTTTAGTAGGTGTGCTTTTGTTGTTGTTTTTATTTTTTAGAAATGCCTTTTTCTGTGCGGTGCCTTAGCCAGGGTCTGGACACTTCTCTACAGATGGGTCCTTACCTTTCCTCTGCCAAGCTTAAATTTTGAGTTGGGTGGAGCCCCAGTTCCTTCTGTCTTTCCCCAGCATGCTCCTCTGTTGTCTCCTTCCTTTACACCTCGGTTGCCCTGGCTGTTAGGCTGGGAGCCCTACCCTGCCCCTCACACATGGTCTGTCAGGATGGTCACTGGTCTTTCTTACGGAGTACTGCCGGGTTCCGAGGCTTCCGGAGACTCGTGGCCTTTACTTTCTTTTCTTAGTCCTTTTGGTATCCCAAGGTAAGTATGTGTCCAGTGTCAGCACGCTGCGTTTCTATAAATCCTCTCAGCAAATTCAGTAGAGTTCAAGGATGGACACTTACTGAAATGTGGCAGACTACTACTGGGCTTTGGGAGCCATGCAGGGCTGATGGAATCCAGCTCTCAAGGAGCTGTGCTCTTGTGGGAGGGCAGATAACACACAACCCACTGGTGTCCAGATGGATCAGTGCTGACACGGAAGCACAGACAGGACCGGGGAGCAGGGGAGCAGCTGAGTCCGCTAGGGCAATAGGAAGATAGGGGATGTAGGGACGCTTCACAGAGGAATGAACATTTGGACTAGATTGTTTTTGTGGTACTGGGGGATTGAACCCAGGGATGCTTTACCCCCATGCTTCATCCCCAGCTCTTTTTGTTTTTATTTTGAGACAGGGTTCACTATGTCACTGAGTTACTCAGGCTGGACTAGAACTTGCCATCCTCCTGCCTCAGCCTCCCAGAGTGCTGAGATTACAGGCGTGTACCACCACGCCTGGCTGACTCTTTCTTTATTTTGTTTTTGTTTTCGAGACAGGGTCTCACTATGCAGTGCAGGCTGGCCTCGAACTCACGGTGATCCTCTTTCCTCAGCTTCTTGAGTGATGGGATCACAGGCATGCGCCACCGTGTCCGGCTTGGCTGACACTTTCTTTTGTGACTTACTTAGCATAATGTTTTCGTGGTTTATCCATGTTACAGCCTGTAGCAGTACTTCTTCATTCCTTTTTTCCTGTTTGTTTTGACATGAGGTCTCACTGTGTTGTTCGGCAACTGTTTGTGTAGCCTAGGCTAGTCTCAGTCTCTCTCTCTTTTTGTTTTTTTGTTTTTGTTTTTTTTGGTACAGGAAATTGAACTCATGACCTCACGCTTGCCAGGCAGGCGCTGTGCTATTGAGCTGTATCCCTGCGCCCTGCACCCCCTTTTTTTAAGACCCGGTCTTGCTGTGTAGTTCAGGCTGGCCTCAAATTTTTAGCAGTCCTCCTGCCTGAGCCTCCTGAATGGTCTTCATTCTTTTTTTACGGTCAGTTAACTTTTCAGTGTGTGAATATACCACATTTTATTTATCCATTTATCAGTTAGTAGATACTGGGCCGTTTGCACTTCAGAGCTATTATGAATAATGCTGCTATGAACATCGGTATATAAGTTTATTTGGTTGGTTGGTTGGTTGTTTTTGAGACAGGGTCTCTGTAGTGCAGGCTGGCCTTGAACTTGCTTATTTGGCCCAGGCTGGCCTTGAACTTACAGCAGTCCTCCTGCCTCAGCCTCCCGAGTGCTGGGATCACAGGCGTGTGCCACCACTCCTGGCTGTATATAAGTTTTTTTTTTTGTTTGTTTTGTTTTTTAATGTGGGTACCAGGAGTCAACCTCAGGACCTTGCGCTTGCCAGGCAAGCGCTTGTGCCGTTGAGTGATATCACTGCCCTTTTTTTTTCATTTATGTGGGTTCCGGGAGTTGAACTCAGGACCTCGCACTTGTTGGGCAGGCGCTTATGCCGCTAAGCCATCTCACTGGCCCAAGTTTTTGTTTTTCTTTCTGTACCGGGAATCGAACTCAGGACTTTGCGCTTGCCAGGCAGGCACTGTGCTGCTGAGCTATACCCCTGGCCCCTGTATATAAGTTTTTGTGTAGACATGTTTTCAATTCTCTTGGGTACACACCTTGTGGGAATTGCTGGGTCCATATAACTTCATAGAAACTGATAGCTTTCCTGAGAGGTGTAATGCTATCTATCATCATCTATTATCTCTCATCAGTCTGTCATCTGTCATCTTTATCATCTATCAACTACCGTATGTATCATCTATCTACTATCTGTCATCTGTATTACTGGGGATTGAACCCAGGGTCTTTGTATTGAGCTATATCCTCAACTATTTATTTCAAAAAATTGTGTTTTGGTGGTATTGGGATTGAACCCAAGCCCTTTACACTGAGCTACATCCACAGCCCTTTGTTCTTTAAATTTGAGACAGGTTCATGCTAAGTCTCTGCATTGCCTTAGCTTCCCTGGGTGCTGGGATCACAGGCTTTGGTTTTTATTTTGAGACCGGTTCTCACCAAATCACTAAGTAGCCAAAGCTGGGATTGGATTTGCTATCCTTCTGCCTCAGCTTCCCAGACTGCTAGGATTACAGGCATGCGCCACCATGCCCAGCTCAATTTTTTTTTTTTTTTTTTTTTTGTGGGTACCGGGGGTCGAACTCAGGACCTCGCGCACCAGCAGGCGCCCGTGCCGCTGAGCGATATCACCGGCCCTTTTTTCGTATGTGGGTTCTGGGAGTCGAACTCAGGACCTCGCGCTTGCCAGGCAGGGACTTATGCCGCTGAGCTATCTCACCGGCCCCCAGCTCAATTTTTAACTGTAATTAAATTAATAGCTACTGTAGCTAATGGCTATTTAACTGACAGTGCTTATAGAACAGCTTTCTAGCATGGGAGTTTGGTCTGATATACTGGAAGCTCCTGGGCTCTGGGGTCAGACCACATGAGTTCCAAACCCGACACTCTCCTTGGGCAAGTTAGTTAATCTCTTGTGTCTCAGTTTCCTCTTCTATAAAATGAGAATAATAATAGCACATAACTTACAGGGTTGTCATGAAGAGAAAATACATAATATATGTAGAGCTCTTGGAATATACTTTTTTGGGGGGGTACTGGGAATCAAACTCAGGACCTCGTGCTTGCCAGGCAAGCACTGCACAAGTGAGCTAAATTCCTGGCCCCTCTTGGAATATACTTAATATAATTAGTCTAATAATAATTATCATTATTGGTGGTCCTCAGAGTCCATTGTGGTTGACAAGTTAATGTGAACTCTCGAATTAAGTTCACAAGCTTAGATCTGGAAGGTTTTGTTTTTACTTTTTTATTTTTTATTTTTTGAGACAGGGTCTCGATGTGTAGTTCAGACTGGCCTCAAATAGTGATCCTCCTGCCTCAGCCTCTCGAATGCTGGGATTACAGGCGTGCACTACCACACCTGGCTGTGGGAGGTTTAATGTGACTTCCTCTCTTCTGTATCTGGGTTTAGGTTTGTCCCTGTGATTTTATTTATTTATTTGTGCAGAGGATTGAACCCAGGAAGTGTGAGCTACTTCCCTACCTCATCTCACTTTATGTTTTTTAAGTTTTTTTTTTTTTTTTTTGGTCTTTTTGAGACAGGGTTTTGCTATGCAGTTCAGTCTGGCCTTGAACTTACTTCGTAGCCCAGGCTGGCCTTGAATTTGCAGCTATCATCCTGCCTTAGCCTCCCGAGTGCTGGGATTACAGGCATGTGCCACCATGCCAGGCTGTTTTTTAATTTTGAGACAAGTTCTTGCCAAGTTTCCCAGGCTGAATGTGAACTTTACATCTTCCTGCCTAGCTGGGATTACAGAGATAGGCCACCAAACCCGGTGGTACCTGTGATTTTTTTTTTTTTTTTTAGCTCTGTAGAAACCTATGTGTTTAGAATAGTGGTTCTCAGGGATTCTCCCTGCCCTTGTCAGTATGTGGAGACGTTTTTAGTTGTGACAGCTTGGGAGTGCTGCTGGCGCCTAGTAGGTGAGGGCCAAGGGTGCTGCTAAACGTCCCTACACTGCTTAGAACAGCCCTGGTGAGGGGTGGGGGTGTGTGGCCCAAAATGTCAGTGGTGCTGAGATGAGAAGCTTTGTTTAGTGGTACCAGCTCTCCTTACCAGCTCCTGCTCAGTATTGCAGAGGTTGAGATAGCCTTCCTACCAGGAACCAGTAGCCTTGTGAATGGCATGAAACCTCTGACAAGAAGTTTTAGGTGGAGCCAGGTGTGGTGGTGGCACACACCTCAATCCCAGTAGTGTGGGAGACTGAGGCAGGAGGGTTGCAAATTCAAATCCAGCCTGAGCAGTTTGTCAAGACCTTGTCTCAAAATAAAAAAATTTTAGAAAGAGGTTCAGGATGTAGCTTAATGTATAACCTGGGTTCATTCCCCTGTTCCAAGAAACCAAAACCAAAACCAAATTTTAGGTGGGCTGTTTTAAAGCTTTAATACGCAGAATCTCAGCGATGTACTTCATCTGCGGCATTTTGTCAGCCAGCATCGGACTTTGGAAGAAGCACTGTTTGGTCTGTGGCTCCTCGAGCAGGTGAGCCTCCCTGTTCACTCAGTCCTGAGCTCCTCTTGCTTTGCTCTGCACTTGTGGTTTCAGTTTAGGAACATAATTTGGTTTTGCCCCAGGGGAGCCTGATGCCCAGTTACTTCCTTCTCCCAGTGTCTTCGTGCTTCTTTAGCCAGTCGGAACCGCGTCACACTCCTCAGATGGTTTCCCTTCCCGTCCGTCTTGGCTGTGTGCTCATTTTTGCCCTCAGGACTGCTGCTCTGTTCTCACGCTTGCATAGCCTGTGGAAACTCCTGGGTGTTCCCAGGGTCTGCCACAGGGGAGCCGCGTGGCGAGCTGCATTCAGGGCGCTGTCTGGGAGGGGAGCTGCCGCCTCAGCCTCCCAGCGGGAGCTCCTCAGTGGGTGTCCACTGCCTCCAGCCGTTGTGGATGCTGTGGTATCTTAGGCGCCTTTGGACTCAGGATTCCAGCTGGTGTGTGTGTGTGTGTGTGTGTGTGTGGACTGGGGATTGAACCCACGGCCTTCACACTGAGCTGCAAACCCAGTCCTTTTTCTGTTTTTTATTTGGAGACAGGATCTCGCTAAATTGCCCAGGTTAGGCTCAAACTCTTGATCCTCCTGCCTCGGTCTCCCAGAATGCGAGGATTATAGGCTGCTCCTGTGTGCCAGGCTCCACCCTCTTGTTGAATGTCTGGCCAACGGTACTCTTGAGAAGGCCTCTTTGCCTGTTCTCAGTTCTTAGGACTAGCACTTGAGGTGCTGTCCAGATGCAGGTAGCACAGTGACCTGGGCTCATCGCTTACCCCTGTAACTCCAGTCATGGACACCAGTGGGGCCTTTGTCACATAGTTAACTGCACAGCACGAAGAGCAGCCCCTGAGCCGGTGACTTGTCCGCTGCCACACTGCAGGATAAGGTCTGGCTGGTGGGCTCTTCCTGTGGGCCTTGCTTGGCTTTGCTGTTCCACTAGCTGGAACAAGGTCTGGCCTGGCCTCTGTATGGGATGTGGAAACAATAAAGCAAGAAACAAACATAAATAAATCCAGAACTTTGCAACCTCGAAGGTCAAGAAAGGGGAAACAGGTCCCACCCTGTTGAATTCTGCACTCGTTGATACAATTCCGGGCTTTCCTAATGTGGGAACTAAAGTAGGTCACCCTCTCAGACTTGCTTGCCAGTCTTGCACGCAGTGGGGTTTGGGGACGCTCCGCTTCCTCAGCTACATTCTCATAGCTCTTTATTTATTTACTTTAGGTTTTCTTCTTTCCACACTTTCTTCTGTGGGAAAACAGAGAAGCTGTGTATCTTTTGCTCCTGGTGCCATCATATCACAGTGCTAAGGCTACGTTTTGATCCAAGATCTCAGGTGTTTTGAAGAAGTTAAACTTGGCTTGGAAGTGGTGAAAATAAATGTAAGACATTGCAATAATATTTGTGTCTTAGAAGGGCTTGATTTAGAATGAAGTCACAAAGACATACCCCTTTTGATTTTGAAGTATCTAGCAAGAGGAATGTTATGTGGTAATGATACATAGGGGAAAGAAACTCCCAACCTGCTAGGTGTTTGAAATGCGAGTTTGTGTTCTCTAAAATCAAGGAATGAATTCTAAGGAACAACGGAGGTTAAGAGTAGGAAGAATTTATTGAGAGAAAGAAAGCTTCTGTCTGAGAGGGACAGAAGGGCCCCGGAAAGTGGGCTGCCTGCCAACCCGCTTCTCGAGGGTGTTTTACTGAGTGAAGCCACGAGGGGAGGCGGGTTTAAGGTGGGACAGACCTATAATCAGTCAGTAAGATTACAAGTGTAGTTCCTTAGGTAATATTGATCCAATGGGAAATCATAGGATGGGTGTGAGGTGGGACAAACTATGGTCAACCAATAAGTATATAAGTATAGTCGCTGGGGTAATATTGATTAAATGGGAATCAAATGGGGAAACAAGTCACTTAGCCAGCGCACTTGGGAGGGACAAGGACTTTCCTGGAAGGGGTGGGGTGAGGAGGTTTGGTCCTCCACCCCAAGGGGATAGATGCCTGCTTAGAATCTCAGTCACTGCTGTTCACCCCTAGGGGATGTAGGAGTGAGTAGTTCCTCTTTCTTGAAGCTTGGTCTTCAGTGACTATGGCTCCAGCCACTGTTGTCTTCAGCACTGACCTCTGGAGGGCCCAGCCCTGTCTGACTGCCTACAATATTTCTACCTAACTTAGCTATCTATAATAGTAACACTCTTATTATACATTGTTTCAGATCAGAGTCTTGTGTTGAAGGAGAAAATACTCAGGGTGTTCAAATTGTACAAGCTGCTTTTTGGTTTGCTACCTCCTAATTTCTCTTCCTCATCTAAAATTCCACCTGGCCCTTTGACCAAACACAGAAACAAGAACAGACTACAACAAAAAATAACACAGCTTGGTTTATCGATGAGTTCTGAATGTTTTTCTCTCAGCGGTCATTTGGGAGTGGAAGTTAGTATTTGGCTTTGTGCGCGTGGGTGTTGGAAGAGGGACACGACTGCGGAGTGGAGCAGTGTGATGAATCCACCCTGCTCGCTCCTTCCCTGCCTAGTTGGAATTTGCACATCTTTGGGGAATGTTTGCAGAGGTTAGGGGCAGCAACCTGCTGCTGCAGTCTGATTTGGCGCTAGGGCCGCTCAGGTCTGTTTGTCTTCATAGAGTCTGTTGCTGTCTTTCTCGGAGCTTTAAGATAACTTACCTGTTTATATCAGAAACAAATGCCTGTAACAATGGTAAGTAACACAGGAATCCAAAATGTGTAAAGTAAAAATGAAAGTTCTTGATTAGGTATCTTTTTGGTTTTCTGCTGCCTATGCTGCATTTCCAATTATGTATTAATATAGTTCATATATATAGATAATTCATACATATAAACAAAATTATTGGCGTGAGGAGGTTTTTGTTCTGTTTCGTTTTTTTGAGATGGGATCTGGCTCTGTAGTTCTCATTGTGTAGCCCAGAACTCGCAGTGATCCTCCTACCTCAGTTTCCCAAGTGCTGGGATTACATTTGTGCCACCATGCCCGGCAGCAATTCTTTTCTTTTCTTTTTCTTTTTTTTTTTTTTATGTGGATATCGGGAGTCAAACTCAGGACCTTGCACTTGCCAGGCAGGCGCTTATGCTGCTGAGCCATTTCACTGGTCCAGCAATTATTTTCTAATAATAAAATATGAAATTATTCTCCTCCTCCTTTGTACTCTGTCAGGTACTGTTACTCTTCCGAGGACGTCTTTGTGCCCCCTGAATGAGAAGAGTGGAAGGGTGGCCTCTAGTGAGGACCGGCATGGGTGACAGCCTGGGAGAGTGTTGGGCCCCAGCACCCCTTTGTCTGCTCTGGGCTTTGGGTCTACCTTACAGAGCCAAGGGTTCTTCCTGGGCCTTCTCGATGGCTGTCCCCAACTTCCTTTTGCACTTCCTCTTCTGAGTTAAGGATGATTTCTGGGAATATTTTTCATGAGCTTTACTAAAATATAAATCAGGGTCCAGGGAGATAGCTCAGCGGCACAGCGCCTGCCTGGCAAGTGCAAGGTCCTGAGTTTGATTCCTGGTACCAAAAAAAAAGAACATTGCAGACTCCGTAACATTTCAACCATAAATAACTTGAATCTCCAAGTGA
Organism: Erethizon dorsatum; assembly: GCA_028451465.1. Classification (NCBI taxonomy): domain Eukaryota; kingdom Metazoa; phylum Chordata; class Mammalia; order Rodentia; family Erethizontidae; genus Erethizon; species Erethizon dorsatum. The sequence goes on from CM051822.1 coordinate 87,686,888, forward strand.
TGAAGAGTCTGTTCTTCAGCGTATCCAGAGTACCGTTTCACATCCTGAAAAATGGACAATAATCCTTAATGTCGTAAGGACCTTGTATCTGAGAATATAAGATCTAGCAGTAAAAGTAATACTACAAAATTTAGCTATTTGTGAGAGTTCTTCAGTTTTTATAAGTAATTAACTCTTACTAGGTGTCTTAATACATTAAAAAAAAAGTTGTTTCCATCAGTACCTCTTGATCCTGTATCAAAAGTGTTCTTCCAAACCAGGTGTGGTGGCACATGCTTGTAATCTCAGCACCCTGGGAGGCTGAAACAGGAGGATTGCAAGTTTGAGCCCAGCCTGAGCAATTTAGCAACTTAGTAAGACCCTGTCTCAAAATAAAAACGTTTTTTAAAAACGCCTGGGGATGTAGCTCAGTGTGGGGCCCTGGGTTCAATCCTTAGTACTACGAAAAAAAACAAAAAAATGAAAACCTTTCTTCGTCATTATTTTGGGCCCACATATTCATCTCCAACCTTTGCTGAGTGTATAAAGTGAAAGATTAACTCAGGACTTTTGCCCTGAACTGCTAGTATAGAGAGTTTTTAGAAGAATCCTGCTCTTATCTGAGATTACATGAATGTTCCGAGAGGCCTGGGAAGAGTGACCCCGTCAGTGTGTTTTCTCCTCTCGCAGCTCTGGTGGCGCAAGCCGTGTCCTCACCCCGTGCCTACCCTACTGTGCCTGTCCCTCCGGTGCAGTACGGGCAGACAAGCGGCGCTGGCCAGGGCCTAGTGCGATGTAGAATTTGGAGGCTGACAGATAGCAGAGAGACGATGATGCTGTGAACAGATGCTCAGGAAGAGAGCTACAGGTATGGGAGGTGGAGGCCGCCCGGCTTCCCAGCGCGGGTTCCTCAGAGGCTTACCTGGGTGCGTGCGTGGCTCCCAGAAGAGACGCAGACCTGTCACAGAGATGTGCGGCCTCACAGGTGCCTCTGGTGAGGCTCGCGGAAGGAAGGAGGCAGAGGCTCACGAGACTGGTAAAGCAAAAACTGGATCCTCTCTAAGGCTAGGGATGTCATTTATTGTGTCTCTCGTGATGAGCTCCATGTCTTTTGCAAGTTTGAGCATGGTGAAAGCCCTTAGAAAAGCTTCGTTTCCGAAGTATATCTAGAAGATCCGTGGTCTAAGCACACAGGTGCTGGCATCTGCTGGGTTTTTCAGGGAGGGACAGTGGCTTGTGCTCTTTGCTGCGACAGGATGGTTTTCTCAAAGGCACCGTGAGCACTGCCCGAGCAGTAGGGTAAGCCTGCCTCCTGCCACTCCTGCTCTGCTCCAGTGCTTTCCTTGTGCCCTGGGACCTGGAAGTACAAGGTTCAGGTGTGGCTGTGACAAAAGACTCAACATCCCTGCCTCGGGGATGATACCCTCTCTAGTGTCAATTTATTTATTTGTGGTTTTTTGAGACAGGGTCTCACTATATAGTTCAGGCAGGCCTTGAACTCACTTGAACTCACTGTGGAGCCCAGGCTGGCCTCAAAAGTGTAGTGATCCTCCTGCCTCAGCCTCCCAAGTGCTGGGATTATAGGCATGCACCACCATGCCTGGCTGCAGTGTCAAGACCTTTGTCATCACTTTGCATGGAGTGTGCGCACATGTGTTCCATAAGTTTCCCTGCCCCTTACAACCTATGGGAGGGATAAATGTTTTCTCTCAACCTTTTCTACCACGAAGTCCTAGACTTGGCCTAGGTTTGATTACTGACTGGCTGAAGGAGGGAGAAGGAAATACTTGATTTTTGTGAGACGGGGGAAATGAGGAAGGCATGATGCTCTGAGCTATGCTTCCCGCTTGCTAGACTGCTGAGTGTCAGCCGATCCAGGTGTTGCTGATGGGGACAAAACTAGAGCTGCTTTATCTTATGTCCCATAATTGAAAAATGGTTGCTAAGGACTTAGATAATGTCCCAGCTCTACTTTGAGAAAGGAAATTTTGCTTTTTTTTTTTTTTTTGGGACAGGGTCTCACTCTGTAGTCCAGGTTGCCCTTAAACTCACTGTGTAGCCTAGGCTGGCCTCGAACTCACAGCAGTCCTGCTGCCTCAGCCTCCCAAGTGCTGGGATTACAGGCGTGCACCATCATGCCTGGCGGGAATTTTGCTTTTAAGATGTTCAAGTATGTTAAATTCCTCATCTCATGGCTCAGCGGCTTAAGCGCCTGCCCGGCAAGTGCAAGGGCCCGAGTTCGACTCCCGGATCCCACATACGAAAAAGGGGCCGGTGATATCGCTCAGCGGCACGGGCGCCTGCTGGTGCGTGAGGTCCTGAGGTCGACCCCCCGGTACCCACAAAAAAAAAAACCAAAAAAAAAAAATAAATTCCTCATCTCAGAAATTAGAGATGAACAAGTAGTGAGACACGCAGAGCTCTCCCATCCCTGCGTCAGGCCTCCTGTGCTGGGAGCATTAATATCCGGGTGCTGTCTCGACCGCTTGCTCGCTTGTCAGGGCCTGTGTCCTGGAGGATGTCACCGTCACTGATATGTATGGGTTCAGCTCTGCTCACTTCCCGTTTGCAACCCTCTGTTCCATCATTAGGTCTTCACGTCTTCCCCCTGGACCATCTTGTTGAGCGTCTGCAGTGTGCAAGGCACTGCTTTGCACCCTGATGGCACACAAGGAAAGTTACAGATCTTAGATCTTGCCTCTTACTTGCCTTGTACTTTAGAAGAGGAGATAGGCTTGGGAATGAAGAACTGAGATATCAGGTGTGACATTTCTCTGCTGAGTTGATGTGCCACAGGCAGTGAGAAGATTGTCCCTGATGGTTTCTCTCTGGACTGTGAGAATGCCCCGTGGCCTCATATGTGAAGCAGCCGGAGTGGCTCCCCAAAGCCCAGAGCTGAGATACCTGTAAGCGCTCTTCTCAGGTCAGCCACTGTTGCACATGCAGTCCCACTTAAAATGGGTCATGGTCTCTTTATCGTTTATTGTGCCCAAAGTTTACTACACAGAGGTGAAAGATGAAATCAGATTTGGTGGAAATCATGAAGCCTCATTTTCCTGATGGAGTTCTCTTTCCATTACATCTGGGTGTGTTACTATGTTGTTGATAGACCTACATCTTTCCTCCTGTTCTTATTCTGTCATCACCCCCTGCCCCCCTGCTGGGGATCGAATCCTGGGCCTTGTGCATTCTAGGCAAGTGGCACTGCATGCTCCGCCACTGAGCTTCATTTCCAGCTTTCTTATTCCAACCTTCTAGGAGGCTTAGCTGGATGTGGTAGTGTTTGCCTGTAATTCCAGTACTTCAGAGGCTGAGGCAGGAGGATTGCCCCAAGATTGAGGACAGCCTAGGTTACATAGTGAGTTCAAGGCCTGCCTGAACTATGCTGTGAGACCCTGTCTTAAAAGAGAGAGAGAGATGGCTAGTAGAGCTGGGCACAGTGGCACACAGCTGTAATCCCAGCTACTAGGGAGGCTGAGGCAGGAGGATTGCAAATTTGAGGCCACTCTGGGCAACCAAAGGTGTCCCTGTCTCAAAATGAAAAATAAAATTTAAATTTTAAAAAGGGCTGAAGATGTATTTCAGCGGTGGAGCACTTGCCTACCATCTTTGAGGCCCATAGTCAGCCAGCTATAATCCCAGCTACTAGAGAGGCTGACACAGGAGAATTGCAAATTCAAACCCAGCCTGGGCAATTTAGCAATTTAGTAAGGCCCTGTCTCGAAAATAAAAAAGGGTTGGGGTTGGAGCTCAGTGCCAAGGCCCTGTGTTAAATTTAACCTCCAGTACTAAAATCAGTCAATAAAAATCAAAACATTCTTTGGGCATTGTGTGCCTCAGCAGCGTCCCTTCTTTGAGCTCATCTTGTGTTACTGTCTCTTGCTCCCACACACGTGTTCTAGTGTGTCTGTGTTTGTTTCTGTGCACTTGTCTTTTCTCCCAAACTGGGTAGCTAAATAGACAACAAATTCTGTGCTTGTTTCAGCGGTATATATACTAAAAATATGAACCCTCCAGAGCAAGACAGATTTGTCCAATGGTATGCCTTTCTCATTCCCAACTGTATCCTGAGTGGCTGGATGTGACTGCAGACATCAGGTCACAAATGAGGAGGAAGTGACAATTATAATTAATGTCAAAATGCTATCTCCACCTATATTCAAGCCCTTTTGGAGCCACAGAGGCCTGGCTGCAATGCTGGCTGGCTCACCTGGCTTACTAGGTGTGCATCCTTGAATTAATGAACTTCACTGAAGTTCAAGTTTTTTGTCCCTAGAATGTGAGATATCATTATCTGTTGGATTCCTGCCCCTCGGAGCATTCTTTGATGTGTGGCAAGTGATTACAGCTCCAGACTGTTTGCCGGGCCCTCTTCCCTGAAAGACTCATTGGGAAAGCAGCCATGCACGCATGTGGATGCCTTGCAGAAGGGACAAGCCCGTGACTCCCAGGACACCTTGTCCTTCAGAATCCAGGAGAGCTGTGTGTGTCTTGCCTCAGCAGGCCTTCTACCTGTCTGCCTTTGTCCAGCCCCATAACAGATGAGCTCCAAGTTTTGGTTTCTAGCAGCAGCTCAGTCCTTTGTGTTTGTGCTTGGCAACGTTCTACAGATCTTTGTCTGGAGTTGGAATTCAACCCAAGGCATTCCCAAGCATCATTACTTCAGGATCTTTTTATGGATGTGTATCCTCACACATGTGACAGGAAGATGTCTCTGTTTAACTTTTATTGTGGCACACATATTGTTTTAGTTTTGAGTTAATTCTCACACCTCCACATGTGGGGGGGGAGTTTGAACCCACGGCCTTTGCATGAAGCTACGTTCCCAGCCCGTTTTTTATGTTGAGACAGGGTCTGGTTAAGTTGCCCAGGTGGGACTTGAATTTGTAATCCTCCTGCCTCAGCCTCCCAAGTGCTGGGATTCTAGCCATGGGCCACCACATTTAGCTATTTGCCAGAATTCTAAGGCATTTCAATAAATCTGTGCCCAAGCCCCCAAAAAATAGGTTTTATCTTGATACTCTTCGTGGCATAGCAGCCTTGACTCAAAGCTCCTGAACATAAATGGCCTTTGGACTAGAGATCATCTCCTGCCCTAGAAGCCTGGCAGTTGCTGTTCTTTCTGACAATATCGTCTTTCTCTGGGTTCCTTGATTGCAGGATAAGATGCCCCTGGCTCTCGGCCCTCAGTTGCCTCCAGTCCTAGTGGGCCAGATGACATGGGTGTAGGAACAGTTCCCTAGGTCCCCTGAGAGCCATGGCATAGGCTCCAGCCTGCCCCTGTGTGGGGGACAGATGAGAACTGTTGGGCTTTCCCAGTCATTTACCTTGTAGAGCTCTGCTCTGCCAGGTGCAGTCCAAGGGTTCTGACTCTGTGCTGCAGAACTCACACTCCACTTGACAAAGTGGCAGCCTTTTTTTTTTTCTTTTTTTTTTGAGACAGGGCCTCACTTTGTAGTGCAGGCTACAGGCTGCAGGCTGCCCTTGAACTCACTATGTAGCCCAGGCCGGCTTTGAACTTGTGGCAATCCTCCTGCCTCAGCCTCCTTAGTGCTGGGACTACAGGTGTGCATCACCATGCCTGGCTTGTTTTGTTTTGTTTTGTTTTGTTTTTTGAGATGGTCTTGCTGTGAGGCTGACCCTGAATATTTGGTTTTTATCTCTGGTAATTTCTGTCTGACTCCTTTATCATCACAAAGGAAAGAACCTTTGGAGGCAGAGACTTTATCTAACGCCTTGCTCTGTCCCACTGCAGGCTGTGTGGCCCTGGTCAGGTTATATGAGTTCCATGTGCCTGGGTTTCTGCAGCTGAGCCTACCTTGCGGGGTGGTTGTGGCGGTGCGTAAGATGTTGGTCGGATGGTGTTCCACAGACATCCGTGGTCAGGGTTGGAAAATAAACTCTCCCCACCCCATTCCAAAATGTAAAGATTATACATGTATAAACTACCTGGAAAAATGTCAAAAAGTACTTAAATTGACTAAAGGAAAAGAATGAACTCTACGAGCATGTATGTTACAGTAGGTCTTCTTAAATAGTAAATTAGAGAATCCAAAGGGTGATGCAGTCAGCACTGGCATCTTGCAGGCTTCCCAGACTTGGGGAGAAAGTTGCAGATACTGTTTGGGGTTATAAAGTGGTTAATGTGCAACATAACATTGTCCTTAATTGTAGTTGAGTGTGACTTTTTTTTTTAATTGGTAAATTCAGCATTGAATTTAATTATATAATGACAGGCAGATGGTCAAAATTATTTGAATATTTTGCCCTAACTTTGTTCCATCATGTTTGTGCCTGGATCACTTATATAAAAGAACCTCCCCCCCCCCCAGGCTAGCAGAAGTGCCTACTGATCATCTCGCTTCTTAAATCCTGTAGTGGAATACTTTGTCATTAGGTTGTGGTGATGTTTCTAGGGCACGGCAGAAAGCGAAGTCATCTTCCTGGACGTGGTTGAATTTGCTGATTCAGCTCTTTCTCCTCACCCTAAGATTTCAGTCAAGGCTCATCAGCCACTGGCTGTGGAGAGAAGTGGGTAGGAGGAAGAAGCCATTGTCAGCAGCCACTTTTGTAGACTATGTGATTATTGTCCCAGGGGTTATGCTTTAGCTTAAATGGTGTCTTGCACACACAATTTATAATCTTGTGAGAAGATAAAAGCAGGCAGCTGCCTGGAAACACAGTCTTCAGTTGCATCCATAAGAGGATGATTCATTAGAAGTCTGTGGTGCAATTGTGATCATTTTGTTTTGAGTTTTTACACATTAAAAAAAACTAGTAACATTGTTACAGTTTCTCTTCTTCTGAGATCACCATTGATGATTATTGCAATCTGTTCCTCCATGAGCCTCGAGGAAATGGCTCCGCCAGCTTGGCACGTTCATCGTCTTGTCAGGAAAGTCGATGTGACCTTGACCATAGTGGTGACCTGCAGCAAGCACATTGTGTGTCTGGCTGGATTCTAATGATCAAAAAGTACTCTTGGCACCTCGCTGTGCGCTGAGTGTTATTTACTGCTAATTTATTGTCCTAGGTGGGGGTATAGACGCTAATTTGCAAGAGTCACTTCTGACTTACATGAGTCATGCCCAGCACAGTGCCACTGCCGTGCAGGCCTTTGATGAGCATCACTGAAAGAATATTATTGCAGAAAATGAGAATAAAGGTGAGATGCACTTGCTTTGAGTCATAAAAAAGATAATTTTTGATTGAAGAAGTTATTAGAAAGTAACTTTGGATTTGTCAAGTTCCTCTGAAGACTGTTTTCCTTAAGAATCATTTCTGGTGGGCCGGTGAGATGGCTCAGTATAAGCGCCTGCCTGGCAAGTGCGAGGTCCTGAGTTCGAATCCGGGTACCCACATACGAAAACAGGGCCAGTGATATCGCTCAGCAGCACAGGCGTCTGCTGGCGCGTGAGGTCCTGAGGTCGACCCCTGGTACCCACACACACACACAAAAAAATCATTTCTGGGCTGGGAATGTAGCTTACAGGTATAGTGCGTGCTTAGCATGTATAGGCCCTGAGTTCAGTCCGCAGCGCATGCGTGCGCGCACACGCACATGCACACAGTAGTCATTCCTACAAATCCATATCCAAATAGGGACCTTTTGTCCGTTGCTTGTGTTGTCTTCAGTGTGGGACTGGGACCTAGGAGAGCTGCTGTGACCTGCCGTCCGAGGGAGGGGGGCCAGAGGAGAGTTGGCTTCCCCCACTGACTAGGAAAAGGCAGATCAGGTCACCAGCCCCTGGGCCTGTGCGTCTTGGACAAAGCGTGCTGGTAGAGAACACTTTTGTGCATGAACTGAACTTAGCAAAAAAAAGTGCAACAAACCTAAGGGGGTAAACTTTTCGAAAGCTGGAGTCAGTTTAAATATAGCTGATCTGCTTTCCCGGCAGTTTGGAGGCTGCAGTGGGACTTGGTGTACCTTTTGTAAGACAAGTGAGGAAAGATGTTGGCACCTGTTCACGTGGAGTTTGTTTATGAAATATAAACTCTCTGTCAAGCCGGGGGCTGGAGAGGTCAGCACCCAAGGTAGCCAGGCCTACCTTAGCTGGGAGTGGCTGTGCCAGGGCCCCTCTGCAGACCCCTCCTTTGCTGGAGATGGTGGGGTCGGCCAGGCTTAATGTGCTGCTGTTCACTGAGCAGCTCTGGCAGACTGGGGGTGGAAAAGTTCTGTGAAACTGACAGTCACTGGGCCTGATTTTCTTTCCCAAGGAAGAGGAACAATAGCTCGGAGCTATAGCGCCAGTCCTTATTCAGAGAAGTAGAATCCTTTTCAGCCTCCTAGACTTGATTTATGTAAGCAGAGCCTGCTCAAAGCGAGGGGAGCTGGTGGGAGCGGCCCCCAGATTGCTGGCCCAGCTCCGGGTGGGTCCCGGCTGACATCGTGGGTTTGCAGCACATCCTCCTCAGTATTCCACAGCAGCTGTCTGAAAGTTTTTCTGCTGCTCCTGAACTGATGTCATTTCCCCCTTGGCAGACAGCTTGGGCTGTGCTGCGTCTGAGATATGTCACAAGAAGGTGGGGGTGGGTCGGGGGGGGGCAGCGAGGAGAGCAGGGAGCAGGAGGGAGCCGCCTGCTCAGTCCCAGGACTCTGTTCACTTTCGCTTCTTTGCCTAGGAGGGCAGTTAAGTGGGAGCGCTGTGCCTGCGGCCCACCGGGGGCCATGCTCATCCCAGACTGTCACTTTTAAGAGCCCTCTGTTCCAAATGCACTCGTAGTGTGGATGATGCTCCTGCAGGATGCCTTTCCTTTTGGGTCTTAGACAGGTAACTGAACTGGGACTGTGTGGATGAGCTGGGGAAGGGAAAGAGGGTGGGAGCTGTTTATTGTACTACTGCTTTGGTGGAAGGAAGGTTTTATTTATTTTTCTTTTTGGAAGGAAGATTTTAGAAAATGTCTGTCAGTCCTGCCAGGCCAGCTCCCACACAGAAATCTCCAGCCTTCCTTCCTTGCTCTCTGGTTGCTCCCGACCTCCGGAGCCGCCGTGATCTTAACCCCCTGCACTCCTGAGGTCGCACTAGGGCTGCCACGTCTGATTTTCCATTCGACACTAAAACCACTTGTGAAGCTTTATGGAAGAAACAGCTGAAAGGTGAGGCTGGGCACGGGGAGAGCACAGTAAGATTCTTAGCCGAACCCCTCTTTTCCTTCTCCATTTTGATCTGGAGAGTTAGCAAGATTTCTTCAGTCCTCCGGTTCTGAAGGACTAGGGGCGGGGCGGGGCAGCGTGGGGATTGGGTTCCATAAGGGGAAGGCTGAAGGCTTTCTTCCTTCCAAGCATGTGACCCGGGCAGTGTGGCTTAGGGACATCCTGGATACCTCAGGGGTGGGGTGTGGAATCTGCCCCATTTAGCCCTCCTGACTGATCGGACCCCTGTGGCAGACTCCATGGCTTAGTGAGCCCCCCAGCCCTTCAAAGTCGGGGCACTAAATTATAGCTGGTAACTTAGCCTGGAATGAGAAAACAGTAGCGAGGGCCCGACCAACTGCTGTCCTCCGAGAACACAGATGTTGCCAACTATTTGTTCCAGGGCCTCTGCACCCCCACCCCTCTGGCCCAGAGGCATGTCTGTATCGGAATGTGTAACTGCTGGCAGCGGGCTGCAGGAGGGTGGGGCGTGCACACACCCTCTGCGACTGTCCAGGGTGAAAAGCCACCCTGAACCCAGGCCAGAAGCCGCAGAGAGGGGCTGCTTTGCTCACTCGGGGGAGGTGCTAGGTGAGCAAGCTTTGGGTTGCCCAATGTTCTTTTAAAAGTAAGTTTCTCTGTGAATCTTCAGTGTGTGCCTTTGAGGTAGTGGAGAGTGGCAACCCCGTTTTGAGCACCCCTCAGCCCCTAAGGAAAGCTGGCCCTCACCGCGGGTCAGGAGGAGTGGATGTGAGCCATCAGCAGGTGGGAGAGGGGACCGTGACAGCATGGAGAGAGGGGGGCTGGGACTAGAAAGAACTACACTGAGATCCTAGCTCCTCCGTTTTGGAAATGTAGATAATAACACTTTCTCGAAAGGGTTTTACAAAAGATCAAGTGTAAAGCCTGAGCACCTCTGCTGGCAGAGTGGAGGCACGTGATGAACAGTCATTGCTTGTATCTGCTCTTTCCTAAGGGGCACTGTGCACAGGGGGAGGGTATGGTAGGCAGGTGCTCCCGACGTGAGCGAGCTCCTGCCTGGCTCTCTGCTTGGTGACTGCCATTGTGGCCTTAGAGTTGGCAGGCTGCCTCTTACTGTACCAAGATGCTATTCATCTTATAGACAGAGGTGGCAAAGGTGGCCTCTGTCCCAAAACCCCTTGTTTCCTCAAGCCAGGGGTGGTGGCACATGCCTGTAATCTGAGCACTCTGGGAGCCTGAGGCAGGAGGATCCCAAGTTCAAGCTCAACTTGGGCAACTTAGCAACTTAGGGAGAACCTGTCTCAAAAAATAAAAAAAGGGCTGATGATGTAGCTCAGTGTGAAGGTTCTGGGTTCAGTCCCCAGTACCACAAAAACAAAACACTGTCAGCTAAGTGAGACTGAAGCTGGGGTGGACCAGATTAAGACACTCAGCACAGCGTTGGGATGGTTGTCACGGAGTGTCTTAGAGCGCAGCAGCAGATGAGCCCTGAGGCTGTTTCTTGGCAGTGTCCTGGCCAAAGTCGGAAGCCCAGGGCCTCTTGAAGGCCCTGCCAACCCTCAGAGTCTGTGCCTGAAACCTTGCCCGCGTGAACTTTAGTGTTCTTGGTTGTACCTTTTCATATTCTTCCAGCATTTCTTTGTCTGACAGTGTAACTCTTGGAGCCACCTTCTAAAGTAGATTACTAAGATTACTTAGTGATAATTTTGTTTTAAAAGAATCACACACACACACACACACTATATAAATAGGGTCTTCGTGTGTATATTTCATTCTTTTTCTTCGTGTAACCACTGTATCTTGTGTGGTAGTGTTTTCACATAGGTGTAGGCAGAGACAGAAGTTCAGCCACTTGGTCAGAATTTCTCAATTAGCTAGAGAAATAGTAATTGAAGTTTTTTTGGTTTTGTTCTTATTTTTAACCACTTAACAGTTTACCCCAAGCATCACTCAGGCAGCGAGTTTTACGTACTATCCCAAGTATCGCTTGGGCAGGTGTCATTTCAACCAGTCAGTTCTGTTTTATTTTATTTTATTTTATTTTTTTGAGACAGGGTCTCACTGTGCAGTTCATGCTGGCGTTGAACCCACTATGGAGCCCAGGCTGGCCTCAGACTCACAGGGATCCTCCTGCCTCAGTCTCCCAAGTGCTGGGATTACAGGTGTGCACCACCACACCTGGCTCAACCTGTCAATTCTTGTATTAAATAAATTCGTTAAAATTGTCCTTTTTATATTTCCTGTTACATTATAAAAATTGATGAATTATGCAAATTTTGGTCATCCCGTATTTAAATAATTGGACTGGTAAGCGGCTAAACCCAGGTCTCTCCTAAATCCTGGATTTTTCTACCTGCTTTAATGACATTTCCAGTGTCTGATGTTGGAATACGTATTTCTAGTCTGCGTGGGGGGTGGGGGGTGGGGGGGAGGTAAGACTCTGCTTGCTCTCCACAGTCCCATTTGCATTCACTCTGTGGAAAACTGTCACACTTAACAGCATCTGCTGAGTGGTGGCCACATGGAGACTTTGGCCATTTAATGAGTGTGGCTTGGCACAACAGGTGCAAAGACACAAGGTCTTTATTTCCAAGGAGAGTATACTCTAATGCTGTTGTTCTCAAAATCATGAAAATCACCTGGGAGTGGAGTTCATTAGAATGTAGCTTCTTAGTTCTGGGCCGAGGCCCGGGAACATGTATTTCTATTAAGTTCCCCAGGCATTTCTAGCTCACTTTGAGGGACTCTGCCTCCAGGGTTTAGCGTATGGAAATAATGACAAGATGGTGTGCTGAGATAGGGCAGAGGAATTACCAGGGACAGGAGAGTAGAGGGTGGGAAAGCATCTAAATCAGGCTGGGTTGGGGGTGGACACGGTAGCTTTCCTGAGAAGGCGATACCTGATTGAGCCTTGAAGGATGAGCAGGAGTTGACCAGACATCTGAGCTGGAAGGGGAGCGTTCCAGACAGATCAGGTTGGAGTGCTGTTTTTGTGTGTTCATGCAGATGAGGAGGGAAACTGTCTTGCATCTGTGTTTCAGGATTGAGTTTGCCTGAGGTAAGACAAGGCCCTGGGCTCACCAGGCACTGGTGTCCTTTCCAGACACAGAGAGGAGGGATACATAAGGACCCTTCCACCTAACATGTGATGACTTCAGTGTCCGCAGAGGGCGCGCGGGCCGGAGGGTGTATGCGTGCTTTCATGCAGGAGACAATGAAGATGCTGCCTGGAAGCTGCGGGGCTGACTAGAGAATAGTCTTTTAGCACGTAGCAGAGCTAAACTTTCTGGATATGCCACCATAGATCAAATTTAGTTGCATACATGGTTAGCCGTGTTATCTGATGAGATCAGAAAGCAGATTTTCTGGCTAAGAGAGAGTCATCATGTATACCTAACAGGTAGATTACTGCTTTTCAGAGAATAAGATTGCAACAGTGTGCGCTTTGCGGATCCAGATGCGTACTAGTTCCTGTTCAGTTTGGAAGGTGTTGATTTGGTAATGCTAGAGGACTGTTAGTTCAGCACTCTATATCTAAAGTGAATATTTTTCAGTGTTGGGGATTGAACTCAGGTTCTCGTGCACACTAGGTAAGCGCTGTACCACTGAACTAAATCCCCACCCTTAACACTCTGCATCTAAACTACTTCACATCTGTTCTGTGTAAAGCACATTGTTAGTACAGAGACACAAGCGCTCTTCCTGTTCTCAAGGGGTTTACAGTTAGGAAGTGGACTGAGTGCAGTGGTCATTGCAACCTTCAGCAGGTGGTGGCAAATGACAGCAGAGGGGGACGGCGTGCAGGGGTTCTGCCCCTCCTGCCGGTGGCCCTTTCACAGCCCGGTAGTACCCATGTTGTGCTGTAGGTGTAGGCGTGCGGAAGGACCGACTGACGGTGAGCTCCAGTCAGTGGAATGCAGAGCAGAGCCATCGAAACAGTAGTGTACACCTCGTCCCTGGGAATGCTGCCTCTCTCTGTGGGCAGGGCCACTGTGTTCCAGATCATCCGCGCTGCGAGGTGGGATGATTCCTGATACTGGAAATGAGTGGTCTTTTCAGATTTATTTTGAGTCAGGGACTCACTGAGTTGCTCAGGCTGGCGTGGAATTTGTGATCCTCTTGCCTCAGCCTCTTGGAGTTGCTGGGATTACCTACAGGCCCTTGACTGGTCTGATGCTGCATGTGACAAGGCAACGAGAGAGGAACCACAGTTACTTCCTGGGCACAGAAAGTGGCCTTCGTGTCACCAAGAGAGCCCTGAAGAGACTACGATTCCCAACCTAAGCTGCAGGTGGAGCCCTGACTGGGGCAAGGAACAGGGAATGCACCAGCTTCCAGTGTAACCCTTAACTGGTGGCTGTGAACCAGTGTTTGTTACTTTGTGAGGACACCACCCGTGGGGGAGGGGGTCTTATTTCGCTGCCCTCCAGCAGGTGTGCGTTGCAGCAGTCGAGGCTCTGTGCGGACGCTGGGGTAGGGGGCAGCGTCCTGCCCACCATGGCACTTGGGTTTGGTTTGGCACTGAGCCCGCTGCAGGCCTCCTCCTCCCTGCCTGCTCGGCCTCCAGAAGACCGAGTGCTGACTCCCAGTCATTGTGACCCTGCTGTGCTGAGGCCTTCCTGTCCTGGGTTCAGGACACGTTAAGCAAGAGCCTGCTTGGAAGGGAACTAGCTGCGTATAACGCAGCAGACACCAAGGTGACACTTGTTTGTACTACCAAAGGTTGAAACCAGAGTGCTTATCTGAGCTGATTGTAAAAATCGTGTGACAACTCCAGCGGAGCCCGTGGTTCCTGGCTGTCACCTGAAGGTGAGAAAGGGGACTCTTGCCCAAGCCTGTGCAGGTGAATTGGTGAATCCCCAGCCATAGGCATTTTTAGTCGTGTGGCTTGGTTCTCATCACATCTCTGATGAGAAAGCAGTGGATAGGGTGGGAACCTAGTGGGAAAGAGAACGGTTTTTACTGATTCTGAAACTTATCTAGGACAGAGCCAAGGAAAACAGCCACTTCCTCCAGTGAGATCCCATGAGTATGACCTGCCCCTTCCCACCTGTTTTCCTTGACAAGGTAAATTTTAGTCTGTGAAAACAGAAGTACTTGGGGCTATTAAAGAAATTCCTGTAAAATTCCTTTTCCTGCCCTCATTCCCTACAGCTCAGCTGATTATTGTTTCTGTGTTTCGTCCTGTGTGGTGCTGGGGATGGAGCGCAGGGCCACTCACACGCTAGGCAGGTGCCCACCACTGAGTGGCACCCCGGCTTGACCGCCGTAACCCTCCCTTCCCGCCACTTCTTGCTGTCTGTGCTGATGTGTAGCAACACTGAGGTGAACCAGCCGAGTGTCGGCCCCCTTGGTGCTTTCTGCTCCTCTGGAGCCGTTACTTCTTGGGGGAAGGTTCGGCTGAATTTGAACCCTGGGCCTTGCCAGAGGCTTTTGTTGCTGCTGTAGGAAGTAGTGATTAAATCCTGAGAGGTAACACCTTCGGGTTGTTTTCTGAACTAAAAGAGAGGAGGGACAGTGTCCAAAAACCACACGCAGTTCAGAGAGGGAGACCACTGTGGGAGTGGCTGGAGAGGCCACGCTGACCTTTCCGGAGAGTTGCATGGCGTTTGCAGGTGCCGGGTTGCACACGAGACATTGGCTCCCCGACCTTGTGTCAAGGAGGCCAGAGCATTTGTCACTGCTTGGTTCCCTTGGCTAACACAAGGCTTCAGGAGCCCCGCCGAGCTGTGACTCATGGTCCCGATCTCGGTGTAAATACTGTCCAACTTCTCATGTGGTTCTCCTCACTGGCTCACCCAGCAGGCGGCATGAAGACCTGTGATCCCCGCCCCCCGGGTGTGGGCTCTGGAGTGTGTCGCGGAGGCGCGGGGTACCTTGGAGCCACCTGCCAGCAGGAGTAGAAGGTGCAGTCACTCTGCTCTCTGTGTGAGGCTCTGGACGTTCGGGCCGGGCTCAGTTTGTGCTGCGTGACTGTAAGCCTGGCCCGACTGCAGAGCGTGGAGCGGGCTCCCACCAGTCCTGTGAAAATCACATCCCCAGGGCCGGAACCCTTGCAGGAGGAGGATCGTTCCTGCTGCTGCTTGCACAGAGCAGCTAAGAGGCCTGGGGGGTATTAGGCAGGACCCGCTCTCGGGGTTCCTTGACCGCCAGTTCCCAGGGCCAGTACTTCCTGAAGATGTTTGTTTGCTACTTCGCTAGCGTGGGTATACTTGTGGGAAGTTAGAGTTCGGAGCCCATGAAGCAGTCAGGGAGCAAGACTGGCTGAAACACAATTCTGTGTGAGATTGGGTGACACAGTTTGGCTAGAACAGTGCTCCTGAACTAGGGACAGTTTGGCCCCCGGTTGACATTTGGCAATGTCTAAGCATTTTGGTTGTCGTAACTGGGGTTGGGGTGGGCAGTTAGTTGCTACTGCAGTCTAGTGAGTAGAAGCCGGGAACGCTGGGGGGACATCTTACAATGTACAGGAAAGTTCCCTGCAACAGGAGTGGTCTGACTCCTGTCAGTCGTGCTGAGGGGAGAGACACCGCCTCGTGCTGTGCGTAGTAGCGTGAGCCATAGCCTGTAATAAAGGAAAGGTAGGCGTGCCCTGTCCTGCTACACGCCGAGCCACGTGCGTCCCCTGTAATAAAGGGAAGGTAGGCGTGCCCTGTCCTGCTACACGCCGAGCCACGTGCGTCCCCTGTAATAAAGGGAAGGTAGGCGTGCCCTGTCCTGCTACACGCCGAGCCATGTGCGTCCCCTGTAATAAAGGGAAGGTAGGCGTGCCCTGTCCTGCTATACGCCGAGCCACGTGCGTCCCCTGTAATAAAGGGAAGGTAGGCGTGCCCTGTCCTGCTACACGCTGAGCCACGTGTGTCACCTGTAATAAAGGGAAGGTAGGCGTGCCCTGTCCTACACGCTAAGCCACGTGTGTCACCTGTAATAAAGGGAAGGTAGGCGTGCATTTTCCTGCTACACGCCAAGCCACGTGTGTCCCCTGTAATAAAGGGAAGATAGGTGTGCCCTGTCCTGCTACACGCTAAGCCACATGCGTCCCCTGTAATAAAGGGAAGGTAGGTGTGCCCTTTCCTGCTACACGCCAAGCCACGTGTGTCACCTGTAATAAAGGGAAGGTAGGCGTGCCCTGTCCTGCTACACGCCAAGCCAAGTGTGTCCCCTGCCCAGAGAGCTTTGGGGCCTTGGTGTCTTGGCCGCCCTTCCGTTAGCTCTCTTTCATCGGGAACAGAGTCTTTGTGGGCAGGAGATAACACCAAGCCCTTCTGGAACTGAATTCCCATTACACTGAGTAATCCGGGCACCCATTCCCCAGCAGGGCAGGACCCCAGTAGTATTCAAATAAATTTTTTTTTTTTTTGAGACAGGGTCTCACTATGCAGTTCAGGCTGCCCTTGAACTCACTATGTAGCCCAGTCTGGCCTCGAACTCATGGCAATCCTCCTGCCTCAGCCTCCCAAATGCTGGGATTACAGGTGTGCACCACCATACCCAGCATCCATTTTTCACTTCTGACACCTTTTGGTGTTAGGTCTAGAAAACTTAGGCTTTTGAACCCATTCTCCTTTTCTATAAAAAAGGGAACAGGGCCAGGGTTATAGCTCAGTGGCACAGTGCCTGCCTGGCAATCGCGAGGTCCTGAGTTCAATTTCCAGTACCAAAAAAAGGGGAGAACAAGTAGGAAAAGCACCAATCCCGGTGCTCTGTCCACAGTCCCTGGGCAGAACTGGCTCTCCTCCCTGTGTGGCGTGCCAGAGTTCCCAGGTTATGGACAGCGCTCACCTCACGCGGCAGAGGGACCCCCTTCTTTGTGGAGGGCGCCTGTTTGACTCGGGCGGTAAGGTGCTGCTCGAGCCTCATGTAGATGCTTGTATTTTGGTCTCTTCAGCCTGCCTTACCCTCAAGGTGAGGGGTGAACAGTCCATGCCTAAGCTTTGCGTCGCGACAGGATAATCACGTGCCCACAGGGACCAGCGGTGACATGCCTGAGCCAAGCACAGGGAATCATGGTCCACAGCGGTGGGGCAGGATCTGTGTATGGAGCATGGTGAAGCTTGGGCTCGGACATATCTCTGCCTGAGTTTCTCATGGCTGTTTTGGAGTATGGGCCTTGATTTTTCAAGAGAAACTGGGAATCTAGATTTTTTTAAAGACAGGGTCTTGCTGTGTAGTTCAGGTTGGCCTTGAACTCACGAGGTAGCCCAGGCTGGGATCCTCCTGCCTCAGCCCCACAAGTGCTGGGGTTATAAGTGTGTTACACCATGATGCCCTGGTTGGATTTTTATATGAAATATATTTTCATTTTCAAGTGTTGACAGCTGGGCATGGTGCACACACCTGTAACATTGTAACACTGGCACTTGGGAGGCTGAGGCAGAAGGATCACTTGAGCCTGAGTTTGTGATCAGCCTAGGCAACGCAGTAAGACCCAGTCTCAAAAAACAGTTGACAGCTGGGTGTGGTGGCACATGCCTACAATCCTAGTACTGGGGAGGCTAAGGCAGGAGGATTGCCACGAGTTTGAGGCCAGCCTGGGCTCCATAGTGAGTTCAAGGCCAGCCTGAACTATGAAGCAAGACCCTGTCTTTAAAAAAAAAAAAAAAAAAAAAAAAAATTAATTAAAAAAAATAAAAAATGCAATTAACTGTCAACTTTTTTGTTTGTTTTTGTTTTTCGAGACAGGATCTCACTATGTAGTTCAAGCTGGCCTTGAACTCACTATGTAGCCCAGGCTGACCTTGAACTCTCGGCGATCTTCCTGCCTTAGCCTACCGAGTGCTGGGATTACAGGCATGTGCCACCATGCCTGGTAAATTGCGTTTTTTTAAAAAAGTTAAAGGTACCATTTAGGCATAGACCTGCCTCATGGCTGCCTGCTCTTTCCCCTCACTTTTCTGCACCAACGCTTGCTAAAAGGAGCTGTATTTCTCAGGGTCTTTTCTGTGGCAAGAGTCTGATGAGGGATTGCTGAGGTTACCTTGAGGTGGGGCTGCTTTCCTTCTAAGTGTCCAAGGTGACTGAGTGCCCTGCGCTACTGCAGCAGCCTGGCCCCAGAGGCCTGCACTTGCTCGGACGTCGTAAGTAGACCTTAGAGAACTGTGGGGTATGTTGTAACTTCCAATCTTTGCTTTGAGATTTTCCTATCAGGTCAGCTGGCTTTTTCTGAGTTTGTTATTCAGGTTCCTACTAGCAGCACAGGAAATGGATTTTAATTTCTCTGCTGGCTGCTCTGTTTGGGGGCTGTTTAATGAGGACCCAGGTGCGGTACAGCTTTGGCAGTAGCAGAACTGGCATGGATAGGAGTGTTACTTCTTCTCAGAATTTATGTTTGTGATGTGTGTATTTCTTATGAGAAGAGGTAGAAATCATGTAAGTAATTTAATGCGCCTCAATTCTAAGTAGGTACTGTTGGAGGTAACCACTGGGACATGGCTGGGATTCTAGGAAAAGAATTTTAGTCTATTCCATTTTTGGAGGGCATGAACTCTTTATTGTGTGTTTGTTGTACATCTAGGGCAGCATTTCTCAAATTCAAACATATGTCTAAAGCTGGGTATGGTTTGTTTTATTTTGAGACAGGGTCTCACTAAGTTGCCCAGGTTGGGCTTGAATTTGTGATCCTCCTGCCTCAGCCTCCCAGAATGCTAAGATTACATGGGTGCACCACTGTGTCTGGATGCTGGCTCCTTCCTACCGTTCAGGGCTCAGTTCAGAGGTTACCTTCTTAGAGAGGCCTTTCCTGACTACATCTAAACCCTCTTGTCCTGTTTTCCCATTTTATTGTCCTTGTGGGGCTTACTACTACTTAAATAATAATTTTTTTTTTTTTTTTTTGTGGGTACCGGGGGTTGATCTCAGGACCTTGCGCGCCAGCAGGCGCCCGTGCCGCTGAGCAATATCACCGGCCCTTTTTTCGTATGTGGGTTCTGGGAGTCGAACTCAGGACCTCGCGCTTGCCAGGCAGGCACATACGCCGCTGAGCCATCTCACTGGCCCTCTAATTTTGTTTGTTAATTGCAAGTCTTCCCCACTAAGATGTACTGAAAGTCTTTTTTGCCGGGTGCAGTGGTGTACACCTGTAATCCCAGCACTCGGCCTGTTATCCCAGTACTAGGCTGGGTTACGTAGTGAATTCAAGGCCAGCCTGAACTACGTAGTGAGACCCTGCCTCAAAACAAACAAAAACAATTTTTTGTTCTACATTTTCATACAATGTACCTAGAAGTAAATTTATTACTGTCAGAAAATTTCATGTCTTTTATCAGTTCTGGGAAAATTCCAGTTGTCTCTTAAAATATTGAATATTGCTTTTCCTCCATTCTCTTCCTCTTGAATTTCTTCTCTCTCTCTCTCTCTCTCTCTCTTTCTTTCTCTAGGGGTGTGGGTTGAGACAAGGTCTCGCTGTATAGTTCAGGTTGTCTTGAACTTGCTATGTAGTTCAGGCTGGCCTTGAGCTCACGCCTGTAACCCCAGCACTGGAGAGGCTGAGACAGGAGTATTGCATGAGTTTGAAGCTAGCCAGGGCTACATAGTGAGTTCAAAGCCAGCCTGGACTCCATAGTGAGACCCTGTCTCAAAAACAAAGAAAAAATTTTCAGCCTGGGCATTCTCAGATCAGGTAGTATAATTCGGATTTCAAGTTAGCTTGAGGGGGGGCTGTGGTTATGGACTGTCAGAGAATATACTTTTCCATCTCCGTGCAAAGCTGTGTGGTTGTTGCTGTGTGGCAGTGGGCACCTCTCACCCCCCAGCCTGTTCTCTCCCTTTGAGGGTCCCAGCTTCGTGCCGGGTCTCAGCTCCAGCTCCTGTTTGAGATGGGCTCAGGATCCACTCACTACCCGACTCTCAGGCGTGGAAAGGCCCGACTCACTTAGGAGTCTGGTTTCTAGTTTCAAGCTATCAGTTTTGGTACCTGGGGATCTTTCTTGTTTTCTTGCAAGTTCAGCTGTGTAATTTAAAGGATACTGTTATGTGGCCAGTGTTTCTAGGTGTTTCATAGTAGAAGAGCTTCTGAAGTTACCCACTCAGCTGTACTGTTAGAAGTAGAACACCTCTGCGTCTCGCTCGTGGCCATGGCTGTAGCATCCGCAGTGCCTGGCGCATGGTGCAGTGAGAGGGGCTGGCACATATGTGATTTGGAGACGTGGACACATCGCTGGGAGTTGGCCCCTCCCCGCAGGAGAGCCCCCAGTCGTGGTCCACGCTCATTCACATCGAGCAGCCGAGAGAGTTGGCGTCCAGTGCTTCAGCATCCTGAGAAGGCTTCAGTTTTCTTGTTTTTCACGCTTAAACTTTTAAACTCTGATGTTTTCCTGAGGATGTGAAGATGATGTTGCAGTTAGCCGGTTGCCAGCAGAGTCTTCCAGCCCCATAAACCGGCAGATTAAAACCTTGCTTGGGGGAACCGTTACTGCCCAGGGTCTCTCTATGCTGGTACTTACCAAATTCTTACGCTGATTAAATTGACCTTTACGGTGGCTCAGCGAAGAACAGCAACTACAGGACATGGAAACTGTTAAGAAAATGTCCCACAGTTGATGCTGCCACCGAAGAGAGGGGATAATGTTTTGCATATGTGCAGAAGGCACATCACTCAGCCTTTTCCATTGTAAAAATGTTCTTTCCAGTGCGATGGTGACCTTATTTGTTTCTTCTTTGTGCTGGTATGTGCGTGTGCGTGTGTGTGTGGTTTACTGGAGATTGAACCTAGGGCCTTCCTGCTGAATTACATCCCCCAATCTTTTTATTTTTCACTCCGTGATAGGTTTTCACTAAGTCGCTGAGTTGCCCAGGCTGGACTTGAATTTGTGATCCTCTTGCCTCAGCTTCCTAGAGTGCTGAGACAGGCAGGCACCACCATGCTTGGCTGTGCTGATGGTTTTTTTTGGTGACCGCATGTCTTTTTAGTGACCTGTCTCTTGAGCTCATCACTTGGACTAGGCTGAAGGCACAGACCCATGACAAGAGGAGGATCCTGGTAATGGGACGAGACCCAGGGCACTGGAGAACCCTTTTTTTTTCTTTCTTTCTTTTTTTTTTTTTTTAGAGCACTCTTTTTTTTTGTTTGTTTTACACAAAATTCCTTTTTGACAAGTTCTGTGTTTTTAGCATCTTTAAATAGTTTAGCCAGGTGTGGTGGCATACGTCTGTAATCCCATCACTCAGGAGGCTGAGGCATGAGGGTCACCATGAGTTGGAGGTCAGCCCGGGCTACAAAGCAAGACCCTGTCTCAAAAAACAAAAACAAGAAAGTTTAAGCCTTGTTTGTGCAAATGAAAACTCTGCTAGAAGAAGGTATCTTTAAAATGCAGATCCGATCTTGTCAGCTGCTGCAGTCTGGTCTCCCTTACCTGATTTCCCTACCTCCTTCCTCCTCCCAGAGCTTCGCTGTATCATTTCCTCTCTGGACGGCTTGCCCCAGCCCTCTTTGCCACTTGCTGGCCTTCTGACTGTCCTGTCGCCCTCGGTTCAGGCTCACCTCCCTCCCGAGAGCCAGTTTGGGACCCTCTCGGTTAGTCAGCCCCAGTCTTACTTGTTACGAGCTCGGTTGCAGTTTTATCTTGTGATTCTTTCGCTAGACCGCAGGCAGTGTGGGAGAGCGGTCATGACCGCCAGCCCATTTGCCTGCTGTGTTCTCTGCCCCGCTCAGTGCCGGTATACAGTGGGGTGCTTGGTAAATGCAGAAAGGAGAATGCAGGCCCTGTGTCCATCTGGCTGAGGTACCTGTCTGCTCCTCAGAAGAGCAGCATGAAAATAGGAGCATTCGTGTCAGGAAGGAGTGGCCCTGAGCACGCTGCCCCTCTGAATGCTGAGCAGAAAATGAGGTGCACTGTTCCCAAGTCCGGAGTCCCCAGGGCTGGTCCTGATCTTGCCATCAGCAGTGAATGTCGGTCGGTTTTGTGTGGTGGGGGTTTTTATTTAAGCAGCCGGGTGTGGAAGGCAACTGAATAGGTAACTGTAGCTACCCAAGGAGGCTGCAGTGTCGTGGCTAAGAGCTTGGTCTGGAGGGGATTGCTTCCTAGTTGTGACGCTGGGCATGTTCCTTGGCCTCTCTGGGCCTGAAGTCCTGTGCCTACCCACTTGCCAGAGTTGCTGTCAAGTTTCGTGAAAGACGAGCTGGAAGGCCGTCGGACAGTGCCCTGCATCGCGCGCCTGCTGGGTACAGAGCTGTACGTTGGCGGAGGCTGCTCAGCATAGCCTCTCCCGGCACGGTGCCTGGGAGGGTGCTTCCTGGGGAAGGCAGAGGGGGTGAGGGGACATCACTGCTGCCCGTAGGGAGGTCACGGGTCATTCTCCGGTTCACCCACTGGAGAAAGGCAGGGTGGGAGGGACATCTAGTGCCCACTCTTCAGGACATAATGTATGTTACGAGCTTGAAGAGGCTTCGGAGAAAAGCACAGGTAATCATAAAGCACGCTGGGAAGTTTTCCTCTTTGACCTCTCTGCTGCATTCTCTCCAGTTCCTTTTTCTCTTCTTCCTGGGCTGGAGCAGCCCCCATTGCCACAGTGAGCTTCACTGTCCTGAAGTAACGCTAAGTGAAGGCATGCGTGGTTTGGGTGCCCTCCCATGATTAGCGGCGTGGCTCGCTGAATAATGTTGGCAGCAGGAGCTCAGGACCTTGCTTAGGGCCACACAGCTGATGAGCCTGGTATGAGAGCTGGCCTTGCACCTGGTGTGGCTGACTCTTACCCCTTGAGCCTTGGATTCTGAGCTGCCTGGAGTCTGCGAGTCCTCTGAATGCTCCACATCCGGCTCCTCATACGAAGAAGGGCGGACGAGTGGCAGGCACCGTTTCCAGACTACTGCCCCTTGCTGTGGTTGAGGGCGCGGAGACATTCGTTTCAGAGCTCTCTTGCTGGCTTGAGTGCTCTGTTGGAGCCGGGTGAGGGAGTGGGTGGGGTGGAAGTACTGGGGCAGACAGACCTGAACGTAGCAGGGTTCAGTGCCCAGTGCACACGCACACACAGAAGCCTTAAGAGTGAAGGAGAAGTTAGAGATCGTCCTAACTAGCCTGGGGCCATCGAGTGACCTGCCCGAAGTCCTGTTCCTCTGTAGTGGCATAGCTGGGCCCAGCCACAGCTGCCGGGTTCTCCTCATGCCAGTGGGTCACCTCACTCGCATCTCACTCCCCCAGATTCACCTTTCCACTTCTTTGTGTGGCCCCTTGTTGCCTTCCCTGTGCACCCTAACTGCCTGCCTTCTTTTCTTCCCCATGTGGCAGAAAAGGGCCGTTCCTACCACCAGGCAGCTTGGTGACTGTGTTTGGGGGAGGTGGAGGAGTGCAGGGAACCAGAGGAGCAGGATTACACGATGCTCTCCCTGGGAAAGGGCAAAGCCCAGGCCTCTGCCCCAGGCCTGGAAGAAGCGGGAGAAAAGCTGGCCCCAGCGGTCGTGTGGGCTCCACTGGTTTAGATCTCCAGCGTGTTCGCTTGCTCACCTCATTTGACTGCTGGCCGCCCCAGGCTCAGAGCCTGGGCCTCATCGGCGGCTCTTCCCCAGGCAGAGGGGTGCTGGGTTCTGTCAGGTGCTGGAATATCCGCAGCTCGGCCCTTTCAGAAACCGTAAGGACGCTGAACTGTGCTCTAGCAGCCCAGGGCTGGAAAAGTGGCATTTGTGGGGCCTGGTAAACTGGGCTGAAGCTTTTTGGTGTCTGTATAAAAGGAAGGTCTTGCTTTGAGGCCAGAGAGGCTGGTTCTGGCCAAAGCAGCAAGCACAGCTCTGTTTTGTCCCAGGCCTTCAAGGAGGCCTCCACCTGGACAGTCCCCCCACAGGTGTCTCTTTTTTTTTTTGGTGGGCTTGGGATGGTAAATGTAAAGAAAACCTCTTGTTTGCATCGTGTGAAACCCTCACTGTCAGAGTTTACAGCGTTTCCCATGTTTCCTTTACCCTAAACTCCTTTTTAACAGGAGATATTGCTTTTGTAGACCAAGAACACCGAAGGGTGTGTATGAGGGTCTCGGGCTAAGCAGATCAGTGCTCAGCCCTGCCCTTTCCCCGTCTTCTCCCTTGGCCTCAGGGGCCTGTACTGTTGCTGCCTGGCCTCCAGCCCTTTAGACTGTCGTTGTCACTGTTTCTACATGGGTCCAAGTAGACACCATATGAAGCCAGGCCCAGAGAGGAGGACCCAGCCATATGACCTAAGTTTCCACTGGCAGCCGCCCACCCGGATATGTGCCATGGGCAGGGTCAGCCCGAATAGTCGCAAATACAATCCTGCGGTTGAGTTTCTTTGCTGAGCAGGGTTTTCCTTAACTCCGAGCTTCTTGAAGAAAGGGACAGTGGCTTCCTCAGTTTGTATCCCTTTTATCCAACACAGTGCTTGGCACAAAGACTGGGTCTAGGAACAAAGAAGTTTTGGAAGCCAGCTGCAGCACAGGACTTCATTCAGCCTTCATCTATGCATGACGTAACCCAGTGTACACACTGGGCTGAGGATAGGGTTGGCTGGGAGCGTATTTTACACCTTAAATGTGAAAGATATTTTTAAAAAATATCCATCTCCATCCCCATCCAGCAGTGCTATGAATAGAATCTGGCAAACTGTTAGATAGTTACTCAGCAGTGCCCTTTATGTAGCTGTCCCTGAGAAGGGACAGTGTGAATCCCAAGTCCACTCAGGATTCTTAAGAAATCATGAGATAAGCAAAAGTGACCTAGCAAGGTCAAACTGGACCAGGTCACTAACCAGGTCACCTTTTTCTGAAGAGTAAAGAATTTGAGGAGCAGGCTTAGATCCCTCTTTTGAATCTCACTGTAAATAACCTCAGGGAGCCTGTGTTTTGAAGAAAGAAGGAAATGATTGACTGGATGCTAATCCTCGAGTCCCTACTGCATTAATTATTCCAGGAAGTTTCACAGAAGAGCTGGTTTTATTTAAAACGTAGCGCTAATACCATGAGAATCATCCCTTCCTACCAGCTGAGTAATGCCCAAACACAAAATGTTTCTACTTGGACATAAGGAGAGGGAAGCAGCGCTTTCCTGTCCCGTCTGAGAGACCTCACTCTCTACCAACTGGCTTTGCATGGTGGGCCTCCTTCCCCTCTTAATAAACCATAAATTCTGCTGTTGTTTTGTGGGACTGGGGATTGAACCCAGGGCCTTCACACTGAGCTATATTCCTAGCCCTTTTTGTTTTATATTTGAGACAAGGTCTTGCTAAGTTGTAAGTTGGCAAGTTGACCATGCTGGGCCTGAGCTTGGGGTACTCCTGTCTCAGCCTTCCAGAGTATGTTGTATGGTTCTTTTTAACATTTTTCCTTAATGAAATAAGGAATCTGCCATAGCTTTGTGGATGGACAGGCAGGTGACCAGGAGGGGGCGCTGTGTGTGAAGAAAATTGGTGATTGATTGATTGATTGATTGAGACAGGGTCTTGCTATGTAACCCAGGCTGACCTTGAACTCACTTCATAGCCCAGGCTGACCTTGAACTCACAGCAATCCTCCCAAGTGCTGGGATCACAGGCATGTGCCGCCATACCAGGCAAAATTGGTGTTTTAAAAGCTCTAGTTTAATATGTTAAAATGCTTCTTGATTTTTCTTTTTTAGGATAAGGAAGCCTGTGTGGGTACCAACAATCAGAGCTACATCTGTGACACAGGACACTGCTGTGGACAGTCTCAGTGCTGCAACTACTACTATGAACTCTGGTGTAAGTATTTGCCTAGGGCTCGGGGGCGCTGCCTCTGCTCCTTGGGAGACCAAGGCCAGCCTTTTCTGTTTCTCCTGGGGACAGTGCTGGAGAGCTGTCTGGTTCCAGGTTCCCAAAGTGACTTCTTGTAGAGGAGCAGGGATCTGGTGCTCTACCACACCGTGCACTAAAGACTAAAGACGAGGGATCAGGGCCTGCGCCTCTGGAGGCCGTGGCTGCCAGCCTGCTGCAGTGCTCCTGCCTGGGGCTGTTGTTGTTGTTGTTGTTGTTGTTCCTCCCCCTCCCCCCTCCCCCCTTTCTTCTTTCTTCTTCCTTTAGTTTTTTTTTTTTTTTGGCAATACTAGAGATCCAACCCAAGGCCTTGCACATGCTAGGCAGGCACTCCGCCATTGAGCGGCCTCCCCACCCTGCGGTTCTCCTCGCTGCCCGTCCAAAGCCCAGGCTTCTCTCTCCTGCCCCCGCGCTGCTGTGAATGCTGGGCTCGGCTTTACCCGCTGACAGTACCGTTCCTGTTGTAGAAACCAGCAAGGCTTCCAGAGTCCCAGTTAGAGCCTCCCGGAGCTGCCTCTGCCTGAGGGTCCCTCTCAGAGCAGCAGCCTTCCCCTGGGTCTCTGCTGTGGATTTCTTGTGGAGAGAGAGTGTCTCAGCCCCTTTTCGCTTTCCCCAGCTCTCAAGCTGAGGCATCTGGAGCCTTCTCCAGTGCATGTGTTCTGTTGCCGTTAGCTAAGTGCCGGGCAGACAGTCGTCCTCTTTCCACTGATTCACTGGAGCCTGGGCCCCTCTGCATTTCCACAGCCTCGCAGCAGTGGTGGTGTTGTGGCCTCCGGGGAGTTACCCAGGGTGGATTGGACTAATATGCTTTGTGCTCTAGTTGTCTTAGAGCTCAGGCGAGATGCTCTAGGCTGCCAGGTAATGGAAGGCTGAGGGTTCCTTTGGGCCGAGCGGCCCCAGTGAACTGACCCTGTAGTGGTCCACCCAGCTGTCTTTTGAGAGAGGAAACTGTAGACTGTGGCCCTGGATGATTCTGAGCCCCTATCCCTGCCTCCGCGTGGAAGTGAACTTGAGGTTCCTTTGTTAAACGGTGCCCGTAACCCATCACCCCTGCTGCCCTTTCCCCTTTCTCCCAGTTCCCCCACATCAGTGGTGTGATAGGAAAGCAGCTAGGAGTGTTGTTTGGTCTGGCAAGGAAATGGGACTCCTGGCAGGGAAGCCTCTCCCTGTGAAATGTAGTTAGTTGTCTCTGACAGCCAGCCGGGTGGGTCCGCCAAACACAACCTCTCCCTCATCCCTGCCTTTTGCTTTGCGGGACTGAGGACTGAGGATTTCCAAGGCAGTCCAGTGCCAGAGGGACAGGGCTCCCATTATCCTCACCAGGCTTCTGTACTTATAAGCTGAGCCAAAGGCGGGCACAGCATTGTTGTTGCTATTTTAGAAGAGGTGGGGCTGAGAAACAGACCAGAGAGCACCAAGTGCCGTGCAGGCGGACTGTACTTAAATGTCTTAAAATGCAGATACCCACAGGGTTCAACTTCTCCCTCCCACCCTTGTTAAAAACAAAAGTTGGGGCTGGTGAGATAGCTCAGCGGCATAAGCGCCTGCCTGGCAAGCGTGAGGTCCTGAGGTCGACTCCCGGTACCCACAAAAAGGAAAAAAAAAAAAATGGTTCACCATCGCTGCACTATAGCTATAGTGGCCTATAGGAAAGGCCTTGGGAAGAAATGTCACGCGTGCCAACCCTTTTACCTCTACTACACTGAGTTTTCCTTTGTGCTGAGGATTGTCACAGACACCTACTTTACACAGACACACACACATACCTGTCCTTGGGCTTTGGCCAGCACTCTTTCAATCCGTTGTAACTTAAACTAATTACTGGGCCTGCATGAGACAGGAACTGAAGATCCTTTGTGTTTTTTTTTTGTTTGTTTGTTTGTTTTGGTACTGGGCATCGAACTCAGGGCCTCATGCTTGCCAGGCAGGCGCTGTGCTGCTCAGCTGTATCCCCAGCCCTGAAGATCCTATTTTAGCAGTGTAGTGCTTGAGGCTATAAAGACCTGGTTACCATTGTTGTTATGTCCATGCATTTGGATGGCACTTGTACTTTAATTCATCATTCTATCATTTAGTCATTCAGCAAACCCTTAGGCTAGTGGTCTTGAGCTTTGATGGGCATCAGAATTTCTGGCACAGATTTCTAGGCCCTACTCCTAGTTTGCTTGTTTTTTTTGTTTTTGTTTTTATTTTGTTTTACAGTGCTAGGCATCAAACCCAGGGCCTTGCACATGCTAGGCAATTTCTGTACTACCAAGCTGTATCTCCTAGTCCAAAGGTTTCAATATAACAGGCCAAAGGCAGACCCGAGAATCTGCAGTTTTATTTTTTATTTTTTTGTCTTTTTGAGATAGGGTCTCACTATGCAGCTCAGGCTGGCCTTGAACTCACTTTGTAGCCCAGGCTGGCCTCAAATTCACAGTGATCCTCCTGCCTCAGCCTCCCGAGTGCTGGGATTACAAGTGTGTGCCACCATACCCGGCGAATCTGTAGTTTTATCAAGGCTTTTACTGATGCAGTGACCTCATCTGTGCTAGAGACTGTGGGAGAGACGGAAGTCTTGCCGTCAGGAAGGTGATCTAGCACAGAGGAGATCAGACAAGATGTCCGGCTAGTCATGGGAAGTCAGGGTGGGAGATGTGTGCCAGGTGGTGTGTGTGTGAGCGTGTGAGTTCTGCTGTGAATATTTAAAGGGAGTTTGCTTTGGCCAGACTTCAGGCAGGCTACGTGGATGAGGAGGCATTTGAAGTGGGCCTCAAAGGGTGGGTAGGATTAAGATACAGGGAGAAGGCCAGAAGGGCTTCCCAGGCAGAAGAAGCCATAAGCCAAAGCCCTACCGGGAAGAGCTCCTGCACTAGGGCGTGGGCTTGCTTGAGAAGAAATGGGAAAGAGAGAGCTTCTATGGCCAGAACTGTCCCAGGCACTCCGTGGAGTGTTCGTCCTCGTCATCCCATTGTACCCGAAGAACAGCCCTGTGTCTGTGGGCCGGGGGCACTGAGCACCAGCTCTGTTGGTTGCAGCGGAGAAGTATTTGCGCCTCACTCCACAGCTACTCTGCTTAGGGCTCCCGCCCCAGGCCAGAAAGACCCTGGGTCCCGGTTGCAGAGGAGACCTGGGGAGTACAGGAATGTCCTCGGGGCCAGGTCTCCCAGTTCTCCTCCCAGCACTCTTGCCACCCAAGAGTGAGCTATATTTTCCAGGAAAAAGTCCTTGTTGCCCCCGAGATAGTTTGGGGAATTTAACTCAAGCTTCAGGTTTCTCTGGTTTGGTCGATCAGAGCAGAGAGCTAGGATCAGCTGACACGGCACCTTGGCCATGGCGGGGGCTTGGAAATAGGAGGTTGCCTGTTTTTCCAGTGAATTTTGCCAAGAGCAGAACCTAGAAGCAGATTTTGGACTTGCTCCTAACCCATGTTTTTATGGAATATTTTGGGGGAGGTTAAAAGGGAAGTTTAAAGGAAATTCTTCCCGTCGGTGACTGTTCCTGTCACAGCAGCAGTAGGCATAGGCTAGAGAACATGCCTTACATCAGACGTGGTTCTGAGGGTGCCACACGTATTATTAACTCAGGCAGTCCCCGCAGTGATTTTCTCATTTCACAGATGAGGGAGGTGGAAACAAAACGACCAGCGTCACAGATCTAGAGGAAATGG
The DNA here is from genome assembly GCA_028451465.1 of Erethizon dorsatum. Classification (NCBI taxonomy): domain Eukaryota; kingdom Metazoa; phylum Chordata; class Mammalia; order Rodentia; family Erethizontidae; genus Erethizon; species Erethizon dorsatum. Next base: position 87,716,340 of record CM051822.1, read on the forward strand.
TTAGTGTGAGCTGGGATTTGAACCCAGGCCACCTGCTCCTAGCTCCTGCAGATCTCAGGCATGCTTATTCCTCATTCCCTGGTCTTTCAGTGGAAGGTGCAGGTCTCTGAAGTCTTCATCTTCCGAATTCAGGCCTCTTCCCAGGTGTGAGCGGCAGGAGCCGCTGGCCCGAGCTGCAGAGAGCAGGCAGTCACGGCGCCCGGCGGAGGGAAGGAGGGGTGCTAACTCGCACTGTGCCTCGGTGCCTGATGGGGGTTCCCCAGGTTTGTGGTGAGCTCTGCGACACGTGACTCGGTTCCTACACTGGGCTGTGATTGTTTTTGAAAACGCTTTCCATTCTGTTCAGCGTGACAGACCCTCCCCGCGACAAGGGCGCACCTCTCAAGAGTTGTAGGGGTGCAGTCTCCACGAAGGCATGGGTTTCATAGGGGTGTTTCTGTATTCTCGTGTATATCTTTCATTAGATTTTACTTTTTAAACTTCCTTCCTTGTTTCTGAAATTTAGCTAAAAGATGAAAATTCGGCCCAACTCCCTGGAAACTAGGCAGAGTCTCCCCCCCGTTGGCAGCTGGTGAGACACAGCTCTGAGCGGAGAGCCAGGGCATCTCCTGAGAGACCCTGTGTGCGAGGGCCCATCGGAGGGCTCCTGCCTCGCTTCCCACCAAGGGGACCAGCTGGTTAGGCGTCTTTTCTGTACCTCCGCTGACACCCCATCATGCCGCTAAACCCACTGTGCTCCCCCAGAAAAAGCACACGGCCGGTGCACGGTAAAGACAGTTTTCTCCTGTATCAAACGAAAAGGAGTAGATGGGGCCCACGGTGTAGCTCAGTGCTCATGAACATGATGAACATGTGCTTAGCACCTAAGAGGCTCTGGGCTTGATCCCAGCTACACGTGCGTGAGTGCGTGTACACACACACACACACACACACACACACAGTGCTGGTGGAATTTCACTAAGCATGTGAGTTTTCTGGTGCTATGTTAGAGTGCGATGAAGGCGCCAGGCATGGCGGTGCATGCCTGTAAATCCCAGCACTCGGGAGGCTGAGGCAGGAGGATCACCGTGAGTTCGAGGTCAGCCTGGGCTACATAATGAATTTAAGGCCAGTCTGTACTACATAGCAAGATCCTGTCTCCAAAAAAAAAAAAAAAAAATGGTTATGAAAGCTGAGAAATAATGCCTTAGTTTACCTTTAGGTAAAGAACTACTGAAAAAATGACGTGGGGGATAAAAATATAGTTAGATCCTGATTGTCTAATGGGAGAAGGTATTTTTAAAACTGAGCTGGCTGTGGTGGCACATGCCCGTAGCCTCAGTGATTTGGGAGGCTAAGATGTGAGTATCCCTGAGCTCATGAATTCAGGAGCAGCGTGGGTGGCGTAGCGAGCCCCATCTCTTAGAAACTGCAGTGGTGAAGGCCAGTGGGGTTATGCTGAGTGTAGGCAGCCCAGAGCAGCAGCCACGGAGGCGTGTACACCCCGACTCCAGCCCGGCTCTTAAGCAGAAGGCACTGTGCTTATTTGTGTCCTCCCTGAGGTGAGCCCCACTTGGGAGGACAGGCTGTGTGAGACCTGCGTCAGTGGCCACTTCGCTCCTGGCCTCCTTTGTGGCCTCTCCACCATGCCCTGAGGGTCCTCTCATGTGGTTGTCTTGGATATCATGGCTTGGTCAGGCCCTGACTGCTGGAAGCCGCTGGGAGCTGTGGAGCGGCGTTGCCGGTCTGCCACGGCTGGGAGGCCGTGTCACCACCCTGTCTCACCTGGACGAGGTGAGATCAAGCAGGGACACCCCAGGGGGACAAAGGAGGAGCCCTGTCTGACACATCATCAATGCCACCTGAGATCTTTTGGAATACTTTTTGTATACACGAGGAAAAATCAGGGATTTATTCATTTACAAGTATCTGGGGGAGAAGGAAGCATTTTTTCTTTTTGGTATTGGACATTGAACCCAGGGCCATTACACTGAGCTTCAGCTGTTTTTTAAAATGTTTTATTTTGAGACAGGGTCTCACTCAGGCACTAAGCTGAGCTCGAATATGTGGTCCCCATCTCAGCCTCCCTGAGTGCTGGGATTATAGGCACGTGCCACCCCTCCTGGCTTCCTCAGATAAATTTGTATTGATGAAGAAAATATTCTTTCTACTAAAGAAGTACACAGTTGAGCTGGCATGGCAGCGCACACCTGAAATCCCAGCACCCTGTCTCAAAATAAAACATTTTTAAAAGGGCCAGGGATAGATAAATAGCTCAGTGCCAAGGCCCTCAGTCCAACCCAGTGTTGAGGGGAGCATGTTCATCTTAGGAAAATTAAAAATACAGAAATACAAAAAAAGTGAAGGAGCTGGTTCCAGGAGATCTATTGCCCTGTCATCCAGAATAACCTCCTGACCAGCCTGCTGACTGTCCTTCTTTTTTCCTGTTGATATTTTATTTTTTGTGACGTTGGGCTTTGAACGCAGCTCACACAGCTAGGCAAGTGCTCTGTCTCTGAACTATGTCATTCAGCATCTGTTACACTTTTTGTTTGTTTGTTTTTGTGGTCCTGGGGATTGAATCCAATACCTTTGCACTGAGCTACCTCCACAGCCCCTTTATTAACTCTTTTATTTTGAGACGGAGTCTCGCTAAATTGATCAGACTGGGCTCGAACTTTCAGTCCTCCTGCCTCAGCCTTCCAGAGTGTTGTGATTACAGGCATGAGCCATCGTGCCTGGCTGGGGATGGGGGCAGTTTGTTGAGACAGGATCTTGCTATATAGTTCAGACATGTCTCAAACTTATGACGCTCCTGCCTCAGTCTCCTAAGTGCTAGGATTACAGGTGTACAACTCCATGTTTCAGCAGTCCTATATTTAAAGTAAAAACTGGATCATGTTACATGTCAAAAATAACATCTATAGCAATTTTTAAAAGACATGGAGTCTTGGCATATCAGATTGCATACTAAATGTGTGTGTGTGTGTAAGAGTAGGAAAATTTACTGGAGAAAAGGAATAGGGGAATGGGGAACAGGAATAGCTCCTGGGAGATGGGAGGAGTCCCGAATGGGTTGCCAGCGAGCCCGTCTCTCAAAGGAAGTTTTACAGAGCAAAATCATGAGGTGGGTACAACGTGGGTCAAAATTATGATCAGCCAATAAGATTGCAAGTATAGTTGCTCAGGTAACATTGATCAAATGGTAGCAAGTGTACATGGGCGACATCATTAACCTTGGTCGATAATCTGTAGTCTAAGTCTTAGTTCTGGTCTTAGTCTTAGCAGGTGGGAGAATCCGGATAGCCCACCGCTAAGGAGATAATGGAAATCTCAGAAGGGTGGTACCAGTAATCCCAAATCTCCGTTCATCGCTTAGGGAAGTGTGTCAAACTAGCCACTGTGACTTACATCTTCAGATGGCCTCAGCCACAGTCCTCATGCAGTCGCATCTTCTGCACTGACTGAGGGCCCCGCCCTGTCTGACTGCCTGCTCCATTTCTACCTAACTTAGCTGTCTGTAATATTCCCCCCTCTGAAGCGGTACCTTAACTGTGGTTGGGGAGAAGGGGCATAGTTTCCATCTAGCTGCTTTGAGCTGAGAAGGGTTGGTGTGGGGGAAACCAGTCAGGGGCCTTCTCCAGAGTGTTAATCTAATGGGCCTCAGAAGTCACATTGTAGTTTAGTAGTTATGAACTCTTTCTAAGGTTGATCTGGTGGATCTTGGAAAAGGAGTCTGGCGCATTTGTCGTTGGTTCCACCTGCATGATCACTTGGCCTTTGGCAGCCTCTGAATAGCAAATGCTTTGAAATATAAAGTATAGCCAGAGGACTATTACTTCTTATCAACCATGGTGGTTTTAGTAGTTGAATCCCTCCTTCCAAGTATGTTGGTGGGACCTGCAGGATGATATAGGGGAAATGCTAGATGTCAAATACGATGAGTTTGTGTCCCCCGAAGTTGAATGAATCCTAAGGAATGACGGATGTTAGGAGTAGGAATATTTATTGGAGAAAGGGAATGGGGAACAGGAATAGCTCCTGAGACACAGGAGGGGTCCCGAATGGGTTGCCCCATACCTTATATTTTAATTTAAATTTATAATCATTCTGTATCTATGACTTCATTGATCTTGTTAAAATTAAATCAATGAGAATCAAAAGCCATGTAGAAAATAATCAGGATTATACTGTTTTATAATCTGCCTTTTTCATTTAATATCAGAAACTGTTATGTGTAAAAAATAAGATTCTAAAAATAAGATTTTGTGAATCACTTTTTAAATGATTTGTATTTTATTGTGTGACTATATTTGCAGAGGAAATTTAAAAACCTACTTAGAAATACATTTACTTATTTAAAAAATAAAAGGCAATAAAGATAAAATTAGTCAGTTACCTTTTAAATCTAATTTGTTCTAGTTTCGTAATTTGAGAAAAGAAAGTTTAGATTTCCCATAACCCTACCACCTAAAGATGTTGTGTTTCTTGTATTTTTCCATTCAGTCTTTTCCGTGTGCATATGCGTGTGTGCACGCTCAATTTTTGAGCAAAATTGTTTGTTAATTTAAAAAATATTTAAAGGCCTTTTCTACATACATCTGGAGATTGAGGAGGGCTCTTCTGTTGGGGTTTGCAGAGGAAACACTATGGGAAACGGGGCTCAGGGCCCTCGCCCCTCCACCCTCCCCAGAGCCGGGCAGAAGCAGGGCGGCCGGGCAGAAGCAGGGCGGCCACACAGGCTGGGACCATGGTGGGAGGCGAAGCGGGACTGAATTAGAGCAAGGGCTTCCTGGAAGGAAGTCTCCAGTCCAGGGAAGAGGCGGGCCTGAGGCGATTAGAGTTTTGTATTGCAGAAGCATGCGGGAAAAAGAGCCCTGGCCTTTCCCTAAGCATTCCTTTATTGGGGCATCTCTGAAGCCCCTTGCAGCTGCTAATCTGAGTGGGGTGAGGAGGGGAGAGACCGGCCCCAAGAAAGTGGAGATCATTTCCTCCGAGATCTCTTTTTAAGAGAGGAGGAGGGCACTATCCTAAGAGACCATATTTAATGCCCACAGAGCCTAACGTATAGGTGCAGGCATTGGTCCCTTCCCCCAGGTCCTGGGAGGTCCTAAAAGGGGTGACTCTCCGTGGAGTCGTCGTTCTCCCTGTCCTGCCATCTCCCACTCCATGCACCCCTCGCTCTGGTCCATTCATGAGCATATGGCTTAAACGCCAAGTAACCAGGCGAGGCCCAGCAGCAGCAGTCACCTGTGTGGCACTGTTGGGGGACCCCCTTGTTGGAGCGCTGCCCCTCCAGCTGGTACTCACGTGTGCACTGCCTCTCTGTGTCCCCCCAGGGTTCTGGCTGGTGTGGACCATCATCATCATCCTGAGCTGCTGCTGCGTCTGCCACCACCGCCGAGCTAAGCACCGCCTTCAGGCCCAGCAGCGACAACATGAAATCAACCTGATCGCCTACCGCGAAGCCCACAATTTCTCAGCGCTGCCATTTTATTTCAGTATGTACACCAAAAGCCGCCACACCCACCCCAGGCTCAGGAGCACGGAGGGGGGCCCAGCCCCTCTGGGCCTGGGGGTGTGCCCTCCCAGAGCAGGGTCCCCGCTCAGAGCAGGTCTCTAAAGGTCCAGGCACAGGGTACCTCCTCAGCACAGAGGAGCAAGTGCTGTGATGCAGCTCCCTGAAGCCACCGCGCAGTTCCTGTGTTCACAGTGGCTGAGTTTTGGCAAAGGCATCCGCTCCTTTAGCAAATTGGTATTTCTTTTCAGGGCGGATAGTTGGATGAATATGACCTGTGAGTGAACTGAGAATCAGAGTTCAGTGGCCCAAATCCCTCCTGTTTGCTTGCTGGCACGTGACGTGCCTGGCAGAGGTGGCCGTGAAGGGGCTGGGGTAAGGGTGGCGGTGGGACTGCCTGAGAACAAGGAAGCCTGGCGCTTCACTGAAGAGCATTCCCCAGACTTCTGGAGTTCTTTACACATGACTTCAAGTGGCCCTCAAGGTCTAGTGGGCAGTTTATCCCAAAATAAAAGGGTCAGTTGCTTAGCACAGTGCCTGGCATATAGTAAGTGCTCAATAAATGCTAGCTGTTACTGTTAGAATGGGAAGACCGTGCCTCTGGGCATGCAGGACATTAAGAAGGTGACTCACCTGGCATGTTCTCATGGCCTTGGATGAGAGAAGCCCTCCCCTTTGCTGCTCTTCCCACCTGCTCTTTTGTGTGTGTGTGTGTAGTGCTGGGGATTGAACTCAGGGCCTTGTGCATGCAAGGCAAGAACTCTATCACTGAGCCACATCCCCAGCCCCGTTCCCACCTGCTCTTGATATGAGTCAAGCTGAAGCTCATTTGTCTCCACAGACCACCTCCAGCCACACTAGAGAGCAATCAGATTTCTAACTTCCCAGAGAAAGACCCAGATGGAGTGTGTCTGGAAGGGCAGGGAGAGGAAGTGGTCAGGAAGCCTTAAGTTAGGGTCCCTGACTGAGGCCAGCAGGATAGATGAGATGCAGTCTAGCAAGGGACACGAGACTTGCATGCCTGTGGAAACAGGTCCATTCTGGGCAGAATTCCTCCTTGGCCATCCACCACACTTGCCTGACCTTGTGCCTTACCTCTAGGTAGGCAGTAAGTCCTTGCTTATGAAGCAGGATCGGGGGTTCTCGGGTGTCAAGCTGGATTAGATCACCTCCCAACTGTCCCTGTTCCTCCACACAGTTGCTCACAGACCTCTCCCCTGCCTACAACAAAAAGCTGTGGCCACCACTTGGTGGCTGTCCTAAGGGGTGGGAAGGGACAATGCATGTTTAGTGTGAGCTTTGCAACCTGTCCTAGGATGATGGCCAGTGCAGTAATTTCTCCTCCCTACCTCCCCATTTTAGGGTTTTTGCCAAACTATTTACTACCTCCTTATGAGGAAGTGGTGAACCGTCCTCCAACTCCTCCCCCACCATACAGTGCCTTCCAGCTACAGCAGCAGCAGCTGCCTCCTCAGTGTGGCCCTGCAGGTGGCGGGCCCCCAGGCACCGATCCCACCAGGGGCTCCCCCGGGGCACAGAGCAGCCCCTTGTCCGGGACCAGCAGAAGCACCACAAGACCCCCGAGCGTCGCCGACCCTGAGCCCTCTGACATGCCAGCCGACCCAGCCACCAAAGTCCCTGGAGTGGAGCCAAGTGGCTCGGTGGCCGGCCTGGGGGAGCTGGATCCAGGGGCCTTCCTGGATAAGGATTCAGAATACAAGGAGGAGCTGCTGAAAGGTTACAGCTCGGAGCATGGCGGCGCACTCCCTGACAGCCCTGACAGCAAAGAGAAGACGCCCGGTAGACATCGCCGCTTCACTGGGGACTCTGGCATCGAGGTGTGTGTCTGCAACCGGGGCCACCATGACGATGACCTCAAAGAGTTCAGCACTCTCATCGACGATGCTCTGGATGGGCCCCTGGACTTCTGTGATAGCTGCCATGTGCGGCCTCCTGGTGACGAGGAGGAAGGGCTCTGCCAACCCTCCGAAGAGCAGGCTCCAGAGCCTGGGCCCGCCCACCTGCCACGGCCACCCGCCTGCCTGCTGCTGAACACCATCAACGAGCAGGACTCGCCAAACCCCCAGAGCAGCAGCTCCCCCAGCTAGAGCAGGCCCCGCCTGCACGAGCACTCAGCCAGCAGCCAGGGTGGGGGCCCACGAGAGAAGCATTAAGTGACTTTTCGAGGAATTGGTGTAGCCACTTTGTTCTTCTTTTTCCCTCCTTCTTCTCTCCTCCGTTTTCCTGCATCTCCAGGTACAGTTTGGGGTGTGGACGCCTCTCCCCCCACAAAAAGCAGTGTTGTGGAGAGCTGAGAAGTTGGTTCTGTGACTCCTCATCCCACCCCATCCCCTTCTCCGTCTTTTACTAGTCGTATCCCACCTACCTGCTCGGGTCACAGATGTGTCTTTTAACCCCAAGGAAGGGGCTGGGACTGTGCCCTGAGATGATTCTTGGCAATGGAGAGAATTTATGCTCTGGTTTTAGTTTAAGAGAATTGCGCTGTCTTAGTCCCGGAGAGGTGAGCTGTCTTGACCCTGAGAGCCCAGAGAGGCTTGGGGATTGTCGCCTGTGACTGCCAGTGTCTGTGGAGCCACAGTGCGGCTCGTTCCTTGGGCAGATGAGAGCTGTCAGGCAGGTTGCTAGGGAGCTTGTGTCCTCTCAGATCCCGGGCGACGTGGTCAGGGCGCCGCTGTGCATCCTCAAGGGCCCCCTTCCAGCAGGCTCCAGCTGGCTGCGCCCTGCTGCGAGTGAGGGAGACGCCACTGCCTTCTCCTTGGTTTTTCCCTTACACACAGCCACCAGGAACCTCAGCAGCAAGCAGGCTGGAGTTCCCTTCTGGACGAGGGAAACTTGCAGAGAGCCTGGCTGCTGGGTGGGCTGGGGGAGCGGCCGCGCCGGCCGTGATTGAGGGGGATTGAGAGCCGCTTCCCGTGTCTCTGTGCTCGGCCTGTGCCTGCAGGTGACCGGTGTCCTCACCTACCTGAGCGCACGACTCGAGGCTTGTGTCTGCCTGTCCCCTGTGAACTCACAGGCTGAGGCAGTCCTGGGACAGGTGGCCCGTGCCCTGCTTCTCACGTAGCGTTTTCTCTTTGATTCTTACTGAGTCTTCTGTTGTTGTTGTTGTTTGTTTGTTTTAAACTGACCACTTGGAAAAAATACCTTGGTTATCTGTGGTTCTTGTGCCCTGTCGCCGCCCCTGCCCCTTGCGGGTGGGCGACTCGAGTTTCTGTAGCCTGGGTGAGGGCGGAGGCAGCCTCTGGCAGGACGGCAGGACCCCTGTTGCTATTGTTCGGCTTCAGAGAACCCACTGAGCTTTGCTTAGCTTTAGGAACACTCTAAAGGAGAAAGCAAGCAGCCGAAACTAACATTCCCCAACCAGCCCTATTCATAGGAGGTGTTCGATTCTTTACCTGTTCTTGAACCATGATACTCAGACTAGGTGTTCTTACAGTAAGAAAAGAAAAACGGAAAACAAAATATATATATATTTTTTTCTTTTCGCATGCATGCACAAAAGCAGACAAATCCAAGGCTGTGAGGTGAATGAGTGTTTGCTTTTGGATTCCACAAAACCAAAATCTGTGTTGAACAAAGTGAAATCTGTACACAATGACTTTTTGGATGGTGTGTGTGTGTGGTGTGTGTGTTGTGTGTCAGTCCCGAGCCCTGTGTTCCTGTGAAGATACTTTGAATGGCAGCCATTCTGCTCACATTAACCACACATCCGGAGCAGACACGGCCCTCTCAAGGTAATTTATTTTATGCATTTATGTTTATCGAACAAACGTCTGACTGTGTGCTTGGGTGTACCCAGCAGCACTGCCAGCGGCAGCCCCACGCTGGCCAAGATGCTGCACTCGGGAGGGTTTCCCTCCTCATCACTGCGATTTGCACATGCTCCGTGGCCACTCAGAGGCCTGCGTTCTGTTCCCCGTGATGGAGCCGAGCTCCAAACCTGCCTGCCTCCCTCCCTTGCTCCTCATCCTCGGTGTCTGGAGGTCCACGCCACTCGGGACAGAGAGCGAAGGTGGTGTTCCAGACAAGCTCGGTTGGGTCTTCAGTGGCCAGCGTGGACTAGCTGCAGCCCAGACGTCGGCCTGCCCAGAATCGTAAGGCGGCCTTGGTGGACGCTGTCACGCCGCGGTGCTCATCCGCTTCTGCCGAGTGGCTGTGGGCACGAATGAGGCTGGGGTGGCCAGAGCGACGGAGAGCGTCAGCAACCCTCAGATTCCTTTCTTCCGCCTTTCTTTCAAGTCCCAAACAACTCACTGAAGTGTCTCAGAGGAGAACAAGTCTTAGCAAGATGAATCTTTCTTCAGTGAACTGATCAGATGGGTGGATTGTGACCCTCAAGTTTCTTTCCCCAGTTGCAGCGGGCCGCTTCCCTGCAGAGCCCTACCCTGAAGGCTGAGGAGACGATGCCGCCGCGAGCTGGGCCCCACCGCCCTGTCGCAGTCTGGCCCTGCTGCTGGCGGCTGCCTGCTCAGAGGGAGGGGAGTGGAAGGTGTAGTTAGGGGCCAAGGAGACTTGACCGAGTCTGGCTTTCCCGGTCAGTGAGAAGAGGGGTTGGTGGCGGGTTTGGTGCTGCGGTTGGCGGATTTGCAGATGCAGACATTCCCGTGTGAGGCACATCACTGTCCGTCAATTCTTGTGCATGTGTGTATTTCAAGCAATAAGATTCAGCTGGTCACTTTTCTGGGCAGTCTCGGTGACGCATTTCCTGTGTTGTGATTGTTCTAAAGACAGAGTGGCTCTAACCACTGTGAGAACCTCAAATAAAAATCAGTCCCCAAAACCCTCCAGTGCTTGCGTCCTGTAGTATCCTGTTCCTTTTTCCTCTTTGTCAGACTTCAGGGAGTTGCACCTTCAGATGCCAAACTACTGGCGCTTCTCTCCACACACAGACACGCAGTGTGAGTAGCGCTTGAGAACAGGGTCTTGGGCCAAACAGAAATCACAAGGCTGGGCTGGTGAGATGGCTCAGCGGCGTAAGCGCCTGCCTGGCAAGCGCAAGGTCCTGAGTTTGACTCCTGGTACCCACATACGAAAAAGGGCTGGTGATATCGCTCAGTGGCACGGGCGCCTGCTGGGTCCACACTTGGCCCTGAGGAGTTTTCCCTCAAACTCTGATTCCTGGAATACTCAACGAAGCCCCGAAAACAGGTTCAAAGCAGACCCAATAGAGCAGAGCGAAGTTCAGTCAGACCCCCACGGTGGAAAGGTGCCATTTGAAGGGCAGCAAGCACTCAGAGGTCCCTCTTGTTTGTAGGATAGAAATACAGATGGCTGTTCGGCCTTGGAATGTAACACACAAAGTCATCCTGAGTTGCCCACTTTGTGCCGAGCGCTGTGCTGGACACACAAAATGCAAAGTGACTACACGAGACAAAGCCCCTACCCTCTAGAACCGAGTTAGGAAGACGGGCTGTCCCTGCGTGAGTCAGTTTACTAACCCTGCAGGGTGAGACTGAAGTTAGCCGTGCAGGCTCAGCGACCCCGGGGTAGCAGCAGGTCTTTTGAGACCTTGGACGCCAGGCAGGGGAGCCCCGCCATGCCCACACCTGTGGGCCAAGGCCGATGATTCTTCTCAAAGACCAGGAACGTCCTTCTGTTAACTTTACCCTCTGCTTAAAAGGCCCTGCTTAGAACTTGTACAAAGACCCTGAGCACAGCCTGTGGGAAGGAGCAGCCTGCCACCTCTGCCTGGGAGGGGGACACCCTGGGTACAACTTCTCTTTGGGCCACCTGCAGGTGGGCAGAGCAAGAGGGTGCACAGCCTGGCATCTCCCAGAAAGGCTTCCTGCTTCCCGAGCGGAGTGCTCACCAGTGGCTGGGCCCTGGGGTGCTGGCAGTGAGCATTGTCCTCCCGTCGTTGGAGGTGTGCACACGGCCCCAACGGTTTCGAGAGTCCAGAGTTAGCCAGACCAGCCCTCACCCATATCTTTGCCCTTGGGCTAGAGGGGTGACAACTGGGGTGGTGGCTGCCTACTACCATCTCCTGCTGGGCTTCTCCAGTTGACCCTAGTGGAGCATATTATCATCTAGGGATAGTTCTGTTCTGAGACCACAGGAGAGAATTGAAGGTGTACATCATTTCTGCCATTTATTCATTCGTTCGTTCTTTCATTCATTTATTTTTACAGTACTAACAATTGAATCCAGTATCTTTACACTGAGCTATAGCCACAGCTCTTAAATTTTTTTTTTTTTTTTAATTTTTGGGACAGGGTGTAAGTTACCCAGGTTAGGGGTCAAATTTACAGTCCTCCTGCCTCAGCCTCCCAAAATCCTGGGCTTACAGGCACGTCCCACCGTGCAGGGCTCATTCCTACCTTTTTAAAAGCTATCGTTTGAATGGTGCGGCTCTCATGGGCTGGTTTCCAGAGGCTGTGTGTCCCCTTGACGTCTCGGCTTCTGGATGGCTGAGTTCCTCATTTCTCTAATGAGTGACAATGGGTTGTCTGTTGCCCGAAGTGACCAAGTTCTGGTGGAGACCTTATCAATGCCCCGAAGCACAGGATAGGGTAGTTTTGATGAATAATACTATCAAGAAACTCCCCATTCTCTTTTTCTGTTCCAACCAAGGAGCAAAACCCAAGGTTTGACCGAGAAGGAGAAATGGGCTTGGCTGACTTAGCCGGCTCCTGGTTGACCCTGGTGAGAAAGCCCGCAGGTCTTGGAGGTTGGGTTCCAGATTCCAGCCTAGGGTGACGGCCTCCCTAGAGCTCAGGCACCAGGAATGGGAAGACCCTTAGGCCTGCCTCCTCTTTAGAAGGGCGCATCGTGGTCTGGAGCGAGAGAGAGAGAGAGAGAGAGAGAGAGAGAGAGAGGCTCGCAGCACTGTTAGTACCACAGCAGTGCCAGCTCGCTGTGCCCAGGATGCTGTGGACAAGACAGGTGAGCTGGGGACTGAGAGCGGGCTTCCTGGAGGAGGTCACTGCACTTGCCAGGTGAGGAAAGATGCAAAGGGAATGCTAGGCAGACGTTTGTTCTGCAGGTTATTGAGTACCTACTATGTGCCAGGTGCTAAAAGCACAGAAAAGCATGGGAAGCCTAAAGCAGGAGACCACGCCTGTGGTGTGGAAAGTGGCAAGCAATTTAATCTTTCCAGGTGGTGACTGTGCTCTTGGCAGTGACACCAGATGGAGCTGGAGAGGTAAGTAGGAAATAAAAAGCTTTTAAGTTAATTTGTCATTATTGTGTTATTTATTGACCATTTACACATTGTGGTTTTACACAACGACTATTTACACAAGCCACACCTCAGTGGCTCCAGATTCTTATTTTAGCCTCATCAGGGTGATCTCTCGGTCCCAAAGGCCGTGCGGTAACTCGCAGGCAGGAGAGCCGGGGGAAGGACTTGGGCCAGCAGGAGCCCGGGGGACACGGTTTCCTCCCGCCGCACGGCGGGGCGGGAGGCAGAGCTGTGTGGCCGTCTGCGTATCTTTTCCTTGAGAATCTTCTGCTCTTCCTCGGAGGAGATAAGGACAGAGCTTTCCTCGCCGAAGGAGAAACCCGAGCTTCCAGTGTGAGAGGGGGGCCGGTGTTTGGTAGATGCAAAGTTTCTCGTTTCTCACCATGTTCAGTGTTCCTTCCATTTCATGTTTGTCCCCGAGGCTCAAGGGACCTCATCCCACTGGGGAATGTAACAAAACAGCCTGGGGGGCCTGGGAAGCCTGCGCCCGCTGGAGCCCACCGGGCTGGAGTGACGGGAAGTTGGTGTAAAACCGTCAGCGAAGGAAGTAGCCTGCGATTCTAGCACGCTGGGAGGCTAAGGCAGGAGAACTGCACGTTTGAGCCCAGTCAGGGCAACGTAGATCCTGTCTCAAGAAAGGGCCGGGGACTTACGTAGCTCAGTACAAAGGTTCTGGGTTCAATCCCCAGCACCACACCCACACACACAAAGGAAAGAGGCCAGGTAAGCAGTCACTGAGTTGGTAAATGACACCACCAGGACCATCTGCCTCCACACCATACCTCAGTGCACACGAGACTCCTGCTCGCTCAGCCCTTCGCGTTTCACCCACAGAGCCTCGGGGAACAGGCCGCGCTCGTGGTAAGGGACCCCGCTTTACAATGGGGAAGTAGGTTCGGGGAATCAGCAGGAGGGCTGAGACACGGCCGTGGGTCCTCCCCGTCCAGGCTTCCCTCCCCACTCTGGACCTGGCTAGCCGAGGGGCGTGTGTCTGTGTGACTGCAGGGAGGTCTCCCCGGGCCTCAGCTTCGTGGTCACCAGAGGCCGACGGGAACATCCACACCCCGCCCCCACAGCCAGGTCACCGGGGAGGGCCTTGCGGAGGGGCTGCGCAGGAGCTGCTGCTCAGAAGGACAGGAGCAGCCCATTCCTCCTGGGGGGGGGGGTGGCTCGTCTAGCTCCCTGGAGTTGATTATTACACGTTCAGGAATTTGATGAACTGCTTATTGAACTACCAATAACAAACCAGATCTTACAGCCCCTAATTGAATATATTACAAACAAAGGCCGTAAGTATGCGAAACATCATTTTTAAATTATCTCACTGCATGTTGCTATGTCCTTGAAGGTGCTGAGTATCAGCATGATGGAAATGTGATACAGTGACATTTACTATACTCAGTCAGGTGCCCACAGGAAAACCAGAGACCATGCATTTAATGGTGGTCCCAGGAGATTACAGTGGCGCTGAACATTTCCTATCTCCGCCTAGGGACACTGTCGGTACCATACTGTGGCTGGTGGTGCTGGTGAAAGCAAACCTGTCTTCACACACAGAGCCTGGCGTCACAGTGGCTACTGTAGGCCGCACACCGAGCCACCCAGGTGTGCAGTAGATGATCTCCCCGGGTTTGTGGAGGACCACTCCATGGTACTCACACACCAGGAAACGGCCCCCACGGTGCACTACTCAGAGCATCCCGTGCCCAATGTCACATAATGATAAATAACGGAAAGCTATTTCCCCACCCACTGCTCAGTAGCATCACATTCGCAGCTACTGGCAAACACTACAAATCAGGGTCCACACCCACAGAGAGCTCTATACATTTATTCCCCATTATACTACTTGTTAAGGACCGTCGGAGGTCATAAGGTGATGGGAGTCTTGGCAATGCCTTCCAGCTTTGCCAAACATCTGGGCTTCCTTCTGCACAAGGAGAGAGAGTTTATCGGCCTGTCGTGAGGCCAGGTGGCCAGTGACAGGGCACCTGAGAGGGGCTGATGAGCAGGATGAGCACAGCAGATGGCTCAGTCACCAACTCCAGAGACAGAAGGGACCACACCCTTCTCAAGGCCACGCAGAGGCTCAGGTGCATGTGGAGTTCGGTACCAGGCAACAGGAGTGGAGGGCTAAGGGCTGGGAGTCCTGGCTGTGTCTTGAGAGAGGGCCTTCACTTTGAGCCTCAAGGGGACGTGGGGTTTGGCAATGTGCACTGGTGGGGACAAACCCTTCCCTCAAGGGCAGAAGTCGGAGGTTATGAGATTATTTTCTGAAAGGACACTGCTTTTCAGAAAGATGCTCTTCCCAGCCACACATCCCGAGAGCCCTGTGCAGGACACGCATGACCGTGGCAAAGCGTGGCTGAAGTCGGCAGAGTAGGAAACACTGCCGCCACTGCCACGACCAAGCTTGTTAAGGAGGTGCAGCTCTTGTGGAAATCTTTGCCCTTTTCCTTCTTGGAGCACCCCTGATCTTTCTTCTCTCAGAAAGCTTAGCCAGGAGGAACATGGACTTGCCCTGCTGGCCCTTCCAGAGCCTTCTGTCCAGTCAGAGCAGAAAGACTGCCTGGGTCATCGATGACCAAAGCCTGGCCTGCCTGGTGAGGGGAGCTGGAGATGGGACTTCTCCAGGCTCAAGGTAAGGCTCAGTTTCTCCCAGGGCGTCTCAGCATGTTGGTGTGCAGACTGCACCTGGCCAAGGTTTGAGGTGCTGCTTGGGGGCAAGGGGCTCCCTCTTCTAGTGAGTGGCTTTTCAGGCTTCTTGGGGTTTCTGAGTGGGGCAGGACCTGTCACTGCTGCAGAAGGCAGCTTTCTTGGCAATGTTACCCCAGGGCAGAAGGAGGGCCAAGGCATGCTGGTCCTTGGGGAAGACCCAAGATGGTACCAGCCTGTGGGTGGCACGTCCCTCCAAAGCCAAATCCGTGAGGTACCTGCAGCGTGGTTTGTTTGGACCAAAGACCTGTAGTTCTATTTTCAAAATATAAACCCAACCCTACCACTTCTTGCCATTTCCCCTGTGGTGGCCATGGTCTAAGGCCATGTCACTTCCCTGGACCAACACATCTTCCCAACTGTTCTTCCTGTTCCCATCTCCTCCTGCCCTCGAGAGACCATGCTCTGTGCAGCAAATAGGGTGAGCTTTGAAAAGTACAAAGCAGATTGTTCCCCATACATGTTTACAACTGGCTGCTGACTTCCTGCCACATTTCCGCCCTCTTCTGGCAGGCCCGCGGGAACTGGCCCATCTCCTGTGCTGACTTTTTTTTTTGTGCCAGAAATTGAACTCAGGACCTTGAGCTTGCCAGGCAGGCGCTGTGCTGACTCTGCAGTGGCCCTCCTCCCATTCAGCTTGCCGACCTTTCCCACCTTGAGAACTTTCCCCTTTTCTTCCTCAGTGTGGATACATCCCCAACATCTTCGCCCCTTCCCACGCCCCTTGTTTAAAGTGGCCATCCCCACACCTGCCATTCTCTTCTTACAATACCCAATAGAATTGAACTCAAAGCACTGACAAGTCTGAAATTTGTAGCCATCGGCCCTTAGTAGAATGTGAACTTCATGGGACCAGCCTGAGTGTCCTGGGACAGGGAATGGCACGTATGTGCTCAATGAAGTGGTTTTTTTTTGGTGCTGGCAGTTGAACTCAGGACCTCATGCTTGCCAGGCAGGCGCTGTGCCACTGAGCTATATCCCCAGCCCCAATAAAGAATTTCTTGATTGAATGAGTGAGCAAGTGAATAAATGAATGAGCTGCTCAGGGACCTGTTAAAGAAAAACTGCTCAGTTTATACACATCACCTGCCATTGCTGCAGGTTGGAAAAGAAGGTACAGTGGGATGCAGGAATGAGGAATGGCACAGTGCAGTGGGAGCAGCACCAGTGTGGGGGTCTGGGGATGTCAGGTGCTGCAGCTAGGTGCTACCCTCAGCCCGAGATTCCTTCCAGGCCTGGCGCACTGTGATCTTCACTTTGAAAGGATCGATGAGAAAGACTACCTTGGGGATGCCCTCCAGGCATGGCAGCTGCCCATCTTCTGGCACCTCTAGGTCAAACCTCTGCAGCAACCAGGCTGTGATGAGGAAGATCTCCTGGCGAGCCAGGGCCTCCCCGACACAGGAGCGGGGCCCAGCTCCAAAGGGCAAGTAGCTCAAGGAGGGTACGATAAGCTGGCTCCCTGTTGGATCCAAGAAGCGCTCTGTGGGCAAAGGGAGGCATCAGCCAGGGGCCAGGCATGGGAGCCGTGCTTCGCCCTGACTGAGGGCGAGGTGTGCCTAGCCCAGGAGAGACACAGCCCTGCCCTCAATCATCCCTTGACGAGACAGAGGAAGCATCCAGGAGGCACAGGGAGAGGGTGAGAATTCCACCGGCCCAGGAGAGGGGCAGGCCTGGTGGGAGACAGCTTAGATGCTTAGAGGGCTTCTCAGAGGAGCAGGCTTGCAGCTGGTTGACGGAGAGAGTGGGGAGTGCAGCTGAGAGGAGTTCAGGGAGGTCTACCCCAGGATGGGGGTGAGAGGTCCATGGAGAGGCAGGTTTGCTAGTAGCGAGCGTGGCAGAGGGGATGGGTGCTGGGTGACAAGAGTCCAAGCAGATTATGTGGCCCAGGGAGTGGGACAGGTCAGAAACAGACTCACCGGGCATGAACTGGTCCGGTCGGTCCCACTCCTTCTCATTGTGATGCAGAGCCCACAGGTTGACAATCACATTTGTGTCCTTGTCAATGGTAAACTCCCCGATGCTGCCCAGAGAGGGAGAGGGAAACGGGGTCTAGGATGGATGTGCCCCTTCCCTCTGAGCCCCTCCCCACACGCCCCTCCCTGGGGAAAGAGCCCTTGACACCCTCAGCTCCTCTCGTCTCTCCCTCAGCTTCTGCCGGGTCCGTCTGAATCAACCCACTCCTCTAGACAAGCACTCTGTCCTCGGACACTCATGTCTGCTGGGCTGGCTGCCTCAGGGCTGTGCGTTCACACACGTGCAGTACTGCTGCCTGGGCAGGAGCACAGAGCACTGGTCTTTGGTCCCAAGCTGCTTCTGAGAGAAGCTCAGTGGGCCCGGGCTCTAGTCAGTGGGCATCCAGGGTGGTGGACACATTGATCAGAAGGGCTGGGCGCGATGGCTGAGAGTAGCTGGTGCTTGGCTACAAGTTGACCAGCAGGCTGGATGGGAACCAGCTGGGCTGCCAGGCACCTCTGGCAGTAACGTAGGGCCGGGGTCTCCGGGAGGGAAGGGTACCTAGAGTCAGTGTTAGCCTTGTGAGGGATGAGGACTGGGGCCACCGGCCTGATGCGAAGGACCTCTCGGATGGTGGCCTCCAGCATGAGGAGGTGGTTCCGGTCACTGAAAGTTGGCATACGGCTGAAACCTACATTCTGGTCAATCTCCTCCTGGATCTTCTTCTTCACCTGAGGGCCAGAGCAAGGTGCATGTAATCAGTCTGTGTAAGCCCAAGAGAAGCAGGGGCTTCTCAGAATCCAAGGGCCTCATCCAGAAGTGGCTGTGCAGAGCCTTCGCATGGGGGTCTGAGCCCAGGCCCAATTTCTAGAGGCCCAAGCAGCTTGGGGATGGGGCAGGGCAGCCCAGCCTTCCTGTAGAGAAGGCAGAGGGCAGAGTCTCTCCCTGTCTGGAGCGTGGGGGTCGGGCAGGCTGGGTTTGGGGGTAGACGGGAAGCCAGGAGTGGGGGAAGCTCACATGAGGATTGTGCAGCAGGAAGGCTACGATCCAGTTCACGACAGAAGTGGAGGTCTCCACACCGGCCCCAAAGATGTCCCCTAAGGTGGCAATAATGTGCTTATCTGAAAATATGTTTGAATCCTGGTCTCCAGAATTGTTATTGTTTGCATTCACCTTGGCTTGGATGAGTAGGTCTATCAGGTTGGTGACTGAGTCGCTTCTGAATTTCTCCTGGGTTGGGGAGGTTGAGAGACAGAAATGAGGAAGAAGGCCCATTGCAACCTTCCCGCCATAGTTCCATCCTGGACTAGAGACAGCAGGGCTGGGGGTGTTGGAGTGGGGCTGGGAAGGACCCATACACTTGGGGAGGTAGGAAATAGCCCTGGGCCCTCATTAAATCTGAGGGTGCCTGTGTCCCTCCAAGTGACCCTTCAATTTCTCGCTTTCCCACTCCTATTTATTAACTAGGTCAGTTTTTATTGTGCACCTACTATGTGTCGGGCACTCTGCTGTGCCCTGGAGATACTACGGTGTCCACCTGTACCCTGGGCCTGCTCTCAGCCTCACCCAGACTCTCATGTGCTCCATCGCCTACCTTGCACTCTTTCAGTATTTTACTCAGCATGGCACCTCGAATGTTAATATGCCTCCTCATTTCCAGGCCTTTACTGGGGAAAATCTGGGGAGAAGAAAGAAACGTCAAGTCCACTTCTCTTTCGCTTCTCTTTTCCAGGTATGAGAATCCCTTCTGGAGGCTGACCCTAGCTTTCTGTCTCAGGAGAGCTCCCACTCCAACCCTGCCCTTCAGCCTAATGGAAAGCAAGATGGGGACAGAGAATGGACAATTAGGATGACACCAAGCAAGGGTGGTTTTCCCTTCCCCTGCCCCATTCAATCAAACATCAAGATCTCACTCTGCTGTGTGCCCAGCCCTTCAGTGTCAGGTAAGCTGACAGGGTGGCCCTGCCTGTAACCCCCCGCCCCTGGGAGACTAAAGCAGGAAGACTGCAACTTCAAGCTCAGCCTGTACAATCTGGTGACTTAGTGAGACCCTATCCTTCAACGAATACGTAAATAAATAGGGTGGGTATTTATTCAGTGCGAAGGTCCTAGGTTCAGTCACTATTACAACCAAAAAATAAAATAAAAGATAAATGAGTTTGAAGACTGGGGCAAGCTGCTTAACCTGGTTCATTGTTTTCTCGTGTGCACAATGGTGACAGGAAACATACCTGTGAAAGGAATTAAATGACGAATGCATATAGAATGCTGAACACAGGCACATGGCAATTGAGAAATAAATGAGGTACTGAGATGCACAAATAAAAAGCCAGACCCATTTATGCAAGGGAGGGGCCAGCATTACAAGAGGCAGAGGAGGGCGGGGCCGTCGTGGCTGAGGTGCTGAGGACAAACGTGGGACTGGAGCTGGGCAGTAATGGAAGGCAGAGCTGGGGGCGCGTCCGAGTCTGCCAGCCTCTGACGGTGGCGATGGTTTCATCCTCACCTTCAACCAGGGGAACACGTCCACCAGATCGTTATCGTTCATATTATCCAGGATGGCTTTTGTGAAGCCCCTTATGGTCACCAACTCAGGGTCCCCATTCTTGTATGAGATACTGAAGCATACTGCACAGATGATGTTGACTATGGCCATGAAGATCGACGAGGACAAATCCATGTCCTGTCCATCACAGGTGGCCAGAAAATCGCAAAATGCACTGACTTCCCGACATACTGTGGGGAGAGAGGGGTGAAAGGCAGGGTAATGAGTCAGCAGCCTCATCCCCCTACCAGGTCCTAGCCAGGGCAGGGCCCAGATCCCACGTGGCCGCGAGATGGCAGCAGTCACCAGGAAAAGGCTGGACAAAGCTATCCACAGCCCTGCCCTCCTCTCTCCAAAACCCTTTCTCTCTCTCCCTCTCCACAACCCTTTCCCCTTCCGTCCAACCCTCCTTCCACTCTCCAGCCCCGGCACTCACTGATGTTCTCCAGTTTCCGGTCGCCATCCCTGAACAGGGAAAAGGCGCTTAGTACCAGCTTCCGGTGCAGCTGCCACTGGTCCCCAGAGTCAGCGAAGGCAATGCCCTTCCCGTTGTCTGACAGGAGGGCTGAACTCGTCTTTGGAGAGTAGGCAAGGCTGTAGGAATCACACACCCTCCACCCACGCCCTACCCCACCTGTCCTGCGCCTCCCGAGCCCCTTCCTCTTCCTGAGGAGAAGGCAGGTGCCTGCCATGCTGACCCCTGCGTGGGGACATCCCTGTTCCATTCCACCCAGACCACGAGATCTCGGAAGGACAGGCCCTGAGGCCCCGACTCCTGATTCCAAGAAAGACAGTACAAGTCAGAGAAAGCAGCAAGAGTCCTGGGGTTCGTCTCACTGGGAGGGGACCTGTACGTGTCTCTCATCAGTTTCTGACCAGGATGAGGCTGGTGTGGACGGGGTAAGCCCTCCAAACCATGCCTGTCCCGAGGACAAGGAACAGGCAAGCTTGTAGAGACAACGGCTGCCTGGACCTCCCTGCCTTACTGGGGCCTCCGAGCGCTACTAAAGGCTTGGCTCATCTCAGTGCTGTTTCTTTCCACTGCACAGCTGCACACCCACGAGCCCTCATCTGCAGAGCACCCGAGTCCCGCATACCCAAGCTGGTCTTGAGCCACGCTACCTCCTTCCGGAGGAGCAACAGAAAACCCCCCCCAAGTCTCTGTCCTCCACCTTCTGACCCACAAGCCTCGCCGAGACTCCCAAGAGGAACTGGCAGAGGTGAGCTGGCCGGCCCCTCTGGCTGACCGGCTCAAGGAAAAGCAGCCAGCCTTGGTCCGATGAAAGCTGGGCCAGGCATCCGCCAGGGTGGTCAGGGGAGGTCTCCGCAGCGGGTGCTGGGATGGGAGTGTGGGCACGGGTCTGGGATGGCGACCCGAAAGCAAGCGGGATCCGCAGCAGCCCCCAAATGCCACTGGAGGTCAGGCCCCACCCCCACCCCCTGCCATAACGCGGAGCCACGGGGACAGCTCCGAGAAAACAGCCACCCCCGCCTGCTGAGAGGCTGGCTTCTCCTGGGCACCTCCCGATGGAGAAGGTAACCACTGCCCCCATTGTCCAGGAAGAGTGACATTCGCGCTGGCTATTCATTGAGCACGTTTACAGGGCCTGGGCTATGTGATTTATCCACAGCTTCTCTGTCAATCAGACCCAGAGAGATTTTTATCCAGTTCAAAGGTGAGGCGAGTGGGGTGAGGGCTCCCTGACTCCTGGGCCACTGGTTCAGAAGGCCTCCCTTGAATTCTTCCTGCTCAGCCTAAGGGCTGGTGGGGTATGAGGGGTCCCTCCCCTCCCTTCTTCCCACTGGCCTGAGCTTAAGGGAATTAGGAACTGTTCAGCTCCAGCAGGGGGAGGGAGGAGGACAGATGGGCACTCTTACCGTCAGGGGCCGTCCGGAGAATTCCTTTCCCTTCTTGACAAGCAGCTCCCTGGCCAACTGGTGGTGGCCAATGACCACTGTAGTTGTAGAGCCCATACGAAAGGAATAGATGGGGCCATATTTTTTCTGCAGTTTGAGTAAGTTCAAGTGCATGTGGCCACTTCTGGGAAGGAAGGGCAGGCTGCCCACGAGGGGCAGAGACGGGAGGCTCTTTGGGTACTTGGCACCCGGAGACCCTTGTCTGGGCCAAAAGAAATAGGCTAGGATGAGCCCCAGCAAAGCCACAAACTCCCACATGACAGCTGGGTGTCAGCACTCAGGACAGACAGCTGTGAGGTAGGAAAGCCACCGCAATTCGAGTGCAAGGAGATCCTTTTAAAGGCTAATCTTCACCTTGATGTTGGGTTATCTTTTGGCTTGTGAAAGTTTATCTTGGAGCTGAGCCAGGCATGACCCCTATCCCAGAACCAGGAGAGGAGGAGGAATGGAGCCTTTTCAAGGGCTGGCTCGATCCCAGGGCAATCCCCTGGAGGCGGAGTGGAGCAGATAAGCAGGGGATGGCTGCTGTCCTCCCTGGAGCTCCTCATCCTCGGCGGACCACTGAGTGCGCCAGAGGCAAATGGCATCGGGGTTAGCAATCCAGGCTTGAGGCTTCCATGAGGTAAAATCAAAATCATGGGACAGATAACAATGTCAGCTGGGCTACAACTAGCAAGGTCTGTTGGAAACACTGCATCCAGGCTCATCAAAACATCTGGCTAAGGGCTTCCAAGGACAGGCTCCGTCAGGTCACATGAGATAGTGACGGCAAGAACCTAGATGTCCTAACTCCTGGATACCTATTCTTCCCAAGGCAGTGATGCCCAGGATTGGAGGGTGTGGACCCAAGTTGGAGAGGTTTGAGTTCAAATTCTAGCTCGCCACTTTCTAGCTCTACAACCTTGTGTGAGTTACTTCTTAAAAATTGCCTTTCTTGGGCTGGTGAGATGGCTCAGTGGCTTAAGCGCCTGCCCGGCAAGCGCGAGGGCCCGAGTTCGACTCCCGGAACCCACATACGAAAAAGGGGCCGGTGATACCGCTCAGCGGCACGGGCGCCTGCTGGCGCGCGAGGTCCTGAGGTCGACCCCCCGGTACCCACAAAAAAAAAAAAAAAATTGCCTTTCTTATGTTAAAAATATATAACATTTTGTTATGTTAATATAACATTTCTTATGTTAAAAATACATAACAAAATGTATTTTGTTTGGTTTTTTTGAGACAGGGTCTTGCTATGTAGCCCAGGCTGACCTCAAACTGGCAGTGATCCTCCTGCCTCAGCCTCTTGAGTGCTGGGATTACAGGCGTGCACCACCATGCCTGGCTAAATGTATCTTTTTAAATTTAACTTTTATTTATTTTGCAGTACTGGGGATTGAACCTAGAGCCTTGTGCATGCTGGGCAAGTGCTCTTCCACTGAGCTACACCCCCGGCACTTTTTAATTTTTATTTGACACAGGATCTCACTTAGTTGCTCCAGCTGGCCTCGAAATTGTCACCCTCTTGCTTTAGCCTCCCAAGTAGCTGGGATCACAGGTGTGTGCCACCATGCTCAGCTTTTTATTTTTTTTAACTGATACATTAAAAACATAAAAATTGGATGTATTAATGGGATGCATTTGGTAAAAATTTAACATTTTAACTATGTTTAACTTTGTATTCCAGGAGTATTAATTCACACCTGGAATTCACACCTCCAGCCCCTGGTCAGAAACTGATGAGAGACACGTACAGGTCCCCTCCCATTCACAGTGCTTTGCCACCATCGCCACTATCTACTTCCAACATTTTTTGTCAGCTGAAGGAGACACAGGACCCATTAACAGTAACTCGCCATTCCCCCTCCTCCAGCCCCTGAAAACCTCAATCTACTTTCTGTTTCCACGAACGTGCCTATTTTTTATAAGTGGAACCACCAGCTGTATGGGTTTTTTGGTTTTTTTTTGTACTGGGGATTGAATTTAGCCTTCACACCGAGCTACATCCATACCCTGCTCCCTTCATTTGAAACAGAGTTCACTGGGTCACTATGTTACCCAGGCTGGACTCAAATTTTCGATCCTCCTGTCTCAGCCTCTCACAGTACTGGGATTCCAAGCCCATACCACCACACCCCGCTAAAGTTTGTCTTTTCTCTATGAATGTTATTTTTAAATTTTATGTGAGGCTTTTGCATACAAACTTTTAGCCACAGCAACCTGTTTAGTATGAAGACATTTAAAGAGTATTTGTAGGGAAACACTAGCTTCTACAGACAGCACAATACTGTAACTTTCTATATTTAGGACCAGCAATTATTTTAGATAGTATCAAAGCATAATTTGTATTTGTATTTATTTATTTTGGGGCCTAGGGACTGAACTCAGGGCCTTCATACTGAGTTACATCCCCAGCACTGTTATTTTAGGCAGGGTCTCCCTACATAGCTTAAGAGCTTACAATCCTTCTACCTCAGTCTCCAAAAGTGCTGGGATTATGGGCATGTATCATGACACTCTAGCTTTACATTTATTTTTAAAGAGCATCTATTAAGAAATTAAGAGGGTGTTTTTGTTTCCTTTTGTTGACAGGGTCTCACTATGTAGCCCAGGCTGGACTTGGAAGTCAGGGTGAGCCTCTCAGTTCAGCCTCCTGAGTGCTGGAGTCACAGGTGTGCACCCCACACCCAGCTACAGTCCTTTAAAATTTTTTTTGTGTGCCAGGTATTGAACTCATGACCTCGAGCTTGCCAGGCAGGCACTGTGCTGCTGAGCTATATCCCCGGCCCTAAAATAGTATTTTATTTTATTTTATTTTTTTATTTATATTTTTTTGTGGGTACCAGGGGTTGACCTCAGGACCTCGCGCTTGCCAGCAGGCGCCTATACCATTGAGCAATATCACCGGCCCTTTTTTTCCTTTATGTGGGTTCCAGGAGTCAAACTCAGGACCTGGTGCTTGCCAGGCAGGCACTTATGCCGCTGAGCTATCTCACCGGCCCTAAAATAGTATTTTAAAGAAATTACTTTAAAAGCATACCAGCTATTAGGTAGTGTTTACCTTTTTTATCTGAGTTTTTTAATATAGCCTAGCTAAGTAATTTAAACAATTTGACTTCTGCTACAGAACTGGATTCTCTAAGAATGGACTACTTCTATCAAGCCTCACATTGTCACTTTTTATATTTCCTAAAAGACCAATCAGTAAGCAGTGCCGCACCACAGCGTAGTACCGGCCTGTCCAAAGGTTCTGTTCTGGGCAGGGACATTACTCCCTTCCCAAAAGTCGAACTGTTCACCCCTGCTCATCTGTAGAACCGATACGCACCAACGAAAAGACTGCACTGGCTCTACAGAGGAATGGCTTCCATCTCAGCCGCTGTGTGCATGCACGCGACATACTCCAACCACTGCCCCGGTCACCCCTCTTGGTCAGGGACATTTCTTGAATTACAGAAACATAATCTAGAAATTCTTCTTCACTGGGTAAATGTTCTGAAGTTTTTGGAATAAGAAAGTTGTATCGGGCTGGTGAGATGGCTCAGCAGCATAAGCGCCTGCCTGGCAAGCGCGAGGTCCTGAGTTCGACTCCTGGTACCCACAAAAAAAAAGAAAAGAAAGTTATACCACTTGACAATAATACGAGAGAGAGAAAGTCACAATGAATCATAATCAACAAGTGAGAACGTGCTGGGCAGCTGCTTTTAACGAAAGGGATTTATTACGCCTGGTAACATCGGGACGTCTTCCAACACAGCTGAGTCACGGACCTCCCATCAAGGGTCAGATGAATTGAGCTGGAGACAATCATGCATACGATTCTGTCATTCTTTACGGGACTCTCCCTTATATATTCAAAAAACAAAACAAGGTAATTCTAGCAAAAACAGAAACCCATTTGAAACCTAACTTTGTATATAGAGCCAACGGAAAAAGACAAGCGGCAGCAGAACCATCAGATTAATGGCAAAAATAGTTATCAAAAACAGAAAAGCCTAATAACCTTATACAAAGATCAAGATTTAATAATGAAACAATGTATCTCCTAACTAAGAAGTTTAATTGCTTACTACAAAGACGTAGGCCTGCTTACCTTACACAAGGCCTGAGTCTAACGACCTTATTCAAAGATCTATTTGATTTCAGGGGATTGGGTAAGAAAAACTCAGCAACAAGAGCTCAGTTAAACTAGCCAGAAGTCGACCTCCTTGTTGAATTGCCTTCCTGTTTGTGTGGGTTCGGGATCCAAGGCCAGATCTGTCGCGCTTTCTTCTGCGGTCTCCGCGCTGCCATCGAGGTGTGGGCCAGGGTGGTTCTCGTCCGGAGACCGCCGGCGAAGGGTCTACTCCCTCACGCACCCGGGCACCAACACCCGGTTCCTTTTGGTTGTTGCACCGAGGGCCCCTTCCCCTTCTTCCCCCTCTTTTTGTTCTTTCTCCTCTTCCTCTTTTCTTTTTCCCTGTCAGCTGGAAGCTCAGTCCCTGCTGACTAGACAGTGCTGGCGGGTCCCTGAACTTGGAGCTCTTCAGCACAGCCGCCTGCTCCCTCTCAGCCAGCAAGGGAGTGACGCCAGCAAGACAGAGCTCACACTCTCAGGTAACACAGTCATGCATTTCCCATCACCTGTGCACGAACTAGAGACGAGATGCAAGTCACACCTGCACACCTGCAAGATAGGGATCACACAAAAACGTACATCAGAAGGTGGGGAGCATGGAGGCCACCTGAGAGTGGCCGGTATGTCTACCACAGGTGACGACTTGTTACTATGGCTAGACGACATCAATTTTTCCCTAAGTTTATGGAGGCAGAGCAACTGAAGGGTCATACACTGCAGTTAGGACTGTAAAATGCTTTGGCAGTTTCTTTCTTTTTTTTTTTATGGGTTCCGGGGGGTCGACCTCAGGGCCTCGTGCGCCAGCAGGCACCCGTGCCGCTGAGTGATATCACCGGCCCCTTTTTCGTATGTGGGTTCCGGGAGTCGAACTCGGGCCCTCGCGCCCGCTGGGCAGGCACTTACGCCGCTGAGCTATCTCACCGCCCCTTCGGCAGTTTCTTGAAAAGCTGAATACTTACTGTGTGATCCAATTATTCCACTACTAGCTATTTATCCAAAAGTGAAAAACAAACTACATAAAGACATGGCTGTAAATATTCATAGTAGCTTTATTCATAATATCCCTAAAATGGAAACAACTCGAACCAACAAGTGGGTGGATAAACAAAGCGAAATACATTCATACAGAGAACTATTTCTCAGCAATAAAAAGGGACAGACTAGGTAAATACACAACAATGTAGATGATTCTTGAAGTCATTATGCTGAGAGAAAGAAGCAGGACCAAAACCAAGTACTTCTTATCTGAAGCCATGGACGCACCATTACAGAAATGCAAATTAACTTACAGCTCCCCAAAGCAGATACTGTAGCCTGGTGTCAGCAGCAGAGGGGGAGAGGACTGCACAGTGGCACTCGGAACCTTCTGGAGGTGACAAATGGTCTGTATCCTCCGAGCGGGGCTGGTTCACAGATGTGTACATCTGTCATGCTCATCAGATCATACACTTTAATGTCACAGGGTAGGTGTAGAGCTCGTGGAGGTAGAATACTTGCCCAGCATCGGTCTCCAGCAATACACACACA
Source organism: Erethizon dorsatum (assembly GCA_028451465.1). Lineage (NCBI taxonomy): Eukaryota > Metazoa > Chordata > Mammalia > Rodentia > Erethizontidae > Erethizon > Erethizon dorsatum. The sequence goes on from CM051822.1 coordinate 87,743,788, forward strand.
ACCATCATGACTGCACATGAGTTAATATCTCAGTAAATTTTTTTTTTTTTGTACCAGGAGTCGAACTCAGGACTTTGCGCTTGCCAGGCAGGTGATTGTGCCACTGAGCTATATCCCTGGCCTCAGTAAATTTGATTAGAAACAAAAAAATAAATGGAGCTATCAATAGACATGAGTCTAGACACCTGGAAGAGAAAGTAATGTTGATGCTGAGTACAAGTATTTTTTGTGTATGTAGTTTTTTGTTTTGTGTTGTTTTGTTTTTTGCAACAGGGTCTCACTTCTATAGTCCAGGCTGGCCTCGAACTCACAGCAATCCTCCTGCCTCAGCCTCCTTAGTGCTGGGATTACACAGAAGTTGTGGGAAGATGGGGCCCCATGCAGAGCAAAGAATCAAGGTGGACTTTCTCCCCGGCTCCCAGCCAAGCTAGGGAGAACCCGGCTCACAGAAGCAAGGGGAGCGCTCAGGGCTGACCCCACAGCCACAGTGAGTTACAAAAACAACTCGAGGTTTTGCTCCAGGTGGATCCCTTCACAGGCAAGCAACAGCCGGGGAGGGCTCAAGCATGGCCACACATCACAGTGCCTCAGAGGGCTTAGTCAGGTGCCATTTTGGGAAGGGTTGTTTAAAATCGGGGCGACAGGTCCAGCCCCCGTAAGCTGCCAGCTGCCAGAGTTCCCCAAGTGGCTGCTCCCAGCTGCCTATGCCCCAGAAACAATCCTCCCACATCCTGTTCCCAAGCTGCCTGCTCTGTTAGGTCACGGTACACCCAGCACTGAAAGCGTTAGCCACTGCCATGTCAAGAATTGCCACACAGCCTGGCCACTCAGCTAGTCTCGCATGCCCAATCCCGCGCTGTCCCACCCGCCCCCAACCCCATCCAGAAAAGCCTGGCTCGGTAAGCTTGCCTCAGACTCTCCTTTGGACTTACTCTAGGAGGTCTCACTAGGAACCCCAAATTTGGGCTGGCCGTGTTCTTTACTGGATCGCCACTGTTAACCTTACGCTGGGACTCAGAACTAAAAAGAACTTCACGTCAGGGCTCCCAGTGTCACCCCCCCAGTCACGGGGGAGACAGCGATGGGAGAGAGCCGCTGACAGCGAGCAGGCTAGACAGAGACCCCCCAAGAAGTTAAAACTCAGGCAGGGTCTTGCTATAGTTCAGGTTGGCTTTGAATTCACTATGTAGCCCAGGCTGGCCTCGAGCTGGGGATCCTACTGCTTCAGCCTCCCATGTGCTGGAATTACAGGCATCCACTACCATGCTTGGCTTAATCTTTAAATAGTTAACCCTAGGTTACTACTATTGAATTCTTTTCTACTATTAGTAGAGGTATAGTATATTTAGTAGATCCTGCATGTCAATATTTGGTTTGTCTTAGTGTTTATACTATAATTACAGATTTATTTTCTAAGGTTAAGGGTGGTACATTAATGGTTCTTATGGTACGCAATGTCCAGTTTGTCTTGGATGGAATTACTACTGCTGATTTACTTGATACTGCCAATGTCACATGGTTATGCTATTCACCACCTAACAGTTCACCCCGAGAGTCACTGGGGCAGTGCATTTGTTTAGGTGCCAACTATCCTTAGCAATGCTTGGGCAGGTGCTACTTCAACCAGTCGATTCTTTTTTTTTTTTTTTTTTTTTTGGTGGGTACCGGGGGGTCGATCTCAGGACCTCGCGCGCCAGCAGGTGCCCGTGCCGCTGAGCGATATCACCGGCCCCTTTTTCGTATGTGGGTTCCGGGAGTCGAACTCGGGCCCTCGCGCTTGCCGGGCAGGCGCTTAAGCCGCTGAGCCATCTCACCGGCCCAACCAGTCGATTCTTGTACTGAATAAACTTGATAAAATTGTTTTTATATTTCCTGTTATATTGTCTTATAAAAATTAACAAAAATATGTGATTTTTGGTCATCCTGTATTTAAATAATTGGACAGGTAAGTGGTTAGCACGTTTTCTCTGCATGCCAATAGCCGGATTACCTCAGTAACATTAACAATAATGTGGTCCATTCCCAGAGAAGTGGGTGCTGGGCCAATTACACTGTATCCCCCCTTCCCGTATTAACAGAGGTGGTCAGATCTCGGGACAGAGGCAAAGGACTGTACTTAGCCATTCCCTGGGTGCATCACGGAAAAGCAGACACTAAAGAGCTCTCTGCAGTAGCAACAAAGTTTTTCTACTACAAGCAATCACAAACCCAAGCACAAAAGAAAACACATAAGCAACACAAACATGAGAAAACAGGCGACAAAATGCCTCCCAAAACTTCTACCTCCCCCAAAACCAATCCTTGGGACACGGAGGAGGAAGAAAGTGAAACCCACACAGCCGAATTATTCGAAAAGGGTAACAGAGGAGATTAAACAACAGATCAAGAAGGTGCTCAGCAGGCTCACAGAAGGTATCACTGAGCGGACAATGGAGGTCCTGAACAAAACCATCGGGGGCTTATCAAAGACACTAAGAAAAAGCTACCTGATCTAAACAAAATGGTGCAAAACATGAATGCCAAGTTTAGCAAAGAATTAAGAGACCACAAAGAGGTTCCAAACAGACACCAGGAGATTAAAAATTATATGGAAAGTTCGGGCAGCAGAAACAACCAGTGTGAGGACAGAATATCAGAATTGGAAGATAAGGATGCTTTCCAAGACCAATTACTCAGGAATACCTTAAACACAACATGAAAAATGGACCCAACAGCTGCTAGAAGATGCAAAGAAGACTAGTCTAGGATTAGCTGGATAAGTGAACAATCAGAAGACAGCACAAAGGGGATAAAGAACTTGTTTCCAGAAATAACAGCAGAAAACTTTCCAAATGTAAGGGAAGAAACACACAGATAAGCAAGGCACACAGAACCCCAAACAGCCACAGTTGAAGGAGAAGCTCTGCATATCACCCGACAGTCAAAATCCCAGAAGTCCAACCCAGGGACGGAATCTTAAAAGCTGCTAGAGGAAAGTAACAAATCTTCCTCAGACAGAGGACTAATGTCTGAAATATATAAAGATTTTTAAAAAGTTAGATTCCTCCAAATAAAAGGCCCAATCAAAATATGGGCAACTGAAATGAACAGACGCGTCTCAGAGGAAGTACAAATGGCCAATAAATACATAAAAAAGTGTTCAACATCACTGGCCATTAGAAAAATGCAAATTAGGAGCCGGGCATAGTGGCGCACGCCACAAAATGCACTCGGGAGGCTGAAGCAGGAGGATAGCCATGAGTTTGAGGACAGCCTGTGCTACATAGCCAGGTCAAGGCCAGCCTAAACTACATAGCAAGACCCTGTCTCGAAAAAACAAAACAAAACAAAACAAACAAAAAAAAAGAAATGCAAATTAAAATTATACTGAGTTATCATCTTACACCAGAAAGAATGGCTGTCATTAAAAACATCTAATAATAACAAATACTGGCAGGATGTGGGGATAAAGGACTCTTCTACATCGTTGGAGGGAAAGTAAACTAGTACAATAACTATGGAAATCAGTGTGAAAAGTTCTCAAAAAACTGAAAATAGAAATTCCATTTGACCCAGCTATCCCCCTTCTAGGTAGCTTCGCGAAGAGTTAACAATCATCGTATTACAGGGACACACACATCTCCAGGCCTACGGCAGCACAGTTTATAATAACCAGATCTTGGCAACAGTGTACACATCCACCAGGGGACGAACGGATAAGGAAAATGTGGTGTTTATACACAGTGGAGCACTACTCTGCCATGAAGAAAGAGAAACTCGAGGCATTCACAGGTAAATGGATGCACCTTGAGAACATGTTAAGTGAAATAAGTCAGAGATATGCTTGTATATCTTAATGCACAGTTTCTCTTACATGAGAACCCCCAAATATATATATATACAAATAAAGAGCAAAAAAGAAGGTAAACAGGAAGTAGGGAGAAGTTTGAATAATTCCCCTAATTACCTATTCCATTGTTTCAAAAAATATTTTATCCCAGCACTCAGGAGGCTGAGGCAGGAGGATTGCTGTGAATTCGAGGCCAGCCTGGGCTGCAAAATGAGTTTAAGGCCAGCCTGAAGTGCATAGTGAAACCCTGTCTCAGACCAAAAAAAAAAAAAAAATAAATAAATAAAAAAAAAAAATATATATATATATATATGCTAATTTGTTTCATTTATATTACTAGTTTCTTAGTTCATTGAAAAAGTTTTGTACTAGTATCTTTTTTTTTGCTCTATGTATTCTCTTTAAGTTGAAGGATTACTCGATGAATTTTAATACATAAAATTAATAATTTTAAATGTGTTTTAAGATATGTGGATATCAATTTACAATAGTAACATGACCATCCACATCAAGATACTGAACAAAAATCTTCTGTGTGACTTCTTCCTCGGGAAAACCCCAAATGAGGCTGGTAGGGCGTGAGGCCCGGCTTTCACGCAGGTGTAGCAGGGGCAGCGGCTATGAGGCTGAGGCCAGTAGGAAAGTGGCACAAGGGGAAAGAAGAGGAGAAGGATGAGCCGTGTAAACAAACAAAAACCTGAATATGTGTGTTCTTGGAGTGTCAGAAGATGAGGCAGAGAGAGAATGCAGAAATACTTGCATTCGAGACAGTGCTGAACTTTTCCTAACTTCGATGAGACATACACAGTTTCAGATTCATGAACCTCAGTACACCCAAAGCAGAACGGAAGACAAAAAATAAAAAAGCACACATTTTTACATCACAGGCAAATCACTAAAAGCCAAAGATAAAGAGGAGATCCTGAGAGCAGCCTGGAAAAAGGACAGACTGCGTCCAGAGAACAACGTTTTCAATGTCAGTGTTTTCTCATCAAAATCAACACAGCCCAGAAGATAGCGGAACAGCTTTAAGATGCTGAAAGAAATCATCCACTCAGAACTGCTTTTCCAGTGAAAAATTCTTCCAGAATGAAGATGAAAGAAAAAAGAATACAGAAACTTTGTCAGCCAGGCGTGGCGGCGTGCCTGTAATCACAGCACTCAGGAGGCTGAGGCAGGAGGATTACCATGAGTTTGAGGCTACACAGTGAGTTCAGGACCAGCCTGGACTACATAGCGAGACCCTGTCTCAAAAAACCAAAAACCAAAAACAACAAAAAAAGAAACTTTGTCATCAGCTCTTCAGAAGTGCTCAAGAAAAGTTCTTCAGGCTGAAGGGTTGTGAAACCAAGTGGAAGACAGGAAGCTGGAATAAAGAGAAACAGCACATTTAGAGGTAAATGTGAAATACATTTTTCCTCTTAATGTTAAAATACATATAAGCATTTAACACAAAAATTATAACACCACCGTGGGATGTAGAACACCTGTAGGTGTAGCTTACATGAAAGCGAGTGCATAGCTCTTCCCACTGTTACCTGAAATGGCACGTGTGGACTGGGTGTGAGCTGAAAGTCTTAGTGGGGGGCTCTCTGCAGAGCAGTGGCTCTCCACATGGGGCCTGGGACGCCCTGGGGATCCTGAAGACCCTTGGGGAGGCCTGTGAGGTCAAAATGATTTCCACAAAAATGCTAAGGTGTTTGCTTCTCTCTCATGAGCTCACAGTGGAGCTAGGTGGAGGCTACAGGATGTGTGCGCCTCATCTCCTGACAACAAACGGAATGTATGTTGTATACCTTTGTGCTTTACATTTCTTCCATTGTAATTTCTAATACAGTGACCATTAATAGATATACAAGCAGAAGTTCCTTAGGGTTCTCAATCACTTTTGAGGGTATAAAGCTTGAAACCTGCTCCCTGGGCCAGTCATGGGGTAGGGGAGGCAAAGAGGTACAGCTAAAAGGGCAGGGATTAAGTTAGAGCAGACTTCTGAAGTCTGAGCTGGGTTAATTTGGGGGAACTGGTTTCTACTAGGCGATCTAGTGGAAATCACCCAGGTTTGTCTGGGGCTGATGGGTTTCCTGGGACGTGGGCCTTTCCACTCTAAAACTGGTTTAGCCCGAGCAAACCAGGGCAGTTGGTCACCTCATTTGAATGTGTCAATCATGCCTTTTGGCCCCCTTTCCTGTATCCAAATGTGCGTGATAAAGTCGCATCTGGTCTACATCGAGGCCCCCAAATATAGATGCAACGATTGAGAAGTCTGGCATGCTAAGTAAAGAAAGCAAGCTATAAAATTATTAAATACACTGTTGCAGGAGCCAGGGCACATTGCTTCAAAGCCCAGGCGGCTGAGGACGCGTAAGGACATGACCCTGCTGTCTAGCGCAGGCGCACAATGGGCGCTTACATAAGCAGGACTTGGCATAGGCAACGGCGCATGCGCTACACGGTTACGCCCGTACACACGAACGTAAGCTTGACAACCGCCACTGTATAAAGCCCAGCCGTGGAGACGCTTGCTGCTGCTGTTGCTGAGGTCAGCTCCGTGTGCTCTTTTCTCTGGGGACCTCACCCAGGAAAATACCCCTTCAGCCCCTGACCCTGACAACTGTTCACAAATACAGAAAACATTCATGAGAAAAATTTAAGACTGCAGAGTTATAGATCATTTAAAGGATGTTTGGCAAAATTTCTGTACTATTACCAAGTCACTTCAGTAGTTACAAAATAAATGTATTTAAAAATTTTAAAATCCTATACGCAAGTACCAAATAATCTCTTAAATGTGAAATGTCTTGTAACATCCTTATTCCTGCCTAGTCAAAATGTTACTCTCCATGTCTACTGAAGCAGAAATCCTGACCTAACTGCTGCCATTTTGTTCAGTAAAGCTGCAGGCATTTTGTTCTCTGCCACTGAACTCAGTTAAATCATACGATTTGCCATCAAATTAAAATTTCTGGGCCTGGGATATAGCTCAGCAGTACAGCCCCTGCCTGGCAAGTGAGAGGTCATGAGTTTGACTAACGGTACCAAAACAAAACAAAACTTTTGTGAACCTGCTAAAAACAACTTTGCTACATACAACTATGCTCACCACAAGATACCCATTGTAGCATAACCTTCAGCTAAAAGCCTATCTCTTTCTTGTAACTTCTGTTTGCCACCCTATAAGATAAACTCTCTGTAATCAATGCCTCAGAACTTTGGAGATTACTCCTGTAGGGTCCACTAGCGTCAATAAAATTTCCTTTCTTCTCCAGAGCTCCTGGTTACTGTTGACTTAATTCTTCCTGCAACACTATGACCCAAAGACTTTCTACTACCTTTAGGCTGGGTGTGGTGGCGCCTGTAATCCCAGCACTTGGGAGGCTGAGGCAGAAGCGCCACAAGTTCAAGACTAGCCTGGGCTAGATAGCAAGTCCAAGGCCAGCCTGAACTGCATACTGCATGGTGAGACCGTCTCAAAGAAAAAAAAAATCTTTATTACCTTTAAACCGCTTTAACCTTTGTTTTATACAAATGTGAGCAGTATCTCAAATCAGAGATTGATTTTTTAAAAACTCAATTTGGATCCTATTGAAAATTTAACCAGTTTATAATTCACCTCTGTCTCTGTCAATATCTTTTATACAACTTTTAACACTTCCTTGGTATTTTTCTCTTGCTAGTTTTTCTCGGGTTTTCACTTGTTTTCCAGTCCGGAAACTTGGAATGTATTTTTGTCCACAAGTGAATAACAGACTGACTTCTATGAGCTCCCATTTGCTGCAGTAATTACTGGTTTTCCCCATCAGTATTTCAAACATATCCACCCCTGTGGGGTAGCAGAGGAAGATTACGCTTCCTCGGCCTGCTCCGTGAGCACAGAGGGAAGGGCATCTCGCAGGGCGGAGGGCAGGTGCGGGGTCCAGCGTGGAGTCAACACGGCTGAGTTTCAGTGGTCGCCCTGAGTGTGTACCACATGGATGTTGGAAGGCAGATGAGCCTCGTGTTACTTTAACTGCGCGTACCCGTGTCTGGGTGAATGGAAGGGAAGAACCCTCTGGCTGGCTGCCTGTTAAACGGACTCGGTGTGTCTCGTCGTCGTTCACCCCGTGGGGGGAACAGTCCAGCGGCAGCACTGAGTCCCCGCAGGCGGCCCGGGCCGGAAGGCTCGAGGAGCGGGCTGGGTCCCCGCAGGCGGCGCCTGGGAAAGGGCAGCAGGCTGGACTCCCATACACCCCTCCTCAACTGGTGCTTTGGGAATTTTCTCCTTGCATTATCAGTATTAACATTATAAACTTGTTAGGTTTTTTTTTTTTTTTTTTTAAAGGAAATAAAACTACCATTTTCCAACGTTGGCAGGTTAACATTTAGAGTGTCTTTTCTGTATTATACCACCCCCAGTGACAAAGCACTTTTATCTAGCGTACTTTTGGCTAACATCCATCTTTACACAGGCAGCTCGGTTAGGTAGCGATATCCCAGGCAGTGGGACAGGGACAGGCCCTCCCCAGTCAGAACAGAATATGCCGCAAGCGCGGGGGAGGCGCGGTCGTTAAAGGCCAGAGGGCAGGAGGGAGGCCGGATGACTACACCCACGTACCTCCCCGAGGGGGACAGCAGCGATGATATTCTGAATGGCCCTGGGGGTCCTGGGGGCCAGGAAGAGCCACTGACCCATCCCCTCCAGGAAAAGCCCATTCCAGCTATGCCCGCTTGCTGCCGGACTTGCGTCCCATGTGGTCCCCATTTAATCAATTTTACCTAAGCGGTTATACGCCTAACCTTACTGGTTCACCACAGTTCTGTCCCACCTCATGCCCACCTTGCGATTTCCCACGGGATCAATGCTACCTAAGTGACGCTACTTGCAATCTTATTAGTTGATTACACTTTTTTCCACCTTTGACCCGCCTCACCTCGTGGTTTTGCTCTATTAAAGTTCCTTTCAAAAGCGGGGCCCTCGGCAACCCACTCGGGAGGTCTTCTCTCTTGGGCAGAAGCTTTCTTTCCCCAAAAATATATTCTGCTCTTAACCTCTGTTGTTCCTAGAATTCATTCTTCAATTTTAGAGAACATGAACTCATATCGGATATGTAGCAGGTTGGGAATTATATTTCCCCTATGTGAATATTACATGGTAAAAATAAAACAGTTTTTACTTGCCCAACACACTGACTATTTGGCATGTACTTTGACAGTCAAACTACATAAACTGCCGGGCATGGTGGCACATGCCTGTAATCCCAGCCCTTGGGAGGCTGAGGCAGGAGGATCACTGTGAGTTTGAGGCCAGAGTGAGCCACAGAGCGAAACCCTGTCTCAAAAACAAAAACAAAAACAAAAACAAACAAAAAAAAACTACATAAACCAAAAATTTAAAAATCCATTTTGCATTTAGGTTTATTACCCATATGTAACTATGTTAGACTTCATGTTTACTAGTTTTAACCATTGAATCTTTCATACGACTCCCCATTCTTTTAATTTTTCTGCTGGCTGCAGTAAATCATTCAGTAAAATTTTCAGAGAAGGTTCTCGGTCAATATACTTTCTTAACCCTTCAATATCAGATATTGACATCTGAGACCATCTTCCAGTTGTCTTCATACACAAATACTAATTTAGCAGGCTATGTAATTCTTGGTTCAGAATTATTTTCCCTTAAAACTCTGTAGATGTTCCATTGTCTTGTGGCATTCAGAACTGTAGAGGTCAGTCTGACTTTTGCCCCTTTATAGGTGTTATGTTTTGTATCTAGAGTCCCCCCAAAGCTGTGGTCCTAGGTGGGGAGTTTTGAAGTAGCTGGATTAGGGTGTGTGAATGTGGATTAAGGGTGTGATGCTGGGATTAAGGGTGCCCCATCCTGGGTGTGGGTAGCACCAATAAATAGGCTTAAAGCCTGCATGGACTATAAAAGGGAAAGAGAAAGGCAGCCCTATTGACGTTGCTTGCTGCCTCCTGCCTACCCTGCCATGGACTGTTTCTCCTCTGCCATGCCACCCTGCCTTGGAGCCAGGAAACTAGGGACTGAAACCTCTACAAACTGTGAGCAAAATAAACCTTTCCTCCTTTAACTTTAGGTGTCAAATATTTTGTCTCAGCAACAAGAAAAGCAACTAAGACAATAGGTAACCTGCTTTCTCTGTCTGGATACCTGCAAAATGTGTAGGTGTTGCTGTCTTCTCATTAAATTTTAAAGGTACCCTGTGAGCCTTCTTTATTTGCAGGCCTACTTCATTCTTCAACTCTGGAAAGTTTTCTTCAATAAGTTCCACAATTATCATTTCAGCTTCCTTTGCTTGGTCCTCTGTTTCAGGTACTCCTATTACTCATAGATTGTACCTCCTGCACAGGCCCTCTATATCTTTTTCTCTTCTCATCTAAATTTATTTGACCTTTTCCTCTGCATTCTCTGAGAATTTCTCTTATTTTCCATTTACTTCAGGAATTTTATTTTGTAATCAATTCTTCTTTCAGTGGAAGGCCACGATCTCTTCCATGTGTTCAAGCACCACCTGCTCTATAATTAAGCAATGGGTAATGAACTCTCTTATAAAACATTCAGTACTTTCTAGGTGATCGCTGTAGACTGGTACATGAGTATCAAGAGGAGGCATTTTCTCAGTTACTTAGTTCCATTCCTTTCTTCTGAACTGCAGTCTTATGACCTTTTGTTTGTTTATCTTTTTGAGACAGGGTTTCACTATGCAGTCTAGGCTGGCCTCAAACTCACTTTGTAGCCCAGGCTGGCCTCAAACTCGCAGCAATCCTCCTGCCTCAGCCTCCTGAGTGCTGGGATCACAGGCGTGTGCCATCACGCCTGGTGATGACCTTTTCAATGGCTCTTGGCAATGGGGGTCCAAAAACAATCTTCCCAAGCACCAAAGTTGAAGAACCTGTTAGTTTCTTCTTAAGAGAGAATCTTTCTCTAATATCTTGTACTCTCAGTAACTACTTCAAAGAGAATGATACAGTCTATTTACAATTGTTATTATTATTTTGTTATGAAATTTTATTTTTTCATTAAAAAAAAAAAAGCAAAAAATCGCCAGGCGTGGTAGCACACGCCTGTGATCCCAGCATTTGGGAGGCCGAGGCAGGAAGATCGCTGTGTGTTCAGAGGCCAGTGCTACAAAGTGAGTTCAAGGCCAACCTGAACTGCATAGTGAAACCCTGTCTCAAAAAAACCAAAAAAAAAAAAAAAAAAAAAACCAAAAAAAAAAAAAATCACTTAGAAAGGTAAACCCAACGGAATTACAGCAGATTTCTCAACACAAACCTTAAAGACTGGGAAAGCTGGGAGTGAAGTGTTTCAAGCCCTAAAAGATAACAATATCCAAACCAGATTTATATATCTTACATAACTTGATGGAGAAATAAAGTTATTTCCATGACAAAGAGCACCTCAAGAAATTCATGACCACCAAACCAGCTATAAAATATTCTCTCTCTCTCTTTTTTTTTTTTTTGTGGGTACCAGGGGTTGACCTCAGGACCTCAGGCGCCAGCAGGCGCCCGTGCCGCTGAGTGATATCACCGGCCCTTTTTTCGTATGTGGGTTCCGGGAGTCGAACTCAGGCCCTCACGCTTGCCAGGCAGGCGCTTATGCTGCTGAGCCATCTCACCGGCCCCTTTTTTTTTGAGACAGGGTCTTGCTATGTAGTTCAAACTGGCCTTGAACTCACTATGGAACCCAGGCTGGCCTTGAACTCACAGCAATCCTCCTGCCTCAGCCTCCTGAGTGCTGGGATTATAGGTGTGTGTCACCACACCCAGCAAAAAATTTGTAAGGATATCCCAGAAAGAGAATGAAGCCAAATGCCAAAAAATCTTATAGAATGAATATACCAACAAGTGTGACCAGTTAAGCAGAAAGGAGGAAAAAAAAAAAAAAAGAAATTAGCAACAGGAAAATAATATAAGGACAGGAATAAATCAGCCAGGCATGTTGGTACACACCAGTAATCCCAGGACTCGGGAGGCTGAGGCAGGAGGATCACCACAAGTTCAAGGCCAGCCTGGGCTCCATAGTGAGGTCAAGGCCAGACTGAACTATATAGCAAGACCTGGTCTCAAACCACTGCCACCCCCAAATACTAGGACTAAGTCAAGAGAGAATGCAGAAACAACTCCAAGGACATTCAGCTACCTGATCTTTGACAAAGGGGCCAAAAGCTTATGATGGATTTAAGATAGCCGCTTCAACTAGCAGTTCTGGGAAAACTGGCTATCTACATGCAGATTTTATCTTTCACCATGTACTAAACTAAAATCAAAATGGATCATTCTGATATCATTTGAGGACTATTCTATATAATTGTTGGGGAAAAATATTTCATAATTAAATTGTGATTAGGGCTTGTCCGAGGCCTACTGCCTTGCCGTGCGGGCTGGCTATGCTATGTGGGAACATAATTCCGTGTGCCTCCTGTCACAGTTGAGGCCTCAATGGTCCTGTGACGCTGTGACACCCCACGGCAAGACTGCACCAGCTGAGGACATCCTGGTTCCTTGAGAACCCAGTAGTAATAAAAATAGTTTCACCTTGGGGAAAGGACAAACTCCTTAACCTGCCACCTCTCCCCACCATCCTCATCAACATAAAGATCCTCATTAGCATAAGGTCACCACTGCCCTCTGAGTCATCCCATAATCCCTCCGATTACTGTATACACCCAATAAACAGTGGCTGGCTCAGAATGTCTTTGTCTCTGCCCAACCTGAGGCACCGACCTCCCAGCCCATCATGCAATATTAAATTTGTCTGTTTATTTCATCCTTTCATCCATGCAATTAGGAATGAAAAGGGTGAAATCACAACAGATCCTGCAGAAATCCAGAAGATCATCAACACCTACTTCAAGAACCTGTATTCTAATAAGATGGAAAATGCAGAAGAAATGGACAGATTCCAAGATACATATGAATTACCAAAGCTGAATCAAGAAGATATAAAAATTCTAAATAAACCAGTATCAGTCAATGAAATTGCAGATATAATTAAAAACCTACCAACAAAGAAAAGCCCAGGTCCTGATGGATTCACTGCTGAATTCTACAAGAAATTGAGAGAACACCTAATGCCACTACTCCTCAAACCCTTTAATGAACTTGAAAGAGAAGCAATACTTCCAAATTCATTCCTGGAGAAGCAAGCATTAACCTGATACCAAAACCAGAAAAGGATCCAATCAAAAAAGAGAACTACAGGTCAATCTCCCTAATGAACATAGAGTTCAAAAATTCTCAATAGGTTACTGGCAAACAGAACGAAGCAAATAGGGGGCCGGGGATATACCTCAGTGGCACAGCGCCTGCCAGGCAAGCACAAGGTCTTGAGTTCGATTCCCGGTTCCAAAAACAAAAAAACAATGCAGCAAATCATCAAGAAGGATATACACCATGAACAAGTAGGATTCATCCCAGGGATGCAGGGATGGTTCAACATATGCAAATCAGGGCTGGTGAGATGGCTCAGCGGCGTAAGCGCCTGCCTTGCAAGCGCGAGGGCCCGAGTTCGACTCCCAGAACTCACATACGAAAAAGGGGCCGGTGATATCGCTCAGCGGCACGGGTGCCTGTTGGCGCGCGAGGTCCTGAGATCGACCCCCCAGTACCCACAAAAAAAAAAAAAAAAACATACGTAAATCAATATATGTAATAAACCATATTAACAGAGCCAAGGGCAAAAACCATATGATCATCTCAATAGACACAGAAAAAGCATCTGACAAAGAGCAACACCCATTCATGCTAAACACCCTACAGAAAACTGGAATTGAAAGTCTTTATCTCAATCTGATAAAAGCCATCTATGGTAAACCAACAGCCTACATCATACTAAATGGACAAAAACGGAAAGCTTTCTCTCTAAAATCAGGAACAAGACAAGGATGTCCACTGTTGCTGTGTCTAGCGCAGCTCTTGAAAACTCTGGAGGGAGGACAGTGGAGGATGAAGAAATGACGACAAAAGTCAGAAAGTTGAGGTCAGGTGGAGCCCCTCTCCTGATGGGAGTGCGACGGAAGTTTAGGGTGAACAGCCTGACACTATGTGAAGACAGGACATGGAAGCTCACCTGTCTCGGGGTTAGACTGTCAGACTCAGTCAGCCATAAAACACTATGCCGTTTTCACAATTCGGAGATAACTTAGCCCAGCTGCACTACCCAGCCTGCAAATGTACCTCATTTCAAGGACTTTCTTCCCAGAACAGACTAGCCTAGCCAAAGACACGCTTGATTTTGCTCACCTGCTCAGCCCCTCCCTAAACGTACCCACCTTATTTTAAACAACCTGCCCAGAACGAAACTGCCTAACAACAAATGACCAAATGTGTGTAACCAATTATAAAATAACTTGTTATCAGCTCTTGTACTTTCTGCTTAGAAACGTATATAAGTCTTTGTTTTGCTCTGAGCCAGGGCTGGTGATTTGGACCTGGTTCCCACCAGCCCGCTGGCATTAATAAAATCAAAGTTGCCTTCCAACTTCTTGGTGCAAAGAGTCTTCCATCTGGTTCGGTATCAGATTCTGCAACAGGAGAAATAACTGCCCAAAAACTGCAGTGTGTTTACTTTATACAATCAGCATAGGAGGCTGTTTTCAGAGAATTTAAGGAGAGGGTAAGATCCGGAATAGGAAGAACATCTAATCTTCAACAAAACATCATGTCTTGGTGGTTACATGGGGAACAAGTGCTCCTAACGCACCACTCTCATTCAATATAGTTCTGGAAACATTAGCCAGAACAATAAGACAAGAGAAAGAAATAAAAGGAATAAGGATAGGAAAGGAAGAAGTTAAATTATCATTGTTTGCAGATGACCTGATACTGTATATAGAAGACCCCAAAAACTCCACCAAAAGACCCATAGATTTAATAACCAAATTCAGTAGCATGGTAGGATACAAAGTTAACACTCAGAAATCAATAGCCTTCCTGTACACAAACAACAAACTCACTGAGAGAGAAATTAGGAAAAGCACACCCTTCACAATAGCATCCAATAAAATAAAATAAGAATCAATCTAATGAAGTAAAAGACCTTTCTGTTGAAAACTATAGTACTCTAAAAAAGGCGATCAAAGAGAGTATCAGAAAATGGAAAGATATACCTCATTCTTCCATAGGCAGAACCAATATAGTGAAAATGGCCAGACGTCCAAAACTGAAATACAGATTTAATGCAATCCCAATCAAAATGCCAATAGCATAACTCACAGAACTAGAGAAAACATTCCTAAAATTAATTTGGCACCAGAAGAAACCTGGAATAGCAAAAGCAATCCTGGGCAACAAAGGCAAGGCAGGGGGCATCACAATTCCCGACTTGAAATTATACTACAAAGCTGCCATGATAAAAACAGCATGGTACTGGGGAAAAAAAAAAAACCCAAACAAAAAAACCAACCTGAGGATCAATGGAACAGAATAGAAGATGCAGAAACAACTCTGTGCATACTTAGTCACCTTATCTTTGACAAAGGGGCAAACACCTTTACTGAAAGAAAGACAGCCTCTTTAATAAATGGTGCTGGAGCAGGGCATGGTGGCACATGCCTGTAATCCTAGCACTTGAGAGCTGTGGCAGGAGGACTGCCATGAGTTCAAGGCCAGCCTGAGCTACATAGTGAGACCCTGTCTCAAAAAAAAAAAAAAAAAAAAAAAAAAGAAGTGCTGGGAAAACTGGCTTTCCACATGCCGAAGATTAAACCTAGACCCTTATCTTTCACCATGCACTAAACTAAAGTTGAAATGGATCCAAGACCTAAATATTACAACAAACACTTTATCTGCTGTAAGACAGAATAGGCAAACTCTTGAAGACATAGGTATAGGCAAAGACTTTATGAACAAAATCCTGATTGCATAGGAAATATTACAAAAAATCAACAACACCATATTAAAACACCATATTAAAAAGCTTTTGCACAGCACGAGAAACTACCAACAGTGTGAAGAAACAACCCACAGAATGAGAAAAATTTTTTATCAACTAGTCCTCAGAGAAAGGACTAATAACTAGGATATATAAAGAACTTAAAAAACTCAGACACCCCAAGTTTAATGACCCAATGCAAAAATGGGCAGCTGAAATGAACAGGCACTTCTTAGATGAAGAAATACAAACAGCAAATAAATATATGAAAAAATATTCAACATCACTGGTCATTCAAGAGATGCAAACTAAAACAACACTGAGATTTCTTCTTACTTCAGAAAGAATGGCTATGATCAAGAAATCAACCAATAACAACTGCTGCTGAGGCTGTGGGGAAAAAATGAACCCTTTTCCACTGCTAGTGGGAGTGTAAATTGATACAACCACTGTGGAAATCAGTGTGGAGATTCCTCAAAAAGCTGAAACTAGAGGTTCCATTCGACCCAGCTATCTCCCTTCTAGGTATTTTCCCATAAGAGTTAAAAGCACTGGGCTGGGGATATAGCTCAGCGGCACAGCGCCTGCCTAGCAAGCGCAAGGCCCTGAGTTCAATTCCTGGTACCAAAGACAAAAAAAGAGTTAAAAGCATCATACCACAGCAATATATGCACACCCACCTTTATGACAGCACAAAGTGTAATAGCTAAATCTTGGAAATAGCCCAGATGCCCCCATCAATGGAAGAAAGCATAAAGAAAATGCGTATTTATATACAATGCAGTACTGCTCTGCCATAATGAAGGGTAAACTTGAGCCATTTTTAGGTAAGTGGTTGCACCTTGAAACCATACTCTAAGTGAAATAAAGCAGACACACGTTTAAATATTGCATTGTTCCTCTTGTGTGAGAAACCCAAAGGATAAATAAAGGGCACAATGAATGATATTGGGACGTAGGAAGAAAATATTCAAAGGGAAAGGAGAACAAGGGAGGAGGGAGCGGGAAGGGAAGGGAGGGAATAGGGATAAAAATTTTTTAAAAACAATGAAAGGAAAACAATAAAGACAGCATTTTGTATAGGGTGAGGGGAAGAAGGATTGAAGGCAAGGGAGGGGAATGGAAAAAAAAGAATTAAGATACAATATGTACAGGTACAAATTACCAATGATGAGTGTGATTATTATGTATGTCAAAAGTGTACCAATAAAATTAATTTATAAACAAATGGGCAACTGAAATGAAGAGGCACTTCTCAGAAGAAGAAATACAAACAGCTAATAAATATATGAAAAAATGTTCAACATCATTGGACATTTGAGAGATGCAAACTAAAACAACACTGAGATTCCATTTCACTCCAGAAAAAAAGGCTGCCGTCAAGAACTCACATAACAAGTGCTGGTGAAGCTGTGGGGAAAAAGGAGCCCTTCTACACTGCCTGGTGGGAAAGTAAATGGAACAACCATTTGGAAATCACTGTGAAGATGCCTCAAAAAACTAAAACAAGAAATTCCATCCGGAGGGAAAAAGATGGCGGATCTGTAAGAAGCAGGCAGTGAACCTCTCCAAAAGTCGCCATCCGGACACTGAAATATAGTGACTGGAGGAGGACAAGAAAGAGGGAAGTGGCTCCCATGGACCCAGGAAAGATCTGAAGCACAGTTTGGGGCCCACGGAGAAAGTGAAGACAGAAACTCCAACAAAGAAGGAGGTAGCCTCCTGCGCCATTTCCCTGTGTCGAGAATCCCAATGCGACTGAAGCGGTTCAAATCTGCAGACACGCGGTGACTGCCGGCGCCCCCGGGGGCCTCCACGGAGGAACGCGAGAAGCGGCGGTGCAGAGAAGCAGTGGCCCTGAAGGACACGCTGACTGGCGGTGAGTGCTGACGCCCAGCCGTCCCGCGCGAGAGCAACTAGCCGGGCGCCATTGTGGGGGGGGCAGCAGCTGAACTGAGAACTCAGGGCGGCTGCCACTCCATCCACGGCTCCAGCGGGGACCTCTGCGGAGTAATGCGAGACGCCGCAGTACAGAGAAGCACCAGCCGAGGACACTGACTGGCGCTTTTCTTCCTGGTATTCCAAGAATCTCCTAAGAGTTTGAAATACTAGCAATAAAGCAACCTACCATAGGCAATTTACAAACAGCATCCCAGGAATTAAACTAAAGAAAGAAAAGAAAATGAGACGACACTTAAACAAGATGCAGCCCCACACATCCAGCTCACCAAAGGCAAACCCAGGGGGCAGTGAGGTGGGACAAACCGAAAGCCACCCACCTGACATCTCTGAAGTGGTAACAACAAAGCAGTTGAATGAGGCTCTGGAAAAATTTAAATCAGAAATAATTTCTCAGATAACTGCAGAGATAATGTCCACAATGAAGACCATGCTTAAGGACGCTAGAGCAGACACAGACAAAAAAATAGACCAGCTTAAGAAAATGATGGAAGCCATGAATGCTCAGCATAGGAAAGAAATGGAATCCATAAAGCAGATTCAAGCAGATAGCCAGGAGAACAAAAATTCCATTGAAAGTATTTGTAGCAGATTAAGCCAATGTGAGGACAGGATCTCAGATATAGAAGACAGGCTTGCAATTAGTGATCATGAAAAGAAAGAATTCTTAAAAACAGCAAGGGACAATGAAAAATCAATCCAGCAGCTGCTAGATGACGCAAAGAAGAATAACTTAAGATTGATTGGAGTCACTGAAAAAGCAGGAGATAGCATAAATGACATCAGAACACTGTTCACAGACATTATCACAGAAAATTTCCCTGGTAGAGAAAAAGAATTTGATGTTCAGATAAGTGAGGCTTATAGAACTCCAATTAGTCACGATCAAAAAAAATCTTCAGCCAGGCATATCATAGTCAAGATTCCAGAAATTCAACATAAGAGTAGAATCTTAAAAGCTGTTAGAGAAAAGAAACAAATCACCTATAAAGGAAAGCCCATCAGAATCACAGCGGACATTTCAGCACAAACCTTCAAGTCAAGAAGAGCTTGGAATGACGTATTTCAAGTTCTAAAGGAAAATAATCTTCAACCCAGATTGATGTACCCCACAAAACTATCTTTCAAAACTGATGGAGAAGTAAAATATTTCCATGACAAAGAACATCTGAGAAAATTTATAACCACCAAACCAGCACTCCAAAATGTTTTGAAGGACATTCTAGAAAGGGATAACAAGGATTACAACTCCAGAAATCCCAACAGAAGGAATCCACCAGGCAGAGCAAATGATTAAAGAGAGGGAGGGAAAACAAAAATTAAAAGAGGGAGAGCCAACAACAAGAAAATAACATGACAAGGATAAGTCAATACATATCAGTTTTAACCATTAATGTTAATGGTCTCAATTCACCAATCAAAAGGCACAGACTGGCGAATTGGATCAAGAAGCAAGATCCAACAATATGCTGTATACAAGAAACACATTTAATTCAAAAAGAAATGCATAGACTGTAAGTCAAAGGATGGAAAACAATATTCCATGCGACAGGAACCCAGAAAAAAGCAGGGGTAGCTATTCTTTTCGCAGACAAAGTGAATTTCAAGCCAAGAATGATTCATAGAGATAAAGAAGGTCACTACATCCTTGTAAAGGGAACAATCCAAGAGGAAGAGATAACAATCATAAATATATATGCAACAAATACCAGTGCACCCAACTATATAAAACAAATATTAATGGACATGAAAAATCAAATAACTACTAATAAAATTGTATTGGGGGATCTCAATACTCCACTGTCACAAAAAGACAGATCAACTAGACAAAAAATCAACAATGAAATATTACAACTGAACCAAAACTTTGGAACAAATGGACTTAGTAGATATCTACAGAGTGTTCCACCCCACAACATCAGAATACACATACTTCTCAGCTGCACATGGGACGTTCTCCAAAATAGACCACATACTAGCTCATAGAACCGGCTTAAGTAAATGCAAAGGAATTGAAATTATCCCATGTATATTATCAGAGCATAGTGCAATGAAATTGGAAATCAATGGCAAAAGAAACCACAAGAATTTGCTAAACACATGGAAATTAAATAGCACCCTACTGAACAACCAATGGGTCACAGATGAAATTAAAGAAGCAGTTAGACAGTTTCTGCAACTGAATGATAACGACAGTACAACATACCGGAACTTATGGGATACAATGAAAGCAGTCCTAAGAGGGAAATTTATAGCATTAAATTCCTATATCAGGAAAACAGAGCAAGCACAAATAAACAACCTAATGGTGAACCTCAAACTTCTAGAAAAAGAAGAGCAGGCTAAGCCAAAAGCTCATACAAGAGAGGAAATTATAAAGATCAGAGCATAAATTAATGTATTGGAGAGTAAAAAAACAATACAAAGAATCAACGAATCGAAGAGTTGGTTCTTTGAAAGATTAAATAAAATTGACAAACCCTTATCCAACCTTATTAAAAAAAGGAAAGAAAGTACTCAAATCCACGCAATTAAGAATGAAAAGGGTGATATCACAACGGACCCTGCAGAAATCCAGAAGATCATCTATACCTACTTTGAAAACCTGTATTCTGGGCCGGTGAGATGGCTCAGCGGCGTAAGCGCCTGCCTTGCAAGCGCGAGGGCCCGAGTTCGACTCCCGGATCTCACATACGGAAAAGGGGCCGGTGATATCGCTCAGCGGCATGGGTGCCTGTTGGCGCGCGAGGTCCTGAGGTCGACCCCCCCGGTACCCACCAAAAAAAAAAAAAAAAAAACCTGTATTCTAATAAGATGGAAAATGCAGAAGAAATGGACAGATTCCTAGATACATATGAATTACCAAAGCTCAACCAAGAAGATATAAAAACCCTAAATAAACTAATAACGATCAATGAAATTGAAGATGTAATTAAAAACTTCCCAACAAAGAAAAGCCCAGGTCCTGATGGACTCACTACTGAATTCTACAAGAAATTTAGAGAAGACCTAACACCACTACTTCTCAAACTTTTTAATGAAATTGAAAGGGAAGCAATACTCCCAAATTCATTCCTGGAAGCAAGCATTACCCTGATACCAAAACCAGAGAAGGACCCAACTAAGAAAGAGAACTACAGACCAATCTCCCTAATGAACATAGATGCAAAAATCCTCAATAAGATACTGGCAAACAGAATGCAGCAAATCATCAAGAAGATTATACACCATGACCAAGTTGGATTCATCCCAGGGATGCAGGGATGGTTCAACATACGTAAATCAATAAATGTAATACACCATATTAACAGAACCAAGGACAAAAATCATATGATCATCTCAATAGATGCAGAAAAAGCTTTTGACAAAGTCCAGCACCCATTCATGATAAAAACCCTACAGAAAATTGGAATAGATGGTCTTTATCTCAATCTGATAAAAGCTATCTATGACAAACCAACAGCCAATATCATACTAAATGGACAAAAACTGAAAGCCTTCTCTCTGAAATCAGGAACCAGACAAGGATGTCCACTGTCCCCACTCTTATTCAACATAGTCCTGGAAACTTTAGCCAGAGCAATTAGACAAGAGGAAGAAATAAAAGGAATTATGATTGGAAGGAAGAAGGTAAATTATCATTATTTGCAGATGACATGATACTCTACGTAGAAGACCCCAAAAACTCCACTAAAAAATTGCTAGATTTAATAAGCAAATTCAGTAGTGTAGCTGGATACAAAGTCAACACTCAAAAATCAATGGCCTTCCTGTACACCAATAACAAACTCACTGAGAGAGAAATTAGGGAAACAACACCTTTCACAATCACATCTAAAAAAATGAAATACCTAGGAATCAATCTCACAAAGGAAGTAAAAGACCTCTACACTGAAAACTACACTACTCTGAAAAAGGAGATTGAAGAGGTTATCAGAAAATGGAAAGATATCCCTTGCTCTTGGGTCGGAAGAACCAATATAGTGAAAATGGCCATACTTCCAAAATTGTTATACAGATTTAATGCAATTCCGATCAAAATTCCAACAACATATCTCACAGAATTAGAGAAAACAATCCTAAAATTCATCTGGAACCAGAAGAGACCTAGAATAGCAAAGGCAATTCTGGGCAACAAAAGCAAGGCAGGGGGTATCACAATCCCTGATTTGAAATTATACTATAAAGCTACTGTGATAAAAACAGCGTGGTATTGGCAAAAAAACAGACCTGAAGATCAATGGAATAGAATAGAAGATGCAGAAACAACTCCAGACATACTAAGCCACTTTATCTTTGACAAAGGTGCCAAACACATTCACTGGAAGGAAGATAGCCTCTTTAATAAATGGTGCTGGAAAAATTGGCTCTACACATGCCGAAGATTAAAATTAGACCCATATCTTTCACCGTGCACTAAACTAAATTCAAAATGGATCAAAGAACTAAATATTAAAACAGAAACATTAAATCTGCTGGAAAATAGAATAGGTAAAACTCTTGAAGACATTGGTGTAGGCAAAGATTTTTATGAATAAAACCCCCATCGCACAGGAAGTATCACAAAGAATCAACAACTGGGATCTCATCTTATTAAAAAACTTTTGCACAGCAAGAGATACCACCAACAGAGTGAAGAGACAACCCACAACATGGGAAAAACTGTTTGACAGCTGTTCCTCAGACAAAGGATTACTATCGAGAACATACAAAGAACTCAAAAAAATCAGACCTCCCAAATTTAAAGACCCAATCCAAAAATGGGCATCTGAGATGAATAAACACTTCTCAGATGAAGAAATACAAATGGCAAATAAATATATGAAAAAATGTTCAACATCACTAGTCATTCGAGAGATGCAAATTAAAACAACACTGAGATTCCATCTCACCCCAGAAAGAATGGCTGTTATCAAGAAGTCAACTAATAACAAATGCTGGAGGGGCTGTGGGGAAAAAGGAACCCTTCTCCACTGTTGGTGGGAGTGTTGACTGGTGCAACCACTGTGGAAATCCGTGTGGAGACTCCTCGAAAAACTGGGATTAGAGGTCCCATTTGACCCAGCTATTCCCCTTCTGGGTATCTTCCCAGAAGAATTAAAAACATCATACCACAGTGATATATGTGCACCCATGTTTATAGCAACACAATTTGTAATAGCTAGATCGTGGAAACAACCCAAATGACCATTAACTGAGGAATGGATAAAAAAGATGTGGTATTTCTATATAATGGAGTACTACTCAGCCATAAAGAAAGATAAACTGGAAACTTTTATAGGTAAATGGATGCAACTCAAGAAAATACTCACAAGCGAAATAAACCGGATGCACATTTGTAAACATCGTATTGTCTCCCTAGTATGAAAATGCAATTTCACTGTGACTATTCCATTCCTTAGTCTTCTATTTTTACCTAGCTTTTACATGGCTTAATCTTATACTGAGTAATATTTTTCTCCAAAAGGTATTTGTACATTCTCTAATGCTTGAGTTTGTTAATACATGAGAATGTTTACTTGTTGTCTTTAAAAAAAAATAAATAAAGTTTGAAAAAAAAAAAAAGAAATTCCATTTGACCCTGCTATTCCCCTTCTAGGTATCTTCCTGAAAGAGTTAAAAAAAACTTGTGGGGCATGGGGGCACACACCTGTAATCCCAGCACTTGGAAGGCTGAAGTAGAAGGATCACTGGGAGTTTGAGGCCAGCCTGGGCTACATAGTGAGTTCAGGGCCAGCCTGAACTACATAGCAATACCCTGTCTCAGAAAACCAAAACAAAAAAACAAAAACAAACCCCCAAAAACTAACAAACCCTCCTCCCAAAACTACAGGGATGCATGCATACCCATGTTTATAGTAGCACAATTCAGAGCTTTATTTACAATTGGAATCATTCAACAAAAAAGCAAAAGCCGATGAGCCTGCAAAAGGAACGAAGGTGCTACCCACAACATGCTCAGGACTTACACATGCTCACACCTTATCGCTGAGCTGCCCTGCCCCGGCCTGCGAGCCAGCAGTGGCTCCACACACACAGCTGCACTAACAATGGCCGGAAGTTACCCCTTGAACCTGCCGGGAGTGAAGCGAGGGCGGCTGGCAGACTCTGCCAGGAAGTGTATCTCAATATGTGTGGATTGTGAGCAGCCTGAACCTTTCCCCTCATTTTTTTTTTTTTTAATTTTTTGTGGGTACCGGGGGTCGACCTCAGGACCTCGTGTGCCAGCAGGCGCCCGTGCCGCTGAGCGATATCACTGGCCCTTTTTTCGTATGTGGGTTCCGGGAGTCGAACTCAGGCCCTCGCGCTTGCCAGGCAGGCGCTTACACCGTTGAGCCATCTCACTGGCCCTTTCCCCTCATTTTTGATAGCTGCAGATTGATGTAGTAACTGTCACTAATCAAATGCATAATATAGCAGCACAATTCATAATGGCAAATCT
Source organism: Erethizon dorsatum (assembly GCA_028451465.1). Lineage (NCBI taxonomy): Eukaryota > Metazoa > Chordata > Mammalia > Rodentia > Erethizontidae > Erethizon > Erethizon dorsatum. The sequence goes on from CM051822.1 coordinate 87,767,890, forward strand.
CAGAAGCAGCCTGTGTGTTCATCACCAGATGAATGGATAAAGAAATTGTGGTATTTACACACAATGAAGTACTGCTCTGCCATATTTGAATCATTTGTAGGAAAAAGGATGCACTTTGAGAACATAATATTAAGTGAAATAAATCAGACACAAACTATTAACATGGTATGGTTTCTCTTATATGAGAAACCCAAAGTATAAATAAAGAGCAAAAAAAAATAAAGATAGGGGCCAGTGAGATAGCTCAGCGGCATAAGTGCCTGCCCGACACGCGGGAAGTCCCGAGTTCGATTCCCGGTACCCACATACAAAAAAAAGGGCCGGTAATATCGCTCAGTGCCACAGGCACCTGACGCCGACCCTGGTACCCACAAAAAAATAAAATAAAGAAGATAATAAGAAATAGCGAGATAGATCTTTTGCAAAAGAGAAGAGGACCAAGAGATGAAAGGAGGGGAGATGGAGAGGGGAAGGGGAGAAAAAAAAAATTAAGACGTGTTAGGTACCTATACCAACTTCCCACGCATAATGTGAACATTATGTATTACGAACATGTACTAATAAAATACTAGTGCTGTTAGGGTTTTTCTTTTTTTTTTTTGTATTATTCGCCATTGTGAGTTTATTTTTCTTTGAATTGTCTGTGTCCTTTGCTAAGTTTCCTACTAGGTTGTTCACCCTAGTTCCTTTGTTTACACGCCTATCAGTCTGGGAGCTCTGGGAGGCCGAGAATTAAACCCCCACTTCTTTATCCCCAGCCCATCTCAAAACTTCATCATTATCATCATCATCAACATCATCATGGAAGTACTAGGGATGAACCCAGGGCCTGAAGCACACTAGACAAGCACTCTACCTGGCCACCATTAGGGAGCAGTTATTTGCAGCCATACAACCGCGAAATGGCAGAATTGGGACTGTAATCCAGCCGCTCTGGTTTTTTAATTATTTTATATAGGTTTTTTGAAACAGGATCTCATTATATAGTTTACACTAACCTTGAACTCACTATGTAGCCCAGGCTGGCCTCAAACTCTCGGCGATCCTCCTGCATCAGCCTCTGGAGTGCTGGGCTTCCAGGCGGGCGTCACTCCCAACCCGCACCTCGGCCAGCTCCTGTTTTTTTTTTTTTTGAGACAGGGTCTCGCTATGTAGTCCAGGCTGGCCTTGAACTCGCTTATGTAACCCAGGCTGACCTCAAACTCACAGTGATTCTCCTGCCTCAGCCTCCCGAGTGCTGGGATTACAGGCGTGCCCCACCACACCCGGCAACCATTCTGATTGTATTTTTATTTTCATTTTTCATTTTTATTATTTATTTTTGTGGGTACCGGGGGTCGAACTCAGGACCTCGCGCGCCAGCAGGCGCCCGTTCCACTGAGCGGTATCACCGGCCCTTTTTTCGTATGTGGGTTCCGGGAGTCGAATTCAGGACCTCGCGCTTGCCAGGCAGGCGCTTATGCCGCTGAGCCATCTCACCGGCCACCATTCTGATTTTAAACCACTTATTTACTGAAGTCATCTTTCACTCATTTCAGAGAGACTTGCTTGGGCCTTGTGTTCCTCTGGGTATCAACTGAACAGCACTTTAAATGAATTTATACGTAGTTGGCAATCTCCGGTAGATGCCTGCGTCCCTTCCTTTTCCCACCGCAGCGTAAGACTCCGCCTCGCTTTCTTCCGCTTTGCGTCTCTTTTGGCCCCGGTGACTCACCGTCGCCGGGGCGGAGGCCTTAGATAGTTGAGATGATGGCGTCCACGACGCCTGATTCCCAAGCCCGATTTGGTCAGTCAGTGAAGGGGCTTCTCACGGAGAAGGTGAACACCTGTGGAACCGACGTAATCGCACTTACCAAGCAGGTGCTGAAGGGCTCCCGGAGTTCCGAGGTGAGCCAGGAGTCCAGCCCGGCACCCGCAGAGCCTCAGCCGTTCCGGGCGGTGGGGGGGGGGGCATCGGGGTGCATCCTGGGAGTGTGGGCCGTGACCGGGCCCCTGAGAGCCTCGTTTTCGGGGGCGCGTGATGCATTCTGGGGTGTGTAGTCTCTGGTAGGGTTAGCGGCTGGGTGGTGGAGGCGGCGTGAGGGGAAGCTGCTGCTGTTATTGCAGTACTGGGGATCGAATCCAGTACCTCCACACTGAGCTATCTCCCCAGCCCCTTTTATTTTTATTCCTTCATTTTTTATTTTGGGACAGGTTCTCGCTGCCTTGCCCAGGCTGTGCTCGAACTTGCCATCCTCATGCCTCAGCCTCCCGAGTGCGGGGAATCTGCTTTAAAACTGAGTTGCAGGGCGGCGGATGAGCTGACGTTCCTAACCAATCCCTTATTGGTTCTCGGGGTTGTCTCTAGTGAAGATCAGTCTCAGCCCCGAAATTCTGCATGGTTTTGCCTTCAACAGCCCAGATTTCTTTCACACTTTTGTGTATCACTTGTTTATAGATTGATTCTTTCATGATTTGTGTTTCTGGCCATGGTCTTGGTTTTCTGTCTCCTTTGCCCTGCGGGCCTCCACCCCCTCCTTCTCTGGCTGAGTCTGCGAATGGAATTATTTGATGGCGTTTTATTGCCAGAAAGCTTTATCTGTAGGTCCACTCTGCTTCTTCCCAAAACAGACCTATCTGTTGAATTAGATGTTCATCCAAGAGAAATGACTATAGCACTCTTATTCGTGATAGTGCCATCGGGAAACAACCCAGATGCCCTTGGACTGGTGAATGGACAAATGAAACGAGCCCAGTGATGTAGCCACTTCACTCCTAGATATTTACATAAGAGAAACAAAAACATCTGTCCATCATTTTGTTAGATAAAACAACTAAACATGTGACATAACCAAGATTTCCTTTTTTTTTTTTTTTTTTTTTCTTTTTTTGAGGCAAGGTCTCACTATGTGGTTCAGGCTGGCCTTGAACTTACTATGTAGCCCAGGCTGGCCTCGAACTTGAACTTGAGGCGATCCTCCTGCCTCAGCCTCCTGAGTGCTGGGGTTACAGGTTACAGGCGTGTGCCACCACGCCCACCTGTGTTTTTGCCTTCTTTTAAATGGAACATCTTGAACTACACTTGTAAAAGAATCTGAGCACAGTCTTCTAAGATTTCCATGAAGTTCCCCTGCAGGCTCTTATGTTATCTTGTTCATAATTAACTCAATAGAACTTGTTTTAGCTACTCATCTTCAACAAGTATTTTTAGTTTTCAAGTTAGTTTTCATAGTCATAGCAACTCTCTCTCTCTAGCACATATTTAATTATTTTCCATATTATTTCATTAAATTATGTAGTTGCAGTAATAGCATAAAATGCCCTCAGGGCTTTGGTATGTATATGAATGTTCATAACAGCTTACCTCTTATTAGTTTAGGCCCCAGTAGACTAATGTATTCAGAATTAGTTCTTGTGTTCATAGCTTTTGTTGACAGTGGTTATGAAAAGAAAAACAAAACCAAAAAAGCCTAACTAGATGAGAAAGTATTCACACTTATTACAGTATATGACATTATTGTTGAACTCACCGACTTTGTGTGGGATTCCCTAAGCTATATTCTTTTTAGGATTCAGTATCAGAGGACAGTTAATCTCTTTTGAAGAATTATTATGTTTCCTTTTAGCAAACAATAAAAGTCATGTAATTCATTGTATTTCACATTTTGCCTTGGTTGCACAATGTTCCTGTGTCAGTGTGGGTAGTAACCATGTTTATTTCCTTCTCCTTTTTTTTTTTTTTTTTGTGGGTACCGGGGGGTCGACCTCAGGACCTCGTGCGCCAACAGGCACCCCTGCCGCTGAGCGATATCACCGGCCCCTTTTTCGTATGTGGGTTCTGGGAGTCGAACTCGGGCCCTCGCGCTTGCAAGGCAGGCGCTTACGCCGCTGAGCCATCTCACCGGCCCTCCTTCTCCTTTTCATGACTTTTAAATTCGACATGGTATGATAAAAAATACAGTGAATATTTAAATTTTTAAAGTTTATTACAGTAAAAGACATGTTACCATTAATTTTCCTCAGAACACTCCCCCTCACTTGAAACACACTGATCCCATCATTCTTGCCACTTTCCGAAGCAGTTCTGGAAGTCCTCGTTCATGAATGTCTTCAGCTGTGCTTCAAAGCGTTGACCTTTCATGGTCATTTTGACTTTGGGGAAGAGCCAGAAGCCACAGAGGGCCAGGTTTGGTGAATAAGGTGGATGAGGACACATTGTAGTGTTTTTACCCTGCCTTTTCATTGGATGACAGTTTGGCAGCAACATTCACTGTATTTTTTGATCACACCTTGTAAAGACAATCACAGAAAAGGACTTCCAGAACTGCTTCAGCAAGTGGCATGAATGATAAAGAGTGTTCAAGGCAAGGGAGAGCCACGCATGGTGGCGCATGCCTATAATTGCAGAACTGTGGAGGCTGAGGCAGGAGGATCACTGTGAGTTCGAGGCCAGCCTGAGCTACATGGTGAGACCCTGTCTCAAACAAACAAACAAAAACAAAACAAAACAAAAAAACAAAGTGAGGGAGAATATTTTGAGGGGGATTAATGGCAGTGTGTCTCTTACTACAATAAATTTTATTTAAACATTCATATATTTCTTTTTTTTTTTTTTTTTTGTGGGTACCGGGGGTCAAACTCAGGACCTCATGCGCCAGCAGGTGCCCGTGCCACTGAGCGATATCACCGGCCCTTTTTTCATATGTGGGTACCGGGAGTCGAACTCAGGACCTCGCACTTGCCAGGCAGGCGCTTATGCCACTGAGCTATCTCACCAGCCCTCTGTTTTTATTTTGAGACCCAGTCTTGCTAAGTTGCCCAGGCTGCCCTTGAACTTGTGATCCTCCTGCCTTGACCTCCTGAGTAGCTGGAAATACAGGCATGTACCACTGCACCTGGATAAATCAATAACTCTTTATAATCACCAACAAAAGAAGTATTTTTCCAGCTGGGCGTGGTGGCGCATGCCTGTAATCCCAGCACTTGGGAGGCTGAGGCAGGAAGATTACTATGAGTTTGAGGCCAGTGTGGGCTACAAAGTGAGTTCAAGGTCAGCCTGATCCGCAGAGTGAGCCCCTGTCTCAAAAAGACAAAAAAAAAAAAAAAAAGAAGTACTTTTCTACATAAACTATATAGAAACCAGGAGTGGTGGCACATGCCTGCACCCTAGCACTCTGGGAGGCAGAGGCAGGGGGATCACAAGTTGGAGCCCAGCCTGGGTAACTTAGCAAGATTGGGTCTCAAAAAACAAAAAGGGCTGGGGATATAGCTCAGTATGAAGCCCCATACAAGGGGGAGCGGCAGGGGGAGGGTAGGGAGCAATTTAGCTTGTCCAAGGTCATACCTAGCTAGGAAAGGGTAAAGCTAGGCTTCAAACTCAGGTGGACTAGTCCTAGGAGTACCCTCTTCGATACTACCTCTCCTGTGGTACTATCTGGATTAAGTGGCCGAAAAGTCACTGTGCCACTGTTGACTGTCTTAATGTGGCTTGTTCCATCCTGTTCCTTTTCCTTGTGTATTTTTCACATGACCTTTTTTTTTTTTTTTGGCACTGGGAATCGAACTCAGGACCTTGCACTTGCCAGGCAGGTGCCGTGCCTCTGAGCTATATCCCTGGCCCCACGTGACTTCTTCTGTAGAAGATTTAGATGGATTGCTCCTTAAACGTTGTGAATCAAGTTAGGTGAAATCAATCCATTTTCCTGGGACAGCATGGACATACCTGTCAGTTCTCAGAGCTTTGTCTGTTTACTGGTTCTCTTATGTATAACTTATACCATATTGCCTTTTTCTGTAGTTAAGTACTGTCGCCATTTCCTGTACTAACTTGTGAGGTTATTAGAGTGTCTTACTGATTTTTAAACCCTTACAGCCTATAGAGCATTACTTCTTTAGCAGTCTCCACGTAGCTGTTTTGTTTGATTAACTGACACCGTGCACGTGTAAACACTCATTCCCCAGCCTTCATTTAACAAATATTTATTAAATGTCTGGTGTGTGCCAGGAACTGTTCTGGTGTTACGAGGGATAACTTAAACTAAATGCCTCTATTTAGGAAGCTTCCATTTTCATGAAGAGACAGAAAATAAACACAAAATTGAAGTGGTAAGTGGTGGTAAAAGCTGTGAAGAAAAATAACCCTGGATCGAGAGCGATAAAGGGTTTACCCTACAGGGGTGCTCAGGGAAGGGGCTGTGGGGAGGCCGGCTTGCGGACAGCGCAGTGGGGAGTGGGAGCAAGCCGTAGAGATGTCTGGCCAGAGAAGCAGTGGCAGCTGCCGCGGCCTCGAGGCGAGAGCGTGCACAGGGAGCGCCAGGAGGCGGGGGGGGGGGGGGGGGAGGCCGGGTGGAGAGGAGAGGCACACCGCTGTGGCCACCGTGCAGCGCGCGCGTACTCATGACTGCGGGCTACTCCCTTGCACAACTGCACTCCTCCACCTCCATTTGAGTTGTGAGCTTAGGGAGGGTCCTTTGTGCTTTTTCCTAAACCTGTATGTGGCACGTATGAGAGCTTAATGCAATAATACGGAAAGTGACGACAATGATGAGAGTTGCTATGAAAACTAAGGGGAAAAGTAGAACTGCTTATTGAAGATAAGTAGCTAAGACAAACTCTTGAATAACTATGAGCAAGGTGATGGGAAAAGCCTAGAAGAAGACTTTGTAAGATTGTTTTGCAATGGGGCCCGGGGATATAGCTCAGTGGACAGTGCCTGCCTGGCAAGTGTGAGGTCCTGAGTTTGATTCCTGGTACCAAAAAAAGATTGTTTTGCAAGTGTATTCAAGATGTTGTTCTGTTTTAAAGAAGGTAAAACTGGGAATCTGAGATGATAAGTGTGTGGCTGGTTTATGTAAGACAACATCTGTTGCCAAGCAAAAGACTTTGTCCCTACATTGCAGCAGCCCCTGCTTTCCAAGAATCACAGATCCCATCAAGTCTATATTCTGAATGTTTCTCAACCCTCCCCTTCCATTTTTTGTTTTGTTTTTGTTTTGCTTTTTGAGACAGGGTCTCGCTATGTAGCTCAGGGTGACCTTTAACTCACCATGTAACCCAGGCTGCCCTCAAACTTGTGCTGACCCTCCTGCCTCAGCCTCTGCCTCCTGAGTGCAGGAATCACAGGCGTGTGCCACCATGCCCAGCTCATTACCACTTCTGTGTAGATTGCTTGCTGGTACTGTTAACAATGTTCTCCTAAGCAATATCTCTGCCTCCATCCCCTGCTAGTTTGTTCTGCTCACCACACTTCTAAAACAGTAAATCTAGTTATGCTACTTTTCTGTAAATTTACATGTAAGATGAACCTAAACCCTAACCTTTAGGTGTCAGCTTAGAAGTCTTCTTTCAGGAAGCCTTTCCAAACACCTACCCTGTAAGGGATCCAATCAGACATCCCTGTCCCCCACACACTCCCAGAGCACCCAGTGCTTCTCCATCAGCCTTCACCATGATGTAGTTTCAGTGCTTCTATAACCCCTCCAAGATCACGATCCTGTTATTACTCTTGTCCAGAGTACTGGCACATTATAAACAATAAACAACTGTTTCATGAATAATGTAGATTCTCTTACGACCTTTTCTTTCTTTGTTTGTTTCTTTCTTTTTTTTTTTTTTTTTTTTTTTTGAGATAGGGTCTACACTATGTAGTTCAGGCTGGCCTTGTACTCACTAGGTAGCCCAGGCTCTCCTCAAACTCGAGGCAATCCTCCTGCCTCAGCCTCCTAAGTGCTGGGATTACAGGCATGTGCCACCATGCTTGGCTAAGACCTTTTCTTTCTGCTGTTGGTTTGCAGTTACCATCTCCCACGTATAGGAGTTTGAATTTTGCGCTTAAAAAGTGGCCGCAGGGGATTGGGGTAGAACACTTGCTTAGCATGCACAAGGCCGCTGGGATCCATGGGGGGTATCCCTGGAGGATAGAGGGGGAGTGGCCCTAGGAGGGGAACACTTCTGTATACTGTTGTTGGGATTGCAAAATGGTACACCTCTGATAGAGGGGAATTTGGCAATATGTATCAGAACTATGTATCTAATCACAGGTTTTTTTTTTCCCCCAGTACTAGGAATCGAACTCAGGACCTTGCACTTGCCAGGCAGGCACTGTGCTGCTGGCTAGCAAAAATGCAGACGTGTAAGAGTTTTTTGTAGAACTACTTACAGTGGCAAAAGACTAGAAATAACTCCACAGGCTCCCAGCAGAGGGTTGGCTGAATAATCTCTCGTACATCCACCTACTGTGGTTCTTGCAGTTATAAAAGAGCAGTGAGGAGATTCAGTGTGTGCTGTGGCAGACAGATATCAGAGCTATCTAGTGAAGTGAAAATAGCCTGTATGACATCTTAAAAGTTACAAGGGGAGAATAAAGGCAGCTGGCCCTGCACAGCCACAGATTCAGCTGCATGCGTGTGGAAAATGTTCAGTCTGCAGTGCTCGTGTCTGCTGAACGTGCCCAGACTTTTCTTTCTCTTGTCACTCATCCCTAAGCAGTGCCAACAGCTGTTTACATAGACTGCACTGGATTAGGGATGAGAATTTTATAATTCTCCCCGGAGAAGACTTCAACTGTAGGGGAGGATGTGTGTGGATCACGTGTAAAAACTGCTGTTTGATGTAATGGACTTGGACATTTATAGAGTTTGGTGCCCACAGGGACCCTGGAACCAGCCACCTGCACAAGCCAAGGGCAACCGTACCTGTATCCATTGTTTAAAAAAAAGAATGGGCCGGTGAGATGGCTCAGCGGTATACGCGCCTGCCTGGCAAGCGCGAGGGCCTGAGTTCGACTCCCGGATCCCACATACGAACAAAGGGGCCGGTGATATCACTCAGCAGCACGGGCGCCTGCTGGCACTTGAGGTCCTGAGGTCGACCCCCCGGTACCCACAAAAAAAAAAAAGTTAAGCCAAAAACTAATAAAGGTAGCTATGCATTCGGGAGAGAGAACAGGACAGGGAAGGGACAGAGATACTGGTCTTACTTAATTGTTCTTACTTGAGAAGTACATAAAGGTTTACTAATTTTAAAACTTACCTGAAAAGAAACATAAATAAATGAGAGCTGCTCAGAGGAAGGAGTCCGGGAACTGTAGCAGTGTGGACGTTTCTGGTTCATCCGAAGTCCTCGTCCCCGCCGTCTCCCTGCGCGGGCGGCCGGAAGGGTTGGTGGGTGTCCCCCACGCCCTGGATGGGCAGGACTTAGGCGTGCCGGGAGCAGGGTGCAGCACGAAGCCAGAAGCCCCAGGTGGTCTCTGCTCGCCTCAGTGCCACCGCTGTCAGGCCGGCCAGGTGAAGCGAGCCTGGCTTTCCTCTCGGTCTCGGGCCGGCTGTCGGGGACTCTCAAATCTGCCCCCGCTCTTCTCCTTGCTTCTCCCTTCCCGGCCCCATCTGGCCACCTTCCATGCGCTGGGTCTCCTTGCTAAGCCCCGACCTTCTTCCCATGGTCTCTGGGAAGAGACCCCATGCCCATCTCTCAGTCCATTTTTCTGTTTCTTCTTTTTTGCTTGCCATGCTGGGGATCAAAGGCAGGGCTTTGTGCATGCCGCTCTACCACGCTACACCCCAGCCCTTTTTCCTCTTCTGAATAGCTGCGGCCTCTCCCCATCTCCTCCTCAGTCCTCTCAAACTACCCCAATCCCAAGAGACTCAGAAGTTAGGCTCTCTCACCGCAGCCGAAGTTGTCGGGCAGACCCATGTGTAGTACTTGAGGTATAAGCAGTGCGGAGCTCTCTAGCTCAGCAGTTCCGAGCGCTCCACTACTCAGCGGTAGCCTTTGGGACAAATGTCGAGCCCATGCCAGGACTGCCAGAGTGCCCGTGAGGTGAAGTTTCAACGGGAACAAATGGAAACTCGCCCTCCACTGTGTTTTGAGCGTTTGTGGTTGGACAGGGCCGAGGTGAGCGGGAGGGGGAGGGTCGGGGTGGAATGGCTGCGGAGAGAGGATCGCTGGAAGTTTGGGAAGTTTTGATTGTCATCATTTTATTTTGGTCTTCCAGCTGCTAGGTCAGGCAGCTCGAAACATGGTACTACAGGAAGATGCCATCTTGCACTCCGAAGATGTAAGAAACAATTTCTTTTATAATTTGGGGTTTATGGGCCGGGCATGTAGCTCAGCGGCACAGCGCCTGCCTGGCGAGCGCGAGGTCTTGAGTTAAATTCCCGGTACCCAAAAAAAGTAATAATAATAATAATTTGGGGTTTACATATACGGTTTGTATGACTACAGGGAACTGAAATGTTTTCTCTTTTTTTTGTGTGTGCAGAGTTTACGGAAAATGGCGATAATCACAACACACCTTCAGTACCAGTGAGTACAGTGAGTACAGTGAGTGCGCCCCGCAGCCGCCGCGCGCTGGGCTCGTTCCCCCAGCCTGCCTTCACGGCTCGTGTGCCTCAGTGCACTTTCGTGGAGGCAGGGATGAGGTGTAGGCGGCGTTGGTCAAGGATGAATTTCTTCTGGGGGAAGATGCCAGAGACCACAGGAGAAGTTGGGGTAGGGGTGAGAACAGCAGCAGGGGCCGCCTTTTCTGAACCTCCCTGTGTTAAGGGTCCCTCGGAGGGAAGCCCCATGTAGGGCAAGGCCCATGCCAGGACAGTGCTAGGACCAGCCCTGCGCTGGGCCCAGTCTCACCTGATATTTAAATAGCTAGTGTTTTTCTTATTTGTCTTTTGGATGTGTACGTAGTAAGTATGCGGTCATTTCACTCCTTATATTCAGACTGAATTGGAGCCTTGTCTGTAGTTTGTTGGGCCACTCCCTCCCTCTGGGGGAGTATTGTTACTTTTTAAGTTTAGAAGCCATTTTTCATTTTTTTGTTTTTGATTTTGTTTTGTGTTTTTTTTTTTTTAGCAGTTTTGCTCTTGGAATGGAATCCCTGTTCATCAGTACAATCTTAGGATAGGATTGTAGAAACACAGAATATGACAGAAGCTAGAAATTTGTTCTGGCTATACCTTTCTGGCCATAAATAACTTCTACTTTACTAGTTTTTCCCGTGTTTATTTTCCTCTTTCTTTTTCTGATTTAGGCAAGAAGCTATTCAGAAGAAGTAAGTAACCCCCAAAATGGGGGAGTGGGGAGCCAACTGGAGCAGGCTTGGGGAAATTATACTGCTGTACCCTGGATCAATTGACGTAGGCCCTGAAATTGATATGCTCCAGAATATTCATTCAGGATTTAAAGAACACAGTATATTTCAAAGGCATGTGGTAACTCAGAGATTCACTGCCAATAAAGTTTTTTTTTTTTTACTCTGTAGTTAAGGCTGGCCTTGAACTCATGGCGATTCGCCTGCCTCAGCCTCCTGTGTGCTGGAGTTACAGGTGTGTGCCACCACACCGAGTTCTAATAAAGGTTTTCTACAAGTTATAGGGTATAGCCAGGTATAGCGCATGCCTGTAATCCCAGCACTCTGAAGGCTGAGGCAGGAGGATCGCCATGAGTTTGAGGCCACCCTGAACTATATAGTGAGCCCTTGTCTCAAAAAACCAAAAGTTGGGCCGGTGAGATGGCTCAGCGGCGTAAGCGCCTGCCTTGCAAGCGCGAAGGCCCGAGTTCGACTCCCGGATCCCACATACGGAAAAGGGGCCGGTGATATCGCTCAGCGGCACGGGTGCCTGTTGGCGCGCGAGGTCCTGAGGTCGTCCCCCCGGTACCCACAAAAAAAAAAAAAAAAAAAAAAAAAACCAAAAGTTGGGCCGGTGAGATGGCTCAGCGGCGTAAGCGCCTGCCTTGCAAGCGCGACGGCCCGAGTTCGACTCCCGGATCCCACATACGAAAAAGGGGCCGGTGATATCGCTCAGCGGCACGGGCGCCTGTTGGCGCGCGAGGTCCTGAGGTCGTTCCCCCGGTACCCACAAAAAAAAAAAAAAAAAAAAAAAAAAAAAAAAAAAAAAAAAAAAAAAAACCAAAAGTTACAGGGTATGGAATTGAACCTTAAGGAACAGAAGATGTTTTACATTGGTAATATTCATTAAGTACAGTAAAAATGCTAAAACCATTAAACAGCCTTGTTTTCTCATGTGGAGTGAATTTGTCCCTTGCTGTACTATTTACATTACTAATTGGCTTTGCAAACCTTTTTTCATAGTTTAAACTTTTTTTTTCTCTGAGACTGGGTATTGCAGTGTTGCCCAGGGTGACTTTGAACTCCTGTGTTCAAGTTCTCTTGCCTCAGCCTCTGAAATAGCTGTGACTCCAGGTGTGTACCAGGGCACTGGGCTCATTGTCTAAACACTTTTGGGACCCAAGTGGACCAATATAAATTTTAATTTAGCTGTAACATTTATGCATTAGAAGATAGATTGTACAAAGAAGTGTCTTTATTGCTTGTCTCAGATAAGCCCTTTATCCTTTTTTTTTTTTTTTACATTTTTTGTTGGTACATATTTGCATACATAATGAATATATTCATCTCGGGAAGTTGGCTCGTGTACACACTGTATTACATCTTAACCCTTTTCACTCCTCCTTCCCTTCTCCCTGTCCTCTCGCTCTGCCGCATCTATTCTTATTTCTAGTGTTGAACAGTCATCGGATCTGCAGGACCAACTGAAGCACCTGTTGAAATAGACTGGTGTAGAAGAGGGCGTAGAAGAGGCAACTTCTTTGCCTGATGCCAAGGAGGAAATATCTTGCACAACTATGGGTTTCATTTTCCATTGTTGTCTCTAAAGTTAGAAAAGATTTGTGTCGATATAGTCTCTCCTGAAAAGAAGCGACGTGGCTGAATTTTGGAAGCACTTCCTCAGTTGGACTAACCTGTGCTCTTAATGAATTTTTAAGTTGCTCTGTTTATTTGGTATTAAAGCAAGATCAAAAGCCGTCTTAGTTTTTGTCTTGGATTTTTAATATGTCAAAAAGCAATTGTCTAAGTTGATCCTTAAGCAAATGCTGAGTAAAATTTTACATTCAGAAATAGAGCTTCCAGCTGGGCACAGGGGCGTGTGCCTGTAGGCCCAGCTACTTGGGAGGTTGAGGAAGGAGGATCACTTGAGACAGCATAGTGACATTAAAAAAAAAGTTGGGGCCAGGGATATAGCTCAGTGGCACGGTGCCTGCCTGGCAAGCGTGAGGTCCTGATTTCAATTCCCAGTCCCCCCCGCAAAAAGTTTCTATTGTGAACACATGAGAATGACTAATATGTGTAAAAACTTCTAATTATTCGTTCAGGAAATACATTCATTGATGCAGAATGATGATAGGCAGTGCCTGTGGTTTTCTAGTTAATTCAGAGGAGATACTTGCTTTAACAAATTCCTAAATGCAGGTCAGGCAAACGGAATCCTATTTGGCCAGCTGCAGCCTCTTGCCTTGACCTTCATTCCTAAGCTTTCTTTGTTGTTGTGACTCTTGATTAAGTGACCTTGGTTCATTTTGTAATTTTGCTAATCATTGCAAGTTCATTTGTGTATTATTGCCAAATGCAAAGGGAGTTGAATTACCATCAGTGATTGTGGCATAGGATTGTTCCACGATGAAAACCTTAAAGGTCGTAGACATTTACCTATGTTCGTTGGATTCACCTTGTTAAATGTTACTACCATCATCTCTGGTCAAACCTCAATATCTTCGAATTTAAAGCAGGACTCCATCCTGTTCTTGAATATTTCTTCATTTACTAAGGAATTGAGAGAAAATTGACCAAAGAAAATAGTGTCTTGGGCCGGTGAGATGGCTCAGTGGTGTAAGCGCCTGCCTTGCAAGCGCGAGGGCCCGAGTTCAACTCCCGGATCCCACATACGAAAAAGGGGCCGGTGATATCGCTCAGCGGCACGGGCGCCTGCTGGCGTGCGAGGTCCTGAGGTCGACCCCCAGTACCCACAAAAAAAAAAAAAAAGAAAAAAAAAAGAAAATAGTGTCTTTATTTTAGTATATTTGCTGCCAAAGTGAGCACAATAGTGTCTTTGTTGATAGATGAAAAAGCAAATAAGAATCAGTCCAATGTAATTCATAATGTGTAATATTAACTTAGTTAAGCATATGATATAACATTTATCTCTCATATATACATATTCAATTAGTAAAATAATTGTGAAGGATCTGAAAAGGATTCACTTATGCATTAACTCTGTAAACTTTTATTAATAATTTTTAAAAAAGAAAAGCCACCAATTTAGAAAATAAAACCATGTCTGAGCTGGGTGTGGTGATGCATGCCTATAATCCCAGCACTCAGGAGGCTGAGGCAGGAGGATCACCACAAGTTTGAGGCCAGCCTAGGCTACATAGAGAGTTCAAAGCCAGCCCAGTCTGCATATCGAGACCCTGTCTCAAAAAAAAAAAAAAAAAAAAAAGGACCGGTGAGATAGCTCAGCATCATAAGCACCTGCCCGGCAAGTGCAAAGTCCTGAGTTTGACTCCTGGAACCCACATAAAGGAAAAAGAGAGCCGGTGATATCGTTTAGCAGCACAAGCGCTTGCTGGCAAGCATGAGGTCCTGAGGTCGACTCCTGGTACCCACATTAAAAAAAAAAAGAAGAAAGGAAAAAACTATTTCAAATAAAACTAAAAGAAAAAAAAGGAATTTCTTCCCAAAAGAATACTTTTGAAGGGGCTGGTGAGATAGCTCAGCAGCATAAGCGCCTGCCTGGCAAGCGCGAGGTCCTGAGTTCGACTCCTGGTACCCACATATGAAGAAAGGGCCGGTGATATCGCTCAGCAGCACGGGCACCTGCCGGTGCACAAGGTCCTGAGTTTGACCCCCGGCACCCACAAAAAAAAAAATTTTTTTTTGAAAATCCAAGAACCAACCTAATTAGTGAAGAAAAAGAGTCACAGAACCTTACAATGTTAGAGCTAGAAGGGGCCTGGAAAACTACTAAATTCTGGCTCCATGATTGACAGATGAAAAACACAGACTGGGATGAAGTGACTCACCCAAGCTCATCAAGTTTGAAGTCTTGATTACTAGTCAAGCTTTTTGCTATTTGTATTTTTCTTATAAATAGAAGCAAGTATGTCCCCTGTCATTTCTAGGCTTTGACATAATTAAAAAAAAACAGACAAGAAAATCATCTCGGAAGTAGTTGAAACCAACCCATTATTTACACCTGCTGCTGCCGCTCAGAAATAATTGTCCAACTGGTCATCTAGCTTTGCTTAGTGCTTTCCGGTATTCGGGGGATCATTTACTTAGGGATGCTGGCCATTTTGAAGAGTTGTTTTTGTTTTGTTTTGTTTTTTGAGCCAGGGTCTCACTGTGTAGCCCAGGCTAGGTTCAGACTCCCAGCAATCCTCCTGCCTCAGCCTCCAAAGCACTGGGATTATAGGCGTGCACTACCACGCCTGGCTGGAAATCTTTACTTTTTGAAAGATGATTCTGAGACCTGAACCAAAATGTGCTTTTCTGGACTGTCCTGGAGACTGAGGCAGGAGGTATCACTGAGAGTTTGAGGCCAGCCTGAACAACACAGTGAGACCCTGTCTCAAAAAAAAAAAAGAGAAAAGGGGGGGAGAAGCAACCATATTAACAGAGTGAGAAAGTAACTTGCTAAAGGAACTAATTTTGTGGAAAAAGTACTTTGAAAACTAATATCTAGGAGTATTTCCACCATTCTGTGATTGCAAAAACTGTAAGTGGTACCTCTAAAAGTGCTCATTTTTATACATTTAATAGTTGGAAATATTTCAATCTATAAAAAATTCCAACAACCATAGCTTCAATTGTTTTAATTTGTTAAAAATATAAAAATACAGCACCTTCTATTAATCATTAATAATGAGAAAATTTACTAGCCTGATTTCAAAAATTTTGTTATTGGCAAATGAAATGGAAAAATTGAGAATTTAGTAAGAGTCCATGGCCAGTGAGATAGCTCAGTGGCATAAGCGCCTGCCTGGCAAGCGCAAGGTCCTGAGTTCAACTGTCGGTACCCACATAAAGGAAAAAAAGGGCTGGTGATATCTCTCAGCAGCACAAGCGTTTGCTAGCAAGCTTGAGGTCCTGAGGTCGACTCCCGGTACCCACATAAAAAAAAAAAAAAAAAAAAGTCCACTTTTTCCACATAGATATCTTTTCGCTTGGCTCTTCCTGGCTCCTTATTGCCCTGATGAATGGAAATGTTTATTACAACCAGAAAAGGAAATATATACAAACATAATTGTGGAAACAAAAATAAATAAATAAATAATTTATTTTTGTCTTTTTGAGACGGGGCCTCACTATGCAGTTCAGGCTGGCTTTGAGCTCACTTTGTAGACCAGGCTGGCCTTGAACTCACAGCAATCCTCCTGCCTCAGCCTCCAGAGTGCTGGGATTACAGGTGTGAGCCACCACGCCTGGCCCCCCAAATAAATAACTTAAAAATATATTTTTTCTACATCCAGGTGTTGTGGTGCACACCTGTAATCCCAGTACTTGGGAGGCTGGGGCACAGGAGGGTTGCTATGAGTTTGAGGCCAGCTTGCACTACATAACAAGACTATATATATGTAATATATATACTTTTTTTCCTGCAAGGTGAATTGACAATATGTGGGAAACACATGTGAATTGACCAAAAAAATTGCTAGAGGTGAAATGAATTTAGCAAAGTTTTTTTCCTAAATCTGACTCAAACTAAACTGAGAATGGCTACGTGCCGTATGATTCCATCTATAGGACATTCTGGAAAAGGCAAAATATAGAGACGGAGAACAGATCTGTGGCTGCGGGTGGGGAGAGAATTTACTAGGAAGGGGCGCGAGAAGCCGCTGTCGGGGAGACAGCTGTCTCGTTCCCGATGATGGTGAGGCATCCGCGGGTCAGAATTCACAGAACTGTATGCTTGAAACGGTGAGTTTTATTGAATGTAAATTATATCTCAATAAACCTGGTTTTTGAAGACTAGATCGCGAATACGTGATTCGTTCCCCGAAGGAGAAGGCTCACTAGATGGGCGGGCGTGCAGGGAGCCGTCGCGGAAGACGCCGAGCCAGCCCCGGCCGCGCTGGAGACGAGGCCGCCGGCCCTGCGCCTGACGCGGGCGGCTCCCGCAGCCGGGGCGGCCAGAGTCCCGGCCGGAGCGGTCACCCCGCTGCCGGGGCGAGCCGGCACCGCAGACCCAGCTCCCGGAGCCCGGGCCGCGAGTGAGTGCGCCCGCGCCCCGCCTGCCCGTCCCCAGCCCCTCGCCGCCCCGCGGCTTCCGCGCCTTCCCTCCTCTGCGGTGGCCGCGCCCCGGGGACGCCCAGGCCGGCCGGTGTGAATCGCGGTCATGGCTGCAGTGAAAAGTTGGCAGAGGCTGGAGTCCAGCGTGAGAGTCACACGGATACCGGGAACTGCACCCTTACCGTTATGAGGAAAGCCCCTGTGAGGGGTTTGTTCTCCCCAAACCCAGGTGGCAGGGAACCCATGCGAGGGGCCTGGCGGCCTGCGCTTTGCCCCTGGGACCCCTAAGCCAGGTTTTGCAGAGAGCGAAGGTCAGCCAGCCTGGCAAGGTGGCATAGTGACAGTTCTGGAGTCCTTGGGCGGCAAGTATCAGCTCCGGCCCTTTCTCTATCCACCCCTCTGTCTGCCCTTGGCTGCTGAATCAGAACTACTGTGGGCAGATGCCAAAGACATCTGCAGACCTCTAGACTAATGCCTGTGTCACTGTGGCCAGGCCTGTCCCCAAGCACGTCCGGGAAGCCCTGCAGAATGTACACGAAGTTGCGCTCAGGTAGAGTGACGTGTGCTGTTCCCGCGAAGCCTGCAGCTTTCGCAAAAGACAGTGATGACAGTCATGAGAGAGGTTAGTCATTCTCACCAAGCCCTCTGGCTTGCCTTGTCTGTTGGGAAACTCCAGAGCGCGGTGTCATCCCACTGCTTGCGTGGAGAGAGCACCCCAGGTTTCCCCATCAGAGGTACAGGCCCCTCCTCCCGCGTGGACTTCCAGGCCGCACAGTGTGGCCTCCCTTGCTAGCCAGCCTTGGCTCCCTCTGACCTTCCCTTCCTCTTGCATCACCACTGCCTGGCCAGCGACCCCGCAGCAGCTTGGAAGGTCTCCCCCAGCTGTCTCCTCCAGGGGCCTCACCGAGCCCTGCCTCTGTTCCTGCAGCACTTTCTTTACCAAAGCACTCAAGCGCTACTCCCCGTGCCGCTCCATTTGTCAATCAGCTGCGGCAGATGTTTTCTGTGCTTATGTTTTACTTCCGCAGTTAAAGCTAAAATGCAACCGAGGAGCAGAAAGTTTTCCTCAGTAACCAGCACAGTCCTGGGCCCGAATCAGTACTGAATCAGGTGCTTAGCAGCGAACGTCCAAATGCTTTATTCAACAAATACCTTGGATGATTGATCTAAGTCTTGGTACCTGATGTAGTGCCCACAAGTATTATGGTGAAGCAGATCCCAGCCTTCGTGGAGCTTCCGGCTTAATGCAGGAGGCTAAACACCTACATAGAAATAAGAATGGGTGATGGTGGAAGGAAGGAAGGAAGGCAAGGAGCGGGGAAAGAGAGAAGAAAGGGAGAGGTAAAGTGTAGTGTTTTCACATCCTCTAGTCTCTGTGGAAAAATAGGGCCCTTCCATTTCTCAGGTATTAACTGCTGTGGCCTGGTCATCCCCCAGCGTCTGGAAAACTGCTGGATTTGGGATCTGGGTAGTGGAAGTGGCTGAAATCTCTATGCACTTAGTCAGCTGGTGAGAAGAGGCATGTCATGGGAACAGACATGACTGGAGGCCAGGTAAGGCAGAGATTTGGAGGAAAAAATTCTCCATTATATTCTTCAAAAGATAAAGTTGTTTCCTTTGGACTCTTCAAGGATAATTGAAAAAGGCCACAATTTAGCAATGATCATTTAAATCCCTAGTGCTTTTTTGTCCTGGAAGTGAAGAATGTTGAGAATTAGAGGTTCTTTTTTGAGACAGGGTTTCCCTATGCAGTTCAGGCCAGCCTCGAAGTCACAACAATCCTCCTGCCTCAGCCTCCTCAGTGCTGGGATTACAGGTGTGCACCACCATTCCCGGCTTAAAGGTTCTTTTGGGAGAACACAAGGTCAGTTTTTATCTGATGTATGAATTTTATGATGACCCACAAAATTTCATCTTTTTTTTCATCTTTTCATCTTTTCCTCCTATCTGTCCTGAAAGATTCTGTCACTGAGGGAGGGGTTTGTTCAGGTAAAACCCAGGTAGCCGGGAGTTTATGTACAAGGCTATAGCATATCCTCATCTCCGTAGGAATCTTGTATATTTATTCAAAATAGTCTGGGGGAAGTATATTCTATAAGTAATAGGAAAATTTAAGGAAAAAGTAGTAAAATTTGAAAATCTGTTGATCATCAAATCTATATTTTTTTTCCTTAGGTGAAAGTGGCTAAAAAGTATCTTGACTACCACATGAAAAAATATGGCTTCCAGGCATCCAATGTGAATTTATTCATGGCTACACTGAAAAGTTGGCAGACAGGAACCCAGGATGAGAGTTACGACATTGTTATGTGGGACCGTGTCCTTATAATTATGAGTGAAGCCCATTTCTTTTGGGACACACAAATCTCACCATTTGTTGCAGACTTGCATCTCATCTAAGATGTTAATGTAAACTTAGCATCTTCATGAAGGAAGGGACTTGATCTGAGCTGCTCATAGTCCATTAGGCACAGAACACCCAAGCGAGAGAATTTGCCACAAACCAAGGAGCGCCAAAGACCAGCCAGATCATTGTCTCTAGTATAGTCATGGTGGCCTGGCAACTATGACATGTTCTGAGAAATGCGTCATTAAGCGATTTCCTCATTGAGTGAACATCGTATAGCTTCTTGCTTCTCAGGCCATGATGAACAAAGCAGTGAGATTAAATGCCCAAGAGAAAAGGATGCAATCAACAGATGCAGTGAAAGAGATGTGTGAGGCTGCTGCTGGCGTAACGTGACATATTGGTTTTGTTTGTTTGTTTGTTTGGGTGTTTGAGACAAGTTCTCCCTATGTAGCCCAGGCTGGTCTTGAACTCATGGCAGTCCTCCTGCCTCAGCCTCCCAAGTGCTGGGATTGCAGGTGTGTGCCACCACACCTGGCTCAACATACTGTTTTTATAATTTTTTTTTATAAGTAGGAGTGCGCCCTAAAATAACAATGGCTAGGTGGTAGAGGGCTCCTGTGTTTGAACCCAGGTACCACAATAATAATGGTAATAAATGAATAATGATAATAAAATATGCAAGTATAAATGCACATTAAAAAATACAAGCTGAGCTGAGCATGGTAGTACATGACTGTAATTGGGAGGCTGAGGCAGGAGTATCGCCTCAAGTTTGAGGCCAGCCTGGGCTACATAGTGAGTTTAAGGCCAGCCTGAACTACATTGCAAGACCCTGTCTCAAAAAAAAAAAAAAAAAAAAAAAAAAAAAAAGTTTACTGAGACTTTAAACACTCTGCTTGCTTCTTTTATCTTGAGAAAAAGTTGAATGTAGGGAAGAGAGGAGGGAGGCAGGAAGAATGGGGTATCTTTGACAAAATGGTAGGAGCCACCTTTAGGAACTGAAAGGATTGAGTCATTTAACATCCGTTTTTTTGTTTTTTGTTTTTTAGCTCAAATTATGTTATTAACCTTGTGCCTGATAAACAGCAAGTGCTGCAGGAGGTGTACCTCGTGCTAAAGGTGAGGGAAGGGTGAGATAAATGAACTTGAAACTTTAGCGGGCTCTGTTGAGATAAGTCCTGTTCTGTCACCTTTGAACTGAAGACTCCTTTAACATATCCACCAAGTTAAAAAGGGGCAGCAAAAGAGGAGAGTGGCAGGAATACCCTAGATATGGCTTCTTTTTTCCCTCTCAGCTCCCAACATGTAGTAAGTCGTTGGGTCACGATTGTCACTGAACATGTGAAAACATTTTGCTTGCCTATCTCTCCCCCTTGCATACATGATTCTAGACGAGTATCTGCAGTGCTGTAGGGACCTCTGGGCTGACTACAAAAGGTTGCTGTGAATAGACACTGTTTCCTAGGACATGTGGTGTTTCTTAGAGCTGCTACTTATTTTCTGCTGGAATTTCGGATGTTTGGGAAGCTAAAGAAGATGGAACTTTTATTAATGCCTTTTTTTTGTGTGTGTGGGTACCGGGGATTTGACCTCAGGACCTCATGCGCCAGCAGGCGCCTGTGCTGCTGAGCGATATCACTGGCCCCTTTTTTGTATATGGGTTCCGGGAGTCGAACTCGGGCCCTTGCGCTTGCCAGGCAGTTGCTTACACCACTGAGCCATCTCACCGGCCCTTTTTTTTTTTTTTTTTTTTTTTAGACAGGGTCTCACTATGTAGCCCAGGCTGGCCTTGAACTTGCGGCAATCCTCCTGCCTCAGCCTCCCAGGTGCTAGGATTACAGGCGTGCGCCACTGTGCCTGGTTTTACATTAATGCCTCTCTCAAAGGAACAGCTGCTGGAGCTGCACAGCTTCTTGTGTTCCATGAAGTGAGTCCCTTTGTGCTGGAAGATTCACAATTCTGAGATTCAGGGGGCTGGAGGTGTCGCTCGGTGGTAGAGCACTTGCGTAGTATGCACAAAGCCCTGTTTTCCCTCCCCAGCCCAAAGAAAGAAAAGAAGATTGTGAGGTTTTTGATTGACAGCGCTGTCATAAATGTCTCGTAGTTTCTCTGTTTTATTGCTATGCCTTTTTATGGACCAATCAGCCATCTTCACTAAGATATGCTTAAGAAAAGGTAAACATCATTGTAGGATCTAGACCTCCATGCTTTTGAAATTAGCTAAATAAAAATCTTAAGTTCCTGATCACTCATTTACCTTAGATTTATAAGGACAATTTCCCTGGAAATTGAACCCAGGGCCTCCTGTATACCAGGCAAGTACTCTACCACTGATGTATAATAATGACATTACAAGAAGTTATATGTTTTTATTTTTTTTTTTTTTTATTTTTTTTTTTTTTGTGGGTACCGGGGGGACGACCTCAGGACCTCGCGCGCCAACAGGCACCCGTGCCGCTGAGCGATATCACCGGCCCCTTTTTCGTATGTGGGATCCGGGAGTCGAACTCGGGCCCTCGCGCTTGCAAGGCAGGCGCTTACGCCGCTGAGCCATCTCACCGGCCCTATATGTTTTTAAAGGTTAAGAGTCTACAGCCTAAAAAAAAACAAGTCTACAGCCTATATTTCCATCAACAGATGAATGGTTAAAGAAAATATGGTATTTATACACAATGCAGTTCTACTCTTCTGTAAAGAAAGATAAATTTGGGTCATTTGTAGGAGAACGGTGCACCTGAGACCATCATGTTAAATGAAGTAAATCAGACACATAAGCTTAAATACTGCGTGGTTTCTCTTACGTGAAAAACTTAGTGTATAAATGAGTGCTAAATAAAAGACAGATAATGAGGGGAAGAGAGAGAGGGAGGGAGAGAGAAAGCTACTGTAATCCAGCTCGTGCTAGGTGTGGTGGCGCACGCCTATAATCCCAGCACTGGAGAGGCTAACTCAGGAGGATCACCACATATTTGAGGCAGGCCTGGGGTACAGAGTGAGTTCAAGACCAGCCTGAACTACATAGCGAGACCCTGTCTCAAAAATATAAAAGAGAGAGAGAGAGAGACTTGAGATATGTTGTGTACATGTATGAATTCCCTACAACGAATGTAATCACTGTATACTGCAAACATGTACTAATAAAAGATTTAAAAGAGCCTATAAATACCGTTTATATCTTCTGTTAGTTTTACAGCCACCTGGGGCTGCAGTTCTGACTGGGTAAAACTCGAGGCAACCTGAATGTATGTAGGACATCCAGAAGGTGATTTTACTACATGTCGAGCACTGAGGAAAAAGGCATCTGGCCCTTATCTATTGACTAACGAGGAAAGCAGTTTATTTGTTCACAGAGGGTCAGCTTGGTCAATGTCAGCTCAGATATTCCTTGTGGGGTTTTGAAATCAATCTTGTGCCCTCATCCATTTCTCTGTAATCTCTAACCTTGCCTGTATTTAACCTTGCCTGCCTGGCTTCAGCCCGGTGGGGAGCTGTATTTCAGTGACGTTCTTGCCAGCCTTGAATTGCCAGAGGAAATCAAGATGCACAAGTTTTTTTTTTTTTTTTTTTTTTTTTTTTAAAGAGAAGAAAAAACAAAAAAAAAAAATCAAAAAAGAACAAATATTCAGAACAACATAATAGGAGGGTAACAATGATTAATGCATTGCGTATTGTTATCTTTAAGTTAGTTATTCAGGATACCAGATATTAGCATTCAACTGTCCAAACATTATTGGCACAAACCTTACTCTTCAATGAAGTAAAATTAGTAGTGTATCTATCTTAACCATCTTTTATATATATACACAATTTTTTTTCCCTTTCCCTTCTTTCTTTTCCCTATTCCCCCATCCCAGTCTCTCTTTCCTTTTGACCAGTTTCTATTTGATTCACCATGTCTATTGTACATTTTGGATCTTATTTACTCTTTCAGTTTCTCCTACTAGAGAGACAATACGGTGCTTACACATGTGCGTCCGGTTTATTTCACTTAGGAGTATTTTCTCGAGTTGCATCCATTTACATATAAAAGTCTCCAGTTTATCCTTCTTTATGGATGGATAGTACTCCATTGTATAAAAATACCACATCTTTCTTATCCATTCCTCAGTTGATGGACATTTGGGTTGTTTCCAAGATCTGGCTATTACTAATTGTGCTGCTATAAACATGGGTGCACATATATCGCTGTGGTACGATGTTTTTAACTCTTCTGGGAAGATACCCAGAAGGGGAATAGCTGGGTCAAATGGGACCTCCAACCCTAGTTTTTTGAGGAATCTCCACACTGATTTCCACAGTGGCTGTACCAGTCGACACTCCCACCAACAGTGAAGAAGGGTTCCTTTTTCCCCACAGCCCCTCCAGCATTTGTTATCAGTTGATTTCTTAATAATAGCCATTCTTTCTGGGGTGAGATGGTATCTCAGTGTTGTTTTAATTTGAAGATGCATAAGGTTTTATGGGGTAGGTGTTCTTTTTTTTCTTTAAGCCAGATTATTCTTTATGTGCAGAGCAGCCTTCTGCTACCAGCCGGGAGGAAGTGATTTGCTGTGCCACCCTTCCTTTGCCACTCAAAAGGGATATGATCCTGGGCAATTTAAGGATGAATCTCTTTAAATACAAATGGCAAATAAATATACAAAAAAATGTGCAACATCACTAGTCATTCGAGAGATGCAAATTAAAACAACACTGAGATACCATCTCACCCCAGAAAGAATGGCTATTATTAAGAAATCAACTGATAACAAATGCTGGAGGGGCTGTGGGAAAAAGGAACCCTTCTCCACTGTTGGTGGGAGTGTCGACTGGTGCAGCCACTGTGGAAGTCAGTGTGGAGATTCCTCAAAAAACTAGGGTTGGAGGTCCCATTTGACCCAGCTATTCCCCTTCTGGGTATCTTCCCAGAAGAATTAAAAACATCGTACCACAGCGATATATGTGCACCCATGTTTATAGCAGCACAATTTGTAATAGCCAGATCTTGGAAACAACCCAAATGCCCATCAACTGAGGAATGGATAAGAAAGATGTGGTATTTTTATACAATGGAGTACTATCCATCCATAAAGAAGGATAAACTGGAGACTTTTATAGGTAAATGGATGCAACTCGAGAAAATACTCCTAAGTGAAATAAACCGGACGCACATGTGTAAGCACCGTATTGTCTCTCTAGTAGGAGAAACTGAAAGAGTAAATAAGATCCAAAATGTACAATAGACATGGTGAATCAAAAAGAAACTGGTCAAAAGGAAAGAGAGACTGGGATGGGGGAATAGGGAAAAGAAAGGAGGGAAAGGGAAAAAAAATTGTATATTATATATAAGATAGTTAAGATAGATACACTACTAATTTTACTTAGTTCATTGAAGAGTAAGGTTTGTGCCAATAATGTTTAGACAATTGAATGCTAATATCTGGTATCCTGAATAACTAATTTAAAGATAACAATACGCAATGCATTAACCATTGTTACCCTCCTATTATGTTGTTTTGAAAATTAGTTTTTTGATTTATTTTGTTTTGTTTTTTCTTCTCTTTAAAAAAAAGGATGAATCTCTTTAAATCATTATTTTTCAAACTGTAAAATGTAAATATTAACAGCACAGTCTACTTTATAGGACCATTAAGAAGATTAAGTGGGGTAATGAATGAAAATCCTGGGGAAGCTATAGTGTGGGATGAAGGCCAGGGTTCAAGTTGATGGCCTCTTGTCCCCTCTTGTTCTCATCTCTTTTGGGCTTTTTATTCCTTCACTGTCATTTTAATGGAGCCTCTGGAAGCTGAGGAGATAAATGCGTGCTGGTGGTCAGTCCATGAAATTAAAAGTTCTTTCTTTTAAAATAAATTATGTTGGCCACTGCACCTCTCATGGTAGCCTGCCCCATACTCTAGGGTGCACTTTTATCTTTATTTTTACTTTTTCCTTCCTTTTCATTTGGCCCAAGCTTATTCTGCAAAGCACATTTTCCCCTGTCCTTCTTTTAATTTTTTCTACCTTTAATAAATGTGAAACTTTGCCAAAAAATAAAATAAAATATGTTAACTTTTTATACAATAATAAACAAGCTAGGCATGGTGGTGCATGTCTGTAATCCCAGTACTTAGGAGGCTGAGGCAGGAAGATCACTGTGAGTTTGAGACCAACCTGGGATACACAGTGAGACCTGTCTCCAAAAACTAAAAAAAAAAAAAAAAAAAAAAAAAAGTTAATAAACAGAGATTGCTAAAAAGAAAACATTTTTAAAAATATGTAAAATCCTACATTCAGTGATAATCTCTTTAACATAGAATTTATTGGGCTGGTGAGATGGCTCAGCGGTGTAAGCGCCTGCCTGGCAAGCACGAGGGCCCGAGTTCGACTCCCGGAACCTACATACGAAAACAGGGCCAGTGATATCACTCAGTGGCATGGGCGCCTGCTGGCGTGCGAGGTCCTGAGGTTGACCCCCCGGTACCCACAAAAAAAAAAAAAAAAGAATTTATTATTCTGATTTTTTTTTTTTAACGTGGGTACCGGGAGTCGACCTCAGGACCTCGCGCTTGTGCCACTGAGCAATATCACCGGCCTTTTTTCCTTTATGTGGGTTCTGGGAGTCGAACTCGGGACCTCATGCTTGCCAGGCAGGCGCTTATGCTGCTGAGCTATCTCACCGATTTTTGATTTTGTTTTTTTAGCACAGTTCCTAAGCCTAAAAATTTTTTAAACATCCTAAAAATGTTTGTATTATATAGCTATGTTGTTTATCTGTACCATACTTTAACCATTTCTCTACTGATAACCATTTTGGTTATTTCCAATTTATTGATGTAGTAAATAAAACTTCTTTTTAGTACATGCTTGTTTGTCTGTTTGTTATTTGAGGCAGGATCTTGCTGTGTAATGCAGGCTGACCTTGAACTCATTGTGTAGGCCAGGCTGGCCTCAAACTCGCAGCGATCCTCCTGCCTCGGCCTCCCGAGTGCTGGGATTGCAGGTGTGCGCCACCATGCCCAGCTGTTTAGTACATCTTTGCACTTGAAAACAATTTATCAAATGCCTTACAAACATTAGTAGTAATTACTCTTTAGTAGCAGATCATTTTAAGATCAATCTGGAGGGAGCTGAGAGGCAGTTTTGTAATTTCCTTTTTATACTATTTTATTCACACACTGTGGCATTATCAGAATGCGACTGTGACCTAACACACATGTGAATTTTTTTTTTTTTTTTGTGGGTACCGGGGGTTCGACCTCAGGACCTTGCGCGCCAGCAGGCGCCCGTGCCGCTGAGCAATATCACCGGCCCTTTTTTCGTATGTGGGTTCCAGGAGTCGAACTCGGGCCCTCGCGCTTGCCGGGCAGGCGCTTAAGCCGCTGAGCCATCTCACCAGCCCCTACATGTGAATATTTTTTTTTTGTTTTTTTGTTTTTTTTTTTGTGGGTACCGGGGGGACGACCTCAGGACCTCGCGCGCCAACAGGCACCCGTGCCGCTGAGCGATATCACCGGCCCCTTTTTCGTATGTGGGATCCGGGAGTCGAACTCGGGCCTTCGCGCTTGCAAGGCAGGCGCTTAAGCCGCTGAGCCGTCTCACCGGCCCAACATGTGAATATTTTGATTGCAGCTGCGTGAACACCTCAGTGATGGAGCTGAGGAACCGTTCCCAGAAGCCCTTTGGTAACAACGCCTGGCTTTAACTATGACTTTCCAGACATCGGCGGAGATGTCAGGTTAGCTTCTATTTCCAGGCCCTGTGTTTTTTTTTTTTTTTTTGTGGGTACCGGGGAGTCGACCTCAGGACCTCACGTGCTAACAAGGCACCCGTGCCACTGAGTGATATCACCGGCCCCTTTTTCGTATGTGGGATCCGGGAGTCGAACTCGGGCCCTTGCGCTTGCAAGGCAGGCGCTTAAGCCGCTGAGCCATCTCACCGGCCCCAGGCCCTGTGTTTTTAACTAATACTGTGCACTGATTAATTCTATGGAGTATTAGTGTCCTTCATATGACTTCATGCATTGACTGGTCCGTGATTCTTTTTTAAGGTGAGTGCCTGAGGGGTGCATTGTACTGGAAGAATCTTGCCATCCTTGCCCCCAAAATTGGCTTCTGCACTCCACATTTGGTTACTGCCAGTCTCATCACCATCCAAAACAAGGAGCTGGAAAGAGTTATTGGTAAGAAGCGACCAGAGGGATGATGATCCCTGCAACCGGAATCATTTAAATGGGGTGACTGGTGCTACTGAGTGGCCTCATGAGGGAGACTTCATGTCACCTGGGAACGTCCATCTTGTCTCCTGAGTGATCGCAGCCCCTCCAAAAAAGTCTGATATTTAATAAAGGTTTTTGAAGTTATGCAGTAAATAGAGTAAATACCAAAACAGATAATTGATGATGTGCAAAGAAAAAAAATTACCTTTAGGGTATGTTTGATTCCTCACTTGCTGAGCAAACCGATGCTGTTGGCGTGCTGGAGATGAACCATCAAGTCTGTTTTTAGGTGACCGTCACTTTGTTTCTGCCACATTTCGCATCTTCAAACTCCCTCAGGCAGAACCAGCTGAAAAATGACAACTTGTTTACAATGGAGGAATCACCGGACCTGAAAAAGAACTAATATTTGATGTGAATTTCACATTTAAGGTAAATAGAAATGTTCATGGAGTTAGGGGTGTAATTCAGTGGTACAGCAATTGCCTAGCACATATGAGGCTCTGGGTTATGTCCCCAGGACCACCAAAAAAGAAAAGAAAAAAGGCTCATGACTTCTGGCAATCTTTCTAATCTTGCCCAGTCTCTAAGTATCTTTTTTTTTTTTTTTTTTTTTTTTTTTTTTTTTTTTTTTAAGGAGGAAGGGTTTATTTAGCTCACAGTTTATATAGCTTTCACTCCATAAGTGGCTGGCTCAAGACAGGGTGGCACATGGCAGTGGGGCAACAGTTCATGGCAGTGGAAGACAGCAAAAGCAATGAGAAAGAGAGAGAGAGGGAGATGGACAGAGAGAGAGACAGAAAGACAGAGACAGACAGACAGACAAACCTCTTTCTGCTCCTTTGCTCCTTTTATCTTATCCAGACTGCTGGGATTACGGCAGTGCCAATCAATCAGTGGACGGATCCAGCAATCACCCATCCTTAATCTCAGCATTGCACACTCTAGACTCAGTCACCTCCAAAAAGCCTGCCCCCCATGACTGTATGAGGCTTTGGGGGGATATCCAGGCATAAACCATAACATTCCTACCCTGGTTCCCCAAAGACTCATGTACATTCCTTTATGCAAATGCACTCAGTTCATCTCCAAGAGTTGCCAAAGTCCTAACAGTTTCAGCATTGCTGAAAAGTCCAAGTCCCAAGTCTCCTCCGAGATGTGAGCCCCTGTACAAAGGAAAAGAAAGTTAAACACTTCCAACATTCATGATGCAAGATAGACATTTCCATTCCAAAAGTTACAAACAGGGGGATACAAAGGAATGGGACCAAAGCAAGTCCAAAATCCAGCAGGGCAAACATTAAGTCCTGTAGTTCCATGTGCAGCATCTGAGGCAATCTGTGGCAAGTTGTGAGCTCCAAAGGGTTTGGGTGGCTCTGCCTCTACTACACTTCTAGTGGTTGTAGCTCCCACTGCTTTTTTCTTGGGCCCACTCTGCTCCCTCCTTGCAGGTTTCCTCAGATGATCCACGTTCCTGGCTTCTCCAAATTTCTGGGGTCTCACTGCACCTTTGGCTTCACACTCACAGCTTCACACACTGCCCTCTCAGGGGCACAATTCCTGGCCTCCCAGGCCTTCTTCTTCTGAAATCTGGGTGGAAGCCTTCCTGACCCCACAACTCTTGCATTTTGCATTCACCTAAAACCAGCACCACATGGATGATGCCAAGATCTGCTGCCACATGGAGCAGTAGCCAGGCTTCCTTCTCTCTTGGCTGTAGGGGTCCAGTGCCTGGATTGCTGAGCACTCTGAATCCAATTCTGAGGAACAAATTCTCTACTCTGCCACCATTCTGGAACATGGTGCTCTGGGGATTTCTTCTCAAAGCAAAGTCTTTCACTTTTGCAATTTTGAGGCTGCAAAAGGTGGAGACTTGGTGCTTCTTGTGATGCCCTCAGGCCATCTTTTCTATTCTCCTGTTCCTTCTCAGCAATCAAGATCTCTATCTTTGCGGTCCACAGCTTACTAGAGCTTCCTTTCTGGCCAAACTCACAACATTTTAAATCATTCTGCTGGGCTCTTTGCTCTTGATTCTCAACATAAATCTGGCCAAAAGCCCCCAACAGTAGCCATGCCATGGGCTCACAATTGAAATTTCTTCTTCCAGATTTATCAGCCCACTGCCCTTAATCTCAGTCTCAGGCATAGTCTCTGAACACAAGCAAAATGCAGACAAACTTTCTGCCAAGCCATAACACACATCATATGGAGTCCAACAGCCAATGCAGTCCTTCTTCCCAGCAGAAACCTCCCGAGCCTGGTCTTTACTGATAGGATTTCTATCAGCCTTCTGGTCTTCTGAGCTCTAACCAGAATCTCCCATACAGAACAGCCTAAGGTGTTCCAGCTCTACTTTTTCAGCAAGCATCTCTGGACCTTTCCAAACTCTTCCCACGAGCCATTCCCAAAGGCTCCTAAACTACATGGTCAGGTATAGTCACAGCAATGACCCCACTTCTCTGGTACCAAATTCTGTCTTAGTTACTTTTCTCTCATCGCTGAGACAAAATACCTGACACCCAATGTTAAAGGAGGAAAGGTTTATTTAGCTCACAGTTTGTAGAGGTTTCAGTCCATAATCAGCTGGCTCAAAGGCAGGGTGACATGGCAGAGGGGCAACAGTTCATGGCAGTGGAAGACAGCAAAAGCAACAGTAGAGAGAGAGAGACAGACAGACAGACAGAAAAAAACAGGGACAGAGACAGAACTAAGTATCTTTTCTTGGCCTCACATTGTTTCACATTTTTCTGGCATTAGTTTTTTTTTTTTTTTTTTTTTTTTGTGGATACTGGGGGTCGACCTCAGGATCTCGCACACCAGCAGGCGCCCGTGCCGCTGAGCGATATCACTGGCTCTTTTTTTCGTATGTGGGTTCCGGGAGTTGAACTCGGGCCCTTGTGCTTGGCAGGCAGGCGCTTATGCTGCTGAGCCGTCTCACCGTCCCCTTGTTTTGTTTTTTTTGAGACAGGGTCTCACTATGTAATTCAGACTGGCCTTGAACTCACTATGCAGCCCAGGCTGGTCTTGAACTCATGATGATCCTCCTGCCTCAGTCTTCTGAGTGCTGGATTACTGGTATGCCCCATCATGCCTGGCTGTTTGTGTGTATTTTTAAAGTGATGTGGAAAAGTAATTTTCCCAGTATTTATTCCTTTTTTTTTTTTTGCATTAGTGGGGATTGAACCCAGAGCCTCATGCATAGTAGGCGAGTATTTTATTACTGAGCTACATCCCCAGCCCTTTTTACTTTTTAACTTTGACACAGAGTCTTGCTAAATTGCCTAGGCTGGGCTAGAACTTACTATTCTCCTGCCTTGGCCTCCTAAGTGGCACACACCTGTAATGCCAGCACTTGGGAGGCTGAGGCAGGAGGATCACAAGCCCAATGAGGTTATGGCTGCTACAGTGTCTCTAGGTGACAGGAAATGTTCATGTGACGCTGATGTAAACAAACCCATTGTGCTTCGAACAGATACAATTATGTTCTTAATCCTAGATAGTGAAAATTAATGGCAATGTTACTGGTTTATGCGTTTGCTATACTTTTCTGAATATTTTAGAGTGTGTTCCTTCTTATAAAGGAGTTTACTGTAAAACAGTAGGTGTGATGCCAGCAGCAGCCTCACACATCTTGGGTCTCCTGTGTCTTGATTGCACCTTTTCTCTTGTGCTCAATTTGGTCTCACATTGTTTAGTTCATCATGGTCCTAGGAACCTCGTCTACCCGTATTCATACACCATATATGCACATGCTGCAATTCACACACACATGCACACACACACACTATCATCAGCTAGCCATCTAGGTTTGTGTCGGTGTATACCACGCTGTTCACACGACAACAAAATCACCAACACATTTCTTAGGATGTATCCTTGTCATTAAGCGGTGCAAATGTATATATTTGTTGAACCATTAAAAGTAAGTTGTGGGCCGGTGAGATGGCTCAGTGGCTTAAGCGCCTGCCCGGCAAGCGCGAGGGCCCGAGTTCGACTCCCGGATCCCACATACGAAAAAGGGGCCGGTGATATCGCTCAGTGACACGGGCGCCTGCTGGCGTGCGAGGTCCTGAGGTCGTCCCCCCGGTACCCACAAAAAAAAAAAAAAAAGTAAGTTGTGCCGGGTGTGGTGGCACACACTTGTAATCCCAGCACTCAGGAGGCTGAGGCAGGAGGATCCTCTCAAGTTCAAGGCTAGCGTAGGTTTCATAGTGAGTTCAAGTCCAGCTTGAACTACATAGAGAGACCCTGTCTCAAAAAACCAAAAGAAAAAAAAAGCAAGTTGCAGACATCATGACATTTTACCCTAATTATTTCAGCAAGAATCTCCTAAGAATAAAATATCGCCCCACATAGCCACAATATCATTATTATACCTAAGATATTTTTTTTTTTTATGAGAAGCCTCCTTCAGGGATTGGCTTAGGAAGCGCCACAGAAGTGGAGGGTAAAGGAGTCCTGCATTACAGTATCTCCACTGTTTAATTGTGTCATGGACTTCAAGGATTTTAGGGTTTAATGGTAACATTAATTTGTATTTCTGCTACTCTTTGTAGAGTAGGCTTTATTTTCTCAAAACGGAAAAGTATAGGCTTTGGAATCAGATAAGCACATTCCAGTTCTGGCTCTGGTATTTATTACTTGGGTAAATTGAAATAACTCGTCAAAATGCTTTGAGATGTAGTCTGTTCCACTGGAACAGTAGGGATAGTAATACCTACTTTCCAAAATTTCTGTAAAGATTAGCTGTGCTATAGCAAGATAGCTGTCATGTACTGAGATCTTATCTGCCCCAAAGGTGGAGGGGCTGCTTCTGTCTTCTGAGGTTTGGTCCAAATCCCTGTTTCTTCTGGCCCCCCAGCATCTCCACAGTTGAGCAGAGCCCACAGCGCTGCACCCTTGGCGCTCCGTTCCTTTCCTCTTCTGTGTCACAGAACCAAAGCCAAGGCCTTGGGAGTCATTGATCTGGTCCAGTGGCTTTTAGAACAACATCTTACAAAGAACATTTTTTTTTTTTTTGTACTGGGAATTGAACTCAGGACCTCACGCTTGCCAGGCAGGCGCTGTGCCGCTGAGCTATATCCCCAGCCACAAAGAACATTTTAAAACCCAAATCTTCTTTAAAATATTTACTATGTACGCAGCATCACTTTTCGCAACCCCTGCCTCCCAAGCACCGTGGGACATAGGAATAGACTCTAATGGCCACTGGTTGTTCCATGATGAATTAGGTGAAGCTAGAGGGCAAGGGTTTTTTCTCTCTCTGAAGCAATGAGTGTTCTTTTTCAGCCCAGCCAGGAAGAAAAGTCACCACACTGGTCAATTCC
Organism: Erethizon dorsatum; assembly: GCA_028451465.1. Classification (NCBI taxonomy): domain Eukaryota; kingdom Metazoa; phylum Chordata; class Mammalia; order Rodentia; family Erethizontidae; genus Erethizon; species Erethizon dorsatum. Next base: position 87,800,823 of record CM051822.1, read on the forward strand.
ATCCGCAAATTCACAGCAGGGCATGAACTGCCGCTCTGAAGGTTTGGCGTGGTTTTGTAATCTGGAAAGGCCACGAGTGAGTAAAACTGCCGTGCACTTTCCTTGTGGTGATACCAAAGTGGCCTCTTTTAATATGCATTCTTTGCTTTCCTCGCAAGGTGACATTGTTGAAGTCGATGAAGAAATGGCAGCTGTCTTGAAGAATTCGAGGTTTGCTCAAGATTTTCTCTTCAGGCCAGTTGGAGAGAGGTTGCCAACATCTGGCGGCCATTCGGGGTTAGAATCTAAGGTTTGTTTGACTTTCAATCCTTTCCTGAGAGAACCATTCAAAAGAAATCATGATCTGTCCCCACAGGCTACTACTGTAGTAACACGTCCTTATGCTTTACAGTTGGCCACTGCAACTTATTTCTCGAATATTTGCATCTATAAAAGGATTTTCATTTATTTTATAACTTCACTTCTTAAATCCTGACAAGTCAGGAAACTTTGGTCCTAATATATATCTATGAATAGACTTTGGGGCATCCATGACATCCTTAAAATTATATGTGTGGATGTGTATTTTCTTGGGAAAGGATCTATTACTTTTATCAAGCTCTTAAAGAAGTCTAAAAAAAATCGCAAAGTGCTACCTTTAAAAAAATGTGCTGAGTGTGGTGGTGCACATCTGTAGTTCTAGCTACTTGGAAGACTGAGTCAGGAGAATCCCTTGAGCCTAGGACTTTGAGACTCTTGTCAAAAGAAAGAAAGAAAGAAAGGAAGAAAGAGGGCCGGTGAGATGGCTCAGTGGCGTAAGCGCCTGCCTGGCAAGCACAAGGGCCTGAGTTCGACTTCCGGGAACCCACATATGAAAAAAGGGCCGGTGATGTCGCTCAGCGGCACGGGCGCCTGCTGGCACGCGAGGTCCTGAGGTTGACCCCCGGTACCCACAAAAAAAAAAAAAAAAAGGAAAGAAAGAAAGATTAACCCCATGTGAACATTATACATTGATCTGTATTTCCTTCTAGTATTTTATAAAAACTGATATAAAATTCATCTTTTGCCAGGTGTAGTGGCATATACCTATAATCTTAGCACTAGGAAGGCTGGGCAGGAGGATTTCTGTGAGTTCAAGGCCAGCCTGAACTATATAGTGAAACCCTGTTTCAAAAAAAAAAAAAAAAAGTATTTTTCATCTTTTTAGCCAGGGGTGGTGGTGCACTCCTATAACCCAGCACTGAGGGGACTGAGGCAGGAGGATTACGCAAATTTGAGGCCAGCCTGAGCTACAGAAATATGTAGTGAGTTCAAGCCATCCTGAAATACATAGCGAGACTCTCTCTCTCAAAACAACAACAAAAATTTACTTTTTTTTTTCTTTGGTTTTTAAAGACAGGGACAGGGCCTTATTATATAGTTCATTCTGGCCTTGAATTTACTCTGTTGCCCAGGCTGACCTTGAACTCACAGTGATCCTCCTGCCTCAGCCTCCCAAGTGCTGAGATTATTCACATGCACCATTACACCAGCACCTTTTTAACCACTTAAAAATGTATGATTCAGACTGAGTGTTGTGGTGCACACCTGTAATCCCAGCACTCGGGAGGCTGAGGCAGGAGGATTGCCATGAGTTCCAGGCTAGCCTGTGCTACATAGTGAGGCCCTATCTCAAAAAACACAACACAACAATGTATGGTTCAGTGGCATTTAGTGGTGGCGCATTACAGGTTTGTACCACTGCGTGACACGCACAAGGCTGTGCAGCATCACCACTGTCCAGTTCCCGAACGTTTTCATCACCCATGATAGAAACCCCCTACCCATTAAGCACTTACCTCCCCTCTCACTTGCTCCTTGGTTTCTCTCCCTAGGAATCTGCTTGTTCTGGACATTTCATCCAAGCAGAATCATAGAGTGTGACCTGTTGTATCTGCCTTCTTTCCCTAATGTTTCAGCATCAGCCATGTTGTACCATGTCTCCGTACTTTACTTCTCTTCATGGCTGGATCCTGTGGATTGCATGTGTGTTGATATAACACATTTTGTTTATCCATTCATCTGTTGATGACGTTGTCTACTTTTTCACTCTTGTGAATAACGCTGTTGTGCCCAGGCGTGGCGGTGCATGCCTGTAATCCTAGCACTTGGGAGGCTGAGGCAGGAGAATTGCATGAGTTCCAGGCCAGCCTGGCTTACAAAGTGAGACCCTATCTCGAACAACAACAACAAAAATGCTGTTGTGACTGTGCACATAAGTAGACGCCTGTTTGCATTTCTTCTTTGGATCTTTTGTGTGTACATCCAAGAATGGAATTGTTGGGTTCACAGTTCTCTGTTTAACTTCTGAAGACCCACTGAGCGGTTTTCCACAGTGGCTCTACTATTTTACATTCTAGCTGCAATGTGTAAGGGCTCCAATTTCCCTAACAATTTCCAATGCTTGTTATTCTCTGTCTTTTTTATTGTAGCTATCCAAAAAATGCATGAGGTGGGACCGGGGATACAACTCAGCGGCTCAGCACCTTGCCTGGCAAGCACAAGGTCCTGAGTTGAATTCCCGGTACCCACATAAAGGAAAAAAAGGGTTGATGATATCTCGCAGTGGCACAAGCACCTGCTGGCAAGTGTGAGGTCCTGAGGTCGACCCCCAGTACCCACATTAAAAAAAAAAAAAAAAAAAAAAAAAAAAATATATATATATATATATATACATTCTAAATATGGTGGTACCTTGGTTCACAAACACTTTTGTTTGCGGACAGTTTGGTTTGCAAACAGAATCATTTCGCAAAATTTTATTTTTGTTTGGGAACTCTCCATTGGGTGATGAACATGACTGCAGCCATCTTTTCCGCACGAACACAAGCATGGCTATCTTTTCCAGAATCGTGGAATGAGTTAAATTCATGAATCGAGGCACCAGTGTACTAGACGCTTGTTGGATATATGATTTGGAAAAATTTCTCCCATTCTGTGGTCTGTCTTTTCACTCTCTTGATACTATCCTGTGGTGCACAGAAGGCTCTCACTGAAATCTGATTTTCATTTGGATGAATTCCAGTTCATCTGTTTTTTCTTTGCCTATGCTTTGGGTGTCATACCTAAAAATCCAGCGCCAAATCTAAGATTAGGAAGATTCTTTGAATACTCTTATCGCTTTGTTTTCACATTTAAAATTTTAAGTCCATCTTGAGTCTACTTTAGCACCAGTACTGAGGTAGGGATGTCGCGTGTGCAGGCTGTCGCTTGTATGTGTCGCCCTCAGGAACCTGAGAGACAGAGCTTTTCAGGGAATGTTCCTGTGTCTGATCTGACACTGTCCCCAGTCCAGACTCCAGGCAGGTGTGTCGGATTCCTTCAGGAAACCCCAGAGCACAGCACCGGCCCGGGTCACACCAGCCGGGTCATCAAGGCCATCTGAGCCATGCAGGGCCAAGTACAAGTTCTCAGAGCATTGGAAGATTTATACACCGTCTCAAGCCTGGGCCCTTGCACAAGTGTTTGCCACCACCCACACGGCTCTCGAAGTTCCTGGGGGGAAGGACAGGGAGAGGATGGAAAAATAAAGATGAGAGACAGAACGCTAAGGTCAGGTGGAGCCCTCGTTCCTGTTGGGAGGAAAGGAACTGCTCAACCAAAGAATGCGTTTATTTATACACTTGGCAGGTTGATGTCACGTGACACCCCTCTACCTAGCAACCTGCCTGCCTGGTAGCCTAAGGGCTGGGTTCTCTGGGCTGGAGCAGCTTGCTCTCACGGCTCGCCTTCGGGCTCTTTGTTCTGGGGATGGCCTTGCTCCAGCTCTGCATGCGTGACCGTGACCAGTCTCCCACTTCAGCCACTCCCCACATCTCCCGCTTTTCTGTTTCATAGTTGTGGGCGATGGGTGGGCAGCTGAAGTTGGAGGAGATGTGTCTGGAGCACTCTGCAGAAGACCGTCTTATTCTCGAACCCGTTTTATTCTGAGTGAACTCACTCATTTAGGCTAAACATTTTTAGTCCAAGGATTTTAGGTCCCTGCATTCAGCAATTTAACCTTATACAGCCCATTAATCCATAACAGTAGTCAGTTACCAGCGTAGCTAGAAATTGCCAGAAGGTGTTAGTGATTTGGGTTTCTTTTAGAGCTAGCATATTACTATGGCATTGTTTTATACCTCTTGTAGTTATACTTTTCTGTAGGATGTTCAAGACCACATTAAAGTAAGACCTGTATTAATGACAATTAATTTTTTGCTATCTATCTAGGTCAGTTAAGTCTCTTCAGGAATTACCTTGGAACCGTGCACAGCACCTCTTAGTACTTCTGTCAGTGTCGGCCATCTGGATGAGTCACGGCCACTGCTTGACCAAGTTCTTTTCTGTGAAAGCTTGGGAGACTTTTTCCTCTCCTGGTGACTCTCCTCAGGCACACTATACATCACTGATCACTTTCCTCTGTGGTCCCATAAGCTCCTTGGTCACAAGACCAGGCACTCACCGAGTTATAGGATGTCGCAGCAAAGATTCTCTTATGTCCTGGATCCTTATTGACCTTGGAGGGCTGGGGCCAAAATATTGACTGTTCTCCTAGCCCATCTATCTTTTTAATTTTGGTCTCCAAACCTCAGTTGTTGAACATACAGAAGAAAAGATTAATGACATTACAGTGTAATAGAGGCAGTAAGCTTAATATTACTATCTTATCTGAATATACCTTAGAACATAAAATGGAACTGTTATTTTCTAACAACCATGGATGTTCTAGTATTTACACTCCTGTAGAATGTTAACAGTTACATATTTTACACAGAAAATTAGAAATCAGAACCATAGATAATACTGCAGCATGACAATCATGATGACATTTTTGTAGCACACCTAAATTTTCATTTTGACATAAATAGCTCTCTTAGTTAATTATCCCTATCTAGTACATAAGAAGCTTTTGCCTAACTTGACCTTTAATGGGATCTCATTGAAGAAATTTGTGACATTGTCTGGACTGTATAATATCTAGGCATCTTTAAGTATATAAGCACATACCTAGCATATACATCACATAAGTTTTTGTTAAAGGCAGAGGTCTCAATCTGAAAGAAAAGTCCATCACCATGAAATCCCTGTTTTACATCTTGGAAGACCTGTACGTCTGGAAACATGAATACATTTAATACACCATGAGGCTAATAACAATCAATTATCAGCCATATGAAAACCTTTGTACCAGAGCATCTTTAAATTAAAAACCTTATTGTCAGGCCGGTGAGATGGCTCAGCGGTGTAAGCGTCTGCCTGGCAAACGCGAGGGCCTGAGTTCAACTCCTGGAACCCACATATGAAAAAAGGGCCGGTGATATCGCTCAGTGGCACGGGCACCTGCTGGCACGTGAGGTCCTGAGGTCGACCCCCAGTACCCACAAAAACAAAAAACAAAAAAACCTATTGTCTAGAAAACTTAATCTTTTGACGATGACCAACGTAATCATATCACAATAATATATTGTTAGTAACATTTATTGGGGTGTCTCCCATAAGGCTATGGAGATCACTGGGGCTTCCTATTAATGAAAAAAAGTCTGGGATAAATTCCCAAGGCAGCTGCTCCTTTATTCACCAAAGGGAGCCTTGACCAATAATTCTCCAAGCCCAAAAGGTCCCCTTAGTAACCTTAGCAAATTTATGGTGACCTCTGAGAAAACCCATTTTGGTATTATTTTGACCAGCTGGCAACCCAGGTGGAAGCATGATTTTAAATCTGTACACCAAGTTAAATTTTGAACAAATAATTCAAAAGTACAAAAGAAAAAGAGAAAGAGAAAAAATTGTTGAGCTCAAATAAAAAACAGCTGTTAACTGATTGGACAGACGGACAAACAAACATGCAGAGATGATCTATACAGATTGGACAAACAGACATACACAGACAACCCGCCTACAAAATCAGAGTGCACTCAAATATGTTTTTGACCAAATTGAATTATAATAAATCTCTTACAATTTTAGAAGTTGGTAATTATAAATAGATTAGTCAGAATTATTTATACATCAATAAACAGAGATCTCTTATAAGAAAATTTTGGAAGGAATAAAATCTTTTATCTATAATGAATATGTATTTTTTGTATTTTATTTTGTCTTAAGAATACTGGTAATGTTTGTGTCTCTTTCACATAACCTTTAGCTCAGTTATCTCTATGTACTCTGTCACCTACTCAGACCTTTTATTCCCATTTCTGGTTACCATCTCCTGAGCATCCTGGGTCAGTTCCTCTAATTGGCCCCAGGTCAGGTCTGGCCCCATCCTTGTCTGTTGGTTGTGGCATGTCACCGAGGCATCACTGTCATAGGACTGAGCATTGACTTCCTGAAAGGTGGAATCAACTCCTTCTCTGGGTCTGGGATCATGATACAGCTGGACAGCATGCTCTGGTACCCAGATAGGCCGTTCAGCATTCTCTGGAAAGACACAAGCATACCCTCGACCCCAGGTGAGCAGCGGGCTGGGTCCCTTCCAGTGTCCAGCATGAAGATCTTTCCAAAGGATCCTTCCTAGCTTCTTTTCCTTTACCTGACTGAATTGTCTTTCTGCTGCTGTAGTTCCATCCCTAGCAGGATTTTAAAAGTGAATAGTATATACTGCCGAGTGAAGTCTATTATGAAGTGTAAATTTTGTAGGGAAGGATTCCCCCTTTTGTTTTTGTAATTGAGTTTTGAGTGTATGGTGAGCATGTTTAATGAGTTTGAGACCTTGAGGATTATAAGGAATTCTCATGGTAAGGGAAATATGAAAAGTTTTACGAAATGTTTGAAAGACAGCACTTAGATAAGCTGGGCCACTGTTAGTCTTTTTTTTTTTTTTTAATGTGGGTACCGGGAGTCGACCTCAGGACCTCGTGCTTGCCAGCAAGTGCTTGTGCCGCTGAGCAATATCACCAGCCCTTTTTTCCTTTATGTGGGTTCCAGGAGTTGAACTCAGGACCTCATGCTTGCCAGGCAAGTGCTTATGCCGCTGAGCTATCTCACCGGCCCCATTGTTAGTCTTAAGTGTAGAAGAGAAACCCACATCTTGGATTTGGGTGCCTGAGACTGCCGTGCCCTGCCCAGGGCTCTCACTCACCACTCCCACTGCTCCATCTCTGCCCCCCACAAGGCAGCCACTGCCTCTGTAGCCACAGCCTTTTTTTTTTTTTTTTTTTTTACAGGGGGAGGCAGGGCCAGCCAGGCTTTTGTCCCTCCGCCCCCACAGCTGAAACAAGTGACCCTGTTTTTTTCCCTTTCCTCTAGGCTGTGGATGAATAACCTGAGTGATGGCTGCTGCCAAGGCAGCCCCCTGTACATGTGAGGGGACAATATCTGCACAAATATGAATCATCTCAGACAGCGTGGCCCATTTTTTGTGGGCTCCTAAAGCCTCTTTACACCATTTATTTGTATTTTCAAAGGCCAATTGTTGAACCATTAACTTGCTAGCCTCTGTGTCACTTATAATCCTCCCACTAGCCTGCAATAAGTGTGCCACAAAATCCTGAAAAGATTCATCAGGACCTTGACGAGTGGAAGTCAAATCAAGGGATGTCTTGCCTTTTGAAGGAAGTTCCCTCCAAGCCCCGTGGCACTATTTTAATTTGTTCATACACTTGTAATTCAAAAGTAAGTTGATTATTTGTGGCAGCAAAGGCACTGTTATGATTTGTGTTGCATGTCCCCCCAAAGCCTCATGCAGTCATGGGGGCGGGCTTCTAGAGTTTGTGATTGACTCATGGTCCAGTGCTGGGATTATGGGTGTGAGTGCTACACCTGCCCTAGGGTGAGTAGCCTACATACAATATAGGGGAGGGAAAGAGACTTGCTTTCTGCTCCTACCTTTTTGCTCTTGTTGCTTTTGCTGTCTTCCACTGTCATGAATTGTTGCTTCTCTGCCATGCTACCCTGCCTTGGGGCAGCTGATTATGGACTGAAACCTCCACGAAATGTGAGGTAAATAAACCTTTCCTTCCTTAATTATGGGTGGCAGGTATTTTGTCTCAGCAACGAGAGAAAAGGAACCAAGACAGAATTTGGTACCAAGAGTGGGGTCATTGCTGTGACTATACCTGACCATGTGGCTCAGGAGCCTTTGGGAATGGCTTGTGGGAAGAGATTGGAAAGGTTCAGAGATGTCACCTGGAAGATTAGAGCTGGAACACCTTAGGCTGTTCCGTATGGGAGATTCTGGTCAGAGCTCAGAAGACCAGAAAACTGGTAAAGTTCAGGCTTGGGAGGTTTCTGCTGGGAAGAAGGACTGTATTGGCTGTTGGATTCCAGACAATGTGTGTTATGGCTTTGCAAAAGTTTGTCTGCATTTTGCTCATGTCCAGAGACTTTGCCTGAGACTGAGATTAAGGGCAGAGGACTAATAAATCTGGCAGAAGAAATTTCAAGGCAGTCTAATGTTGAAGTGGTGGCATGGCTACTGTTGGGGGCTTTTAGCCAGATTTATGTTGAGAATCAAGAGCAAAGAGCCCAGCAGAATGATTTAAAATGTTGTGAATTTGGCCAGAATGGAAGCTCCAGTAAAGCTGTGGACTGCAAAGATAGAGCTGAAGAGATCTCGAGTGCTGAGAAGGAACAGCAGAATATAAAAGATGGCCTGAGGGCATCACAAGAAGCAGCAAGTCTGCACCCTTTACAGCCTCAAAACTGCAAAAGTGAAAGACTTTGCTTTGAGGAGAAAGCTGCAGAGCACCATGTTCCAGAATGGTGGTGGTGGCCACACTATGTTCCAGAATGGCGGTGGCCTAGAGAATTTGTTCCTCAGAATCAGGTTCAGAGTGCTCAGTGATCCAGGCACTTGACCCCTACAGCCAAGAGAGAAGAAAGCCCGGCTACTGCTCCAGCTGGCAGCAGACCTCGGCATCATCCATGTGGCTCTGGCTTTAGGTGCATGCAGAACACAAAGGTTCTGAAGTTAAGGCTCCCACCCAGATCTCAGAAGAAGGCCTGGGAGGCCAGGCAGTGTGCCCCTGAGAGGGCAGTGCATGAAGCTGTGAGGGTGAAGCCAAAGATGCAGTGGAGACCCCAGAAATTTGGAGAAGCCAGGAACGTGGATCATCTGAGGAAACCTGCAAGGAGGGAGCAAAGTGGGCCCAAGAGAGAAGCCATGGGAGCTACAATCACCAGAAGTGCCATGGGGCGGAGCCACCCAAGCCTTTTGGAGCTCACAACTTGCCACAGGTTGTGTTGGATGCTGCACATGGAACTTAATGTTTGCCTTAATGTTTGTACTATGGGACTTAATGTTTGCCCTGCTGGATTTTGGACTTGCTTTGGTCCCATTCCTTTGTTTCCCCCTGTTTGTACCTTTTGGAATGGTAATGTTTATCTTGTGCCATTGAATGTTGGAAGTGTTTAACTTTCTTTTCCTTTGTACAGGGGCTCACAGCTAAGAGTTTGCCTTAGATCTCAGAAGAGACTTGGGACGTGGACTTTTGAGCAATGCTGAAACTGTTAGGACTTTGGCAACTCTTGGAGATGGACTAAAATGTCTTTTGCATAAAGGGATGTGCATGAGTCTTTGGGGACCAGGGGTGGAATGTTATGGTTTGTGTCTAGATGTCCCCCCAAAGCCTCATGCAGTCATGGGGGTGGGCTTCTAGAGTTTGTGATTGATTTATGGTCCAATGCTGGGATTATGGGTGTGAGTGCTACACCTGCCCTGGGGTGGGTACTCTGCATGCAGTATAAGGGAGGGAAAGAGGCTTGCTCTCCTTCTCCTCCCCTTTGTTCTTGTTTTTGCTGCCTTCTGCTGCCATGAACTATTGCTCCTCTGCCATGAGCCACCCTGCCTTTAAGCCAGCTGATTATGGACTGAAACCTCTGCAAACTGTAATAAAGGTAAATAAGCCTTTCCTTCCTTAATTTTGGGCATCAGGTATTTTGTCTCAATGACAAGAGAAAAGTAACCAAGACAGGCACCTTCTCCAGGTAACATGTCTTCCGTAATGGCTATGTTGTGAGCAGCATTGTGAGCGGCCTGATCCATGCACAATTCAAAAAAATTTCCCTTCCACAATAAATAATCCCCTGGATTTAAACACACTTTAGCTATTCCTTTCCAATCATTTGGGGCCATAATCTGTTGTCCTATAAGCTCTATTAAATCTAAGGTAAAAGGGGCCATAGGGCCATAAGTAGCAGTAGCTTGTTTTAGTTCTTTTAAGGTCTTAAAGTGTACAGCTTTATGAAGACATATAGCTTGTCCCAGATCATTGGGATCTTGAACTTCAGTAACAGGGTAGACGTGTTGTAAACCCTCCATGGACTCCCCCGCCTGTCTGGCTTCTTTTAGTGCCAATTGCAAGGGAGAGAGAGAACACAGCTCCACTCCCCGAGAGGCGGAAGTTCCAACCTGTGACGCAGCAAAATTTCTGTGAGCTGAAAAGGCGGGAATCGCCACTTGTGGCTCAGTTAAGTTTATCCCACCATCATTTTCCCGCTTGGGACTTCATTTTATTTATTTATTATTATTATTATTTTATTTTTATTTATTTTTTGTGAGTACCAGGGGTTGAACTCAGGACCTTGTGTGCCAGCAGGTGCCCCTGCTGCTGAGCGATATCACCGGCCCTGTTTTCCTATGTGGGTACCGGGAGTCGAACTCAGGACCTTGCGCTTGCCAGGCAGGCGCTTACGCCGCTGAGCCATCTCACCAGCCTTTTTTTTTTGTGGGTACTGGGGGTCGAACTCAGGACCTCATGCACCAGCAGGCGCCTGTGCCACTGAGCGGTATCACCGGCCCTGTTTTCCTATACGGGTACCAGGAGTCGAAGGTACTTCATTTTAAAATAATGCTCCGAGCCAAACCTACCACCATTAAAGCACTCCCTAATGCAAATCCACAAAAGTAAAGTAAATACAGGAATCAAGACTACAACAAACATTTCTATATACATTTGTGGTTCTTGAGAATCTCTTTGCCCCATGTTTAACACCTGATAAAATCAACACACCTCTCTCCCTTTTGTTTCTTGTGAGTCGGTTTTTCTCATTGGCCCTAATGAGCCTGTTTTTTTTTTTTTTCTTTCCCCAAGTTTTACACCTGATGATATCAACATGAATACACCTCTGTGACTAATATTGATGCTATCGATGCACTTCTCTCCCTCTTGTGCGCACAGTGAGAAGTGTCCCCTCACCCACTATTTCTTCTTACCCCGGTCCCTGTTCAGGCGCCATATGTCGCAGCCCCCACGGCTCTTGAAGCTCCTGGGGGGCAGGACAGCGAGAGGATGGAGAAATAAAGCTAAGAGACAGAAAGCTGAGGTCAGGTGGAGCCCTCTCTCCGGATGGGAGGAAAGGAACTACTCAACAAATGCAGTGCATTTATTTATACATTTGGCAGGTTGACGTCACGTGACACCCCTTTGCCTAGCAACCCATTGCTTGGATTGCCTTGGGGCTTGGTTTACCTGCTCGCCCTGGGTGCTCTTGGTTCTTGGGATGTGTGACATCTCCAGCTTCAGCCACTCCGCATAAGTGTTGGTCCCTACACTCGTGAGGGCATCCTCTGTTCTTTCCCCTCCTTATTTGCACTCATCAATAAATGCTACTTTCTGTCCAAAAAATTGAAATAGGAGCGTGACCGTCTTTTCCAAATATTAACTAGTCCATTTTCCTATTTTAATTTATTAAATAATCATTTCTCCTCTTTTGACCATATCTTAATTTCTTAAATATATATTTAGGCCAGTATTACACTATATATGTATTTTTTCCACTATATTCTAAGTGATCATTTTCTAAAATAGTCTAGATTCATATTTAGAATTATACTAGTAACTGAAATATTGGTGTAGTATTTTCTAAAGCATTTTATCACAACTTGTCGCATGTAATCGTTCATTAACTACCCTACGTAGAAGGCAGATAGGTAGTTAGAACAGATATTATAATACGTATACTTTTAACTTTTTCTCTGTTCAGGCTATCATAATTATTTTATTATCCCTTCTTTTTTTTTTTGTTTTTCTTTTTGTTTTTTGAGACAGGTCTTACTTTGTAGTTCAGACTGGCCTTGAACTTGCAGCGATGCTCCTGCCTCAGCCTCCTGAGTGCTGGGACTGTAGGCGTGTGCCACCATGCCCGGCTACCCCTTGATATTTATAGTATTTTATTGTTTAGAACAGGCTTAGTGGTGGATTTCACTCCTGCTTTTGGCTAACAGAGTTTCTCCCAACATTCACCAACATCCTAACAGTGATGCAACTCAAATACTGAATGCGGAAAGCCCCAGGAAATCAGATACAGTACTGCTGGTGCTGTGGTGGGAGGGTAGCATAGCGTGGGGATTGAGTGCACAGGCGTTGGAGTCCTACATTCAGATTCTGGCTCTGCCACTTATGGATGAACTTGAGTAAATGACCTAACATTAACCCCTAGGTGCCAAATGGAGGGAGTACTAACCTCTTCCCCCAGGCGGTGAGGATCATGGAGACGCCTAGGTGGCTGCTCCTCACGTGCTGCATACCTTGGAAACAAGCTTGCTAGTCAGGAACTTTGGCTTCTTGAGTTTCCTGCTTGCTCAGGTCTGTGTGCAAGGTGCTTGGGTTCTGACCCGGATTCCCTGATCCTCTGCCCATATTCCCTTCCCCCAGCCCCCAGAAATTCTGTAAGCATGAATTTGTGCTTTTCCTTTGCTTGTATTTGAGAGTAATTTGGGATACATTGTGCGTACATCCACGTACAAGTAACTCTTGTGCTTTTTCCTCCTTGCTTTCTTACCTCCTAAACAGTCCTTAAGAGAGAAGCCTGTCTAGAGACCCGTTCTGGAACACCCTGGTCCTCCTGTGTAAGGACAGACACCAGGGTCCCGTGGACTAAAGACAGAGGCAGAACCGGGATCGCACGGAGTACAGTTTATTGGGGGGCTTCCTGCTGGAAGTGTGGTCCTGGACAGCAGCGAGATCAACCGGATTCCCAAAATGTGGGTCAGAGAGAGGGTAGCTGGAATGTACTAATTTATCTTCCGCTAGAACTAAACAGGAACTTTCCTGGCACCAGGGTCCAGTTGTCAGGCCCCACGCACACTCTAAAAGCTTTTCCTGTTTATAGTTTGCTGGGAAACCATATGGGGAGAAACAGATGAGGCTCACATGGGGGTGTCACGGTGGTTACAACCCAAGGCGCTACAATCAGATCAAGCTGCCTTTCCTTCAAGTGAAGGTAAACTGGTCTATCTCGTGTCAAAAATCAGCTGTCGCTGCTAAAGGTGATAGTTAAGTCCAGAACAGCATTCACGGAGCCAACGGGCAGATGTGATTTTTATGTGTCTGGAGAATGTCCTCTAACTTCCTAGGATCGACAGTCATCCTCCAAGCTTAATCTGGTTTTTTTACCAGATAGATAGGGCTTTGGAGGCACTGTGGGCAGGTCATAAACATTCCAACTGCTATCATTCCTTTTCTTTTCTTTCTTTCTGTTCTTTTTTTTTTTTTTTTTTTTTTTTGGGTACCGGGGGTTGACCTCAGGACCTCGCACGCCAGCAGGCGACCGTGCCGCTGAGCGATATCACCAGCCCTTTTTTCCCTTGTATGTGGGTACCGGGAGTCAAACTCAGGACCTCGTGCTTGCCAGGCAGGCGCTTATGCCACTGAGCTATCTCACCAGCCCTCTGTTCTTTTCTTGACAATACCAGGAATTGAACCTAGGGCCTAATGGCAAGCTAGGCAGATGCTTGTCCACTGAGCTACATCGCCAGCCTCAAATCTTGTAATTTGTCTCTCTCATCTCAGTATGTCCACCTGGCAGCTTGTCCTGCCTGGGACTTACCGCCTGCTGAAGGCAGAAAGGCTAGCAGTGTCCCATTTGGCCTCCCCTGTCAAAACCACCTTTGCTCCTAACCTATGCTCTCAGGGACCAGGGAGGTTAATAGCAAGTATGGAACAGGGTTAATCGCCCAACTCCTAGGCGCGACAATATGTTTTACCTGATGGTCTCACTCCCATATCCATCTGGAAAGCATTCTGGATTTGTGTACATTCTATGCCAGTGTCTGCCAGAGCAATGGTCTTTTCCTTGTTCTGGAGAATTAGTAAATAGTTCCACATGAGGCCTCTGGTCATCCCCCTAAAGCCTTTACTCTGGGACACCCGTGGGCCCACCCTTTAGGGGGAATCCAGTCCACGTAGCCAGTAATGCTGGATTGCAGAAATTTTTCACCTTCTTCCAAAATTGGGAAATTTTGGAACTGTTGCTTGGACTTAAAATCTTCCCAGGGCGGGCGTGGTGGTGCACACCTGTAATCCCAGTACCCAGGAGGCTGAGGCAGGAGGATGGCTGTGCGTTCGAGTCCAGCCTGGGCTACAGAGTGAGTTCAAGGCTGGCCTGAACTGCATAGTGAAACCCTGTCTCAAAAAGATAAAAAACAAAACAAACAAACAAACAAAAAAACCCTTCCCATAAGACTATTAGATTGCCTTAGGCTGTGCAGCTGTCTTTTCAGTGGTAGTACTGTCACAAAGCAAACCATATCACTTATGGCCACACATGCCTTCTTGTCATCCTAACAACCCTCCATTTCTTTTCTCCTACTTTTTTTAGGTGTTTTGAGACAGGGTCTAACTTTGTAGTGCAGGCTGGCCTTGCACTCACTATGTACCCCAGGCTGGCCTCAAACTCTCAGCAATCCTCCTGCCTCAGGCTCCTGAGTGCTGGGGTTATAAGCATGCACCACTCTTTTCTCCCACTTTTGCCTGTCCCTTTTTCCTATCAGACTTTGTGGAAAGTTGCATCCTGTCCCAATCATGTGCAGTCTCTTCCAAGTCAGCAGAAGCCTCACCCGCCTCATAAACATCCTGTCTGACGGTTGGACTGAGGAGGAAAAGAGCCAGTCGGTTTTTCATATGGGCTATAAGATGGCTTCATCAGGCCCTTGAAGCACCGGGGTGCAAATGGCTCATTGCATGCCTGCAAAACAGTTTCTGCAAAACAGCCTGGGCATCCTCCATGCTTTTCCATGGGACACTTGTCACAGCAGTCCCCGTACTTGGCCATACCTCTAATGCCCAAGGTGATCCAATCTGTATGGGAATGATTTCCTTTGATCTGATGGGCATTGTGCAGGTGTGGTGTGAAGACAAATGCGCGATAATATCAATCATTTTCTCAGTTTCATTTCCCGCCAGAGAAACGCCACCTCTGCCCTGTCCCGGAGTCTTGCCATCAAGGCAGCCAGACTTGGGCAGCTGTTCAGAAGTTTTTGCAGCATCTAGCACTCCTATAGCAGCAGTATAGTTCCAAACAACAGTCCAGGTTTCCTGAGTGGGAGGCCTTGTGTGCAGTGCCTTTGTCTTTCTTGGGAGTGAGGTCAAAGCCAAAAGCTAAGAAAGGCTCACAGCCAGGGGCCCATTCTCCATCCCATCCATCAATCCTTCCTCACTGCCCTCCCCGCAGGGAGTCTAATTCTTTGTATCCCATTCTGATTGTCAGAAAATACTTTGCGCCTGTTTTCTCTTCCACGTCTTTCCCTCCAGTGGCAAGAAGCAGCAAGCTAGGGTTTCAGACTTGGCATTTTGGTGTGTCACTTAGCTGAGAGAGTGGAGAGAGGCACAGTATATTTTCAATTAGCTCTCCTTCTAATTTCTTTAATATGTGTAGCCAGCTGAGTATTGGTGGATGACTGAACTGCCCACAGCAGTGGCTGTCCCACTGCCACAGTGACATGCTGCCCTTACCAGGGGGATAATGGCACTCAGCAAATGGCTGTTCCAAACCTAGGAATGTCGGGGCACCCCACCCTCATGTAGCAGGCCGCCTGCATTGAAGATGCTGACCCTCCCCGCCACATGGAGTTGGATGGCCAGCTTGAGATTTCCCAGGGATGCTTCCTTCTCCTGGCCCGTGTCCTTGGTCTCTTGGCTGGCTCCTGAATACTGGTTATGAGAACTGTCAGATGAGTTACCATGTTTCCTCTAGCTGTGACGTTTCTAATACACTCCAGCTGCAAGCAAAGGAGTTAACAAGGTGGTTTCTGGTGAAGGCGGGAGTAGCTGTCTTGCTTTTCCACCTAGCGTGCATGCGGTGGGGCGCTCTTCTCCCCCTCGGAAGCGAATTGCGACAGTCTGCGTATCTGAACTGGTTTGTCTCAACACCAAATCTCCTTGACATTCTGCCTAACTTCTATTCGTCTTCATTATTATTATTTAAAATATATTTTACTAGTACCTATTAATTTTATAAAATATCTGGGGCCGATGATATAGCTCAGAGGCATAAGCGCCTGCCTGGCAAGTGCGAGGTCCTGAGTTCGACTACCGGTACCCATATATTAAAAAAAAATTTATATATATATATATATATATATATATAGGGTTTATATATATATATATATATATATATATATATATAGGGTTTCCTTGTGTTATTTCTGTACACATGTATCATCCATTCATTATCTTCTCTTAACTCTCCCCCTCTACCCTGATTCCCTTCTTTTTGTCTAATAATCATCTCTCTTCTACTTTCGTTGTTTTTGTGTGTTTTGACACAGGGTCTCACTACATAGTTTTGGCTGGTTTTGAACTCACTGTGTAGCCCAGACTGGCCTCAAACTTACAGTGACCCTAAGCTTTCCAAGGACTTGGATTGTAGGCAGTGCCAGTACGCCCGGGCTTTTTTTTTTCTCCTTGTAATTTCGCACATTAGGGAAAACATTTGATACTTGTCTTTCTGAGTCTGGATTATTTCACTTAACATGATGATCTAAAGTTCCATCCATTTTCTGCAAATGACATCCTTGCATTCTTTACAGGCGACACTTTCTTGTGTGTATGCCACATGGACTGCATTTTCTGTACACGTTCACCCATTTGACAGGCACCTAGCGTGGCTCCGGATCTTGGCTACTGTATATTGTGCTGTGGTAAACATGGGTGTGCAGGCAGCGCTGTAGTGTGCCAACTTCAATTCCTTTGGGTTTATACCAAGGAGTGGTAGGCCTGAGTCATATGGTTGTTCTATTCTTAGTTCTTTGAGGAACCTCCATTCTGATTTCTATCGTGGCTGTACCACTTCACAGTCCTGGGCCGGGGGTATAGCTCAGCAGCACAAGCGCCTGTCTGGGAAGCACAAGGCCCTGAGCTCAATTCCTGGTACCAAAAAAAAAAAAAAAAAAAAAAAACCCAACACATTCCCACCATTAGTATGGGGGATGCCTCCACCCCAAATCCTCACCAGCATTTACTGCCTTTTTTTTTTTTTTTTTTTTTGAGACAGGGTCTCACTATGTAGTTCAGGCTGGCCTTAAACTCACTATGTAGCTCAGGACGGCCTCAAATTTGTGGCAATCCTCCTGCCTCAGCCTCCTGAATGCTGGGATTACAGGTGTGCACCACCACACCTGGCCAATTATTGCTTTTTTATATCCTTGATAGTAGCTGTTCTAACTGGAGTGAGGTAGAATCTCAGTGTAGTTTTGATCTGCATTTTCCCCGTCCTGCCTAATTTATTCCATCCCTCCTATGTGCTATTTTTGTAGATCAGTTCCAAGTTTTTTAAACTGATACATACAAACATAAAAATTGTACAGACTTTGGATGTACCATGGAATGCTTTAATACACGTATACATCGTATAATGTTTAAATCAGGGTAAATATTACCTTTCTCCTCAAAGTTTATCATTTATTGATGAGGAGATTCCAAATCCTTACTTCCAGTTTTTTGAAATACACAACACACTATCGTAATCAATCGTCGACCTACTGTGCAACAGTGCACTAGAACTTCTTGGTCCTGTCTGACTGTAACTTAGTACTCACTGCCAACCTTCCCCTACCCTGACTGCCGGTCTCCCCAGCCTGTGATAACACCGTGTCGTCACTTATCTCCTGGGCCCGGCTTATTGCAAGTTCCAAGTCTTTTGAAGTGGGATAATTGACAATGAAGACAGATTTTAAAAATGAAACAGCTTGCCAGGCATGGTGGCACATGCCTGTAATCCCAGCACTTGGGAGGCTGAGGCAGGAGGATCACTGCGAGTGAGTTTGAGGCCAGCTGTGGTCTACATAGTGAGTTCAAGGCCAGCCTGGACTACAAAGCGAGACCCTGTCTCAAAAAAAAAAAAAAAAAAAAGAAAAAAAGAAAAAAGAAACAGCTGTGTGGCCTAGAAATGTGGCCTTGCGCTCTGGGAGGAGCATGTCCTTATTTTCTGCCTGAGACTTGTGATAAACCCTAGCGGAGGCCATCACGGGGAGCTGCGCTCATTGCGCTCCATGAGTGCTGCAGTAGAAGAATGCGCTTCTTCGGACTGACTCCATGGAGGCTTTTGAGAGCTCTACCCTTTTAAACTCTGACCAGCAGAGAATTTTTTTTTTTTTTTCTGGGTACCGGGGGGTCGACCTCAGGACCTCGCGCGCCAGCAGGCGCCCGTGCCGCTGAGCGATATCACCGGCCCCTTTTTCGTATGTGGGTTCCGGGAGTTGAACTCAGGCCTTCGCGCTTGCCGGGCAGGCGCTTAAGCCGCTGAGCCATCTCACCGGCCCGAGAATATTTTGCTATTTAAAAAATTACATTATTAAAAACACTGTAGCCAGCCGAACTACATAGCGAGATCCCGTCTTAACCCTCTCCCAAAAACCAAACCAAACCAAAATGAAAAACCACCGCAGCATCTAAGATGATGCAAATAGGAACGTTCCTTGTGTCTTGCTTGGGATAAGAGCAGCAATAATAATACAAACAGCAACAGCAATGAAACTTTTATGGAACAGTTCGTGTGAACCAGGGACCATGTAGTCCTCACAATCGCCTTTACTGGGCTCACTTTACAGATGAAGAAACTGAGGCTCAGAGAAGTTAATGTACTAATCCAAGACAACACAGCTAGAATGTGGGAAATTTGAGCCTAAGTCTGATTCTAGAGCCAGCACTTTTCACCAGAACGCTGCAGTGCCTCCCCTGTTCATACTCTTCTAGATTCGTGGGGCGTTGGTGCGGGAGAGGATGGCTTACCCAGGTTCCCACCTTGATTCCCTTCGCGTCTTGAGTTCTTCTAGGGCTAGGAGGGTGCATTTGGAAGTGATACTGACATCTTTATTTACTGTGGTAGATAAGACATTGGCTGGGAAGAAGAGTGTGGAACATATTTTTCTGGATACCAGGTGTGGTGGTGCGTGCAGGACAATCGCTGTGAATTCAAGGCTGGCCTGGACTCCATAGCGAGATCCTGTCTCAAAAAACCAAAAATGCCATTTTTCTGGGTGAAAAAGATGGCAGGCAATCTCTCCCAGCCAAAAGTGTCAGTGTGCTGAGGGAAGGAGACATGGGAAGAGGGGCGCTGCAGTAGCAGCAGCATGCTGGTCTCCCCAGATGTGGAGGGCCCTGGCCAACTGCTAATCTGCCCGAGACGGAGCCCAGGTCCAGGCAGAGCTTTTCATTTTAGAAAGGTGGAAACTGAGGCCAGAGAGGCCAAGGCCACCAGTGAGGTACTTCAGTAAAGGAAAATATCCACAACACTGTTGGTTTCCTGAATGTAGAGCCCGGGACTGCCTGGTACACCCTCCCGTGAGTGGTGTTCAGCCACAGAGAGTGGGAGCTTACATTTATATTTGATGAGTTCACTGTCATTTGCTCTTGTTCATGCTCTTAATTTCCTATCTTTGGGCCTGATTTTTCTCTGGTACTCTGGTGCTGTTGTTGGAGGTGTCTCATTTGGAAGTGAAAGAAGGAAAAACAAAGACTGGCATTTCATCCTTGGCAAATTCCACTCATTCTGCCCAGTGGCCTGGCTGGCCACTGTTGGCAATCTCGACATCTGGACACGGGCAACAACACGTTACTGCTTACACCTGCTATGTGGGATTTTCTTGTTTGTGCACATTTTTATTTCTGGAGATTAGAAGATGGGAAAGGAAGACTTTGCATTTTGGTACCTCAGTTTCAAAGGTAAAAGGCACATACAATCTCGCAAAGTAAAACAAAATCAGCTGGGGGAAACCACCCCTGTGGCATAAGAGAGACTACTTTTCAGAAGCTCTAAGTGAGGTTCACCTTGAAAGCAGCAATAATCCGATTAGAGAGGGCCGCCTGTACGGTAGGACAATTGATGCTACTGCCAGGACCCCGTGGAACTACAAAATGTTATGTCCCTTCTTAGAAAATCAACCTAAATCGAACAGAATATTAGTGTTTGGGTACATCAAGACACCGCTCACTCATCTTTGCATTTTGGTTTGCCTTTGGACAGCGTATCATCACAGATCCGGCCAAGCTTGCAGAAGAATCTGACAACATGAAGTTCAGATGTGCCCCTAACGTTGCCGGAGGCTGCTGCCGGCAAAAGAAAACCGCTAAATCTACAGCCAACTCGGAGCCCGCCAGGGCGGGCAGGAGGCTGAAGAATGCTCTTCTCCTTGGCCTAGGCCATAGGACTAAATGGCCAAAAGGGCGCCATATTATAGACCACCGATAAAAATAAGCACATTATTTTTTTTAGAAGGTATTCATCAAAGATTCACAGCAAGTCACCTAAAGACAGTCCTGCAGCACTTTTCTCGTTCCTAAGGTATTCAGAGTTCTGGTGCCACTTAGTGGTCAGAAGTGGAACTGAGAGGTGGGCTAAGGGCTTGGGCTTCAGAACCGAATTGCCAGGGTGTGGGGAAGAGCGTGTGGTGCAGCACCTTTTGGATCACACGAATCACGTTAAAAGATTGCCAGATTGAACACGGTAATACAGTTGAGGTAACTCTTTTAAAACAAATACTCCTTTTCTTGCAATGGAATAAAGAAAACAAATGAAGAGTAAACTTTTTAAATCCTCAGTGCAGGGCTGGTGAGATGGCTCAGCAACATAAGCACCTGCCTGGCAAGCGTGAGGTCCTGAGTTCGACTCCCAATACCCACATATGAAAAAAGCGCCGGTGATATCGCTCAGCGGCACAGGTGCCTGCTGGCGCACAAGGTCCTGAGGTTGACCCCCGGTACCCACAAAAAAAAAAATCCTCAGTGCACCCTAATGACTGATGACATAGTGACTATGTGAGGTAAATACTAACTGGATCAGGAAGAGTTCGATAATTTTTACAAATGAGAGCTAAGAGATGGAAAGATGATAGATTTTGTGTTCCTATATAAGGCAGTCTGGTTAAACTTTTAGGAAAGTGTTAGGTTTAGTTCTAGATTCCATATTTAAAGAAGAAGGTTAAGAACATTAAGGGAGGGCCAGTGAGATGGCTCAGTGGCGTAAGCACCTGCCTGGCAAGTGCGAGGTCCTGAGTTTGACTCCCGGTACCCACATAAAGGAAAAAAAGGGGCCAGTGATATCACTCAGCAGCACAAGCGCCTCCTGGCAAGCGCGAGGTCCTGAGTTCAAATCCTGGTACCCACATAAAGAAAAAAAAGAACATTAAGGGAAAGTCTGATGATGATTAAATAAATCAAAGACTTTGAGGACACAGGAAAGTATGAGTTGTGGTCATTGTTATTAGGAGCCAATATTTCAAATTTCAGATAACAGCATTCAACCAATTAAGGGTTCTATGAGAAAATCGCAACCGGTTGATCTGAGCTCTGCACAAAAAGAACAGGAGTGAGGGGAGCTGGTATGGTCCCAATTTTTTTTTTTGAGCACTGAGGGATGAACCCAGGACCTTTCATTGAGCTACAGCCCCAGCCCTTTTTAAAATCTGAGACAGTCTCACTAATTGGCTAAATTGCCTAAGCTGGACTCCTACCTCAGCCTCCCAAAGTGCTGGGATTACAGGTGTGTACTACCCACACCCGGGTGGCCCGAGAGATTTCCGAGGATGAGTTTGAGAATGTGTAGGCCTACGCACTGGAATGGATTTTAAGGACAGACTGCTTTTTTAAAAAGAGAGCTGGCTGAGGATATAGCTCAGGGCTGGGGATATGGCTCAGCGGCACAAGTGCCTGCCTGACAAGCGCAAGGTCCTGAGTTCAATTCCCGGTACCAAGAAAAAAAAAAAAGAAAGCTGTTTGCTGGCTGTGGTGGCTCACACCTGTAAACCCAGCACTCCGGAGGTTGAGGCAGGAGGATCACTGCAAGTTTGAGGCCAACCTGGGCTACACAGCAAGACCCTGTCTCGGAGTCGGTTCACTTCTAGTCCCTGACTTACTATTCCAAACAGAGGAAAGGCACAGGTGGTATCTTCTAAGCCTTATCCACCGCAGTGTCTTTGATTTTTAAGAGTGCTGTATTGACTCTAGAGTTCCCTATGTGCTCAGTCATCACATCACCTACTTTGGTGTTAGGCTGGAACAGCTGCTACTAGATTCTAGACAAATATATGTATTATTTATTTATTTATTTATTTATTTATTTATTTTTTCATTCATTTATTTACTGAGACAGGGTCTCACTACGTAGTCCAGGCTGGCCTTGAACTCACTGTATAGCTGTAGTGTTTTTTTCCTTCCCTGCTCTACCGCTATCATTTTGCCCTTGAGAAAAATCACTTAATGTCTGCATGCCTTTGTGTCTTCGTTAGAATGGAGCCCTTTGACAGAGTGCCTGGCACAGGGTCAGCTTATCCTGTTTTAGATCTGTCTGGTGCGACAGGCGTGTAATGTCATAGCCAGCCACATAGCCGCCAAAGCAAGGCTCAAGGAAGAAGCTGCACGGAGCTCCTTTGGCGGCAGGCAACTTTCCCTGAAGAATTGGTTATATTTTTCAAATACCGAAAATAACACGCCTGTAATCCTAGTACTTGGGAGGCTGAAGCAGGAGGATTGCCATGAGTTTGAAGCCAGCCTGGGCTACATAGTGAGTTCAAGGCCAGCCTGAACTGCATGATGAGGCCCTGTCTCAAAAAAAAAAAAAAAAAAAAAAAAAAAAAAAAAAAAAAGAAAAAAGAAAAGAAAAGAAAAGAAAAAAGGAAAAAGAATCACAGTGAGCTCCCACATACCCAGCACCTAGATCACAGTTGCTAACCTTTGGGGCTTATTCTGTACATTTTACACAAAGCCACAGAAACAGGGGCCTACTTCTTCCCTAGCCACAAACCCTTTCCAAAGGATAGTGAATCTAAAGAATTTAAGGGGCTGACTTTCTCTTCACTGATTATTGTCTCAAATACAACATTGTAAGACCTTCACTAACACAAGGGGTAATTTCTTTTAGGATCCTGGAGGCCGGAGGAGGTGCTCCAGCTTCCTCGAAGAGGGAGGTCCCCCCCAGCCACCCTGCCCTGTGGAGCTGAATGGGGCACGGCCAGCAGTGAGCTCTTGGAGTCTCTGGCTTTCCTTGGGTGCTCCAGGGAAGCAGCCCGAGTCACTCGCTCTCCACGTTAGGGTGGGAATTCTGTGCAGTGAGTCTGGCAAGGAATGTGGGCCCCTCTGTCCATTCTTTCATTTACTCACTAAGTAGTACTTAAGTACCTACTGTGCACCGGGCACGGTCCTAGCAGACACTGGCTATAAAATGGAAGATGGTGAACCAGGGGCCTATGGGGTCCCAACAGCTGCGTGCATTTTCTAAACGTCATTGACACCTGTCCTACCTTCTGTGACTTGGTAAGTTTCTTCAACCATACCTGGCAATTTGGGTCAAGGTTCTTTCGTAGGCCTTGCTCTTTGGGCCGGTAGAGGGAGCTCTCACTAGATGAAAAGGGAAGTCTCTCGCAGATGCGAAGCTGGAGTTGCACAGCTGATCATAACCCACAGTCTGAGCTCCACTGCTTCGTCCGGCCTCTGTTCGGCTGCTGATCTTGCAGTTCCGGGGAACACAGCTCCCACCGAGGCCAACGAGAGTGTTATGTGCATGTGAGTTCCGTGTTTGATCTCTTGCTGAGGGAGCCTTGCTTGTCTTGGACTGACAACCACACCAGTCCCAGGCCCCAGTGGGAAGCCGCCGCACCTCCCTCCAGGGCCAGGGCCGCGCTGCAGGCCTGCGCTCCAGGTGAGGGGAGAGCAATGCGGACCGAGAGGTTCTGCCTGCTGCTGCTCCATGCCTCACGGACAAGGACCTCATGTTCCTCGGCCAGAAGTCAGTGAAATAAATTAGGGACGTTTTGGGTGCACCATAAGCCAGACTTGGGTCTGCTGACTTTTTAACTAGGTCTAAAGTCGTCGACCTTCTCACTGGGGGATTGAAAAATCCCCCACACAGGAGACGGAAAACAGATGTTCTTTCTAGAGCTGGCTCTGCTGTTGAACTATTATTGACCACTGGAATGTCATTTGTCCACTGTGGGAGGCACCGTAATGGATGTTGACACCTATAACCCCAGCACTTGAGAGGCTGAGGCAGGAAGATTGCCATGAGTTCAAGCCAGCTTGGCCTATGGAATGAGATCCTGTCTCAAAAAACAAACCAAAAATCTAAATTAAAAAAAATGGCAGGCATTGAACTCTGAACACTCTTAAGTTCCTTTCCAGATTTAGAAACTGATTTATGGGTCCATCTCCCATAGCAGTTGTGGTGTTTTAAACAATTTTTGAATGAGCTGCCCACATTTATAAATGAGAAGGTGTGGGGACCACCTGGATGACTCTCCTTGAAAGAAGAGCAATTATCTCCATTTTGGCTGAACCTGGCCCTATTTCCATGTACTGATATGTACAGAGCTGGCTAGGACTTTTCCTTATCCCTTCAGTTGGCTTTAAGCAATGCAAATCGGTCTAGCCGAGCTGCTGATGTGTGGTCTTTGAAGCAAGGAGACAGGTCAGTGTTTCCCCGCCCCAGTAGCTCCCAAAACATGGGTGAGCCTGGCGGGATGGAGGGCCATGCTCCATGCTGTCGCCTGGGACTGAGCCTCAAGAAGGAGGCTATGACTTCCCAGGGCATAGAAGATTACACATCAGAGCTGAAGCACCGACCCCAAAACATGAGATACTATCTTGAACTGTGTTATGCAGATTACTCCTTCTGCATATCCTTCCCTCTGCATATTGCAGAGGTGATTTCAGGCCTCCTACCTAGCCCAGCTCATGGTGCTCACGTACTTCCTGCACTCTCACAGTCACTCATCCTCGAACCACTCTCCTCGAGAATTAATGAAACTCAGTTCAGCCCTGGGTCGAGGCCTTTGTTCCAGTAGCCACCATCTTGGCTGGACTTAGGATCCCTTGGCTCCCCACAACTATAAAATATGCCTTAGTGTCTTTATTCTCGCCATGGGTTGCACTGGAAGTGGTAGATTGGAATTAACTCACTAGAATTCCAATAACTTTTCCATGGGATTACACATACAAACTTCCCAGACCGTGATGAGGACCAGGTAGGGCTTGCTATAAGAAGGTTTTATTAAAATAGGAATTTAGGGACGGTGAGATGGCTCAGCGGCTTAAGCACCTGCCCAGCAAGCGCGAGGTCCTGAGTTCGACTCCCGGAACCCACATACGAAAAAGGGGCCAGTGATATCGCTCAGCGGCACGGGCGCCTGCTGGTGCGTGAGGTCCTGAGGTCGACCCCCCGGTACCCACAAAAAAAAATAAAATAAAATAGGAATTTATGGCTTCTCTTGAGAAGGTGACGTGGCTGGCAACCCCAGCCCTGCAGCTCGCTCGGCACAGGGGCCACAGATGAGCTGAGCAGTGGCCTCTCCTCGGGCCCGGGCTGTCCCTTTAGACCGCATGCCACCACCCAGCCAGTCAACCTCACCGAGCCCTGTAGGCTTCCGACTCAGGGACCTGCCGGGGATTACAGTTAGCACAGGCCCGCCAGAGTTACGAGTGAGGTTTCTTCCTTTGTGGACCCGATGGCAGGTCAGTGGTCCGATCTGTGACTCTGACGTATATTTAATTCATTACAAGCAGCAGCCAAGGCTTGTGGAGCTTGGCAGGAGCTCGCAGGAGGGAGCTGGGGTGCAGGCTGCGTATGGTAATTTGACATATAACTCAGGGCCTAATTGTGGCAGGTGCAGTGCAGGAGGGAGCTGGGGTGCAGGCTGCGTATGGTAATTTGACATATAACTCAGGGCCTAATTGTGGCAGGTGCAGTGCCCTGGGCAGCTTATTCTCTATTCCTGGGGTTAACAAGCTTCCGCCACCCAGCTTCCTTTGTGGATAGCAAATGAGCTTCCTCTGCAGCCCAACACCCCAAATGTCAAATGCCAGACAGGAAAGGTCCGCACAGTAAGTTCAGGGCCACTGGTGTGGTTGCTGGGCCTCCGAGCTCATCTTTTATTAACTGTCCTTGTTTTCTTTTCTCAATTAACCTTATTATTCCTTTCAACTGGCTCTAACTAAGGAAAGCCTGTGAAGGAGATATTTCCATTTTTACTTTTAAATAATGCAGCAAAAGCCCATGGAGTCATGGCATCCCTTTAACTACAAATGGCCATTTCTCATGGCCACGGCAGAGTCATTGCTGTTTGACTGTAAAACCTGTTGGAAATCGCAAGGTGTTTCTTTACTGAAAATCACTCTTCAGACCTCCCTTGCAACATTGATTTTTTCTAATTTAACAGAAGAAAAAACAGGATGAATATATCTAAATATGAAGTGTGATTAAAAAATAAGGCAATGTTTACATTCTTAAAAAATTATTCCAGAGATGTAAGAAAACAGATACACCTTGAGACCATAATGAAACAAATCAGACACACAAGCTTAAATATCACATGGTTTCTCTTATATGAGAAACCCAAAGTATAAGTAAATTAAAGGGCAAAATAAAATATAGATAATAGGAAACAGGCAGATTTTTTGCAAAAGGGAAGAGAATCAAGAAGGAGTGGGGAGGGAGGGAAGAGGATAAAAAAAGAATAGCTGTGTTATGAACATGTACCAACTCCCCACAATGAATGTAATCATCATGTACTACAAACGCGCACCAATAAAAATAAAGATTAAACCAGGTGTGGTGGTGCATACCTGTAATCCCAGCACTTGGGAGGCTGAGGCAGAAGGATCATCAGGAGTTTGAGGCCAGCCTGGGCTACATAGCGAGACCCCGTCACCAAATAAATAAATAAATAAATAATAAAATCAAATAAATATTAAAAAATGATTACAGTAAAAGACACATTGCCATTAATTCCTCTCAAAATACTCCTCCTCACTTTGAACACATCATCCCATCATTCTTGCCCCTGTCTGAAGCAGTTCCGGAAGTCCTCTTTCGTGAGTGTTTTCGGTTCTACTGTCGTGGCTGCCTCGATGTGCTTTTCGGATGAGTACTCGGTGCCAGACCCGCTGAATAAGGTGGATGAGGACACGCTGTAATGTTTTTTATGAGCCTGCCGCCCCTTGGATGGCACTCCGGCAGCAGCATTTAACTGTCTTTTGATCACCCCTCATAAAGATACTCATAATAGAGGACTTCCAGAACTGCTTCAGAAAGTGGCAAGAATGGTGGGATCGGTGTGTTAGAAGTGAGGGAGGTTTTTTTCTGTTTTGTTTTTTGTTTTTGTTCTTTATTTGTTTGTTTTCAAGACAGGGTCTTGCTATGCAGCTCAGGCTGACTTCGAACTCACTATGTAGACCAAATCGACCTTGAACTCACACCCATCCTCCTGCCTCAGCCTCCCGAGTGCTGGGATTACAGGTGGGCCCTACCATGTCTGGTGAGGGGTAGTATTTTGAGGAGGATGAATAGCAACGTGTCTTTTACTGTCATAAATTCTTTTTTTTTTTTTTGTGGGTACCAGGGGGTCGACCTCAGGACCTCACGCGCCAGCAGGCGCCCGTGCCGCTGAGCGATATCACCGGCCCCTTTTTCGTATGTGGGTTCCGGGAGTCGAACTCGGGCCCTCGCGCTTGCCGGGCAGGCGCTTAAGCCACTGAACCATCTCACCGGCCCTACTGTCATAAATTTTAAAAAAATGTAAACATTTATTGTACATTTTGATCACACCTTGTGATCTGCCTGATGGAGTTATAAGGTAATAAGTGTTAGAACCAAGCCCCGAACTACATCTCCGGACTCCTAGGCCACTGCAGTGTATGGTTTATCCCTGCTCTTCCTTAAGGAATTCCTAAATTTAAAAATGCAGCAATTGGGGCCAGTGAGATGGCTCAGCGGCATAGGCGCCTGCCTGGCAAGCGCGAGGGCCCGAGTTCGACTCCCGGAACCCACATACGAAAAAAGGGCCGGTTATATTGCTCAGCGGCATGGGCACCTGCTGGCGTGCGAGGTCCTGAGGTCGACCCCCGGTACCCACAAAAAAAATAAAATTAAAAAAATGCAGCAATTAAAAAGGAAATTGTTACAGTAAAAGTAAGGATAGTAGTTACATCTAGGGATGGAGGTATGATCTTGAAAAGACATATACAGGTTTTTTTGATGAGGGAGTGGTAACTTTTACCATTATAAATCATTATAAAATATAGCTGTGTATGGTGTCACAGGCCTGTAATCCCAGCACTCTGGGAGGCTGAGGCAGAAGGATTCCAAATTTGAGCCCAGCCTAAGTAATTTAGTGGCTTAGTGACCCTGTCTAAAAAAAAATCATTAATGAATACAGTGTTTTGTTTGCCTTTGCTTGGAACTGTCCCCGTTTAAACTTTAAAATGGGGGACCGGCAAGATAGCTCAGCGGCATAAGTGCCTGACTGGCAAGCGTGAGGTCCTGAGTTCAACTCCTGGTACCCACATAAAGGAAAAAAAGGGCTGGTGATATCGCTCAGCAGCACATGCGCTTGCTGGCAAGCGTGAGGTCCTGAGGCCGACTCCCAGTACCCACATAAAACAAACAAACAAACAAACAAACAAACCAAAAAAACTTTAAGATGGGATTCACTATTAATATTTATTAATTGTACCCTTTTTTTTTGTGGGTACTGGTGGTCGAACTCAGGAGCAGGCGCTTATGCCATTGAGCTATATCACCAGCCCTTTTTCTCCTTTATGTGGGTACTGGGAGTCGAACTCAGGACCTAGCGCTTGCCAGGCAGGTGCTTATGCCGCTGAGCCATCTCACCAGCCCTGTACCCTTTTTCTTTTCACTTTCAAAAGCATTTTCTGTTTGGGTTTGTAAATTATACAGCCGAGAATACATTTATGTTTTATGCTCATTTATGTATTACATGTGAAAAATTTTTTGTTATTAGAGATTAAACCCAGGTGTGCTGAGCTATATCCCCTGCCCTTATTTCATTTCATTTTAATTTTTTTTTTTTTTTGTGGGTACCAGGGGTTGAACTCAGGACCTCACGCGCCAGCAGGTGCCTGTGCCGCTGAGTGATATCACCAGCCCTTTTTTTGTATGTGGGTACCAGGAGTCGAAATCAGGACCTCATGCTTGCCAGGCAGGCACTTACGCCGCTGAGCTATCTCACCTGCCCATGGGTCTAGTTTTAATCTTTGGCATGTAGAAAGCCAGTTTTTCCAGCACTATTTATTAAAGAAGTTATCTTTCTTCCAGTAAAGGTGTTTGACTGTTTTGTCAAAGATAAGGTGGCTGAGTTGTTTGGAGTTGTTTCTACATCTTCTAATCTCTTCTATTGATCCTCCGGTCTGTTTTTTTTTTTTTTTTTTTTTTGTTTGTTTCCAATACCATGCTGTTTTTATCACAGTAGTTTTATAGTATAATTTCAAGTCAGGGATTATGATGCCCCCTGCCTTGCCTTTGTTGCCCAGAACTGCTTTTGTTATTCTAGGACTCTTCTCGTTCCAAATAAATTTTAGGATTGTCTTCTCTAGTTCTGTGAGGTATGCTATTGGAATTTTGATTGTGATTGCATTAAATCTGTATAACAGTTTTGGAAGTATGGCCATTTTCACCATATTGGTTCTTTCTACCCAAGAACAAGGGATATCTTTCCATTTTTCTGATAATGTTCTTCAATCTCCTTTTTCAGAGTACTGTAGTTTTTTTTTTTTTTTTTTTTCATGGGTACCGGGGGTCGACCTCAGGACCTCGCGCGCCAGCAGGCACCCGTGCCGCTGAGCGATATCACCGGCCCTTTTTTCGTATGTGGGTTCTGGGAGTCGAACTCGGGCCCTTGTGCTTGCCAGGCAGGCGCTGATGCCGCTGAGCCATCTCACCGGCCCATACTGTAGTTTTCAATGGAAAGGTCTTTTACTTCCTTCATTAGATTGATTCCTAGGTATTTCAGTTTTTTGGATGCTATTGTGAAAGGTGTTGTTTCCCTAATTTCTCTGTCAGTGAGTTTATTTGTGTACAGGATGCTATTGATTTCTGAGTGTTGACTTTGTATCCAGCTATGCTACTGAATTTGGTTATGAAATCCAGAAGTCTTTTGGTGGTGTTTTTGGGGATATTCTATGTAGAATGTCATGTCATCTACAAATAATGTTAACTTCTTCCCCTCCTATCCTTATTTCTTTTATTTCTTTCTCTTGTGTAATTGCTCTGGCTAATGTTTCCAGAACTATATTAAGTAAGAGTGGTGACAGTGGACATCCTTTTCCTGTTCCTGATTTTAGAGTGAAAGCTTTCAGTTTTTGTCCATTTAGTATGATGTTGGCTGTTGGTTTGTCATAGATGGCTTTTATCAGATTAAGATAAAGACCACCTTTTTTTTTTTTTTTTTTTTTTGAGACAGTGTGTAGTTCAGGATGGGCTTGAGTTCACTATGTACCCCAAGCTGGCCTCAAACTTGTGGTGATCCTCCTGCCTCAGCCTCCCAAGTGCTAGGATTACAGGCATGTGCCACCATGCCCTGCAAGATAAAGACCATCTGTTTCAATTTTCCATAGGGTGTTTAGCATGAATTGGTGTTGAACTTTGTCAAATGCTTTTTTTGTGTCTACTGAGATGATCATATGGTTTTTGTCCTTGGCTCTGTTAATGTGGTGTATTACATTTATCGATTTGTGTATATTGAACCATCCCTGCATCCTTGGGATGAATCCTACTTGGTCATGATGTATAATCTTCTTGATAATTTGCTGCATTCTGTTTGTCAGTATCTTATTGAGGATTTTTGCATATATGATCATTAGTGAGATTGGCCTACAGTTCTTTTTGGTTGGATCCTTCTCTGGTTTTGGTATCAGGTTAAGGCTTGCTTCCAGTAATGAATTTGGGAGTATTGCTTTCCTTTCAATTTCATTAAAAGGTCTGAGGAGTAGTGGCACTAGGTCTTCTCTCAGTTTCTTGTGGAATTCAGCAGTGAACCCGTCAGGACCTGGGCTTTTCTTTGTTGGTATGTTTTTAATTACATCTTAAATTTCATTGACTGATGTTGGTTTATTTAGAATTTTTACATCTTCTTGATTCAGTTTTGGTAATTCATATGTATTTTGGAATCTGTCCATTTATTTTGTGTTTTCCATTTTATTAGACTACAAGTTCTTGAGGTCAATGTTAGTGATCTTCTGGATTTCTTCAGGATCTGTTGTAATTTCACTCTTTTCATTCCTAATTGTGTGGATTTGAATCTTTTCTTTCTTTGTTTTGATAAGGTTGGCTAAGGGTTTGTCAGTTTTATTTACTCTTTCAAAGAACCAACTTCAATTCATTGATTCTTTGTATTGTTTTCTTAGTCTCCATTGGATTATTTTCTGTTCTGATCTTTATAATTTCCTCCCTTGTATGAACTTCGTGTTTGACTTGCTCTTCTTTTTCTAGAAGCTTGAAATTCAACATTAGGTTGTTTATTTGAGCTCACTCTTTTTCTGACATGGGAATTCACTGCTATAAATTTCCCTCTTAGGACTGCTCTCATTGAGTTCCATAAATTCTGGTGTGTTGTATTGGCATTATTGTTTAACTGCAGAAACTAATTTCTTCTTTAATTTCATCTGTGATCCATTGCTTGTTCAGGAGGGAGTTATTTAATTTCCATATGTTTATGAAGTTCTTGTGTTTCTTTTGCCATTGATTTATAATTTCATTGCACTATGGTCTGATAATATGCATGGGATAATTTCAATTCCTTTGCATTTACTTAAGCAGGTTCTATGAGCTAGTATGTGGTCTATTTTGGAGAATGTCCTGTGTGCAGCTGAGAAGAACGTGTATTCTGATGTCGTGGGGTGGAATACTCTGTAGACATCTACTAAGTCCATTTGTTCAAGAGTTCAGTTCAGTTCTGATATTTCTTTGTGGATTTTTTGTCTAGTTCATCTGTCTATTTGTGACGGTGGGGTTTTGAGGTCCCCTGTTACAATTGTATTAGTGGTTATTTGATTTTTCATGTTCATTAATTTTTTTATATAGTTGGGTGCACTGATATTTGGTGCATATATATTCATGATTGTTATCTCTTCCTCTTGGATTGTTCCCTTTACAAAGATGTAGTGACCTTCTCGTTTCTCTTAATCAGTTTTGGCTTGAAATCCACTTTGTCTGCAAAGAGAATAGGTACCCCTGCTTTTTTCTGGGTTTCTGTCCCATGGAGTATTGTTTTCCATCCTTTGACTCTACGTTTATGAATTTCTTATGAATTAAATGTGTTTCTTGTATGCAGAATATTGTTAGATCTTGCTTCTTGATCCATTCTGCCAGTTTGTTTCTTTTGATTGGTGAATTGAGACAATTTACATGGATAGTTATAGCTGATATGTATTGACTTATCCTTGTCATGTTATTTTCCTGTTGTTGGTTCCCTTTTTTTCCCCTCTGTTTAATTGCTTGCCTTTGGCAGTGGCCTTTAGTATTTTTTATGACCCTTAGGCAATCTCAGTCTTGGCATACCAGAAAGAACTGATCAGAACAATTATGTCACCTTGGCTAAAGTGGTACAATCAGCAATAACAATAGCATCAAACAGCCTAGAAAATGACAAACTGTGGTCACTATTCATTTGCCACCTTTAATCATATGAACTAGATTTGTGGTTATATAACAAAATCTAAAATAAACCAGGAGGGCCAGGGATGTAGCTCAGTGACACAGCACCTGCCTCACAAGTGTGAGGCCCTGAGTTCGATTCCCATTACCAAAAAACAAAAACAACAACAAAAAAACCCAGAAAATTGTATATAGTAAATATGCCCACAGCATGGCAATTTTACCCTCAGGGTGAAAATTTAAAAGGGGTTGGGGGAAAATAGAGAAATAGAAGAAGAGAAAGAGATTAGAAGCAAGACTGGAGGACAAAGGAAGATTCTGCAAACTTTGGGAAACTGGTGAAGAAGACCAGAGTAAAAGAGAGAAGGAAGAAATAAAAACAGAACAGAACAACAACAACAACAACAACAAAACTAGAAACAATGTCCACACTCATAAAACAAGAAGAAACAATCAAGAAAACAAAAACAAAAACAAGGAAAGAGGAAAAAAAGAAGAAAAAAAAGTCCACTTCAGGCTGTGTCTCTGCTGTCACTGGTAGACATGGTGGGCAGACAGAGTCTCTGTATTGATTAATCCCAGCAAGCCAACCGTAGATTTATGGTGGGGTAGTGAGTAATCCCAGCAAGTCTGCACCTTTACTTCCACTGAAGTTCAGGCTGGTTTCTGGCTGTGAGGCTGGAGCCCAATTTGTTCAGCCTGCCACACTCTGTTCTGTTTTTTGAACTGGTTCTGCCTCACCCTGACACGGAGCCAACTTGAAGCTGCTGAGTTCCGAGCTCAGTTGGCCCCTGTCCAAGATGGCTACTGGCCAATTGCCATCTCCCGGGGGACGTTTGAGCACACATAACTCACCAGCCACTGCAATCCGTTGTGTCCACTCTGTTCCGCTGATGTGTTTCTCTGTGGAGGCTTCTGGGGCCGACAGTAATCACCATGGGTCTGCAGGTTTGAGCTGCTCCTCCCATGCAGTGAGTCTGGGCTCAGGGAGAAAGCGCCTCTTGCCACCTCCTTCTTCTGTGTTGAGAGCTCTCTTTGCTCTC
Source organism: Erethizon dorsatum (assembly GCA_028451465.1). Classification (NCBI taxonomy): domain Eukaryota; kingdom Metazoa; phylum Chordata; class Mammalia; order Rodentia; family Erethizontidae; genus Erethizon; species Erethizon dorsatum. The sequence goes on from CM051822.1 coordinate 87,834,464, forward strand.
CCTGAGTGCTTCAATTCTCGCTTCAGATCCTTGCTGAGTCCCGGGGACCCACTTCTCTCCTCTTCCTCACATTGCTATATTCCAGTGTCTGGACAACAAATCTTGGAGAGGTTGTTTCTCTGCTGTTCACCACTCCACTCTCTTCCCAGAAGTCCCCTTTTCTTTTTTTGTTTTTTAATGTGGGTACCGGGAATTGAACTCAGGACCTCACTCTTGCCAGCAGGTGCTTGTGCCGCTGAGCGATATCACCAGCCCTTTTTTTCCTTTATGTAGGTTCTGGGAGTCAAACTCAGGACCTTGCACTTGCCAGACAGGCACTTATGCTGCTGAGCTATCTCACTGGCCCTTTTCTTGTGTTTTGAGACATGGTCCCACCAGGTTGCCCAGGATGTATTTGAACTTGCAATCTTCCTGCCTCAGCTTCCCTAGTACCTGGGATTACAAATATAATGCCCGGCTTACTGTGTCACTTGATTATATTAATAGGCCATATCTAGTGATTGACCTAGGCTATCTATGTCTGGGCATGTACACTCTATGGTTTTTTTTTTTTTTTTTTTTAAGGAAAAAATGTTTATTTGGCTCACAGTTTGTAGAGGTTTCAGTCCATAATCGGCTGGCTCCAAGGAGGCTGGCATATGGCAGAGGGGCGATAGTTCACAACAGAAGGTAGCAAAAGCAACAAGGGAGGCAGAGAGGGGAGAGAGAGAGTGAGGGAGAGAGAGGCCTCTTTCTGTCCCTCATACTGCATGCAGGATACCCATCCTAGGGCGGGTGTAGCACTCACACCCTTAATTCCAGCATTGGACCATGAATCGATCACAAACTCTAGAAGCCCACCCCCATGACTGCATGAGGCTTTGGGGGAAAATCTAGACACAAACCATAACATTCCTCCCCTGGTTCCCCAAAGACTCATGTACATTCCTTTATACAAAAAGCATTCAGTTTATCTCCAAGAGTTCCCGAAGTCCTAACAGTATCAGTGTTGCTGAAAAGTCCAAGTCTCAAGTCTCCTCTGAGATCTAAGGCAAACTCTTAGCTGTAAGCCCCTGTACAAATTAAAAGAAAGTTAAACTCTTCCAGCATTCAATGGCACAAGATAGACATTTCCATTCCAAAAGTTACAAACAGGGGGATACAAAGGAATGGGACCAAAGCAAGTCCAAAATCCAGCAGGGCAAACATTAAGTCCTGTAGTTCCATGTGCAGCATCTGAGGCAATCTGTGGCAAGATGTGAACTCCAAAGGGCTTGGGTGGCTCTGCCTCTACTGCACTTCTGGTGGTTGTAGCTCCCATGGCTTCTCTGTTGGGCCCACTCTGCTCCTTTCCTGCAGGTTTCCTCAGATGATCCACGTTTCTGGCTTCTCCAAATTTCTGGGGTCTCCACTGCACCTTTGGCTTCACACTCACAGCTTTACACCCTGCCCTCACAGGGGCACAATGCCTGGCCTCCCAGGCCTTCTTCTGAAATCTGCATGGAAACTTTCCTGACCCCACAACTCATGCATTCTTTTTTTTTTTTTTTTTTTTTGTGGGTACCGGGGGTCAACCTCAGGACCTCGGGCGCCAGCAGGCGCCCGTGCCGCTGAGTGATATCACCGGCCCTTTTTTCGTACGTGGGTTCCAGGAGTCGAACTCGGGCCCTCGCGCTTGCCAGGCAAGCGCTTATGCCGCTGAGCCATCTCACCGGCCCCACAACTCATGCATTCTGCATGCACCTAAAACCAGTACCACATGGATAATGCCAAGGTCTGCTGCCAGCTGGAGCAGTAGCCAGGCTTCCTTCTCTCTTGGCTGTAGGGGTCCAGTGCCTGGATCACTGAGCACTCAGAATACAATTCCAAGGAACAAATTCTCTAGGCTGACACCATTCTGGAACATGGTGCTCTGGGGATTTCTCAAAGTAAAGTCTTCCACTTCTGCAGTTTTGAGGCTGCAAAGGGTGGAGACTTGGTGCTTCTTGTGATGCCCTCAGGCCATCTTTTCTATTCTCCTGTTCCTTCTCAGCAATCAAGATCTCTGCTCTATCTTTGCAGTCCACAGCTTTACTAGAGCTTCCATTCTGGCCAAATTCACAACATTTTAAATCATTCTGCTGGGCTCTTTGCTCTTGATTCTCAACATAAATCTGGCTAAAAGCCCCCAACAGTAGCCATGCCTCTGCCTCAATATTAGACTCCCTTGAAATTTCTTCTGCCATTTAAATTAGTTCACCGCCCTTAATCTCAATCTCAGGCAAAGTCTCTGGAAACTAGTAAAATGCAAACTTTCTGCCAAGCCATAACACACATCATGTGGAGTCCAACAGCCAATGCAGTCTTTCTTCCCAGCAGAAACCTCTTGAGCCTGGTCTTTACCAGCAGGAATTCTCTCAGCCTTCTGGTCTTCTGAGCTCTGACTAGAATCTCCCATATAGAACGGCCTAAGGTGTTCCAGTGCTACTTTTTCAGCCAGCATCTCTGAACCTTTCCAAACTCTTCCCACAAGCAAGTTCCAAAGGCTCCTGAACTACATGGTCAGGTACCGTCACAGCAGTGACCCCGCTCCTGGTACCAAATTCTGTCTTAGTTACTTTTCTCATTGCTGAGGCAAAATACCTGAGATCCAAAGTTAAATTGGAAAAGGCTTATTTGGCTCACAGTTCGTAGAGCTTTCAGTCCATAATTGGCTGGTTCCAGAGAGGGTGGCTCATGGCAGAGGGGCAACAGTTCATGGTAGCGGAAGACAGCAAAATCAACAAGGTAGGCGAAAGAGAAAGAGAGAGAGAGAGAGCACTACAATGTTTAATTTTTTAAAATTATTATTATTATTATTATTATTATTATTATTATTATTATTAGTTTGAAAGAGGAAACCACTTCCTGGGGTGAAACTGGACAACTAAGGGTTAACTGTATAGCTAAGCTCCCTGAGAAAATTGATGGTTATGACCTTGGCTATATACAGGCACAGCTACAATATAATGTCAGTGGAGCATAACAGACTTGAAAGTTCCACCAGAACTCCTCACTCCCCCTTGCCACTGTTCATCCCCATAACAGCTGCTTCACTTTTGCTTCTATAACCATACCTGACCACAACTCACCAATGCAAGGTTACCCCGTAGAATAAGAACAGTATAAAAGTAAAAGCAAGACCCTCTTTGGGACTCTTAGGAGGCATGAGTCTCCTGTGGAGACATCGGCAAATAAATTCACCTTTTTCTCCTACTCTGTGCCTGGTGCGATGGGTGATTTGTACTGTCAGGGATCCTGTTCATTTTCCTTCTTCAATTTTGGGTTTTTTGAGACAGGGTCTTTCTGTGTAGTTTGGCTGGCATCAAACTTACTATGTAGCCCAGGCTGGTCTTGAACTCATGGCAATCCTACTGCCTCAGCCTCCTAAGTGCCAGGATTACAGGCATGGGCCACCAGGCCCAGCTATGATGTTCACACAATGACAAAATTGACTAGTGACACATTCCTGTCTTCAGGGGGCTTGCACTGATCCTCACTGAGAGGATCAGTGAGAGGAGGTCTGGCCACCCTATAACACTCCCTGTTCTGTGACCAGTGGCCTGAACTTGGCTTTCTCTTTTCTAGATCCCAGGCTTCCTTCCCTTTCTGTCAGGCAGCCTGCAGGGCTGACCACAAGATTCTCATATGTTGTCATCATTAACTGTGATACGTTAACTTGACTTGAGTAAGAACCACCTAGCAGATTTATAAAAGCTTGGGTGTATCTGTGGATGATTGGCATGTATGCCAGCAAACTAAGGAGGGAATTTCCACTCTGGAAAGTCTGCCCCTTTTTTTCTTCAGAGAAGCTCTGGTTGGCATTGCCTTTGAACATTGGTCTCTGGTTCCCTCAGGCTTCCAGCACAGACCCTTTGGATTTCTGACTCAGAATCTTCCTGGATTCATTAATGAGCTCCAGTCCTATGACCTTCAACTGAATCCCCTGGCGTTACTGAGGCAGGTGGCCATATTTCATTCTTCTACCTCTGATTTGGCAGATGGCCATTGGGAATCTTTTACTTCTGACCCTGTAAGCCTACCTAGTAAATCCTTTGTGTAATCAAGCATATATTTTATATGAACTCTGTCCCTTTAGTGAACACTAACCAATACACGCATAGCAGTGATGAAGGATCAAGAAGTTAGGCGATCCCAGCTATGGAGAGGAGTGGGGTTCAGAGACCAAGGCGAGGATGGGTGTGTTTCAGGATGTAACTGACACTGAGCAACCCTTAGTAATCGGAAGGGTGCCACACCACATCCACATTTCCTGCTTACTCTCGTTCCAGGACATCCAGTCCCTGCCTCTTCTGTGGCTCCCTAGAGGAGACAGAGCTGTGCAGGGACCTCAGCAGGTGCCTAAGTTCCTCATAAACACCACTTCCTCCTGTCACAGCTGAGGCCTTGGTGCTGCAACATTCCCAACTAGGAATGGGCCCCCTGGGGAACTGTGCTGTCCCCCTTGAAGTCCATTCTCCTGTGGACTGGTGAGGGGTCCTGGGCTGCAGAGCAGTCAGAACAACAGCACTCTCCTTCCCAGAGAGTGATCAGGAAGATTTCAACCTAGAAAACTCAGTTTATACCCACCTCAAACTGCACAGAGCTGCTCAGATGACTCTTTAAAAACCTGCCAGTTATGTCATGCTCAACTGAAAAATTCCATGTGAACCTACAATAAAATTTAAATTTCTCTTCTGTCTTAAAAGAGCCTTCCCCATCCTCCAACCTCTTTCTCTTTCATCCTCACCTCCATTTTCCTTCCTTTTCACTCACATACAACCACACTTCCTCCCTTGTACTGAAGAACTGCTTAGCTAGTTCCTGCCACAGCCTTCACACTTACCCTTTTATCTCAAGGGCAACCCTACCCCCAAGCCAGACCACGCGAGTGCCTCCTTTTTTGTCTTTGCTCTGATTTCAATCTTCTCAAGGTGTCTTCCTTCTATCCTAATACTGCATCCTTCCCATACTCTCAAGGCAGCCATTCTCTATCCAATCCCCTTATTTTACAATAATCAAAGAACCTCTCCCTAATTCGAATTTGAATTTGGTTGTCATCTGAGTGTTATCCCTACTTACAATGCAAGTTCCATGACAGCAGGGACTTTGTATTCCCAGTTCAGTTGTCATCAGTTCTGTAATCCCAGGCCCTGGAATAGTGAGAAATGACCCTGCTGAATGAATGAATGAATGAATGAATGAGTGATGGCTTTCTCCACATCCACACTTGCTCTTCCTCGCTTACCTTGGATGCCAGGATTCCTTTCTCTGAGCTGCAAATCCAGTACTTACGGGACTCTAATCTGCCTGCTTCAGCCTCTGCAAACACGAATGCTCAGAACACCATGCAGTGGGGTCTGCTCTGCACTTTCTTTCCCTCACATCCTCCGCCTCCTCTTCCCACTCAGGATCAGGCCCCTGCAGGCGTCTGAGTGGCCCCGCTGGGCCCAGAGTGTGCCCAGGTGCTGCATCACTCACTACTCCTCTGGGCCTTCAGACCCCCAAATAGAAATTCCTGGAGCAGAACAGCAAAGGCCTAAGGTGTCACTGATGCTACCCCATCGGTGATCTGCACAGACAGGGCAAAGGCTCGAGTCCAGGTTTGTTCCCCCAGGTTTTACTTGTGTTGCTGTGCCAGCTGTTGAGACCAGGGGAGAGCCTAGGCAGGCACTGCCTGCAGCCCTTCTGGAAATGAGCTGGGGAATGAACTTACTGCTGGGATTGCTGGCAATGACACAGCCACCCACCTGGTATTTTCTCACATGCAACTCCCCTTGTGTGGCCAAAGTGACACATTTCCCTAGAGTTGGCCAGGAAGCGTGCGAAACCAAATAGTTATAAAACCCAGGGAAGTATAAAAGCCTACTATTCCTGAGGGCTGCCCAGCCCCTTACAATGATGGAGGTCCTAAGAAGGCTCATTTTCTTGGCCCTTTTAATCACCTCATGTCTGGCAGAGCTGAATGTGTCTGAGGCTGAAGGTAAGAAAATTCGACTGGATTTCTCCACCAAACCAGGGACGACCTCTTTTCACCAGGCCTCTTCCAAAATTCTGAAAGTTCTCATGTCTACTGTTGGTCCCAGTACAGAGAAAATTTAATTCTGATGCTCTCAATGGGATTTTGGTTTAATACTGATTTAGGGTTAGGGTTACGGTCTTCCAAAATTTTAAAAGATTTCACATCTGCTGTTGGCCCTGTTGAGTCTGGGGTGGGCACTGCTGCTTCGCTGGGATGAGCAGCCAACTGGGACTGTAAACTCAGCACCAGTAATGAATTAAAGAGATGGAGTTTTAGAAAAGGAAGACACTTTATTTGTAAGGAGGAAAAAGATAGAAGATAGAAAGCTGCCCCAGAGAGGTGGGCAGAGGGCTCTGGAAAGATGGATACCTGTGAGCCTTTGTCTCCAGCTTCTTTTTTTTTTTTTTTTTTGTGGGTACCAGGGGGTTGACCTCAGGACCTCGCACGCCAGCAGGCGCCCGTGCCGCTGAGCGATATCACCGGCCCCTTTTCGTATGTGGGATCCGGGAGTTGAACTCGGGCCCTCGCGCTTGCCGGACAGGCGCTTAAGCCGCTGAGCCATCTCACCGGCCCTCCAACTTCTTTTATCAGGTTTCAGGAGACCCTTCCTCCCTGGAACTTGCCACAACCTGATTGGCTCTCTGGGCTGTCTTGGATGGATCCCAGGCCACAAGACCCTAACCTGGGTGCCATTCCTTTTGGTGGGCTTTGTTTGACATCTTCCTGTCCTTGTCAGGGCCTTGTCTCTGGGTTTTATATGTTAGTTAGGAAGAGCCTCATAGAAAGTCAGCTAAGAGTTAGTGATTTAATTAAGGGGATGTGTGTGTATCTAGTACAGTACTATAGTGACTCTAGAGTTATATATACATATATATATATTTGTGCATATATATGCATAGGTGTGAGTATATATTTTTATATACTAAATAAGAGTTTTCCTTAGGTAAGCCCCTCCCCCCTTGTCTCCTTTGTACTTTATTGAAGGTAGGGAGGGGGTGCTATCCTGGTTTCATGCACTTGGCTTCCTCTGTGCTCTGCCTGGCAGCCCTCCCTCTGGTCCTTTGATGTAAGTCTCAATACCATTTGGTGACTTTCTTTATCTGTTTTTATTTTCCTTTCATTTTTTTGGTCGGGGAGGCAGTGGGAATCAAACTCAGGACCTCACTCTTGCCAGGCAGGTGCTGTGCCACTGAGCTAAATCCCTGGCCCCCTATTTTCCTTTCTTATCCTTGTTCTTTTAATTGTTCCCCCTAGTAAAATTTTAACGCTTTCTAGTCAGGATTAGCCAGAACATTTAATGAACCTTATTCTATTATTTCCCTGGCTATAGACCCCTACCCTTATAACCCCAATGCAGGTAAAATTTTAATGCTCTTGGTGTGATTTTGGTTTAGTACTAATTTCTTTCAGGCTTATATGATAGTATACATTGAAATATACAAAGGACATGGAGTTTTACTGGGTAATTTCATTACTAAGAATTTATCTTTGGAAAATAATCATAAAGTACACAAAGTTTATGTGCCAGTATATGCATTTACATAATCATAAAACAATATAAATTTCCATCACTGATTTTGTTACTGTAAGTTTATAACAAAGAACTTTTCTACATGTTTTTAAAAATGACACTGATAAATTATAAAGATGTCCAGTATCTACATTAAGAGAAAAAACTGTTTGAAACTTATGATAGTTTTTATGGTAAAAATATATGTATTATAACGTTTAAGAAATCTGTAAAGAGAAGGAAGAGCAGAGGAATGAAGCAATCTGGATGTACTCACAGCAACGTTTTTATGACTGGTTTTCCATAGGTGGGATTGTGTGATTATACTTTTCTTTAATTGTCTTTGCTTTTTGATTTTTTCTAGTAAAGATCATATTTAGAGTTAGATAAAAATAAAAGGTTTGGTATAAGGACATTTCCACTCGTTAGAGATGAAAAAGAAAACGAGAAAGTTTGTTGCTATATAAGAGTTTTTGATCAATAGCTCTGGTTTGTTTTTGTTTTTTTTGTGTGTGTGTGTTGGGAAAAAGCTCTGTTTCAGAAAAAAGTCTATTCTTCACTTTGTCCATTTGTAATTGTGTTCTTTGTCTTTTAATTACAGAATTGTAAGGATTTGTTACACATTCTAAATATAAAGCTCCTTTTTGAAACCGTCTTTCTTTAGGCCCTAATATATTCTTTTTTGATGGACCGTATGTGGAAAATCTCAGGGGCTCCAGGAAGGAAAAATCTATTGCTCATTACTTGGTATGGGATGAACAAAATAGCATTTGTGATTTAGCTGCGTGCTCGTATGGCTATGACATGTGGGAGGTAGCGGCAGGAGGGGACAGGGGCTGGGACTTTCCTCAGCAACAACTGTGTTCTCTCCCAGGCAGATCAAGCTGCACTGCCAGCCTGGGAGGAGCCAATCTGGCAGACACACACAAAGCCATGATCCTGCAACTCAACGCCAATGAGAACTGCACGTGGACAATAGAAAGACCAGAAAACAAGAGCATCAGGCTCCTCTTTTCCCACATCCAGTAAGTAGAGTCTTCAGCTTTTCAAGGAGGGAGCTTGACCTCTGGCTACAGAATTCAACTGCTGATAGAGGTGCTGAAGATGGTAGTAATTCCCATGATAATGATAATGATGGTGAGGATGACAATAGTGTTTGACAGTCATTGAGGATGACAATGATGATGATAATGGCAGTGAGTAGTAGTCACTGCTGATAACTGCATGCCTCCACTGGCTCACAGAGCTCCCACGAGGTCATTACTAGGATTACAGATGCAGGAAGTTTCAAAATGCTGAGGTCACCACAAACAGTGAGTACAATGATTAGGGTTAGTAACCAGCTAATCTAGTTGTAGATTCTATATCTTGAAACAATAAATTTCTGATTCGCAATTACATAACAGTCTCTGGAGATAAGACCCAGGCATCAGTATTTTTACTTAAATCATAAGTGATTTTTATAAGTACCCAGACAGCCCAGTGTGAGGTCAACCTGAGAACACAGTGCTGCCCTGTAACTCAGCACTTCATGAGGTCGGTCCCAGGTTATCTTATCAACCATCTGATGGGTTGCATTTAGTCCCATTAAATAGATAAGAATGCCCAGAGAATGCACTTAATGGTCCCATGGTCACAAAGTAATAAGTGGGAATGGGATTCTAGCACCCATAGCTCCTACTCTTACCCCATCTCAGTGCTTTTATTCAGCACTCAGTACTCAGTGCTCAGTATTTTACCCCATCTCAAGGCACAAGTTAGTGGGCCCCACCCAGGGTGTCTACTAACTTATTCAGATGGGGAGGGATACCTGAGAACTTGCATAGGATACAAATTCCCAAATGACACTGATACTGCTGGTCACTTTGTGAAATTACCACTGAAGTTGGACTTGGCTCACACTGAAGGAAACAAAAAAGAAGGGGACTTTTAAACTTCCTGGAATGCTAAAGCTATCAAAAAATATACATTTTTTTTGATATGTAAAGAGAAAGAAAAGTGGGAAGAACAAAGGTAAGTGAAAATTAACATTTAACATTTATTGGGCACTTTCTATGTGGCCGGCCTGTGGTAGGTGCTTTATATTAAGAATAGTATAAACTTGACAAAAAGTAAAAAGTATGCTATGTACTCCCCATTTTCTAGAACAGAAAACTGAGGTCAAGGAAAACTAAATCACTTGTCCAATGTCATGTAGTAGGTAAGTGACTAAGGTGGAAGGGGAACTCAGATTTCTCAACCTGTGTAGTATTTGCTTTATGCCATCCTGGAGGTACGTCCTCTGTGGGCATTTGGAGAGAACCTGTCAGAATGGGCAGAAAACTGAAATCCTGGGCTGGATGGACACACCATGGGACTAGCCATCCTTCAGAATGAGGAGGTAGTGATACAGGGAAGGAAGGGGCAGCTAGGGAGATGCAAAGCTTCGATTTACCCTGAGAGAGGTGGCTGTGGGAGAAGAGTTGCTTTTCCATTCTAATTAAGAAGGTCTTCACCAAAAAGTCTCCTGGGCAAGGGGAACAGGAATGATGGAACAGAGAAAAGGAACAGAATCCTGGCTTCTAGGCCCATCTCCACCATTTACTTCATATGAGATGTAGGTAAATCAATTCAGCTTCCTGATCCCATAAATGTTGATGGTGTGTGGTTTGATCCTGAAGGTGGTGGGGATGCTGCTAAGTCTTTGATAAGTTTAAATAAAAACAGATGTGCCACTGTCTAAATCATCGTGCCAATATGAATAGTTGACTCTGCTCTGGGAAGCCACTTTGCTAGTGGCTCTTCTCCTCCCTCAAGTATATTCTGTCCACAGGCTGGATCCAGAGGGAACATGTGAAAGTGAAAACATTAAAGTCTTCGATGGAAGCTCTACCAGTGAGCCTCTCCTAGGGGAAGCCTGCAGTGAAAATGACTTTGTTCCTGTCTTTGAGTCGTCATCCAATACACTGACATTTCAAATAATCACAGACTGTGCAATAATCCAAAGAACAGTCTTTTTTTATCTTCTATTACTACTTCTCTTCTGGCACCTGTAAGTTGCTATCTACACATCCTTTTCCTATGCTTCTGCAAACACAGGTTATACCTGCTTCAGCTCTGGGGTTTTCAGTCTTAGTCTGATCCATTCCGTCAGAGACCTCTCTGCTTGGGAGAAGCGCAGTTCCCTACTTCGACTATGCACAAAGTAACCTGGAGAACTTGTTAAATCGCAGACGTGGGCCTCAGCATGAAGATTCTGATTCCTTGCTTCTGGGGGAGCTCCTAGGTGGGGAAGAGGGTTGGGGATGATCAGATGGTCACAGGTGCTGTGTTCTTACAGCTGACAGCAGGGACCCCACATTCAGCCTGTTCAGTAATAATGCTGAGACTTTTGCAATGATGATTTAGATCATTGGATGTAGGTTGGGGCTGTGGACCCTTCATGCTTATCAAGTCCCCCAGGTGATTCTAACAAGAGAACTGCACAGCAGATATGGAATTGGCTTAATTTTCTTTAGATAGTTTTATTTTATACAGTTCTATGTTCACAGCATCTGAATTCCATTTTTACCCAGAGCAGAATGCCATGAATTTGAGGGAGTGGGTTTGTGGGAAATATTCCACTCTGGTTTTCTTTCCAAGGCCTAGAGCGGAACTTGATCGTCTTCCGCTTAAACCACTGATTTTTTTTTGTTTTTCTTTTGTGGGTACCGGGGGTCGAACTCAGGACCTCGCGCTTGCGAGCAGGCACTTGTGCCACTGAACGATATCACCGGCCCTTTTTTTCCTTTATGTGGGTTCTGGGAGTCGAACTCAGGACATCGTGCTTGCCAGGCAGGTGCTTATGCTGCTGAGCTATCTCGCTGGCCCATAAACCACTGATTTCTTGGTGCCACCAAATTTTTAGAGTGGAGCAGTGAAGATTTTCCTAAGCTAGACCCAGACCACCTTTTCAAACCTGGTGTCTAGCCCTTACCTGACATGCATCCTATGATTTGACCAATCTAAACCATTTTATATGTCCCTGAAAACAGCCTTCAGTATTGCTTGTTTTATTGTGGCTTACTTATGTCCTTAATAGGGCAGACAAGGATGAAAAGCATTTTCATGAAGGGTACGTCTGAGCTGAGCTTTGAACAATAGCGTGACTAAGGTAGGGAGAGGCAGAAATAGCAGAGAAGGAATGGATGGCAGAGCCAGCAGCTCTGAGCAGATTTGGGAAGAAAGAAGAGGTGGGGGCAGCAGGCCACTTCCTAGTGGCCAATGGGTCTAGACAGATAGGCTGAAGTTGAGGGAGGACAAGACTCCAGTGTTGGTCCTAAGAGTGTGACTTTGTTTTCTATGACTCAATCCAGGTAATGGAGAGTCCCTCCCGCTGTGATAGATTTAGTGTTATTCATTTGGAGCAGTATAAAGATCTACTCTCTGCCCTGCACCAAGGGGCAGAAATTCCACTGATAAAGAAGAATCAAAACCTAAATATGCAGCCCCTGGGAAAAACAGAGATGAAATGACACCCAGGGGAGGACATGCTAAGCTCCATCCACAATGCATGAATTGAAAGAAGTCTCTATTTTGATTTACGTTCTTGATCACCTTCATATCTCTTTCAGCTATTCCAAACTGTGGTGGCTACCTGAACACTTTGGAAGGATCCTTTACCAGTCCCAATTACCCACAGCCACATCCCGAGCTGGCTTATTGTGTGTGGCACATACAAGTGGAAAAAGGTTACAAGATAAGATTAAACTTCAAAGAGATTTTGTAAGTACTCGGGACCATTTCCATGGGAGCAAATGCAGTGAACCCACCTGGTGACTGGAGGCGTAGGGAAGAGAAGTAATCACAGATAGCCTCTGTATGTGGGAACTTCTCAAGGAATTGACATAGAAAGGAAGACATTCAGCACTACTATTGCACTGAACTAGTTGACCATTTTTTTGAAGATTCAGAGGTCCCACCAGGTGACAAAATCCCAGACTTGTCATCATAAACATGAGACGACATTGTAAGAGAAAATCCTGACTCTCTTAAGAATGTGATGTTAGCCAGTAGATTTGAATAGGTTCTAAAAGCTTTTTCACCAGGGGCTCTTTTCCTTAGCCTGGAAGTAGATGACCACTGCAGATTTGATTTTATTGCTGTCTACGATGGCTCCTCTACCAAGTCCGGCCTCATGGGACAAGTCTGTGGCCGTGTGACTCCCACCTTTGAATCTTCCTCAGACTCCTTGACTGTCGTGTTGTGTACAGATTATGCCAATTCCTACCGGGGCTTTTCTGCTTCCTACACGTCAATTTATGCAGAAAACGTCAACACTAGTAAGTTATATTTTATATTTCTTGGCAATTTTGAGCTCTCTACATAAACAACTGCCTAGCTGTGGTTAACCCTATGTGCAAGCCTGTTAAGTATACTTGGGAACATTGTCATAACCTGGGGCTTGACAATGATTTCTGTGCATTGCTTAATATAAGAAGAAACAATTTTGTTCACCTGAAAAAGATTTCTGTAGAAAATCAGGACTAGTTCTCTTAATACCTTCTGAAAAGATATAAAAATATCAGATTTACAGATTCTAGTCTCAAACAAGGTGAAAATGAACACTGTAAAAAGCACGTCAATTGCTTGGCTATATCAGGCTTCAAACTACCATTGAGGGGTACATGGATTTTTGGCTGTTCATAGATTCACCTGCACATGGAGACCTAAGATCCAGAGTTCCTAACCATCACAAGCACGATCATCCTTTCCTCCCTTTGTTTTCTTGACAGCATCTTTAATTTGTGACTCTGACAAGATGAGAGTTATCATAAGCAAATCCTATCTAGAGTCATTTAACTATAGTGAGAATAACTTACAACTGAATGACCCAACTTGCAGACCGAAAGTATCAAATGTCGTGGAATTTGCTATCCCTCTGGATGAATGTGGTACAATCAAAAAGGTAAAGTGAAACCCTGGCAGCTGGTGTCTATCAAATGCCAAATACATGTTGGTAACGCAGTGAGCGTAATGCTTGCTAGTTGTTTCCGCAAAGCATGATCAGCTCTTGATGGCTAACACATGATGAACATGTGTGGACACACAAGTACTCTCAGTCATTCATACATAAATGCCAAACTGTTGCCTCCGTTTTCAGGGTAACTGGAGGGTGTTTTGTTTTTCCCCCAGAAGATAAAGATCTCTGAAAATACGGGGGAGTTTGAACATCTATGTACTATGGAACACTTGTGCAGAAAATGCTTACATCTCATATTTAGTAAAAATTGAGCTGAATTTTAAAGATCTTCTTCCTTTATAAAGACAATTGGTAAAAAACATTGTCCTTATTTGAAATATGAAAGGTTTTATTGTAAATCTATTATTTATTCCACATGGTTTAGAACTTGGATTCAAGATTGCAGGCACTTTCAACCTATGTGTCCCTTTAGGATGTACACTGTAAACTTTTCACTCAGGATGCTAAGCAACAATCTAATTGAAAATAATGCAGGCATTACAAGAGGAATTGGTAAGGACAGAAGTCAATCTTTTTTGTGTGCCAAAAATGAGCACAGGTTTTACTGCACTAAGGAAGACAGTTGAGGGAACCTGACGGAGCTCCTGTCTATGTACACTTGGGAAACTGCCTGCTTAGCTACACTTAGTACTCTTTAGGTAAAGAATATATTGTAGGCTTTAAAGTCTTTGTAGGGTTGGAAATTTGCATTCAAAATTGATTTTTGTTTTGAGACAGGGTCTCGCTATGTAGTTCAGGCTGGCCTTGAACTCACTATGTAGCCCAGGCTGGTCTCAAACTTGTGGCAATCCTCCTGCTTCAGCCTCCCAAGTGCTGGGATTATAGGTGTGCACCACCACACCCAGCCCAAAATTGATTTTCATGTAACTGAAAAATTTCTGTTGAATTCTGTCTCCAAGCTGTATCTCTTGTCTCACACTTTCATTATTCATGTCCCGAAATATTTCTTCAATAAGACATTTAAGGCATGTAGCATTCTGACACGAAAGCTGTTATCTTGTAATTTAAGAAAATTATGTCTCTGTCTGCAAGAGTCATTCACGTGTATGCTCTAAAATATTACGGGACTAAAATACGAAATTTGAATTCCATCTTGTTCTGCAGGTAGAAGGCCATTCAATTACTTACACCAACATAATCACCTTTATTGCATCCCCTGCTTCTGCGGTGATCACCCGTCAGAAACATCTCCAGATTGTTGTGAAATGTGAAATGGAATATAATTCCACTGTGGAGATAATGTACATAACAGAAGACGATGTAATACAAAATCAGAATGCACTCGGCAAATACAATACAAGCATGGCTTTTTTTGAATCTAATTCATTTGAAAACCCTATATTGGAGTCACCGTATTATGTGGATTTGAACCAAACCGTTTTTGTTCAAGTCAGTCTGCATACCTCAGATCCAAATTTGGTGGTGTTTCTTGATGCCTGTATAGCCTCTCCCACATCCGACTTTGGTTCTCCAACTTATGACTTAATAAAGCGTGGGTATGTAGCAATGCAACTGATGTCTGATGTTCTTTCCCCAGAGTAATAGTGATTTTAGTAAAATAGTATTTTTGTACCTATGTAATTTTTTCTAGTGCTATTACCATGGAATTAAATTAATCTTATCTCTTTAATTTAATTAAATTTATCTTAATCATTTCAGGAAATATAGTTACTGTGTACATGTCACAAAATTTCAAGCTAAATCTAAATAGAGACATAGCCCATATGTAGAATTTTAAGAGTATTTACAAAATATTAAAACAAATTCACTTTTTGTCAAGAGGGACCTATTTATGTTTTTGATTTTTGTATATTTTGGTTATTTTTAACAAAAACCTGGAAGATTACTTAATGTGTCATCTTTACAACATAATATCATCAGGAAAATGTATGTAGCATTCTTAAAAGTATAAAATTCTTCTTCTTTTTTTTTTGTGGGTACCGGGGGTCGACCTCAGGGCCTCGCACACCAGCAGGCACCTTTGCCGCTGAGCGATATCACCGGCCCTTTTTTCGTATGTGGGATCCGGGAGTCGAACTCGGGCCCTCGCGCTTGCCAGGCAGGCGCTTATGCCGCTGAGCCATCTCACCGGCCCTAAAATTCTTCTTTGAAAGGAAAAATTTCCCTTTTCTCTCCTAGAAGCTGATAGATTTTACTTAATCAGCCAGGCTGATGTATTAATAACAAGTGTGAGAGGGGGTGTTTGACTGTCCATACATAGTGTCAGTGTTCTGATTTGTTCACATGGACAGGAATTTTAAAGGTAGAAGGAAATTTGCTATGTTATCCAGGAATCAGATCCATAGTTTTAGCTCACTATAGTGTGAGCCACAGATGGTGTCTTTCTGGAGAAACTTCTAGATTCACAAATTAGATATTTTATTGAAAACTTTGTATCATCTCTTCCTAGTATGGGAAAGATGAACTACTGTGTATCTTCTGAATGTGTTCATAAATTCTGTTTCAGATGTAGTCAAGATGAGACTTGTAAGGTGTATCCCTTATTTGGACACCATGGAAGATTCCAGTTTAATGCCTTTAAATTCTTGAGAAGTCTGAATTCTGTGTATCTGCAGTGTAAGATTTTGATATGTGATAGCGATGACCACCAGTCTCGCTGTAATCAAGGCTGTGTCACTAGAAGGAAACGAGATATTTCTTCATACAAGTGGAAGACTGATTCTATCATAGGACCCATTCGTCTGAAAAGGGATCGCGGTGCAAGTGGAAATTCAGGTAAGAAAAAAAAATATTTCATGATCTAAGAACACCTCTTGGCTTATAAAATGCAGTTGTTTTTAAGATGTACACTTCAGAGATTTATAATAAAACTTTTAGTAAATAAGTGGTGACTTTTAAGCACACAGGATAAATATTTGTTTTCATCAGTTGATAATATGCATACTGGGTACAGTGTAAAGATGATACATGGATGACTCACTAGCATATCACATAGATTTTGACTATACGAGTAAAGTCCTTATTTCTAAAAACAAGTTTCCTTTTGCTTCCTAACTGATATAGACACCATAGCCAATAACTAAATCAGAAGCAATGTATTTTTGTCCTCCAATCCGATTTTTTTTTTTTGGTACTGGGAATCGAACTCAGGATCTTGCACTTGCCAGGCAGGCACTTGTGCCACTGAGCTATATCCCTGACCCCTCCAATCAGATTTTATTGGTACATTTTAGATATACATAATGTTCACATTTATCAAGGAGGATTTGTACCTGTACATGATATAACTTGTTTCTTTTTTTCCCATTCCCCTACCCTCCTTTCAACCCTTTCTCCCCTTCCCATTTACAAAAGCTTTGTTTCCATTGTTTCCTTCTTTTCTCATTTTTTTTTACTTTTCCCTTCTCCCCCCCCCACTTCCCTTGCCCATGTGAATATTTTCTTCCTATTTCACAATACCTATTATACATTTTGGTTCTTATTTACACTTTTGGTTTCTCACACCAGAGAAACAATACAGTATTTACACACGTGTGGCTGATTTATTTCACTTAAAAAAATGGTCTCAAGGTACATCCATTTACCTAAAAATGTCTCGAGCTTATCCTTCTTCATGGCAGAGTAGTACTCCATTGCATAAAAAAACACATCTTCTTTATCCATTCACCAGTTGATGAGCATCTGGACTGTTTCCAGGATTTGGCTACTACAGACTGTGCTGCTACAAATATGGGTGTGCCTATATCACTGTGGTGTGATGCTTTCAATTTTTTTGGGAAGATACCAAGAAGGGGAATAACTGGGTCAAATGGAACCTGTAGTCCTGTTTTTTTGAGGAATCTCCACACTGATTTTGACAGCGGTTGCACCAGTTTACACTCCCACCAACAGTGGAGAAGTGTTCCTTTTTCCCCACAGCCCCACCCGCATTTGTTATTGGTTGATTTCTTGATAGTAGCCATTCTTTCTGGAGTGAGGTAGAATCTCAGTGTTGTTTTAATTTGCATCTCTTGAATGACCAGTGATGCTGAACATTTTTTCATATGTTTATTTGCTGTTTGTAAGAAGTAACTCCTGAATGAAACAAAAAAAAAAAGTCAGCCAGCATTCTATACAAAAAGCTTATTGGAAAAAAAAATCATTTTTTTTGGTTGTTTGTTTTCTTTCTTTCTTTTTTCTTTCTTTTCTTTTCTTCTTCTTTTTTTTTTTTTCTCTTTTGGTGGTACTTAGGATTGAATCCAGCACTTCCACACTGAGTGACATTCCCAGCCCTTTTTAAATTTTGAAGCAGGGTCTCACTAAGTCACTAGGTTGCTCAGGATGGGCTTGAACTTGCACTCCTCCTGTCTCAGCCTCCCAGACTGCTGGGATTACAGGTATGTGCCACCATCCATGCCCAGCTAAAGTGAGACCCTGTCTCACTTTGTAGAGCAGACTGGCCTTGAACTCAGTATGTAACCCAGGCTGGCCTTGAACTTGCAGCAATCCTGCCTCTGCCTCCCAAGTGCTGGGATTACCGGTGTATGCCACCATGCCTGTCTCCTAAAGTTACTATTTAAAAACAAAATCTGCTCTATTGACACAGGACAACTCAGCTTCTTTTTAAAGGCTTGCCGCCTGAGAACAGTTAGGTTGTATGGGTAAGAGGTGATGGTGACTACTCAAGGATAATCCATAATTAAATGGCTTAAGATAAGCCATGATGAAATAAAAAGTATTTTTAAGAATGTTGGGCCGGTGAGATGGCTCAGCACCGTTAGTGCTTGCCTGGCAAGCGCGAGGGCCTGAGTTCGACTCCCAGAACCCACATACGAAAAAAGGGTCGGTGATATTGCTCAGTGGCACAGGCGCCTGCTGGCGCGCGAGGCCCTGAGGTCAACCCCGGTACCCACCAAAAAAAATAAAAAATAAAAAAAAGAATGTATCTTAGGTGTGATCGTGGCATTAAAGAATCCTATACCTTATTTATTTATTAGTAGCTGTATGGATTATAAAGGAGTGATTCTGGCTTGCAGCAAAACATTTCTTTGGCAAAAAGAACAGAGCACCAACAAAAATTAAGTTCAGTAACTTTAATAAACACATTCACTAAAAGGCATTCATGTTAAACTTATAGTAGTATAGCATTTGTAGTATAGTATATAGCATAGTATCTACAGAAGTTTGAAATTAGTTGAAACTTTGTGAATTAAAGTCATTATGGAAATATTCTACATATTAGAAAATTATCCTTTTCCTGTTTCAAAGGAATAAATAAAATTGTTTCCTGTTGGTCAAATGTATGCTGACAACTATGGAAAAGAACGACCATTACTAAATGAACCTGCATTTCCATTTGATTATTATACTTGAATTTCACATTTTTGTATTATATCTAGGAACTAAACTAAGTCAACCATTTGAAACAAATAAATTTAACATAAACACAAGTCAAAATATTTGATAACAGTTTCTCAACATTGTTTTGGAGTTATGCATTAATTCATGCACAAGATTCAAAGGGTGTGTAGAGATATAAATGTTACCAGCATTTTGTAATGGTAATGGTTTTTTTTTGCTTCCAATTCCAGGAGTTCTGCATCAGACACCTGCAGAAGAAACCGGGAGCCAGCCTTTCAACAGTCTACATCTGTTTTCACTTGTGGTCCTTGCTCTGAATGTAGTGATTGTGACCACAATCGCAGTGAGGCATTTTGTAAATCAGCGGACAGACTACAAATACAAGAGGCTGCAGGACTATTACTAAGTGGTTTAGCTCCAAGCAAGCCACATTTCTCCCAGCATGCTGAAAAAAATGATACCTCATGGCTACCCAGGATATGAATAAAGTAGGAAGGGCCTGAAAAAGTGATACACAGACTTTTATGTCACTGTATCAGTATATTTCATTAAAAGATGGCTGAAATGAACAAATATGTCCATTAGCTCTCATCTTAGGAACTGAAGTCAGTACCTGAATTATTAGCATCTCTTTTCATAAACCCAAAACACTTTAACCAAATACCAGATGAACAGATAAAGGTTATTTTCTGCTTAAGAAAAGTAGTCTTCGAAGTTCGATGCTTTTATTTTTCAGATGCTAAATAAACAATGCAAATGTAAAATGCAAACAAGAAATGGCAAATATGCTACCTTAGAAACATCAAAAGTTATAATATCTGAAACTGAAGTGTAGAAGAGTGCAGTGCAGCTGCTTTGCTTCCCATGTCTTACTGCTGAAATGCAGTCTCAGCGTTTCTCACCTTAAGCAGCTCAGAAGAAAAGGGAAGACCCTGACTATAAAATGAGACTTCACACAGTTTCTGGATTAACGAAATAAAAACATTTTTCCTCCTATGTATCATCAAATATCAAAGCCAATGATTAATCATACTAGCAAGGAGTAACCAGCTGTGGTTTACAAGTTCCCATGTATAGTGGGTGAACAAATATTAAAACGTTGAAGCTAATTACTTTAGATGAGTAATACTGTACAATGCTTCCTCATCACCTAGCAACACACACAGTTTCAGGTTCTAGTATAAATCCAAACAGGCAACTACCTTCCTGAATGCCCAAAGACACTCCCTTTACGTCTGTAAACATGTATCACAGGTTGCTGGAGGGAATACACGATGGACATGACAGAAACTGTGCTCTCCCACAAGTCCTAGAGGGTCTGAAGATTTTCCAGCTTCAAATCAAACCAAATTGTCTCCATTTGCTTTTTAATATCTCCATGTAGATCTACTAAATATTTTTCTAAATATCCATGAAGTGAGTCTTCTATATGTTCATCCATAAAACTTAAATCCATTGCAAACTTCTTTTTTAACCTAACATGAAAACACCTGAAATTTAATTAGAATGGGCAAATAACATTCAGTATGTGAAACAGCACAAAAGCCTGGTTTGGTGGCTTCCCTTCAGTTGTCTCCCATCAGGAAATGACTAGATATTCTCTGCTGACCAACAGAGCTGGCCAACAGGGCAAGTAGGCAGAAGGCAAATCTGGCATGAATGTGTAAGAAAGAAAATTATTGAATATTAATTATTAAATTATTAAATATTGTGACTCACTAGAGTAGAAAGTTGTATTACCATGAGCCTCAAAAGATCCTTTGTAATGGAGATACTGAGCTATACCAATTCATTGTCAGTTTGTACACCACCAATTTTTTTTTTTCTGAGACATGGTCTTGCTACATAGTTCAGGCTGTCCTTGAACTCACTATGTAATCCAGGCTGGCCTTGAACTCAGGGTGAACCTCCTGCCTCAGCCTCTTGAGTGCTGGGATTACAGGTGTGTGCCACCATGTCCAGGTGTACACTACCATTTAAAAAATATTTTTTTTTCTTTAGGAAGAACTACAGTGATGCCCTGGATCTAGAGTTGGTGGCCTGGCCTGTAGTTCTTTACACTTACCTGGTCGGGTGTGTGTCCAGGCCTCCACAATTTAACATAGGGATGGTGGTAGCTACTGTCTTCCTGGGTGTGGTGGGGACTAAATGAGAGAAAATCTGAGCAGTCGGGGCATCCATGTTCCATCTCCCACCAATGAAGAGTCCTCAGTGCCAGTGCCAGAATCCCATTTTAAAG